>CM048923.1:6256421-7702182 GCA_026686955.1 Epinephelus cyanopodus | reverse complement strand
TTTTACTAATGTATTTTAAATATCCTATTTTTTTGTTTTGTGTTATATCTAATTGAGATACTGATACAAATCTGAGGTAATCGGATACTGTAATTACAACGGCTCGTTTTAATTCGCCACCCGATCCTCTAACGCTACACCTCCACCTCTTATTGTTATAAACTTCATCTGTACCTGAGGGCCTGTCTGTCCTTCTCTACAGCGGCGTCGGATTTAGCATCATCTTCTCCTGGGTGCTGATGGGAGTGGTAACAATCATCTTCTTGGCTGGAGGAAACATGGAGAAACTTGTTTGTGAACCCTTTCACAGCAAAGAAATCTTCAATGTAAGTCGTGAGCCACCCTTAAAATTAACCCCTTCACTGTGCAGGAAGAAAATGTACAGTACATCTCAAGAAGTAATTTAGCTTAATTTTGATAGTGACCATAGTTCTGTATATTGATTGTGACTTGGAATATGTACATCAGTCCATAATGTTCTTTTACCTAAACCCCTAAAAGAGTGTCTCTACCAGACAGTTAAAATAAAGACACAGTTTCTCTTCTGTACTATTACTGCATGTCAGTGTCCCTCAGGTGGTCTTGTGAGAACAGCAGTTGCTCCCAGTTGTGGGTGGCATACTGTTGTTTCTAACAAGTCTGAATCCTGCTGCAAAGAAGCCACCCATAACATAGTAAATCTAATTTTGCCTCAATTCTCTCATAAAATTGAGACAGATAAAGTTTTTCTTTTTAAACAAGTGAAATATGCTGTTGTTTCAAAGAAGTGAAAACAATCCATGCACAGGCGGGATTCTCTCCTGGGTGCCAGCTGGTGCAGGGCAAACCACAGTGACTACGTTAACATGCAAACTAATATTCCACCACTATTTCAAATATGACAATATTCCAAATTTGACACAGAATATTCAGTTTGGATATTCACAACTAAGCCTTTTTCGAAATGAAGCATTTTCCAATTAAGACATTGGATATACTGGTTTTATTTGGGTACCATTATTTGAATATGTACACAGCGCATTCAGAATATGCATCTCAATTTAGGTTTTTACCGCAGTTTGCAACACACAGCCTCTTGCTTTAAACAGTCAGCTCGCGTTGTCATGAAAACACTGTACACAAACCAACATGCTAACAGTTTGCAAGGCTGGCATAGAGGTGGCACGATAGCCATTCAACTTTTCCATATTTTTATGTGAGAAACATGATGAGTGGGTACGAGAAAAAATGAGTGAATGCATGACAATGTCAACATAAATTTTACATTTCATAACATAATAAGATATTATTAACGTTAGAGTACACTAGAGGATGAGTGGATCCAGACTGCACAAAAATATATGTAGGAGTACAAAAGTACATGAAAAATGTCATAATAAGAAATCAAAAACTAGATGAAAAAAGGAGACAAAGTTTGTATAAAGGAAAGAGGGTAAGAGGAGATGAATATTACAGAGTAGATATAAATATACCTGTCTCAATAATGGAGGAGAAGGAAAGGGGATGTGCCAGGAGAGGCTTTAGTGGCCTAACTTCAGACACATACCAGGTCACCTGTCGGCACAGAGAGGCAAAAGTTTATAAAGTGGACCCAAGTCTGACGCCTCACTCAGCCCATGTGGCTCAAAGGAACAGCGCTGTCACTTCAGTTGATTTATGGGGTATAAAAACTCTAAACTTCTCAGATTTTAGAACTGCACAATAAATCAGACAACTTGTTGAAATTGATATTCTTGTAGCATTTTCTCCTGCAAGTCCCTCTCTGCTCTTTTGCTGTCTCAGTTCAGAAAATTTGATAAAGGGAGCAACATGTCGTCTTTTCTGCAAACAGAGCAACAGAGTATTAAGTGGAATATACACAGTGTTAGGCTGGGATTAGTTCAACCATTATTACAGTCATTCGTCGGATGATTTAGTGAGCATGCACGCTTCCTTCAGCCTCATACAGTAACTCATTCTTACACAGCTATACTTCCAGTAAACATATCAATTGTAAGGTCCGCACTTAGTTTTAAAAAAAAAAATACATATTTGAGAACTCGCCAGCAAACAAACAAGAACACTCCTTTGTTTGGGTCTGTGTGTTGGTCTTGAATTGTAATCAGGTTTATTTAATTTACTGTTTGATCCCATTTGCTTCCCATGAGAATAATTCATCACTTATCCTCTTCCTGATCTGCCAGGTTGTGGACACCCCGTATTTGGTTAACCCAGAGTGGAAGAACTTCATCCCTGGCTACATGTACAACGACTCCGACCTGGAGCTGACGGCAGAGAGCTTGTACAGGCAAAGCAAACTCATTTTTATGTATTTAGGTGACAGCGTTATGTCTGCCACCTTTCAGAAGCAATGCTTTGGTGATGATTATTCTCCTCACGGCCTGCTCCACACTGTCTTATCTGCATTCCACATTAAGGTTTGGTTACAAAACTGAGTGGATTTTGCAGCATGACAAGCCGTGTATTCAAGAATGGTCTGTGGAATTACTGCATGATCTCGTTTTTCACATTTTGCTTAATTTATGGTTCTGTTGCGGGCGTCGGGTCAGGCATCAGGCACGCAACTGAATATTTTATTTCCATTGATGAAGATGCAAATAAGAGTTTCTATTAACCTTGACAAGCTAATTAGCATCATTTCTCTACACTATCTGTGCTGCTTTACTTCAGCCTCTTTCTCAGTGGTTGCATCAGCCTTCATCATCTCCTTCTAGTGAGAGGTTACAAATATTCAGTAACTGGGATGGCGGGCCTGCAGTCATTATACTTCCAAATAAAGCAATGTTGCTGCAACAGGTCTTTTGCCCGTTAAAAAGCAAGCAGCGCTACTACAGAGTACATTATGTGAGTCTATATGGTATGTAGCTGCCTGAATGTTATCGTGGGGCATTTATCTTTGACATATTAGCAAATACTCCAGGCTTTAGGGGAGTATTACACTGTTTTCTATCAGAGGAAACGTCAGTATGTCATGTACTTCCAGTCAGGTTCACTTGGTGGCAGCAAATATTTCCACTCTGAAACTTTTGAGTTGACATTTCTCTTCCTTTCTCTCTGCTATACCTGTGTGTTCATATGTGTGTGTCTTTTGCAGCACTTGCAAAGAGAACAAAGGCATCTACTCAGCCATGCGTCTGGACAAAGTCTTCAACATCTCCTTGTACCTGAACACTACAGTGGTCAGTAAAGTCAAGACACACTATCAGTAGCATTGTGTCATATGTTGTAGGCACTAACTGAGGGTCTCTATTATGATTTATTGCTTTAAACAGACAGATATTAACTAGGACATAATGCTATAGTTCAGCTAAAAAGGTATACTTTAAAAACTTTTTCCAAACTTCTGATCTCACTTACATGTCAAAGCCAAATGTGCAGATAGTATACAGTACAACTGTGTTTAAAATAAGCCCTCAGTCAGGGAACTCTGTGTGCTTTTATATGCTAATTTCATAAACTATTCTCAGCAGTAATGTTCATAAAATACCATTAAGAGCAGGTAATATATCACTCTAGTTAGTGTTCAAACAAGGGTTACAACTCATTTAGCATACAATCTGAACATGTAGCTGTATAAGATAACAATATAGGGTGTCCAAAAATCCCCATCCTTGGCTGCAGCATCTCATTAGCATTACATAATGACTTCTTCACTGCCAAAACAAAGTATGGCGACCGCTGATAGCTTTAACATGCCTCAGCCCTTACCTCAGTGAACGCCTGAAACACTACACTGATCTAAGTTTCTATTTCTCCTCGGCCCTGAGCCAGCCACGCCTGCCTGCCTGAGACGTTCTGTACTTTCCTGCCAGTTGGCAAGATTGTCTTGGCTCCTTCCAGCTAACAGCTGATATGTCCCATGCTGCTCTGCACATTGGTCGTTTGTCTTCATTTAAGGCCTGCACATTTTTCCCAGAAATTCTGACACTTGACTTGACAGGATTTCGGCACAACGATTTTGGGTCAGTTATTTTATCACCTGTAATAACATTTTACAAAAATATGAGATAAAACAGATTTTTTTGTCAGATATTTGCTGCCAGAATCTTTTAAAATAATGGATACTTGTCTAGTTCACATCTAAATTTCTCCTCTTCAACAAAATACATTTTATTCCTATGGTGAAATATGGTTCTCTATCATGTCGATGTGAGAATATAGAAATTGGTCTATATCTCAGATTGCAATTGACATGTCATTAAAGTTGGTCACTTGCAATCAGCATGATAGTACTGTAATGTCATTATCAGGGGCCGTATTCACGAAGCTTTCAAGTGCTAAGAGTTGCTCCTAGTGACAAAATTCTAGAAAAGTCTTAGAATTGTTATGTTTTTAAAGACTTTCCCCTTAAAATGAGCAATCATATAAGTTATTCACAGAGCATCGTAAACCTTAAAGAACCTAAGGTGAAAAACTGTTAGGAGCAGGAAGAAGGACTTTTAAGAGGCTTTAGAGTTTCTTAAGAAGAGGAGAAAATGTTGGAGAGGTTGGAGAAATATTCTCTAAACACTGGATGACAGTGAGAAGATGAAATGCTACCAATTAGGAATGCAGGAATTATGTTTGTGGTCTAAATAGGGACAGGCACACATTTCCCACCCAAAACGCCAAAAATAAAATGATCACAACGCTAAGATATTTAGAAAACTGGAAAAATGGATTGTGCAGCAGCAGTGATGACTTGTGACCGTCTCAACCTTCCAACAGTAGAGTGATCAAACACAAAAAATGACAACACTTTCAGTCTCATATTGTGATGTAGTTCATTTCCACTGGGTGTCTACATCTTGCGAGTTCACAGAAGGCATGTCTGACAAACAATCACATCTTTTCAAAGAATGTGTCATACCTAGCAGTGAGGTCTACCACACCTCCTCACTAAGGTAAAAGTTTTGGTCCCTTTCTTGCTCAGAGTTGATCAGAGAACTTTCCTAAATCACTCCTACACTAGGACTCCTTATTAAAAAGTGTAATCTGACCAATTTAGCTGCATATTATCTTTGGTCTTCGAGAGAAAGCTTTTGATTTACTCCACCAGAAATACACTGACCTGTTCTGGGTCTCTACATTTTCAGCTCCATAAAAAGTAAAACAGGAAAACACAAATTAGTTATATTATCTAATGGTAGCCTACTTACCTGGAAGTCAGAGATGTCCAACATCCTGGTAGGGTAGGTCCTCCAGGAGCACTTCCATTTATTTCCACTCAGGGGCTGAAGTCATTAGATAGTGTCCATTTATTTTTACTAATCCATGGAGTGGGACAGGGTTGTCTTCATAGACGTCTAGCAGCACACACCACCTACAAAAACAATGCCATGTTAAGTTCATAATACTCAAGTTAGACTTATTTGCACAAGAATAAACATAACATTAAAAACTTTATGGCTTGGCTTTGTGCAATGTTGTCAATACTTGTTAGCATGAAAATCCAGTTTTACTCACTGATATTCCCCAACAGCTTTAGTTGTCTCCAGTCTCCACAACAACAAAACCAACACAAACATCTACAACAAAGTGTCTGCGGGTCCTTAAAATGTCTTAAATTGTATTCATATCAGGTATTCAGTCATTAAATAGTATCAAATTTGAATTTGTGAGGACATAATTGCCACCAACATTTTATCTTATTTCATTCATCCATTTTTTTTATTACTGTTTATGAAAATCATTCAAGCATGAAAGTCCACATTTCTGATGTTACAAATCTTTAAACCTACAATTGAACCTGATACTGTCATTTTACTTTATACTTACAATTACCTGTTAGGAAAAAATGTAGATTACTCTAATAACAATACTCCTTCTGTAAAACCTGCCTCTGCACAAGACTATACTAACACTTGATACTTTTATACAGTGCTTGAGTGAGAAAAAATATGGTTTGTTCTCATAACGGTCGAAAACGTGGTTAAAAATAACTTGTATGGGTCTTGTAATGCTTGGGATTTAAGTGTCTGATAGCTGCAGACACCCTACACGACATTAGCTAGCGGCTAACATTAGCCTTTACCTGACTGACACTATTGTTAGCATACGATTAATGTTGTGCTAACGTTTAGCAGCTAACAGCTGTTAGCCGAACAACCCCCTCTTGTTCGGAGTTACCGCTAAACTAGCTTGTAGATTTCAAGATATTATAAGCTAGCTGTTTATGCTACAATTTTTGCGTTATATTTCATATGGCTTTCAAAATATGAACTGGCCATTATGTCATATTATATTTTAATACCTTTACTAATTATATTTCACTTACTACAACCGACTTGCTTATAACGTTCATGCACGAAGTACTTCGTCTTAGCTCCGCGGTTTAAACTGATTGGTTGAGCATGACAGCAGAGACGCTATTGGTTAAGGGTTTGTCCAATCAGATTCCTCGCAGGCGTGTCTTTGTGGCACATGGGAGATGTATTCCTTTTTATCCCAAACCGCGACTCTTTTTTCAATTTATTTTTTTAGAAGCCTTAACTAATGGAGCCCTTTCTGGTAGAAAGCCCTCCACACATTTTACTGATACAAGTAAAATTAAACGTTATACAAAATCAAAATAAGTTAGATGAAGGTTGCAACAGAACTATTCAGGAGACAAAATTTGTATTGACCCCAACCTCCTTATACAATAGCAGTCTGAACCACTGGGCTGTGACAGTGTGTTTGACTCCAAGATAAGACAAGACACTGCTCTGGGTTGAACTCTGCAGTGCATCAGAAATGGTTCCCAGATTTCCAAGAAGACGTCAGGTTTATTGCTTAGCTTATAAATAAGGTGTTCATAGGAAGCTGATTCTGCCATTTTTCCAGTGTCAGAGTATGACCCTCTTAGCAGCAGTGACAGCAACTTTTAACCAATTTGAATACTAAATACTTAAAGGATTATACGTCAAAATACTGTCTTTGATTTAAGATTTTTTTGGATCTGTGAGCTGGATTTGATTGATTAAATCCTTCTTAAAGATTGTTTTGTTGTTGTTTGAAAACCGTTTGTATACTCAGTACAATAACTTAACTTATAATGGACATTTTTGGTTTTCTTGGAAGTCCAACCCATCTACATACAGCGTTAGTGCCATGTCAATTTAGGAACAAACAACTTCATTGCCAACACTTTTGTTGTGTTCTCTTTATGGTGCCACAAAACAGCATATGTTTTCTTTTTTGGTGGTGAAATTGCATATTACTATTCAAGTCATCCCTTTTGGAAAATCATATTTGCCAACATATGGCTCTCCATGGTTATGGCTTTCAGCGCAGACCATAACATCAAACCTAATAAACAATTGGACAAACTTCTTTATTGTTATTGACACATAAACTGTGAGTTTTGCATTCCAATGTGTTTATTTGTACGGTGATTTTCAACAACAAGGCAATACAGAGTGCTTTACAAGGACATTAAAGTCATCAAGACAAGATTTAAAAAAAAAAATACTAAAAGAAACGCTTGTGTGCAGAAATGCAATAATGAAAACTGCAATTTACAGTAGACACAAGGAGAACGTTTCCACACAAACATCAGGGAACACCATTCTCGTGGGATTTGTGAACTTCAGTCCAAACCACATCTTTTAGATCTTTGGTCATCCAAGTGCCAATATTTGTTTTGCATTTTTGTTGGCCTTTCATTATGTCAACAATGTTTATATATATTTAAAGGGATTCCCTGTTTATACTGTACACAGGCTTTAACTTATATGCCTTTCTAACGGGCATACAAAGAGGCAAATGAGGCGAATGGCATTTGAGGTCAGGTTATGATTATTTGAGAATCAACACAAAATGTAAAAAGTTATAACATTTAGATCAAAACTTAAGCCGTAACGTTTTCCTTCCAGGTCTTATCAAACCCACTGCTGTATGTTTTTGTGTTTACAGTTTACTAAGGATGTGGTGAGTCAGCTGGAGAGTGTTAAGATCGACCTGAGGGGAATAATCCTGTTAGAGGCAGAAGGGAAGCAGAACCTCCTGGACTTCTCTGAAGCAGGACTGTCAGAAATCAACTATGCAGACTACCTGGAAGAGGTAACACACATATACTCACATGAATGTAGAAACAAACACAAGCATCTGAACTGACAGACGGGGTTAATCATAAACAAGACACACTTAAAATGTGCACAGATGAAAAGAAACAAGCAGGCAATACACAAAAAATACATCAGTTTATACGGATAAGACCAGTTTGTGAAACATCCGTGTAAATATTGACAATATACTGTTCTATATATACCAGTGTTTTTGTATTATATTTGTACTTTGATGGTGCGTAACCAGAAATAGCTTGGTTCCTGAGGGTCAGTTAAACAGCCTCCTCCTTGGCTGTCAGTTAACATACAGCAGGCAGCCATGCTTCACCTAATAGGAGCTGCGACATGACACAGTACACTGGGTTCTGTTGAGGATCACTGAAGCTCTATTATCCAAAAGCATTCCTACCAAGGCAAAGAGTGTGTAAGAACAAGCCGGGACTTGACATTCCCTGTCTTCCCCAACACTACCTGTCATGTTCGCTTAGATTTATTTCCTGAGAGGGCAAAAAGGGGAAAAAAAAAAAAAGAAGCTTTTAGGACTCCATTCAAGTGCACCACCTGTCCTGATACACAACTCACTCTCTGCAAGTCAGGATAAGAGGTTTTGTGTCCAACAAATGTTTGCTGATTGTGTTAGTATTACAGACATTCTGGTTACATTTATGCAGGTTTCCAATCACTTCATTTACATAAATCAATTAAGACCTGCAGCTGAGAAGACCGGTTTGATCTGCGACATCATTTAAGAGATTTCTATCAACTTGGCAGCTTAACAGAAAGTTTTAAGGAGGCTGTGTTTCTTCTTTACTTTTATTGATGTGATTTTAAAACGTAATCTTGCTGTATTGATGTTTTAATTACAGCAGCTCAGTCTTATTTATGTCAGGTGTCTGTATTTATTATTTAACTTAATAGGTGTCTGAGGTGAAATGGGATTTTTCAAGTGCGTACTGACATTGAAATAGAGTGAGTGTAGAATGGATATTGGAACGGTTTGCTGTGGTCATTTGACATTTGCCTTGTTAACTCATCTTAAGAAATCAATCAAACTCCACAGACACAAAACAAAAGTTGCCCAAACAGTCTTTGTCTTGTTAGTCATCCAATTAGTCAACTCTTCCAACAAACTCAAATTCTGGTTATGGTCGAAATGAACTAAAATTTCTCTCAGTTAGACGTGAAAATACGGCAATCTTCATGTTGTTTACCCCCACGGTCTCTGTCTCTCATCTGTCTACTGAACAGGGGATCTCTCCCTCGTTCTTTGGACAGCTACAGTTTTCAGTTTATGTTACAGTAATATTTTAAAAGTAAAGGATTGCTTATTTGAACACGTACTACTCCACTGCTCCTTTAGTCATTACTGCAAAACCTCACCTCAGTGAGTTCATGAACTTGCCCCAAATCAGTTTGTTTAGGCGGAAGATTATGGACCAAGAGTACTTTGTCCCTAACATGACTGCTGAAAGGAGTTAGATGTCACATGATTTCTTTTTTACCTGCTTATCTTCAGGTCAACAAAGGAGTCACTCTAGTGGACCTGCTCTCATATGCCAGAGAGTTGGAGGCCCAGACAGACCTCATGGTAAGAACACCGTGGTGCCATTCTGGTTAATATACAAACATACACAGTGTTTCCTTGGTTAACAGGTACATCTTTGAGTCACTCATTTATTTACAATGCCATGGAGGCACTTTGGTGGATTTAGGTGTCCTCAGTTTCCTAGCTCAGTGCATCTTTGTCCAAAAAGTAACAGCTCTGCTCTAAATACAGACTCTGGGGGAGTAGTCTGACTGCTCTGCTCTGCTCTGCCTTCAGGGGGTTTCAGGAAGGCAACAGATTTATTCACCTCTACAGTAAATGCAGAGTCTTGTAGGATCCTCCAGACGAACAGAGCTCACAGTTTGTGTAATCCAAAGGAAGGGTCTACACACAGGAGAAATACATACATTTATTAATTACTGACCAGCAAGCGAAACAATAAATAACTTCGCTGACATGTCTTGTATTTGAGTTTATGGACTGAAATTTGCTTAGGGCTTTGATAAATGATGTTTCAATAACATGGCATGTTTCTCTGCATGTGTGTGTTTCAGCCCAGAGGCGCTCTGCAGACCGCTCTGAAAGGCCACATCGGCACTCTGCGGCAGATCCACACTCAACAGATCATCCCCATGGAGCAGGCCATGGTAATGCCCCATTGTGTGTGTGTGTGTGTGTCTGTTTTCTGTCCAGATAAACATGCCTGGCTGGACTCTTGGTTTTCTGGGTTACATCTTCTGTCCAGTCATCTCCTCAAAGGAAGCATCCACCCTAAACCACTTACAACTATGCAAAAACAGCGACTTATGTTCTTTGCATTAATTTGGTTAAATGTGTTGTTTTTTTTTACTTAAGACAATGACCCAGGGCTGTACAGTGCGAGCATTTCACTCGCATATGCGCCTAAAAATAGTTTGTGCGAGTAGAAAAAATAAAAAGGGAGCACCGGTGCGACTACGGATTTCAACCCTTTCATTCGCATTTTGCTCCTAAACTAAATCCATACTATATGTATCAAAGTAGAGTAGCCCACAATTCTCGCGCATCTCTGTATAAAAAATGGACAAGCACTGTCCTACAACTTCTTTTTCACACCTGCAAAACACAGAACTCATGTGATGAGATGCGGTGACGTCGCCCTGCGGCGAGTTTATGAATGAAAACATCCGCGCCGCCCGGCCAGCACGGGCGATTCACCGCCCGCGGAAGTTAAAATTAGGACAGATTGATCTCTGTGTGTGTGTGTGTGTGTGTGTGTGTGTGTGTGTGTGTGTGTGTGTGTGTGTGTAGGTAGGTAGGTGTGTGTGTGTGTAGGTAGGTGTGTACGTGTGTACGTGTGTACGTGTGTACGAGAGGAGGACTAGTTTATCCTCGCCACTGCGGAGTCCGACGATGTGGCGCGAGTTGAGCGGAGCGATATCGGTGTGAAAGTCGTAGCCGGACACTCGAACGTTGAAGGAAAATTAACTGACCGTGTACAATGAAGAAAATTGACTCGTATTTCCTAAAAAAGCAAAGCGAAACCGCTGACAGAAAAGAAGCAGCCTTGCAGTCTCCACCACCGAAGACCTCATGAGGATCACCCTGGAGGGGCCCAGTCTTGAGGACTATGATCCAAGTCCTGCAGTGGACCGCTGGATGAACTCAGCCAAGCGTGCCAGGCGACTTGACTACAAAAAGATGTGGGACAGGGGTGTTCTCTGTGTTTAATTGAGGGTTACAGTAGGCCTTATGATGGCCCTGTGTTTATATGTATTAGTGCACATGTGTTACTGTGTACGTGATTTGAGTGTAAAATAATAAAATTGTGTTATTTATGAAATTTAGTAGTGCTCCTAAATTTTTTTCTGTGCTCCTAAATTTTTTCATTTAGGAGCACTTGTGCTCCTAGTGAAAAAGCTAAGCGTACAGCCCTGTGACCTGACATGACATCAGGATAACATTCACAGCAAAGCTAGAGTTGTGCAATACACTGTAAATGTTTTTTTACTTAATACTTTGTTGTGTGGCAGTCAAAAAACAACTCCAGCTATGAAGAGGAATAGACCAAATCTCTCACAGGGCAAGTTGTGTTTCGACTGGGGGTGCTTCCTGTAGTGAAAAATGTTCAGTTCTTGTTTAACTTTTGCTTCAGGTACATGTAAATGCAGCACAGCTTCACCTCTTCTTGGCTGGGTTGGTTAACTAAAGGGAAAGTTTGGTATTTGTCAACGTGGACTCTATTTCCCTATTTCCTAGGTGATTAATGGAAACAAAAGTTTTTTAAATCAATCCAATATAGACTGCTCCAGTGATGACGTTTTTCTGTAGGCCGATGTGAAAGTTAGTGTTGACCTGGTTCCCTCGTCAAAAAGCGGATTTTTCCATCAAATCTTGGATTATTGCAGAAACTAAACTCTGTTGCAAACAAATGTTTATGATACATGTTTTGTTATGCAAGTAATCATCACAAGTGAACACCGCTTTCCTGATTTTTGAAGTGTAAATGCAATCGGCAGAAGTTAAAATCTAACATTAGGCTATAAATGAACTAGACCACAGTCACATGACTTAACATCCCCACCACAACAAGGATGTAAAGTGTGAACTGCGAGATAATGTTCTGTTGTTTCATTTAGGCACTCAACTGAGACGGCGTGTTGCAGCCATCAGCCATGAAACAGGCTGCAATGTGGAGCAACTATGCACCAACCGTTTGCGTCCACTGAAAGTGCTTGTTTTTGACACCGACAGGCTCAGATAGTTTTTCTAAGTGTCTCACAACATTGTGGAAATGACCCGACAGAGAAAGAACACGTTTTTCTTTACCTTTTATTTGGTCCAGTCTGTATATTGTGTATAACCAAGTCTCGCTCAAGACTCTTCCATATTTTGAAATCAGCTAAATATTCAGCCATGACATTAAAAATGAAGCCAAAGGTAAAGAACAAACTTTTCATTTCTCTGTAGGGTTGTTTCATAATGTTGTCAGACACTGAGAATAACAACCTGAGCCTGTCAGTGGTAAAAACAAGCTCTGTGGACAATAACAGGTGGTGACAAATGCCCCAAGTGGTTACATTACAGCCTATTTCGCGGCTGGTGGTTGAAGTGGTCTTGCTCAATACTGGACCAGTTTCAAAAACTGTTGTTCCCATTAGTCATTTAAACATGGGGAAATAGGGTGCAGGTTAAAAAAACTAAAATTTCCCTCGGAAAATATGATTAAGGTTGAGGGAAAAGACGCAACGTAAACAACCATAACAAAAGTGGATTTTTCCCATTTTACTGGGCATATTGGGGTTTTTTTACTGCTTGCATGTGTTGTTTTATCTACATGAAGTATTTGAACTTTAAATAGACTTTAAATCTGCTGTAATCAATATATTTATATTAATAATGGATCAAATGGCTATTTATATTGTGAAAGGCGTCACTCTTAGTAACAAACTCACAGAGAGCTATCACAAGGCTCAGCTCTACAGAGCATTTTAGCTTCTTTCAGCTCAATGTTTTTGGTTCTTTTGCAGTTTGAAACAGAACAGTAGACAGTTAGCTACACCCTGGTGAACACAGTGGAGCATTTAGCAGTTGAAGTCCTAGATACTTCCCTCGGGAGTGAAGACCAAAAACAGAGCTAAAAGACAGTGAAAATTGGACTTGCATTAATCAGATGGCCTGAAACACAACTCTGAATGAATGATAATGTTCCTCTGTGTGCTTGATGTATTAATAAGCTACTGTTTGCAAACAACTTGATGAGGTGGTGTCAGTGTTGTGATTACAGCTTGCTGCGCTACCTCCTAAGTGCCCAAAAATCATTAAATGTAGGCTTAAGGAAACATTTGTTCAAGATAATCTATGCTAATAAGAAAGGTATATCAGCTCAAAAGCTGTAATGTGCTAGTGTAATCGTGTATGCCAAAGCCACTGAGTATGAGTAACCAGAGTCTTAACCTTATGCTAATGCCTGTTTAAGAGAATGATGCATCCTCAACAGAGAGAAAATATTTCAGTGCTTCATTTAATATCATCAAAAGCAGTGTTTTTGACCCTCAGGCATCTGTCATCAATCATGCCATGTCTGTAAAAAAAACAAGTTAAATATTCAGTTTTATTTTCTCTGTCAAAGGAAATGTCATTCTTTTGAATAACACCAAAGATTAACAGCTTCTAGCAATTCAGTCAGGCAGAGATGCACTTTAACGCAGCTTTTACAACAGCTTTTCATGTTTTTCTTTTTCCACTCTCAACTTCAAGAAATATGTTAGAGCGAGGGTAAGCTGAAACACGTCCATCCTGTGTATTTAGTGTCCCCATTCATTATCTGGAGCATTTAGAGAGATATTTTATCTCACAGATGACATTTAATAGTATGAATATTTCTCATAGGTAGTATTTTAGGATAGCGTGTGTGTGTTTTTGTATTGACATTTACACAGAGATCACATGCTCTATGGTGTTGTTGAACATGAAGGGTTTCGTACCAAAATGTGAAAAAATATCCACCAATGTTACTTTTACTTAGTCGTTATTTGGTAACAGTTCTGTCCTTTTCATCATCGGTGGGAAAATAAAGGAAAACTGTGTCCAATTGTTACATACAGTCAGCGCGTTCTCATTCCAAGGTTATCAATAACTGACACTCTGTCAAGCCAAGCAGCATGTGATACCAATGCAAAGGGCACCAGGCTTTCAATTAGTTCCAATGTAAACCTATTTGCAGCAATATCTGATGCTGGGAGCAACTGACACACTATAAAAAGCAATGCAGGAGTCTGTGTTGTTGTTGACAGATGGGTAAAACAAACACAGACTTAAATCCAAGAGATCGCTATTCATGTCCCTTGAGAAACCAAGCGGCAACCTCGGGCTTAAACAATAAAGCTAATGTGGAAGTGGCATCATCATGCAGTTCTTTTAATGGCCACTTGAGGCTGGCTCCAGAGGCCAGTCAATCCCCATAGACCCCCATGATAAAATGCCCAGCTATTCAGAATAAATAAATATGTTTACAGCCTGGTCCAAAGACAGTTTTGGTCTCTGTAGCTAATTTCAACATTCATGACAACTGTCAGGGGTGGTGAATTTTTCTATAAGCCACCCATTTAAATGTTATTAAGGCTAAATGTCATGCATAATTGAGGGTGTGCCGCTTTGAGTGGCAGGCATACTGCCGGTAGTGTCCACAGCGCCAGACTCTCACCCAAATATGGTCAGCTCTGGCTGTAAAAAAACCAAGATGGCGACAGTCGGAGTCCACAAACCACTGGGTGGTGTCATGGTAGTTACAGCCATTATTTTCACAGTCTATACTTAAAACCAAAAGTCGGTGCAGTTTTCACACGACGTTATGTAACTTTTGTCCATGGGTGAAGTGACACGTAGCGTTAACCAAAACATGTTTCCTCTAAATCTAACTAAGTAGTTTTGTTGCCTTAATCTAACTGCAAGTGTTCGACAATCACGTTATAACGAGTTTCACCCAGTTACGCCTTATAGAGGCGAAATGTGCATTTAGCTTCTGTATCACATGTGAGAGGCATGAAAAAGTGTTGCTATTTGACGACCTGGGATTGCCCACATTTAATGATGTGGGATGAGAACGCCTTGTATGTTAGCAATTGCATCATTTAAGTGGACCATTTCTTTTATTACACTGTGGATATTTAATTTTGGAACAAAATTCTTCAGCATGCTTGTACTGAAAGCAGAATACTGCTCATTGAGTGTTGTTCTTGCCTGGTCTCCTTTGTGTTTCACTGGTGTTAAATGCCCTCTGACTGTGTGTCCTGACCTTTGACACTGCTGGTGTTCATAAGTGCTCTTAATTTCCCTTTTAAAGAGCGCACTGAACCAGAGTATGAGGTTCCTGGAGAGAACAGCCACAGACCTGCCTGTAAGTAAACCAGCCCTTCAGTCTGAACATTCAGTCTGAACATTCTTCTGATGTGGAAGCTACTGTATGGTTTAAGCTTAAACTGATGTCAATCTCGCATTTCTTCTCGGCAGAACAAAGTTTTAGCAGTTCTTGATGCCATTGATGCTGCGCAGTACCTCATCTCCCAGAATGCGTCACACTTAATCAATCGGGTAACTGAAGGATCACTTGTTTTGTTTATATTCTCAATTTGTAAAATGATCTGTAACATCACATTATTTCTTAATCTCCAACAGGAAACAGGGAAATACACAGCAACTATTGTCGGCTACTTCCATCAATACATAGAGTGGGTCAAAACATCCGTAAGTGTTCATTTGTTAGCTTGTTGAAGATTATGTGGTTCTCACTTTAGCTGCAGTTCTCAAGTGTTGACTCAGATTTTCACTGTAATATTAATTAAAGTCAAACCCAAACACTGGAAGTACACAGAGGAGCGTGTTCTGACAAAAAGACCTGGCTGCATGTTACATACGAGTTTTGGAGTAAATATAGAGAAGACGAATGTAACAGTTACAACCTCTTTAAATTTGAGGAATTTGCTTTGTGGCTCATTGGTTTCTGCTGTGGTTACTTAAGGAATTCACAACAAAGTAAAAAAAAAAAAAAACATGTTTGAGGGCTGTTTGTTGATCTCAGAGCAGTCAACAGAGCGGTTTTATTTCAATCACAATATTTTTGTTGTTTTCAGAAAAACACAAAGTGCAATGATCTATTGTGCAATGCCACTTTGAATGAGCAGCAACATAACAGGATTTCCTCTTGAATTAAACACACAGAAAAGGGGGATGGTGTTACTGTTGATATACAGTATGTATTCCTGAATCTGTTGTGCGCTGACATTTTCTGTTTATATCTCACTCTCTACAGTTGGCTATGGAGGTTGCACCATGCAAGCCCTTCAGCAACATGGTGGACACGGCAGATATCATTGCTTGCAGTTTCTTGGTCGACTCCATGGTAACGATATCAAGGATTTTAGAAAGTTAGTGGGAATGTGTGTGACAGGGAGGTTAGCTGTGGCTTATTGGGTCTGGGTCTATCACAGCAGATTTACTGCAGGTATGTCATGGTAAATAGAGTCATATTCACCCATTCACACACACACACATTCATACACTGGTGGCCAAGGCTGCCATACAAAGTGCCACCTGCTTCTTAGTTTTGTTTTGTTTTGGTTTTTTTTAACAAACTTACACACCAATGAAACAGCGATCGGGAGCAATTTGGGGTTCAAACTACGACTCTACCTCTAAGCCACAGTCGCCCAAGCTGTTTATAATGGTGCATAAAAAGCCACAAAACAGCTTGTTTTAAGGGTATTTTGGGTTTAGTTGAAACTTGGATTGCTTACACAATATTAAGAAATCTTGGTCAATGTAAATTAATTTTACAAAGTGGTACAGTAGATCAAAACTATACAATGTATGGTCATATAATAAGTGTGACTTCAATTACAATTGTTTTAAAACACCTTGTAGGACTGCAGCCAATCTCAGAACCCATCAGATCAGCCTGATGACATTTTAGCCTCCGTGGGCAACGGCCAATATTTGCGGTGACCAAGTGTAGCAAGCAGAACCGCGGGCCAAGAATTCCTCCTCTTTGCCCTGGTCATTTCAACTTATCTCTACAAACATATACCTGCATATGAATGCAGATACATTTTTTAAAAGCTAATATAAAGCTCCTTCATTGCCAGACGATAGCAGATGGGTTCAAAGATTGCACGTCAGCTAATGCGTTCAGCCTTTCTACAACTGTTTATTTGCCACTCAAACGTGATTGTTCAGTTTTACTCAACATTACTTTCCTGATTAATCACTTAACCATTTGATTTATAAATGTCAGACAAAAGTGAAAAATGAGCCAAAGCCCAAGGTGACATCTTTCAAATTGCTTGTTTTGTCTGGACAACAGACTACAACCCAAAAATTTTGAATTTACTATCAGAAAAGACAAAGACAAGCGGCAAATACTCACAATTCGTAACTTGGAACTTGACTATATTTGGCATTTTTGCTGGGAAAATGACTTCAGTAAGCAACAGGTGGTTACAATATTTGGCTTTTAATATTGTGTCAATTGACTCAATGTTGAAAATCTAATACTTTTGTCTTTTTCCTCACAGAACACATTCTGGATGGGCCTGGGCTGCAGCACTCTCTTTCTGCTCCCAAGCATCATCCTCGCTGTGAAACTAGCCAAGTACTACCGCAGGATGGACACAGAGGATGTTTACGATGAGTAAGTACTTGTACTTGTTGTTCTACTGCAATTATACATTTACTTTATAGTTTGTATTTTAAAGAATGAGATATGATGATCCTTAAGACAGTCTGCAGTCATACAGTACATATTTTATATGCTGTCAATGGTTGCAGGACATCCTTCTCCAGCTTCTCTTCCACCTGCTTTCGTCAAGTAATATCTGTCGTGTGGGAGGAATTTCCCTTTTCAGTTTGTAGTTTGCTAATGCACTTACTTAAGGATTTGAATATTGTTTAATTATATATTACTTAGATTTTGTTTTACTTGCTTGGAAAGTTTTGAGTTTTAGATAAAAAGCAAAAACATTAACCTTTTTAGGGTTTATTGTTGATTTATTTTCTCCTCCCTTTTCTCTCCCTTGTAGTTCCTCTGTTTCTGGGACTTGGCATTTTACTTTGTGATAACCATTTCTACTATTTCCATCTTCCATATCTTTTTAGTTTTTGGTTTTTTTTTCGTTTCATTCCTCTCTGTCAAGCACTTGGCACTTTACAAAGAAACATTGACGCTTGTCAATTTATATTTATTCTCTCATGGACCTTTCGTTCGCTCATTTAATCGCGGCTTTACACAAATACAACGTAATGTCTCGATCAGTGGCGTCTGTCGTCATGTGATCTGTGCTGGGTTAAAGGCTTTCTGACTTTCTGGTGCATTTCTATCGCTGAGCATTTCAATAACATTTTTATGTTGTTTTTTTTGTGTATCTTTATAGCATTGAGACAATTCCCATGAAAACGTAAGACATTTTACCCACCTCCCTCTCCCTTTCAGCTCCTATCACTCTGTGCTTTTCTCTGGATCTTGTACATAGACTTGTTTACTAAATTCTTGGTGCTGGTTTACGTTTTTAAGCTTGGAATTGCTCTTATGGGTGGATGGTGTGGCTTCTTGTCGTGTGCTACCTTTGAAAAGTGCCCCTTACCTTTCACGAAGGGCTCTTGCAATCATTACCTTACAAGTCCACCTGTTTTTTGTAAGTTATAGTGTAAATAAAACACTATGGTTTATACTCAAAAAATATTTATCTCTTCACATCTTGAAAAGTTTGACTACTCAAAAAGAAAAGCATTTTTACTCTAAAACTTTAATCAGCATGTCTCTCACGTTACATTTTTCATCCCTTTTTTTGTATACGATATTTTGTTTTCAGTATGGAAATTGGTAATAATGGTTATCATAGTGAGAGCTCACAAGGTATCCCAAATCCTATGATGACAAGGTAAACTTTACAATAATCCTGTTACTGCATGTTATGGGCGGTGGAGGCATGCCTGGGGACATGTGCTTTTTTTACATGCAAAATGACGTGGCTGGACAACTGTGCATGCCTTTGAGGGGTTTGATGTATTACCCACATTCACACACACATATAGAGGTCAGCAAATTGAACAATAAGATGAAAGCTGACAAGTAATGGTAGCTTTTCTTGGAAAACATCCAATATGACATTTAGTATTTTAAATCTAAAAAGTAATAAGAGCTTTAAATAGATTTATCAAGGAATTTCAAGGAATAGTGCAATTTGGGATACAGGTATTTCAGTTTTTTTTCCCAGAGTTAGATGAGAAGATTGGTACCACTCTCATCTCTGTGTTAAGTAGAGCCACACGTAGCCTGGTTTAGCATCAAGACTGGAACCAAGAGGAAACAGCTAACCTGGCTCTGTCTAGAATGTAAAACATCAGCTTACCGACACCTCTAAAGCTCACATAGTGTGCTGTATCTGGTGGGCAAGAGCTGGGCACATTAACTTTGGTGAGTGGTAGACTCAGGGAGTGGGGGACACAGGTCAGCCTCCTTGGTCTCCCAATGTTCTTTGACACCCCTCTAGGGTGCCCTTCATTCAAAGAAAACATGATGCAGAGCTATATAGGCTGCCCTACATGCTAGAAAACTTTCTGCATGCTCTTGGCCCACCACGTGCAGCCGGTGCCCTCTCTAAGACGGCCTAAGTCCATCTCTGCTTTGGTGTCCCATTGTTCATCAAGAAAATGTTTCAGCACAACTTCCCCTTTAACCCGCAAATTGTTCTTTTTTATGGTTCCCAGAGGATGAATCCTACTGACTTCTGGTGGTTACATTTGTCGTTTTTAGTGATATGTCATGCCACGAAATGGACCTTTGTCATAGCAAACATTTTGACTTATCATAGTAGGAAAAGCACAGGTGTTACTAATGACACTCGGTACTATTCAAGTGAGCATGTCAGTAAGTACTGCTGTGTTTAAGTACAGGCTAACAGAGCTGTGTTGATTTCATTTCTGATTATCTACAAATAAAAAAACATGTTAATTATTGAGCTTTAGAGGTGCTGCAAATGGTATTTTTGATCTTTGGAGAGAGCCAGGCTAACTGCTTCCTGCTACCTGCTACCTGTCTTTATACAAAAATAACAACGTCCTTGAACTGTGCTCTTTATTTAACACACACATGAGATTAATGTGAATTGCTGTTGTTAATTTTTCAGTCAGTCTCATGTTAATAATGTTGCTACCATTACTTCTCTGTCTTATTGCCAAATGTTCTGCTTTGTGTTTTTTGGGGGAGTCTTCCATGTATCACTAACCTCCTGCATGCTCTGTATGTGCACTGGGATGTTGATGTGGAATGAAAAATCTTCCTGTTTCCTCTCATTTAGAGTCAGCCAAAGTCCGATGAATGTACACCTGATCATTTTGTTCAGAGAGAGGCAAGCATGTCAAGCTTTGGTGTGATGCTGCGAATGCTGCTCCTTTGATTTTCTTATTAATCTAACAAAACGTCTAACTGCATGACATGTATTTTTAAGTTGCACTGGGACGAGGATGCGTTTGGACAGACAACCAACTGTGACAGAAGATAACGGAAGAGAGCAAAACAGCTACAGCAGACATCTTTACTTTCACAATTATCTTTAAACTTATTGAACATGTCTCTTACACGAGTGGAGTTTCATTCCAAATGGTGCTATCCAGTTTTTGAGTGACTGCTGAAGAGTAAAACCCAAAGACAATATTTTATTTGCCATTTTGTGGTCTTTACATGAACATTTTTCAAAGATGGAATTGTCTTTTTTTCTGTGATTTACTTCTATATTTTTCTCAAAATGGATACAAGATGGTGGAATGAAACTTGTAAATCATGTTCAAAAGGCCGTCATAATTTTTAGAAGGGGCAATGAGTAATATATGACCTCTACTGACCTTATCAACAAACAGTAGCTACTGGAACACTGACACTTCATCCTCCAGGTTCAGCCAATCACCACCACTTTGTCGCGCCCCTTCGCATGTGATATGAACAGTCCATGTAGGATGGGAAGAAAGGGGAGGTGAATAGGTCAAACAAAACCAGACTTTCATCCAAGAGACCAAAGTTTGTGTCCTGTGTGAAAGCAAAAGTCAGTGTTGTTTTAACATAACATTACACTATTTACATACCGTCGTCATTCACTCAGCATATTCACGTCACACTATGTAACATTCTACTTATTTAAACCCAATACATGAGCTGTTTTTTAAACCTAACACAGTACTTCAGTTGCCTAAACCTAACCATGACCGCTTCACAATATGAACCACCTGTCAACAATGTGTTTTAGTTGCGTGTCACATAGATGCGCTCAAGGGTTCCCTATGCATCACTGAGATGCCAAGGGGCGTGACAAAGAGTTGGCGTTTGACGACCTGAAAATGACAACGGGTTGGAACACAATGGGAATGTGTGAATAAAATTCTGAGAGTCTGATATCTAATCTCTGGTGAACTAAATCTTGCATCACTGATACTGATTGACAAGCCCATAAAACACCAAGTAATATAATTATCTTTTAGTTTCAGAGAAGACCAATTTTATGTATTGCCCCTTTAACTGACCATACAGTTTGTCAATCTTGATGTTGGTGAAGCTGTTCTGCTCTCTGCCTTGTGAACCGCTCGTCCTGCTTCTCTTTGCTCAGTGAAAGAAGAGAAGCAAGCAGCGGTTGTTGAGTTTTTTTCTGTGACTGTTAATGTTTTTCCCTCTGTTGTTGTTCTGTGCCGGTAGCATCCCTACCTATGACACTATGAACAGGTTCCCGCGGGCCTCAGCTCCTCCGAGGCACATCGACTGGTGACAGAGAGCCAGCTCGTGTTCTGGTTCCTGAAAGGTACTGAAAACCTTTGTGTCAGACCTCTTGTTTCTCTGAGACATTTTAATTTAACTCCTTCCTTCCGATCTTAAATCTTTCTTTTTGCACAGCCGTCATCTTGTCCTGCTGTGTGTCTGCCGTCCCCACGCCGTCTATCTCTCTCCTGTTTTTAATCTATTTTCGTTGGATTTCTTTTTCTAACCAAACTCTTTAACACCTCTTTACAGCCTCTTTTAGTGCTTTTCTGCTCACAGTGACTTTGCAGGAAAACCATCATGGTGAGAATTGCTAATTTTGGAATCACTAACGAACCATAAATGTCGTCACAGTATTTATGTCTGACTACTTGTGTCTGCTTAGTCAACTGACTAGAGAGGAGAGGAGCTGAATGTGCATATGTGCTCATTTTCTGTTTTGTTTGATGCTTATTGAGGATAACAATTTGGTTCTAAAACTGCCTCATTTACAAAACAGTCAGTATTTAAGACATACTTCAGCTGTAGTTAACAGAGTTAATGTCATGTAACATAACGTCAAAGTTTCAACCAAATGCTATACAGCATTTTGGAATTTAGCTTTTAGTATCTGGAGGGGAATGCATTATTCCCAGAGGACAGCAGTTGTATAAGACTACTATAAACAATAGTCAGATTCTTCCAGTAGCAAAAAGCACCATGCAGTCTTTGAGAACCCTCTATGGAGCTTCATGAAAGACTTAACTGACTGCACTCTTATGTCTGTTATTTCACAAACCAGCCAGAGCTGCATTAATCTCCTGGGCCATTCAGAATTAAAAAGCAATACAGTATGTTCTGAATTATTCACTTCATATTTAAAAATCTAATTCATTTTTCTCCAATATTTGCCTTCCCAGTGCCCTTGAAAACTGGAACTAAAATACACCATAGTAAGTAAGTCTGACATCTTACATTTTAGATAGAAGCCATTTAGTTGAATCTGTTGCAACCAATCCAACAGCAGAATGAGTTCTCTGGATCAATAGTAAGGAATACAATAGCTCTGAACCATTGTTGTTAAGATGTCTATTTAACAACTAATTTACTCTTGTATAAAGTCTGAAAATCTAATTTTCCTTAAGAAAAAGTGGAAAAAGTCAGCCAAATGAGAGTTTGTAGCAATTTACCTGAAAGGAGAGTTTTTCGGTCTCAAGACAAAGGCTGATCAATACTGTCAAGATGATGGAAATTACTGGGCTGAGGTGACGATTTAGTGGAATTAAGTGAAGTCAAGTTTTTTTAATTCATTTCATTTTAAGATTCAATGAGGATTGATTAGTGGAGGCTTATGTGATGAGTCTGTGTAATTTCCTGACAGTAATTAGTATGTAAGACAGCACTGACAGGAAGACAGTTAGGAAAGTGGTAGAAGTTGTACTTAGATTACCCCCAAAAGATCACTGGTATATCAATTAATCATTAATTGAATATGTGAATTGTCTTGAATGCCTCCACGATGAACGAAGAATCCAACAATGGAGAAAATTCTTGATGAATTGACGTCATCGTGGGCGTTAAAAACATCATAACTATATTAAAACATCTATTTTAAACCCTTTAACATAAACTTTCTCAGGATGAGTGATGAAAAAACATACTGTTGGGTACAGTGCAGAATTCCAGGTACCTGAACTAAGACCAGTATCAGTTCATATGTGAACCATACCTAACCCTATATGTGAGGAAGTTTTCTTTATTCAACGTTACACAGGATGAGTAATTGATATACAAATGACCATTTGGGGGTTAAGCATTCCTTTAACTTGTCCTAAATTGGTACCAAAGTAGAGCAATGTGTATGTGCAAAAATATGTGAAGCGAGGTCCAGATATATTCAGTATACTTTGGATTCCTAATCGAAACTTTTCTTTTGTACCATCTATTTCAAGCTGTTGGTTTATCGACCCCTCGGACAAGAAGAAGCTCAATAAAAGCTGGTTTCCTTACAACAGAAGAACAACACACAAAGCCCTTTGGGATTTTATTTTACTTCAGCGATCAACTCAACCTCCTCAACCAGGCAGATCACAGCCTCCGGTACAGTTTACCTGCACCCTCTCCCAAAAAACTCTGCCTGCAGGACATCAAACTCTCCCTCAGCATCAATCTGAGCCACGCTTGTACTGCTTTTTTTTTTTTGTTTTCAAAGGACTGCTGTGTCTGCGTTTACATTTGTTCAGACACAAAACCATGCTGAAAAATACATTCAGCAAGAGGACATGACAATAACTGTGATGCCTGTTCATATAAATGTTTGTGCTGAAAAGACAGTGGCTGAAAGGTCACCCGAAAGTCATGGCAAGCTGCTACAGGAAACTTTTAGTCCTGCACTTAGATTGGATGTATCACATTCAACACAAGCGGATGCTAAAGGTGGAACAGTCTGTCAAGACATCTACAAGGAAAGGTGTAAATTAAGATGAAATTCAATGTGTTAAAAAGCACCGCTTTGTTGAGAAAGAAGCATCCTTTTTAACTGCAGCATGTGTGAGTTGGTGGGTGTGTGTGTTCCTTAATGACTGAGAACTGGATGATTTAAAAAAAAGTGGTAAAAATACAGAAACAAGTTGGTCCCAGGTGGATTCTTATAATTAATATTAAGAAATTTAGCATGGCTTAAAAAATGTTTACAGTATCACAAAACAGAGTTTTGAGTTCCTTGCTGGTTTTTGGGCGAATTGCAAATGACTGGTTGCCTTTCAGAAGTATGTTTTTTTTGACAGATATGCTTCTTTTAAAAGGGGAAATCCACCCACAGCTCTTACACTGCTAAAAAACCAACATGTCATGTTATTTTTGTGGTATGGTGTTCAAAACATACATTTTACTTTTTTAGCATATGCATTTTCCCTTAACTTGTGTCATCTACTCTTCATTTCCTACATTTCCCAAAATCTATTTAAACATCCCGCAATTTATAATAGGTGGGGAAAAAAGGTGGGACAAACATCACAGCCTAACATGGCTTGTTGATGCTTTCTGGTCTGGTGTCAGTATGTTTGTTTCTTTTAAGGAATTGCAAAAAAAAAAATAACACTGGACAAAGTGTTGGCGCTTAGTCCTGAGTACATTTTGGACCAGTGGTTCCCAAATGTTTTGGTTAATTACCAATCAAAATGAAGGAATTTATAGATGCAGACCCTCCTCACAGGTAAGAAGTTTAACCAAAGAGTTATTTTCCAAGCAGAGATTGATTTATGTGAATAGTTTTTGACACATTAAAGCTACTTCCTTTCCTGCCTTTCAATCATCGCCAGAGCCTTCAGCCATATTTTCAGACCATTTAGGGAGTCCCAGGTTGGATACAAGAGTACAACCATATACCACCAAAAACAAGACAAATAACAGTGTAAGTGTGTGAGGTGGATCTTCCCTTTAATTCTCATGAAGTCAGAGCATAACTTCTTTATATATCACTCACTATGACAGAAGTGTCTGGCTTATAGATTGTTCCCTAGTTGATGAATTGATTAACAGAAGCTATCATGTTGAGTTCACTAACATGACATTTTTCTTGCTCTCATAGTGTTGATACATTTTAATTGGAGAAATACTTTCTCAAGCCAAATTGTTTTTTTTTACTGTAGGTCTCAGGTTTGTAGTGATCTATCAGCTATGTGCTTATTTTGTTTCTGCTTTTTAAAACCCCACAGTAGCTATGGATACATTTAAAAAACTATATGGAACAAGTGAATGTATTCAAGAGCTATTTTTTATTTTGTATAACTTGATGAAGTTGGCTGAGAAATATGCTGAAGTCTTGTCACTAACGCACTGGGCAAGCCAATCTGGTTATTCACCCACCTCGCCGCCTCCATGTTTACAGGTTAGATTTGCAGCCGCTGTCGGCTACATACAGTAGTAACGGTGGAAAATTAGACAATCCATTCATGGGACAAGTCAAATGGTAGAAAACCAGTAGAATGCTTTACGGTTTACACAGCTGATGGTGTTGATGCACAATGTGAGAAAATAATGTCCATCTTAACACTGAAAGTTTGAACTGCACACATCTAGCTAACTGAATATGCTAACGATGCAACAGCAGAAAAAGCTAGCCCCGGCAATTACTTGATAGTATCAAATGTAACTTTACAGTACTAAAAATATTATTCTACATTTAATCTGGTAAAAAAAATGTCAACAGGATTTAAACGATACATATATTTCAATATTTTCACTGTATTTTGGTGATTTTAGGAAAGAGCAGACACAATTTCGGGGTAACTTTGATGCTAGCTTCTTTAATCCCCTACCATTAGCATGAATATTGTCTCACTTAAAACCAGAAAACTACAGAAAATATGACATCTCCCATAACTTACTAACAAATAACTGACTAATACGTATATAATTTTAGATAAAAGTTTAGACCACACAAAGATAAATAGTATTATCGGGTTAGTTAGCTAGTAGCCTCAGCTAGAAAGCTAGCTTTCTTGTTCTACATACAGTATTGTGCACATAGTAATAATAAACATAAGCAGTATACCAGACATACTGCATACACCTGTGTTCAAGATTAAGTCTTACTATGATGTAAATTCAAAATGGCTCCAGTTAGCATAAGATTATCTAACAGTTTCTTACTTCTTTCTTGTTAAGACGGACATTTTTTAAGTATCTGTGTGCTCACTCTGACAGGACTATCATTCTTGTCTGCTCGCATCTGGATGTGACCCATCTCTAAGAAAAAAAAAAAAGGGTCTGATTTTCCTTTAAGTGCTTAAATTAGATGTTGCATATCCAAACCTACAGGACAGATACTGGTTTGGTTCACTGATAATTGGTTTGAACTGCGATGCTCCAAAGTTGGGCACTGATGGAGCCACTGAAGAGGAACTTTTTATGTGGTGGTGAAAAGAGAGTGTACAAATTGTGAATAAACTTTGAAATTCAGTTTGTTATTTTATTGTCTTTTTTTCAGTTTGGTTTACATTTTAGTGGCTTTCCAAGGATGCCCAAAACCTTCTGTCATGTAAAAAAAAGTAGTGTCTTGAATACACCGCCTGGTTTTGGGTACCATGCTTTTAATCTTGGCAAATATTTTGTCTTAATCCCAATGAAAGATGCATTTAGGGGATTTATTATTTGTGATAAAGCACTGCACACATGTTCTAACAGCAAGAATTTGAAATTCTATTTACATAAGGCTATCTTTATAAAATAGTGTGCTGGTTAGGCCAATGTATGATACTTCTTAATGTGTTTGATGCAAAACAAATTCCATGAAACATGAAAAAGGTGGAAAAAGTACTTAAAAAGCAGTACCACAGTGGAGAAATACTCATTAAATAGAAGTCTTGTATTCACAATTTTACCTAAGCTAAAGTACAGCATTGTCAGGAATAAAGTAAAAATACCAAAAGTAAAAGTACTCATTTTGCAGGAAATGGTCCCATTTACAATAATGTATAATATATATTAGATTATGATTACTGATGAATTAAGTTGTGCATCACTTTAATATTGCAGCAAGTAAATGTGGGCTAATTTATTTATTTACATTTTATTTGAAACACTGCACGGTAGCTTTTGGAGTTCCCCTAGATGATTAATAGTCTTATTGAAATAATAAAATGTATCTGTTAATTTTATTTTGTATTAATAATATGAATCTGGAAAGTAGCTTCCGTTATTAAAAAAGTATTTCAGTAAAAAGCACAACTTATGCCTATGAATTTTAACAGTGTAAAAATATATAGTAGCAGAAACAGGAATACTCAAGTTAATTGTGTGTACCTTAACATTGTACCTGAGTTGAGTACTTGATGTACTCAGTTTTCACCACTGGTAACATGAGAAACCTTGCTCATGGTGTATTTTAATTCTTTAACACAAGACTGCACATTCCTATGTGGTGCTGAAACCGCTGGCCAGAACCCACTGGTTGCGTTACTGGTCAGCTATTTTCAATGGGTGATGATTATCTTCTTCCATAAGCTTCGTTCTGAGGTTTTCTCAGGCACCAAACAGTATCTGAATAAACACCAGAAGCAAAACCACATTCTGACTCATTCCTACTTCTAAATAAGCTTGTATAAAGACAGATGAGAACAAAAAAAAAATCCTTAAAAACCCCAAGCAGTGGTTCGGAGAAAAATCTTTTTTTACCGTGTTCACTTGCACATCAAGCACTGTGTTTAAATGGTTATTTCCGAGATTCTGCGGAAGTTGTACGTTACTGTATGTACAATCTATCTTTAGCTTGATGGTTAGAGCCAATAGTATGTACTTTAGGGGGCTCTGAGAGAAAATATTCACACATAAAAATGGATAACATTGTTATCTGTCATGAGGAAAATTCACTAGTTGAGAGCCGGCAAAGATAATGCTACATATCTCACTACATTATAGATGTAATTTTCATGGCTTCATGGCTTGTTATTTATTAATATACTTATTAGTGGAGCTCCACATACACACAGCTTTGCATCTTGAATATGTCTCATGTTTTATTTTCATTTTTTTTATTGTTATTTCCTACTTTTATATGTGTTTTACCCCATGTTAAGAGCTGCCATATACAACTGCCCCTCACAGAGATATATAAAGCTGTACAGTACTGAACTGCATGCACACCAGTGGACAAACATGCTATGCATTTACACAGGGAGATAACTTACATAAGACAAAGTGTGCCTGTGAATATGCTGCAGTCTCAGGGGAGCACAAGCACTCAGGGGGTAATGCAGAGAAGACTTTAATGAGAAACACTGCTGATTCTGCAGCAGCTTAAGAATTTCAAAAACGACAAAAACTTAATCCTTAAATCGTGACAAATTATATGATGGAATAAACATCAAACTCACTACTGAAGAGTGGTGGAAACTAAGTACATTTACTCAAGAACTGAAATTATGAGGTGCTTTTACTTTTCATGAGTATTCAATTTTGTGCTTCTTTGTAGTTAAACTCCACGACATTAAACATATCTGACAATTTAACAGATTAGGATTAAGATTTTACAAGCAAAATATGCAATCTTTTTGTAACATGTAATACTGTGTAAGCGATTACACTGTGCAACAGTATATAAAGTAGTTAAAATGTGCTCAACATCCACCCGCTGTAACATTAAGAGGCTGCTTACATGATAGTCCAATAATTTAATGTATAAAAAAACTATGTGAACCAGTCTGCCCAGCACAGTACTTTTACATTATTTTAAATTATTTACATAATTTACGTTTTCCTGATAATGCTTTGGACTTTTAATTGAGGTTCTGAATGACACTTTTCTATTAGGTTAAAAAAAAATAAATGTATTTTTCACTACTGCTATTGAATAACTATGAATACAGGCCTACTAATGAGCTTTAGAAAACAGTGCTTTTTTGAGACATTCAACATTTATTCACCTGCAAAATAACCATTTATCAGTTACTTAGCATGTTAATTTGAATTCACAAGGAAATCTTTGTTTTTCTCGCATGCCTCCACAGTGAATGGAGAATCCCAACATTTCGTAAATTAAAGTCTTGGGTCCGCATTTAATAAAAGAACAAAACTGCATAAAACATGTGTTTACAAATTCTCACACAATTCCTGCAGCATAATCCAAGTCTGGGTTATCCAGTCGTATGCTCAGTACTTCCTAAACACGCATTTTCACTTGAACGTTACAATATAAAACACCTCCAGCAACAAGTAGCACGCCATGAGCCTGCCTGAGCGAGCAAGTGTGCATCGTTCAAATGCACACGTGTGACCAGGCACACAACTCGGCTGTACACGAGACTGTTTCTGCTGATGAGTTTAAAATCGGAGCATTTTAGTGAAACTGCATGTGTATGGGATGTACTGACATACGGCTGGACAAATGAGACATGGATTATACTGCACGACTTGTGTTAGAGTTTGTAAATATGTCTTAATATAGTTGTGCTGATGTTAACCGCGGTCTCCTTTCACTTCAATTCATGAACAATGTTTGCTTTTTTTGGATTCTCTGTTCGCCTCAGGGTACAAATGGTAATTTTGTAGGTGACATACTCCATTAAATGTACTGTATATCCATGAACATTAGGCGTAACATTGTGACCCTACAGTTTGTCGCACTTCACCCAGTAAAGCTAAGTCTTTTCAGGATGTGTTGACCACTTTTCCCACTTTACTCACAATGGGACCTTTTTCTCCAGATGGGCATGAAAGTGAAGCCACTTTAGACATATCCTACCCCACCCTACAGCCATTGTCTTATACAGACCTTTCTTGTTCTTTCTTAATTGGCACAATTACTTACTACACTCCCCAGTGAACTTCGTCCATGTGTGAGTGACTTCGACTCACGTTTCTTCGTGGTTGTGCAGTCTGATTGTGTTTATATTTGGGAGGGAAATGATAGGCTAAGCTGCGAGGCTGTGAGCTCCAGCTGCCTTGTAAAACAAGCAAGAACTTGAAGGTTTCAGGAGGCTTGTTTACATGAGTATATTCCCAGACATGCCACTTTCTTTTTTTTTTTTTAAATTGAGATGTACTCTGCGGATACAGGAAAATTATCGAAAACAATTATGTTTGCATGATTGCATAAACCCTCAGAAATGCGTCACAGTTTTTGCTAAAAATTATTCCATGAGACACAACTGACATAACTTAGTTCTGGAATTTTTTTATGTGATGTTTTGTACTCTCAGTACACATTACCTGGATAAACATTAGTATCACTGTAAACATCTCGCGTGTCCTTTGCCTTCTCCAGACAGCAATAACTGATCCTCCTCCCATAAAGTTTTGCTTGGTGTGACTGTTTTGTTTTTTTGTTTTTTGGTAACATGAATTCTTTCTTTGTCTGCTCAGCCAATAAATAGCAGGAGGGACCCTCAGCTCGAGCAGTCTCACTCTCCTCCTCTTACACTCAGGATCCATCTGACACCATGTGGACCCAAGTCAGTGCTCTGCTGCTGCTGCTTGCCTGCTGCCTTTGGTCAGCAGAAGCTCAAGGCGAGAGGAGACAACACATCTGGGATGAGCCCATTAAATTCAGCACCAAGGCCAAGGACAAGTGCACCATGATCATCACCGGCCACCGCGAATACACCAAGCTGAGGCTATCATGCCAGAGCAACAAGCGCTCCTACTGGTGCGAGTACACCGGCAAACCTTACACCTGCCGTCCCTACAACAGAGACCCTCGTCACTACTTCGTCCAGATGATGTGGGAGCTCAGAAAGCTCCACAATGCCTGCCAGGGGCCGAGAGAGTTCAAACCTTTCATGTGCAAGAAGGCAACTAATGACTCTCAAATGGTCTTCTCATCTGCTTCCTTTCCCGGTCATCACAGGCTTCTTCAAGGACAGCAGGAAGACAAGCAGAACAGCCTGCCAGACCTCAACCTCGTCGTGAGCCAGCAAGGCCAGTCCCACCACGAGTCAGGACCACTCCGACAGCCAGTCCACAATCAGTGACACCACCTGTGGAGAGCGATGCTAAGAGGGTGGCTCAACAGTACTGCTGGAGGTCATTTGAAGGCGTCTGCTCCTACTTCATTGGTTTGATTCGGAAATAACGAGGGAGGAGGTGAGCAGCAGAAACGGGCCTCTTCATTTACACACAGCTTTTATTATGTTGTTTTAGGACTAATTTAAGAGTACTGTGGTGGAATAGGGATCCTGTGTATTAAAAATCAAGTTTGCCTCCAGCATTCATTTGCAAAATTCAAACTTTTTTCTTTTCTTTGCTCAAAATATTACTGATGCGCATAATTTACAACTGTATGCATTCTCGCCTCTGTTATATTCACAGATTTACAATTCTGATGACGATAACTTCTAATGTCTGATTAAAGTGGCCCTTGGAGGGAAATCCCAGACCAGCGGTTTGTACATCGTGGTAGTAGAAACTGTAGTGCTCTCTTCCGGGGGAGAAATGGTACTGCTGTGACATCCAAAGCAGGATTTCTCTGTGATCATCTTCCAAACATCACATCTGGAGAAAAAAACTCTACTACCTGTCTTATCTGAGGTGGTTTACAGAGTAGACTATAAGACCCATGTATGAAACAGTATGAGTAGAGAATGTTTCTGCAGCTGCACACACCTTCACAACATACAGGCCTGGGACAAGAGAGGCAGACAACTCATATGTGTCACTTTTTATATTTATGTTTGTTTACTTATGTATATGATCTACTTACATTACTTAATATTACCTTGAATAATACGTTGTTGGGAAAGTCAGAATTTTTATTTTGGCCTGATGATTTCTGTACTGATGTATTTGACAGAAATATAATGAATGTGAAAATGATTTTCTTAAATAAACAATATTCTCCATTATTCTGTGCTGTTCAACTTTTTTTTGCTCAGTCTTGATGAAAAACAATTACAAAAATGCTGCACAAAAGTTAAACATATTGAGTTTCTTGGTAGCAAAAGAGCAGCAATACTGAAAGCAGCTGCTAAACAGCGTCAGTCCTATCATGCCTGCTTTACTATATTTGACCATTGGGTGGCGCTGTTGCTTAAATTAAACAGAGTTGACTCAGTGATTTTCTCCTGTAGGGACATCTGGCTCTTTTCAAGATATTTCAACTAATTTTATCATTGGCACACTGTACTAACAGATGGTGCAGTAAAAGTTTTTAAAGACTCAGTTATTTGCATTTGTTTGAAATTAATACCTTAAAAGTGAAGTTATCATGAAAGCAGGTGGACCTCTTATAGCACCCAGCACAATCTGCCAAAACAGATTGTTTTTAGTCCTGATATCTACGTTTACACAAGTACAAGATTTAAGCGTTTGCTTAATTTAAATTAGTTTTGACTAGGAACTAAGATGGATAAAAATAGAGTCAAAGTCAATCAATCATTTGTCACATGAAATCACACAAAGTACAACTTCACTGAAATGCGATTGTGTCAGCTCCTTCAACCTGTGCAGTATAATTAAGTTTTTGGGGTTTTTTTGCCTCTACTTACATTGTGGGCTGTGACTTCCGTGTTTCTAGATGGTTCTGGTACCCCATGCTTTCTAGTTAAGGAATGATTAAACTGAAGTTTTGTGTACAGCTGCCTCTGTTGTTTTACAAATTAAATCCACCACAGACTCAGTGAATACCTTGATCTCATTAGTGACGTCGACAGTGGTGTCCTGAGGTGTGCTCCACATTCTGACTGGCTCCATCCCACGTGTTGTTGTTTGTTTACATATCTTGACCTCAACAAGAAGGCAGCATGGTCACTCCTTCCCAACATGCACAAACACAGATGTTGACGACGATGACATTGAAAACCTCGACCTGGCTAGCCACAAGAGGAGGTTACAGACTGTACAGTCGATTTCCTCATCCTAAAAAGTGACTCGCAGCCACCATCCAACACCAACCACAAAGTACCACCATTTCCTGTAATATTTAAACATACAGACTGGAGAGCATGTGTTTACATTTTTTCCAGGCATAGTTTCACAGTAAGTAGCTGCCTAGACTAGCCAGTTAAAAGGAAGCATGAAGTTTTTCTTTGGAGAATTTCATTTTTTGATATTAAATTTTGTGGTCGTGGCTGACACTGGGGCAGGATCAGCAAAGCAAAAAAGTACAAGAGTTGACAAATGAACAAAAATTGGATAATTTGCCCTCTACTTATAGGTATGTAATGCATCTATTTTATTTATGAAATATGAGACATGGTTTTGCATCAGTTTATCAATTTACGTTTGTAGCTAAATCAAAGCTAGCTAACGCTTTGGCATTTGTCAAGCAAAGCGAGTCCTGAAACGTCTGTGACATGCAGCAGGCTATCAACGGTAGTCTCTGTAAATTTAAAAAGCTACACCACTGAAGTAACTATAGCTATTTATGAAAGAGAGAGAAACAAATAAATACAACATTCAACAGGGAGCTGCCAACATCAGCACAAAATTCCTTGTAGTTGCTTTTAAAGTGAAATTATCTCATCGTTGCTGACTGATAAGCGGATTTATTTTGTGGTAGTATTATTTCATTTAATTTTTAAAGCATTTGTTCATTAATGTGATTACATATAACTCCACAAGCTTTATTAAAATAAGAAATATTGTTTAACAGGCAGTAATATAACACAAAATATTTTTAAAGACAACCCTTTCCTTGGCTGACTAGTATGAACTCAACAAACGTTGTAAGCTGTACAGTTATGCAGTGTGTGTGTGTGTGTGTGTGTGTGTGTGTGTGTGTGTGTGTGCCTGTGTGTATGTGTGTGTGTGAAGGGGAGGGCTGATTCTGCAGCAGCACTGTGTAGCTGCAGGTACAGTAAAGGCGACTCTGAGCTCTCAGGTGACTGGACTGTTTACAAGTTTACTCTGAAACTTCAGGTAGGTAAAGATATTGCTGTTTCATGTAGACTCAGATTACTCATCACTTTGACATTAGTACAGTATTAGGACTTACAGTGTGAGTGTTTGTGTAGTGGCTGCTAGTTACTCTGGTGCCTTCTTATTACCTTAATATTTCTATAACATTCTTATAGTGATTTAAAAGGCTCACAACTAATTAAATTCCTCATTGTGTTACTATAAATGTGCATGTCGGCACTTCAGAGTAGCTGTATTGTATTGTCATTTCTACTCCTACTATATTCATGTCACACTTGACTCTGATTGTTTCATCTTTTAAACCAAGGATTAAATCTTTGTTTGGCTCAGCCTTTTATTAAATAACGTTCAAGGCTATTTATTCATCCCTCTTATTGCGCTGTAACTTTTTATTCCTCTTTTTATTCTAATGTATTCCTTCATATCTTATATTCATCTTTCATTCTGTTAAAATCCAATTTATATGTGACTTTTTATATTGCCTTGTGTTTCCTTTATAGCTTGTCTTTAATGTGAAGCATTTTAAATAGCCTTTAAAAGATGTCATTCTGAAAAAGCTGCCTTGCTTTTGTTGTTTTGTTTGAGTCACTATCTTAAGCCTAGAGTTCCCCGATAATGCTTCTGTAAGTTATTTGAATCTACAACGGGTCTGATAGGGGATCATGTTTTTTTTTTTTTAAAGAAGGGAAACGAAAGGGTTTAAGATATCTAAATCCTAATTTATCCTCTTGCAGGGTGTTTCGTGCTGGCTTCATGGCTTTCCTTACCAATGCCACCATCCTGCTGGTCCTCGCTTGTATTTCCCATCAGCTGGTGTTGAGCAGCTGCCAGAAGAGCCATGGACGGAGGGGAAGAGGCGTGGACAGAGGACAACACAAGGACAAACCAGGGCTGAAAGTGGGCCGCCAACCCAAATCTGCCTCTGCACAGCCCATTAAAGGCAAAATGGTCACCAAAGACAAGTCAGAGTGCACCTGGGCGGCAACAGGTGACGATTTCTTCACCCTGGGTTTGACCTGCAAGAAGGGGACAAGAGCTTCAGCTGTGAATATGTCGCCAGACCGGCTGTCTGTCCCCAGTATGCTTCCAACATCAAACTTTACTGGAAGCAAATCACCAGAGCGCTGAGGAAGCAAAAGAGTTTGTGCAAAGACAGTAGTGCGTTAGTCAGGGCGGGTGTGTGCAGAGGAGCTGCCAGAGATGCTCATTTCAGGCTCCGTAATGCTCAGACGAAGACTTACCCACCTTCCACTCCAAAACCAGCTCCCAGTGCTGTCAAATCCTGTAAGCCTAATAACAAGAAGCTGGCTGAGGAGCACTGCGGCAGCTCCTGGTCGAGTTTTTGCACATTCTTTTTCACTATGGTGCAGGATTATGATTGCTGAGACAGAAACAGTGGAGAACTTAAATAAATTCAGCTCTCTATGCTATCATATCAACACTTGTCTTATTAAAGATTTCTATAGATGCTAGTATAGAAGCATTTACTCACATTGTTGGTGGTTCTACTCCTCAATAAACACTTTTTCACCTATTCCTTTATGTGGCTTGATGATTTGTCAACTAACTAGAAATTTACTGGGATGATAACTTTTTGTAGAAAAATACTTGAAATAACTTTGTTCCCTCTTGGAGAACAAGACAAGAACATCCTGTTATGTCATTTTAAAACAATGTCCTTCATGTCAGAGCAATGTTTCTGTCTTTTCCAAGTGTGTATCCTGCTGAAGGTATTTGCTGGGAGAGCAGGAGTTTGAGCATGTTGGGTATTGACACAGTAATGTTACCAGAGGGAGTGTGATTTTTAGAAAGGCTTGGCCTGCATACTTTGGCGCAGACAAGCCTCTTAATAAAAACATGCTTACCTTGCAAAACCAAAGTCAAAGGGCAGACTTGTCTTGTAAAGAGTATCACGTAATATTAACAACAAAAGATATTTGGCAGATTTAACTGAAGATATATTATGTTTGGCATTTAAAACAGGATCATTAGACCTTTCCACTCCATTTCAGTTCCAGAACATACAGTGGACTCATGCTCTGAAATCACAGGTTGGCTGAACCAGAACAAGTTAATTAAAGGAGCTATATGTAAGAAATTAAAAGCAAATAGTTGTAAAATCATCCTAATATGTCACAGAGACTAAGGAATAATGTTCATATAACATACTGATCTCACCGACAACAATAGTACGGCCAGAATATTCGCATTTAAAAAACATTTTTACAGTCCGCAAATCATGTTTATGTTTTGAATTTCATAGCAGTATTTTGAATTTGAGTGTAGTAACTGTTTTGGCCACATTCTTACATACAGCGCCTTAAATGTCTTGAGATTCAATCAGCAATAGCTAGTATAGCTGCAAATAGTTCATGATTTGAATTCATCTGTGTTCAGAGGTAAATTTAGATTTTATTTCAATGGTCCATTTTGTACGATTTAGAGGGATATATTGACAGAAACAGAATATGATATAAATAGTGTTTTCTTTAGTGTATAATTTCCTGAAAATAAGGATCCCTGTGTTTTCATTACCTTAGAAAGAGACATTTTTTCTAAATAGGGAGCAGGTCCTTGTCCACGGAGTCAGAACAGGCAAACCTTACACTGGCTCTAAATAGGGCCATTTGTGTTTTCATGTCAGCCACCTTACTTCACAGCCCCTCCAAACAAGAGTCAGGAGAACACTGATTTTTTAATGTGAAACTGCTCGATTCAGTGTGTTTACTGGGATAAATCAAGGGGTCTAATGGTTTTGGAGAGGAAAAGACCTCTGATAATTCGGTGGCAGGTAAAAACCTCCTGAACCTATGGATGTTATGTTATCAGCAGTTAAAGTTGAGCACACATTAGCAGGTGCTGGGATGGCATCCCATCTGGGACGTGCCTAACAGCATAGGAGAAACACTCAGCTGGTTCAACTGGTTGCAATCTGTAATCTCCCCCTGAATCTTACAGTCTATTCCTCTGAGTAAAAGTAATGCAATACTGCAGTATTTAAAACGTAAAAAAGTACATCCTGTAACACTCACTCACTGCTAAAAATAGATGTTGGTATGTCTTTTTCCTGAAATTACCAGGACAAATTGTTGATAATGTGTCAGTATACCAACGTTCAGCAGTCACAGAGATATTTTTACATGCGAAGTAGACACAACTTTGCCCATCCACAGCAGCTCCAACAGACTGGAACAGAGCAGCCTCAACTCATGCTGTGATTTGAGAACAGGGAATGACTCTCATTTTTCTTGATGATTCCAGCTTCATCTCCTGCTGGAAGATAATGCATTACCCACGGCTAAAATCCATCTAATTCACAGACTCTCAGCAGGCTGCATTGTGGGCCATGTAGGAAAGCCCTTAATGGCAAATGAGGCAGACAGCAATGTGGCTGCAACAGAAGGTAAATTAGAGGGCAGTCACAAAATAACTGCAGGAGTGCAGTGAATATAGAAGTATATTTAGGGAGGAGTTTTCCCTTCCAGCAAGATTTTTAAACACCAGCTGCTGAAGACAAGACTTTGATTCTGCAGGGCAGCTTGTGAAGTGTGATGCAAAGCAGGCACTTGGTGAAAACATTAAAATGCCAGAAAAACACCTGCCATCATAACTTTGATTAAATAACTCAACCACTAAGCAGTCAAAGCCGTTTCACAGAATGCACTAACTGTCCTTTCAAATGCAAGCAACCAAAGACAAATTATGTGAGCTGGGGTTTGAATTTTTTTCAAATTGCACTAAAGTACTTTCTATTTGCCAACATGCAATGATTGTAATGTCTCTGCTTTAACTCATACCAATTTCGGAGAACAAGTGAATGACCCCCAACTGTTTAGTGCTGCCATATCCTGCTTTCTCAAAACAGAAATTAAATTATGTCCACTGAAAAGACCTGAAATTATCTGCTGTCTCAGTGAGTGGACAATTGAGGGTCACCCCATTCACAGTTAAGTTTACAGGTGGAAAAAAAATACACAAAATCAGAAACTTGCACAGTTAAACAATGTGGCATAATGAGCTACTTCATATTTACCAACACATCAGCACAGGTGACAATCAGACTGGGCACATACCTGTTCTCCTCAACGAGCTGCTGTGCTGTTAAATCCCCCTTTGACTGTTGCTGTCAGTCTGAGTAGCTAACGTTGTGTTAGCCGAAGAAAAGTCCAGTTTTATGCAGTCTTGTTGCTTTCATGTTAGGTCAGAAAGATGTGTGAGATCCTAAATGCCTGTTCACTTCACCAGGTAAGTTTCTATCCTCACCGAACAAAACACAGGTAAGCAAAAAACGTCTTCGCTAACAAGCTAGCTGTTAGCCATTTTGTTCCCGAAAAAACACTCGACGATAACTCTGATTATTTCTACCAGGGGTTCAGTTTATGACAATATTCCGCTGCAGGTGGGCACCAAGATGTCTTATCTGTAGTTTCTCATCAAAAAGTACACTGTAAAATTAATGATTTAGGTGATAATACATACCGAGTGTTGTTGCGGCTAACGTGCTAACAGCTAATGACAACAACAGTAGTTCCATCAGCTTCGAGCATGCGCATTGTTGTTTTCCCGCACTTGACGTTGTGCGCAGTTGTGGCCAGTCCAGAGCGTTTTAGACACAATTTTAAAGCTATTAAATTGAGCCGCTGATCTTAAATTGTACAATAATAAGAAATAAGAGCAGCAAGGATTGTTTATGTAGTGAATTAATTCAGAATTATATCAATGTCTAAATTACTAAGTACCACTAAAACCATACCTCTTTCTGCCGCCAGCAGGTGGCGCTTTTCCCATAATCTCGCTTATACCCATTCAGTTTATTGACCGTTTGGATAAAAGTATCCACTATAAAAATACACATATTTGTTTCTATATATATATATATATATATGTTTCTGTTATGTTTTCTGTATTGTAACTTTTATGGCTAATTAAATCCAAAGATCACTTAAAGTTATAATGCAGGTGCAGCAGTTTCAACTTAGGTTTCCAGGGGCGTAGCACCAAATTCTTGGCCCCATGCATGAGCAGTCTCTGTGGGACCCTGCTCTTCCTCTCTTGATCCATGTCACTCTCATGCACCTTTACAGTTTGCTTTCTTTTCTTGTCCTTTCTGTCTGTCTGTCTTTTCTTTTTTGGACCCTGCTTTCCATATTCTGGGGAGACATTACAATGTACGTTTGTGCTCCAACATCAACGCACATATTACATTACCCAACAATTGTTATTACATATCTGACAAAAATATTAAACATTTAATTAAATCAACCGCACTGCCTGCACTGTCCATACTTCCATAACCCGCACTCGACTCTAGATGCAATTAAAGACGAACGCTGGGTGGACTAAACCAATTTGCACCCGTGAGGGCTGAGAGCACTCTCAGATGGTTTCCACTGTTTTTGTGTACAAAATTTAGTCTTTCGGCCAAATTGTTTTAGATTAGTTATGACACTAATTACTTTGAAATGAAAAAATGGCAAACAAAACCTTTTCATTGCAAGCCTTTCTCTCCCATTGGGGTCCCTGGTAATCAGTCCCACTTTTCCTGCCACTATGACACCCCTAATTAGGCTTACAAACAAAGGAATGTGGCTTTTTGATACCTTAAATACATCCTAAAATCTGGGGTAAAATATGTATTGTTGTTTTCATAGCAACAATGCATAGCTCACCAATTTATTTTCATGTTACATCGTGGCACAAGAGCTAAAATTACCACCTCAACCACTCCAAAAATTTAAATGTGTATTTAAATCTGTTGTAAGTCATGTCACAGTCAGATGTTCTGTATCCTAAGAGCTGCTGACCACCACTGTGGCGACCATGTTGTGGACAAATGAGAGCCCTCTGTGGAATAATTAAGAGTTGACCTTCACCATGTAGTGGTCGCATCACCACCAGGGAGGAATCCTCATTCATATCCGCTAAGAAACATAGCTGATTCTCTAGTTATTAGAGAGACATCTATGATAAGACAAAAACAAAGAAGTAAAAAGTTATTCAATGGCGTTATCATGATCAGATTAAATAAAATGGCATATCTTAATTGGAAGTCTGTGACAGGACACAGACTCTGGTGTCCTGAGTGAAACTCTGCTGCAACACACACCTACCCACCACTCTGAGGGAATCCCAGGAGGCCAAACAACATGTGACTTCATATGTCAGCTTCAATGCTTTTGGCCTCCTGGGCTTTCTATCCTACCCTGACTTCCAAAATTGTACTTTCCCTCTGCTGTACATGACTCGTTATAAATGGAGCTGTCACATTCGGACGTGATTCCTACAGACACTGGACTGGAACAGTTTGCTGTTATCTGTCATAATGGACAGAATCAGGACTGGATCAAGACTTTTGGTGAATCTTGTTGGCTGAGTTATCTGTGTCAGTGTTCTTGTTGGCTACTCTTTCAGGTCTGGCACTTCCTGCTGCTTTAAATCTCTCGATATCCTATTTAAGGCTGAGACAAGCCATCCTTCCTGACTGGACTGTGGGTGTCATCGACTTAAGGTGGCCTGACTGCCTGTGGCTCCTGATTGGCTGAGAAATGTGGGCCTTGGTTGAACTGAAAGTAGGGAGAACACACACACCCCGGCACTACTCACGCTAAGGAGATTTGGCAGTATGTGTGTTTGTGTACAACCAGGCTTACGCACTCCTATGAAAGCCTTTGTATGTGTGTGAATGGGCATTTGCTTCGTAAAGAGCTTTAACTTCAGACAAAGAACTGAAGGGAATTAATGAAACACCACAAATATGACATTGTTATGGTGAAATGAGACTGATAAGTGTGTTGCGCTGGTGACCAGTCCGGACCAATCAACATCCACCAGGACTCAACATAATCTGGCCTAAAAGCAGAGATTCACCTGATTTTTTTCTTTTGTTACAGGAGTTTATAACCATCTGAGGCTGTGAGAAAGTAATACTACTTCATCGTTTTTTATTTGAGAATAAAATGTGACACTGGAGGCTGGTTTACAGCGTCTTCCTGCAGTGGAAATGAGCACCCGGCTCAGAGCACAAGTGATTTATGAATCAGTCAGAAAATTGCAGCTGCTGGCCACATAGGCGCTGAGTCACACTCATTGATTAACAACTGTACCAACAACTCACACTGTAGTTGTATTACAGTAATTTTGTATTATGACACAGGTGAGATCTCAGCTACTATGTCCATGTTCTTTAAAAATGAACATAAAAATTCATTCACACGTGTTTCTTGTTCTTATTTTTATTCTTTAAGGCTACATTTAAGGTGATTTTGGTTTCAGTATGTCTCACTAAACACCATAAACTGGACTTGATCCTGATTTCCTTCCTCATTAAAGAATTACTGAAATGTGTCCAATCAGGCAGCATTAAAACTGGAATGCCTCGACTCAGCAGGTTTACCTCGTTTAAATTAGAGGACTGCTATCAACAGCTAGCAGCAGCCAGGACTTCATTATATGATTGCATAAATGCCACATACATAATTTAAAACTTTATTACTCTTTCCCAGTATTCATATGAGGGGGGTCTTATTGTATTAGTGTTGCAAGGATTCTTTTGAAAGTCTATCAAAGGGTTAGTGTGTAAGATTTAGGGGGATTTAGTAGTGAATATTGCAGATTGCAACCAACTTCTCCCAGTTAGAATTCCTTCACAGGAGGTTCTTAGCAGGAGCCAAATTATCCACAGAGGTCTCTTCTTCTCTAAAACAAACAAACAAGACGATGAAACGGGTGATAATTATTAATTATTATTGGTGATTATTTTATACAGTCTATGGTGATAACACTAGTGAGGCAATTTCACGCTAAAAACCTTTTTGGGGAGGGGCCACTAGCCTTGCACATGCTCATGTGCTTCACAAACCTAAGATACAAACATTTAAGAGTTTGTTTCTGGGAGCTGACATATCCGCAGAGGTCTCTTCCTCTCCAACACAAATGGATCCTGTGATTTAAACCAGTATAAACACTGAATAAAGCAGTTTCACAATAAAAAAAAGCAGCATTTTCCGATGAAGATTATATTCAGGAGATTATACACTAAAGAAAACATACTTATTATATTATATTCCAAAACAGACATATTTAAAGTAGATGTCAAAAGTTCTGTGTAATTTTTAAGACCAGTCCTCACAATTTCTCTACATATGTCAGTATAAATGGAATATAATAAGTATGTTTTCTTGGGTGTATAATCATCTCAAAAGAAGTACCGTCGTGTTTTCATTACCTTAAAATGAGCTGTTCATATCTACACAGAGCGGGTCCTTGTCCACAGAGTTTACCATGTTGCACTGCCATGTTTCTACAGTAGCCCAGAACAGACAAACTAAAAACTGGCTCTAGGTGGGGCCAGTTGCATTTTCACATTTTCACATCAGCCACTGTAGTTGCCAGCCCCTCCACAACGAGAACATTAGAAAACCTCTTTTTTTAATCGCGTGAGACTGCATTATTCAGTGTCTTTAGTGGTTAACCCTTTGAAACCTGAACAAATTGGCTTGATTTCTTTTGAAAATGTGGAAAGAAGGCAATGAGCAACGAAAGAAAAAACGAGCCAAAAATATTAGCACGAAATTAGTAGTGAGAGAAAATTAAAACAAGAAAAGAAAGAAAAAAGGTTGAAAACAGACAAACCAGGCAATGACCTGGAAAGAGTGCTTAAAAATTATAATAATTCTGTTAGATAATTTTGAAATGTAATATTATTAATAATATATGTATTTTTTAAAATAATTTCCTAAATCTATTAATTTTTTTTGCAATTTGTGGGACATTTCTTACCAAGTTGCTCATTGCCTTTTTTCCCATGTTTTTGAAAGAAATGGCACCAATGAGCTCAGGGTTCAAAGGTTAAAATCACCTGGTCTGTTTGTTTTACAGAGAAAGAGACCTCTGCAGATAATTCAGCTCCTGGTTAAAACCTCCTGAACGTCTGGAACAAGAATAAGGTGAGCACACAATAGCATGCGGTGGGCTAGCAGCTGGTGGATGACGTGCTGCACAGCGTGGGAGAAGCACTGTTTTGTATGTAAACTGCCTTATTCTATGTTTTTACTGATTTAAATCAGCAAGCCGGTTTGTTCTGGAGAGGAAGAGACGTCTGTGGATAATTCAGCTCCCAGTAAAAACCTCTTGAACGATGAACACTGAAAGAATTCTAACCAGGAGAAGTTCAGCTGGTTTAAATCTGCAATCGTCACCACTAAATCCCCCTAAATCTTACACACTGTTCCTTTAATGTCTCTCCTTATTTACTGTGCTGTATTTTTGGTTAAATACATTATAGTATGTTGTTTGGATTACTTAAACTTGGTCTTCACATTCTGTAATTAGTAAATACATTTATTTGCAAACCATCATTCTTTTCTTCAGCCACATAACATCTGAAACAATGACACAGGAGCTTAACTGCAGTAAAAAGCTCAGACAGCCACAGCTCCTTACACCTGAGTGACTACAACTGCAGAGTAAAGGAAACATCAATTTGCGAGTCATTTTGCAGTAAAGCCGGAGTGAATTCACGTCTGCAAAGACAGCATGAGCCTGAAAGGGGAAGCATGCCAATACTTGAAAGGTGGTTCAGGTGGTATTTTGAATATGTAACGCAGCGTCTGGCAGACAGAGATTTGATGAACATAAGGAGAGGGTTGTAAACCACAGAGAGACATCTATAAATACTCACGCAGATTTATCTTCTGAATTATAGGCCCGTGCCTGAGTTATTGTGAGGATATGAAACCAAACTCAGATTTCTATTTACAGCTGCGAGAGTGTTGCAGGTAATAAGCTTGCTGTTCTAATATCGTCCAGTCCTGAATTTATTTATAAAGATCACAACAAACTAATGTAGTGTATCTCACTGAAATCAGAGATCGCATTATAGGGTATTAGTTTATGTCTACAACCGAAGCAGTAACTTTTTTGGCAGTTATTACAAAAAGTTACTGTCACTATAACCTGACAATAGTACTTGAGGCAGATAATGTGAAAAAATTATGCTTTTCTGCCTCCTCAAAATGTTTCTGTGTAGTGTAAGAATCATGAGCAGAGCCATCAGAGCTGAGGAGTTTACAGAAATATTTTAGTGCATCGTTTAGCTGTTAAGCGAGAAAGTTTGCACTAGTTGATGGGCAGTATTTTGTTTCAGTTTGTCTATTTCCAAAATGGCAGCTGGGTCACCCTCCCAGTCACCAGAGGAAAACATTTGACTTTATAAATAAAGTTTGACTTGACTTGACACAGCGTTGTTGAGAAATGTTAAGTTTCAACTTATCCTCTACAAAATAATGTACAAATGTCATATATCTGTGTAGACTTTCACATTTTACAGTTAAACAGTTCACTAAAAGAGAATTATTTGATCAGCGCTGCCTAGTTTGACAGTTTGACTGAAGTTCACGAGCAGTGAGTGACATGATTGACAGCTGATCTGGCCTGTGACAGTCTCATGTCACAGGCTAGATTTGCTAAAGCCTAAAAGCAGAGCAAAGCAGTGGTGCAGAGGTCTCATCTTCTTTCAGACAATTTGAATTACAATATGCTTAAAGAGTGTTATGGGATTTTTGCCTAATGACACCAACATTAAACTGCCTAAACCAACTTTAAATGGCTTCATATTTATGGGAAACCCCTGCTGTGAGAACAAGCACTGCTCAAACTCAGAACTTTATTCTACTTCAAATTGAAAGATTTCCAGGATAGAAATAAAAATCTGAATGGGCTGAATCACAGGGACATGTGCATGTATAATTATCCAAAAGGCAATGAACAGTTCAAGGTCTAAAACCTGAAAAACAAATAGCTAATCTGAAATCTTGTGATCTAAGAAGGAAAAAATAATAAAGTTGAAAATTTTGAACTCTGAAACAATATTGAAAACAGTTTTTGAATCCTGGATACTTGAATTTTCTGAATTTGTGAAACCTAACCCACATATTAAGTTTCTGAGATAGCACATCTGACACCGAGAGAGACCACATGTAATTTTCAAAGTAAAAGTACTATAAATTCAGTTGCATTTAAATATCTTAAATCACTGTGAATGAAAACAGTGCAGACACACACTGAGGTCATTTCAGACTTTGCTGCCACCCTGTGGTATAACTCCTGCACAGTGAAGTCATCTCCCATCTCTCGATCTAAAGATCCAATTTGTTTGACATCAGATCCAGTCGTGCAGAAGACACGGGGCAGCTGTATGTCTTTATGAGTCAACAACAACAACTAATAGTGTCCCATTACTCATTGATCACTGACAGCCACAATGTAATTCAAGTCCGGATCAGCAGTTCATTTCTCATTAATGAGAGCAGGAGAGCTGTCGACATGTAGCGTTTAATAATTCAGCAGCAGTATTGTATTTTCTAAGATGCATTTAACACATGCTGCGAGCACTAGAAACAACCGCTAACACTGTGTGTAAATCTGACAATAAACAGGGCCACAGCAAAAAAAACATTTCAGTGTTTAACAAAGTAGCCTAATTATTTCAAACATAGCTACCTTGTACATGGACACATATGCCTAATATTAAACAAAAATAAATATCTTTTAAGGCAGTGCACTCTAATTGTTGATCATGCGGAGGTATACTGTCATAAGTCCAAAATGACAAGCAGGTAATTCACACTAATTCAATCAATAGCAAGCTAAAGTCAGAAAGAATTAACAACTCTGGATCAATAACCTCATCTCACGTGCAGCTCTGTCTGGCAGCCCACAGCGGCTCATCAGTCAGCGCTGCTAAACAAGTCATATCAGCATTAATCATTCCCGCCACAGAGGTAGAGTAAAGCCTTCTGGTAGTCCCCAGCTGTGTCCTCCTGCAAAACACAACAGACGTGGAAAGTAAGTACATTTACTCAAGTACTTAGGTACAATTTTAAGGCACTTGAGTGTTTCCATCTTCTGCTATTTCATACTTATACTCCACTGCATTTCAGCTGCCTGATATCAGACAGAATTGTCGCCTCGAACTCGGTGGATAGACAATTGTTATACTTTTCACTCCACTACACTTATTTGACACCGTTAGTTCAGGGATACTCAACTTTTTCAGAATGAGCCTAGACCAGGAGCCAGTTAATAAACAAAAAAATAAGAATATTTATCAGCACATATAATAAATAAATTGCCTGTTTACAACCTTTCGATGTTTGCCATCCTCACTCATCTTTACCAAGAGGTAAATCCAGTCACAGCAGCCCTGCACAGGTCAGGCCAGGATTCAAGTGATTCTTTCCCGAATCTCTATTTTGATGCTTTTTTATGCATCATAATAGAGATTTTTGTATTCTCTGGCACCCTATTTACATTCAAAGTACCAAACAATTTCCCAGTGTGAACCCATTTATTTTAATTGCTAATTAGAAAATGGTCGGCGGGCCACCTGGCACCTTATCACAGGCTAGATTTACCCCACAGGCCGTAAATAGAGTATCATTGCTTTAGTTACTTTGCAGATTCAGATTAATCAACGAATAAATGGTGATGTTATATCATGGATAAACATAAAACTTTATCTATCCTTTGGTAAAATTTACAAGCTACCCAGCAGGATATATAGTGCAATAATAAGCCCCACCTTTACCAGCTGCAACATTAAAGTAATGTACATATTACTGCATCAATATAATATACATGATTCTGAAATGAGACATTCAGAGTATATCTAATTATGTGCAACTTTAAGCCTTAATAAAATGTAAATTGTATCGCTGTATGAGTGCAGAGCACGGGCCATTAGCTATCCAGTGGGATAAACACACCGGGACTCACCTGCACTAACATCCATGTGAGGCTGGCTGCCATATTAATGCTCTGAATGTCTTTTATAGAACGTTTCGCTCTATAAGGTTTTTTTTTAACTTACTAAATCATTCTGAATCAACATATCAGAACTTAATCTGAGCTCTTCAAAGAAGGCCCTCATTCTGTATCCTTGTATTTTCCATTGTAGATATTTTATTTCAAAACACCCTAATTGTATTTCCTATTGGTATTTTTTCCAATGACACTTGTATGTCACACTGTCACTTTTCATGCATGTGGGCGGTTGCAGCTCAGGTGGTTTGATCACCTGCTCCTCCTTCCCACATGTCGAAGTGTCCTTGAATGAGACACTGAACCGCAACACTCTGTATTGTCACTTTTGACAGAAGTGTTGCTGTCACGAATCTCCACGCCCTCGCCCTTCAGCCGATCACATGTCCCAGCCTCTGTTAACAGCCTCTGTGAATGCTACCAAAATCTAGCCAACCAGCTCACATTATATAGATCCATTCAACTTTATATATAATAGCTAAAGCAACAACACAGCAGATTTACTCTAGATACAGTTTACTTAAACATAAGCAGGTGATAACATTTAGTTAATAAAGTTTACAGGCATTAAGCTCAACAAGGATAGAGATAGCCAGCCAGGTAACTAGCTAACCTGGGTGGTCATTTTCTTTACTGTATAACTTTATTTCCATCCCAGCCGCCAAGAGCAAAAGTTGGCACTGTATGTTTCTGCAAACCATGGACACATTATATCTGTACGTTTATGTATCATAGCAGCGTATCTGAAGAGAATGTGAGAAGAAAGAGAATGTGTTGTGTTTTTCGGTGAGATATTGGCAGCATTCACAGCCATGATTGTGCCACCAAAACTGGGTATTCTAAGTCAAAATATGACCTTGATGAAAATCAAGTGGCTCTTGTGCCTTAATCTAACAACACGTTAACCACAGGGCTGTTGGAAAGAAAAGAAATGTTAAGTTCAACATGTCCGCCACATAATAACATATAAATAATATCTGTGGTTTGCAAAACGTACAATGCTGAATGCTCCTGTATTTTTCTGTTTGTTTGTTTTTTATTCAGTTCTCATTGAGGTTTAGTTTTTCAGTATAGATATTCCTTATGTCTTTCTTTTACATTCTCTATTGCTGCTGCAACAACTGAATTTCCCTCTGGGGATCAATAAAGATTTATATCTACATCACCATATGTATTTATCTATCAGTAACAATGAATGAACAAATAAATCAGCATTATTAGAATCATTATCATTATCATTATCATAAATGTCTGGGTTTATCAAAATGGCCCATTTTCAAGCAAAGTGTTCATTTCAGTGTAATCATAGCATCTTAATTTAAAAAGACACCCCAAGTAAAAGGCTAAGCGCTTGACTTGGCTCCACTTGAAGACTTGCAGACTTTGTGGGCATGTTCCCTTGAAGTCTGGGAGTGCTGAGAGCTGTCCAGTCCACCAGGGGCCTCAAGTGCACTATGTGAAGACTTCCAGACAGTTTGTTTGGGGTGCAGACTTCACCAGGCTTCACTGATTTAATTACCAACAATTCATTACAATACGGACGTGACAGTGTGGCTTTTTTCAACTGCCAAGCAAAGGAAAAAAAAAAAACTATAAATGGGTAAAGCATTTATTGTAAACACTACTTGAACGCTGTAGGCCAGAGATAATATTCAACCACATCATGATATTGAGATATGTAGAGGTAAAGGCTATAGAGAGGTGATAAAACGCATTTTATTACAGCCTGGTGAGACCATCCGGATGACGTGAGCTCAACAGTCTCAGTGCTGCCCCGAACACTTTCTACAAATCAAAATCCAATCAAGAATCTGCACCATAGTTGACAATGTAAGCAGTCAATCTGGGACTGTGTTGTAGTTGATGAAATGCAGGCGGCAGCTTACAGAACAGTAATGGCGGCCCATGAAGCAACAAGCACTAACTCTGATGTTAGTAGAGTAACAGAACAAGATTATACGCTTGCAGAATGTCTTGGAGGAAAAGATGCTTTCACCGTTCTTTTGACTGGATTTGGCAAAAGCTTGATTCATCCACTGGCTCCATTGATGATGAAGATGTTTCCAAGTGTTCTGTTGAGTTGACTGGCTGAAGGAGTTTGTCTGTCATGGGGTGGCTCTGAGTCCAGACTGATACAGAGAGTGAATCTTGAGCTCACGTCATCAGGATGGTCTTACCAGGCTATACTCTACAGACCCTTTTATGGCCGACATCACAATGATGTCAGTTTGTCAGCTGGAGGCAAAACACATCTCTCCACCACAGGGCTGTAGGCTACTAGGAGTCTTAACATGTCGTCTTGTGTTACTGGGAGCCAGAATAGAAGGAGTCATGGTTCAACAAACAAAGACAACTATGGTTAAATGTGATAAGACAAAAGAACTGGACGGAGGCCATCATCAGTAATGCTCACATGTGCAGCACACACTTCATATCAGGTTAGGTGAAAAGTATTTCCTGTTGTAGGGATGAATAGCGTTACGTGTATTAAGGGTTATCATGTCCACCTCATCAGAAACTGGGGAGGGATTAAGAGGAATGTTGGATTTCTCTGTAATGCTAACTTTGTAGCGCATTAGCTAACATCAGCTTCCATAGAAAAACAAACTGGAGGAAACCATTCAAGTGTCGTCCTCCTTTGTAACTGGTATAGTAATCAACCACAGCTTCCTGTGACATCATCCATCCACTGAGTGAGAGCATACAGGTCGGCCAGTCTGGTCCCGTTGGTCAGTGTTTACTTATTCATGTAACACTCGCGGTCCTGGAGAGTGAGTGACCTGACACGGTGCGTTTGCACACTCAGTCTGACGCTCTACACTAAAATGAGAGTCCTGTTCATCGAAGAAATGGAGCATTATTTTTCCCCCAGACAGAGTGCCCAGAGTGCGCTGCCATAGGTCAATTTGTGCCAGAGTGTGCTTTGACACTCGGGATGAGTATTTCTATTTAATGCACTGCTCACATAATCTTCCTTAATTATCTAAAACAAGCCAACAGAACTTGCTGGCTAGTGCTACCTGATGTCTGTGGAGAAGTGCCAAATATATAGCCTAAGAAAACTGGTCCACAAACAACAAAAGATCCTCTTATGTGAGTAATACCCAGTTCATTTAGTCGTAGTCCAGTCCTGTATTTCAGTGTGTGTAGCCTCTGTATTATAGAGAAATGTATGAGTATAATTTTGTTCAGTCACACAAAGAGCCTAAATGACAGCAGCGATCACCTTGCTCATGACTGTAGCTGTGGTTTGAACGTTTCAACGGCAACAAGCGAAACAGATTTGAATACTGTCTATAAGCAGATAACAGTCTCTGCCCTCAAATTGTATGCGATGACAATGATCACGTCACAGTACGTATGACTGAAGCCAGCGAGGGTTCAGTCTGCAACTTCAGATGGTGGACATCTGGGTTCAGCCTGTTTTCAAAGCAGACATTTTGTTTCATGCTGCGTTCACATCATGAGGGATGGAAAGTCGAAGCAGCATTGACACTTAAACCTGCTCAGTAAATCCATAAATATGGGTTAAATACCTTAAATGACACACTTGGGCAGAAATCGCTCTTTCAAGCACTTTAGTAGCTTTGGATTTATGTAAATGCTACTCACAAGTCAGACACTTGTAATTATCGCACCTCCTATATGAACATGAACACGGCGTCGTCACAGCAGGAAGAGCACAGGTGAAACTAATAACATTAATTATGGCTCGGGCTCATTTCAAAGAGCCAGTAAGCCGTGACAGTTAGCCATCACACACAATACATGCACCATGGAAGTGCAATATAACCAGACTGCAGCCATAATTAAAGTTATTAGTTACACCTGTGACTGACGGGTCAAAATATCAGCCGTGAGGGTCGTTTATTAACATGAAAAGTCATAAAAAGTGATATGAAATAGTGTCACTGGGAAAAATACCACTATGAAATATGAATACATTTGATAAAAGAAGCAGTTTGAAGTAATAATTGCAATAAAAAACTGTAAATGATATATTTTAAAGGCTATTTCATAATGTCTAATGTATCCATTCAGTATTGGCCATTGCTGCAGGAGGATGGCAATAACTCTCACTGCAGGAACATCTGGCCCCGGGAGAATAGATTAATTCACTTCGGCTCGTGTGAAAAGCAGAGAGGCATCATCTCAGTCTCATCAAGCTGAACAAGGCATTTAAAGTAAATCACTAATCTCCACCCCGTCACGGCACCGACATGAATGGCGTATAAGCACCATGAACGTAATACACCCAGCTGGTGTTTTACAGCATGCAGCGGGATAGATGAGCATGTTTTACAGCATCAGCAGGGCAAAACGATGACAAGAATGACATCATGTCTTACATCAATGCATTCATTTTCTTCTGGAGGATTATATCTAGCACGTGTCATGAAGAAATGGAAACACTGAGTGGTTTGTCTGAGTGAGCGGTACCTGGATGGTGGTGTAAAGAGACGCTCCATACTTCTTTTTGAAGCTGGCTCTGATGTCCAACATGTCCACCTCGCTCCTCGACACCATAATTCTCATCAGGGTGTCGTCATCAGTTCCAGCACGCTAAACATGGAAGTAAATCAGCGGCTGGGGTTAACAATCTATGAAATTACATTTTCTCACAGCTTTATAAAAGTGTCAAACATCTTCCTTTTCACTTCTTTCAGGTGCTGCAGTTATATCTATCCCTCAAACCCTTGGGCATGACTTCAGACGTATTTCATGCGGCACAGTGCTACTGTAAGACAGGTGATTAGTTTGATTCACTAAGGAGATGTTGCTACTTGAAAATTTGCACTTACAAAACTCAACCAGCTTTGTTTTCAGACTTAGTACTAATTTAAGGAGCATTGCAGTGATTTCAAAAGTTTTAGCCTCACTGCAAAATCATGTACTTTACATTTTTGATAATGACTTTTTAATGCATGCTGCAGAGATTCAGATTTGTGGTTGTATTCTTGCAACCATTCCAGGCAGCCATTAGCTTGATTTCTGTATGATGTGAAAGTCAATTTGTAGACTTATGAAACTTTATTGAGACGTGTGCAGTAATGAATCACAGTGAACCATAGCCTGTATATAAAGATGGGCGACGTTACAGCTCCCCACAATTAAAGCCACAACATCTTGATCGGCCCCTGGTGGCTAACTGCAGCACAGGTCATAAACCCCGCCTCCTCCACCTTAGCAGATGGGACATGGACCAAACTAGTTTGGTTTTAAAGTTAACTGATGCTATAAAAAGTCGGTGTAACATTGTGACTGACAGCCCTTCTGTTGAGCTATGAAGAACAGTGTGATGGTAGGACGATGACACCTACCCTCATAGATCTGTACAGGCCTTCAGCGAAAAACTCTGGGACACTCCTGACACATTTCACTGTGGAGCAAAAAGGCAACGTCAGGGTTCAGTGTGAAATTGAATTTCTGCCATGTTAATATTTTGTCATTGTACTGGCATCGATTTCTCCTGCCAAGTGTTATCTCCTCCTTTATAACATGTATTTTAGAGAAAACAACAGAGAGAGTCTTACTAAAGTATCATCCTAATAAATCTCATGTCTTACCAACAGCCACCAACAAGTTCTCCAGATTTCCAGTGGTCTCTCCTTTAATGCTCTCCTCGATATCAGAGCCAGAGATCTTCTTGTAGGCATCAAACACTGTAGGGAACAAAACAACCACAAAACATAACAAACAATATGACTTTTTGAATGCGTAGTTTTAAAATTTTTTATTGTCTACATTATTTTTTGTAAGGGGTGTGACATATGAATGTTTTATGAACAGCCCCGAACTTCTTAGACTCGTGTGTGACACTATTGTAATCCTAGGTATTCTTCTTCTTCCTTCTTCTTCTGAGGAAATCCTACTTCCCATGGGTGAAGACTCACCAAATTTTGCACAAAGGTCCAGTCTCATGCCAGATATCCTCAGCTGTAAACTCAAGCCAATAGTCCTGATGGTGGTGCTACAGCAAGCGTCTAAAGTTCAAAACTTTGAAAATTCATAACAAATCAACCATACGTGCTACAACTTCACAACTATTACTATTAACTAACTATTAAAAATTATGAAGTTCATCACTCTGTTTTGTTTTTTTTCAAAAACTGTAAAACTTCTTAAACCTATCTCCTCCCACAATTTTTGCTCAATTGGCACCAAACTTGCTACAGAGCATCTTTAGACTGTCCTACAAAAACTGTTTCTCAGATTTTTGATTTATCAAAAATTGAACCTACAGTGTATCAAAATGTTAGACTGTAAACGGTACTGTAAACATATACATACAAATTTTTGCTAAATAAATCTTAAATGTTCATGAAAAAAATGACAAAATTCTAGAGTCGTGGTAGATGATGTGTGGCAAATTTCAGAATTTTATCTCAAAAACTGAATTTTTGACAGCATTTTGAATTTTGCTCTCATGTGAACAATTGGAGTCAGTGTAAAAATGGCAATTTTAAACATCAGTTTTTCACTTATGGAGCAAATCAATCATTGTTACAAACAAATAACCAACATCTCCATGCTATCCAGATGCAATATGTGTATTTTCAGATTTTTGTTTTGATAACTGAATTTTTTGCAGTGGTTTGAAATCTGCTTTTCCATGCACGGACGGCTGCTAAACCTGCACGTCTGGCTTAGTCAATTTGTGAAGCTACATGTGAATTGTCACTGACTAATTATCGCCGTGAGATAGAAATTGATTCTTAGTCTCAGAGGTTGTGAGTTCAAGCCTCAGCTGATGCAAAAGGCAGATTGTGTTGCTAAATTCCTAAATGTCTTCCAATTCTTCTGCTTGTTGCTCAGAATTGCCTAAAAATGCCCGGACCCGACCCATCGCTGTGCAGCAGCTATAATTTTTTACTGGTTTTTTTTTTTGCATTGTATTTTATATTCGGTGATCTATTGTACTGAATCCACTCTATTAGAATGGAGTGCACCCAGTTGAGAATAGTCACACTGCAGCTATTCAGCCATTTACACCCCACTTGTTATTGATCTCACTGCATGCTGTGATTTCCCAGTACTAATCATGTTGTAGCGCTGGGGTCAGAGGGGGATATGGCAAAAATGTCATGGTTAGGGCTAGAACTAGTCAATCTTGGATGTTCTCTGGGATTCAAGTGGTAAACTTATGAGAAAAAGGTGCTGCCAGAAAGTCAGGTGATGTAGTATCAAGAGTGACAGAGTCCATGGAGAGAGTAAGATTAGTGGGTATCATAGGTAGTATCATAATCACTCAAAAGAAAAATCATCACATTTTCATTTAACCATTTGATGATTAGACACATATTAAACAGCTTAAGTGTAAACCGAAATGAACTACGAGTGAATTTTGAGTTGTTTGGATGTTGCTGCCACAACTTAATCTAAAGTACATGCCTTCACCACCAGTGTCCCATATAATGAATGGATGAATAAAACAAGCATGTGTATATGGGGCTTATTGCAGTGACCTATTAATGTCTCAAACATGCCATCCCACCTTACTTGATACAAGCTCCCCTGAGTTTAGACCCCGGGACAGGACATCACAGTAAATTGAGGTCATCGCCATGTTCCTGAAGCACCGTGAGATGTATACTTCATGACCAAGTGACTGGCAGCAGAGTTGTTGAAGTGAATGCAAAGAGATGGGGGTGTTTGTCTCAGCGTCTCAACAGACTTTTGTTCATGTTTTCCTGACAAGCAACACCCTGTGGTCTGGAGAGGAGTCTGTCTTTTCTCTAAGTAACAAAGGCAGCAGTATCTTGATGTGGTTATACTGTGGTAAATTATTTGAAAGAGGAGGTCAGGTTGGATGATTGGGTCAGCAAACTAGAGACTATTTACATCCCATCTCATACATCAGCCAATATTTAGTTTCATTTAACTATCACAGGAAACTCTTAAAAAAGCCTTTCATTTATATTAGCCCAAAGTTTTTTGTTTTGTTTTCTAAATATGTCGTCTGTGGTTTATTTAACTGTTCCACAGCCCAGTCGCCAGAAGAAAATGGCATTGTTTCTGCAAACCACAGATATGTTACATTTGTACATTTTCATATGTACTAGGCTTTGACCAGGGGTGATTGCTCTGAGACAACAAGGGAGGCTGAACTTCCCCCAAAATTCATAGAAGAAATGGTCAAATATGCACTATTGAATTTACAATAAAATAAGAATTTACATTGCGTTAAACGTGCGCTAGGATGTGTTTAACACATGATTTGATGCATTCTCTGGCACACAACTTTCCTTCGGATAGATAAAGTTCTATTGAATTGAACTGAATTAACTGAATGTAAAGCATGTTGATAAATGGTTAACAGTATTTGTATCACACCTTTCCAGTCTTTCTAGTCTTCTGACCACTCATACATCTTTTAAAAATTCACATGCACTCACACACCGACAGCTAAGCTATCAGGGGCACTTTGGGGTTCAGTATGTTGCCTGAGGATACTCCAACTATAAGATTGACTACCCGCTCTCCCTCCTGAGCCTCAGCCGCCCCTAACTCGTTATAACTTTGCTTTGAAAGAAACAATATGAATGAAGTATATTATCATGGTTTGAGTTGCATAATCGTAGCCACACAGATGCCAGATCAGAGGTGTTACAGGTACTTCTGGAAGACACTAGAAAAAGAAATTATTCTGTTGTTAAGTTTTATGAGGACTTGCTGATTCAGAAGGACAGTAAATTAATATGAAGTTCTTCTATCAGACACTCGTTGCCGACTCTTCACTGCGATCACGTTCCCTTTCACTTTAGCTTCATCTAACCCATCAACTGCCCTGTTCCTCCCTGCTCGAGTCCAGCTGCTTAAATTTTTTAGTGAGTTGTGTGTTCAGTCTGACTCACTAACCAGCTTAAACAAGTCTCTGTTGCAGCCAGACATTTTTGCCCTCAAGACTGCCGCCGAGCTCGTGGTTGTTGTTTATCACACTTTAATAAACTCTACAAACTCTGGTGCTCTCACTTTTCTTGGCAAGTTTTGTGTTGTTAATTTTGGACAACAACTACTTTTTTTCCCCTTTCATGTAAAAGAAATGTACTGAATTCCAGGACGTACAAAGTTGTTGGCGTTGAACGTTTCCTTAAACCGAAAGTGAGCCTTTAAACGCCATCCTAATCATTTAGGTAAAATAAAGAAAATAGCTGCACAGTGATGGTATGCTGTTTGCAGCTTTTGATCTTCCTCTCTTCAGCAGGTGACTGACAAATTACACATGATGACATTTATATAAGCTGGCACAAACAAACTCACCCTTTTCTGAGATGCTCTGCGCTCCTGTTTCCAAGAAATTGTGATGAATTTTTCCTCATCTGTGCCAAACTTGCCCTCACCAGCAGCATACAAGTCCTGTAATGGCAAACACACACTTGGGACTTGTCACACTCACACTGACACACACACACACAGAGCAAACCTTGTGCAGACGTGACTTACAGAGGCACAGCAGGATTGACAGCACTGATGTAGGACCTTGTACTGAGCCAAAACAACACAGGAAACTTTTGTTTGTCTCCATTTGTCTTTGTTATTAGAGAGAAATTCTGTATTTCAGGTCTTTTCACCTGCAGCTCTGTGGAAGTTTTTTCTCTCCTGTTGTTCAGATGATGAAGCTTTAATTCGCTCAAATGATAAATTACAATCTGTTATCAGTCCTACTTTTGATACTTGAAGTATATTTTGCTAATAATTCTTGTACTACTTATTGGTAGTCTTTTTGGTACTTTAAGACTGTGGTATTTTTACTTTTATTTAAAGGTATACTATGCAAGATTTTCCTAAAAACCAATTTACAGACTCAAACAAACACAATCATCACATATGACCCATTAGAAGTGTGGTGGTGTGTTTATTTGCCCTCTGCGCTGGCGAAAGCTGCAGCCGGAGGCATTACGTTGTCAAGTCATCCGCTCGTACATCCCATTCTTGTGAACGCATTATCTCAAGAACATCTTGAAGGAGTTTCTTCAAATGTGGCACGAATGTCCACTCGGAATCAATTTGGTGGTCAAAGGTCAAAGTCAACCGTGAACTTGCATCCTTCCCACTTCGTGATCACAATATCTCAAGAGGCCTTGACAGAATTTGAACAAATTGGCACAAATGTCAGCTTGGACTAACGATGAACTGATTAAAGTTTGGGGTTGAAAGTCAAGGTAAATGTGTGCTCACAAAACATGTTTTGTTTTTGGCCATAATTCAGGAATTCATACGCTAATTATGACAACATTTCACATAAATGTCTGACAGAATAAAATGTTGAAGTGATGATGTTTAATAACCAAAAGGTCAAAGGTCAACTTCACTTTGACACTATAATGTTCTGCAAAACAGTTTTTCTGGCCATTATTAAACATCATAACAGAGGAGACATTGGTCAGACACTGAATTGGTGACTCTAATCTTGGTGTCCACCTTGAACTGTGCTAATTGTATAGATCTTCAGTGCGTGAAGTATCCATGTTAGCACAGACATGGATGTTAATTGCAACTGCAACTTAACATGTTCACGGAGGCATACAACCACAAGGCAAAAATTCTAGTTTTCTTCTTATGTTTGTTTCTTTTATATGTTTAGGACAGTCCTGAGCACAGCACGCAGGTGAAGTTGGGACTCTTTTCAAATGTAGCGACCAGGTAGTAGCACGAAAATCATGGACATGGTACAGAGAAATTGCAACAGCTAATGCAGCATTGGCCTCAACCTTAGTGTCCCTGGCGATACAGTTTACAAATATTAGCTGTAAATTCCTCCATAGCATACCTTTAAGTAAAGGATCTGAGAATGTTCCACTACTGTTTACAGGAGAACAGTTTAACACTTCGGCAGAAGTGTTGTCACAAGTCACGCAGGACTTGTATCTTGTAATTGTACATACAGATACATGTAGGATCGCTTTATCATTATGAGATCCCAATTCACAGCCCAATATCAATTATTATTGTTATCTACAGGAAACAAGATGTTCCATTCCCAAAGGTTAATATCCTTTAATTAACTTATCTTATTGACTGTTCTTTCTTGGCCTTTTGCTTCCACTGCTCACAAATATGATCACATCTTTAACATCCTGACATTTAAAAAAACAATTAGGTGAAAATGCTCTGTACCACAGAAACCATCCACAGGACTTTGCTGTTATCTTTTAAAACTACTTCATGCTGAATTTTATTACCACTGAACTTTTATCACATTAATTTCTTTTAGTTCTAAACAGTGAAACCACAGCTGTTTCAAAAGGTCTCAAGGTTATATTTTTTACAACTGAGCCACCAGCTCATCCTTTTAAATGGGGGGGTTATGTGACGGACCATTTCTCGACTGGGAGCAGTTGCCAGGCAACCAGCAGAGACACCAGCAGTGGTGGAAGAAGTACTCAGATGAGAATACAACAGTGTAAAATACTCTGTTACAAGTTAAAGTCACAAGCTCAAGTCCTTTACTTTAGTAAAAGTACAAAAGTATCAAAGGGACAGTTCACCCCGCAATCAAAGGTACATATTTTCCTCATACCTCAACAGTCTAGATTATCAATCTAGACTGTTTGGTGTGAGTTGCCGAGTGTTGGAGATATTAGCCTTAGAGATGTCTGACTTCTCTCCAATATGATGGAACTAGGTGCACTAAAATACATTTGAAAAACTCAACATCAATGTCTCTTTCCAGAAAGTATGCCCCCGTTACCTAAGATGATCCACAGACCTTGTTGTGAGCAGTTTCATGTAGGAACTATTTTTTTCTATCAAAAACTACACCTGCAGAGAAGAAAGCGTGCATCTACTGCTACTCACCTAGCACAACTGAGCCAGCTCAGCCGAGAAGGACGCCATTAATGCTAATCTTGAGCTGTCACATCACCAGGTCGTGATTTCTGGAAAGAGACATTGCTGTTGAGTTTTTTCAAATGTATTTTTTTGTGCTTCGAGCACCACGTCAGCTTTTTTTGGGTTATTCAGCATGTTGAATCGGCGACAGTGATGACAGAACGCATCAGTAAATGAAATAACTCTGTTTGGCAGTTCAGCTCAGCGCACAAGAAGAGAAAACTGAAGTGAGGAAAGTAAACAAACAGCTAGGAAAAAAAGGACTGAGACCAAAACAAACTTGTTACATACGTAAGTTTATTTGTCTTTAGCAGAAACGTTTTGTGATGGTTTGTTATTGTTCACTGGTGCACAGTAAATATCCTCTATTCTTTCAACACTGGACTGAGTTGTCAATGTGCTAACTGGCATCAAGACGGTCTTCCAGTTTCCCATTTTGAATGACAATTACAAACACCTGCTGTCTGCTGGTGTGGAGGTTATTTCCTCTCACGCAGGCGAAGAACATACATGCTGTTTGGCCATCATCAGTAGTTCTTTGTGATGTGTTCATGTGCAACTTTTAGGCTTCGACACGGCAATGTCGGGCCGCAATGCAGCGGGAAGCCTTCTGCATCAGTTTGGTGCGTCTGGGTCTCAAGGGGAAAACACATTTTTTGGATTTTGGGTAAACTGTCTCTTTAACATCAAAAGTAGTCATTATGCAGAATGGCCCATTTGGGAATAATGCACAATGTATCATTAAATTATAATTATTGATACCTGAATGTGTAGATCACTTTAGTGTTGGAGGTAACTTTTGAGTACTTCATACACTGCTAGCTTGTGAACTGCCTCACTTATCTTTTAATAGTATATCATTTTTTATTTGTTGATTATATTTTGAATTCTTACTCTGAATCTGCAAAGTAACCAGTACCTTCAAATGAACAAAGTGTTGTTTGAGAGTGGTAGATATTTTAAGACATCAACACAAGACATGTTTTCTCATGTTCTTGCTTTCTAACCTTTGCGTCTTTCTCGATCTTCTCCTCGTCCACTCCTCTTCCCTCTCCCTTCACAGCCGGACAGATGATGACCACACGGAGAGACAGGACAGGTATAGGACAGACACACAGATGGACAAACGGAAGAAAAATTCAGGTCAGTGTGGATGGAAAGACAGTGAGCTCAGAGCCTCTCAACCCAGGTAATCCCTGAAGATTACATTGTCTGCCCATAAGCATGAATATTATATTTCATGCTGTAGACCAAAACACATTTGAGACACCAACTGTGTTGCCGTGCAATCATCCCTGCTCCCCTCCCCAAGCCACACCTAAACCCCTCATGACTGTGTAATGGCATCAACAGCGGCTCTCATTATCAGAAACACAAGTCTCTCCAGCAGCCACTCTCTCCCTCTACCTGCACGAGGATCACCAGCAGCTTCTGATAGTGCCCCGAGGTGTCACCGCAGATATCCTTCTCAGCTTACTGCTGAACTCTGGAAGAAAGAGGAGAAGAGGGCAAAGATTGTTTACACTTGCCGCTCACAACGCTCATTTGCAATCGACCTAGTGGGCCGTCCTTCATCCTGCAGGGGATCTCCGACAGGAGAGATTTGATTAGGCGGCTAACGGACAGCGTGGCCTTCTCTTTGTCCCAGATCAAATAAACTGGCCTTTTTCCCTTTGGCCCTCAGCGCCTTTGTTGTCACACACTGTTTTCCACGCGGTTTGATGCAATTTGAGGCTGATATGTGAGAAAACATCGAACAGTGACACACATGTTACGAGAAGTACAGTATTCATTACACTAATGACTGAACTCCTTCATGTTACAGTGGGACACCAAAGACTGTAAACAGACATAGTGCACTAGGGAAATTAGTCTTCTACACCTTCTGCTCACTGGAGAAAACACTATAGATACTATAATGCCGAAAAAACATTTTAAATTGTGTCAAGCTTTTATAAAAGTGTATCCACTTTATAGCTCAGGTAGTTATTTTGCATTTATTCCTGTAAAACAATAAATTTCCCCCCTGAATGAAACTCGGTCTCAAATGACAGTCAGATAGGTAACTCCAGTGGAGAGAGGCAAAGGAGGGAACGTGTCTTTTCATTTGGTCTCGTATTGCGAATTTTCACAACAACTAGAACAATAAAACGCATCGGAATCAGTGTGCAAGGTGTCTGTGCTTAACGATTTTTTTTGGGAGGACGAATTAAAAAAAGAAAAGCATCAGAAAAATAACGGACTGAGTGAGCAAAGGCCTTAAAAGTCTCATTTCCATGTCGTCAAATACCGACGCTTTGGGTCAGTAGTTGGACTTATCCACCAACTGAAACTCACTGGTATTCAATGACCTGGGGATGAAACTCAACATTCAACTATGTTACATCACCGCATCAAGGTGAGAGGTTAAACCATTGGAGGTCGGTAAAACCAAGATCTTCAACTGATGTTAAGTCGCTCTTTAAACTCTTGGTCACATTACACAGATACAAAGAGTCTAACTGACTAATAACAGCGAACATGTTTACCTGCTTTTGTGCCTCTCTGAACTGAGCTGAGTAACTCCCTTTTGTATGCTTTGACAATGTCTTTAATCTGCTCGCCGGTCCTGGAGGCCAGGATCTCAATCAGCACGTCGTCATCAGTCCCGGCACCCTGGGAACCAAAGTCAATATGAGACACCATGGATTTGGCGTTCTCAATTTATCCCGTCTTAGGGTCAATAAAAAGAGTGATTTTTGTGATTAAAAGACACAAAAGCTGCGAAAAGTCTACAAAAAAAACAGTTGAAAAATAAGTGTAATTTGTCAGCACAACACTGTGACAGGTCTTTAATTAGAGAATGAATGACCTCAGTTGACGAGAGAGTTCAGATTTGAGGTCCAGTCTTTACTTTAAAGCAAATTCTCCTCTCTTTGCTCTAATTAACCCTCCGGCGAAAAAATGTCTGACGTGCCAAACAAATGGCGCGGTGGGTGTGATAGGAATGTCGAGGCCAAGTCCTGCGCCATGCTTTGCCTTCACTTTGATTGAACATTTCATTCACAGCGGTAATACAAAAGAAAATGTGATGAAAGAATAATGAACACCAAAAAAAAAAAAAAAAACAAAAAAAAAAAAAAATCAATTCTAACTTAGAGGGTTCAGGAGTTTTACTAAAATCTATTCTTTCCTTCAAATAGTGTGACATAAAAAACAGCAGGTGTTAGCTATAAGATGCCTCAGAGAATACAATACGTGGAGCATTAATACTTCATATAACTGTAAAATAAATTGGGTAATAGATCAGAGTCTAGCACCAAGACATTATGTATGTGCTCCCTTTTTTTTTACGTCTTCTTTCGTGTGACGTCTTTATTAATTAAAGCCACATTAGAGCTCTAATACACCACACTGTTCTGTTACAACCTGCACTGGGAACCAAACACAAACTATAAGACAGGTTTATACCCTAAAGAGCAGCTCTAGTAAAAACCAGCCTCAACTCTGACCTTGGATACACTTTGAAGCACAGAGAAAATGACACCATGTGGGAAATTATTTTCATTATGGAGCAAAAGTACTTCAATAAATGCACTACGCCAGTAAAACACTGCGACTTGATGTTTTTTATTCTTAAACAACAAAGACACATGGTTAGGTTTACGCGACAATAGGCAGTGGTTGGGTTTAGGAAAAAAGAACGAGGTTGGACTTAGAGTCTTACGGGACATGAACACCGCTCTCTCGGGTGAAAGTTGAGGTTTGTTGGACCCATCCATCATGTCTCCAGCCTGTCCCAGTCGGATTTTTGCCGCCTTAACTTTTGCCCCCGTCCCCCCGCCTTGTCTCCGCATATCACGCCGATGTTAAAGGACGCCTTTTTTCTTCGGAGTGAGACCGTGCTCTCAGAGACACTACCATTGGCGCCAGTGCATTTTCAATGTATCCACTTTAATCATCCAGCTTATTTAAAACAACACATGACACCATATATATCCTCATATACTCACTTAGACACACTCAACAACCTTACGTCTTAGTCCCCAAAACTAACAAAGAAATTGCCAGACGCACCTTTAAATTCAAAGCTCCCCCTTACTGGAATAATTTGCCCACCAACAGAAGAACAGTTAACTCACTGCTCCTCTTTAAAAACGTATCTCCTTCATTAAAAATCACGTTACTGTTTCTGATGGTCATGGCCTCCTTATTATTATTAATGTGGCATATGCATCTCTTTCCTGACGTGCAGGTATTGTGGGCTTATGGGGATGTGGGGGTGGGTCAGTAAATGAGAGCTATGTATGTATGTTTTATGTTGTGAATTGTGTCCATCTTAATGAAGTGTGTTGTATGTTTTGTGTTGGACCCCTCGAAAACAAGATTGTTTCATCTCAAGGGACTATCTGCTAATAAACCTTTCAACATGACAGACCTCCTGTCTGTTCTTTACCTTAATTCGTCAAATTTTGTTGTCCTTGTTTCTGGCTGTTGTGTCTATTTCTGTGTAAGAACCTGAGAGCAATGCAAGAACACATACTGGGCGACTAAAGATGATTCTCATTCTGAGGAACTGAATGCTTGGTGCGCATGGTAATATGGCTCCAGCTGGTTTTTCCTTATGCAAATTTCAACCTGATTTTGGCTGCAGAAACTGTACACTGCACTGCTGGCTTCATTCTATAAACACAAAATACTTTTCAGCACAGTGCGTAAATGTTCACTGAGTCACTCTTGTTTGGATCAACAACAACAAACGAACAACAGGAAACAAAACAAAAACATATTTTTTTAAGCATTATTTACAAAAAGACGATTCGACCTCGAGCAGTTCACAACTAATGGCAATTTTCTGACAACGCAAAAAAACAAAACAAAACAACCTGCCATGTCAACCCCTCACAGCTTCATACCTGTCAGATTAATACAATGGGATCTTTTGTGCGTCAAATTGTGTTTTTTGTCTTTGCTGTTATTTTGAATTTTCAACAATTATAACCATCTTTTTCAGTTTCATGCTATCAACACCTAACAACAAGGTGTAGCTGTTCAGTGCTAATAAAACTAGAAGAGTGCAGATCTCCGCCAGACGGCCATGTTCTGTCTGCAGCCGTCAGAGCAGAACGCCATGTTGTTGGGAGAAGTTTGCCTACAGGGCTTTCTGCCAGAAAAAGATTTTCTGGTTAAGTTTTGGGGGAAAAATCATGGTTTGGATTAAAATGAATAGATTTCTGGCATAAAACCAGGCTGTGTCTCAGGCTTAAAGAAAATCTGTGTAACATAGGTCAACATGCCACAGGAGTTACAGGACTGGCTGTGGGTTTTCTCTGCAGCTAACACACACAGCTAAAAGTTCAACTACCCCCAACTTTTAGTTTGACCACACTTCACCGCAAAATCATATGGCAGCAGCATTGCATAGATGTTGCACGGCAGCTCGCCGCAGGCTAACACTGCTTGGTTTGTCTTCAACCCAAGGGTTCGTGTTTTTTTGAGAAGATTTCCAGACATGTCCCTCACTCTAGGCTTTTGCAATGTACTTTGTTAAGGAACTTGCCCCCGCTGGACGGTTAAGAGGAGTGAGGAGTCAATGAAGATATAAAACAGTCAATAAAACAGATTTTTCAACAGCTGTGAATCTCCACAAACATGAGAGGCCCTTCAGCATACAGTCATATATGTACACACAAAATATTAGGCTGATTTGTCCAGTAGTTTTGAGACACTTGCTTGAACATGTGACCAAATGCACGACCCTTACGTCTGGTGGAGATGTTAATAATTGTTTTATCTTTTCCAAAATGATGAAATAATCAGATTATCAGATTAAACTTCACAACATGTAGTTACAGCTCAACATATAAACCTGAAACTATAAGGTTGTGATGGCTAACATGTCAGCAAACATCCTGCCTACTTACACATCCAGCAGACACAGTGCAACATTAGCAGCATTGTGTCCTCATATAAGAACGTCACATCTTGGGTTTAACTGACCCTTATACTTTATTTACTTAACTTAGACCTGTCCTCGTTCGTGGACACTTTTTGTGCCATCTAGTGGTAGTAGGAGCACAATACACTGATCCATCTAAAACAAGATGGCAGCCATCTCTGCCAAGTCAGTCTGCAGCTGATCCTGACACAAATGTGGACAAGGTCCAAAACCTGATGGTTGAAACTTGTTTATTTATGAATAATAATGTTCATAGTTTGATATGGCAACAAATTTGACCAATTTTAGCAACAGTAACAAGCTAAGACACTGTTAATTAGGAAGTACTCAAGACATCAGGACTTAATCATCGTTGACAATGTTGAGTTTTTTATTTACGTATCGGGTCCTACTGATCTCAAATAGCTTGGACAAATTATAAATACATACCGAACAAAAATTCAGGTCTCAAGAGGTTAGAGTCACATTTCTGGACACCTGAGAAAGTCAAATACTTACTCTCATTTTAACTCTGGTTTGGTCTACGATAAAATATCTGGCTATTTAGCTGCTAAATGCTCCATTTTGTACGTCAGCTAGGTGCTAATTTTTTGCTGTACAGCAGGTTTCTCAGAGCTTTTTAGCTAAAAGCAGCCACAACCTGCTGCTGGAGACAGGCTTGATTAGAGCTGTTAGAATAAACTATACAGTAACTAATGACATTAAAATATAGGTATTATTTTAATAATATGAAATTGATTGATTTGTGGAGGTTTAGCTAGTTGGTTGGTCAACTAGAGGTTTCACTGTTTCCCTGCCATGACAAGTTGAAGTGAGTGCTGTGTAAAAAGGTCTAATGCTCAGTAGAGCGTTTCAGCGTCAGATGTTGGAACATCTGTGCATTAACACCACTGAAAAAGCTGTATCGTCTGAGGGTTTCCACTCATTTGCATGAAGGACTTGCAGTCGGCAAAAAAAAAAAAAAAGTGGAGCATCTGAGGAGACTTTCATCGGTTACCTTGAAACCCTTGTGTCTAGTGTGGGCTATTTAAAGATCCAGTGTGTAGGATATAAGGGAATATACTTGATAAGTTTGTTTTCTTTTGTGTATAATCACCAAAAAACAAGACTAAATAAGAATTATGTCATTATTACCTTGGAACGAGCTGTTTATATTTACATAGGGAGCAGGTCCTCGTCTACCAAGATCGTCCATGTTGCACCGCCATGTTTCTACTTTAGGCCAGAACGGACAAACCAAACACTGGATCTAAATAAGGCCATTTTTGCATCAGCCACCATAATAAGAAGCCCCTTAAGAACAAGAGCATGGGAAAAATACTCATTGTAAGGACATACATCAGTACAATTGAAAGGTGTATAGTGTATATAGATTTTATATATGTTAAATGTAGCAAGCCCAAGCAACAGCAACATCAGGACATCAGAAAAATATGTTCCCTCAATGAGAATGTTATGTATTTTAACCCTTATACCATAAAAGTCACGAACTTCCTAGGCTTTTTTTATTTTTAAAAAAAGGCTATGGGTATTATTTTTTAATTCATCACATATTTACGTGATTTTTGGGGGCCATCGCTGCTGCTTCCTGTTTCAACTTAAAAGCCCATGTTTCAAATTAAAAGCCCTCTACTATTTCATATACGGTCCAGACATGTAAAAGGTTTTGACCTGATCTTGTTCTATGTTCAAAGTAAACAGTACTTGTAGGCATCAAATACATGTAGTGGAGTAAATAGTAAAATATATCCCTCTGAAATTAAGTGGAACAGAAGTGTTAAGTTACATAGAATGGACATACTTCAGTACAAGTACCTTAACATTTTACATCCATACATCTATGACACTTTAAACTACTGAGTAAGCTACTGTATAAACCATTCTGACATCTTTTAATACCAAATCAACATGAACCAGGCTTTTCTCATGGCAGTCATTTTAACTTGTCGATCACATGTGAAACTGATAACATCAGTAATGGCTGAGTTCCATTTATGTGAGCCGGTGCCAGGGCCTCTGTTATTGTGCATGCTGATCTACTGGCAAAGCTTAAATAGAAGGGAGCCGTCGTCACTGCTTTCCTGCTATGACAAGTTGGAGTGAGCGTCGTGAAAAAGGTTTAATGCTCAGTCGAGTGTTTCGGCATCAGATGTTGGAACATCTGTGCCCTAATACCATCGAATAAACTGTATCGTCAGAGGGTTTTCACTCATTTGCATATATGATCTGCGATCTGCAAAAAAAAAGTGGAGCATCTGAGGAGAATGTCATCAGTTACCTTGAGAGCCTTGTGCAGTTGGGAAGCATCATATAAGGTAGATGGTGTCATCAGGGCCACGATCAGACTCTCAAACAGCCCACCGAGCTCTGATTTCAGAGCGCTGACCAAGTCCTGATGTGGGGAAGAGAAGATTAATGACGAGAGGAGCAAATACAGTCATAATTGTGTTTGTATTGACCAAAACTTTGCATCATTTAAATGCTGCATCATTAAAGAAACAGAACTAATTAGTTATCTGGTGCTTTTATCTCCATCCAAACAACGGCCCTTAAAATAGAAACAGACAACTCCCCCACTCCTAAATGGAGCCGTGTTTACTTTGTTCATGGTAAGAGTGCATATTGTGCTATCCACAACCTCTTCAGTAATTGTCTGAGAGCTCCAAGTTCACGAGTTGTGATATGTTGACTGATGTTTTCAGAAACAGTGGAGTCCATGGATGGTCATTTTTCAGTGGATGGTAAGTTAATATTTTGTAATTTGAGTCGTTCAGAGGATTTTTGTTTTAATTTTGTTTAATTTTACAATATCTCTGAAGAAGATGTTGATGTTCCTCATCTTTCCCTCTGTCATTATGCTTTTGCATTTCCTGCATACATGACGTGCTCTAGCACGCTAAGTTGTTAGCTTAGCACTGGTGCTCTGATGACTTAAGCATTTGGATGCTTGGTGCACATCTCTGGTGACTGGGGATAGCTACTGGTAGCTACCGAGGAAAACCATAGACTGTAACGTGACATCACCCATTGGTTTGTGAACTTATGTTTTGCACCGTCAAGTTTAGCATTTTGGATTTTTGGAGCCAGAGAGGCCACAATTGACTATATTTGGGCAAGAGGGGTGGCGCTGCAGAGGATCTGTGATGGTGCCTTGTAGACAGTTTGTCACGGGCTGAAAAATAAAGCCAGCGCTGAAGTGCCAAAAACTGCAGTTCCTTGAATGGCCACTTGAGGCTGGCTCCAGAGGCGAATCAATCCCCACAGACACCTATGCTAAAATCCTTAAAAATCAGCGCTGATTAATTGCGTCCCATGGTGCCATTTGACCTGGTGTGACATTTAAATATCACCTCAACACAAAGCATTTGGCCCTCAAAATGGATTGCAATAGACTGCAGACCAGTTTGGGTGTGTCCAAACCCCAGCAGTTGCCAAAATGCATATATATCTGCTGTAAGCTTGGGCATTTTAACATGGGGTCTATGGATTGACTGGCTTCTGGAGCTTTTTGGCACTTCTGTGTTGGCTTAATTTTCAGCCCTGCAGGTTCCCACTCTGGGAAGTTTTTTATTCCAGGATGTTGAAGGCATGACGAGCCCTGCTCTCCCTCTGACTGGTTAGGACTCGTTGCCTTTGCCGTTTGGCTTGGTTAAGTTGGTTCGGTTTGCCTTGGAGAACAAAAAAGTTCTGTCCTGCTTTCCTCTGCTTTGGTTGCTCAGTGGTCGATACACTTCCTTTGTGCTGTAAATCGAGCCTTTGTCTTTCCGGGAGATCGTACCCAGTGGCAGACAGAACTGCACAGTGAAAGTGAGGCTTACAGCCGATGGTGTCATTATTCTAATGGCCATTATATTTGTGCAATTAACATAAACTTCACATATTAAAGCAAAAAACTTTTCTTTTTCCACTTTAAATGCATGAACCATAACAATTATAACAGCACAGTGACAGGGAAATGGACACTTTAGGGATCTCAGAAATGGAGATTACCCTGAAATTATAATAAATAAGTGTTACAATATAAAGAGAGCATTTAGATTCCCGGAGTCAGAGATATGATGGCCTAAGTGACACCTCACTGCATTGCTGAGGAATGAGGATAATCATAAGAAATGTATCCACAGAAAAGAAAAATATATTTACTTTGCAATGTTTCCTGAAACTACCAGCTAATCAAACAGCACATATTACTCACAGATGACTTTATTGATTCTGTTTCACATATTTGGGCGTTGCTGGGGAGCACAACCTAAATAATGTTGGTGAAAAGAGTGAGTAATAACCTGTGTGTGTGTGTGTTGTGTGTGTGTGTGTGTGTGTGTGTGTGTGTGTACATAACACCCACAGGATCCTATCATCTCCTGTGCTTGGCCAGTTCAGTGTACCGTCAAACACTCATCTTTATAACAGCTCAAAATCTCCTTATTTCTAGATTACACAGTCAATCTCTCTTCACGCAACAACCTTGCTTTCATTTCAAATTAAAGTCCCATAAAAGGTTTGTCAAAAGGTGCATTGCAGAGCAGAAATGACTCACTGTGGATAATAGAAAAATTAAAGTGGCAGCAAAGAAAAAGAGCATGAAGTCTGCAAGAAACATCAGTTCGTCTCTTTACTTTGGCTCCAGGTCTCATTTCAAATGTTATTACAAACGAGCAATTTAGGGAAGTGTCTTTGCAAACATTCTATTTTATGACATGAATAGAAGAAATATTCTCATTTTGATAAACACAGTAATATTCAGGGTTTTCCTGGAGTTACTGAATGATTTTTCTGACCTTTTCCTCTCAGACTGCCTCATCTATTTATACTTCAGGCAGCACTCACATTTGCTTCAATAACCTCTACAAAAGGAAATGAACTTGACGCCTTCAATCCACAGGTGGTCAGAAAATAACTTGACAGTGGGAGCAGGAGAGCGTAAAATGCCTAGGTCTCTTATAACTGACTGCAGTGCACTCTGGTCCACAGAGACGATAGGAAATTGGCCTTCCGGCTTCTTCTTCTATGAAATCTTGTCTGTGTGACTGTTGAATGTTAATACAAAATGTCAACTCTTGCTCCTTGATTCTGAATGACAGAAAAATGTGGTATGTTTTCGACACAGGTTTTAATAACAACTTAACACTGGACGCCAAGGTGGCGCTTTTTCATTTCAGTGGAGTTGCTCACCTGGCGCAGGCACCAAAAACGTTTTCTAGCTTCCATGCTACTGCAAGTGTTTACATTCAGGGTTCCCACACATTTTCATGGATATAATTTCCAAAATGTCTTTTTTTCTTGCACCACTTGCCTAGCATCAGATTCAAACCCTATTCAAACATAGTTTTAGCTAGCTGCCATACATGAAGAGAGAGACGAACCAAAGCAGAGAATTACGAAATGTATGTGATGATAAGCTAAACATTGTCACACATCAATGCATATTATGCCTGGTTCACATTATTCGATGTCAGCCTGATTATAGCCCGACGCAGTGTCGTACAGTCTCAGCATGGATCGTGAACGACAATGCACGCTGTCATTTCAAACTCAACACTTCCTGTATCTGTTTCAAATTAAAAGCTCATTATAACTTCAGCTGAGACAGTGACTGAAATGATATTAAAAATAGGACAAGAATAACATTGTGTAGTGTTAACCCGACATGAGTGATATTAAGTCAGCAGCTGCAGAATATTAATTTGCCATTATGTTATGTTACATGGAAGATTATCTACAGAAGATTACTGTAACAACTTCACTATACACAACAGAATTCCATGACTTTTCCAGGTTTGCCATGACTGAGGGAACCCTGTACATTATGTTCCCTACACTGCTACGTGAAGCTACATGCTAATGTCAGGGGAACATGTAAACTTAGGGCGGATTCACTCCAGGCTAGTCCGGGGACTCGGTTCGACTGGGCGGGGAATACCGAAAAATTTCACACCTTCATTTGGTTCGGTTCACTTTCACACTGCACTTTTTAAAGCGGACCAAACCTCCTGGACGATGTCATACAGTTACAACAGCTGCTTGTTTGGGGTGGTATTGCCCAAAACGACCACTGACTAGGAAGAAAATAAGCATGAGGAAGAAGAAACCCCTTTTTTCTTTTTTACCTCTGCCTCTCCCGATTCGAGGCTTTATTTTTTCTCTACCCAAAATGCACTGCGCGCTACGTCACTTCCTCTCTTTGGTTCGCTGGATAGTCCGTTTGCATTTCCCACTGTAAGCAAACCAAGCACCAGGGTTCATTTGCAGGTGAACAGAGACCCCCACTTTTCAAGCGGACCAGGGTTCGCTCGTTTGGTCTGCACCAGAGTTTGAATGAGCGTTCACACCACTCCAAACGAACAGAACTATCCGTGGAAGCGGACCAGGGTTCGTTTAAAGCGGACCAAATAGCGCTAGTGTGAATGCGTCCTTAGTTGCCAATGTTGTAAATTTCTCTCCGATTTCAGATCATATTCTTGCTGCAAAATGTGTGCTTGTGTTTAGAAACTTCACCTGGTGATTTGCCACGGTAAAAAGTGCTGCTTAACTCTGATACAGTCATTCTCCAGCTACAGTGACGGTGCAGAAATGCTGAAATATGGAAGACTTGGAAACACTGACAATTTAGAGCAGACTGGGCTGAAAGAGAGTGAGAGTGTCTCAGGTTGAATTTGAATACAGGCGTTACAGCACAGTCAATATAAGGAAATTAAAGTGTTTTTTTACCATTAGAGCATGTAAACATGTTCTTCTAGAATCCTTAAATACAAGTATGAACATGAAAATGAGCGTAATAGGTCCCCATTTAAGTGAAAGTAGCGATACAAGAATGCAGAAAATACGAAACGACAAGCAACAGCCCTGCTAAAGTAGAGGAAGAAAAGCAAAATCAGCAACATGTACTTCAAGTGTTGAAAGTACTCCTGCTGCAGAAAGATGGCCTCTAAAGTAGGGAAGTAGTGTAGCACTGACAGACAGACAAACACATTGCTCGGCCTTTTTGGGATTTGTTGACAATAAAAAAATATATATAACACTGGCAGCCTCAGAAAAACAACAAAGGGATGGTATAAGTGCACTTGAGCAGATATCTCTGTGCCCTGAATGCTGCTTGATTGAGTGCTACCCAGGTGATGTTGTTGAGTGAGGAGGACACAGTGACACGCTGACATGACCCGTAGCCATCCATCAGTGACGGCTGGTCGTCGTCAGCTCTCTGTTTCATTCCCAGAGGCTCAGCTCACCTTTCCGTAGGCCTTTTTGTACGCTGTCTTAATTGCTGGCGTTGATCATTGCTGCGAGCGGTCAGGAGCATGAGGATCGCATCTTCATCCGTACCTGCACCACAAGTATTAAAAAAAGACAAACATTAAAGCTTCACATATAGAATAAAATACTCTTAACACACATCGTTTGAGATTTCAATAAAAAGTAAAATCTGCTTTATATTCTAAATTCTTTCTTTTGGCATTATCCTGTTGCACCCATCATCTTGCAGGAGCATGCTTAGCAAAACCTGCTTGAGAATAATTGACAGCGTTCACTATACTATACGACAAGTCAACAAAGCAGGTGATCAAATAATCAATAGCTCCTGATAGTCATGAGCACCTAAGAGATAATGTGCTTTGATAGACAAACAGTTTGCAGCTCGTGTTATTTCTCTGAGAGATCAGAAATGTTAAATAAGTTCACGTCAGTCATGGCACAAAGCCCAGCTGATCCGTGATGAAAGCTCTGACCATAGATGAAGGTCTGGTAATCATTGCTCTCCTCCCTTTTACTTCCTTTAGTCCCACATTAGCTGGATTTCCTTATTACTCTTATTGTGAAAGTGCTGAACTGACAGGAAGCAGGGGTAAAACATAAAAGGGGAAAAGGTGCTGGTTGTCAGTGCGGTTATATTCTGCAGGAGAAGCATCAGTTTTAATGGTCACACTGTGTACGCCTGTAGTGCAGCTTTAACTTGATGACGGTCATCGGACCCAGTGATTTACACTAATGACTGCAGCTTCCCATTTTGCATCTCTGCAATTAAAATAACATCACCTGAGAGAAAGAAATGAGGTCGAAGGTCAGACCATTAAAAAGTAATCCAAATTAAGACCAACAGCCTTCAAACACAGACTCAAATTAAGTGACGCATCTTCTAAATCAGGGGCGTCACTTCGAGCCACCTACAGCCCAGTTTGATCTCAAGTGGCCGGACCTTTAAAACCATTACATAACAACCTAAAAATAACAACAACAGATCCTTCTTCTTTGTTTTTAGTGTAAAGAAGCAGAGTCTGAAAATGTCCTTCCATTTAGAAAACAGGAGATGAGCAGCCTGAGATGTCTTTTAGAAAAATAAGTGCAATTTCAACATGTTTCAGTTTTCACATTCAGTTAGTCTACTACTCTGTCACTACATGTGCATTTTTCCATACATTTCCACTGGAGCTGCAAACTGTAAGCACTATCCTTATTCAATTATTGGTAAAACTAACAATCAGTTAATCATGATTTTATAAAAACATAAAAACTTTGCTTATATCAAAAAATAATAAATGTGTTTTTCCTCATTCAAAGCTCACAGCAACATATTGCACATATATTCTGTCAGCCTATCAACTGATCAATTAAATTTCACAGGTTCTATCAAATTCTTAACAACCGATTAATCGATCATCGATTATTATTATCCCTAGTTTCCACTCCTGCGTAGTAATGCTGTAGACTGTATAAGATAATGCACGCAACCATCGGGATGTCACCCACTGGTTTGTGAACTCCTTTTTTGAAACCTCAAGTCTGACATTTTGGCCGTCACCATCTTGGATATCTGGAGCCAGAAGTGACCATATTTGGATGAGAGGGTGAAGCTCACCCTAAAGCTAGCTGCTAGCTCGGTTAGCATGTTGCATTTACAGCTTTGGTAAACTGTGATAATGCTCATGGTAATTTTCGCAAAAGAGAAAACAGGCTTTAAAATATTTTAGGTGGAAGAACTGAGCATCCAACTCATTAGTGGGTCTTTTAGTGCAACCAAACGTTAAACACGACTCTTTAGGTGACCAAAACATTAAAATGATCTTTCATGAACTGAAAACACTGAAATAGTGACAGCTACGGCTACGCTTATAATCTGTGAGTCTAGAGTTACACCATGGTTATGTTGCCTGACCAATGTTGTTGCGCTGAAACCCGTTTTTTGTACCAGGCTGTAAACATGTTTATTTTCACTTTTAAGTTGGGGGACTATGGAGATTGACTCACTTTTGGTGCCAGCCTCAAGTGGCCATTAGAGGAACTGCAGTTTTTGGCACTCCTGCATTGCATTTTTTTTTTTTCAGCCTTGGAAGTTGCCGCTCGAGTATTGCTGGCTACACTGCATCAAACTACAGTGGAAACTACAGAGGAAGCAGGTTACGTTATCACATGCTGTTCAGGGACCGTATGTTTGACACCCCTGCGTCAGTTATTTATCTGTCACAAATGGCCACAACAAATTTCTGATATTTGATTTGTAGATTTGCGCTTTCAATATGCATTCGATAGCCTCAAACAACGAATTAATTATAAACCTGCTGTTCACCAGTCTCACCAAAGATCCATCACACATAACATTTTATAGGTATTACTGTTTAACAGTAAAAAATATTTGTGGCGGTGACCACAATACTAATCCTAACCCTTAAGGCACTTTTTACCCTCCTAGCTCATCATCAGTGTCACAATAAACTGTAATTCTGACAGTATTTAATAATGTTGAATAAAATATTTTATATGAAATATTGATATATTTTCTACTTTTCTTTCTTCACTTAGAATAATGTTATTTAGTAAGTTTTGTTAGTTTCAAAGTATTTAAACCATTTCAGAGTGTTTACCAGTCCCCCTGCTTCTGCCATCATATTATATACTGTATTTTTCTTACTGTCTGTGTATCTCTGTGTTTGGTGGTACAGCAAGTGCTCATTACTGTGGTGTTTTTTTCCAGAGCATGTTGTGGAAATTACTTGAAATGCTCTAAGGTGCTATAAAGTTTAAAACTTGGTGATACTCTGTTTCTCATCTAATTGGACCAAACATACACTTGGAAAGTAAAATTGTTTCACATGCACCAGAGGATTACACTAATTGTTCCAGTGCACATGGAAAAGCTTCCCTGACAGCTATGTCATTACTGTGTGTTATTGATTTTCGAGAGGAGCAAAAAAGCATTAAACTGCACTATTTGGTAAACTTTTTAAATGATGATGTATTTATATACACCAATGGCACATAAACATATAAATGGGACACACCTGTCATGTGTGGGTATGTGCAAATAATTCAGCCAGCTCAGTCACCAGGAGAAGAGAGTTAGATTTGTATGTTTCATATTAAAGTGTCTAAAGTGACGTTCAGATTACATGTACAGGAGCTGAGTTTCTCATCTGCAGGAGAAGGGGGTTGTAGATGGAGAGACACCTGAGATGGCTGCCAAGCTGCCGACCACTGTTTGAGACCAGCACGGGTATTTTTTAACGAGAGTTTAGGGCATTTCCAGCCGTGGCTTTTGTGACAAAAACTGGATTGGATGGACAAAAACCTACTGAGGTTTGAATTAGTGATGAAGCGACTACGTGTACTGTATGCATTGTTGAGGGTGTTGGAGAATGACTGTATTATATGCAACTCCCACAACTTTAATTATGTCCTGAAATGAGCCCTTCAGAAGGGTCAGTGATCTCTGGCATCGCGTAGCCATTTGCCTTCTAGATATGTCCACCTTTGGTTGCAACACATTCCTACTCCCAACTCGTCAAATACGTCAGCTTGGTCAGCGGCCCTACGCTTCATACAGCTAAAGACAAACCCACCGATGCCATGTTGTAGTGAATAAATATGAGGAACACAGCAATAACCACATCATAATTTATTATACATGAAAACTTTGCATTTTCTTTAGGGTTTCTGCTTCTGGACCAAAGGGCGAAGGGGCTGATCATGGCCTGACGTGTAGGTATGGTGGACAGGTCATCTAACTGCTCCAGCCACAGCTATACCCACTCGAGTTGGATGTGTCATTTCCTTGTGACAGTGTTTTTGAAAATAAACTTGCATCTTCACAGGAAATGTCTTTCACCCACCAAAACTACTTTAGGCAACAGAACAAGTTGGTTAGGTTTAGAAAAACAATCATGGTTTAGGTTATGTTGTGACTTGACGATTACGCCATGTGACATATGCCAGTAACTATTGTATGTCGTTGAAAAAAGTCAAGTCTCAAGTTGACTTTCAGTTTCATAGTGAACACAAACACCGGTCTGCTGGTTGAAAGTCCAGTGTGTGTTTGACCCATCCATCATCCCCTACTGTTACTTTTCGCGTTATCTGAAAATTATCTGAAAGTTATCTGAAAGCCAATGCATCTCATATAGATGTTGTGAGGTACCTTGTGTGTCTGTAACCAAAGTCAAGGGTCGCTGACCAGGCTGCCGCATTTGACCCAAGGGTGTAGGTTTGCCCTACCAATGTTTTGGGTGAACTTGTTCATGTGATCCTCCTTCTAACAGATCTGTGCACGAAATAACAGGACAAATTGTGTCTTGTATTGATTTAGTAAGGGACAGCGCATTTTATTTTTCAATCTTCGACGATCACATATTAGGCCTGATCAAAAGTGTTTTTCAGTTAGATTTGGTATTCAACACACAGCTACTTAAACTTTGCCTCATCCAGAGAGAGTCCCAATGGGGTTCTGTGTCTGTAAGATGGATAGGACAGGTAGTTTTTATCTTACTATCTTAATTCTCCTTAAATTGAGTTTATTTTTGTAATAATAAAACATTTCTCAAAATATTAAAACTTAATTCTCAACTCAGAAAACAGATATGGGGGATATGTTAAGAGTGTGCAGAAAAATTTGAACAAGAGAATAAATCTTGCTGAAACATATCTGAGTTATTAAAGTCCAGGAGTTTATAAATGAATTTAAATAAAAATTGATGTGAATAGGTGCCACATACAAATATAAAGAGGTTATTTCCCTAAAAAAGACAGAAAGGAGGAGGGAAAAGTAAACTATGCCTACATGTGGGCTGACAGCAGGAATAACACTGAATTAGAGAAGTTGATCTACAGAGGAATAAATATTGCTATCAAGTCTTTATTCTTACCTTACTGCATTATATCCCATTATCTTTTCAGATTTTGAATGGTCACCTGTCACCTGAATTTTTTTTCCACATTTCCACCACAGATTGGGACATGACACTTTACCAGAATGCAGGAAATGAAGTGCCGGATGCTCAAATTTCCTGGGGGACCCCCAGATCCCCAACTTGATATGTGTCCCCACCAATGTTTAAATGAAACCTACGCCCTTGATTTGACGCCCTGGGAATGAGACCAGGTTGACCTTTCCTAGATGAGATACAGCACATCCCGATGTGAGAGTGTGAAAATTAAAAGCAGTGGGAAAAGGTTAAAGAAACTGACCGATTCCTTTCATGGCTTTGTGGAGAATTTCAGCATCATGTTTGGCGTTGAAGTTCACGAAAGGTCTCACGCTGCCTCTGTGCGCCTGTGGGAGGACGTCAACAAAAAATAAATTATAAATGTGTTTTTAACAGAAATATTTTTGTGTTTCTTTGCTCTGGTTTGGTAAACTGCGGTTCTGTGTCTCCATATGCTGAAACAAGCTCTGACCTCCTGAAACCAACAAACCTGCGATGATGTAATGAGATGTAATGTTTTTACACATACTTTAATTATTCAGTTAAACTGTGTGCAAATTAAATGATAATCACCTGTCAGATAATATGTAAAGTGAGTTGCCCTGCCTTTAAGAGATGCAAAATGTATATTGTTTCAACAGAAGGTTTAAATGTTCTCTGCTGCTCTGTGTTTTAAGTGCTTCCCTGCCCTAAGAGGAATAAAATCATGGGCATAAAAATTTAAAGATACTGAATATTACTGTGAATGACTTTTGGTAGCTGCACTATAAAAAAAATATTGCTCCAGGCCATCAAAACCCACCTGCGTCTAAATGTCGACAGTTCAAATTTAAGGCAGGTAATGTAAGTATAATTTAAATCAAGTCTGGCTGATGCTTTATGCAATGAAGCAATTTAAAAAATGTGCCGTGTTTTAGATTGTTCTACGGGGAAAATGTAATTTGAAAAAAAAGCAATAAAACATCTGCCTCAGCTGCAGCTTGTTCCAAACTCTGAGCAGGTGGACGAATATTGTCTCCCCCGTTCTCTCAGCAAAGGTTTTGGTTTTGTTGGTTATCTGTTTTCAAGAGCAGCTTCTTTTTGCAACATGATGATGTTTACCTTGAAGTGTCCTTCTAATATGTCACTGTCACAGCTTTGATCCTGCCTCTGTGCATCATGAAGCTGGCAAAAGCACAATAAAACACTACAATACACCTTTTTTTCAACAGTAAAAATCCGTCACAAGCTATTTTTCCAAACTCACTTTGAGTACTATGATGTGAGTCAACATTTATTGTTCATTCAGTTTCCTGTCTTTTATTACAACATTAAGTATTCTTTTTCTACAAAGATTTAAGTGTTCACTGCCAAACTGTCAAACTGTCAAACTGTCTCTTTCAGTTGTGGTAATGTACTGCACTACTTTGAGTCAAGCTGAAATATCTTCACTACTATCGGAAGGATTGTCATGAAATGTGGTACAGACATTTCAAAGTCCAGATGAAAGTGAAACAGGCAGGAAATAACCGAAGGAATTTAATGACCCTTTGCTAAGTCCCGCCCCTGGACACAGACTGGCGAATCATAACGTAGCATCGGGCCGGCTCAGACAACAACACAGCTGTGCTCCATTGACTCTAATGCAGTCGTTTCAGATTTCCTTCATTTTCAGGCTGGTTTTGTGGATTTGGAGCTAAATGTTGTGCCTGGGGCACATCGTGTATTAATGATACTCGTTACCTGGAGAGGTTGGAAAAAGATACGTTTCTTCTCTGTTCCAAACCAAAATCAGACCCTGAAAAGTGTAGGGTTAGCTAGCTAGCTACTGAAGATATAGCCTACTGAATGTATACACATGCTGCTTTTGATTTTTAATGATTATAACAGTGAAACAAAGACCGACCCTGCTGCACAGGAACCAGTGAAGGGAAGCATTTATATTCATTGTCTTGTGTGATCTGTAGCCTATAGTTCGGCTTTAGCTTCTAACTATCTTTGTCTTTTTGATCTGTTGTTGCTGCTGAGTCAGTTTGACATCCTCCATTTTTTCTAACATTTTCAACCACTTAGCCGAAGCTGGGTATAAGGGGCAGCAGGCTGAGCAAAGTATTCTAGACTTTCTCTCTCCAGCAACACTTTCCAGCTCCTCCTGGGGGACCCCGAGGCATTCCCAGGCCAGATGAGATATATAATCCTTCCAGGGTGTTCTGATTCGGTCCCAGGGCCTTCAACCATTGGCATGTGCCCAGGAGGATCCTGATCAAATGCCCGAACCACCTCAACTGACCCCTTTCGATGCAAAGGAGCAGCAGCTCTACTTCAGGCTCCCTCTGGATGTCCGAACTCCTTACCCTATATCCAAGGCTGAGCCCAGCCACCCGTCTGAGGAAACTCCTTTCGGCTGCTTGTATCCGCAACCTCATTCTTTCTGTCATTACCCATAGCTTATGACCATAGGTGAGGGTTGGGACATAGATGGGCTAGTAAATCAAAAGCTTTGCCTTCTGGTTGAGCTCTCTCTGAGAGAGAGACCAGCACAGCGCCTGCATCACTGCAGATGCCGCACAAAACTGCCGATTCATCTCATGCTCCATTCTACCCTCACTCATGAACAAGACCCAGAGATACTTAAACTCCCTCGTTTGGGGCAGTAACTCTCTCCCAACCCACTGTTTTCTGACAGAGAACAATGGCCTCAGACTTAGAGGTGCTGACTCTCATCCTAACCGCTTCACAGTCGGCTGCAAACCACCCCAGGGCATGCTGGAGGTCACAGTGTGATGAAGCCACAACCACATAAAAAAAAGTCAAAACTCTTTGTATAAATGATATGAATCTTTTCGTTCTACATTGTGCATCAATAAATCCTGTTTTCTCGTCTCGCATAGTCACTGTAGTTTTGAATAAGCCCTTTAAATAAGATGGATACTGTCCATGTTTTTAGCAGCGGTTAAAGTAGAGTCAGTGCAAATCAAAAAGAATGGCTGTTGTATTAACTGTTAGAGTGCCATCAGGGAGCGTTGTCTCCCAACTGTCCTTTGATGAAATTGTAACCCAGTGTGAACACAATAGACGCACATACCTGGAGTTTCCATGCATGTAGTAATACAATATGGTGCAAATTAGACCACAGTCATCATCTTAAGTTCTTGCCTTCACTTTACATCTTAAACCAACGTATCCTCATCAGACAGTCTGAGATCTCTCAACAAGCTCGAGAGGATAAAATCAAATCAAGGATATCAAATGAAGCTGCTCCTTCTCTTTGGTGCCAATGGGAGTATACAGTGCTGCACGACTCGTACTGATGTTTTACTAATGAGAGCATTGTTGTGTAAAGTCCTTTCAGGGAATTGGGGATTGTACAGGGGTGGGGCTATCTGTACACACCAGGTCATATAGGAGAAATGAGGATTCAATCAAATTTATGGAAACATAAAACATCTAGGGTTGCATGCAAATCAGAGGCTGGTGCTGACAGTCATTTATGATGTTGTTTTGTTTAAAACTGATCATGCAGCACAGGTCTCAGTGTGGCTTGAAAAGGCAGTGACCTTTCAACAGTCGAGACACGCTTCATTACACCAACATTAGCTCTGGTGCTGCGGCTGAACAACACTAGTCTTAATTCTAACTGTTTTGTGCCAAGCAAAGTTGTTTCTCGGCAGTTCTCATTATTGCCTTTAATTTGAGGGCATTTAAAAGAAAATAAAACAAAAGCAGGAAACACTCACCATCCTTTTTGCTGATTGAAGACAACCGTCGTAAACTGAAAGACAGTGGAGCAGATTCCTGATTAAAATGGGCAGCGTTAGCAAGCAGTGGTGGAATGTAACTAAATTTACTCAAGCACAAATTCAAGGTACTTTTACTTTACTTAAGTATTTCCATTTTTATGCAACTTAATACGTCTTCTTTACTGCATCTCAGAGGCAAATTTTGTACATTTATGTCAAGCCTGGTCTCACTCCGAACTTGTCAAAATCCGGCGCTTGGGCAGTGACTTGCAGCGTCAGAAACCAACAAAAAAAGGCATCCTTTAACATCGGCATGATACGCGGCCAGTTGCAGTTATGTTTAACAAAGCCCAGCGGCATCTGGGGGAAACGCAGAGGACAAGGAAAAAGTTAAGGCAGCGAAAGTCCGACTGAGACAGGTGGGAGCGGTGGTGGTTCGGTCCAACAAATAAAAAATATCACTTTGTCAATCAAGTAATCATGTACTTTTTACGGCACTATATTTGTCTGACAGCAGTTTTAGATTAAAACGTTTTAATATCTCCAAATTAGGTGATTTTAATTTTGAATGATTGTGAAAATTCTCCTACTTCTTCAGCTAAAGAAACTCTTTAAAAACCTTATTGGATCAGCTGAAAAATGCATCGTCAGGGCTGTTTTTTCTGACACCATGAAAGGTTGACTTTTTAGAGATACGTGGTTCTCACTGGATTGTCATGCTACAAACATATACATGTCTCATAGAATATGAAGCATTGCTGTAGATTGAACTACCCAACAGTATGTAAAGGAGTTAAAATGAGAACATTCACATTAACACAAAAGTACATTTTGCTGATAATACTTATATACTTTTATTTAATACTTCTTCCACCATTGTTAGTATGTAATTGTCTAAAAATAAAGCATCAATCCAGAGAAATAAGTAACTGGAAGTGATCTTACCAACAGGTGTGCTTCTTCTCTCTCCTCGTAGGTGATCTGTGCCTCAGGTAGGAGCTCTTTGTTGTCTGCTGCTGGCTGCTGTGGGCGGCTGCAGCTACACAGGGGAAAACTGACAAGACACACTTCCTCATCCGCATGCAGTGTTGTCTTTCACTTGCTGTCAGTCAAACAGATCATGGCCTTGTGCACTCAACTGCTTTGTGTGTCCTTCAAAAGAGGGACAAGGGTTAAACATTTCTCTTGTAGTGAGTGTGCCCAGCATCCAGAGAGCGGTTGATGTAGATAGTGGGGGCTATTTTCAATAAAGATTATTCTTTACAGCTAATTTACCGGACAGATCAGCCTCTGGAGCTTGGATCAATTAGCTGACATTATCCACTGAGTATTTTTCTAAATTAGCTAGATAGCAATTCATCCATGTCAGCAAGCAAGCTAACATTAGCTAACATTTGCCAGCTAAACCATAATACAGTATATTTCCCATCTGTGTCAAAGTTAGCCACCCTGCTGCCATAAGTCTCCAGTGAGCTTGCTTTATAAAACTCACAATACAGAAGATTTGGGTAATTTTACACCACAGAAATCAAGACTTTCTACTTCAGGTTTCAGGGGAATGAACAGGGCCTCCAACGCGCTGGGTCTAATCTGTGTTACAGCAGCAACAGAAAGTTAGCTGATCTGGCAAGGAGTCAAAGCGGACCGGGATCGGATTCAGACCCCTAGAGCAGGCTTAACTGAAATTACAACCGCGGCTAAGGTCTGTCTCTGGAGCTGCTGTCTGGTCTCCTCCTGGTAAAGTTAGTGTCCTACCAGGGGTCAGGGAGGTTGTGTTGGGTACCAGTCATGTCTTGACTCTATTCTTAGCTAATGTTAGCTACTGTTGCACGCTGTTAGCACTGTAGTGGACCTGAAAAGAGCCAAGGCACATTAACATAACATCATTTGGATTTAACTGGAAAATTTGTCCTGAGGCCTTTACATAGCCATCTGTCCACAGGCTGTAAAAGGCCACCGAGATGGGGCGTCTCAGTTTTTAAGTAACATCACAGACCAATCACCCAATGGCAATAAAAATCTATTGTTACATGTAAATCAGTAACTACCCAGTGATGGCAATGTTGGCAGACGGCGTTGGTCCAGATTCGGCCAGACTCCAGGGCGTCATTCATACAGAGTCTCCGCTGAATCAAGCGACTGGATGCGGCCTGGCTAATTTCATCCAGCAATGCCGAGTTTGTGCTGATGCTGGGCCACTTCATTTCTGATAATGGCCTGGAATTGGGCCAGCACATTAGGCCCGAATTCTGGGGCGTCATTCATGCCGAGTCTCAGCCACATTGGGCAACCGGACCCAGCCAGGCTAATTTCATCTGCTGATTCTGGGACAGATCATTTTGGCTACCTGGGTATATATACTGTTACTTCACTACAAATAAATGTAGCGGAGTAAAAGTTTACGATATTTCCCTCTGAAACATGATTGAGTGTTTAAAGTGGGATGAAATGAAAAAAGTACAAGTATCTCAAATTTGTACTTATGTAAATGAGTAAATGCACTTTGCTGCTTCCACCACTCATCACATTTTCTAAGCAAATGTCACTAATCTGCGAAAGAGGCTGTCATTGCTTTAAAATAATTAATCATTTTGGAGTGAGACTTAATGTAACATGTAATTTTTAATTAGATGTCTTTTCTGTTTTTGCCCTTTACGTCATTCACGTTATGTCTCATTTCTGAGGACATGTTTTCAAGCGTGCTCAATCCAAACATGTGTTCTGGCAAAGACGCAATAACAAACAGGAGATGCTTGATGCCTGATAGGGGCGAAGGGATCAGCAGAGCGAAGCGCCGAGGTGCAGCTCACATATCATCGTTGCTGTCCTCGTCCCTGCAAACCTTAATTAAAGTGAGCACTTGTGAGGAGATGAGAGTGTGAAAACCATCTCTCAGGTTATCCAGTTACGGATGCTCGCCGTTTCATCTCGCAGCCTCCCAGACTGACACGGAGCCAGCTTCCTTTAATCACCAGTATACACGCAGCGAATGACACATTTATCAGATTAAGTGCTGAATTATTCTTTTCCACATAAATCTGGGAGGGTTGTTAGTCCACAAGCATCCGGCCTGATCATGCTAAATGAATCATGTGCTGGTTTGCATATCAAATGTCATTTAAATGTTCAATATCATTGAGGGCGAGAATAGGACAGTGCTCCAATTTGACTTTTTAAAGCAAGATTGTAGTGCTTTCCTTGGCTTTCTTTTTTATTATCTGTATTAAGAATCAAGCATCCAGTCTTCAAGGTCTCATTATGAGAAAGTGCATTGTTTTTAATTAATCTAAAGTATTGGTATGATGGGTCTAATTCCTTTCACCCTATCCAAATATCTTATTACTTCCACATAACAGAAACTAAGTGGGTATGGGCCCAAAATGGGGATCTTATCTGGGGCCCGCTCGGGTAAACCCACTTATGTGAGCAATTGGCATGGGAAAAATATGTAACCAATGAACAATCACATATATGGCCCATTTTTCAGCCCCTTTACTGCCCACATGGGCCCCACATACAAGTGTGACCGAGTTACATTACAATGTGCCGACTATACCCCCTCTTCCAAGGCCTTGCGCATGAGGAACAGAGCATCACCATGATAGTAATTACATGTGAATAAAAATGGAGATCATTTCTGGAGTTTTGAAGGGTGTATTTTTTTTTGCTGAGGTCAAATATCAACAATCTTTCTCTGGAATCTTTGACTCCGTCTCTAAATGTTTCCCACATGATGAAATCACCCTGTTTAGCTTGATCATGCACTTCCGCAAAGTCCAACAGAAAAGTAGAATAGGTAGTATTTCTATTGCTGCTACCCTCAGTTCCATAGTTGTCCATACATCGTCATACATTTTTCACAGATTTTTTTGGGAGGTCGAGTGGACAGAATAATTGAATTTTCTCTGGAAAGAGGAAAATAACTTCTGTTGCAGTAAACACTATAAAATCAGACCGGGATCAATAACATAATAAGATCACTTTTAATGTAATTTACTGACTCAAAAAGTGGATTTGTGTTAAATTACTCTGGAAGTTGCCAGCACTGTCATCGAATCTGATTAGACCACCGCTCCGAAGAAGCAAATTGAATGAGTTTTTGACTGACTTGATAAGTAATACCCAAGGGTGTTTCTGTCTTTTTTTTTTTTAAAATCCAACTTTGTTGTTCTTACATTTAGTTTTCACTAAGATTTGAGGGGCTTTAAAATTACACCCAATATTTCAGAAACCACTGCAAAAGATTATTTGTCTTTTATAAATACATTACACCCTCGCACTCTTTGGAGGGAAAGCCACTATGATTAATGCATACACATAAAATACCTAAATTACAAATTGCTTGAAGTTCTGCACTGACTAAATATCTAAATCAAGCGTTGTATAGTATTTGGTAGAATGACGTGTTTGCTGTTGCCTTAAGAATAATAACTGTAACAGAATTACATAAAGTTAGTAAATAAAATTCAATTAAACCGCATAAATCACCAGTGAATCTCCATGAGAAGAGTTTGTTGTGTGCTGAAAAGCATTACAATAAATCCTTATATCTACAATTCCATGGCAGTCGAGGAAGATCATGTGGTATTATCAAAACCCAAGAACAAAGGGGGAATGTTTTTCAAGTTTGAACTTCAAAATATTGTTTTCTTATGTAAAAAGCAACAGCTATCTAGTGCTCCCGACTTATATAAGCCGAATCGGTGAGTGAGGCTGCAAACTGCTGACTGTTGCTCTCACTTCCTGCTATCATCCCTGAGTTGTCAGTTTCCAAACTGAATCACTGTGAGTTTTCATTCATGAGCGCAGCGCCATGGGACAGCCAGGTATACAAGGCTGTGGACGGCTCAATTTGTCGGGTGCTGACTGACAGACAATAAGCTCTATCATCAATCAAAGGGCCTCCCCAGACGCCACTGATCGACTCTGTTTGCTATCTTCCTCTGTGCTGAGGGCGGGTGTTATCAAACGCAGACGGCTCCATTTCCACAAATATTACCTGGCCTTGTGGATCTTTTGAGAGCATCCATAAAAAGCACATCATAATATCTGGGCCAGTTTTGTAAGAATAACATCTGCCTGGCTCTGTGGTGCGATGCTGTTTACAGCTCTGATGTAAAGTAGCATACTGCTTCACACTGAGAGACAGAGTGGTTTCGTTCTGTCTATTTTCCTCTGTGGACATTTTAAATGGCCGTCACATTCATGTGGGAAAATACCTGCTGCATTAGCATCGCCTGCAGCTGTCAGGCATAATTACTTGAAAACATAAGAGACAACAAAATTAGGTAGCAATATTAGCTGCACTAACAGTATCTACCTGTAGCTGGTAGGGAAGTAACATTAGCCTAATTGCCTGTCAGCTACTTTAGCCTCAGTTTCACTATGAAACACATAAAACCTTTTTGTTTGAAGCTACAGTCAAAGCCGGATTAACCCACTAACCCTCATTTAGCATACATTTTCCAAGTAACTCACCCAACACTGCATAGTGAACACCCTTTGCTTTCCCTTTGGTTAAGACTGTTAGCACTGTTAGCACTGTTGCCAGTGTTTAGCACCACTAGCTGCTTGCCACTGCCTCAGCCAGCTCCATTCTGAATTTCCCAGTTAAAGCTGGATTGACGCACTAACCCATAGGCTATTTGTTTAACTACTGCATGAAGAAAGAGCCAATAAGAGATTAGCTTATTTTAGCATCAAGACTTGAAACAGGAGACAAAGGCTCCGTCCATAGTTTAAAAACCCCCGACTATAAGTGCACCACTAACGATCAGACATTACTCAATCCACCCAAAACCCATAGTGTTTAGTCATGCTAAGCTAAAATAATAATGCCCAAGTGTTAACGTTACATATAAAGGAGCTCCATGACAAATTCAGAGCGTATGAGTTGTTTGAGCTCGATACTCAACATGGAGGTGGCTGAGACAGCGGCTAGAGGCTCACGTGCTAACTCCATAGAGAGTGCTAAACAATGGCAACAGTGCTAACAGAGCTAACAGTGTTAAGTTGGTAATGTCACTACATCTAGTGGCGCTACTGCCTCACACTGGCTCTATGCTCCCACGCTGCCACCATCCCGATTTCAGCGGCAAATGCGAGCCAAGGGTTAAAAAATAGTGGCTATATTAATGTTTAGAATTTTACATATAGACCTTCAAAAGACAAAATATAAGTTGTTGTTGGTATAGCTTTAATACTGTCCTTTAGTGTTGAATATTCTCAAATAAATGTGCAATGGATCAAATCACCACATACCAACATACTATAGGCTATGTATTTGCCTAGCTGGTAATCCATCTTTGGCTACAGCATCTGTTTATCTACGAAAACTGAGTTTTAATTTGAAATAATCAGCACTGTAAATATACTGCCACAAATCCAAGCTACTGTACATCAAAGCTAATTAGCAACATTATATGGGCTGAAAATCAGCATTTTCTATCTATCCATCTATCTATCATTTTCAAAGGAACCTGTAATAGTTTACGTAGAGGCCATATTATATGTGAATGAGAATATATGTAAAGTTAGTTCATGTGTTACGTTGAAGAGTCACAGCAACATATGCCAACTATTCCAAACAAACTGCATCAACAAAGAAGAAACAAAGTCTTTGAAAATAACTTATTTACGACATTAAATGCCAGTTTAGCTCCTTCACAATTAATCCTTTCACAAAAAAAAAAAGATTTTCAAAATGTTATCAGCAGCCAGCAGAAGACTAAAATCCTGTGCTGTACTTTTTCTCTTCTCTTGCACAGAGGCACAGGTTCCTTTGTTTTATATTTCATTATCTCAAAGCAGGTGTTTTCATCTTTTCTTTACCAGAGTCTGCAACCAGAAGTCCAGAAAATGGACACAGAATACAAGACTGCATGTTTTTGTTGTTCTCAAAAGAAAATTTTTTTATCCTCTCCTCTCACCACCAAATCTCATCAGGTGTTTTCATCTTCTCTTAACCTCTACTGTCTGCAGGATGAACTCAGCGGGGATCTGCAACACCAAGGATACTGGCTCAGAGGCAGCTGTGACTCTTTTCATGTTTAGGCTGGGTGCTGGATTCAGGACATATGGCGTGTCTTTGTTAAAGGAGGTTTGAGAAGCCACAGATGGTCAAGCAGCGCCAGAGGACAAATTTCAGCTCAGCAACAGAGGTGACAAACATGCAGTCATGGGATCTATCCACAATGTCAGACCTCATCTGCAGGTCTCTTGCTAAAGAAGAAGAAACTCTTATTAGTCAGAAATAACCTGTGAGAAAACTCTAAAGATTTCCTGGTTTGATGTTCAGTGCGAAGATTTTCTGTAGACTCATTTAGCCACTTGTTAGCAACTGCCTTTTTTTAAAGAAAACGTGAAAGCTTCAAGATTTATTAGTAGTGTATTTACTGATGTATTTTATGTTGCAGTACAAAACACAAAAGTTTGTTAAGCTTGTAACCTCAGTCTTGTTTCAGGCATCTAAAACTCATTAACTTTGAGACAAGGGAACTAGGAGTGCTAAAATGCTAATTTATTTCTAGGTTTAAGGACTCATTCCTGGAATACACATTAGTTGAGATTGATATCATATCTGTATGCTAAATATGAAGCTAGAGACAGCAGCCGGTTAGCATAGCAAAAACACAAAAACAGTGGGACAAAGCGATCGTAGCTGTCTGAAGCTAACAAAACTCTCAAATTGCCATGTTTACAATTTAGTTTTTGTTGGGTTAAACAAAGGAACTTGTTAATTATGATAACATTACCATATCTATGCTTAATATGAAGCCAGAGCCAGTAGCTTGTTAGCACAGACGTTGAGAAGGAAGGAAAAAGCTATCCTATGTCTGTTTGAAGCTAAAAAAAATCTCAAATTGTCATGTTATACTGAAGTTTTTGTTGAATTAAATACAATTAATTGTTAATTGGTGAGTTTTAAAAGGTGCTAGTAGGTGGACACACTTTGATTTCTTGCAAAGAATTAAATGAGATTGATTCCACTATCATATCTGAATGCTTAATTTGAAGCCAGAGCCAGTTAGCTTAGCACAAACGCAGATGAAAAAGCCTTGTAGCTCTGCGTGAAGCTCACAAAATTCTCAAACTAACATGTTTACTCTTCAGTTTTTGTATGGATTAAAAAATGGCAATAAACTGGTGAGCTTTATAGATGATGGTAGGTGGATTTTCTTTCAGAGCCAGGCTTGCTGTTTCCCCCATTTCCAGTCTTTATGTTAAAGTATTAAAATGGCTACTGGCTTCATCAATCTATTATCTAACTTTCACCAAGAAAACAAATAAGTTCCCAACATGTCAATGTCAAACTGTTCTTTAAACAGACGGTACAAAAACACCCCAGATGTCTCCAGATGAACTGGTCAGGTACATCACACAAATGAGGAGAGGGAATATTTAATTTAATAGCTTTGATTAAAGTTAATGGTTTCCTCCCTGTATAAACTGTTTGCACCCCCTGGGAAATGTTAGCTATGCTGAGGCATCACATCCAGAAGCACTCTGTCTGAACCATGTTTGTGTTATTGTGCTGCTCTATGAGGAAATCAACTGTCGAGGTGTAATTAACATGTTCCCCTCAGGGCCACCAGCCTATTGATTCCTCTCAGACTATTCAATCAAAGACACCTCTGACTAATGATTGAAGAAAAATAAAATTTAAAGACTCAAAGTTACCGAGTATGCTGAGAGAGAAGGGTCAAACACCCCTGCATGTGTATTTTGTAACCTCTTATAAATACCTGAGTAGTAGTATTATGCCTGTGGGGTCCTCTAGTTGATATTATCCTTTTGCCTCAAGGGTCTCATTAACTCTGCCCCCTGACATGGACACAGGGGTTGAGACACCCAGTGGCACACGGCTCCTTTCATATTCTGGCGGCATATCCTCAATATCCCTCTTCCCAGTCCACCAATGAGATGAGAGGAGTGCAAATTGCCCTCCTGAATGCATTGCTTTAATCCATGAATCAAGATGCAGATTTAATCAGCAAATAGATTTGAGTTGCTTGAGTGCTGTAGAAACAGAAATAATAAGATAATACAGTTTAGTGCATGTCAGGGAGATCATGTAATTGAAACATAGAAAGCTGTTAAAAAGAACAGACAGAGGTTTCTATAAGTACAAACATGAGCAGGTTTTATTATTTTGAGAGGGAGTATAAGCACTTGAGTCCAAAACAAATCAGTTTTTAAAGGCATTTTCTTACATGAATCTGTAAAACACTCCGACAAGCCTCAGTCCTGGCAGTGTTTATGGCAGAATTTGTCCCCATTTTTCACAACACGTGCTGAAACCTCTGCTCAAAGCAAGGCTGCCTGAAAGAGCGACCGGGCTGCAGCATGGATTTCCCCACCGAGTTACTCAGCTGCTTGAGGAGCATCCAGAGAAGAAGCAGCATGAGCATGAGGAGTCCGATGAGCATCCCCACGTACAAGCTCAGGTTCCAGCCCCAGCCCAGAGCCAGGGGCAGCGAGGTGGACGCCACCAGAAATTTTCTGGGGGCAGGCATGGGGTTAGGCAGCAACCCGCCTTCCCTTTCCCACCTCTTCCAGTACAAAAACAGCTCTTTTTCCCACACTTGGATCTTCTCAGGGGTTACACAGATGCTGTGCTGTAGCTGCAGGAGCCATTGTTCAAGCAGGTATCCAGCTGGTTGAGGCTATGTTATAGAATTCCCATCTGTTCCCATGGTTTATCCCTCCAGTTAGTCACAAGTATGTGTTTCCAGGGGCAAGGCAAACCTGGTTTGAGCTGTCCATTCTCCTGAGATGAAATGGTGGAAAGCTTTCTGCAGCTGGGCTGTGCTTCCCCTCTCCTGTCAGACTCCTCGCACAAAGCCAGCCTCCCAATTTATCATGAGAGAGAGAGAGAGGGAGAGAGGGGGAGAGGGAGAGATGCCTTCAACGCCACTGGCTGCTTTTACTTCACTCTCACTGAGAAAAACCAAAGCGCTGATGAATGAGACGAAAACAAAACAAAAAAATCAATCCTATGATGTTATCGACGTGATTGATAACTACATGCTAACAAATGAGGGAAACCTTTGTTTACCATGCATGTCTTTATACTTCCATTCCTCTCATACTGGATTCAGTATTTTCACTTTTGGTAACAATTAACTTTAGTTAATTATACTATGCTACTTCAAAGGTTTAATTGAAAAATATTTTAGTTCTCCCCAATTTTAACTTCCTTGTTCATATTTTGGTATTTTCAAGGTTCCTGCAGCTCAAGGAAAATTATGTTGAAGACTTTTTAAATGCCACTTGAATTAGAATAAAACATTCACAGACATCAGTTACTCTGGTTTGGGGACAGTTTTCCCTAAATGTTAATTGTACAGGGTTCTCACGCATTTCCACGGATAACATTTAAAAACTTTTCAATGATGAAATTCCAAGGACCCATGCTAAAAGATGTTTGTGTTCTTTTTAAATATATAAGATTCAGATTCTATTCCAATGTAATTTCAACCACCTGGCATACATGGAGGGAGAGAAGTCACACATCAGTCACATCAATGGCAGAAAATAAATTTGCCATTACGAGACATGGTAGGCTATCCATTGAAGATAACTGTCACAATTTCATGACTTTTTCAAAACATTCAATGATTTTTACTAATTCCATGACTTTTCCAGGCCTGGAAAATGTGATTTTGAACTGTCATGACTTTTCAAGGTTTTCCATGACAGTATGTTCCCAGTTTGTAACATAAAACATGCCTTTTTTTGTGAAATATCCGGCATTCAGATTGGCAGGTTATCTGGGCAATTTTGTGTTTCCCACCCTCACTGACTTGATTTCCATTGTGCCAAGTTTTGAAAAACTTTTTGAAGTACTCCGACCCTCACTGCCTTGTACCAGTTTCATCCATGCCGCAAAATCTTGGTTAAATGGCCACTTTTAAATTGAATTTGCACTTACCATTGTGGTCCAGGATACAGTGACAGCTAGCAATATAACTGCAGTTTAATTAGCTGTCAATTATTAAATTAATCACCTACTAATTTGATGATTTAGTACTTTAAGTCACAATTCTGATTCCGGCTTCTTAAATGTGAATATTTGTTTCTTAACCCCTCTATGACAAACTGAATATCTTTGGGTTGTGAGCAAAACAGGACATTTGATATTTTGAGCTTTGGAAAACACATTTCCCAACATTTTACTGAGATTTTAGACCAAACAAATTTTGAAATTGACAAATTGATAGTGAAAATTGTGAATCCTCTGCACTGAGCATCCAGGCTGAAACTAAATGAATATAAGAGATATTCTGTAAATCATAAAAGGTTACCAGTCAGATTTTACAATGCAATGTCAGAAAAAAAGAACCAGTTCTAAAAAGCATACTTCCCATGTCTTAGCATTTGCAAGACTTTTGAAAGATTGGTTTAAGGATTTTTTAATACTAAAAAGGTATCATTTTTAGACCAATTCAATGCCTTTTAAGATGTTAGGGATTGACAGGAACTCCATTTTATTGGTCAAATCCACCTTTTCAGAATGTACTCACAGCAATTTAAATTTCTCGTGTGCATTTTTAAACATCTCTCCCTCACATTTAATTTGTATTGACACTGAACATCTTTGAGATATCAAAAAATAAATTCTTGTTCATGACCACTTTAGAGCACAAGCCACACATCGGTTTCTAAAGCCTGCTACCTTTAATACTTGTGAGCAAATTACTTTCATAATTCACTGTCCCTTCGCTTCAATATAACAGTTTAGCCTTCAGTGTTCAGCAACAGCTTAGATTTACAGCCTCATGCCAGGTAATTAGAGGCACCATAGATCAATAAACCATCACAGGCAAATTTAAACCAAGCTCTACGATTAGACCCTATTTGACCCTTCTAGGCAGGGAGATTTTGTGCACATTTACTATGATTCAGACCTTAACCAAATCACTGTTATGTTAAAAACTTACATTTCCAAACCCTCATAATGTGGAGAAACTATGAAGAACCAAAACTGGTCCTCTGCTGCCCCCAAGAGTCCAATGTGACCATAAAATGGAAACATGAAGTGTTACTTTAAATGAATTTTATTTACAAGAGCCATATTTTACAGTGCAGATGGTGCTTTTAAAAGCTGTTAACTTCAAAAGACACCAGTGTAATGAGACAGCTGACTCCATTACAGACAAAATGTACTTTAATCTGCATCCCATGAGGTCAGCAACAATAACTGCTTGATTCAACCTTTTCAAAACAGGTTCTGGGATTGAGTACGTTCACAGGTCTATTAGAGTTCAAAACACTGTAGCTCAAAGCAGAATGTACAGGGTGATGATTTTGTCTGCGATTAAAAGTCAACATTAAAATTGCTTGATCAACCAACTGTAGCGTCTGGTATGAATGTCAGGATTAAGTATATAAAAATACCTTTTTAAAAAACTCTAAACATTGTGCTACTCCAAGAAGAGCAGACCATGTCCTTTGAAATCGTGACACACGTCATAAAAAATAAAAAAAAAATAGACTGACAGGTGTACAAAAACTCTACATGGACAAGGGGAGAGGACGTTAGTTCAGCAGCAGTTTAGCCGGAGCATCGATGAGGGAAACTTCAGAGTACCTGGAAAAGAAACCGTGTTTCAGTACATGTATGCCAGACTGCAGAAATGTCACATGAAGTCAATGCAAAGCTACTAATAATTAAAGTTTAGTAGCAGCCTACTTACTTGGGGCCCTTGTACTTCTCCCGAACAGACTGCTGTGCATGCTGAGGAGCACTGAGGTATGTGCGGTGCAGATCTTCGACACATGGCATCAGATCTTCTAGAGAGTAGCCAGACATCTCCGTCAAGGACTTGGGCTGAGGAGAAACGACTGGAGTCAATATGCTTATTTGCACACATCACAGAAGCCCAGTTTCCAGTTCAGGGGAAACTGGACTGTTGTCTGCAAGATTCAGACATTAAATTCTTGAAAGGGTCTGAAAGCATAAAGTTTGAGTGGTTTTTGGACAAAATCCAAGCATTGCAGGTTAGTACAAAAGGCATGTAGTATTGGCAAAAATATTAATATTGAATACTTTAAGCCCAATATTTATAAAACTGAGTTAGGTCATTAAGATTTTAAAGCCCTGCAGACACCCTGTAAGGCTTTGACAGAAGCTTGCACAAACATTGGATATATAAAATGCAAAATAGCTCCATTTCAGGTCTATTCCACCTCAGACTTACCCATGAGCCACCAGTCACTGTGTTGTTGGCCAAGACGTAGGCCGCTGCAGCTGTCTGTGATGGGAGGTACTTCAAAAAGGGATCTGAATCAACAAGACTGAGCTCCCCAAGGTACTAAAAACAAAAACAAACAGGATTAGTGATAGATCTTCGCCATAAAATGCTTTGATACATGTCCACATGACATAGCCAAATGTATAAAAACACTGTGCTACAAGCTCACCATTGCCAGGCTCTCCACCTGTTTGTTAACCGAATGGTGGAGGAAGTACTGGGTGAGAAACTGGTTAATGGTTGGTGCTGCCAGATCAAAGGAGAGCACTTTCAGCACCAGATGCTCCATTCTCAACACTTGCTTCTTAGTGTAGGTGTCATCTGTGATGTAAACAAACTCTGCCACCTCTGGGGGGTAAATCTCTTCAAATTTCCTGCATGTGAACATTTAAACGGTCAGTTTACACAGAAGGAAAGGCAGGTTTGAACATATGCATTGTAAGCTGAACAGACTGAATCTAAATCTTGGCTACATACGAAGCCAACAGCATGGCAGCAGTCCCGACCAGCTGAAGCTTCCCCCTCAGGACAGACATGGAGGAGAGGAAGCGATCGATGTAGTTTACAGCCAGATAAAGTGTCTCATTCTGGAGCTTGTACTCTTCTCCGACCTCGACCAGCCAGTCCACCAGGATGGCCCTCATGCTGTTGGTGATGTCAGGCTGCTTCTTCATGTAGCCTGCTTTCGGCCTGGTTTTTACCTGTGGCACATCAAAAGTACGTTACTTAAGTAATGTTATAACCTGCACAACACAGCTGAAAGTATTTTAAAAGGCAAAGTGCAGTTAGTATTTCATTGAATTTCTCACCTCCATCTCCTTCAGGTAGGCGTGGATTTCAGCAGCATATTCTGGGACCTCATTTACATTGACTTCTTTTTCCTCCCCTTCAACCACAGACATGTCCATGGGAGAGTCTGAGCAACAAAAGGTTAACATTTAGCACAGTTATCTCACTTCTGCACAAAGAAATTAGTCTTTGCCTACAGTTTCTAGACAGCATAAAAGACTGATAGTTAACAAAATTAAACAGGCCATTTGCTACGTATTCACAACCCACCAAAGCTGACATCCATTGCTGATGGCATGTCGATGGTGGCCAGGGGCTGTCGGAGCCGTGCCACAGCATTGATTGTGAGGGGAGAATCTTCAGGGATGGGCTTGGGTTTGACAGCTTCGACCACCTGCTGTGGCTTCTTGGTGCAGGCTCCATCGGGCTCGTCCACGTGGATCTGGAACGAGGGCTGCTTGGCTGAGGGCTTCTCTGAGCAGGTTCTGCCAAAATCTTCATTTTTGCAGGACAGGGGCTGCGATGACTCCTGGAAGCAGAAAACAGGGTCTGTTCAGGTCTTTATTGCCCCACAACAAGAATGTTTTGCAGTAAAGCAGCAAGAAAACACCCCATATGACAATTATAGTTCATAATATTACACAAACAATACTATTAAATGTTCAAGTGTTAAAGAAAATAAACATGGGGATAGAGCAAAGTGGTAGCTTGTGTGGGAAACAAAGAGGCAGTTTATTTTGTACTAAAAGTAATTAAGGCACAAGAGAGTTACATTTAACACTTTAATCTGTTTGCATCCCATTTTAGAAACCTGCATTTTAAAGATGTCAATAGTTTTGGGTGTTTGATGCGATAACTAAAGTGTCTGTCACTAGGGAAGGCGGGAGAACACATGCACAAAGCAGAAAATTAACACAATAAATCACAACACATGTCTGGAGTGTCTCATTAAAGCCGCTGAATACTGCAGTGAATGTATAAAGTGTAGCACTGATGGTGATATTAAAATGGCGGACAATCTGGGTAACAGAGGTAGCTACATTTATAGCTACATTTAAATGCATAAGCAAGTTTTAAAACATTAATAAAGAAAGTTATTAATGACAGTGAGCACCGACATGAGTTATGTTAGCTGGCAACAAGGTAGCTGAAAGGAGTTGCCTCCAAAAACTACAATAGCACCCCAGCTTCGTTACAGTCATCGTTAGCAAACACTAGCTCGAGCTAGCCGAGCTTTGTAACTGACCTGCTTGGTGCCGCGCTGGTTTTGGGTTTTGCTCCGCTGGTTGGTCTGCAGGGCGCCCAGGACGGTTCTGTTGGCAGCTTGTTTCGGTGGAAGGTTTTCCTGGTTCTCGTTTGAAGCAGCAGCAGCTCTGGCTTTCAGCGAGCCTCTCAGTCTTGACAGCATATTCTCTTGGTTGTGAATCTCACTAGCCGCGCTTCCCGGTCCTCTGTTAGCTCCTGACATGCTTCCCCTCACACACAAAAACCCGTCTTCTCTCGCTCTACTTAAACACTGCAGCTCGAGTGCGCTCTCGTGCAAACAAGATATACTGAAGACGAGTTTGAAATGATCACACAAGTTATGGAGGTTTATTTGGAGGCTAGCATTGGCGGCTACCTTGCTGAGGAGGAATCGCTCACAGTCAAAACTAAGCAGTTGAGATGGCAACGACTCTTGGAACTGCGGCGCTAAAATAAACAGCAAACACAAAAGCAACGATAAATCTACAGAAAGGTTAAAGGTGTTTTCAAGTCGCCATACTGGTGAGTTGCTGAGTTTACTACCAACCTGCACGCAAGCCAGCTAGCCTCGGTCCATTTACACAGAGACATGCAGAGATCAAGATGTTGCTTTCTCTCAGTTCAAGTAGCCCGCGAGGATTGAAATGGGCCAATCACAGGCCCCGCCGGCGGTGACGCGTCAGTTGTACGGGAGCCGGAAGAGCGCAATCTTCGCTTGATTGCAAATTCAAAACCGGTTTGACACATTTAAACGTATAGTCGCATATGGACAAAGGTTTGGCAGTAACAGCTGCTCAGCGGTGATGTCGAGCACTCAGAGCTTTTACTCAAGTATTAGTTGTAACAACGAGTAAAAGTACTGCACTCAAAATAGGGCTCATCACTTTAATGTTGCAGCCAATAAAGTTAGATCTCATTTAAATTACTTTATATCCTGCAGGGTGTCTCAATCTGTATAATAATACATTAGAATTTACTAGTTGATTTATATTTTGCATTAATAATCTGAATATGAAAGGTAACTATAAATAGCAGCAGAGGAAAAAGTAGTTTTTATTTAGTTTATTTATTTAACCAGGAAGTCCCATTGAGACCACAAAAATCCACACTAAAACAACTATTCAAACATAGTGGCCTCTCAACAAAAACAAGCACTTCTCGATCACAACATTCTTCATAATGCCCTTAAATTTTTATATTGATGTGTTGCTGATTTTAGATCTTTTTGAAGATTCTTCCATGTCCAAGGTGCAGAGTAGGAGAGTGCAGCTCCCCCCAGATATGTTAAAACCCAAGCTACTACCCCACAGTACTGGTCTCCACGATGTAGATGAGCAGAAGTTTAAAGTTGCATGAAATGGAAAAAGTACTTCAAAATCGTAATTAAATCCAGTACTTGAGTAAATGTACTTACCTACATTTCACCACTAGTTTATGTCACAGATGCAGACAGTACGAACACACTTGTTTGGTAATTTAACTGACTCCAACCACAGATGATTCAACACAAAAACATTATACTCACTTAAATATTTTTGGTTATTTGTTAGTCACTTGAATAATGAATGCTGTCTTTTCATCTTTTGTAAGTGGTGGAAGACAATTTCAGATCCTTATTACCTCTACTGTATTTAAAGTAGAAATACTGCAACATAAAAATACAAATTAATGTTCTGTATTCAAAATATTACTTAAATGTGGCAAAGTATTTGAAGCAAAATACATTTAAAATGCTTATTATGCAGCATAACCTCCCCCTGTGATATATTATTAGCATTTTAATGTTCAGTGTTGGTTCAGGTGGGGATCACTTTGCCCACCTTTTATAGTGTTAGGTGGTTTAATCTTTAACACTGCATCATATTTCACAAACTGAAACCACAGCTGTCAATCATTTATTAAGTAGCATCAAATTTAAATACTCAAATGAAGTACTTTATGTAATGCATTTGCTGTGCTAAGGTATATTTGGTGCTTCAATTAAATGTCAAGAGGACACAAATATGAAGAACACATGCACAGTAATTGCTGCATTGACTTAAATTTACCAATCAAGTGATTGCAGACAATTTTAGTCTTCTTTAAAAAAGTTAATGAGCCATTTGTCACATATGGCTCATTTCTTCCAGTAAAATTTCATATTCTCAGTTGTATTTCTTCATTTTCACATTTTCCATCAGCACCTTGAATGACGAAATTTACAATAGTTATCAATAAGTTCTAATCTTTATTTCAAGTGGCGGGTCTCACTGTGCCATGACAGATATATAAAAACATACATTTTGTGGAACTGGTTTATTTGGTTACTGGTTTATTTGGTCACTGAAATTTCAAACCTCAATCAAAGCTGGCAACTTTGAAGTGGTTTATTAATCACCATCTTTTAATGCTATCAAAATATATTATAAATATTAAATATATTATACACCATAATTAGGACAAACAGTATCTAAATGACAACATGACACTGACACTGCTATGGACTATCGTAAAACAAAACTTTTGTATTTACAATACAAAAATAGCACAGATACAGACGCTCAAAGACATTAAATAAACACCCTCTGATCTACATGTGATCTCACGCCTCGTTGAAAAAGTCTAACAGAGAATTTAAGTCATAATTATCGAGTATCTCCAGCAGCGAGGACACCTTGGTTTTCACATTCTGGCCTTTGAACTTGAATTTGTCGATGAAGAGGTCTGTGATCATTCCTACAGGAGAGAAAAAGTAATATTACTCACCAGCAGACAACAAGCTCTACTTTATAAAGTCAGGCTCATAAAGACAAACAGTACTTTTGGGTAACAGAGGTCCTGTCTCACGACTTGAGCAATGAATGACAAATATAAAAAATGAATAAAGATACATAGAGAAGGGGAAGGAAAATCAGATAAAAGCTATGGTGACGCAGTGATAATACAGCACCATAAAGCCTCTCGAGATGTGCTGGCTGCTTCTTGTACTCCTCGAGGAGATTAGTGGAGTCATCCAAGATGTCACGATACTCCGGGATGAGGAAGTCAGCGTTCCCCTCGTGAACCTGAAGCTCCTACCAATCACAAAAATCAGAGAGCAGGTGGCGTGGAGGTAAGTAAGTGAAGAACATATGAACTTCCCAAAAAGCCTTTGAATGAATGAGAACCTGCAGCGTTAAGCAAAAGGCAGCTTGTGGGAAACAAAGACGATTCAGTTTCTGAGTGGACACAATTAACTGATACTTACTTTAAGTGCGTCAATAAGCTGAACTTTTCTAGCCAACAACAGCTGGTACTCCAGCTTTGGATGGATCATCTTCAGAGTGTGGCTCACAGAGTCATCATTGATATCTGGGAGATAAACAAACAAAACAAGCCCCGATTAGACAGAGTGCGTTTTAGCAGCCTGGGGCGGCTTATTGTAATGCCAGACCTCAGACCTGGAAAGAGTCATTCATGCATTAATTTTCTGAAGACTTGATTACTGTAACTCCCTTCTTTCCAGCATAAACCAAAAGCCGCCTCCAACTAGTTCAGAACGCAGCAGCTAGGCTTCTTACTGGTTTTAATAGATGACATCACATCACCCCAATCCTGGCTTCTCTCCACTGGCTTCCTGTTTGTTTTAGAATTGATTTTAAGATTTTACTGATTACTTTTAAAGCTCGTCTGGGACTGACCCCTTGCTACATATCAGAAATGTTGACCCCATATGAGCCAGCTCGGGTGGGGGCCTCCTGGCCGTTCCAAAGTCAAGGCTGAAATCTAAAGGTGACCGTGCCATCAGGGCATCTCGGCTTTGGAACAACCTGCCTGAGGAGATAAGGCTCACAGATTCAGTAACGTCTTTTAAATCATTTCTTAAAACCCACTTTTAAAGCCCTTTATGTAATGTTGTCTATTTTAGATTTTAAACTTTATTTTTTAATCCCATGATGGAATTTTTTTTTTTCATATTTGTGTATTTAATTAATTTTCATGGCTTTGCCCTCTATTTTTCTTGTTTTATCCAATTTGATCTCGCCTCTGTTTTGCCTGACTTTTTGTTGTTATTTGCCCCTGAGTATTCCGCTTTTTACTTTGTTTGTCAAAGCACTCTGTAAACTCTGTTTTTAAAGGTGCTATATAAATAAAGTTATTATTCTTAATGCTTTTCATTCACAGTGAGGTGTTTTGCTCGCAGCTTTTGCTCTGCTGATCACCTCCTGTTTTTCTGATGGCAGATTGTCAAACTGTCCCCAACTCGTCCTAAAATAAACCCTGCAGCGACCATCATCCAGGAGAAGGATGGGATTTAATTTACTTGTGATAGTGATAATCCACCTACCGTATGAAATGTTCAGGTTGATTTTCCTCTTGGTGGCTTCTTTAGAGAGAACATCACTCAGTATGGAGATGGTAGAGATGTTGTCTGACCTGAAGTGACCCTCCCCTTTGCTAAAATTACAAAACAAAATCAAACAAAACAAAACAACAGTTGTCAGTTATCTCATAATCTCTACAGATGTATATGCAATCCTAGAAGAGCCTTTCCATTATGTGCCTGTATTTACCAGTAGGTGGCTTCAAGCTGTGTCCCAAGAAAAGTGTTGTGGAAATAGAAAGTGATGCTCTCCCCTGCTGGTGTTTTCTCAGGCACCTCTGGCAAACAGAAGACCACCCAGGAGTGAATCTCAGCAAAACTGAACTGTCCCACCAGACTGAGCCTGTTCATGGGCCTGCAGGACAGACAGAGGGATAAAGTTAGAGACAAAGATGTTCTGTAAAATCATATTCATGAGTAGATAACACCACATGATCTCATATTTATGACAAATAATTCAAAACAAAACTTCTGAGCAACCTGTTGGCATTAATGTTTTAGAGGAGTCTTTTAAAGCTGGAGCTTTACTTAATCTGGTTTTTGGTGTGGGGCTGTGTTTTTAAGGTTTTCTTTAATAAAATGTAACAATTAAATACTATTTTTAGTCGAACTTTATGTGATATTGGCTGTGTTAATTATAATGCCTACAGTCTTTTCTGTGCCAGCTTTCAAGAGTTCAGCAGCAGGTTGCGTCTGAGGTTGATAAGCACCCTTAACATGCACCGTATCATAGACTATTAACCTGAAATCCTGAGTGCAGAGCTGATCTTCTTCCCGGCACATTATGTGGGACAGATGTAAAGCTCTGCAGCCCTGCACTAACACAAGCAACTTCTCCTCCATATTTATCAGACAGATATTTATGGAAGAAGGGAAAGAACTCTATCAGCTGTTATTGGTTGGTCCTCGTCACATGACATGCAGTGCACACTATTGTGTTCCAAAGGTTGAACTCAGTTTATCTGAGGGCACAGCCGTTGCGCCCAGAAAAATAGGTGCTCAGGAACACGTGCATGCTGCGACAGCATTGCTCAGGCGTTTGAGCGCGCCCACCGCGCTTCTATATTGAAAACAATGAATTTCAGGGTGCAAAAAATACAGCATGTGTATGGCCTCTAACATTTAGAGTCAATCAAGTTTAGATTTTCTAACTGAAGTCATCACCTGTCTTGGTCAATGCTGTGTGTCCGCTGGTGGAGGGACAGGGGTTTGATCTGGTACTGTCGGACCTGGCATGTCTTGGGTTGCAGTCTGGGGGTAATGTAAGCCTGCAGGGTCCCATACTGTCCCTCGATGGATCTCACCTACGACAACAGTCATTATGGATGAAACATTATTTTCCTGCAGCGTATCATGGAACACAAAGAAATGAAAAAGAAGTGGCGCAAAAAACAGCCGGGTGCTCTCTGCTACTCATAATGACACAAAGGAAGGTCCACTGTGGTGTTGTATGAGTAAATGTGTGGTGTTACCTTGAGCTCGAGTCTTGTAGTGTTAGCTTGGCATCTGTACGTGGCCAGGAGGAAGTTTCCATTAGGCTGCTGTAAATACAATAAAAGAATCAGACCTCCGAGAGCAGCAGCAGGCTCCTGACTTTGATTGTAAAGTGTATTCGTCTTGTGCAGCAGAGTTCCCACAGCTCACCTCTGAATCACATTCACTGAAACTGACAACAGCTGAGTTCTTATCCACATCCAGCAGGTCTATGGGGACGTCACTCTGCACAGGAGATTTATCTTTAAGTTACATTTCCGCATGTTTTGTCTCCAGCGTGGGAGTAACAGTATTTCTATCTATTCATTTTTAGGAGAAACTTCAGGCATCAGAGGCTGTAACAGCAGGGGTTTAATAATGAGCTGACCTGGAGCAGCAGATTGTCGATGGCAGTCTGCACCTCCAGAGTGAGGCTGTAGCTGGCATCGTCCTGGCAGAGGGTGAACTTGTCATTGATGCTGAAGACGGGCACAGCAGAGACGGCTGTGCTCGACTGGGAGGTCTGCTGGTACTGCTCACGGCCCTGCAGGACTTTGACCTGCAGCTGCTCCAGCTCTGCCCTGAAGGGGAACAATAAGATTTGTCTTGATTTTGAATGGCGCATCACACAGGTGTTGACTGTTCCCTGTGTCAGCCTCTCTGCAGCTTGTGGTAGTATCAAGAAGTCGCTACAGGAACACTTGAAAAAAGAAGCTGGGACTCAGAAAAAAATTCTATATGGACACTCAGCCTTACATAGTAAGACACTCACATTAAAGGCAGAAGTACAAACTGTATAGTGAGGAATGAAGCACTTTTTGCTGGTACCTGAGTGCCTCCACTTTGGACTGGGTCTCCTTACTCATCCTGACCTCGTCTCCAGGGCCGGCCTCAGCCTTCTGGGGCTCAGTGGTCAAACCTGTCACCCATCCTGAAAAAGGTAGTGACAGTGGTAACCCATACTACATGTGATACAGTCCCAGAGAGAACGATACATCTCTAATCAAGTATGAAGTACTGCAGACAGATGGATAGTTTGACAGAATAACAGACAAATTTCCTTCTTTGACAGAAAATTTGGGAACACTAGATGCACTGTTTTTAATTTTTTCAACTAACCTGTATATGTTGCAGTCAAGACCTCATCATAAGATTCCTTCCCCACACAGCCACCCTGGATCGAAGTGACGCTCTCTGACAACACCTGAAGTAAAAAAAAAAAGACAGGAAACTTTGGCCATCAATCATCAGTATCAATCCTCTAAAGCCCCGTTCAGACCAAAATATCCAGCGAGACGGGTTGAAGCAGGCAACTACTTGCAATGTGCCTTTCTGTAATGTTCTAAAAACCTGCAGGTTCACACCAATACAACTAGATGAGACAGTGTATCTCTATTCAACAACTCTCTGTACTCATGTTCTGATTTGCAGCTTTTCAGGCTTATTGTGTAGCTGAATATAATTTGTAGCTTCTCAAAATATAAATGACTTCACTTCAAGCCAATTGGCTTAGGAGACAGGTGACACACTTTATGTTCTAAAACCAGCCGCTAGCAATAGTGTGCCAGTAAAACCGGAACTCTGTTAGCGCTTTTAGCACCTCCGGTTCTCTCGTCTAAAAGTCAATATGTTTTTTGAATGGGATTTCGGTAAAATGCCTCAAATAAGGTCTGTGGTTAACAAAAGCTTAGGCGAGTTTCAGGTTTTGTTCTACAACATAAAACACGTCAGTAAATACCCTACCTGTGAATTTTGAAGCTTTTATGTGTCATAAAAAAGGCGGTTGCTAACAAGTTGCTCAATACAACTACAAACCCTGTCAGGGACATTAAACGTCATCACCCCACAACAGGCGAGAGTGCTGGCAGTCCACAATTACAGCTTCTTATTTGGCTTAAACAGTCCGATTACCCCATTATACAATGTTTTTAAAAATAAAGCGGCCGAAATCAGTTGAAAGCTTCAAATACGGTATGAAAGGTGTTGTAAGTATCATAAACTTGTGTTAGCCACAGAGCTTATTTCCTGACATAATCCAAAACGCAATGCAAAAATCACATTCACTTTCTCTTCCGGGAACCAGCGTGATGCTAAACTTCCGGGTTTTGACGTCAGCCCTGGCACACTCTATTTGACCAGCTGAGTTACAGGTGACACCATCAGATGGCTCGAGCCAAGCTCAGACCGGCCAGTTCACACTGCTGCAACTTTTCTTGTCCTGATTATTTCGTCTGAACTGGGCTTATAACACAAAATGACAATGGGCTTGGGCATCTCAGAAAACTTCAGCAATGTATGAATGCACAGGGAAGAATATAACTACTACGATCAAAGGGCATAAAAATGTAAGCTACTGTTTTCTTAAAATGTTCAGAGACACTTACTTGACTAGACTTCAGTATGAAAAAGGGGCAGGGTTGGATTGTCTAACATGGAGCCAAACAATACGAATGCAGCAGAGTGTGACTGGCTGATCAATAAACTCATATCTTAATCTGTGGCTCAACATTACAACATATCTGTAATTAGAGTGGAATTTGCAGAATTTGAGCAGAGTGGGATAGAAATTTGATTAGTAAATTCTCCATATTTGATGAGTTGTGTTGGGCATAAACTCACATGCTCAAAGCGTAACGTGGGCCCATTGGTGCTGTCGAAACCATAGACCTCAACTGTCCCGTCATCCCTGCCCACCAGGATGTCGTTCACTCCATCTCCAATAATGTCATGAGTGTCAATGCAAAGAATTCCTGAGGGGAGACAGACAAGTGAAAATCTAAGATGTAGTGAACTTATATATTACTAATTTGTATTCAATTGGTTTAAACATGCAAAACCTTCACATGGTCATGTACACAACATACCTCCTTTCTTTTTGTCATTGTCGATCTCCCATTTGGTCGCAGCTGAGGACTCATCGATCTGGACCAATCCTATTTTGCCATCTGTTGTTCCATAGAGGATTTCCTCTCCTGTAAAGAAGTCACTGATGTTATGTCAGATCTGAGCTGTATAAAGCAGTCACATGTCTTATTGTTCCCAGCACACACAGCACAAAACTTGCCTCCATCTTTGTTGTACTGTTCCAAGACAGATGGAGGGCCAGGGACTTCAATGTCATAGGCGAGCTCAGACCCCTACACACACACACACACACACACACACACACACACACACAAAATTAACACATAGAGTAATAAATCTAACATATCTGTTTGAGGTAGAACAAATCAGTGTATCAATATCAGAACAGTATAAGTAGTCTTGGTCTACCTGCAGGACTCTGAGAACCCGATCTTGGCAGGCCAGGACTGGGACGAGTCGAGTCAGGTTTTCTGAGGACAAACATGTGATGTCATTGATTTTATCTCCAGAGAGGTAGTAGTCTTGGTCCTTGCAGTCACAGTAATGGTTGTAGATGTAACTTGCACACACAAAGAGGTCAGCGCCTGAGACGTGCCTGGAAAGGAAACAACCAACATCGCTCAGCAGAGTGAAAATCACACAGTTATGCATGAGTCAATAAAGCAGTGTACGCCAACTGAAAAGATCAGATGTGTTCCCTACATGGCGTTAATGCTCTCGGTGAGGTTGGCGTCAAAGGTGAGGAACTGTTTGCCTTTCTTGGTAAATCCTCGGACCTGAGAACCAGAGCAAACGAAGATCTTCTCCTGAGGAGTTCCTGCAGCTCCTCCAAGGTCCATTCTGGCTATTTTCTGCCCTGGAAGTGTTTTAAACACGGGCTGAAAGAGAAGAGTCAACTTTATTCTGTTAGAAAGTTAAATTTAACACACTGAGATCAAACTGGCTGTATGATAAGGCGAGGACACTCACCACTGCTTCTCCCTTCTTCATCCCAAAACATGTCAGTATACCATCATGATCAGCAACAGCAACCTGAAACAAAGACACAACCATGATGCTTTAGTATGTAATTAAAAATACAACACACTGCATCAAACTCTAATAAGTCCTGATGAGGCACAGGCGTTTCTCTGACAGATTTTACCTTTTGGGTTGCCTTTTTTCCCAGTGCTGGAAGCAGTCTCATTGTTTTCTGGGATGTCACACCAACCTGTGAGGACAAAGCAGAGGCAATTAGGCCCTAACATACAGTTCATACTACTGTCCACTGTGTCTTATAGATAATTCATATTTAGACCACTGTCTATACAGTACATATCAGATCTATAGTGTAATACTGTGTTCATATCATCCAGCTGTTAATTGTGTATAATATCTGCTCATATATCTGTTCATACTACTTATAGTTTAGTTTCTGGGTTTTCTAGTTTAGTTTATTTGATGTGAACATCACAGTAGCATTAGAGTTGTATAATTATGCACAAGAACCAGATGTGCTGTGTTTAATGTTTGTAGCAAAAAGCTAATTTGCATCACCTGTCCACAGGAGGCTGTTTAAAATCAAAATATTAAAAAAGAAAAAGCATTGACGAGAACGTACACATAAAATTCAATATACAACATACATCAACAAATACCACGATATATCCACAAGGACACATCCATAAATAAACACACATAATCCATCAACAGAAATATACCCATACAAAAAACAAACCACTGGTGTGTCTACTTTGATATTAAGTGTGAGATCAGTGTGTTTCCTCTTTTAACCATGATTTAATACCTTTATTAAAAACATGAAAATTGTGTTGCATTTTCAATTCAGTTGGTAGACAGTGCCATAGTTTTGCTCCTTTAACAAAGAAGACTGGTTGTCCAAATTAGGTGCTGCATAATGCAATGTGACAGTTACTGTCTGTTGAAATCAGCGTGTTGACTCTACTGGTGTGCTGGTGTCTTGTCACAAATTAAACAGAGAGGGAGAATGTCCATGTCAGCATTTAAAAATAAGATTTGAGTTAGAATAGCTCATGAAGCTTTCAGAGCTTAACATAATGTGCTTTTTCAAGATGTGACAATGGGGCCACCTCATTGTGTCTTGTCCATAATCTTTACTGTCTGGTTATAGAATTATTAATGGGTTTAATAACTGATTGAGGGGCTTGTGACCAGGTAGAGATGCTTTATGATAAGAGTATCTATTGGATTCATATCTACCCTTTGCTGTTTGTTATCAAGGCTATCTATAATTCATATTATCACTGGGCGTATGTGCTTTACTCAACTGCTTTTTGCACTTCTGGTTAGATGCTAAACTGTACTCAGTGTCATGGCAATCACACTGAATTTAATTTAGCTGTATTATAACAACAATTGACAAACAAAAAAGAGCAACATAAACCAAACACACCACCGTCTGTACTTTGTGTTACCTGAATATAATCCACTCGATTAAGATGGATCTCCATCGTCTGTCTTCACTGCTGTCTTCTCTTAGAGGAGGAAAAGTATGGAGCAATTCCTCCACGTAGGTTATCAGGTCAAAAAACTACAGGGCTCATTAGTTACAGTCCACTTTCTGCTGTTCACAACTTTCCATCCGATTCAAAGGCGACAATAAAGGCGAAGAGAGACTGGGATTATCTAAAGCAATGAGATTAGCTCTACGTGCTAACGTTAGCTAGCAAGCTAATTGGCTAACACGATTTATTCGCACGCCAATTGTCTTCTTCGCTTTAACAAAAGCTACAGACCAACCTCACAACATCGGAAGTGAATAACTGTTTGTATATTATGTTTTAAACCGGGATTTTAATGTGTCTTTTAAGGCGAATATTAGTGAACGTCAGGCAGGATCTCTGAAACACCCAGCACCAGATGAACGCAGTATCCGTTGTCGTTGGCAACGCTGCAGCCGCAACAAGCTGTGATGCCATTGGATGAGACTGAACGTCGAGATTGAAGCTGTGTTCTGGTTGGTCATCTCGCAAAGACTCTCACTGTGTTCATGTGGTGTCAGAATAATGGCACATGGGAATTTCTGACTGGAAAATTCACTTGAACAAGTCGGAGAGTCGGTGAGAATGATGCTACAGGAGCTGACGACTTTTGTCAGCCTTGACAGTCAAGACAGTCAAATTTAGTGCTTGATTAGGGAACAAGAACTTGGATTTTGTTCTCAATATTGTGTTGATCTTGGGCAAGTTTTTCTCACACATAAACGCAGATACTAAAATGAAACCAATGAAACTTTTCTTATTTTATAGTTGCCTTGGACTAAACCCAGTTTGACCCACTGGAAGAATGAGTTAAAACTCTTGATTAGGTCACTAAACTTCCTAAAGAGACGTTATTTACTACCCTAATCCATGGTTGTTGTTGTTGTTGTTGTTGCTGCAGATTTCTACACACACAAACACACAAAACGTGTTTTCAAGTAAACATATTTGAGACATTTCAATTTCAATCTGATTTATAAAGCCCAATATCACAAATCACAATTTGCCTCAGAAGGAGATGCAGCATACGAGTAGTTGTTGTTAAAGTCGTGTCTTAACATTGTGATTTTATTGTTGTCATTGTGTCTTAATAGTGTGAAACTTTGTTATTGTTGTTGTCTGAAGATGTTGCTATGTGATGATGTTTTTATATTTGTTTGTGCTCATGTGTGCTTGTTTGTTTTATACTATAGTGTTAGATCTCTGTCTTAACACTATATGTTTTCTGTTCTTGCTCAGGGACTACAGGTGAAAATTAGCCAGTAACTCTGGTATGGCTGAGAGCTGTGCACTGTCCCTGTTAAATAAACAAATACAATAAATAAATAAATAAATAAATAAATAAACATCCCTCTGTCCTTTGGACCCTCACAGCGAGTAAGGAAAAGCTCCCCCCAAAAAACATTTGAGATATGTATATATGTATGTCTGTATACATTATTCTATTTTGTTTACCTATCTTACTGTACTAATACTGTTGTTCATGTAGGTTCATTGTTAATTTCATTCACTGTGCTTCAATTGTTTTGGCAACACATGTCAATGGTCATGCAAATAAAGCCTATTGAACTGAATGGAAAGCCTTTATGTTGTTAGTTTAACCTCCCTATTGTCCTCGAGAGGAATTTAACACTTTATTAAACGTTTTTAATCAGAAAGCTGTTTTTTCTTTCATCTGCTTGCCCCAAAATAACATGGATGGTTCCACACTACACCGTTTGCATATAAAGTTCATTATCTTATCAATTAACCAACAGTGCTGGTTTATGCCTTCATCCAGTTATTTCATAACCTGTCAGGGGCTATACAGACACACATCATTCATGCTTCGCACCTATGGGCAGTTTAGAGTCACCAGTTAACCAAACCTGCAGGTCTTTGGACTCCCTAGGAAAGAAACCCACGCTGACACGGGGCTCGACTCTTTTACAGTACAAGCCAATGGAAAAATCCCACCAGGGGAAAGCATTGTTTGCCCTCCAGGTGGGGGCGTCCTGTATGGACGTGACGTGAATCCTCATGATCCTGCTCGGTAAATTTCATATACACCAAATCATCCTATATTTTTTTGAGAGACAGATTTTTTTTTTGGAGTCTGGCGCAGGAACACATGAATAATAATAACAAAAATGTATCCAACATGCATAATATTATGCATAATATTTGTCTACTGAATGATTTTAAAATACTGTCTCTGTTTTGTTTTATGTATTTATAATTTTTTTGGTCCTTAACTTTCAATCTCAGTCTGACTGTAACCTTTTTTTTTTTTTTTTTTTTTACAACATGCGGTTTCTATACATCTGATCCTATGTCCTATATGTGTGCTCAATAAAGTTGGGAGAAAAAACCTCTGCCTTCCCTTCCTGTAGCCAGGCTCTTCCTCAGCTTTCGCGGCATATTTTACAGTCTATTTGCATTTGTTATCCGCGTGCAGAACAGACAGCACAATGGAGGAGGGCGACACTGCAGAATATTCTATTGAAGTGATCTGGGATCTCCCTGAGGAAGAGTATGATCAGATGGAGCCTGTAGAAATACACGAAGAGGTGTCAGAGGAAGAGGACAACATCGAGGAAGATCTGAATTACGCGTCCACCGATACAGACGATGACTCGGACGATGAAGATAGAAGGGAGAAACCTGCGAATGATAACTTCCGATCAAAGGATGGAAACATGGAGTGGTCTGCAGAGCCTCTCGGTGATAAACGGCGGATGTACGGAGCAGCGAGACTAAGAGGTCAGCCAGGTCCGACACTTTATGCAGTGTCACGTGTCAACACTATTAAGTCCGCATTTGAGCTGTTTATAACACCGGCCATTGAAAATATCGTGCTGGACATGAGCAACCTGGAGGGGCGACGTGTGTTTGGCGCCACCTGGACTGACCTGGACCGAGTAGACCTGCAGGCATACTTCGGTTTGTTGATTCTTGCTGGTGTGTATAGATCCTGTAAAGAAGCTTCGGCCAGTTTGTGGGATGCCCAGCATGGCAGAACAATTTTTCGTGCAACCATGTCGCTCAAGACGTTTTACGCGATCTCAAAAGTGATTCGGTTTGATAATCGGGAGACAAGGAAAGCACGCCGTGCGTGGGACAAACTTGCAGCCATCAGAGAGGTGTGGGACAAGTGGGTGTATCGCCTGCAGCTGATGTACAATGCAGGCGCCGATGTGACCGTGGACGAGCGCCTGGTGTCCTTCAGAGGCTGCTGTGCCTTCAAGCAATACATGCCGAGAAAACCAGGGAAGTATGGCATAAAGTTCTGGGTAGCATGTGATGCCAGGAGCAGCTACGCCTTGAACATGCAGGTATACACTGGCAAACCTCCTGATGGAAAACCAGAGAAGAATCAGGGCATGCGTGTGGTGCTGGAGATGACAGAAGGTCTCAAGGGACGAAACATCACATGTGACAACTTCTTTACCTCGTATGCGCTCGGCAAGCATCTGCTGAAGAGAAAGATGACCATGGTGGGGACTGTGAGGAAGACCAAGGCTGAGCTTCCCATAGCACTGCTGGGGACGAAAGGCAGGACTCGGTTGTCATCCAAGTTTGCCTTCACTGACACACATGCTCTTGTGTCCTACTTTCCCAAGAGGACTAGGAATGTGCTTCTGATGAGCACCCTTCACAAAGATGCAGCTGTCAGCAACAGGGAGGACAAGAAACCCCACATTATCCTGGACTATAACAAGAACAAAGGAGGAGTCGACAATCTCGACAAGGTATTGCACTTATTTTTCGTGCATTTATTGTCATTCGTGCAACATGATCAATTTTCTAATAATTTACTGATTTGATTGCAGGTTACTGCTGTGTACAGCTGTAAAAGGATGACAGCCCGTTGGCCCCTGGTGATCTTCTACAACATTCTCGATGTGACTGCCTACAACTCCTTCGTACTGTGGACAGAGATCAACCCAGCATGGCACCAGGGGAAATATCAGAAGAGGAGGCTGTTTCTCGAGACGCTCGGGAGAGAACTGGTGGAGCCTCTCATAAAACGACGCCAGGTCCTTCCCCGCACTCCAGCCGCTGCCAGCTTGGTTTTGAATGTCCAGCAGGGTGCATCCTCCACCTGTGCAGGAGCTTCCTCCAGCCCCATCAAGGCTGCCCACCTCAGCCCCATCAAAGCTCCTCCTCCCAGCCCAGCGCGCAAAAGGAAGAGGTGCAAATTCTGCCCCTCAAAAAAAGGCAACAAAACAATTACCAGGTGCCAAAAATGCTGTCTGAGTATTTGTAGAAAACACACCATTACCCTCTGCCACTCATGTGGATGAAGGCATACTCTCTCACTCACACACACACACACACACACACACTTTTCTATGCTTTTGTACTCTCTCAAGTTTTTTCTGTCTTAGTTAAAGTAAAGCAAAAAGTTTGAAAAGTTTAACCAAATCTTTTAGTTTAGAGATAAATGTTGTCTGTGCTTTGTAAAAGAAAAAAAAAGTTCCTCTTTGTTTGCTGTCTGTTGTTTCTAAATAAAGTTCCATCATTCAACTCTGACCTGTGGATGTCCTGGCTAATATCTGACATATGCGGTGACGTCTGCTTATTTTATTCTGAGTGGTAGAAATTCATGTAAACGAGGCTTATTAAACATTAAATTAAAAAAAAAAGTGTAAGACTTTCAGTCTTAAGTTTGGAAGAAGCTGGTTAAAAAGATGCAACACCTAACAACTGGCCGCAAAAACAGTATCCTGATTAAGACTACCAGTCTGTGATAATCTGCCAACATGTGTTCCTCTAGCTGCAGTCAAAATAATTCAAAATGTCTGCCTTTTTTAGTCCAGTCACTCTACAGCAAGAAATTGCACGTCCGATTACTGAAATCATTTCATTAAACAAAACAAATTTTCATGACTTTTCTCAGAAATTTAAATTATTTTTAGTGATTCCATGACTTTTCCAGGTTGTCCCTGACCACAAGAGCCCTTAGCCTTAAAGTTAAAAAGAGAAAGGAAAGAAAGAAAAGCTTTCGTCTGAATGAACCGATCAGCTGATGAAGACAATTGAGTTGGATTCTGGTACCAACAATTTAAGTTGTAGTACATTTTTTGGGTAAGACTTTGAAGTTAAAGAATAAACCTCCCCTCTCAGTACATATCTTGGTCTAAACACTTACTGTTTGTCAGCATAGAAATTAATGTAATTCATATCTATGGATGGCCAAATGTGTTTCATTACTTTACAATGTGTTGACATCAACTACAGCAATTGAACAAATTATGTCCACAAACCACATTCCTGTTCTTTAATATTTTATTGGTTTCATTAAGAGATCATTTTATTCTTGTCATAAAAATGTGTTTTTTCTGGAGGCAAATAAACACATTAAACAAGACAGGAAAAAAAATCAGAGCATGCATCAAGCAAGAAAAACTACATTGCAAAAAATAAATGAGGCCAAATTCAAAACAGCTTTCAAACTGAGAAACAAGGTGAGGGTGCATTCAGAAACATGACAGGCATTGTGCAACTCATTTCAAATATGAATTCTACAGCAAGATGTCTGGTACCTTAAAATAGTCTATAAAATACAGCAGATTTCTTGTTTCTCGTTTCAACACCCATTTTTACATCATACCTACATAGACTTTGCAAGTTGTTAAAAGAAAGGGTCGATGGCGTTGATCGATACATTTAAAGTTAGGCATTTAGACAAATCAGAGTATCAGATGCGTCGAACATAAAAAATAAATTGGACCACGTAGAAACTGCGAACAAACCTCATCCTCCATCCACCCAAGCATAACATGATCATTTAAAAAAAGAATATTATTAATCATGTATAAGCATATTTTAATTTAAGTTACTAATCTCAAAATGTTAATGTTTTATCACAGAATAAGAGATTTTCATGAATAAATAAGGACATATGAGGAAAAAATAATAACAGCCGACACATACAGATCACAGTTGATGTCTACTGTGTTTGTGTTCAGTGAACGGGACAAAGTGAGGGGTGTCCACCGCTTCACATTAAGAAGATGGGAAAACAAAAATCACCATGAGACTTCAGTGCGTTTACTGGCTGCTCTTCACCTGTACTCAAACATACAGAGAAGCTGGAGCACAGGCTGGAAAGTTGACATTCAAAAAACAGTTCCTTCGGTTGATGGCAATGTCTGTCCCCATCAAAGTTTAAGTCACATCCTAAATGGTGGAAAAAAAACAAAACATAAAGAAAACAAATCTTTCATGTAGTGTGATCAGACACCTGTGGGGGCGAGGCGGCTGATGAAGGCGATACTGCTGAGGCACATCTTCCTGAAGAAGGCGGGGCAGGCGGGCTTCATGATGAAGTGCTCCAGAAGAATCCGCAGCTCTGTGAACAAGGTGCGGGTGGAAACAGATTTGTTTAATATTCAACTCTGACAGCTCGGTTACATCATTTCTTAAAAAGTTGTTTATGTATTTCTAAATAGCAGACCACTGAGTTAATCAGAATTTATTTTCTGGAATCAACAAGTTTCTTACATTTATTCATTTTTATCAAATTACTGTGAATAGGAACATCTTTGAACTGCAAAATTAGTATTTCCTGTTGGAGTGCTCCGACCAGCTGAAGCAGCTTTACTGTAACATGTTTATTATGCTGGATGACACTATAGTAGAATGTTTCAGAAGGTATCAAAGAGATAATTCCTAATTTCAACCCCATGAATCAGCCGTTCCTCCTCCACTCATAGGGAGCGAAAGGAATGTATAGAAACATGGTGTCCAACAAAAGCTCAGCTTAAAACGGCACACTGTATCGCTCACAGCACGTTAGGACACCTTTCATTGGCTTCAAATCCAAAATGTTGCCATACTGGTGCAGTTGTAGTTTTCTTGAGAGACTAGCTCTGCCATGTCTCATCTTGTCACACTGTAGTCCTTATTCCAGGGCTGGTTGACCTTCTTTGACCTCTCGTAGACTCAGTCACTGGTATTTTCTCATTTATAAAGCCATACTGGGTGAACTCCCTTCGTACATTTGTACTTTGACTGAATAGAGATCTGACTGTAGCTACAGTCTGAGATCTCAAGATTTAGTTTTGTTCGTCTGTTACTGGTGCCCGGACTGAGCTGGGAAAGAAAGCTTTCATGTTCTCTGCTCCTCTCCACTCACAAAGATTGAAATTACATGAGTTGGTGTCTCTGCCTGATTTTAAAGCTCTCATAAGCACAAGGATGAATGAGTCGGTTAGTTCTTGTCATTGTGCGTAAGTGTCCTAATATTTGTACATCTTACTGTGTATATTTTCTGTTTTTTTATTGTGTGGTTGTTTGGCTGTATTGTCTTCTGTGCGGCTGTTTGGGCAGGTTTCCTTTGTAAAAGAGATCACTGATCTCAGTGGGACTTACCCGATTAAGTAAAATAATATTGCCACCCAAAAACAAACAAAAAAAAAAGTTCTATCTTAACGTTCCAGAAAACAAACAAAATTATCATTTGCAGAAATCCATATGCTTTGTGACAAATTGTATTATTCAACATCTCACCGGCAGTATGGGTTTCTTCTGGATGTGTAGCGCAGGGTGAGGAATCGGTAGTAAATGAAAGGCAGCAGCAAGCTCCCCTGGCCACTGTGGAAAAGAAAGTGAAAACTGACATTAATGACACCAATAATAAATATTATTTGTTCAGCACTTTCATAAATGTTCATCCAACAAGCAAATGGAACACCTTTATAATCTAATGCGATCCAATACAACGACTACCTGGGAAATCTGGAAAGCAAATTCAGTGTGACCTTAAAAGTATCTGACAACAGGGAAAACCAGTTTGTTCTGTTGTGCATAATATTTCATACAGTATTTTTGGCAACAACAGATAAACTGTTGGCTGCATTAGAAAATACTGTCCAAGAACACGATCAGTGCCTCCGTCACAATTGATCATGTAAGATCATCTGCAATGTCTTTTTACAATAAAAAAGGCAGAAATACTTTTTACATGTGCACTTTACCTGAAGAGCATAAAAACAGTGGCCGGCATTAAGAAGATTTCATTGCAGGCGATAAACTTCAGGATGTTCTGCTGATTGGATGTAAGTTTCTCCAGGAGGTTTCTGATGAACATCATGCTGCTGGGGCCCACAGACTGCAGAGACAGATTACAACATCAGAAGCTGACAACAAAACTGCAGTGAGTCAAAGTTTTCTGTGAGGCACAGAGCTCACATTAAACACTGATACAGGAAAGAAAATGTAAAAATAATCACATATTATCAATCATCAGCTTTATTAGATTCTAAAGTTGAATTTGGGTCTCTCGGCAATGGCTGCTTAATTGAGTAGATAATTAAAACACCATTTGGCTGCTGGTAATTTTCCACCTGGGGGTTAAATAATGTTCAACAAAAGGCCTTCTATCATACGTTTTTAACTAACGGCATTACAAGTCACAGCAGGTGGCTGCTGCCTCATACTCACATCAAGGACTTTCTTTGTGTACGTAGTGGCATGAAGCAAAGAGAAGAGGAAGACTGGGAAGATGCTCACTGGAGACAAGAGTGTTAAGGACCAACATGAGGAGACAGAGAATAAACCTCACACAGTGATTTAGTGCCGTTATTAGAGTCGCATCATTTTTTGATAATTATGTTTTAATGACTGAAATCATGGGCTCATCGTGGGACTACTCAGAACCACTGAAGTGTACCCATGTTACAAAACAAATATGTGACTTTAATATTTCAACCAGATACACAGCTCGATCTATTTGTCTTTCCTCAAATATGAAGGTGAAAGGATACTTGTGATGGGGTAGGAGTTGACCAGGATGAGTGAGTAGAGCAGGTAATGGCAGCTGTCCTCCTGAAGAGCCTGGGCCAGGAAAGCTCTGCTCAGCTGAAAGCGTGGAAGCCTTTGATGCAAGCGAAGGGCACTGGTGAGGGCGTTCGCTAACAAGGCTCGCTGATAGAAGTTGGCTGCTGCATAGGGTCTGAAACACACAAGCAGTCAAAGATATTCTGACAACTGTTGAAAAGAAAGCATGGTGAAATCAGTGTGTTGATGATGTGCACTGTCACCGAGTGAACTCACCCCAAAATTGGTAGAATAAACATTACGGAGCAGTAGACGGTGAACAGTCGTGAAAGCCACATTGCAGTTTCCAGCTTGTTACTCATTAAAAATTGCTGTGGAAGAGAAAAAAAGTTACATTCAAGGATTTGGGGTTAATTAAAGTTAAAGGAAAGCTCTGCAATCACTGTGCTAAAGTTTGAGGCAAAGTGCTAAGACACAACCATGACAGGATGGTTCTCATGTATACCGACAACTGATAAGACTCAGACCTCGAATTTTCTCAACAGTCAGCATAAAAACAATTTAATTAAATTTTGCAGTTATTTTTTTCATTCTCTCTTCAACAGAAGACAAGATGCAACTATGCTATAGAAGACTAAGGTCCAGACACATGCTGTGTCTTTTACTGCCTGGAAAACGCGAGGTTGGGGGCTTCTCTTGTGGCTACTCTGTGCCATCTTTCAAGGGTGCAGAGGCAGGTTGCGCCCGATGTTGCTAAGCTACCATAACCAACACTGAATCATAGCCTGTTTACCAAAAATCCCAATTTTGGAGCTGACCTCGTTTCAGACTTTGTTTTTTAAGTGTGCATTAGGCCCAAATATCTGCAGATAGGAGCACTGAGTAGCCCTGCACTGAAATGATCAACTTCTCCACTTTTACCACAGACTAATATCTATCAAAGAAAAGAGAGATGTCTGCTGGCTGTGACTGGTTGTTCCTCATCACATGACATGTGCAGTGCATTGCTGTGTTACAGAAGTTCAACTTTATCTCAGAGTGCAGCTGTCATGCCTTTAAAATTAGGCACTTGAGAATGCTTGCACAGTGGCATTGCTCTTGCTTTTGAGCGCACCTTCTGCGGGTCTACATGGACAACAATGGTTTAGAGGCGCAAAAAATGCAGCATGTGTACCGGATCTAAGAAAAAAAAAAAAGATTCATATTACACAAGATGGCACTCTTGAATTTTTGCCATTCATGCTTGAAAAATACCTAAGGCCCAGCTCAGATCAAAGATGAGACTAAAATGTTTTAGAACGTTGCAGATAAAAGCTGCAGCGGTGTGAACTGGCCGGTCTGAGTTAGACTCCGTCCTCACGGTGTGCTGGTGTAAGATAGTGGGTCTCTGCTGCTGGTTGCTGTGTGTGCTTATGCCCTGCCCACATACACATTCCCATTAACTGATTAATTGGTGATGCTTACTTATATTATTGTGGCGTATTTATTATGAATACAGTCCATCTGATGCTCATTTTGTGTTTTTTCACTGTTTCATTACTACTGCAAATGCAATTGTAGCCAGTATCTCACTATCACTATCCTCATTCATATTTTAAGAAGCTACAAATTACTTTCAGCCACAAAATAAACCCAAAAGCTGGAAATCACAACAGAAGCACAGAGAGTTGTCACACAGAGATAATACACCGTCTCATCTAGTTGCACTGGTGTGTGTGCAGGTTTTTAGTGTTACAAGTAGTTGCCTGTTTCAACTTGTGTCATGGCAAATCTTTGGTCTGAACTGGGCCTTTTACAGTTAAGTGATTATTGAAATTCTAGCTGATATTTTTTCTGTCAGCTGACTCATCTTTCAACTTAAACATGAATACCTCAGCAACACTGTACAATGCGACACAGATGCAGTGATAAAGGAGACACAAACACCAAGAACACTTGCACAATATGCAGCCGTCTTGAAATAAATACTACCTCCAACAAACCCATGACGTTTAATTTATGACGAAACTTTCAGTTAAACTCTTAATACTGAGGTTTCCACAAGGTCTGCATGACTCTCTGTGAAGAAGCTATGGGCTTCTTTTCCAATAACCTTCAAGGCCACAGAAGACATAATATGTATGTATACATGAAGAATAAGTAGAGTGCACTTTACAAGGTCAGAAACAGTTGGAAGATGTCACTGACTTACCGCAGGCCCTAGCTGGGGAGGAGGTCTTTGTTGATTTGTATCAGCCATCTTTGGGAGTGTAGGTTGCTCTGTTGCGGAAGAAAGTTACACCATGAAGCAATGCTGCCTAGTCATACCAGCAGAAGTCACAAGTTCAGCTCTTACAAACTCCTCCTGTGGCCGCAGCTTAAGATTATTTTCTTTATTGACTAATAAGCTGAATATCTGACCGGAAATATTGAAAACCACAACTTCCTATAGTCACATATTCAAATTCAGTAATTGTGTAACAGTCAAAACCCATAAAGATACTTGATTGATTATATGACAAAGTGAAGCACACCTCATCACATTTACTGGAACAAGATATTTGACTTCTTACTTGAAAAATGTCTCAATTGTTAATCATCAAAATATTTGCCAACAGATTTTCTGTCAATAACAAACATCAATCTTTAATCATTGCTATGCTAATTTTCTTTTTAAGAGATTCCTACGGTACCTCACATACACTTATCACTGGTGTTGCTTTATAGTATTAAAGTGATGCTAACTTGTCACTAACGCAAGAGCTGAGTCATTGTCATGTTTGGTTGAGTATTTCTTTACAAATCACTTTCTGTTTCTACTCCTCCATTGCATTTCACATGTGGTGGAGGAGTTGACACATTGCTAATTTTCAATTCTTGTCCCTAGCTGGGCTTGAACATGTGGACCTAAAATGTTATTAAACATATACAGTTTATAACATCATACAATGGCAATACACTATAAACAGAAGGCACAATAAACTACATAAACCACAATCCAGAGTACATACACCACAATGCATGCATCACAACACATCCCACAATACTTATGATAAAATACACACGCCACTATACACCAATAACTTACACTAATACCCCTTAAAAGTTCAATACACCTGTCTGAGAGCTTTAGGTGCTAAGTGCTTTAATAATTAAGACTTTTATGGACAAAATATTTGGACAATATCTCAAAGATAATGCTTTGCTATCAATTAAATATACGTACAGTTTATATAAGTAGACAAAAAAGTACTGTCAATTCATAGAATATTAATTGTTTAAGTCATTTTTTCATGCACACAATAATCTGATTTAGGATTTGCTGCTTTTCCTTTTAACAATCTTGATGTATTCTTATCGTATTTTTAAAAAAAAAAAAAAATCATTTTAAAGGTTTAAACTGTTGGCTGGACAAAACAAACATTGTGAAGGTTTCACTTTGAGCGCTGAGTAATTGTGATGACTAGGGCTGCCACTAATGATTATTTTCATTGTCCACTAATCTGTCGATTATTTCCTCGATTAGTCGACTAATCATTTCATCGAAAAATGTGTTACAATGTTGAAAAATGTCGGTCTGTCTCGCCCATACCACAAAATTACGTCATCTAATGTCTTGTTTCTTACTCACGCAAAAGGTTTTAGTTCACCGTCACGGGAGAGTGTGTAAAGCTGCCAATATTTGAACATAAGACGCTGCAATAAGAGTATTTTGGGGTACTTTTATAGTACTTTTCGATGAAAAATGACTCAAACCGATTAGTCGACTACTAAAATAGTCATTGATTATTTTAATAGTCGATAAGTCATTGACTAGTCGACTAATCGTGGCAGCCCTAGTGATGACATCTCTCACAATGTTCAGAGTTTTTCCAAACCAAAACAATCATTTGATTTATAAAAATATCATACAGATTAAAACCAAATTAAAACAATTATTATTAAGGTAATAATGAGTCTCCTCTCAACCAGCTACAACATTAAAACCCTTCTTTTACATTAATGCATTAGTACTAATAAGCTCAGGATATAATTCACAGTAGTATAACGGTCACAGGGATTTTATTCTGGTACTTTACCTTAGCATTAAAATCTACTTATGATTACACTTCTACACTTTCACTTAAGCAACATGCTCAATGCAGGGCTTTCACTTATCACACAGTATTTTTTAACAGCGCAGTATTTAGGCTAGTACTTCCTCCATCACCGGTTTCACGCTACATCATGTTAGCTAGCTGAGCTAAGCAAACCAGGAAGGCACCGTGGTTTCTGACAGTCAAAAATTTACCTCAATTAGACAAACGTTAACAGTTAACAGTTAAAGCAAAATAGGAACAAACGTTAATGAACTACTTTGTCTTTATTTGGACGTCAGTGAAGATGAAACGCCATTCAGGCTTCACTAGCCCACCTAACGTTAGCCTCAGCTAATTAGGCTAAGTAATGGCTACTTCATTGAATTACAGCAATGAAAACGGTGAAGACATACGCGTTACTACTGACCAAAGTGCATCAGTCCAGGTTTAAGTCTGTAAATACTCAGTAGAGATTTCTGCCGGTGGTTTGTTGATGCTAACACATTAGCAGCAGGTGGCTCTAGAATGTTCTCCCTGTTGCCATCGTTACTAGCATGTGAGCTAACCCCTCCGCTGCCGCCAGCTAGCTCGCTAGCTCGTGGATTTATGTCACGCTGGTTTGCGGTGGCTAACGTCAGCTGTTCAAACGAGCTCGTAGAGATTTAACACTCCCGGTTGATAAGATTTAAATGAGTGATAAAACGCTCAGCTTACCAGTGTGACGGCGTCGAGCGGGAGCGCTGCGTGCTAACGTGACAGTGACAGGCTGCCGGACACCACACTGACTGACATGAGTGATCACCTGACCTTCCGAGCTCTCGCGAGATTTGAGACGGAGCGTTAGTGGCTCATATGCAACACTCCCCTCTAGTGGCGGAACAGAGACACTGCAGCAAAGCCTGTTACTGATTGTCTCTCTGATTTCACTCAAGTTTCAATTTACTTACAGTTATATGCACAGTGTTGGAAGAAGAAGACTATTCACATCCTTTAGTCAGTGTTGAAAGAAGTATTCCGATGTATAGTAGTAAAAAATCAGTGTAAAAATCCGCTGTTAAAGGTAAAAGCCGTGCATTTAAAATCGCACTCAAGTAAAACTACAAATGTTTTAGTGCCAAAATGCACTGACTGTAGAAGAGGGCTACTCATTTTGCAGAATGGCACAATGGATTATAATTACTGATGCATTAATATGTACATGCAGCTGGAAAAAGGGGCTAATTTTAATTACTTAATATATTGCTGTGTAGCTTAATTCATAATAATACATCATAATTTACTAGTTGAGTAAAATGTTGTATTATTAATGATTAAACGCAGGCTTTATATCCCCCAGGTCTGAGAACAGAGGGATGTCATATGTTGTAAATCCCTCTGAGGCCAATTTTGATTTATGATATTGGGCTTTATGTATAACATTGAAATGGAAATTGCCGTCCAGCTGATTTCCACCACTGCAAACATACAGCACTGAAGAGATGCAGTTGGTGACAATGAATATCTCAGACTCCCTCCAACAATGCTCACTGAATATATATTAGAAGAAAATCGCTCTGTTAAAAAATGAGAGTTAAGTAGGAGGAGAGGTCTACTGTCATGAGCATCAGCCACTGAAGCTTTCCTTTTGCACACAGAGATTAATTTTCAAACTGAGGTACTTGTAGTTACACATAAAGGGGGAGCACACATGGGTTTGAATCAGCACTGCCATCCAGTGTGAAGATGAAGAAAAAGATGAGTGAAATGGTGTTCAGAGTTGAACAGGTGAACTCAGCAGGTTAATGAGTGAACAAAGACTGAAAGGAGGAGGTTAGTGAGGAAAAGAAGAGTAAAAAAATAAAGAAAATAGAAATCTTTACTATAATATGTTTATGTTGCTGATTATAAACCTGATTAATAAGATATGTGTGCACCAAATGATGTCCACTGCAGTTTAGTTTTATTTCTTACAGATAACCTTGTCTAATTTAAGTTTTAACAGATCATTTTATATAGATTTATTTATTTTTTGCTCTGGCTAAAGAAAAATATGCTTTAATATCTGAGACACTCTTGAAGTTTAAAGCCACAGTCAATCAAATCCATTTAGGCACGACAGAAATAGTTGGCCTGTTAAAATTTGTATTTCTAAGATAAGGTTAAGAGCTGCAGAGCCACAGTTAAGCTGTGCTGAGTGAGGATCTCATGTACATCACATTTAATGACGCACAAGACAATGAAAAGCACTCCAAAGTGCGCCTGCGCAGTGGTCAACGCCCACATTTTATGAGAACAGACTGTCTCCTCTTTTTGCCTAAGCTCTGTTAAAGAACTAAATATAGCTTAATATGCTTTATGGATTTTAATTAGACATTAAGAATAATAGATTTGTCAGATATTTGCTTCTCTGCTCTTGTTTTATCCTCAATGATTTTCTGCTTCACTGGTCAGTTTAATGTCGTGCTGTAGGCCACCAGCAGAGGGCGCAGTCGACCAGACTATCCGGCTCCTGCAGCTTGGCCTATAGCCTGTGCTGGATGATTATTTTAGCTTTAAGTGCACCTTATTTGGTCGCAACATGTTTTAAAATCTTACATCTGACTGCTGCTGTGGCGCATATATCCGCAGATTATTGGCACTGGTGTCGCAGGATGATGTGTTTGCTGCAGATGCCATTTGAAAATATAGGCAGTGTAAGCACTGTAGAATCTAATTATTTCTTTGCAAAACCTAATTAGGCATTAAAAAAGGTTAACGCCAGCGCCTGAAACGTTTTTGTTTAATAATCCCATTACTGACGGCTCATCATGTATAAAATGGTGCAGGAGGACACTAAGTTTCCACTTGTTAAAGGGAATCTCTGAGAAATAGTCGCAGATTTTTTGACACTATCTGCGCTGGGAAATTAGGGCTTGTAATTAAACTGCGGAGCCTCAACACAGCACACAGAGTAAGTAAGGCTGCAGCGTCCTGCCTTGCATGCATTTTCTATCTTTAATTGATGATTCTGTTTGCTGCAAAAACATGATCTACCTTCTGTTTAGTTTTTCTGTCTTTAAAATGTCGTGCAATGTGTCGGGCACCTCAGAACTCGCCAAACAGGTAGTGAGAATACAGCTTGATGATTTTTAAAGCGTCAGCTCCTCTCGGACCATTACCAGTCACCAGAGAGCTCAAGGTGAGAATTTAAATGAGACATTTTCTGCCAGACTTTTAATTTGTCCAGGCTTCTGAGGAAGAAGTGTGAGATCCTTTGGCGCGTTTTCAGGGAGCGGAAAATGTCCCGAACTACTGAATTATGAATATGGATAGCAGATAGAATATTAAAGGGATGTTACAGTGATGCGCAAATGCTCACTCAGGTCGTTTAGGAGAGTCGGAGTCACATAAAGTATTAACAGAGGAATATAACAGGAGCATTAGTTCCTCATAATAAAATCCTACAATTCTTTTGAAAATCAATGTATATTTTAAATTGTGCAGCCTATAAAGATGGATATATATTACAGAAATGATATAAAGTGTTGCTTATTTTATTTAAAGGACAGCATAACCTCTTGAGATCTCCTCCTTTAGTTTTCAGGTTTTTCTTTTTCGACAATTTCACTTTATTTTTCCTCTTTTCTGTGCATCGGACAAGTTCTGCAGCAAAGACAAGTTACTACACCTAATAGAGTAATAGCTATTTTTTTTTTTTTTTTTTTAAATATAGAAAATAAATAATCATAATAAAAAAATAAAAACTTCCGGTTAATTTATATAAATAAAATAAAATAAAATAAAATGAAATGAAAGTCGAATAATAATATTTCTGCAGTTTAAGATATTTTATTCTTTTCGAAATTCTACAACAAATCGCTTATTGTTATTATCATTATTATTATTATTATTATTATTATTATTATAATCATTATTAGTTTTAGTTTTAGGAGTGCTGACTCATTATTTAGCTACAAATACTAAATAATAAGCTTAATAATAACAGCCATATTTTTCCCCGATGCAAAATGGCCTTTATTTTCTCTGCGTAAAACATTATTTCCAACCTGCGCTCACTTTATTCCTCCATTTTATTCAACCCTGTCCTTTATAGCTCTGAGGAGAAAGGACAGAAAGGACAGAGAGAACAGAGAGTGAGTGACAGACCAAAGTGAAAGCGTCCATAAAGAAGTAAACCGTCCTGTATGCTGAAATAAAAGCGCTTGTAATCGCTCCATCTCGGGTCTCTCTATCTGGATCCAGTCGGCCCCCAAAACAAACAGGGTGTGGTGAGGGGAGGAAAATCGCGACAAGCGAGGAAGAGGACGGGAAGAAAAGAGGTGGTTTTGATAGGGAGGAAAAGAAGGACACGGTGCATTTCCCCTCAAAGTGGTTGAAGAAACAATAAAGCGAGTTATCAACAGACTTCTCTGGCTTTTATCTCTTTGTTGTGTGATGTGAGGAGGCGTTTCACACAAGACACAGGGACGGTCAGGATTATCTCATGATGGGGATGAATTCCTTGTGATTTACAGGGAATATAAAAGATCTTTACACTCTAACTCATGAGCTATATCTTTATTGCTTTGCTTGGATTTGAAAATATAGGAATAAAAATGTAAAATCAGAGCAACTTGTCTTTGTTAACGTGCAAAAATACACATAAAATACTGCTTTAAAAATGAATTGGCCTGTCAGCTGAGGCTCACCTTTTGCTGTGGTGTTTCTGTTTGTTTACTGCAAAAAAAGCAGCTATTTGCAAAACAGAAATTGCAATTAACTCTAATTTTAAGAGCAATATCTTCTACAGAAAGGAGGTCAAAGCTCTGGATTTATTGCAGCGGCTCATTGGTTAATTTGGCTGTTTACTTCAGAGCAATGTTGGAAGCAATATGCTGTTATCTGGGCTTTTTAAACACAGATATAACACTCATTTTTATCTAAATATTTTGGTGTTTGCAGGAAAGATAAAGGGATGTTGCTTGTACATTAGGAAGCAAAGCTCCTGAGGTTCGAGCAAAACAAACAGGCGTCTTCCAAATTGTTTTCAGAGACTCATTTGGCTCTGTGTGCTGCTGTCATATGCGCCCAAGCGACCAAATTCAACATGTTGCATCTTGGTGTTTGTCCATCCTGTGGGAGACTGACGCTAAGAATTGTTCTACCTTAAGTTCAGCACAACATTGCACTATCCTGGGAGATCATTTATGTTTTCCTGCAGGATTGTGTCACTCTAACATGGCTAAGAGGCCCATATAGTGAAGCCTGCCTGAGCTTTTTCCTTGCATGCAAGTCATCCATTTTATAGACACGGCTTTGGTTTATAAAGATGCTGCTATGTCCTCCTTTTCTCCTCCTTTTGCCACTGTATATAGTTACAGCCACTAAACCACAGTACATCTCTTATATAAATTGTTCAGCATCCAACTTACTGGTCTCTGCATGTGTGCAAAGAGGAAACCTTCACTCAAACCTTGTTTCTGATTCATGCATTCATCACAGACGTGAGTTCAGGAGAAAAGGAAATAAGCTTTGTCTACGTTTTGGACTGTAAAGAGTTAAATCTTAATACAATTAACATCCCTCAGCAGGAGACGTGTGCACAAACATTGTGTTTATATTGTTATTCTAAATGCATTGTGTTTTGTTTCCTCATAAATGAAAATCAAGTTACTAAAATATTACATAAATAACAAATGCAATAAGTGCAATATTCCTACAGGGGATAGGTCTGCATTTATTATTTCTATTTGGCCCTTGCTGATAAATAACAGCGTGCTCTCTTAAGGCTGGAGGGAATCTGATGCCCACAATGAGCCCTGAGCCAAAAACTATTGACACAGAAAGCAGAGGCGATCCACCAGAAAGCTGACTTTTCTCTTTTTGGGAGTAAAGCTATGTTTGTTTCTGGGCTGAATGGGGGTCTATAATGGAACTGATGGCATCAGGATTGTCACCACAAATGGTCTGGGCGTTTTGCAAGGCTGCTTGACAGAGCCTATTATGTCATTGGTCACGTCCCTCCACTCCTTGCTCGCTTGGGCTTGAAAGGGAGTGAATTAATCAAACGGTTTGAGAGAGATCAGCCAACTTAATGCACTTTGTGTCAAGGTCTACGGTGAGCCGAGACCCCCGGCCTCCCGTCTACCTGCACTGTTTTCATCTGGGCAGATCCGTGCACGAGCTGCGGCACAAACAAAACTGTACTGAGTGTGTTTTATATGTGATAGATCTTTAAAAACATCTCCTAAATTATTACTTTAACACTCCTGCAGGGGCTTGTGGTGATTCAGCTGTGAGTTTACACTGAAATTACTGAGAACTGAGTGGCACTTTCCATCCTTGGGTGTCACTATAAGACATAGTTTTATTCTAACATCTCTATAGTATCATTTCAGACATATTAAATACTCCACTGGGCCTGTTTTAGTGCTTTTTTTGAGGGTTGCATTTGTAACTTTAAGGGACTGATATGAGGATCTGCAGAGGACTGTGGATCTGCAAACAAAACAACACTAGTTTTTATTCTCCGTCTGAGGATTTCACATCAATTTACTATTGAAAAACGTAATTATAATCATGCAATCAGCTGATTTAATTTATCCCAGAAAACTGATTAATTTCTGACCAATAAGAGCCCATTAAATGGAATTAATATTTTTATCCTTTAGAGGGTTTTTGTGTCTGATACAGAATGTATCTAATGAGTGTTGCTGAGGGGAAACAGTGTGACACCTGTGATTGGATGTCATTCATAATTTGGATAATTTGTGTGGAAATCCACCCTGAAGGACTCCTGGAGTTCAGCACACACCACCTGAAAAACAAACAGGAAAAACAGCCCCTTAAAAAAGTGATCTATGTGCTTAATAGATTAAATACTGAGATATGTTTGAAAAATCAAAGCAGAGCCACCGTCATATTCGCTTTTCAGGTGGAAAAAATGGTCCAACTGGTCCATAGTGGAGCGCTGTGCCGTTATTGCGTTATCAAACACAATCAAAATGTGAATTAATCAAAGCACTCTGCGTCAGAGCACGTATGCAAGAGCATTGTTGGGCTGTAATGGATGGCTTTAAAATTTTACGTTATTATTTCCCGTCATTTCTGGAAACAAATTGAACATTTATTGCATATATATTAAAAATTACACAGTCGTCGAGAGAGGCTGATGTCTCTTTTATTGAGGCGCACCGAGAGGTGAGGTCTCACCGGATCAATTTCCCTGTCTTGTTACTCCCGCAAGAGGATGTTTGGAAAATGCCTGCACCGCTAAATTGATTCAGAAACGAATTCATAACTTGGGGGGTTTAAGCAATTTTGTGGCGCCCAGTTTTTTTTCAATCCCCTATCTTTTTCTTTTGTTTCGTGTTTTGATTGCTTTTAGCAGCCAAACAAAGTTTTCTGCTCCTCATTGAAACCGCCTCATTCTCAGCTCTGCGGCCGTTAGTCCAAAAAAAATGCATTTAATACACTGGGTTTTGGGTGGCTTCACAAACATAGCCATTAAGCAGTCACAATGCTTTTATTGTGCACTTGATCTCAAAATAGAGGCTGGTCTGACTGCTGGATCCAGACGAACCTATGGAAAAGGCCTTGTCTTTGTCTGCCTGTACGGAGATGAATGGCCCGTGTCAACCAGATGATTAGTTTGCACTATTAAATTGTCAAAAAGGAAGGATTTTTCCCTAATAGTGCCTTTTCGCGAAGAATTATGGAATTCAGAGTTGTTTGCGACTGCCGGGGAACTTGCAGGGCTTCGCAGGGGCGAGGGCGAAGGTCAGACAGAGTTCTCAGCGCTGCGTCCAGTGTGGCAGCAGTCCGAGGGGATGTGGAGACAAATGCAGGCCTATGAGAAGATTAATCTCTACACTGTCGCAAATGAAGGATAGCGATGCAGTGACACTGTGATTCCACAAGCTGAGGTGGCATTATGCGTCAGTGCATCCATGAGGATTCACAAAAAGCGTAAAATTCGTGCGTAAATGCGCAACAAGGAGACAAATGCAAGTCTGTGTCTACAAGATAGGAAGATTAATCTCTAAGTAATATTAGATAAAGAATAGCCATGCAGTGACACTTCGATTCAACAAGCTGAGGTGGCATTATGCGTCAGCGCATCCACGAGGGTTCACAAAAAGCGTGGAATTCGTGCGTAAATGCGCAACAAGGAGACAAATGCAAGCCTCTTTCTACAAGATGGGAAGATTAATCTCTACATAGCGTTAGATGAAGGATAGCCATGCAGTGACACTGTGATTGATCAAGCTGATGTGGGATTGTTGTCAGTGCATCCATGAGGATTCACAAAAGGCGTAAAATTCGCGCGTAAATGCGCAACAAGGAGACAAGTGCAGGCCTGTTTCTACTAGATAAATCTCTACACAGTAGTAGAAGATGAATCTCTACATAGTATAAGATAAACGATAACCATGCAGTGACCATGAGATTCAACAAGCTGATCAGGGACTGTTGTCAATGCATCCATGAGGATTCACAAAAAGCATTAAATTCGTGCAACAAAGCCAAGAGTGCGCCAATTTAAATCACCTACAGGGAAGAGTCAAAGTCAACAATAACAGCAGGGTATAGGAAGATAAGCAGATAGCCTACTCTGACTTAAATAAATCAAATTAACTGGGACTTAATATCATTGTTATTAAAAAAAACCCCAAAACAAAACACATTTTTTTAAATAAAAATCGCATGCGCGCTGCATTGGCTCGCAACCCAGATCTCTCCCTGCACATGGGCTAACTTTCCGCATGTCACCACTGCCATGCTCCACCCGGGAAACCCCCTTCTTTTCTGCTCAACCTCTATTCTAGTGCCAACGTTTTGTGTTAAATGTTAACAACTTGGCCCGATCCATTTAATCGCCAACAAAAAATCTGTGTTGACTCTAACACTCGCCTCCTTTGTGCCCATTATGCGCCTGCCCTCACTTGAAGATTTATGTATTTTTGATATTAAATTCCTTCTGTCATCAAGACTGCTCTCTTGTTTACTTTTCTTGACCCGTCGACCCCGTTCCCCAAACTTTCCCATATTTAACGCGGGACCCGCACCCTCGCCCCCCTCCAGCTTCTTCTGCTCTGCCACAGCTGAATGCTGTGTGGCTCCTTTTGTTGGCATGTGCTGTTTGCACTGTTCTTGAACTTCAGTGTGCTGCCCTGTCCCCATCCTGTACTTTGAACCCTGCGGAACAAAATAACGCCTTGTTGTCCTCAAACTCAGAAGCTTTAATTCATTACATGGCGGCTCCTCCTGTCTCCAGTTGTTACATTATTCTGGTCCACTGTTTGCTGGTGGCTGTCAGAACGTCATATTCTGGTCAGTGTGATGGATCATTAGCTGATCCTCAAGCTGTCAGATCAGCACAATCCTCACTTGATTCCTGGCTTCAGTCACAAACTGCATTCATCCAGTGTTGACGCAGTTGACGGATGCCCATGTACCTTTGCCATATATGACGTCCATGTCGCCTATACAAGCCTCCCTCTGCTGCCCAGCTTGCTAATTAGTTAAACAAACGCTCATACTAATGATCCCACTGGCCTGGTGAGCTTTGGGGTTTTTGTTCGCCGACTTTGGCCCAGCTTTTCCTGCTGGAAACTTGGCCCCGCTGACCCGAGCTATCACGGCGCTGTGGAGACGGCTGGGCCGCCCTGTCCGGAGTCCAGCCCCCCAGGGGCCAAAGGGCAGCGTCCAAGGCCCGGGAATGCCACCACCAGCTGCTAGCGGTGACACCATTTACAAAAGGGGCTTGGTGAGCAATCCTTCTGTGGGTTGTCAGTGTTGTGACAGTGCCGGGTTGACATTTATTTACTCTCTCATAGGACCAAAATCTGATGGTTTGCTTTAAAGTGGTGGAGCCGCAGTTACTGCAGATCTAAAGTTGGTTCCTCCTTTTAATAAGACACCGTTCATAAGCTTCTATAATAACTTTATTATTGGTCATGAAATGTTTACTAATGCTTTGTAAACCAACTATAAGCAACAGACAAGAACTTATTATAATATAATACTATAATGCATTAATGAATACAATTGTTAACTCATAAAAGCCGTTTGCAAATGGTGCCTTATTTTGGTTTTACAGCGCAGTTCTGACTGCAGTTTGTCCAAGTGGTGTTGCCATATGTCATATGAAATCTGAGTTACGTTTTATTCAGTAATGTTTTGCTGTATGTGTCATTTACGTAGACAGTAGTAGCTTTCATTTATTGCATATTCTTATAGTTTAATGTGTAGCTGTACTTGCTTATGATCCATAATATAATCTAGACCCGGATGGGTTTTCAAAATTTGAATTTTTCTCGAGGTGAAGGGGATGTGGGCCCCCAGTGCTGACTCCATAGCTACGGCCTTGATACACAATCAAGTTAAATGGAAGTGATTCCAGATTATATTCCTGTTAAGCATTAATTAAATTCATAATATGATATTTTTTTTTTCCCACCGAGAAATGTTTCAGAAGAGCTGTGACCTACACAGGAACATGCGTATTAATGTGTTGCTGGTATTTATGCGGTTACAGGTTTGTGGGTTTATTTAGCGTTTACGTCCTGTTCTTCCTAAATTCAAACGTTGTTCTTTCCCCGCAGCGCAGCACGGTTAACACTGGCCCATTACACGTTGTCATTTGTGGCTCTTGGTGTTATTTGGACAATGTTTGGCCATTTACCCGGCCTGTGTCTGCGCGCTCCAAGGAGGTCTCGACAGAAATTGATACTAATTGCGGGGACTGTACACTGCTGGCTGGTGGAGCGCCTGCAGGCAGTTGGAGGACCTGCTTGTCACCGCCTAATTGACAAGGGCTTGTCTGTCCTGGGAGCAGCTGGTCCTAAGCACTGGCGCACAATCGCAATCTTGACACGGCCTCCACTCGCCTGAAGGAGTTTTGAGGGGAAACGCCGTTAAAGGGAGATTTATTGAATCTCCCTTTGGGTGACGCTGTATTAAGTACGCAATATAGGCTTATTTCCGCGGGTGCAAAAGGGAGCCACACTCCTGGTATTAATAACAGAAGGTGCCAATTAGGCCAGACAGGTGACATTTCTTGTGACATTATGAATCACTGCAAACAAGACAAGCGCGGGTAAATAAAAGCTATGAGCGGCCCTGGCCTGGAATCAGCTTTAAGGAATAGTTATTTTACTTTTCGCAGCTACATGACACACAATGAGGCTATATGCGCAAATCGGATGAATGCAGGGGGATGTGTTGCACCAGCCATTCAGCCGGCTCACAGGCGAGAACACAAATAACATCAAGCCTCACAGTAAAATAATCAATTCACTATTCTGGCCTGTTTCTATTAGCCCATGTCTTTATAGCTGAATGCATCAAGAGGAAAAAGCCAAGCAAGTATTGTTTTCGTCTGCAAGTGGAAAAGGTTTTCCTCCACTTTCCCACTGCCTGTAAAGAAATGCTGCTTTTTTGGCCCTTTTGAACTGAAAATCGTGATTTTTTCCCCCCGTGTTCTCCGGACGCGCTCCTTTCTTTCTGCGGAACAATGACAACACTGGAGCACCCCGCCGGTGCGCCACAGTTGGGGATCCCCCGGATTGTTTTGGACATCTTTGGATTTCATCAATCAAAATGACTGCAGTTTTCCATAAAAATGCTGAATTTGGTGCTGGAACCGAGCGGGCAAGGTAGAAAATACGAAGCTGTCCTTCTCGATGATAAATGGCCATCCTTTGATTGAGCAAATAGAGAAATACGTGCCACAGTATACTGAGGAACAGGAGAAGATTGTTAAAGAGAGGACTTGCGGCAGATCATGCCAGAAATGAAACGAGCAGAAACTTAAGGCTGTAAAAGCATCTGCGTTTTCCCAAACCTCGGGAAGCTGAGACATACAAACCTTCAGTGGACATGTCTGGAATTATGTAAAAACTCATTGTTGGCAGAATAATTAGTCCTTTTGTTTGCTTTTTTGCAATGTATATGAAAACTAACAGCCATAGGATGAAGGATACCTCCTCAAACCACTGGCTCAGGGCCGGACCAAGCACATTAGGTGCCCCAGGCAAGCCCCCGCACACCCCAGAGAGTATAATTATCTTTAATATCTATTGCACTTATTCCTAGAGCAAAGGAGAGATCAACAGAAACAACATAGCAACCAAACAATAATAATAAATAACAACAAAATAATACGGTATGTACAAATTTCGTCGTCTATTTTTCTGATTAATTTTTTTGTACTGCGCCCTGGATGGCTTTTGCCCTTTCGTTTTCTCTTAATCTCATGGGCCGCACACAAGCCGCGATTTTTGCACACTCAAATTCATTGTTTTCAATGAGCATGCGCGGCAGGTGTGCTCAAACGCCAAAGCAATGCCATCACCTATTTTTCAGGGCGCGATGGCTGTGCCCCGACATGAACCAAGTCCAACTTTTGGAATGCAGCAGTGCATACTCCATGTCACCTGACGAGGAACAACCAATCACAACCGACAGATATCTTTCTCTTCTTCCGTAAATATCAGTCTGTGGTAAATCATCAAATATCTGTCCCACAGACGATAGACCTAAACACAAACAGCGCCTGTTTCAGATCAGCTCTGCACTCAGGATTTCAGGTAAATAGGCTACGATACAATACTTGTTAAGGCAGCTTAGCAACCTCAGATGCAAAAGTAGCACAGAGGGTCCAACGTCGTGTCTTCCAGCAGTTAGAGACACGACATGAGTACGGCCCCTTATGCTAGCCACGTATATTCCCTCCATCACACTCATCAGTGCTCCAGCATGTTCTGACTTTGTTGATGCAACTCGGTCTCTCTCCAAAGTCATCAAAACCTGTCACTTGGTTAGTGACTTCAGGCGTCAAACACAGACGAAGGAACAAAGACGTCAATTTGTAGTGTTGTACCAACGTAGTGCGTTTATTTTGAAAGAGACTGTACATTTCCTGTCAAAATGGGAGTGTATTTTGAAAGAAGACAATGCATGAAACAGGCAGAGCTTGACATGGCATCCCAGAATGTAGACAACCACCGCATATAGGGTACCTTGCACGTCGTATCTGGACGCGGAAAGTCCATGACCAAACGTTGATATGTGATGTGGTTGGAGTGAGAGTGTGTTGGATGATGACTCACTGATTGACACATTAAAGCGGTTCAGTTCAGTTTGTTACACGTTAGAACGGTTATTTTTGCGTTTCCATCGTCCGGAGTTGTGGATAATACTAATACAAGTATTCCAAGCCACACCGGTTTTTCGTCCCCCCGTCTGTTGAGGTAGTAACACACTGATCCATCACTTCAGTCTGTTTATTTGTCAATGACTACAGTGGACTGTAACTACTGTTCCTATGATGGCAAGTTTACAGACATAAGTCAAATGTGATTAGAAAATGAAAGGATGTTATGCTGCCTTTCATCTTTACGAGTTCACAGTTAGCGGCTACAGACTGCGAAAAAATAATCTAATAATTCTCTGTGTCCCTCGTGGCTCCTGCTGGTAGCTACTGGGAACTTTTAGGGAGAAATGTTTCCTTGCATGTTATTCAGTGCATGAGTTCAAGCATCAGTCAACACACTGTAAATGTCAATATGACAAGTTTGATCATTCCGCAAAGCTGATGTACAGTTTGGTACCTGTCTGCGCAGGTCCCGTGTTTGGTGGAAATGCGGCTCAAGGTGAACTGCAGGACTAGAGGTGCCCCTCCTATTACAAGCCAAACATCAGTGTTAGATTTTTCCCTAATGTTCGATTTTTTGGATATGAAAAAATTCATTGGTGCCCTCTCCCTTGGTGGCACCCAAACATCCGCCTATGTCAGTAATAAGAAGATCCGCGGCTGCACTGACTGACAGGTATGAAACTCAGCTACTGGTGTCAGATATATCATCCCAGTCATATTGGTCTTTCTTACCAGGTTACTGGGTGTAACAAACCAGATAAGGACCCATAAATATATAGAGTCTTTGGCCTGGAACCGCAGGAAGCTGATTCAGTATCCCCGCAGTGCACGTTTACCCACCAATAAAACCCCTGTTAACATGGAAATACCACATCCCATTGACTTAAACCCAATTATCTGGCATCTCACAGCAGCTCTCGTTGGTGCAGACCTGGGATGAAATTAGAACACTGTGCAAAGTTAAAACTTTTAATTTCCAGAAAAAGCAATTATAAATTAACGGCCCGTGCAGACGCCTCTCAAGGTGTCCTCTCTAAATGGCCTTAATGCTGCGGCTAATTATCCAATATTGACATTTTGTCCCGCCTCAGGTCAGCAGGTCAACAGTTGGAGATTAATGGCACCGGAAGGAGGTTACAGGACAAGAGACCAAGGAAAAAGCACAGGAACATTACTATAATATCACTGTATTTCATTATATTTGGCGCTCTTATTGGACTTTGTTAAGACATCTTAAGGTTTTAAGGTGAATCTTGGGGCATATTGTGTCTTTATTGCTAGTGCTGATGCTTTTGACCTCATTGAACTTGATGTTTTCTTAAATGTCCAATATATTTCGAAAATGAGGATTTATTTGGTACTTCATAGTGACCTTATTCTATAGGTTTAAGTCTTTATGTCTCTACTTTATCACCACTTCCTGTTTCCTTTCAGCTGTTATGCTCCATATGGTTTATTCTTTATAATTTTAGGTATTAGGACAGTTTGCGGTGGTAAAGACACCATCGCCTCCCTCCTCCTCTTTCAAACATATAGCAGAGTTGACTGGCTTGTCGAGCTTGAAGAATTGTTTAATTTCAGGGCCCCGGCGTTTCCTGAGGTGAGGTCTGCATTGGCTGCTAATAGAGATCTAATTGATGGGCCGAGTCCCGTTTCCGTGCTCTCTCTCCCTTTATTGCGCCCTGGCGTCTGCTGTAAAATAGGTCTGTAATCAGATTCTGCCTATTCCTCCTGGAGCAGGATGAGAGCTCAGGGCTGCGCAGAGAGATGGGGCAACAAAAAAAAGGAAAGAAAAGAAAAGAAAAATCAAGTTAAGACTTGAGTAGAAATTCGACATACTGGGGTGGCTTGATGAAAAAGAGAAAAGTGAGCTTTAACATAGAAATTCTCCTCTGTCTAGTTTTCTTTAAATAAAACTTGTGGTGTGGCTCTCATCAGTGAGTTTACAGTGAGCGTATTGGGTTTAATCTGTCAGAATATTGCTTTATTTCTTAGGGGATTCATAGTTTTGCTGCAATATTTATATACTGAACCTCTCATCTAAAATTCAAACTTATAGGATTACTATAGATCTCCCATAAAAGGCTCTGTTATTGCTGCCAAATGCCTTCTATAATGATTATTTTAACGTGGTTATATGTGCTTTCATGACTCAGACTCTCACTTCATGATCTAATCAAATTCCACGCAGGGCCAGTCTTGGTTCATACCAATGTTTTGCAGCCAGAAGGTACAGAAGATGTCAATCAAATCAGACTGGCAGCAACAGAAACAGAGTGATCTCTATTTTTCTCTCCCCTCTGCTTCTCTCTCCATCTCCTATAGAGCTTCCTGGAAGGCTGCGATTGGCCGGCTGTCTGGGCAGTGATAGCAGCCCTGGAGCCGAGGATGATTGATGATGGTGAGGGCAAGGCCGAGCGCTGGCAGCATAAAGCCCCATAGACGCCTCAATAAAGAGCCTGGCTAGTGGAGAGCCTGGGCCCCGCTCAATAGGGCCCCTCCGCCTCCGAGGACCCACGGCTAGAGGAGTGCATGTAGAGAGAGGGAGAGGGAGAGGAAGAGAGGGAGAAGGAGAGGTGCTCTGTTGTTGGATAATTTTAGCTATCGAGCCAGCAGCCGTCTGAGGCTGGATAAGTGCAGCGACGGATGTGTGTGGGGTGAAAATAGCAGGGGTTGGCTGGTGGTGTGGGGGGGGATGCAGGGACGAAAGATGTGTAGAGAGAGACAGACAGAGAGGGAGAGATGGATCATCCAGTCTCAGGATACATAATGGGCAAAAGAAGGAAGCGGATGAACAAAACTGGAAATGAGATCTGCAGGCTACTTTTCACACACACTTAGAAATTATCACGAGCCTAAAAAGTTGACCGCAAGAAAGTGATTAAAGTGATGTGTCTGAAGCCTCTCTGCTGCTACTCTGGTGGCCGTCATTCAGCCTACAGATGCATAACTGTGGTGACCTTTGCTTCAGCAGATCAATGAGACCCTGCTAGGTTGGATTCCATCGGGGTGCAGCGTCCACTGCTGTGGCCCCGGACCACATGCAGCCCTGTTGTAACCCCCAGCGCACAGCAGCTCTGAAAAGCACAATTAGGCAGTAATCTGCTCCTACCAAGCCAGCTTTCAGTGACTCCAGCATGGCTACACGGTGTCCTGCAGACCCTCCTGGCTGGAGTTGGCAGGATGGAGGTCTGAGAGAGCAGCAGGGCCGCAGACTGATGGCATGATGATCGTCCTCACTCTGCAGGGTTCATAGAGATCAAGGATGAGAAGTCATTATGCAGCTACAACAGTTTAAGACCCTGCAAACAGACCCTCAAACAGACTTGAAGTTATTACAGTATTAAAACAAGCTAAATTAAAGCTAACAAATGCACTAATAGTTAGAATTGTTGTTGTTTAGTAGAGCTTAAACATTTTGAGAATGTCATAATCTTAAAAATAATTTGCATATGTTCTTTCTTAGCAATGTGTTGTGTAATTCTGTCATATTCATTTACATTTTAACGTCCTTAATGAAAATAAATCAACCAAAGTTTCCACAAAACAACTGTTCTCTGTTCTTTAATTTCTGCGCCTCCATGCATCGACTAGCTTAAAGTTTTTTTGGGGGGACACCATTTGAAGTACTTGAGATAAATCCAAGTCGAGTCTGAAGTCTGGGGGCTCGCTCACCCAGGGAGACTTAACCATTTGACTTAATAAAATGCCTAAAAATCTGTACATCATTTGGGAAAAACATGATAGTTGCCGAGGAAAGAATCCTGTAGCGCAGGTATAATTTCATATCATCATTTTTGCAACAAGTAACGTGAATGATTTAGAACACATTTAAACACAGTTTCCTTTGGCTTCAAACCTTGAACACATTGTCCCAGGTAATACTGGGAAACTCCACCTATTTAACCCAACATGCTACAATATCAAAAAAATTAGCACCCCTGCTCGTGAGGTTAGATTTAGGAAAAGAAGCATGGTTGGGTGTCGTCATGTTACGGACTTAACGTAAAGTTACATACTCCTCATAACTCAAAACTTCACTTGTAATCACACCGGACACAAACACTGGTCTCCAGGGGGAAAGTCCTGTGTTTGATTGACCTATCTTTATTCTATCTCCTTCATTACTCTCATCAGGGCATTCCTCATATGATCACGATTACATCCGTTATACATGAATTTTGGTGCATTACTTTTCGTTTGCGCACATACGATCAGTGCATGAGAACAGCCATTGACCCCCAGCAATCCCAGGTAAATGTGCTCTTCAATTCTCTTGATCTTGATAAAAAAATTTGAGGTTGCACAACATTCAACCACCTCTGGGGTGGCCGATAGCAAAGACAAGGCTAAGCAGATATCACTTTCTCATACACAACCTCAATCATTCATTTCTGTGTTGAACGGCATCGTGACCATTGAAAGAAAACTAAATCAACTCAAGTCTTCAGGCAGCAAAGACTCACAGCAGACAAATAAAAATTAGGTTCCAATTTCAGCAATTAGATATGATTAAGACCAGAATTCTGTAGATGTCATCTACACTTAAGGAGTTCACTGTGGACGAAATGAAACGTGATCAGAGTAGACACTTTTATAACTCTTACTCACACTGGGCTCACTTCAGTGAATTAAATAGTGAAAATAAAATATTCCCCATGTTTCTGAGGATCCCCTGGAACTCTCCAAAGAATCCCCAGACTTTAGATCAAGAACACGATGTCTTAACAGTTAGGACACTTATCCTACAGTCACGTGTCCAAGGTAAGGAATTATCCCCGTCCTTCAAATGAGGTGACAGGAAAAACTGAAAACACTCAACAGATTCCAGTTAAGAAACATGGACACTAACTTCTGGTTACTAGACATATTGGCAAGAGCGTCACAGTGGGGTGAAAGTGGGGCCCCGATGGGAGGAGAGCCCTCAAAAAGCCTGGAATGAAAAGCTTAGTTTTGTTTGCAATTTTTAATTTTTGGGTAACTAGTGCAATATCAAAATGTGGATGAAGAGGAAGGACAGGGGCCCACAGAGACTGCCTCTGCATTGAGCCCAGAGTTTGGTGCTATGTCCCTGCACCGGCCTGTAATTCTCATAATAATTAGACAAAAACTGTTTTTACAGAGTGTAAAATGAAGGCAGTAACACACGTCAGTATACCTGCTCACAGTGTTCACTCTCCTCCCTGCTTAAATTTGACTCGTTATTAAGTTTAACAACCTTTTCATGATGATAATCAGCGACTGACATTATTTACTAATGAATGTAAACCTGCCTAACTAACAACACATTACACCTTATTGCTTTACAGCCAATTAAAGCCACACAAAATCTGTGTGAGCAGTTCAAAAGCAATAGGTTAATGAAAGCCTAACAGCCAAACGTGTCTTTATTGATTTGTGATTAGTGCCGGGGGGCTTATTCATGGGGTATCCATAACTTGATTCTGCCTCGGATTTTAATTGCCTAATTGGAGTGATTATTTAGCAATGGGAAACCATTCCACCTGTTCCTCCTCTGTACTTCTGCAAGTGTCAGCCGTGTTTGATAGTCACGTTGGCACGTACAGTTATCCTCTACAGAGGTGGAACGAGCACTTACAACCCTTTAAGTAAAAGTACAACCATGTAAAATACTCCATTACAAGTAAAGAACTGCATTGAAAATTTTCCATAAGTATTATCAGCACAATGTACTTAAAGTATCAAAAGTAAAAGTACTCATTTGAAGTAAAATGTCACCTGTTACATTTACACACAGCTATAGTTCTTTATTTCCTGCATGTTTCTGTTGTATTTGTGTAAATAGGGAAACAATATTTTTTACACCCTGGGGTTTTTCTATAATTACATTTTGAGCAATTATCACTCAAGATTTGCATATATTTATATGTATCTGCGCAATTGTTCTTGTATTTTTTGCTCCTGCTTTGCAGCTTTGTACTTTATTAAATTGACAAAACAAAAAGTCGGACTCATTTTCCTCCAGATGCCATCGAACGTTTACCATGCTGATGTGAAAGGACAACTTTTTTTGTGTGTGTGTGTCTGACGCTGGAAGTAACAAACCAAGCGGTGGTTTTCGTCGACTTCGGAGTGAGATTGGGTTGTTTGGTGTCTCTATGAGGCAAATCATTTAGCATCTGTATATAAAACAAGGCTGAGAAACACGTTGTAATACCTTAATAATGTTGTCAAACAGTCGAGGTTAAAGAGATAGTGCACCCAAAAATTAAAATTCAGCCATTATCTACTCACCCACATGCCGATGGAGGCTCAGGTGAAGTTTTAGAGTCCTCACATCACTTGCGGAGATCCAAGGGGAGAGGAGTTAGCAACACAACTGCAACTAATGGAGGCTTACGGCGCCCCAGATTCAAACGTCCAAAAACACATAATTGAAATCACAAAATATCTCCATACTGCTCGTCCGTAGTGATCCAAGTGTCCTGAAGCCCCGACATAAAAAGTTGTTTGAAAAACATCATTTAAACTCTGTTTTTAGCTTCATTGTAGCCTGTAGCTCTGACTGCTTCTCTGTGCACTGCGCTCACGTGTGCGCGCTTGCACGAGACATGGGCACCGCGTTCACGTGTGTTCATGTGCTTTCACTGGTCTGGCGCAATATTCAACAATTTCTACAGTCAGGCTTCCACCTCATCATCTGAGTCGCCAATTTCCTGTCTCGAAAATATTCGTTAGCACTGGTCAAGGTTTCTCCCATCAAGTCTGCTTTTATAGATCACAACTTTTGCGTGGGAAACGGCGTACGCCTCTTTCACGCCTCGTTTTGTGCGTACGCAATACATATAAATGAGACCCCTGGAAATGAGAATGAGCTGGGATTAGCTGTAACCACAAGTCCAGCTCTATTCTCTCATCTCAAGTTGCTCATTAGACTGTTAACAATGACTGGTGCATGAGAGGAAGTCTTGGCGCCATTGTCCCCATGAAGCCAAATGGTTGTCAGGCCAATGGCCAGTCGTTTCAGAGACTGACTTCTTTCCATCACCACACACCCAGATCTTTTATCGTGTTCAAACTTCTGGTCTTTAAACAACTTTTTCACATTTGCAGTAGAACTCCTCAAGACCTGCAGATTTTGATGAGCGAAATCTGTGGAGTTCACCTTTACAATTTTACTTAGGTCCAGTGTTACTTATTTTTCACCACCATCCCTGTGTTTAAAAAAAACACAAGGTCAAAATGAAGTCAGACATTATTCATATAACATGTCCATCATTTACACATCAAGACTTATGATCCAGTGACGCCCTCTTTATGACTGACAGGGCAAACATGTGTTTATGTGCAGCATGAACAAATCCAATCCTGCGTGGGCCTTCGGGCTGAGCACGTTCTCCAGCACTGAATAATTTCATATTGCGGCTGGTGTTGTGTGCATTGTTGGTGGGCAGAGGTTAACAAAAGGCCAAGACAAATCCAAGCCACCGGCGTTGGCCACATGGGGAAATGTTGGCAAGCGAGCCAGAGAATAATCATAGGCTAATCTGATTTCCAGCTCTGATAATGGAGGCCAGGCTAAATAAGAAAAATTCCAGGCAAATTTGTGCAAATGAAAAAGGATTCCTCCTGACATAATGGTACGGTGCAAGCTCTAATGAGCAATAATCTGTCTAAGAGCTTCTCTCTCGCTGTGCTTTGGTTTCTCCCTCCATCTTCTATCTCATCCACCTCCTCCCACCTTCCTCCCCCACCACTCCAGCTCTCATCAGCTCCTTCCCTGTTCCTGAGGAGGTGCATGTCACAGCTATGTGACGGAGATATGGGAGAGAGGAGGAGGAACATCTGCACAACAGAGGAGGGTGCAGTCTTATCTGAGACCAGTCTGAGGACGGTGTATCAGCAGAATATGTAACGTACAATGCTAAAAAACACATACTACCAAGTCATTTTTGTCCATCATTTATTTTCTAATTTGTTATTTAAAAAGTGTAAAATCTGCAAAAGTGGTGGGACATTTTTAATCAGTTTTCAAAAACAGAGAATTGTTTTTAAACTTATTTCAATAATTTTCCACTATGAAGTGTAATTTTCTTGTTTTTAGTGCAGTGATTATTTATTATATTATAATGACACAAAATATTGCATAGACTTTCCTTATCAAAAAATAAGCTCTGTAAAATGAATCCAAATATTAGTCCGGCGTGCAACCGTCTGTCACGATCAGACGTCCTGGGTCGACCTGTGGATCCTGATCCACTGACCGCCATCTTTGATCTTTGGTATTAAAGGTTCTTGTGTTAACCAGCTCCCAACATAATATGATGTTATTTGTAACCCTAATAGCACGTGGATTGATTACTAAATTGAAAACATGGCCTCTTTCCCATTCTGCCCTCATGAAGGATGCGATGCACCACCTGCATTTGGAAAAGATTGACTTCTCCTTAAGAGGGTGTGAAAACCAGTCATTCTCACTCCAACCTCGTCACACATCGACATTTGGTCATGGACTGTCCACGTCCTCATAAGACTTGTAAGGTACCCTGGGTACGTTGGTTGTTGATGTTCGGGTGTCAAGTTCTGCCTGTTACATGCATTGTGTTCTTTCAAAATACACTTCTGTTTTCACAGGAAATTTAACATTTGCATACTGTCTCTTTCAAAATAAAAGCACTACGTCAGTACAACACCACAACTTGATTTTGTTTCCTTCAACAACAAAAGCACATGGTTGGGTTTAGGAAAAAAGAACAGGGTTTGGCTTTATAATCCTACGGTTGAAAGTCGATGTTTGTTGGACCCCTCCAGCCCACCCCATTCAGATTTTCACCTCCTTAACTTGCGTCCTTGTCCCGGCACGTTTCCCCTTGACGCTGCCGGGTGCTGTTAAACTACAATAGCAACCGGCTGCGTATCATGCCGACGTTAAAGGACGCCTTTTTTCGTTGCTTTCTGATGCCGTAAGTCACTGCCCAAGCGCGGGATTTTGACAACTTCAGAGCGAGACCGGGCTCGTGAAAACAAATTCTACCAGATCTGGCAACCCTTTATAGACCACTTTAACAAAGATGCACTAAGTCCTTCCCCTAACTAGCTCAGTTTAATTGACACAAAACATGGTCAATCTGACAAACATCTAAAACCTCCCACCTGCCACCCTCTAAAGTTAATATTTTTTAAACTGTTTTGAATAGAATAAGAAATGTTATCTGTAAGCTCTATATTTTCCCTTCAGAGTATTTTTGATTTTTGACTTGTTGAATATTTTCTTAATTTTTTGTATGGGATATTCTGTTTTCACTATTATACTACTGTCACTGTTTGTTTAACTTTGAAAACCCCAATAAAAAGAGTTGGGAAAATGAGATTGCCTGTTGGATCATATTAGATATTCCTGTTGTCAAGCAAAAACTAATTCACAAAACTACCAAAATGTAATGGTCCTTTTCTAAATAATGCTTCTGTGTTTAGTACATTTGGGTTATAAAGGTTCAGAGATGTTCACAATGAACATAAAAACACCAACATGGCGCTACAGAGGAGGTTTTTCCTCATTACAGCACGGATACAGCACCCTGTAATGTGCGTTCTAATGTCAGCAGCAGCTGTAAGACAATTTTAACTCCATAAAAATAACACCCCTCCCCTCCTCTCTGCCTCCCCCTCCCTCGGCCAGCAGCAGCAGCAGCAGCTTGGCTCTGTGTTCCTGACAACTTCCATAAATTATTGGAGATTTTCATATTTCAAATTTCATCTGCATTCATGCGCAGCGGCCAGGGCCCCGGCGGAGGCTAGCGTCGGGGTGTCGGGTGTGGAGGCAGCAGAGCCCTCGGTAGCAGCGCTGCCACCGGCTGCCTGGCTCGGTGGCCCCAGAGACCCTTGGCTAATTGAATTGCATCCCCTGATTAGATTATCCTTGCGGCAGCTTGCTGCCAATCTGAAGTATGGGTGCCTTCTATCCTACTTAACCCCTCTGCCCCCCACCCGCTGCTGCAGGCACACACACAAACACACACACCGCACACACACAAGGCAGAGTGCCCAATATATTCAGGGGCCATCAAAGTTGGCCAGTTTAGTTATTTTTCTTTTGCATTGTCTTGCCTTGTAAAAGTGGCCATCTCTCAGCGCCTGGCCCTCACCACCGCTCGTTCTTTACCAAACAGCCGACCCTGGCAAACTGCGAGTGTCATTACTCCAACTTTGTTTTTCTGTTTGTTTTGCTTTTTCTCTCCACAGACTGTGTGCGGCCAGCTATTACTGAGGGTCTGACTCAACAGCGCCGGAGACACAGCAACACACAGGTCGACTCATGGCAGGGATGACAGCTGACATTTTAACTGACAAGACACCATCCAACTCTAACTCTGTATTTATCTATCGCAACTTAATTTGTGTTTCAGTAACAAACTGACATTGCCACTGTTTATGTATTTAATGCCTTATTGTGTCTTATTTATTTTCCTATTTTACATAGTGGATGGTGGTAACATTTTTTTATGTTACTTTATGTCTTTTATCTGTATTGCACATCCACACCTTCTCCTGTTACTTAATACTACACTTTAATTTGGTTGTATGGGCTCATGTGATGTTAATGTTAGTTAACTTTGTGCGTTACATCCAAAGTTGTCTTACACAAGCAGATATTAAATGTCTGCAGTAAATGTATAACCCTGTCTATACTATAGTGTTATTTCACTATATAATACTACTTTAGAATAACGCCTATTTTAAAACAAGCAGTGGTGGATGCTGACTGAACACATTTACTCAAGTGCTGTGCTTAATTACAATTTTGAGGCACATAATTGGATTTTTCAATGCACAGACGAACACTTAAAAACAACCCATCCTATATCTCAGGGGTGTAAATATAGACAGTGCAGGCAGCGCAGTTTCACTGGGGCCCATGAGGGGGGTGGGGGGTGGGGGTCTGTAGAGAAAGTGGTTGGTTAGAGCGAGAACAGGCTCCTGTGAGTGATTCAACATGTCACCTCAGAAACACGCCTGTGTTGAAGGAAGAACTCACCTTAAAAAACAAACACTGTTTTCTGTTATCTATGCCCTTAAGAGGGGAAACCTGTTTCTGTTAATGCCTCTTTTTTTGCTTTTGTGAAATAGTCAAAAAAATAGTCAATAAAATGATATGCTCATTTTACAGAAACTATAAATAAACTAATCACAATAGCATAATAGTGCACTGGGGCCATCCTAACTACCGTATCCACTATATCTGTCATGTATTCTGATGCTGTTAAATGTTTGTTTACATCAGTCATTCACATATAAGTTGGCCTATATTTTTGAAATATGACTGGTTGAGACCATGTAAAAAGTATGTAAACATACCTTAAATATGATGGTCAAAATCTACAGATCTACAACTGCAACTTGAACTTTAATATCTGGGAAACGCAAAAATGGGTTGAGTTTGTTACACCACAGAATAAATTTGAATGATTAAGCAGCTAACAGCAGCTAACATTAGCATAAAGGACACACCCACAGCAGGGAGTAGTAACCGCCGGTGGACCGGGTAGCTGATTCCAGCTAAAAGACTGAAAAGTACATTAGTAAGGTCTATTTAGCTTGTGTTTATACGATTTATTGTCATTTTTCAACAATATTTTCTAACATGTATAAATAGGGATGTAACACATTGGATTTTTTGCCGATATCCGATATGTAACAACTAATTTGACCAATAACCAACACTGATATCGATGTATCCACTTTTCTCCCCACCTAAACTGTCGTGATCATCAAGTCTCTTATGTGGTGGAATTAACATCATATTATACATGCATACTCTTATCATGATGGCCCACCAGCAGATGGAGACATGAAATACAAGTTTTTTTAATGCATGTAATATTTATTCATTGTGCAAATTGAGAAAAAGCATGTTGGCTGATTCTAATAATTCATTTTAAAGCCAATTTTCAGCCGATACTGATGACGTGCCGATATTATCATGCATCCCTAAAGTGTTTAGAAATAAATCTGGTTTTTTATTGCTACCCAGTTTAATTCCCACTCTTATTCTTACTTCTTATTCTTTACCTCAGAGCAGCTGTAACAAATCATAATTTTCCTATGGGGATCAATAAAGTATTTCTGAATCTTAATGATTTGATGATTATTTTCTTTTATTTTCTCAATTCATTGATTAACTGTTTGGTCTCTAATCTGTCTGAAAATTGTGTAAAAAGCTGCTCCCAGAGCCCAAGTTAACACATTTAAGAGCACATGTTCTCTGATCAGTCCAAAAATCAAATGTATATTCACTTTACTATCAAAGAAAACCAGCACATTTAAGAAGCTGGAATCAGTTCAGTTTGGGACTTTGTCCTTAAAAATGGACAATAAATCACAATGCTGACGACTCTCTGTCAACCAATGACTCCATCCAGCTCTAAAATACAAGACGTGATACCACAGTTGGATAACAAGTTCACCAAACATCACAAATGTCCTCGTGACCCTGTGATGACTGCAAACATGCCCCAAGTCTCTGGCACTGGCGGGCCAATGTCATCTCATGCATTGCCACATTTCGGTTTTGGGCCGATGCATAACCCAGATGAATATAAGTGTTCGCTGAGGAAAAGTCATGTTCTGATGTAATTATCTATTGCTTCCTGTAATCGTATCAGATCTCTTTTGAACAATAATCTCATGGTGAACGTCTGGAACGGAGCCCTCCTCCCTGTTTATTGTTCTCCTCCGGTAAAACACAATTCAATTTGAGGACTCAGCTATTAGATTTTTTGCTCTGTAGAATAAACTGAAATCCTATTTTTGCTGGAAATTATCAATACATCTCGCAGAGCAAAAGTAAGAAGACACAGAGCAAAAGTAGACCCTGGGTAGAGGAGAGAGATGAAGTAGATGAAAGATGAGGAAGAGTTGATGGGAAGACTTTCACCAACTGGAGAAAGGATTTATTGACATGCTGGGGTCAGATGTACGTATATGCTTCAGTTTGTAAATCACATCAATGCTGCAAAATACTGCTCCTGCACAGAAGATACTTTATTGTGCACCTGTTATCCTGTAACTAAACCGAGTGTATTAAAATGTGGGAGAAGAGCAAAAAAAATACTGCTGCAAAGATAGCAAAAAATACAGTATCTGAGTGAGCACATGCCTGAAAGTTACAGAAGATACTTACATGTCGACTTTTTAAACAAGAATAAAAAACAATATTGCAATCAGCAGCAGTTGAACACAAAAACAATAACCCTACACTAACATAGCTTCAGTTCTGAACGCAGCTTTCTGTTTCCTCTCCGTTTAAATGATTCTGACAACATCAAAAAGACCTAAAATCATACTTACAGACTTCAGAGCGATGCAGTGGGTGTGCAGTGTTTTGCATCTGGCCTGCAGAAATATTGATGACACACAGAGTTTGAGACAAACCAATAGCTTTAATTCAATCAGTAAGCTCATACAGTAAACATGGACAGCTAAAGAAATCCATCCTGAAATGTGATTTTGAAGAAGCAGCAGTGCAGCCGGGGATTTTATAAGTGGACAATAATGGTAAATATACATAAATCTATCGACAATTATCTGGAGCTAAGGTTCACACAGCTGTGCTGCTTGTTGGTTTTTAATCATCTTTATTACTCAAAACTTTCTTTTCTCGTGTGACAGCAGTTCAGTTTGTCGGCTTGTTAGTGAGTCTGTTGAAGGCTAGTTTAAGGAAACAGAAAGCAATTTCTCACCTTTGCTAAAGTGTCACACTTTCTGAGATGAAACTAAATTATAGTTCTTAATAATAAGACTGAGGGGTAATTTAAGTGCTTGCTTAAGAAAGTGACACCAGTTTCACAGCTTTAAAGGTCCAGTGTGTAGGATTTAGGGGTATATAATGACAGAAATGTAATGTAACACAATAAGTATATTTCCTTTAGTCAGGGTTCTCATTTATTTTCACGGACAAAAACTTTTTCATGGCTTTTCGAGGACCCATGATACTTTTTCACTTGCCCCACTTTTTTTGAACATATCAGATTTAAACTTAACTTAATTTGAAAATTAAGAAATGTATGTGATGGTGAACAAAACGTCACACATCAATGCATGTTACCAATTAATAAACTAATATACTAACTACTAATATGTGAAAAAAAATGCATTCTCCTACTCTGCACCTTGGACGTGGAACAACCTTCAAAAATTAAATTAAAAACACTTATATCCACTGATGAATTTGAGGACATCATGAAGAATGTGGCGACAGAGACATGTGCTGTTTTTCTTGAGAGGCCACTATGTTTGAATAGTTGTTGTTTTATGGTGGATTTTTGGATTATATGTTGTATTTGTTGCATTTTAAATGTGTTTTGATCGGCTGCTCTCTCAACCAGGTCTGTCTTGTAAAGGAGATTTTCAGTCATGGGACTCCCTGGTTAAATAGAGGTTAAATAAATAAGTAGAAATTAGAGCTACTTTACATCAACAGCTACAGAAAGTAAATTGCTCTTATGTTACATTGTGTGGAAGGTTATCCTCTAAAGATTATTGTTACAGTTTTATCAAACATAACAAAATTCTATCATTTTCCCAGGTTTTCTATGACCATGATAACTCTGTTTAGTGTGCAATTATCTGAAAATAAGACTCATGTTTTAGTGACCTTAGAATGAGCCGTTTATATCTACATAGTGACTAGTGGGTTCTTGGAGATCACTAGTTGCACCGCCGTGTTTCTACAGTAGCCCAGAACAGACAAACCAAATCCTGTCTCTACACGGAGCCAGTCAAGTTTTCGTGCTGACTACCGTAGTTAGCAGCCCCTTCGCGACGTGTTAAAAGTTTAAATCCCCTGGTATGTTTGTTTTGGAGAGGAAGAGACCTCTGTGGATAATTCAGCTCTTTTTTTAATACATATTTAAGTGGAATCAGAAGAAGAAAATCCCTCCTAAAATATAACAGAGTGCTGCAGGTATACGTGTCTTTTTATAGGCCAACCTTGATGTTAGCATGACCTTGGTTCCCTCAACAAAAAGAGATGAGATTTTTCCATTGAATTTTGGATTAATGCACAGCGATATCTTTTTTTTTTATACTACAACAAAATACTTCCACATTTTTTCAGCAAGATAATCTGAGTCCGAAGGGTTGTGTCTTTTATTTATAAAACCAAAAACACAAGAGCAAAAATGTCAGGTATGAATACAGTGTTAGCATGTGCGGCTAACTTGCTTGAGGTTTGGATGTTTCCCGCCAAAACGCACCTGAAATGTGCACAGGCCTGTCTTTGATCTATCCTTTTGTTTTTTAAAAATCAAAGAACCAAGTGGATTGTGGTGGTTGTTCATCTTTGGTCTTGAAGATTAAACGAGAATAATTAACACTTATCTATAATGTAAAAATGCTCCAGCTGTGATTCATGTAACATTATCTATGGGAAAAATAAACAGTGCATTAACCTCCAGGACCAGGGGCGCTAAAAACGAACATCTGGTTTCAGTCACACGTGTTATGGAGAGTGTGGGTGTGTTGAATTTGGTTTTCAGTATTTTGAACTTTGTAGATATTTGTGCTTTTTTCAAATCCAGGCCGAATGAAATCTGTTCACCTGTGTCTGCCCGGCTGGAGGCCAAGGATGCTCAGGCATTCGCAGAGGACCGGCAGCCTCTCCGCTCCCCTCGGCAGCCATCCATCCATCCAGCTCTCCTGAGTCACTTTTCATAATTATTGAATTACATTCCTGGCAACCCATTAAGCAGGACATTCTCTTCTTAACCACCTGCTCTTCCCCCTCCTCCACCCCATTTTACGCCATCAATCTTTCAGCGTTACCGGAGCCCCTAAAAGCTTTCTGACTGCTCTATAATGGGGGACAGCGCGGGGGTCAGGGGGTGCTACGGACTGTGTGCTCAGGAGCAGTGATGCCTCAGCATTCGGGTGGGGAGCAGGGCAAAGGGACGGGTGGTGGTGGTGTGGGGGCAGTGGGGGTCACTGTGTGCAGCCTGGCTGGAATAGGTCACTGACTGGACCTTTGGCTGGGAACAAGGGGAGAAAAAAAAAACATTTGTATGTGAGATTATCTGACTCTGTGTGTGTGTGTGTGCATGTGCATGTGTGCATGTAACCTGCTCAGGTGTTTCATAAATAAAATCAGCTCCGAGACTCAGATCATATAAATCTGTCATCAGTACATTTAATTTTAGTAATGAAGTGTTGCATCGGGGCACTTTTCCTCAGCTTTATCACCAAATTCTGCCTCAGTTTGTGATTTCCTACATTTCCCAGAATACCCTCTGACATCCACCAAAGAGTAAGAAAGAACTTGCACCATTCACTGCAGGTAGCAGCAGATGATAAAGAAGTTTTGTAAGGTTTTACGGATATTATGATAATTATTTTACATATATTTTGTTTTAAGGTCATGACTGTAAATGTCCTTCAAATTAAACACTTACCAAACTGTTATTGAGGTCAATCTACTGCCACTCTGGGACTGGAGGAGCATCTACCCTTCAGCATGAACTTTTAATGTCACAGCTGAGTTTAAAAGTAAAACATTTTCAAACTGTCATTACATCACAAATAACTCTGGTCAACAGTTCTTGAACCACCAATGCAAATCAGGGTCGTTGCACAAAACACCTTAAGTTAAAATTTTCCTTAAAGTCCATGCTAAGGTTTTAAATAAAATAAAATCAGTTGCACAAAAATGTCTTTTCCCTCAGGTTTCCTTAAATGATCACTTAAGTATTTAGGGTTTTCCCCTTATCTTGGTCTTATACTTAAGGAATCCCTTAAAGTTAGTTAAACCACACAAAAGACTTTAGGTATCACAAGCTTGAGTGCAAGCAAACAATGCAAAATCTCTTACAATACAGTAAATGCCTTAACATTTTTACTCAACTAAAGAAACCTTCTGAGAGATTCTGTGTAACAACCTTAACCGTTAATGGTTACTGTATTAAACACATGGTTAACGCTTTGAAATACGGATCAGGTGAAGCAACAAAACTACACGGTCAGGTTGAGGAAATATCATGGTTTAGATTACAGTAAGTACTTTGTAATCTAACAAATATACTCATACGGTTAGCTAAGTACATTAAGCAAGTTAACTTATGTATATAAAATAACTTAAGTTGACTTTTGGTTTCACACAGGACACAAACAGCAGTCTCCTGGGTAAAAGTCCTGTGTTTGCTCGATTACTACAGAGGCTGCTACCTAAAAAAAACATAAACACGAGTCTTAATAAGTTGCTTATACAAATAACCAATGTGCTCGTATTTTGGGGGAAGATAGTCAGAGAGTGTGCACTTTATCTGAAGCATACTGACTGCTTTAAGCTGATGACTAGATACAGGAAGTAACAGTGGTACTGTGGTGTTTCTCCACAGGGTCTTCTTTTCGTACATCGGGACACTTTATAATGTGTTATCGCAAATCATCAAGAAAAAATATCAAGTGACGGCTTAGTGGATCAGTGGATATGTTTGGTGTAACTCAAATATAAAGATTTATCTGGTTTGACCCATCCTGTAAATATGTCCTCTTTAATTTAAATTTATACGAACAAACAATCTGATAACATTTTCTGTTCGGTTTAACAGTGACACAATTAGCCATGTTGAAATGCTAAATGTTTCGACACTCATCACGTGAACGTCACTGACATTTTGACATGTGAGGCATTTTGGTATTTTGACGTGCAGTGCTCTTTTCACTGTGTTGTCCAGGAGATTCCACTAAAGTCAATGTTAAGTGAATAGTAAGGTTAGGTTTGTCTTTACCCTGCCGGCTTATTGACTCGCCTGTCAATACCACTGCAGGGAAAATCCATAAAGCCTGCAAATGTTATCTCAACATCCGTTTTTATGGGGATGCTTGTTCACTCGTGTGTGTGTGAGACTCTAAAGGTCTCACACAACATGTTAGGATACACATTGTTTACATGAACATACGATTCTCTCCTGCGTGAATAGGAACAATGTCTTCATGAAATAAATGTGTTTTTCATGTCTCGTGCCCTCAAAAGAAATGAAATGTTAAAAGTATCCTAACAAGGGGAGATTCTGATGAAACTTGAGTGTGTGCATTCAGGACTTGAGTTTAGGGTTAAAGCTGTGATAATCAACTTTTGGCCACTAGTGCTAAGGTGATATTTTGGATAAACCCTGGATTACATTCAGTCATGTTTTTCTGATGATAAATGCTCAAGTTATTACATTTTATGCTGTCAACATCAACGTGCATGTGCATAACAACTACGTAATGGCTGAGGTTTGTGAAAGCTTGTGATTAAGGAAAATAAACTACCTTTGGGAAGTGATGTGTAGCCCCAAGTTAAAAACAGCACACAGGTGAGATCAGGATGTTCTATAATGTGTAATGTTTAAATTGTGTGTTTACAAACAGTAAACAATAATCTCTGCATAGTATACCTTTAAAATATGGTTAGGGTTAGAGAATTAAAACACCTGGTCAGTGTCAGGAAAGATTGTGATTATAGTTAAGAAAACTGTAAACGTTAATCGCAGGTCTCATTATGGTATGTATAGCGGCTTCCAGATAAGTTCAAATATAGCTGCCCACAGACGCCATATTGGCAGATATGATGAACTCACTGTCTTTGGGTTATTTTTACTCACTGTTGGATGATCCAGGTGCTTCGGTTGGTTTAAGAGTTGACTGAATTCGCAGGATGTGTGGAGAGTCGCAAGATGACGCCATGACTGACTGTCTTGACTGTCACGTTCAAAAATAAAAACAAAATTCCCCAAATAAACAAGCCTTTACAAAAACAAGGTTCAAATCAATTAGGTATTAATGGTGCGGTGGTGTGTCTGTGCCACTCTGCAGTTACACCACCAAAAGACTTTTTTAATTTTTTTGTATTGCTGTTGTTGCTTTGAGTATCCTGAAAAGCGCTATATAAGTACACAAATCAGCTTCACTATAACTCGCAGCATTCACAGACAAACACTTGTCTTTATCTGGACACATTTTCCCCACAAATACAACATGCTAATGTTTTTAGCACAAGCCTATGGCATTTAACATTGTATAATTAGCCTAGCAGCTAGCGGACTTTTCCTCTACTATGAAGCCAGAGACAACAGCAACATTTAACAAAGGTAATGTTACAAAATTCAGCTCCATTACAACTCAACGTTCACCGAAAAAAAAAGTGTTTCATACTAAACACGTTTTCCAAACAATATAATGCTAACTTTATTAGCACAAACCTATGGCATTTTACATTGTATAAATTAGCCTAGTGACAAGCAGAGATTTCACACACAAGACTTAAAATGATTTTTGTGGAGGCTTTATTGTCTTCACAATTTATTGTTTCTTATCTGTGAAATAAAGTAAATAAAAGCTTTGTTTCCACTGAGGGAAATGGTTTCAGCTTACAGAAATAGACAGGAGGTCAGTGTTGCTGCGCCGTGTTGTTACATTTCTGGGGAGGTGCATGTCGAGCCACGGCGTAGGTATCGATTCGACGCAGAAGTATGAATTCCACCTAGGGAACCAATCTAAATGTCAGTGATGTCGTTAGTGTATGGCCATTACATTATGCAGTCAATGTTGACTTCATAATGATAAGTTAGAGTAAAAACTAGACTATTTCCACTTTACGACCAGTTTTTATAAAAGAATGAACCGATGTCCTCACAAGGGTAGTATACAAGTGTGTTTGTGTGTGTGTGCTTACAAGTAAACAGCATCAGTGCAGATGGAGGGCTTCTGCCTCACCTCACAGCATGCTGCTCATTACCTAATGCTCAGATCCCAACACATATTATTCATCTCTGACAGCTTGCCGCTTTGCATAAAACAAACACACACATGCATACACACACATGTGCTGCACACGCTCAAGAACACGTGTACACTTAAACTAACAGGCTGTCATGGATGCATACAACCTGTGCGGCTACATAAACCCCATGTACTGTATGGACACACATATGCTGGATGCAAGAATGACCTTGCACATCATACTTCAGCATATGCTTCATCATACACACACACACACACACACACACACACACACACACACACACACACACACACTGAGAGCATATGAGTAATGAACAACCTTAATAACACCTCCAACTTTTCCTCTTCTTCTCTCTGTTGGCTGTTTAAATTCACATCCCCTTTAACGTCGCTCTAATCTGATTACCGCCGGGCTAATGGCTCTCCTTCTGCTGCTCCCAGACGCTCTGCCCAGACCTTGGAAAAACACACACACACACGCACATGCACACAGAGTTAAGGGTGTGTGCTGCTGCAGAAGAGCTACATCTGCAAAGTATGGCCGAGGGGAAAGAGCTGAGAGAAAGAGAAAGACGGAGAAGTTGGTGTATGGTGTTTATATGCATATGGGTGAGTGTTTTTTGGGAGGAGGGGGGGAGGAGGAGGGGGGGGGGGGTAGTGGATCAGCAGCCACTCCAAAGCCCTCCCCTCACTCTCCCTTTTTTCTCTTCCCTGCAATACCTCCTCCTCCTCCTCCTCCTCCCCTTGAGTAAATCTATAGGGAGGGAAGGCAGAGACAGGTGCATTTCTCCACAAATTGAGTTAGCCAAGACTGCCACATCCAATTGGGCTAAATTGATGTGAGAGTTTGTGATGTCTGCCGTGGGTATTACAGCAAAGGTCAGTGTGCCGAGACAATGACATCAATCTGGTCCACGTGGCCGAGCGGCTCGGGCCCCCGCCAGCCTTCCTGATTCAGATGCAAACCTGCAAACACAGCCAGGGGAAGGAGAGGGCGGACAAATGCTGGTTGCAAAACTGGTGGGCATTTTGTGATTGCTTTTTTGAATGGAGGCTAAACAAGACCTCGACACACACACTGGTTGTTGCCTTGGGGTGTCACATGCTGCTGATGGCCAATAAACACCATCAAAACTGATAATGACTGTTGCATTAGCAGTTTGTTTTGATTGTGGAGCATCAGATCTGTGTTTTCATAATAACTCTGATATTCTGTCATTTGAGAGAATATTTATCTGCAGGCTAGCTGTGATGCTATTCCACCAGATACTATATATATATATAATATTTTGTTTAGATATTAATTTTGTGAATTTAGGAATGAATTTTTAGATGAGCCGGTTACTTGGAGAAAGCTCTTTATCTTTATGTATGTATGATCAGAAGATTATTAGCGCTGTCTTGTTTTCCCATGTGGCCAGATGTTTAGCATGATACAGAAATAAAGTAAAGAAATTAAACTAAATACATTTACAGCTGTGAAACTCAAAAAACGTCTTAAAGAATGATGAATCTAATCTTAACAGGAATAAGAAAACTGTATGTGCTGCATATTGACATGTATTTTGCTGTCATTAAATTGATCCCGTGATCTTTTGTTTGAGCCGACAGTGAAGTGCACAAGCAAAAAATTGAATGAAACAAACAGTGAACTGAACTCTAATCCATATATTGACCAAATTCTAAATCAATGTAAACAGAGAGATACACACACAGAAACTCACGTGCAGCACGAACAGCGACCACAACAAAGAACAGAGAAGCTCAGAGATCACAACACACACAGAGGGAGTGTGACGTGACTTCATTCTCTGCTCAAGATGCCATTACTCCATTATATTGTACATGGATCAAAGCAAATATTTTTTTGGCTGCTAAAGGCCTGTTAATGCTCTTTATGTCATATAAAACTGCTTTAATTAAAGATGTTAAATACACACAATCATATAATGTACACAGTTATTACAAGACAGCAACAACAGACCTTTGTCACAGCAGACATTTTGACTTGTCATGTCTTCACCATGACACACCTGAGAGAGAGAGAGAGCTGCTTCCCTCCACATACACCGAAGCACACATCACACATGTTACCCACAAGGCCACTAACACAGGTGTATTTATTAACATTAATGATGGCTGCATTCCACTTAGGTGAGATATTAGCAGTGTGTATGATGGGTCACTGGAATGTCTTACTGGGATACTTAATGGAACTGAGCCATTATCAGTGTTGTCAGTTTCACCTGTGATTCTCCTTCTATGCCAAGTCAAAATGTCTGCTGTGGTTTGTTAAACTAAAAATAGATACAATAAATAGCTGAAAGCTCCAACAGCATTTCGCTGAATCAGATGTAATACTAATGATATTTTATTTAAGTGTAACTGTCAGCCATTTTTCCAAAGGTTAGTAATTGTTATAATCAAGTGCCATGTTCACATATCTGTATATATTTCAACATGGTTAAAACAACAGTGGTGGCTTGTACAAGCTGCTAATATCAGCTACCACAGCTAATGTCCTTAAACTGTGATTACTACTAATCGCACTCTACTTCTGTTCCATTACATCACATTTTATTGACTCTAGGATGTCATTCATAGAGGCCCACCTCTGATGAACACACATATTGCCTATCAATTTCACATCCGACACCCGAGCGGTGGTGGTTTGGGTCTACTTTGCCTCTACTTTCAAGAAATCCAGTAGAAACTTCATCATGCTGTCACCTCTGCCAGGGCCTGCAAACCCAGATTTCAGGGCGTATGGCTTTCATCCCACTTCTATTCAGAGAGCCATTTTCTTTGATCACATTAGCTTTATTGCTCCTCTCGCGGTTCCCTCCGTCTTCTCACTGCTACTCTATATCAGCCCAGGGCTATTGGTTTTCATTCTGTGGCTTCAATCTGGACCCGGACCAGGCTCAGCTAGACCAGCTTACACTGACGTTAATTCATATAAAAGCTATATGAACAGCCAAGTTCAACTCCTGCCTTCACAAGCTCCATCAATGGGACATTTACATTTGACAGACTGTATTAAAAGGTAAATACACTGTAAAAAGTCATCTATGGATGAATGTAGCTTTTCTTAAATTCCTCAAACCAATCAGGAACATGTCGATATTCTTACTCGTCATATTCTCTTTGATTAAATACTAAAATAAGTAGAAAAAATTGAACACAATTGATAGAAGTGTTTGTTTTCAGTGTGCTGTGTACGTTGGTTTTATTTAATCCCACCACATGAGCTGATAATGGCTAATTTCACAGAAAAGTGTCTGGAAAAGTCGATTAAACACAAGTCATCTGCTCTCTTTGACAAGTTTTCCTGGAATCCACACGGAAGGTTCAATTCATCCCCAGTCGGTGGAATCCCAGACCAGAGATTTGTCTGAGAAGCAATTTACTGTCATTTGCCGGAGAGTGCTGGCCTGATGCATAAACATCGTTCCTAATATGCCAATTCATCATCAGGCAGCCGGGGGATTCTGGGTGTGTTCTGATCAAATTTGCACCCAGCGATGATGAGGGGCATGTTGGTTTTGCTACAGAAAAGTGCAGATCCAGCTATTTGTCACGTCAAGCTTCAACAGGGGAGGCAGAGAAGGAAAGATACGCTGCGTAGAAATAGAACGGCTAGAGCGGCAGTCTGGTTTTGAAAAACTACACAGCTGGGGTAGATTTTAATCTGTGCTGGAGACTTTAGGGATGACATTGTTCATCAGTCTACTACTTTGGCCCAGAGTGAAATGACTTTTGTGACCCCCTGACTTTACCTTACCATTTTGAGTCAAACTGTCTCACCAACTACAGGATGGACTGTCATGTAATTTGGTAAAAACTTTCATGATTGTTACAAAATGAATTGTAATACTTGACGTTTCATACATCAGGGAAAATTCTAAATTAGTCAAATATTTTATTCATGATGTACTGCATGCAAAATAATCACACTCCCATCAGCCTCAGCTGTAGTTTGTGAACTGAAAAACACCCAGGAGCAGCACTGGGACAGAAGGCCAGTTTTACACAGTGGCCAAATGTGAAACTACAACTGGTGGGTCTGTCACATGATGCCATGGGGCCAAAAAGACTTTCTCCATAGACACATTGTGAGGGATGGCCCTGCACTATCAGGATTTGATCATTCAGTCTGATAACATTTCTAAAGTCTAGAAGAGCCGTATGATTACATCATTTTATCCCCATTGAAATTAGCAGAGGGCTAATCCACAAGTTAGCTGCTCGGCTGCTCTAAGTCTCTTGTGTATTTGTGTATGGGCACAACTTGTTTCGGTGACTAGACCTGATGATGAAGGTCTAGTCACCAAAACATTGCAGCATTAGAATCATTATTTTTGTAAGTTAGACAGTGCGCCAGAGTTTTTTCTACCAGTTTTCGTCACTCTCCGACGCACCTGTTCCTTTGTTCTCATTCCTATGGTCCCTGCGATGCTGAAGATCCAGGTCATTTCATACTGCAGAAATTCAAACTCTTTTGGCTTCATGTGCAACTGAGTAACTTTCATAGAAGTAAATGCAGTCCCACCGCCAATGCTGTATCTAGCTCTCTTTGTACATCCTTGCTGTATAGCCGATTGCCAATTAGCAAATGTTAGCATGTTAAACTAAGTTGAACGTGGTTAACATTATACCTGCTATACATATGCATGTAACACTGTCACTGTGAGTGTGTTAGCATGCTAATGTTAGCAATAAGCTCAAAGCACTGCTGTGTCCAAGTACAGCCTCAGAGCTGCTAGTGTGGCTGTAGACTCCTCCCGTCAGTATATTCTATCAGAACTGCTCGTCTAAGTGTGGAAAAACGATTGAAACCCCTCCTCCCACACATTTGCAAGCTCGGTCTCACTCTGAAGTGAGTTGTGGCGTCAGAACCAATGAAAAAGGCATCCTTTAACGTCTGCATGATATGCACCCCGTTGTCGTTTTAGTTTAACGGCACCCAGCGGCATCAGGGGGAAATGCGACGGGACAAGGATGAAAGTTAAGGCGGTGAATGTCCAAGTGGGGCAGGTGGTGGATGGGTCCAACAAACACCGACTTTCACCTGAGTGAGCGGTGTTCACGTCCTATCAGATAAAAGCCAAACCCTGTTGTTTTTTCCTAAACCTAACCACATGTGTTTGTTGGTGAAGAAATAAAGAATCAATTTGTGGTGTTGTACCAACGTAGTGTGTTTATTTTGAAAGAGACTGTATGTAAGAGTGAAATTTCCTGTGAAAATGGAAGTGTATCTTGAAAGAAGATAATGCAAGTAACAGGTAGAACTTGACATGGCGTCCCAGAACATCAACAACCAGGATACCTTGGACGTCGTACCTGGACGTGGAAAGGTCGAAGTGAGATTGTGTTGCATTTGCAACATCATAATTGGGGTGGGTGGGTCGAAACTTTCCAAAAATGACAGTTGACGCCGACGATCTTTTTACGCAGCAGCTGGTCCGATGTGCAGGGTTGAGAAAGTAAACAGGGTTTGATCTTTCTCTCGTTTGTTTCTAGTATAACCCGGCCATAACTCTCAAACAATAATGTTACTCGTATATTAATTGCTTCATTTGCTGTTTCACAATTTTTAGTCTCTGAAATGTGGAAAAATCAGCCCCACTGCTGCTAAAAGTCGGGTCCAGGGGTACAGCTTGTTTTTCTTACTGTCAGCAAATTCCATGAGAAGCCACCCAACAATAGTCTCTTGTCTCTGCTCTCAACTCCAGGCCCGCTGGTCCCTACAGAAAACTCATGGTTGGTTTTGGTCTTTTCATGGGATTTGTTGACATTAAGAAAAACAGAATACCACAGACTTGTCAGTGCTTCTTCATGTCCTCTAACAAGCAACATATTTGTCCTTTTAAGTTGTGCAATGCAGCCCACTAACACGTATTTTCTGACAGCATTATAAAACATTCTAGGACTCTCATCTTGAGTACCAGCCAATTTACCATCCACATTTATCGATCGCAGCCAGAATACCCAATCTATCTCGTCCAGCTCTGTGGTGCAGCATCATCCTTCAGAGCCCGGAGAGCAGCCTTCTGGGAACAGGAAGTGAATCAGAGCCTGCAGTGGACAGACTGACTCTGATGGCTCCCATCTGGCTGTTCTTTAAGGATTCCATCCAATCGAATTAGGTTTGATTGATCAACAGGCGCAGCCATTGGATGGTGGTCATGGCAACATAAATCACCCGCTGCCATCAATATGGATGGCTTTCCTGAGGAAGAGCAAAAGTGACAAAGTGTGCATGAAATTCAAGCAAGTTGACTTTGTCGTGGCCAATACAGTTTACTAATTTAAATTTTGTGTTAGTGAGGAGAGAGATGATGATAGTAGAATCATTGTGTTTAAAGATGGATGTGCGTCACCTCAAACTCTGGAGAAACAAACTGGGAATAAAGAAATTGAGCTACACAGATCAAAATCTGCCATCTGCTCTAACTGATTTACTGACATTGAAGTAAACCTACTGATTATTATTGACATTATTAGATGTTATTGAGCACTTTACAGTAGGTATATTTATGCTAATTATGTTATTAAGATATTAAACCAAGATGAAATCAATATTTAGATTTAGTTCTCTTGGTCATTACAAACATTTAAGTCTTCAAAGTGAGACAGCGGAATGAAACAATATTACTTCACTTCAAATCAAAAGAGATTCGCAGGACCTAAGGGTGTAGGTTTTGTTTCAACATCTGGGGACACACACTTACAGACGAGGGATTTCAGGGACAAAAATTTGAGCGTCAAAGACTGAATTTCCTGTAATCTGTTGAATTTTTATGCACCAATTTGTGCCTTTTCTGCAGTTTATGGTGTAAATGTCAACATTAAAGACACTGCTACTTCATGTTTTTACCTGTGAGGACAAATGCACATATTGAAAATATTAAGGGCAAATTGTCTCTTACGTCCCCTCCTAAATCTACACCTATGGAGCAGAACAAGGCATCAAAAGACAAATGAGCAAGAAAAGTAAAAACATGAAAGAATTTGGAGGGTTAATTGGTCCATGAACAGTTAATACTTTAACAAACTAAAGTGATTTTCATACTTCTTTCACACTCTTAAGCAAATGACACCATCATTGGAAATGATGTTGCATATATCTGAGAGTTTGTCTGTACTTAACACTCGGTAATCGCAAAGATAAAAAGTCTGTATCCAAAAAGAATTGAGTGTCACCAAGTGTTATCTGAAAGAGACTTGAAAAGAGCAGACCAAAATTTTGTGTGCAGATCACTCAGAACCTAAAACTGTCCTTCAGGGCACGAGCCTGACAAGAACATTTTAATTTTAGACATCACAGTGATCTTAAATTGATAATGGAATTATGAAGGAACAATCTGACCAGGTGCTTACTTTAACAAATGAAAGCTCTAAATGTTGGTTATGCTACTCTAGTCTATCCTGACATTAGTGATATAGTGGTTCAGTAAATTACAGTATACAAAAGGGTCCTTCCTAAACTTGAAAAATATGCATGCCATTGACTAATAAAGTTTATATGTACTGTATGTTATACACTGTGCACCAATGCAGGTGTCTTTAGTTGGTTTAGTTATAGTTGAAGCAGGATGAAGCCAGTTTGGGGATTTACATGATATCACCAGCCCGCATATCTGAAAACACCTATGTGGGTGACCAAGAAGCCTTAATCAATATGCATAAATTGCTGCACACTATCAGGTGCAACACAGCAGTGAAAAAATGTCAATCAAACACACCTGTAGGCTACACGCCCACATAGAACACTAAGCAGCCAAACACCTGTATGTGACCACAAGTCTGTGGGGGATTAATATTTAAGTTTTTTCAAGCTGCTTTAAAGAGACAGTTAATCCCAAATCAAAAACACATATTTTCCTCTTACCTGTGGTGCTATGTATCAGTCTAGATTATTTTAGTGTGAGTTGCAGAGTGTTGGAGATGTCAGCTGTAGATATGTCCACCTTCTCTCCAATATAAGGGAACTAGATGACACTTGGCTTGTGGTATTCAAAGCGCCAAAAAATACATTTTAAAAACTTAACAGTGATGTCTCTGTAACAGCTGGGCTTTGAAGACAATTTTCGTAGAGGCCACACAGTGGGATTACAATGTCCAGGTCCGTCATGTGATGCAATGAGCCTGTAAAGACCTTCCCCCATAGACTTACATTGTGAAAGAGAAGTCTGTAATCCAACCTGGTCTCACTCCGAAGTCGTCAAAATCGAGCGCTCGGTCAGTGACTTCTGGCGTCAGACACTGACAAAAAAAGCCATTATTTCATGTCGGGTGATACACAGCGAGTGGCTGTTATTGTATAATGGCGCCTGGCAGCAACATGGTGGGACAACGACGAAAGTTAAAGGAGCTATAAGTAAGAAATCTAAAGCAAATAGTCGTAAAATCATCCTAGTTATGTCACAGAGACTAAGCAATAGAATAATGTTCATATAACATACTGATCTCACCAACAACAATAGTACAGCCAGAGTCGAATACTTTCAACTGTTATTCATTTTCAATCATACATTGTAGCCATGTGCAGGTGGGTCATCGACCCGACTGTGTCCAACAATCACTGACTTTCACCCAGGAAGCCAGTGTTCATCTCTCATAACATTGTAACGCTGAACACTGTTCTTTTTCCCCAAAACCAACCACATGTGTGTTGTGGAAGGAAAAAACGTAAATATGTGGTGTTTTACTGATAAAGTGTGTTACTATCTATCTGGATGAGTCTGGTTTCACTCCGAAGTCTTCAAAATCTGGTGCTTGGGACACCGATGAAAAAAGGCGTCCTTTAACATTGGCATGATACATGGCGGTTGCCGATATAGTTCACTGGCGCCCGGTGGTGTCAGGGGGAAACTCGGCTGGACAATCGAGAGAGCAGTGTTCATGTCCTGTAAGATTCTAAAGCCAAACCCTGTTCTCTTTTCCTAAACCTGACCACGTGTTTTGGTTTTTGAAGGACAACAAATGTTAATTCATTGTGTGGTACCAAGGTAGTGCGTTTATTTTGAAACAGGCTGTGTGTAAATGTTGAATTTCCTGTGAAAACGGAAGTGTATTTTGAAAGACGACAATGCATGTAACAGGCAGAACTTGACAAGGTGACCAGACGTCAATATGTGACGAGGTCAGAGTGAGAAACGTGTTGTCTAGATTAATAAGGTAAGAGGAAAAAATATATATATTTTCATTTTGTGGTAAACTTTCCCTTTAAATAAATGTTTGTCCTCTGATACAAGTTTTATCATCAAATAATTAATGATCATAGCAGCCTAATCATATTGATTAATGATCGTGTTTTGAAACAATATCGGGCATCCTGTTGTGCGCATGTTATGAATATTGGAGGCCGTTGTTGGGACTCTTTTGACTATATGGAAATAATAACTCATGGAGCTGCCTGATGGTTTATGCAGATGGAGGCTGGGGGCAAAACACAGAGTGTAATGTACAAGCGAGGCCACGTGTTTAGTCATAACACATCAAAAGAATATGAGATGAGAAGGAGGGGTGCACGAGGCGAGACAAATTAGCAGCTTTAGAAATTGATAGCAGGTGTTTACATGTGCTATCTTTTGCATATTATAATGTCGAAGCAGGGGGGGTGTAATAAACATTACAATGCGTTGTATAATAATCAATATAATTCACAATGACCTTGACGTTTTATGATGGATTGGGAGACACGGCCTACTGTAATTGCTGCCCACTCCTCCCTCCTTGCTTCCTTCCTTTCACCCTGACGCCTCCGCTCCTACAGGCCAGCCAGTCTCTCCCTCTCTCCTCCTTTTTTGACATTAAAAACCGCTCCATCATTCTCGATGCGCCGCCTTGTCGCCTGCCGCTCAGATGACCATTAATCGCTTAATTCCAGTAAACCTACGTGCGCACAAAAGGCCGCTGTCTGCCGCTTAATGCATGTGTGATTAAGCTTTTAGGCCGACCACACGGCATTATTAGCCAGCAGGTCCTTGTATAGAGGGCCAAATGCCTTCAGGGGGCCCGAGGGTGGTGCGGGGTAGAGGAGAGGAGGGGAGGGTGTGTGTGTGTGGGGGAGTTAATGACACTGACCCTCACTTCCCCAACAGCTATTCAATTCAACAATAATAACGGGTCACGCAGCTGATTTATGAGGCTGAGGCTAATAATTGTCAATTGCTAATGTGGGGGTGGGGAGGGGGGGTGATGCCTGTAGACTATGCTAAATAAAATATGCCTTGACCCCACTGGGGGTGAAATGCAGGAGGCCGAAGAAGAAAAAATTGACAGATGATGTTTCAGACAGTCTCCCCCTTCACTCCAAAGCATGTTGCAGCTTAACTCTAAGAAAAAAAACACACACACAACCTTGTTTTGGTGTCTGTGAATTCAAACACGCAGAGCAGCAGCATCCAGGCCAGGCTCGGGCCCGCGCGCCCCATCCGTCCGCCTGCACGGCTGCAATAAATTAATAACAACCAAACAATGTGTCGTGGAGAGGCGGATTCAATTACTAAGTTTATTTACAGGGAAAATCTCATGAAGGCCATTGACCAACGTTAAACAGCGCGGGATGAAACGATGACAAGAGCTCCGATAAGAATTTAATTCCATCTCATTTCAGACGATTTTATGAATCAAATTCTTGAACACTGGCAAGAGATTTAATGATCACATCTTTGCGAAATCTTATTTCAGAACCGGTCGATGGCATTTCTCTGCGTTAATGTCGACTTAGAGGTTGGAGTAATTTAGTAATTGATTCCTTGCCTGGCTCTCGCTCGTGCCAAGGCCGCGTTTGAGGGTAATATGTTTCCTAATCTTATCCCCCCGGAATAAGATTTTTATGTTAATCCACTGGCTGGTCTCTTGGTCACTTGGGGAAGCACAGATAAAGGCTCAGAGGGGCCGGAGAGGCCAGCGGAGACGAGCTGAGCTCTGCGGGAGCTGGCTGCAGCATCTGGAAAACAATGAGAGGAGTTAATGGGAGATAACAGGGAAATCTCACACTCAGAAGAGCCTGAAGCACATCAGAACAAAAACATTTACAGTTTTCCTCGTTTATAGTCCGTAAATGACTCATTTTGTTTTCATACGGGCTGAATAACAGGTTGATAATGGCTATAAATCTGCTTTTCCTAGTGTTATACTTTATCCAAGATATTCTTATTTTAGAATACGATATAAAGATGCAAAACTCTTTATTCTGTATAAAAATCTGTCTTAAATTATATCAGATAGCTTTATCCTCCTACCTCTGTCTATTATCATCACCGATGCGCACGCGGTCTCACATTTGTGCCAAAAAACAGACTAAAGACGCATCAGGTGAACAAAACGTCACAAACATCTAATAACAATAACAAACAACAGAGCTTACACGCGGCAGACTGGGACACTGAAGTCTTTTGTGAGGCACATTTTTCCCTCTGCAGACACTGAGAGAAGACACCAGCTTCTAATTGAATTTTGTCTCTTCTCCAGATGTCACTTTCCATCTGTGCGCTTGGAAACGCTGGAGCACCTTAAACTCAGATGTTTGACTTTTTCCTCCCCTCTTTTGTGTCAACACGGTGTCTTGTGTGCAGTGTAACACCCTGAAATCAAGGCAGATTGGAGAAATAACAATATAAAAACGGAGTTATTGTTGAATATTTATATTTGTTGTGGATAATTGTTGTGGAGCTGGAACAGTAGAGTCGCGTTTGCTGCCCCTGTAGCTCAGATTGTTTTGCAGGTGAAAGCTCGCCTTTATCCATCCTGTCAAATTGAGACATCAGACTAAATTGCCACGAGAGCATCCCAAAATGAATTTTTTATCTGCTCTCGAGCCCTCCCTGCAACACGCGGCCTTATTAATAACCGTTTTGATAAGCGTAGGATTTCCTCGGGCGGAGGAGTGAGACATTAGAGGTGAAATGTGACAGCGGGACCTCCCATCGCGCTTTCTCCCTCTCTTTATCCTCCTCTGTTTCTTTGCCTTTTTCGGGGGAGTGGATCCATCCAATCCATCCAGAGACAATGGCATTTTGTTCCTCTTTTTGTCCCTCCTGTCGACCCGCATTCCTATATTGCTGAGCAACGATAGTGCGCACTAAATGGAGAGGAGTTGCTCCCATATCGCGGCTATTGTCCGGCACTTGCCAGGGGAATTTAGGGTCTTGCACACATCGCATTTTCCTGATTTATTTAAGTGAAGGCTTATGGTCGGAGCCCTTTATTTGCCACATAATTACTAATTAACTGCCGCTTTACTTGAATTAAAGGCTCATTATGTTACTGTAAATCACTATTTGCGCGCACCGCTGCTGTTTGGAAACAACCTGCAGCCACCAGGCCCCTCTGCAGGACGTAAACACTCTGCACCTTTTGTATCCCGCAAAAGCTAAAAATTAAAAAAATCCATTAAATCAAGTCAGAGTGCAAAGTCCCGCCTTCTGGATTTAATATTCTCACATCAAAATATCAAACTGCGGCTGCTGGTCCCACCCGAGCCAGCTGAAAGAATTAAAAGATGTTGAAACTATAAAAGAGGAGGCGTTTCAATAGCTGGTGGACTATGGTGTAAGGACTATAGACCGCAAGAATAAGAGCGACTGCAGTGAAAGAAACCGATGGCTAAAAGCCATAATTGTATTTGCCTCGGCGAAATATCAGAAAAGACTTCTCGTTTCTTTGAGCGTTATTAGATTAATTCCCAGAGATGGTTTCTTTTCTCGCTGCCAGACGCGAGGAGGACGGTGAACCATTTGGCTCTTTGGTTTCAATAATCAAATTAACCATTTGGTACAACTTTTGGGTCCCAGCTCGTGTGTAGAAAGGAGAAAATAAAAAAAGACAACATTTACATAATAGGCACCGGGTTGTGTCAAGAAAGAATTAACTTTTTTCTTCTCCTTTTTTTGGCTCTCTGAAAAGACAATGTACACACGGAAGAAAAGGGAGAAACACACTGCAACACGTCAGCGATTGTGGAGAAAAATAATTGATGGCAAATGCGAGCGGGACTGTTTTAAGAGATAATACGGGAGCTGCACCTTGGAGCCTGAAACACGGACAAAATGTTTCATTTATAAAAGCGTTTGGTGCCAAATTCAATTAAATATCCTGTTACTTTTAAATAAAAGGCGAATATTTGAATAAAAAGCAGCGTTTATGGTAAATTTGATGGCAATATCGACAGTTTGGAGGCATTAACAAGTGTATGTGAACATGTATCATTTAAGATCTTAAAAAGGAGGTGAAAGGATGATTTTTAAAATTTGGAGAAAGCTTCTTATTTTTTTAAATTGTTATTATTTTTCTCCCTGTCCAGATTTCAACAAATACATGTTTATTTAATATCTTTCCAGCCTTCTTTAATTATGAAGAAACAACATCAATATTGCGAAGAAAAAAAATCAAATTAAAAGAAAAAACATCTGTAATAATCCCACAATAAAATTTAATAGGTCGTGAGACAGAAGTTTATAATACCCAGTGTCCAAAGCGATGCTACAGACACATACTGATATGAACTGACTGTGGAGCATCACAGATACACTTGGGATTATTATAAGAATATTATAGTGATTTTTCAGTGTGACCATCAGCACACAGATCAATCACTACAACACGACCAGTGGTGAACAAATCCAACCATCAAACTCTCATCTGCTAAATTTAATTCTTGCTCCATAATTCCTGTTGCGCCAAACTCAGCTTCATACGAGGACTTGAACTCGGCCCAGTGGAGGAAGAGAAAAAAACACAACGAAACACACACTCGTGTGGAAGCGCCATACAAAAACGGTTCACCTTATTACACAAACCAAATTAACCACTCAGCCAATATTGTGAGCCTAAGAGGTCCGATGACTGCCTCGCCAGTTCGTTACTTTCATTAGAAAGATGTTATTTGCCAAATAAACGGAATAATGAAAGTAATAAAGACAATTACAAACTCATTTGAATCATAAAAACACACCCGGAAGTTTAGCAGAGATGATACTGCAGCGGTGCAGCAGGAAAAGAATTAGAAAAACGGTGTTTATTTTGTCAAAAAGGGGCATTATTAAACCGAAGCTGGTGATTTTCGTTTATTACTGTGCGTAAATTGTAATATGTGGAGACAATTTATAAGTTTCATTTATTGGCTTTAATTTTGGGAAGCAGAAAAGGCACAGAGTTGATTTACAGAAGAAATTAAAAACAATGAAAAATGTCACAAGTCATGCAGTGTAATGTGAAATTAAACACAGAAATCAAAAGTGTTTGGTGCAGTAAAGCTGTTATTAGGTGTGACTGGTGCGCGTACACTGTGGGGACAAATACCTTGACAAGCCTCTTATATTCACTGTTTTATCTTAAAGAAAAATGAGAAATCTGAGTGTCTTGTTTCAGGGGGTTTGGTGCAAGCAGTGACCTGAAACAAAGCAGAATTATTGGAGCCATAAATGGTGCAAAAGCAGCCACACATGAAAACAGGTGATTTCACCTCAGCTGCGGGTTTTTATTTGTCCAAAAAAAGGAGATTTTAAACCTCTAAAACTCTTACCTAAAGGACAGAATCAGTCTCTGCACCTGTTTAAGTGTGAGCATGTTTTGCTGTTTCAGTGCAGAGCACCAGAGTCAGACACAGAGAGAAGAGTCGGAGCAGACGGGCAGAGAGAGGAGGCAGAGGGGGAATACTATGTGAAATCCTGCCCAAGGTATACGGTCGCTTAAAAGGCTTAAAGCTTGGAGAAAATTGGATCAGGGAGAATCGTCACCCAACTTTCATTATTTCCAAGTGGTGTGATTGAATTAAAGGGCAAGATGGTGGTTGGAGAGGAGTGGGGTGGATGGGTAGAGGGGTGGAGGGGGGTGCGGCGGCGGTGGTGGTGGTGGTGGAGGGGTGCGTAATGGCGTGGTATTAAATTCTAATTAGAGATGCAGGGGATCAATGATAGGGAGGTTGGACAGCCCGGGCCCCAGTGCCAGCCCAATAGACTGATGAGTTATTGTCATGTAAAAAAGCGCTAGCAATAAGACCAAACGCTTTGCTATTGTCCAAGCGGAAAGAGCCAAGTTTATTATGAGGACTATATGCTCTAGAGACCTCGGGCTAGGCGGCTCTTAGGGGGCTTTTCATAAAACAGGGCTAGGTTCCTATAAAGGAGGCCAGTTTTGGAGCAGGCGCTGAGCAGTGAACATCTACCCACCGTCCAGCCTCCTTCCAACCAGTTCAAACCAAACAAGTCATCTTTCCCCCCCAACTCAGACCGCGCGTCCTCCTCATTTTTATTTTATTTTTTTTACTTTCTAACCCAATTTTTTTGGGTAGTTTTTGTTTGACGTTTTTTTTTCCCGGGAAGTGCAGCTTTCTAACTCCACCGAGCCTTCTCAAATGTATAAAATGGAGTATTCTTACCTAAATTCCTCTGCCTACGAGTCATGTATGGCCGGGATGGACACGACGAGCTTGGCATCGGCCTATGCGGACTTCAGCTCGTGCAGTCAAGCCAGTGGGTTTCAGTACAATCCCATCAGGACCACTTTCGGGGCCACCTCCGGCTGTCCGTCCCTCACGCCGGGGTCCTGCAGCCTGGGGACCCTGCGGGACCACCAGAGCAGCCCGTACGCCGCAGGTAAGCAGCGGCTCCGGAGCCTCAACCCGGCGTATTATAGGACGCCTTGATTGCATTTGAAAATGGAAATGTGTTTTAGTATTTACCAAACGAAATTTGCTTACACAAATGAAAGAATTTATCACGTTAGAAGCGATTGCAGGCAAGCGGTATTCGGTTACGGGGTTATACTATCCCAGTCACACCCAAAACCGCCAACAGAATTATCTTAAGCTGCCAAAATGATAGGCATAATTTATTTACTTTGCGATGAGACATAAAGCTTCGAAAATAATTAGATAACCAAAGACTAAAGCTCATTATTGACACCGAATTGGAGTTACAGTAGCAACAAGCGGGGCGGATGGGAACATTATGACAAGTTTTCAAACTTGAGCCTCAATCTGAGGAGCAACAATTAGTTTAACATCACAATTAACCGCATCACAGGTCAGCAGCGTTATCAATTCAGAACTAATTCACAGGTAATCAAAGGCGTAATACAATTGGAAGCTTTAGCCCAGCATCCATAACCGGATTTTAAACAAAATATCGAATTTACTTCCCTTTGACAACATCACTGTTACACACACTCACGCACAGATAAGACCACTAACGGTGACATTTTTATTTCGTTTACAGTTCCCTACAAACTGTTCACGGATCACGGCGGACTGAACGAGAAGAGGAAGCAGAGGCGCATCCGGACCACGTTCACCAGCGCCAGCTGAAGAAGGAGCTGGAGCGGGTTTTTGCTGAGACGCACTACCCGGACATCTACACCAGAGAGGAGCTGGCACTCAAAATCGATCTGACTGAAGCCAGAGTGCAGGTACACAGACACCGGCTCTCTCCAACAGACGCCAGCCTGCTCCCATTACGCACGATTACGCACAATTACGCACGGGTGGATTTATGATGCAAATAAACAACATTTTAACACACTGAATTTAATCACTTATAATTTTAATAGATTTTAGTGAAATACAAGCTTTGACACGATCAACTACTGGCCTCCAAAAGCTGGCACGATCTAACACACACTCGTGCATCAATGCGCAAAATAAAGATGGTGTTTGTCTTTAGGGACACTTTAAGACATTTAAACATCATTTATAAGCTCACTGATTTGAGTTAATTCACCTCAGCTGTGCCAAAGAGACTTTATTCGTCATGGCTTTTTAAAATTAGGAATAACAATAAATATTTATCGATGAACAGTGATTGATTTTTTGGCACACACCAACCATTCATGTTGATTTAACTTTTGCGCCCGTTCTCATTTTTCCAGGTGTGGTTCCAAAACAGGCGCGCCAAGTTCCGCAAGCAGGAGCGGGCAGCTGCAGCGGCCGCAGCGGCTGCCAAGTCCAACTCTGGAAAAAAGTCCGACTCCAGAGACGAAGACAGCAAAGACACCAAATCTACCGACCCCGACAGCACAGGAGGACCGGGCCCGAACCCCGTGCCCACCTCCAACTGCAGCGGACCGAGCCCCACCGGAGGCCAGGTCAACACCACCGGGAACGGACAGGTGGACCAAGTGAAGACCTCCGTGTCCACCGGCATGGGGGTGACAGCACCGAGCCAAGGCTGGGCCACCGCCCCGGGGACCATCACCTCTATCCCGGACTCATTGGGCGGGCCGTTCGCCAGCGTACTGTCGTCTTTGCAAAGACAGAACGGAGCCAAAGCTACATTAGTAAAGACCAGCATGTTCTAATGAAGCTTCACAGCGGGGGGAGAAAACAGAGCAAAGAGGGAAAGAGATGAGTTTCCTCATCCCCGGAGACTGAAAAGCAATTGCCGAGACAGACTGAAGGACAATAACAAGCAGTTAAAAGAAGACGACAACCCTGTTATTTTATTTCTATGCCTTGCGTCGTTTCTTGTGGTCAGTTGACACCTTTGCTGTAAAAATATCCATCTTGACAAGTCATGTCTGATAATAACATCGTTTTTGATTTCTTAAAACAAGTGCAAGTCGGGTGAAACGTTTCCACTTGTTTCCGGTCACGTCTAAAGACTGAAACCCTGAAAAAAAACACGCGTAAATTCAGAACAAGACAACACATCTCATCCCAAAGCAAAATATCCCTCTTGTTTTAGGAAACAAACAGATTTAGGACTGAACACTGGATCAAGTGACTTGTTAAGATGAACATTTTTCTGTGGCCAGTTTCTGAGCAAACACACGTGTGCGCGCCGGAAACGCGCGGTGCCACCAGCGCGCAAAGGAGCCTCGTGAAGTCACATTAAATGTCAGAGTTCAACAGCTGCTTTGTTTGGTAGAGAGATGATTCATATCCATGACTGAGGATGCTCTCTGACACAACAAATATCCACCGAGACGCTGACGCATTTTGCTTTCCTGTCTCTCTCTATAAACACAACTTGCTGTTTGGGAAGTAGCCTCTTTAACAGCTGTTTGTTTTTTTGTTTCCAGGGCTGCTGAGAGTTTAGTTTCTTTAAATTATCGATATAAACACAATTATTTCCTCGAGAAAAAAAGGCACAAACTACTGCAATGTTCACCTCTGACAGGAAATCTGTGTGTTTTGTGTGTCTTTCTACGGCAGTGTTTTTGTGGCTCAATGTATAGTGTTAATACGTATTATTGTCTCCTATAGTTGAACCATAGGCCATACTCCCTCGTAGATCGATCATACAAGTCTTTTTGATGTTTTACAAAATTCCCTCGGAAGAATTTATTTTGGGTAAAAAAAGGGGAATGGATGCAAACATTGTATTTATTTCTATATAATTTGCATGTTGTCTCTTTGTCTGATTTTACAATGATTTCTCTTCCATTTTGTGAGCATTATGTAACATGTTTTGTCCAGGATCTGAAAGTTATTTATATGTAGGTAATGAATGCTTATATTTAAGAAGGAAATATTTCTACATGTGCACATAGTTTTCCAGGTGTACCATTGAAATGGTTGTTGATGATAAAAAAATAATAGTCCAAGTTGCTTTTTTGTCATGTTTTCTTCAGTTAGATAAGAAAGCGAACAAGTTATTCGGTATTATATTAGAGGTTTACATTATCTTTAATTATACGATCTCAAAAGAAAATTCTAAACGTTTACTCAGTCATTTCTGGGTCATACTCGTTTGAACAGGCCGCAGATTTCAGCACTACGGACAGCTCCGCACTCCAGGAATCATTTATCCTTAAAAAGGTGAAACTATTTGCCTTTACATTGACATAATTTCACATTTTTTTAAATGGAAATTTCAAGAATCAAATGTAGGTTTTCTCTCTTGCATTGTGGGTAATGTAGGCTCCAGGGTTTTTACAAGAAAGAAGAACGTGTGGAATAAAAAAGATAAGGATATATCCATTAGTTAAAATATTCTTCAGCATTAATTGTGTTTAAATTCTGAAATTATTACCACCTTATTTCCTAACCTCGCTTCGTGTTTTAAAAATGTAATTTAAATTAGAAATTGTTACTATATAGTAGCTGTACATTGCAGGCCGTAATCTAAAGCTGTAAGCAGTGGTGCACCTCTCTTTCTTGCCAGTTCCCTTCTAAGCCCCAGGAATATAGAGAGAATTTACCCACTTCCGTCTCATTTTCTTTCTAATCTACATTATAGAAACAAAAGATTTATAACGGGAGAGAAGGTGGAAACTATTCATCTATAACTGAAACAAAGCGCACTCTGGCACACAATTACGCAGGTACCCAAAACTATTATTATAATTAATTCGAGCCTATTCTAAAGCTCGATATTAAACTGATTTCATTCTAAAATTGGAAGCAGATAAATTATAGGGAAAAAACAAACAAATAACGAGCACACACTGACAGGTGAGGTTTAACTGCTCCAAATACAGACCTGCACTAAAACCGGCTGTCATTACATTTTGTGACACAATATGTTCCTCTGGGGTCACAAATTTTGGTTACACATCACATTTTATGCTTTTATTTTATGCTATACATTTTAGATAAAGATTTATGTGTTCAAAAATTTGGAAGAACAGCTAGAACTTGTATAATGGATGCATCTTTTTGGGCAACATGGCTACTTAATATAAATCCTAACCCCAAAATGATAAATCTGACATCACGTGCAGAATTTAATAGAGGGTCACACTCCTTAATTGCTCTGTTTTAAAGCTTATTATCTGCTAATAATATAGTTTTATCTGACGTCTGATTTTGTAAATCTCCCTCAATGAGACTTACCTGTTTAAATAAAGAAACTAATAAATAAAATAACACTATTTGAAGCACACAGTGACGCGATTTCATCTGCACTATCAAATATTTGAAGTATTTATTCGCCACGTTTCTTCTGCTGCTTTAAATCTATCAGCTCTTCCATTATCCTTTTCTCCTTGTTGCAGAAATAACAAACACAACCACAGTTTTAATTTATAACATTTTATTTATAAACATACAGTATGCTATAAATGCCATTGCATTTAAACATCAAATTAATCTATATTTCGGATAGTGTTCAGGTGAATATTACAATAAATACAGAACAGACGTAAAGGTTTCATTCCCCAACTATCCTGTTAAAGAAGACCGTCTGAATAAAGAGCTCCGTCTCAAAGATCCCGCTATAAGAGACTCAGCCGAGATTTATTCTGCAACTAAATGAGGATAAAAAAAGAAAAAAGAAAATACACAACCGGAACAGAAGCTTAAAAATACTGTAGATCAGAGAGATGATCCCGGAGGAGAAGCTTGGCTATAGGACGCTGTTCTGGAGGAGGAGGAGGAGGAGGCTGCTAGTTTGCTTTCATACAGCAAATCATTTGGTTTTAGGCTTAAACGTGCATTTTTTTTTAAACATCCACAATACATAACCGAGCTCTTCTCATACAAGTCCAAAATAAAAGAAGCAAGTGACTTAAAATGTCCAGCTGGCGGCACAGATCTTTAGTTTTCATCCAACCAAATATTGCACATGTGCAACTGCTGCTGCTGGTATGAGTGTTCATATTACCTCTGCTCTTTAACTAGATGTTACATGGACTGGTGATTTTTTTTTTTTTCATTTTTAAATTTTATAAATGAATCCTACCACTGAGCAATTATCAAAATTACCTCAATTAATAGCATACAGAAGTCTATATCTCTCTAAAATAAAACAACATTCAAAATTAAATCAATGGTCTCCCTGCAGTAAATATTTTCTCCAAATAGACGACAACTGTTTTTCCTTTGCACTGTTTTTTATCACTGCAAATCACTGAGGAATAACAGAGCGGGGAAATATGAAATTAAGGGTGTTGTTAATGTAAAATAAGCAGTACTTATCAACTGAAGTAAAGCGGGATGTGAGGGAGGGCTGCAGCCCGTCTGTCTGCAGTTTAAGGGTTCAAATTTGGCCAAATCCCTCCCGACACCCATAAGAAGAAAATAAAAAAAGAGAAACAAAACACCATACAGCTGGTGTTCTTTCTCCTGCATCACCTTGCTTTCCTAAGGCACATTAAAGTTCTGACTCTCCAAGCGGACAGGCTGACCGAGGAGCAACCTGCCGTGACCCCAAAGCACGAGAACAGCTCACGAGTCGAGTTATTGCCGAAAGATGAAACTACATCCATAATATGTGTTTATATTAGAAGCTAATTTTATTCAGAAGCACAGAACAAGAGACGTTAGGTCACTGTGAGGGCCAGAGGATAAAACTGTATATACTGTCTGTGAATCTCAATAGTGGGTTTATAGTGACCTTTATTGCACTTAAAAGAAAGTTTCTGTATATATTTCTGGTTTAATTTATACTCAATTCAAAGGGCATTAAATTATTAATATACTGCAGATCCAGCCTGTTGAGAGAAATTAAAAAGAAAATCCAATCTGAGCTGCCTGACCACATTTTCATTTTTCTCTCCATGTTTTAGGATATTTATCCAAATTAATAAAACTGTTCTTAAATGATAAAATGAGTCAGTAACTAAATGATATACTGCGTTTCCATCAAATGGAAATAAATGATTAATATTCACATTTTTTCCAACCAGGAAAACAGAATCTGATTCTACTTAACCAAGACGTGAACACCATATTTTCTGTGTGTGTTCACTCTGACAGTATAGGAGGTTAACAATAGCCTACCTGTGTTTGAAGCATCTGTTAATGTTATTGTGTTTTCTTTCCAACATGGCCGCCACCCCAGAACAGTCTCTCCCTCTCTCTTTCTCTTGCTGCATGATGAAACAGAGTCTGCGTGGTACGTGGACCAATCAAATCCTGATTTCACTCACATATCAGATGACATAAACACGAAGAGTATATATTTTTTTTTACGTGTGACTGTCCCCAGATCCCCCGTTTGGCCCCCGTGATGAATCTTCATTGGTTATTGAGCTGCAGAGGATGCAAAGATCCCGACACGCTGTGAAGGACATGATTTGCAGATAATCGGGTTAAAAACAGGGTTTCTTCCATGAACCTTGTGCTTTTCTGTTGAGCGTCACAACGTGGTTGGCTGTCCGGCCGCTTGAAAGGAAAAAGAAAGAGAAGGAAACCCACAATTTTATAAACCACAATTGCTCTCGTTGTGGATTTTAAGGTCAAGTGCATGCAGCTCTAATGAAAGAAAACCTCCTAATTTGAGATAATGACGTTTGAGTCTTTTGACTGAGGGTCTGATTTGATTCTGTGGTTCTCTGATCCACAAATGCTAACAGCTGCTGAGAGGTTATTTAAACGTCAGCTGCGTTGTTCACAAAGTACGAACTCCTGCTCTTGTGCAGTCGAGGTGAAAAGGATGGAAAGTTACTGTCATCCTCTCCAGACTACATCACCAGTGTCTCTTCCTCCTAATGCAGCTTCAGGTCTGTCCCTCCACTCAGCCAAGCTTCACTGTGTCTGACACTTCTTTATTAAAGCTGCACCGGGTTGGATTCTTATATTAAAATACACTCGTCTTATCAGCCGCACAGCGGGGCTGCAATAAAGAATGAAACCTTTGAAAACACCTTGGATTTCTTATCATAAGACAGTGTAAAGTTTACTCTGAAAACAATAAGTCAAACAAATATTTGTCTGGTTTTTTACCCGGTTTATGAGCAGCGTATTTACTGCTGGTGCTACGACACCATCACCTTATTAAAAACTGCATTTGTTCATCAGTGAAAATATGAAATATGGCCAACATTACTAAGCAATAAGGAGCAACAACACCTTCTCCTTTTTATAACATTAGAGAATGATTAAATTCTCTGTTTATGAGCATTATGTAACAGGAAAGTATTTATTCCTGGTGGTTGTGTTTTATATTCATGATGGTGGTTGATTTACTTGGAACCAGCTGACAGAACCTGACATTCATAACTCAGTTATGTTTTGGATGGATGGATGGAAACGCTGTTATAGAGACAGCAGGCAGAGAGAAAAGAGGGTGGAGGGACTCACAGCGGGAGCGGATGTAGCACTGGTGGCAGTTGAGGAGGCCGTTTCTGATCCGGACGTCCGTCCCTGTGGTCGTGTCGCCTAACTGTCCCTTACACACCCCACACTGAAGAGAGGGAGAGAAAAACAGAGGGGGTGAGTGGTAATGTGTAAGGCTACTGTTACTGAGAGGCTGGATCAGTGAGAACTGTGTCCTCTTGTAAACAATTTAATCATAAAAACATTGGCTGTATAGATAGGATAGATAGATATGATATTGATATGAATGGTGATGACGTGGCAAAAGTCACACCCACAGAGCAGGTCAAGGGTACAAACATTAAGCTTACAATAGCAACGTTACTTCAACTTAATTAAATTAAAAAACAGTCTAATGTTACATGATAAACCAACTTGCTCCTAAAAGATTGCTAAAAATAGTTTCATTGTCAGAGCCACTGGTGATAACATCAGATAATTAGCCAACGGTAGCCAGATATAATGTTACACATGTTAAACCTTGTTTTTCACCACAAGCAGATGGATATGTCAGTCTAAATAAGCGAGGAGACTGACAGCTAGTGTTAGCTTACGTTAACGTTACCTAACTTGGCTAATCCTGGAGCAACAGCGCAAAACCTGACTTTTATGCTACTATGAGAAGTGTGAAAATATTTTTGGTTTATTATGAAACTGTGGCGGGACAAATTAAACTGAAATGGGGGCCACAGTGGAGGTAATTAATGTGAAACACTGCAACACCATGAAACGATGAAAAGCATCAATCTGTTATTCTCTCATAGCTTTACCACGTCCTCGTCTTGAATGTGACACTCATTGGCTTCACTGAAAATATAGAGGTGATTCCTTAAAAATGCTGTATGTCAAAAACAATTAGCTTCATTTTTATATATATATATATATATATATATTTTAGAAAGGTTTGGATGCAGGGAGGCTGTACATGGCACTGACTCCAAAAGTATTCCTGGTAATGTAGGAACATGTTGTCCAGTAGCAGTCAAGGCTTTTAAATGAAGGCTGGGACACAGTCTTGAGACCCCATGGGAGCTATGGGTGTTACACATGTGCAATGCAACTGGAGCTGCGATGCTGGAGGGTTACAGCAGACAGCGCTAGAAAGGATTGGTGTCCACTCAGGTGCTCTTTGGGTCCACTCGGCCTGACAGAACATTTTGGGGATGCGTGGAAGCCATTATGAAACAAAACATTTTCAAATAGAAAGCATCTTTTTATTTGTTTTATTTAAGATATTTCAAGAATTGCAGAATTGGAATTCTCACCCATATCTCTTATTTTTCGTACAATTATATTCTAAGCAAAGGCCAACTGTGGACGTCTCATTGAAACACATCAATCATCCCCATGACAGCATATGACATTGCTATGATATGACATCGTGTCCCAGCCTTAATTTATAGCCTCAGTACTGGTGTGACTCATCTAATAGTTTTTTTACAATGACGGAGCTCTATAACATGGAGTAATATGCTTAGGACGCACTGATAAGATCTGTTTTTAAGATGAGCTAATTGTTGTTTTGTCCTTTTGTGGGATTTGTTGACAAGAACATGACACAGATCATCGCCCACCTAGTGCTTTAACTGCATTTACACAACACACACATCACTGTTTAAGTACAGTAGCATTTGTGCTTCTATAAATTAAATAAATAAAAAACTAAATAAAACAGAGTGATACTGAATCTTCTGTCACTGACCTTAAAGCAGTGAATGTGGAAATAAAGACTGAGCGTCTCTATGATCATGGCCGCTCCCTTCCCCAACGGCTGCCCACAGCTGGAGCACAGCTTCTTCCCACTGACAGACCTGCAGCAGCGAGACAGAGACAGAACACCCATGATAGGCACTGTAAATCATGTACACATTAATTTTCACTGTGAATATCAAAGAAAATCTCAGAGTAAATAAGCTGGTCATCTGTCAGTGTATGGTTTTACTGGAAAATTGAGGAAGACAGGAAGAGAGATACAGAAATGCTGATAAGTCACAACCGAAATGACTCTTCAAAACTAAAGTAGCAGCAAGTCTCTTCACAGTACACAATGACAGATCCTGCACCTAAAGTCAGATGTCATCCTCTGCATCACCTCTTTCCTTGCAGTGGACTACAGTGGACAAAAATAGAAGAAAAGTTGGCTTGTTTTTGCTGCTCTCTGCTACTTTCTCTGTTGGCTTATTGTTCTATGTCTTTGCTGTTTGTGTTGCTCTGTAATGTTCATCAGGGTCTGTCTAATGTCTTTTTGTGCACTCTGTGTGATGATAATTGTATTTTAATGACCTGGGACTGCAGCTGGATTTCTAGACAACTGGCACATTTGCACTAATGTTCTGTAAAATAAAGAAATAGCTGAAACAAAACGCTTCTGTTTCCAAATATGGGATTAGAATTCCCACTGCATTCACTGGTCCTTGCTGCAGTGGCACATGTCATGAGGCGGGTGGAGAAATGTAGGCAGCAAAGCAGAAAATGACAATGCAGAAATGAAGAACGCCCCCTCTCTGTCCCTCCATGTGGGCTGTTTGTGATGCAGTACCTGTTGGGTGCTGGAGGCAGTGTGTCTGAAGGTGGTGGACATGCTGCGGGGGGTTTTGATGAGCTGCGGCACATGTTATTGTCAATGGGACTCCTGGAAATGGACAGCAACATGCAACATGATGATGACTCACAGCTACAGCGACTCTATTGGCTGCCACAGTCAGACATGAAACCAATCCGAGACAGAACGAGCTGAAAAACCAAAATCTACTCAGTAATGTTTGGACAAAATCCACTTATTCTATCCTTTAAAATGCAGAGTTATGTGTTACAGATTCAAATGAATGTTTAAAACACTTGTGGTGTCACAGACTGTTGTTTCTTTATGTGGGGGATGAATATGGGGGAAAAACACAGATACAAGATGCCACCTGCTGGTCAAACAGGTGAACTGAAGGTGTTACTAAAAGACTCCCAACAAACTTACAACCAACCAATGAAAAAACATCTCATAGCCGTGACACTAACAGTGGACCTTCTTTTTAAGTCCTTATTGGTCATTTAAAGACAATCTCTATTTTGATAATAGGTGCATAATGGTGCTGTAACCTGTGCTTGGTTTTGTTTTGTGCTCCACACTCTCAACTCATTATATATGAAACAAATGGAAATGAACAAATGAAAGTGATCGAGCTCCGGATAAAAAAAATCCAGATCTTGTAGCAGAACTTGGACTTGAAGGCCTCTCACACACATTCACACACCTCCTGTCTCCTGCAGGCCGGCTGGGCTTGTTGCTGTCTGCTGAAGGCTGTTCCTGCTTCTTCTGGAGTCGAGGTTTTGGTCGGCAGTTTTTGTCCGTTCTGCAGACTGTGACCGACTGTCTCTACCTGACTGCTGCTCATCGAGCTGAGGATCAGAAACAAAAAAATGTTGAGATTAATTCTGTTGTCTTTTTTTGCTTGCATTGTTATTTGACTGCTTGACTGATCCCAACAAGATCTACAGTATTTTTAGAATGTTACCCTGACAAACAGAGCTGAGAGAAAAGCTGCAGATACACAACAATCAAGACAATGACTTGCACAGTATATATGTGACCATTAAACTAAAACATGACAAGAGCCCTGTTGTAAGTTAGAAGGGGGTACATGTATTTTTGTATTCTTCTCCCATGACTGGAAACAAACCTTGTTACACTGAAGCCTCATTTTATGCCACTGTTGCTCAGGATGTCAGTTTAAAATGTCTAAAATATGACACTAACCTTCTGCCTGTCTTCATGCTGTCGTCAGCAGTGCTGATGTCACTGGTCCTGTCATTTTCTCTCCGCTTCCATTCGACATTCTCTGTGCTCCCCCTCTGAGCGTCCAATCAGAAACAGGGAACAGTTAGCTGAACAACCAATCAAAAAAAGAACCTTGTGCCCAGTCAAGTCAGATGAACCAATTGTCACCCTCCTGAATTCACACAAAATTAACGCATGCTTCTAACAAACTATCTGTAATCAGTCAATCAGTCATTCACCGATTGCCTCTCCAGCAGTTCCTGCTTGCGTTCCCAGTCGGCCAGCGAACGGACGATGGTGTCCTGGGGCTCTGAGGTGGAGGAGATCTCCCCTCGGCTGGGGGAGGGCAGGGCTGAGGAGCGGGGAGTCAGAGGCGCTACAGTTTCCTCCAGTATCCTTCGCTCCTGTTTTGATGGGAGAACTGGGTGAGTTATCAGCAACACACTACGTACCGTTATGGGTGAAGTTTATCAGTCAGCAAATACACTTTTCTCTCTGATTTTAAAATAACACACACACATATACATTTAACTGGTGATCTCATCCAGTCAAAAATCATCCTCGTCAAATTGTCAAACACACCAAAGGTGCAACATTTACCATTTAGCATTAACACGCACACACCTCCTCATGGTACTTCCTCTCCTCTTCCGCCACTTCCCTCTGTGCTCTCTCCCACTCCTCCTTCAGCTTCTCCTGCTCGCGCCGGTACTTCTCCTGTTACCATGGCAACAGACACATGACATACAGCACAGAGCCTCAACGAAAGCGAAGACTAAACTCTCTGCAGGTGGATATTTTGGCAGGAAAACAGAGATGATGCGCAGACATATGTGGCATCAAAAGGGCTCCGAGAGGCTTTTCAGTCTTAGTCTGAATCAGTCAATGAAAAACATCTTTCCTAGTGCATCCTACTTGCTTTAATTCAGAAAGGTACTGAGACCTGTACATCCTGCTGCAATAACTCGCAGACTTAGTAAAACATCCATGTGGGATTCCCTCGGTGCGCGCTTAAAATATGAGCCTTGACTTAGAGATATCAATGAGTGCAAAGGCAGCTTACTCCTCTGTTGTGTCTTAACACTTGCTCAGATCTGATATTTGCGTGTTAGGGATAAAAAGCAAACATAAGAGACCAGAAGCAGGCAATGCGGACGTGAGGCAAAAGTAGAGCATGCAGAGGTTCCTACACAATCTCCATTTCAAAAGCCGCCTTCAGTTTTTCATGGCTGAATTTAAGTATTTCCTTGATGTACGATACTATCATAGTAACTATGGGTGACATAACCGAAAGATGACATCCCACTGACATGTAAGATTGTTCTAGACAAGCACAAACCACATGATACTAGTTTTCCACTCTTCTCAGACTTGTGTAGGAACCCCTTCAAAAGAAGGCAGAATTTAAAGATCCAAGATTTAGAGAGAAAGCATCTTAAGCAAGACAGATGGCAGAGAGACGACAAGGCACAGAGACGACACAGAGTCAACCAGGGAGATAACAAGCACATTGATGCACCAAACATTCATCCATTTCAGCGCATCTCATCTCAAACAGTCAACCGGGAACGAGATAAATTTGTACTCATCACTGCAGATTTATTATCAGGATTACACTACTGATGAGTACAGTATGTCATGGATACCAATGAATCCTTTAAATATTTAAATATGTGGACCTGAGATGCACCTCTGATTGGTTGAGGAGAGAGAGGGTGATCTGGGCAGCAGCAACAGCAGCAACCTTGGACAAAGTCCTTGTCTGTGTATGTGCATGAGATGGAGACAGCGAGCAGATAAAACCAAACCGGAGGTTCTTCTACTGCACAAAATCGCCCTCTAGTGGTCAAAGTGTGCACAGGAGTGGCTGGGGTGTGCCTTTGGAGGAGGATATGCTCAATATAAAACAAACATGGAGGCAAGCTTTGCAAGTAGCAGTGAAATGTGGTTAATCCATCTGATTCTGAGCTGAGCACAGGCTGTCACACAGCAGCTGACTGTGTCACTGCATGGTGAGTTCACTCTCAGGGTTTGGTACACATAAAAGTATCCAAATTTGTGGCTTGACATATGTGTTAAACTGGTCTTTAAGGGTTCAGATTTTTCAAATGGGGTTGCATGAGGAACTTATCCACAGTCAGTGTATTACATACAGGAGGTGTCATTCAGCACACCCCCAGTTTGGAGAAGCAGGCTGGAGTTTGACGTGGAAGCTAAGAAATGTACTGCTGTGGAGGGGTCAGCAACAAAACGTATTTTAGCCACCTGAAAAAAAAATTCAGTATCAGTTTATATTTGGAATATTTTCATCGCTTTACCTTGCCTTCTAAGAGAAATTCCCGACAGGGAACTGAGGGCGTTGCACTGCTTTCTTCAGAACTAGACTCCACTGAGAAAAATGGTGATTTAACACTGCTGTACACAGAAGCTGCTGGTCTATCACTGCCTGGATCAGTTAGTTTGTTTGCATTATTGCATGACTTTAGTATATGAAAGGGTTAGTTTGGATTCACCAAAGTCACACAATACCACAAACAAACTGATTGAAGCATCAATAGACCAGGAGCTCCCATGTTCAGTGAACCAAAATTCTGTTTTTTTTTTGTCAAAGGAGTCTGGTGGCTTTGACGAGTGCATATATGGGGAACTGAAGTCGTTAACGGCTTCTCTGTCACTCCTGCTGCTTCTCGAAACTGGGAGTGTGCTGACAGACATCTACTGCATGTAATACAGTAAGGTTAGGGGAAAGGTTTTTGGACATTAAGGTTACATATAACCTTTTCTTTCTTATTTATAAGCATGTTATTGACTATATGTTAAAAATCTACTTCGGACCCACACTGCTATGACGTTGGGGATAAGTTAAAAGCCCACAGATCTTTTTATACACAATCACCCAATCAATACTTACAGGGATATAATGCCAGACTGATGCATTAACTCACATGTAGCTTATTTGTCAACAAGTCGTGGTAAATACAGTCTCTACAATTTACTTTAATCTACAGCATTTCTGACCCAAATTCAATCATGTGGGCTGTGCTACTGACTTGCTGTGCCTATTGAGATGCATTGTAAACTTCAGGCCAATTAACAGACTTAAGGTTTAATTATAGTCAATAACAGAAAGCCCTGAGAGACTCTGTTCTACTACGTATACTGTGTATATGTATGCAAAAGATTATCCACTACTGCACAAGACATAAACCTTTGGTGAGTTTGACACATATGTTGTCACAGCCTGATAAAAGTCGCAGCTGCTGAATGCTACATAGCAAACTATCATGTTAACTGCGTTTATAGTGCAAATGGGCTAATAAAGCCAGCACGTAGAGCTTGCCAAACACATAGCTGAACTTGTAAGTCAGCTATGTGTTTGAATAACATAAAGACAACAATTTCAAACATTTTTGCAGTTTGTAGCAGAGTGTGAGGTGCCATAATTATCAAGCTTCACATGTTCATTTGAAAGATCTTTTTGTCTATGGGCTGTGGTTTACTTCTAGTTACTTATTACCCTAGGACTTGTTTGTACACTCAGCTGCTGAAACTCAGTATATACCTACAACTGAAAGTCTGCTCTACACCTGATCCTACACTGTCTTCTCTACGCCCTAACCTCCATAAGGAACTGAACCCCTGACCTTGCAGACTCATGCGTCATGCTTTACACTTTGAGGTATACTGTGTACCTGCAGCATGCGCTCCTGCTCTTGCTGCCACCTTTCCTGACGCTTTCGCTCCTCATCCGGGTCCCAAGACCAGCGGTCAGCCCGCTTGGCCTGGGGCAACACCGGCACTGACACCTGATAGACCCCAACACAAACACACACAAACACACGCATCAACATGCACAAATACGCACGGCACACAGATGTTCATGCACACATTCACACCCACAAACCGCCCACCGTTCACACACAATCACGCACAATCTCACCCAACCGTGACGCCAATGAGACCATTAGGTTGATATGGCCCCGACACGCACACACAATCAAACACACCGAGCACACACATCCACCACAGGAAAAGAAGAAGGGAAGGGAGGAGACAGAAATAGTTGGTCTACCACAACAGCACTACTCCAATGCTAGCCAAAGGATTCCTACTAAGGAGAGAGAAGACAGAGAAAGAGAGAGATGAGCTCAAATGAAAACGAAAGCAGTCTCGGCCGTTTTCTACAGCATCCTCATCTGGCATGCTACATGAACAGCTCTGTGTGTCCTCTGATATGTGGTAGAGTGTCGCAGTACGACAGTGGGTTCACAAAACTGCACTAAAAACTAATCTCAGACATGATGAAAGTTTAAGATGCAGGCAGTCTTTTTCACGGTCTAACTTATGTTTCTACTGAGATGAAAGATTTTTTTAAGGTACCTGCTGATTTTAACTTGATCTTATCTGCAGCTTTAAGTCATTTCAAGGTTTTCAGCATTTGACTTCTGTTTTTATCTCTGTGTACATGCAGTCTGATAAACTACACTACTGTAACCCAGGAGATAAGCCAGATGAGAAGCAGTAAAAGGGTTTTTTTAGGGTCTGACCACAAAATACTGTTGTAGTCAGATGATGCTTTTTACTCACGTTTCCACGGCGATCCTTCTCCTTCTCTTCTGTAAAGGAAAAGTGAGAGTGAACGGTAGTTAAAATACAATTTAACATAACATTAAAGTCCTTTTAATGGGATACATATTCAGGAAAATGACAACAAGCAAACTGTTGGTTTGACAACCTGAAGGGATAGTTCAGACTTTTTGAAGTGGGGCTGTATGAGGTACTCATCTATAGTCAGTGTATGACCTACACAAACAAACTAACTAATCGAGGCAGTGGTAGACCAGCAACTCCCGTGTACTGCAAGGTAAAATTACTGACTTTGTCAATAGAGTCTGGTTTTGAAGAGAGTGTTGATAACATTTTCAGTTCCCTGTCAGAAAGTGCTGCCTGACAGCAAGGTAAAGCTGTGAAAATATTCTCAATATAGCGTACACTTAAACTAATACTGATTTTTTTAGGTTGCTAAAATGTGTTTTGCTGCAGCCCCCATACACAGCAGTACATTGCATAGTTTCTGTGGCAGTACTCCTGGCTGCTTCTCCAAACTGGGGCGTGCTGACCGCCATCTACTGTAGGCAACACACTGACTATGGATAGGTACTTCAGAAAACCTCACCTTAAAAATCTGAACTATCCCTTTGAGAAGTAAAGATGAAAGACGCTGATGAAAGAATAAACAGAGAGAAAGCAGTGATAGAAAACCAGTCCACCAAAAGCAACATACTCTGTTGCCCTTCAGTCACTGTGTTGTATTTATGTTTTGATGTATAAAGCTCTAAATTAAAACTTTTTTGATTCAGATGTTGAAGCAAACCTCATGTAGCTTTTGGTGGAAAGTATAGCAAGGTAAAGCACACTGACATAAACATAAAACTGATCATTCATGAAGTTAAGCAGGTTACCATTATGATTTTCATAAACCGTCACAGGTGACCTGCTTCACTGGACACTTTGGAAAGACCGTGCATCCTACTCAACAAGATGATACTGACATGACTTAAAACAACATACACTCTTTAACCATGACATCACACAGAGGAGTTTACCCTGAGTACACCATTGTAAACATTTACAACAGAGAAAGACTACTGTACGTCTCTCATCATCAACAATACTGGAAATGAGTGAAAATCAAGAGATGGGACTAAAGGGCTGTTTTCTAGCCCTTGAATAAACGGCAGGGAAAGCCTGTGCGTTCAGCACCCGGGGACGGAAACATGAGCTCCACCGACGAACAAAGGGGGTTTACCTGGTGGAACGAAGAACTCCCAGCGTAACTTAGGATTGCTGGTTGCCAGTGGAGACCTGACACTGTTTGCAAACTCTATAGCGAAATAAAAAAAATGTGTGGGTGGAAGGAAAGGAGGGAAGGAAAGGAGGGAGGGGGAGTGATAAGGGAAAGACAGATGTCAAAACCAGGTGTTGGTATGGACATCAGAGAACTGGGGGAGGCTTTTACAGTTCTGCTCCTGTAATACTGTAGATTAATTTAACTGTAAATGGAAGAACAATATCAAGTCTTTAAAGTGAAAACAGACATTTTCTTTCTTTACCTAATCATTATGAAATAATGCTGATAGCACAGTGTAATGATTATAGCATAATGACACCATCTGGGTTCACATAGGTTCCTTAAGCTTTGCTTTCAATATGTAATTCTGTGTGCCAGCAGGTATAATCTTCAGGGAAAACAAGGGCTCGAATTACAGCACAAAGGAGGTGCATCAACCGTGGCACAAGCAAACAGCACTTCTGTTTTCCATGGTACCTATTACTGAAGAGTATCAATGCAGGTTCTTTGGAGTTACTATCCCCAGTAGTGAAAATGGTGGATGGTGGAACAACAGAAGTAACTGTGAAAACTGAAACCTTATCCCACCAAAATAAGCCTGTGTACCTGGGGTTTTGAAACATGAGAAAACCTGCTTAAAAGGTGAAAGCCTCTTTACCAGTTGCAAGTCAACCAGAGCCGTGTACATGGCCCTGCAGGAGAAAAATGTGCCTTTCAGTGTGTGTGCTTTTTTTCTTACTGGTGTGTCACACCTGACATATCTGATGGACCGGAAAGCAGGTTAGTAAACGGTAGAAAGCAGCATGGAAGCCAGTGAAAATGTTATGGCGTTTACTTTTGTTTATCTCTTACTTATTCAGTCTCTTTTTCAAACCAATGCTGACCTGGTTTTGAATGATGTTCCAGTTCTGCTTGGGGTGGGATGAAGAGTATTTTTTCTGGCGGTCTGTCATTGCATTGCACCGGCGATCTGCTTCCATCACTGCTGATGGAAACAGATCGAAGCTGGAGTTGATAAATACAGGTGACTGCTGCAGTCGTTTGTCTCGGGAATGGATTTCCCATTAAATACAAAAGCCAGGCTGAAGTGGTCTTTTTTTGTGCAGTGGGAAAGGGACTTTGGAAACACTGGGGCAGGAAAAGTTGTCTGTTTCCACTTTAAAAAGGTTGTTATTCAGATTTAGTAAAAAGTCAGCATGTTTTCTACCTGACTGTAATTTCAAGGACAAAAGTCAGAATAAAGACAGAAAATAAAAAGAAAGCAGTGCTTTTATTGCACTATCTGGAAAGGCAATAGCTAACCTCTTTTAATCATGTTTTTGTTGGGAGAAAAGTGAACAGGGGACTTTAATGTAAGTGCCAATTAGAGATTATTGTCTGTTGAGCAGATGAGAAAGGTGAAGCAGGAGTTTGTGCAGGGAGCCAAAATAATCACACATTATTGGAGGCCTCTTAAACTCTGATTCAAACGTCTTGCACTACAACAAAACAGAAAGAGTGTCAGGCTGAAAAGCAAAAGGGAAAAAAGCCAGCAAGGAGGATATGCTAATCAAACTGAGAAACCAAGGAGATGTATGGAAAAGCTTTTGCTGGCTGGTATTTGGATGTAAAGAGTTCACTAACCTGCTGTTGTTTCTCTTGGTGGGTGATATTCAAATGATCCTGGTGCAGCTAAGCTTGGTACATTTTCTCTCCTCAGTGACGACTCCTGGGAACTGAGAGCACTCGCCTGCAGGGAGATTTAAAGATTATCCGTTAGAGGGCTGGGTGATTGTTTCTTTGGATGTTTGGTGACAAAATTATTGATATTAGTTTGGTTAGCAGCCTCACCTGTGAAACTACTGGCTGACTTTGCTGCGTGCTGACTCCTGACTGGACAAGGTTGGAAATGTTTTGACCTGATGGTTCAGGTTTTTTTTGTTCTTGTTTGGCTTCTAAAAACAGACAAGACAACACAGTTTTATCCCTACTGTTAAATTCATCTGAGAAACAGAAAGATAAAGACAATTTTTCTTTGCTTTTTCAACTAAGTCGAGGTTACTTTACAATAAACCTTGACTTGTCATGACAAAACTATGAGCGACCACAAGGGGTCAGCATAGCGGCATGCTGTTCAGACCTGCAGGTGGCCTTTGCTGAGCTGCAGCATTTGATGTCTCCTCCTCTGTAGCAGCTACTGACTGGCTCTCGGTCTTCCCAAAGCTTTCTTCTGGCTTCTGCAGCTCCTATAAATGGTTCACATGTGGTTTCAATGTTGAGTTATAAAACATCATAAACAAGCCTGAGATTAAGAGGCCAGTGTAGTGCACAAAAATTTAGGTTCCCAGCCTTGATCAGTCCCATTAATTACATAAACTTGGCTAAATAATCTTTCTGACACACTGATCACCTATTTTTAATTTCTATTAGATTTTATATTTAGGTTTTATTGTGATCAACTATAAAAGATCTTAATCCTGACCGATGGGAGTGAGGTGGGTCGGCTGGGTGGCGTCGAATGCTCAGTGACTTTCTCTTCTTGCATGTCCTGCGAAGCCGCTTCTGTGCCACTTGGTGCCTCCTCTGCCTTTGCTGACACGGGGCTTTCTCCTCTGGTTGAGGTGTGTGTTGGTGAGGCTGACGACGGAGCATCTACAGTGCTGTTGCTGGTTTTAGAAGGGGATGCCTCGAAATGAGGAGGAGACTCTCTTCCTTGACTCTCGGGCGTGGTGGGAACGTCGTCACTTCCTATGTCGCCGTTGACTCGGAGCAAACCATCCGTCTAGATCAGAAGAGAACAGGTTTAATACTGGCTTTAAAAATGCACAGCAGAGTTCAAGCATCAAAGGTAACCAGAAATGTTCAAACAATACATCGCCCAGGAGTTAGATGATTTGCCCAAAAATCTACATCATGATAAATTAATACAGGCATTATTTTAATAATCCAGCTCACTTCTGAGATGCTTGTCCTGATTAATAACAACATGACCAGTTGAGGATTTCAATTTGACAATGGGCCGACTCTTTCAAGGGACAGTTCACCCAAAACCCAAAAATACATCTTTTTCCTCTTGCCTGTAGTGCTGTTTGTCAATCTAGAGCAGAGGTTCCAAACTGGTCCAGCCAAAGGGTCCAGATTTCTCCTTAGTCATTAGTTCAAGGTCCACACAGTTTGACATATTCAGGGTCATACTGGCGTTTGGCTGTGTCAGCAAGCTAGTTTGCTGTCTCTGTCAAGTAGCTGTCCATTAGTCACTCACAGGAAACAGCACTTCACAATAAAAACACTGTGCTGGAAATTCACTGTACCCCTAACCCACTTTTGGACCAGAACCCCACAAGCTGGAAACCACTGATGTAGATTATTTTGGAATGACTTGCTGAGTGATGGAGATATCAGCTGTGGAGATGTGCATCTTCAAAATAATACATTTGAAAACTGTATTTTGCTTACGTGCATCTACTGCTCACTATCTCCAACACTCTAAACTGATTAATAGCAATACAGGTAAGAGGAAAAATGAATATTTTTCATTTTGGGGTGACTTTAAATGGAAATGGTTGCTATTCTGTTTATTTGTTAAACACTGAGTCTATACAAATATGTCTACATCTGTGTCAGATTAATATTGTCTATAATTTGTCAAATTCTGTCATTTTCCAGGCTTAAAATATTAAAATATAGAACTTTAGTAGATTTAAAAAAATGTTCATATGTTAGAAACATTACCTGAAATGCTGCTACAATTTTAAGACATTAAAATAAAGCCCATGCCTACAAACCCAGTGCCCTCAGTTGTGGTCATTACCAGCCACGCATCTCTGTTCGTTATTAGCTATTCATCTAGCTCACAACACCATGCTGGCCTCTATGACAAAGAGGCACTAATGTATGTGTGAGGAGCTCCTAGTGAGCGGTAACTTAAGACACAGTGGTGGAGCTGGGTGAATGCAGGCTCTCAGTCTGCCCCCCTCTGCCTCCACCTCCTCAACCCTCTCCTTGCAGCCTGTGTGGGCCCTCTTTGTCCACTGGGAGCCCACTTCACATTGAGAGGGCCCTACTTGTCAACTTCTTAAGTCAATAGGGAACAGAGGGCTCCATTCAAAGCTGGGCTCCGCTCAGACTCCTGACAAGACATTCCAGAAAAGCGCTGTGCTCCATTTGGTCTGGTAATAATCTGCCCCTCCCTCCTCGCCACACCAAAAAACAAGATCTCATTTTGAATAATTCCCATTTGGAGATTTTTTCCAGAAGAAAAGGAAATGGATCCTGTTGAGAGTACTTTGAGCTAAATTGAAACATTACATGCTTCTTCTGGGAGGAGATGTCTTGTGTTCTCCTTGAAACCAGCCAGGCTCATCACCATGGTGGTTCTGTGGCATTCTAATGTCACTGCCAAGAGGGGAATTTACCCACCAGCCTGTGAGGAGGGCAGCCAACACGGGAATGTAACCACATGTAAAGTGGTCAAGACCTCAACCGTGCCCACTGCAGGACTGATGTGGTTAACCAAAATCTCAATCATTTCATGTGTGTATGGAGACAACTTTATCATCACCATGTTTGGAAGCGAAAAAGAGTTCACACTGTGGGGTGTGTACTAGTGCAGAGATTGTACTGTGACAATCAGACACATGAAAAAGCTGCAACCCATATGGCATTTGGAGGATGCTGCAAAACATATTATAGCAGCAATAATGCGTTCAGTTGTACTAAGTGACAAGTGCCTCGGAGTCAGCCTCACCTTACTGGGCCATGGGTCAGCTGCTGTGGGTCGTGACTGGAAGTAAGGCTTAGGTGTCAGCAAAGGCACCGGTTTGGGCGACAGATTCCGGTTGGATGGCGGCTCAGACGAGCGGGAGCGAATCTGAGGCCGCTGGTGTGAGGAGTCTGGGAAACTCCTCGATTCGCGCCTCCAGTGTCGACGTGAACTTCGGAGCCGGGGCGGACTGCTGGCGCAGATACCTCATGGGCCCGTTGGGGTCCATGTCGAAGGGGTCTGGGGTTGTTGGGGAGGCGGACAGGGAGAGGGAGAGAGGGAAAGCTGATGGGGGAAAGGAGGGATCAGCAGATATGCTGCGGTCCAGGAGCTTCGGCAGGTGTAGGCGTTCCAGGACTGCTTCACTGATGGAGAAACGCTGGGCGTAACGTTGGAGGATGACTGCTGCCTCCTCTGGGGTTCTGGCTCTCCTGTATGCGTCCCGCAGCTCATCCTCACGACGCTCCCTGTTGTAAGAGGAGAGGAGGTACAGAAAGGATAAAAACAAAACAGCTACGTAAAATGTCTATCAGTCTGGTGATGATAACCCAGACCATGGGTTCGAACCAGGAACCGTCTTGGTATGAGGCAACAATGCTGAACACTGAACCACCGTGCCACCCACATCCCCAAACTATAATTCTTCATCTATTTGACTGTGAAATGAGCAGACCTGCTCTTCTTCCTCTTTTTCTCTGTGGGAGACCGACTTGTTAAAGGAACTCAGGAGGAGCTGCTGTCACCTTGTGCCCACTAACACCAACTAAAATAAACATTTAATTCTCTTTTCTAGGAAGTTTTCCATAATACTAGTGTTGTTTTGTACATACAGCTTTGGTATTTTTCTTTTTTTAGCTGAACACAAACTAAACATCTGGTTTGTGAGTATTTCACCTACTTCTCCTCCACTATCTCTCTGTAGGTCTTGATGCTTCTCCTCCTCTGGGTGACACAGCTTTCTCCCGACATCAACCGCTCCATCATCTTCCTCTCCTCCTCTTTCTTGATCAGGTCTTGGGAAATACTCCTCCTCCGATTTTTCCATCGGGCCAGGTCCTGACACAAAAACAGATTGGAAGTGTTTCAGTTCCAAGTGAAACAAGGCGAGAGGGCTTGGCTCAGCAGCGTTATGAGACCTGAAGAAAACTGATTTAAGCTGTTTAACTGGGGCACAGCAAAAGATTACTGGAGTTTGTGCTTTGGCCTGCAGGCACTCAAATCACTGTATATAAACTCTTGACACAATGGAGAGTAGAAATACAAACGGTGCAGATTCTAAAGGGAGCTAAAAAGTAATCTAAATCCAGAAACAAATTCAAAACAAAAACTAGAATTACCGCCTTGTGGTTGTATGCCTCCGCCAACCAGTCAAGTTACAGTTAACATTCATGTCTGTACAGACTCATATATGTAAGTGAAGACTTTGAGGAAAGTTAATATATCTTTTTGGCAAAATAAAAATGATCACTATATTGACAAATATGCTTTTTAAGAATAATTTCCAGTAAGAAACATGCTTTCTTCACTTACAGACTATTTTTTACAGAGGAGTTCATGGAACTGATAAATAGCTTTGTAACATGGTGCAACAACAATCACCTGAAGCTCAATATCAGCCAAACCAATAAGCTTGTGGTGGGCTACCACAGGAACAGGACATAACACAAAACTGCAGCCATGACAAAGCGCAATTCTTCGAATATGGATGTTGCTGCAAAGAAGCTACATATTCTAAGCCAAATGCTCACACACATCTTCAACCTGGCAGCAAAGAAGATCTATGCCATCAGCACAGTTTCAAGGTGGACACAAGATTAGCGTCGCCAATTCAGAATCTGACCGAATGTCTCTCCTTCTATTTCCGAGTTATAATGTTAAATGATGATCAGATAAGTGTTTTTGCAGAACATTATGATGTCACAGTGAAGTTGACCTTTGACCTTTTGGATAAAAAATGTTATCACTGCATCGTTCTTTTCTTTGAAGACATTTTATTGTTTAATTTTGATTAGCGTATGAATTTTTGGAGTTATGGCCAATGTTCTTATGTTTGTGAGGCCACAGTCACCTTAACCTTTGACTACTAAAATCTTCTCAGTCCATCCCTGAGTCCAAGTGGACGTTTGAGCCAAATTTGAAAAAAAATTCCATCAAGGCCTTCTTGAGACATAGCGTTCACGAAAATGGGATGGATAGACAGATACCCCGAAAATATAATGCCTCCGGCTGCGGCTGTCGCCGGCTCAAAGGCATAAAAAAATCATCCTAATCAAAAATACATAAATGCACACAGGCTAGGAGAAATAAAAATAGTCACATAAAACCAGACAAATCTGTGACACTCACGTCCTGCCAGTGATCGTCTTCTTCCTTCATCCTGTTATACTGGTTGTGCATCAGTTCATGACGCACCTGACTGTGAGGCTGCAAGATGGCCTCCTCCTCACCACGCATGTCGATCATACTCACACTCCTGAGGAGAGGAGAGGAGAGAGAGGGAGACAGACGGAGAATATAGATGATGAAAAATATATTTTGACATGTCATTTCAAAAACATAAAATGCTTAGTCTTTAAGGCTGCTAGTGAGTCCATGCATTGCCCTCAGTACATTGTACTGTCAGTACAGTATGTTCATGTCTTTTGTTTTATACAGTCATGTAAAAACACTGACCTTTGAAGCTAACCTTCTCTAAAATACAGCAATCACTAAAAGGGCAGTATATCACCCAAAATCTGTGTTTATACAGCAGTGTCAAAGCAAACACATCATCCGTAAAAATGAATTTGTACCAATTCATCACTGTAAGGAAAACAGAGTAACCTGCAACCTCTGCACAGATACCAAAATACAGTAGGATGTATCTTTTTCAGACCAAAAATATAAACAAATGTCCATTTTCAAAGGTAACCTGATGCTCACCCTGTAGGTATACCTTGGATTTTGGAATCTATACATGTATATATTTACAATTCGTTTCAGAAGCAACATGTAACTTTTCTCCGGTTTGTTCTTTTGAGTGATCCCATATTGATTCATGTTACATTCCAACATTTGTTTCAACAAAATGCATTACATTAAGGACATTAAGATGCCATTTAATGACACCTTTAAAACAGCAGCTTCAGGTGCAAGTACCTGTGGTTGATAAGTTTTTTTTAGTAACATTCTGATGTGAAAGATGCAACAACCAGTGTGGTCTTCATACAGAAAAAGATTTGTTACAGACAGTTGACACTGGTCTTCATATTTGAAGCAGTTATGTGAAAGCATCCATTTTTAGATTACAGACAAGAAAGTAAAGTGCAGCCTTTGTGTTAGGAGCATGCAGCTCATCACAGAATTAGAATGAGTGAAATCATTATATATATTCTACTATAATTGTTTTTCTTTTTAAGACTCAGAAAATGGATGCATTTTTCATACAAAAGTTATCAGGTGTGGCAGGAGAGTGTTTTCAACCTAAGAGATGACTGTTGTGTTATTTTACTTTAAAAGCTTTGCTGAGTGGGGCGGGTAAAGGAACAGGTGTCATCTTTGGTTGTAGACATTACTGCTCCTCCAAATTAAAACTTTTCAAACAAACATGCATTTAAGTCATCTCCTGGTTGTGAATCCTCTCCCCTGCTTTCTGAAAAGCACTTTTTACATTAGCTTTTAGCAGCAGAGGACATTACTGTCATGATTTATTGTGTGAGGGATGGGATGTTGGGAGGGTGGATGAAATGGTTGTGTTACTGTTTGTGAAACATGCAGCTGGCAGAAGCACTAAGATGTTGTCGGAGCAGCACAGTTGATCAATTCCTCTCCAGAGCCACTTTTAATAAATCTAAGAGGAGCTGGTTGTTGCCAGCCAAAGAGGCAAAAAGCATGTCAACTAGATTTATTAACAACAAATTTTCTCAATATTTCAGATCAGGTGTAATGGCAAGAGACATTTGACACTGTTAAGGCACACTGTCAAAAATATCCACCATGACAAGCCATTTAACTTATTATGTTGTAATTTTAATTTAAGTAATACAAGTAGGAAGAATCTGCTTCATTTGGAGACTTTTTGTTTTCCACAAAAAGAAGAGTAAGTTGCACTAAATCATACACAATCATCTTCTAACAGACATGACACATCAGCCTTCACTGACTGTACTTACTCAAATTTACACCTCAAGAAACCTGCATGAATGAACTTATCTCATGCCATTTAAAATTTTGCCAGAAATGTTTGTGTGGGAGCTGCAAAAATAAATTAAGCACTTATTAATGGCATTCAGTGAAGGATTAAAGTATCACATGAGGCCATTTCAGAGGATTTTCCATCCTGGCAAGAGTAAGTGTGCTCAGGGAATCAGTGCATTCTTCTACAACATGGTCAAGCATAAATCATAAATACATTTTTGCTCATGTGACCTTAAATCAAACAAAAACACCTCCGTCTATAAACTGTCCTGTCAGAACATGAAGTTGTTGTCAATAGCTTCGACAAACTTCTTTAAATTACTTGAACTGTTGGCAGATTTTCCCACTTGCATACAGAAAAATCCAATTCGAACATTCAATGAACGATTGAATGAGTTATTGAGCGGGCTTTGTTTCGTAGTGCAGAGCGGTGCTGAGCCAGACAGCTTAGCCTCTGAGTGGTAAATGGACAACTTACTGTGGGTCATCTGACACACTATGTGTGCGGCTGAATCTGCAGAAGGCAGAGAGCATGGAGAGAGAGCACAATCACAGATGAATACAAGTACACTCATCAGAGAAACACGTCATTCGCTCATGTGAATATCAAAACACGTGATGGAATATTGAATTGTTAGCTAGTGGAAACATACTGTACAGTGATCACAGCTGATGATGAGTTAATACAAAATGGTTTGTGCCTGCTGGTTTTGTATCTATGCATATACAGTCATGGAAAAAATTATTAGACCACCCTTGTTTTCTTCAATTTCTTGTTAATTTTAATGCCTGGCTCAACTAAAGGTACATTTGTTTGGACAATTATAATGATACAACAAAAATAGCTCATGAGAGTTTAATTTAAGAACTAAGAACTATTCATTTTCCATGGTTTTCTTGATAATAACCAAAATTACTTAAATTCTTACATCAATAGCTATGGCATTGTACCGCCAAAAACACTACTTTTAAGCATTCCATGTTTTCTTTTCTGTTTGCTTTAAACACATGATACACACAAGAGTTAATACTTGATTGCATAACCATTGTTTTTGATGACTGCAGCCATGCGTCTTGGCATGCTCTCCACCAGCTTCTGACATTGTTCTGCTGTCACAGCAGCCCATTCCTGTTGGACAAATTCAAACAAATTTTCTTTGTTTTTGGGCTTGTGGTTCTCCATTTTGAGTTTGATGATTTTCCACAGGTTTTCAATTGGATTAAGATCTGGTGATTGAGCAGGCCAAGGCATGGTGCGAATGTTGTGGTTCTCCATCCAGGCTTTAACTGACCTTGCCGTGTGGCAAGGGGCATTGTCTTGTTGGAAAATCCAGTCATTCGAGGCAGGAAAGAGTTTTCCAGCTGATGAAAGAAGACTGTTTTCAAGGGTAGTCCTGTACATGACCTGGTTCATTCGGCCTTCACACAATTGCATTTGCCCTGTTCCACTCAGACTGAAACAACCCCAGATCATGACTGATCCACCCCCATGTTTTACTGTAGGGCAAGACAGTCTGGGTTGTAAGCTTCTCCAGGCTTCCTCCTAACCAGTAAGTTGGCTGGAGTGGGCATCAATTCAAAATTGGATTCATCACTGAAGAGAACCTTAGCCCAATCATCAACAGTCCAATCCTTGTGGTCTCGAGCAAAGAGTAACCGGGCCTTCCTCTGCCTTTCATTGATGAAGGGCTTCTTGCGTGCTCTGTGTGACTTCAAACCAGCTTCAACAAGTCGGTTTCGAACTGTCCTTGCCGAACAAGTCACATTTCTCGACAGTGCCCACTCATTTTTAAGGTCCCTGGAGGTCTGACGACGATTCCTGACACAGGAACGGATGAGTGCACGGTCATCTCGTGGGGTAGAAAGACGTTTCCTGCCACGGCCAGGTAGCAATTTGGTAGTGCCATGTTCAGCTTGTTTTTTTTGTTGTTGTAATGAACGGCTGTCTTGGAGATCTTCAGTTTTTTCGCTACCTGTCTCTCACTCATGCCAATTTCCAGCAGTGCCAAGATGGCTGCCTTTGTGGCTTCACATAATTCTTTTGTTTTAGGCATTATGTGAGAGCTGACAACTTCTGAGTTGTGCTACGGCTTGAATGTAAGCAGGAAACCACTCTAGGCCTTTGCATGTGCAGTGCTGCTTGTGACATGAAATGGCCTCTTATATACCCTGGGAATCAATTAAGCTTAAGAATGTCAAATAGGACATAAAGTATTATGTGACCAGCTGCATTTTTTGTTGTGTTCATTGTATTATACGTTTAGTGGTACCAGATATTAGAATGAACAAGAAATTGAAGACAACAAGGGTGGTCTAATAATTTTTTCCATGACTGTAGTTTGTATCTGTCAGTTCCTGTGTTTACTGGCAGTCCTTAAACCAAGCACAAGGGGGCAGTCTTATCCATAACACAGACGGAGCAGAACAGAAGACAAGTTTACTGCATCACTGCAAACCAAAACACTGCTAGCATACAACAGATGCATATGGCAATGATCTTAGAATGCAGCTGACACTTAACCACTTAAAAAAAAAAGCACATGCATCTTTTATTAGACAACATGAAGGATGTGGCTCTCTTCCTGTCTGCGACCACCGCTTGTAGGTTTGGCCTCAACCACAAAGGTCTTCACACAGTCTTTTTTTATGGGGCTGCCTCTGTGATGTTGGAGGGGCGTGAGAGAAAGCGTGGCCTGCGGTTTCTCGCCACAAGAGAACAAGGAGACTAAATTAAGAGAGACCTCGCTAAATCAGGACCAGATAGATTGTTTTCTAAGATGACTATTTGCCATATGGTTTGTTGTAGTAAAATGACTATTTGCCATTTTTTTTTTTTTTTTTTTTTTTGTAGGAAGATGTCAGCCTGTGATTCAGTGGAGCTTGCTTTAAAGCCAGCCATTTTATTGGCACACATGGAATGGCCGATGTTTCACTGATTGATAATGATTGGAACAATAAATGCATTCAAAGAATTAGCAAATAATTTTGGCTCCAACTGAGGTCATGCATAGTTAATCACATTCTCAAAGTTTTTTTTTAATCTCCAGATTTCTTAAAGGTATACTATGCAGGATTGTTGGTTACTGTTTGTAAAAGCACTCGCCAGTGAAAGTAAAAGTCAACCCGAGATTCACTCTCATCTGGCGTTTAGCCTTGCTATATATGTTTTTTTCAGTAATACAAGTAAGTCGCTACCTTTTAATAAAGCCCTGACCTCACCTAAGAGCTGTGGGGGTACACGACCATAAATGTCCCCAGCAAGTGATGATTGAGAGGGATTACTTCTGTATGACTTGATATATTGTTTTTTTTTTTTTTTTTTTTAAATGAAAATCCTGCATAGTGTACCTTTAACCAAAAAAAAAAAGCAAGGAAATGAGAAACAAATACACATTTTTCAGAGTTTCCATGCATTCTGTGAACAATAACAATTGCTTTTTATAAAACAATATCAATCTGCATTCATGTAAAAAAAGATCATGCAATCTTTGGGTAATTAAGTCATCCAGATAGGAGCACTGCCGTCTGAGGTCGAAGTCACATGCTGAGATTGATCATTGGAACAGAGCCCTTGATTTTAAGGTTGAATTATGTAGTTTTAGTTCAACGCAGTAGAAACTCATAAAATGTAGTGTAGTTGCTAGACTGGGCTCACGTTGCTGGAAGAGTGCTGTCCATCCAAGAGCTCCCTCCCTGTGAGTCGTCACTTTCACTCAGCGCCCTTCCCTTCCGTCGGCCTGTATCGGTTGTTGCTGTTGTAACGGTTGCCTTGGCGGCAGGCAAAGGAAGGAAGTGAGGGGGACTCGGGGCTGTGATGTGTTTGGGAGAGGGTCTGGCGGGTGTTTGGCCGGCCTTCTCTGCATCGACTGACGGGACAGCAGCAGCTCCCTTCTGCTCTGTCACAGGTGGATGTTGCCCTGGCGTGATGACGGGGCTTGTTGCGTCCACGGGGGTTGCCGCAGCGTTTGCTGCTAGAGTTGTTGAATGGTGGAAGAAATCCTCTGAGCACGAGCGAGCTGGAGTACTGCAGAAAGCAAAGCAAACTAAAACGTACTGCTGCCTGGTTATCATCCTATCTCAGACAGCATTTCTCTGGAGGAGCCTAAATGGAGGATTTTGAAGACATAAATCTAAGAAAATTGCAAAGCATGGTCACAAATTCTTTCGGAGGAGACTGGATGTAAAAACAAATTGAAGTCAGACAGCCAGAGCAAAATTCGCTGAACGCTCTGTTGTCTGTCATTCTGTGATGAACAGCTACTTTCTGAGAGGTTTATTATTGGACTATAAATTCCCAGGATGCATGGACGGGAGAGAAAGGCTGTGAAAAGGCCAGGCTGCAGTCCCAGCCTGCTCAGGGTCAGGGAAGGAAGAAAGTCTCATTTCCGTACATCCTGAGGGTGGGTCGCATGTTCATGCTGCCCGTGAGTGTGTGGACACATACAGTACATTTCTGTGTGTACCTGCAGGTGGTATGTATGGGCTTGTGGTTAAAGCTGTGTGCAGTTCTGTTCCTGGAATTTAACGGGAATGGTGAAGCGATCTTGTATTAAATGTGTCAATATGTGATATGTTTATGTGATACAACTGTTTTTACTCCCCCCCCCCACAAATTCCGGCCTCAGCTGTCTTCTGGAAAAATGCAAGCTGTTACCAACTAAAGAAGCTGATATCAAAGCCTTATAAAAACATCCTAGAAATCCCCCTTTTTCCTTGGAACGCAGACATAAACAAGTCAGATGTCCTTGGAGCATTCTTTTCACTCCCTTGAAACGCTGACAATCCAATCAATGCCTTAACATCTGTGCCAGAAAAAGCTGGAAACCGGGGGTGTGACTCTAATAACTCTCTAACAGGGCTGTGAATGAAACGTCTGCTGGACCAGGAAATAACACCGGATAGGGCTGGATTGTGAAATAACAAGACTGACATTTTTCAAGAGAGCAACATAGTAATCACGCATCACAGTGCACAACAGCTCTGTGTCTTGACAGCTCATAATCCTCACGTTGTTACGCAACACCAAGTGTAAAATTTGTGACTCCTGGCTGGCCTGCTGGGTAAAGACTCCATATGGGGTGCACACTAGCTCACCTAGAAGAGCAGCGCCCATGCGCAAAGGCTATGTCCTTGCTGCAGTAGCTCCAGGTTCTTTTCCAACCTGCAGCCATTTGCTGCTTGTCATCCTGTCTCCCTTTCACTCTAACACTCTCCTGTCCAGCAAAGGCAAAAGTGCCCTAAAATAATCTAAAAAAAAAAAAAAGACTCTGTATAATATGTAACTTGGCTTCATTAAGCACTGAACTTCTTGCTGACTCACTGTTATGTTGCTGTGGATAAGAACACCATTAGAAATAATGATGTGGTGATCTGGCAGTGCCAAAGATGAAAAGGTGCTGGATGAAAACACCAGCTGTGAAAGCAAACTCTTTTCTACAAAAGAAAAACTGTTCACAGTGAAGAATGTGGATCACCCTGATCAACTGGGACATTGTTTTTGGACAGATGTGCTGCTGGGGAGACTTTCAAGTGTAATTTTTCAGTTTCACAAATAAAATTCCATTCGCCTTCCCTGTGCAGTGTCGCAGGCAGTGTCTCAGCGGGTAAATCTGCACATGAAGCTGGAATTATCTGCATGGCTAGAGGTCCCTGGAGGAAAGTGAGACCTTCTCTGATTTTGATGAACTGACCTTTAAACAAAACAGAAGTTCAGCAGCAATAAGAACCCATGCTGCTGACTTGATTCATGGCCAACATTAAAAGAGTCCTCCATATGTTCAGCATTGCTCTCCTGCACAAAAATTGATGCAGCAGAGCCAGAGACATCGTATTTTCTTATTCCACACATTCTTCTTGCTTAAACCTGGCTCCTACGTGACCCACAGTGCAACTCAACTGCCGACAATTCAGTCAGAGATTCAGGTGACTTGTTATTAGCAGCTAATGTAGCCTGGAACCTTTAGCATGCAGCAGAGATGAGGAGCAGGCTACAGAGGTCTGGGAACCTCATTTCACCACACCCCAAACTTGTAATCTCACCAAACCAAAGTTGCCACAAGTGACATCACTTGAAGTATCACTTGAGGTATGTGGTAGTGCTCTCAAAGACCTGTAAACAGACTTTGACGTGTAAAATTGTTGGAATTCCCCTTTAAAAAAAACCAAGAACAATATCAACAAATTGTTATTAGAAAACTATCAGCAAATAATTTTAATTTCTACAATCTTTATCTTTTAGATCAAGTTGATTTGGAGGAACTATGAATCAGAACCATGTCAATAAAAGGGGATTAGCCTGCTGATTTGAGGTATTCATGAAAACATAAGTCAAGGTGAAGACCTTTGCTCAGAGGTGACCATCAGCTGAGTTACGCTGTCCATGGGGGGCTCTGCATGGGGCCGGGGGAAGCTACGAGACAGAGGATCACTGCTCCTCCTCGCGCCCACCGCATGGATCTCAGCGTAAGGCATGGAGGCAGCTCGCTCCCCTTCCTCCTCGTCCTTTTTAGTCTGGTTCTCCTTCTGAATCTGTATGTGGGGCGGGGTGGGGGACGGGCTGGGGGACTCTCCAGGTGGGTCATCTAAGCTAGGGACCTCATTTGGACTGTTACACATCACCCATTCACACACAGGGACGGATGACGTAATAACATTGACGCAAAATTAGCAACGATGACACGAGGATGATCACGACATGATGGATGTGACACATGGAACACACAGATGTGGGGAAAATTAGGTTCACACATGAGACGTAAAAGGAGGCAAGAGGGAAAACACCATGATGGATGCACAGAAGGAGATGGAGGAAAAAAAAAAACAGCAACACAAAACCAATTAATACATGTGTTTGGATGTGACACGATGGATGAAGTCAATGGCAGGGAGAATGAGAGACAAATTAACAACACACTGGGTGATACACACATGAACAACACACACACAGTACACACTACCCTACAGTATATGCACCGACTCACAGCACTGTTTGGAAATGTAAACACACTGAAGTAAAACTAATTAGATTGCAGTTATTTGACTTTTAATTAAATACCTTCAATCTGTTGCTAATTAATGCTACGCCCAAAGCTCAAAACGTGAGCCTTCAAAAACTACTTCCAGTCAAATCCTGACACTCTGCCACTAAACACACACTCACACCACTAACACTGCACATACTGACACTAAAACGGATCAAGGCACATTATGGAATCCACTAAGCCAGCAGAAATTTGAAACTTCTCCAGTGAGAGGAGCCCCTGACAATGAAATGCTTAACAGAGTAAAAATTTTGATCTCAGCGCTCTCGGCACGCCAAACCAATAAATGCCAATAAGACCATCAGACTTTAATCTGCCTCGTCTATGCAACATATTTCACACTTCTGCTTCGTCAGAGTCAGAGCCAATGAAAACGCACATCTGGCCTCCATCAGCCACTCCCATGAGTACAGTACTGGACAGAGAACAATAATCAGGCTGAAACGTTCTGCAACTAGACATGAGTGACACATAATCTAGGAAAATTATTAAACAACACATAATTCACCAAAATAAATATGTTGAAAGGTATCAGACAGTAAAAAATAAACAAATGACCTATTTTCCAACACATCCAATAATGCTGTCAATCTGATCAGTTTCATCATTCTATGAAAACATCACACTTTCACTACAAATAACTTGATGGCCTACTTCCACCAATATTGATTTCCTTTGTGTCAAGAATTTCCCATGCAAAACACACAACACACACAGGGAGATTAGATCATTTGGTACCGCCAGATTTGTTTGTCAGAATATTTATAACAACCTTTTATTTCAAAGGTTTCATTTGTAGCAAATCAATTTCAAGCTAAAATAAGGTTGTGGTTGCACAACCTGTCGCCAAATTACCAGTTTATTATGCAATTACACCTCGAATGGCTCAGCACCATATTGGTCAAACCTGTCCTCAAGTCCATCATCTCATACATAAACTCAGCTGCACCATCACCCACATACTGAGAGGGATTACACTAAAAATCAGAGAATATGCCCCTCTGTTCTCTGAACATAAAGGTGGATTATCTAATGTATTCACAGCTGCTCTTTATGACAAACAAAAAAAACCTTGAATATTCAGAGCTCCTGTTTAAGCTCCTGTTTAAAATGTTAACTTTTAGCACAAATATTTTATCAAGTTAAGTGGTTTAATGTTAAGTGGTTTAATGTTGTTTAGTTACACAGAACACTCTTTCATTAGATTAGTGAAGCTTTACACTGGTTAATAACAATGTGTATATCTCATTGAAACACTTTAAGTGCACTTTAACTCTACTTGTTACAAAAAAACACACTTGCATTCAAATATCTAAACTACCTCAAATAAACGACAGTGTTTCTTCCCTTGTTATTACTACCACACTCTGACTCACCTGAATGGTCTGTCTCCCCCTACAGGGGAGGTAGCAGTACTCCAACTCTTGCGTGCTCCCTCCTCTTTATCGTTCTTCTTCTTCCGGAGTGGCGTGGGTACATATCCGCTCTGGTTGCTCTTGTTGGGCAGATACTGGTTAAAGGGCATGGCGGTTCGTAGCTCGCTGACGGACGTCCGCCGTGCCGACATGTCGTCCTTTCGGACGTCTGGCATCTTCCTGTGAGGAGGACCGTCGGACTCTGAGTCACTGCCGCGGCCTGTTGAGAGGAGGAGACGGGAGGAATGAAGGGAGTTTATCAACAGGGATCATTCTGCAGCTAAAATGTTGGCAAGTTTGCAAATGCATTTTGGAACAAGATAAAAAGCACAATTACCATTTAATATGTTCTCTTTAGAAAATCAACCATTTTAAAAACTTGCACCTATTTAAACTATTTTTTATGGCTGCCCCCTGAAAGTCAGAGATTAAAGTTATCAGTCAGAGTCCCCTCAGTCACCTGAGAATCTTCATGTCAAGCAGTCTTTTCTTTATTTTTGTGTCAGTCAGTGTGCAGTGTACTTCTGGGGATGTTTTGATGGAGGCAGCTGCTTGAGGGAATAGAAGCTTTGCCCAGTCAAGCACCAAGATAACATTATTATCTACCGTCTACTTAGCAGTGGTAAAGTTACAGCTCACAGCAGCTCAAAACAACACAGGCTTTTTTATTTTGATATTTAGTGCCTGCAAAAAAAAAGGTGCACATTTCCAATAGCGCAATTAGCACACAGTGTCGCTCTCACCCTGAACGTCCTGCAGTTCACAAACAAATGATTTTAAAACATAATCTCACTTTCCCATTTCATTTCTTTTGTTTTTTGTTTGTCTACGTTTTGTTTTTCCTCTTCTCTTCTCTTAATTTTAACCTTAACTGTTGTTGGTTTTGCTATTATTACCAATGAAGATTATGAAGAATTTCTGTACGTTATTTCTTTGTACATATAGACGTGCATGGTTGCTAGCCTCTATGCACAAAGCTTTAATTTACACAAAAAGCATAAAAACATGCAGTGGACATTACAATAAATTACTAAAGAAATTATTTAGAGACGCAATCACGGTTATACTAATTTAAATTTAAAGTAGAGTTACTTTCTACATGCTTTGCTGTGATTACTAGCAAATTACTTACATTAGTTTTCCCATTTAAACGTTGTTATCCTATACTGTGATTAAATGACCATCTACTAATTTTGCTGCACTTCTGATGAAGCACATACATGTGACAGTGTCCCTGATTTGTTAAATTAACCTTCTGAAATATATGTATGGGAGAATAAATCAAAAATAAATTGAGCGGAAAAAAAGTTGATTGAGGAGTCCAATTGTGGACCTCTGAATGAAAATCCCTTAAATATCGCCCTAAGCTGTTACATCATACAGGCTTACAAAACATGAAAGTGCTGTTCCAGTGTTATTATACGCAGTACATTCCAGTGGCTGAACATAAATCAACCTCAAGCAGGTTGACGTCCCGTTTTTATGGAACAAAGCAAGCAACATAAATCATCAGAAAACTTGCATTGTGCAGCTCCTGCTTACTGAATTCTACCCTACAGTTCGGAAGAATCCACTTAGGATGCCACTGTGTCTGTCTGCATCACATTTGAAACACACTGTTAGCTCTTTAATGTCAGTGGCAACACCTGGCTTTGCAGAAGTGCATCGCTCAAGGACTTTCCCCGCTCGGTGTCTTAAATTCCTCCGCAAGATGTCCGTGTGTGATCCTCAGAGTACAGGAGAGAGAAATGAGGATAAATCCGACCACCAGTGGACAGTTAGCATACCAGTCAATCCATCTTCATTAAGCTGTTTGTGCTAATGCTAACCCTAACGATACCGGCAGCCTTGCTTTAACCAAGGTCTCTGCAAAATTCCTCTCCAAGATGTTCAGCACATGTGCTACTGGATTTCCCCTCCCTCTGGATGCATGCATACTCAATCTATGACCTCTGAATTTATGACTCAATGTATATATTTTCCAACCCACAATTTCAACCAGATCAAAACCGTAAAATCTTTTCGTAGTTCTGAACTGATACATGTGGACGCAGCCGCAGCTCTCACTGGAAACAAACGTCACATTTTGAACCCGTGAAATCCTCCCTTTCTATCAATAGCCTCCTTCATTTTTATGTGGTCTAAAAGATTGACAGATCAAGGCCCAAAAGAGGCCTTGAGGTATCTGCACTTCCAACAATGAGTGGTTCAATTATGACTCTTCGCCCATCAATTGGAAACATGAGTGACTCTACCATCCTTAAGGAACAACATATGTCTTTACGGGGTGATCTGCTCTCTCTGCACATCTGGGAACACTGAAGCTTGAGGGAACATTTATCATGGGTCAGTGCCATGCTGTAGCAGAGCTTCACAGAGACTTAGTTACACTGATAATCATCAACATGCAGTAATACTAGAGGAAATGTAAAAGCTGTGGAGTCCAGTTCAGGAAGTAAAGAGTGATAGCGACAGTGACCCTCAACATTTCTAATAGTATTAAAGTGGAATAAATGGAGACACTTTCTGGTGTGCTCTCTGCGAGCTGGCGTATGTACTCACGCCGCCAAAGACTGTCGGCGAGGGTCAAAAAACATTTCTCTTTCACAGCACTTTAAGTCATGACTTCAACTCCTCTTTGAAGAAATGATCCAGCGCATTGTGTCGCATACATTTTGGCAGAATCTGAATATCATATAATATTTTAAGCCTATTAATTTAATAGTATCCAATCAGGGCCTCCAGTGTTTGTAGCAAGAAGCTTGTGAGAAAAAGTGTAAAACTAAGTAGGCATCATATCAAGTCGATTTCTGTTTATAGCTGCAGGCTGTGAACACTGATTAGACTTTGACTAAAAATGTGTTCGTCTGTTACTCCTGTTGTTTCCTTACACCAAAATAGCGGTTAAGAACACCAGAAGCAAATGCCAGGAGTTGAATTTAACAAAATTATGACTGGTGTGTTAACTGCATGCCAAATTAATCTGAGTATACAAGGCCAAATTGTAATAACAATGATATATGATCGATTGCTAACATGCCATGTAGCATTTAAAACCTTATATTTTTATAGCTGAGTCTGGTGCAGTGTTCATTCCACATAAAATGATGATATTATATTACTTTCAGCAAACTTCACAGAGAACAATGAGGGCAAAACAGCATCATCGATCTGATTTAACTGAATATGCTCTAGTCTAGCGCAGCTAAAAACGCAAAAACACAGAATCTATCAGCACGTTAGCGTGTTGTTCACTACCTCACTTTGTCTGTAACAGTCTGTATCCAACTGGCAACATCATCTCCACATCATGTGTACTACTGAGTTTAATGATAAATGGACCTGCACTTGGATGGGGTTCAGTATCTTGTTCAAGGAACTTTGGGAGCTTGGGATCTATGGGATGACTCGATCTACCTTCTGAGCCCCAACCGCCCCCTTTAGCAGCTCAGACAACTGACACTAGACTTTCCTGCTTCTATTACAGACATGTGAACTAACCACAGGGAAAACACTGATTGAATGGACATTGTGCATTATTTTTGGCATTGAAAAAATATTTTTTGCCCTGGCAGGGATTCCCATTGACCTGGTGGCTCGCCAGGCCTGTACAATTATACTATAAACACTGGACACCTCATCATCATGTGTAGTAGTGGCAAAGGATGAGACAATACAACAGTAAAAAAACCAAACCCAACCGACGAGTTCAGTTCACTTGCAACTTCAAAAAGCACAACTTAAATGTGTGCAGTATTTTTTAGAAAACCTGTATGCTGGACAATTTCTTATATTAAAAAAAACCCCTTAAAACTATCTCTGTGACATCACCCAGTTTATTCTTATAAATAGCCTTTGAGTAGCGATGGGTGTTGTCCTACAAAAATAGAAAGAGAAGAGGAGAGGCTTTACTATAGCAGCACCAGAAGCACAAAGTGTCTCATTTATCAACACAGTATCCATCTACCAAACTTGGCGCAGACAAAAGAGCATCTGCAATATTGCATCTCTCTCAGAGACTCAGTTAAACTCCCCTCCCTGCCCCCTAATTACTGTCAGGGTGAAGTCACTTTACAGAGCTGAATAGTGAAAGGGTTTTGTCTGAAAGGTCAGGGCAGGAAAAACCTGGCTGAGTCAAGTTTGTGAGCGTGTTCTAAATGGATGCTGTTGTTCTGGGTGTACTCAAAGCTCCTGTGATTGGATGATAACTGCATTGTTATCCTGTTCTCACTTCTCCAGTTTGTGCCTCCTGGGTCTGATCTGAACACTGATAGTATGATACCCTCAATACCAGCGTACATCTTAGTCTCGACACACTAACCTTCTATCCCTGTTTGCATGACTGAGCCACAAAGTGCATCTGACAGCTATGAATTAAAAAGCCTTGAGGAAATTCCAACTTCGCATCATATTGTGAGACATCATCAATCTGTGCTGTTCAAAGCATTCCACGAGTCACTTTGTGAAAATATAATTCAGGTTTTTTTTTTGTTGGTCCACACATCCAGCATGCCTCCTCATTTTTTAATCAGTTGGCAATTTTTGGTCATTTTTCCAAAATGACAGATCATGTTACTTTGGATCAGAGGTGGGCGTATGAGAATACGAACAGCTTGACGATGTGACTAATCAGCTGTGGGTTACAAGTGTTGGTGGACAGATTGATTGTGGTAATGCTTGTACAGTAAAATCTAGATGCTTTTGACAGCTTTGCATTCTGGTCTACTGAGAGGAAACTTTGTCTTTCACTGCTGTGATGGGTTTCTGTGGATTGCTGAATGCCAATCAAAAATGTGACTGTTTACTGGCCCTTGTTTTGGATGTTTCTGAAAATTGTAGGTTTGCCACGGACGCAGATTGAATATTTTTGCTGTTCTGAAACCATGTTTTCATTGTTTTGTTATTTAGTTTTCAGTATTTATTTAGGGTGGATTTTCCCCCCTTATTACTGACAAGCAAACGTCAACATCCAGTGAAGTTTTTCGTGAGTCTGACTGCTGGTGACAGCAGCTCGGGCTTTGGAGAAGGCAGTTTCCTTCACACTTCCCTCAAAACAAAAACACACTCAGACAGGATGCGTGGTTTCACTCTGTGTTTTCCCACACGCAGTTCTGAGATGAAAACGTACATTAAGCTCTGTGACGACTGCTGTAACCTTTTATAGGCTGTCATTAAAATTTAAAAGGGTCAAATTCAAATAAAGTGTAGCAATGAACAGCCTTGTATGACAGCATATGGTCGGCTTGGCATTATAAACGACTTCAATGCAGCCAAACTCTATTTTTGACCTCTGCACAGAGCATTAAACAAACTGGCAGCTGTTTGCAGCTCGTGCTTGTCGTGATAAAGTAAACATGTTCCCTTGTTATGCTACTGTGTTGGATGTATCAAATAACATATACTAATATATGGCTATTTAAACAAAAGACTAATAAACAAAGCAAAACAAAGATTACGTACATGCAGTCATATCTTTTTGTGGTGTATTATTCTGTTCATTTTATTATCTGTGATTATCAGCTGTACTTTGTGTGTGTATCAACACCAGTGGAGTCTATTGATTGAATGATTAATACACAGCGAAAACTTAGAGGCAAATCTAGAGAAGAAGGTGTAAAAATCAAGGTGAGAAATACCGCTGTCAGTCAAAATAGGCTCAAGAAATCGTCTGTAAAAAGAAAGTGGAAATCATAATTTAGCGTTTGAGGAAAACTTTATATTTCTGCGCAACTTCTAACTGTCAAGTAATTTTAACTCAAGAATTCCAATTCATACACTTGAAAGATGAATAAATCTACCAAGTATTAACTATACATTTCATTACTGAAGATGAGGATGTACCATTATATGGAATTGTGTCTTTTAATCTCAAACCGAAAGCTGGAACTTTGGTTGTCACTGACAGATGGGTCAAGTGTCAGATCAAAAACCACTGAGAGGCTTTACCCATTCAAACACACCTCTTTATCCCAATGTATCAGGATGATTCATGTCTTCCTCTGTCTCTAATGCAGTCACTCATCTCATTCTACACTTTAAAAGAGTTATCAAACAACTGCAGTCCAGAACAACAGGCTTTAACTCTCAGCACAGAGCCACTTTTGTGTGAATGTCAATGGCAGAGCTTGAAATCCTCACTGAAAGGTGTCAGAAACATGATGAGCCTGCAAGGCTGGACACGCACGACGGCTGAGGCACCCATTCATTCACATACAAGCTGTGCATAAATAGATAAACCCACACAGATGCAGAAATAGATAAAATTACTGTAAAATAAAACAGATTTGCTGCAATATGCATTTTAAAAGTGAAATGAAGAATCCAAAGATATAAAGATGATGGGAGGGTTTATTTTTAATGTTGTTTTTGTCCAAAAACAAGGAAAATAGATGGATTAAATACATTATATTAGAAATATTGACTTTTCAGTGTGTTGGTGTGTTTTAGTCAGTTGAATTTAAGGTAGCAAAGAGAAGGTGTGGTGGGCGCTTTATTATTAGTCTATATTTAATCACAGCTAATATATTTCAACTGTAAACATTTATCTGACACGCTTAATCAGAGCTCTGAGAAGGCCGGGGCTCAATGTCTGTACAGCTAATTGTCTCCTGGATTTTTATTTGGCTTGATGATGTGTAAACAACAAACTATGCCAGTGCCTTTTTTTCTAGATCAAATCAAATCCTTACATGAGTAGCCTTCTTGCTTTTCTTGCCCTTTCTCCTTTATCAGCTAAAGCTGATATTTTCATTGTTTCCATGAGGACAAATAAATTGAATGTCTTCTGTTTTATGTCATGTGATTCAACTGATATTAGATGTCATGTTGGTGGAGCCTGAGTTAATATTACAGAACTGAAATGTGTTGGAAACAAAAACAGACATGACAGCATGTGTTACTGAAGCCAGGCCGGGGCATGTTTTTTCCAACATTGCAGATTGACGACAGACATGGTTGATCTGAGAACTGATAGACACAACGAGGACGTACATGAGCAGCTTTTCTGAAAAGAATTTAAGACTTGTGGTGTACATGGCTCTTCCTGGATTAATTAATGATAGCAGACTGGATTCCTAATATTTTTACAATTTAAAACAGAACTGCAGACAGATTTTTTACCAACAGTAAATGCAGAACACTTTGGAACAGTCAGGCTTTGCCACAGCGGAAGCACAGCCTACCTCATTTACAATACACTGTGTCTACAGGCTAAATTTGACCACAACAACAGCAGCAACAGCTTCTGTACTGATTTTCTTCCCTTTCACAGACGTATAGCTGCAACTAAAATGAAACAATGGCCATAGTTTGGCTTCAAAACAGGCACTGCACTGAGATCATTTACTTTATTATTTCAAATAGCCTTTGACTAACACTGGGCGTTGTCCTGTGAAAACACAGGGAGGAGAACAACAAGCTTTACTACAGTAGCACCAGAGGGACAATGCACCTCATTTATCTATATACTGTATCTGAACACAACAATTGGCCCAAACAAAGCAAACAGTACCGAATTACTCCCCTTCCGCAAGACATATGTGGTGCAGCTAAAATGACACAATGGCTATTGAACAAATCAAACCTATAACCTTTAATTTTAACGATGGTCATATGAGCAGCAATGTCACACATTCACCATAAATTCAAACTAGTGTTGTAGTGTGTAAACAAAACGGACTATTCCCTACCATCACTGCTGCCGCGGGCGACCAGGACGTCCGGCGACGGGGTTTGTCGTGAGCGTGAGCCGAAGGAGTCCAGGCTGTCGAACGAGTCCTCGCGGCCGTGGCGTGGCGGGGAGAGAGAGTCGCTGCGCTCAGAGTCCCAGCAGTCGATGTAGCCGCTGTCCCGGATGCTGCGTTTAGGGCTGTCTGCCTCGTCTGCCTCCTGAACATTCATAAACACATGCCCAGGTTATATAAAATGTATTTGTTAGTGTAAAACATGAATACAAAAGAACAGATACGTAACATTTTGCACAAGGTACATGAAATAAATTTCTGTTGTGTGAAAAGAATTTAATTTTTACCAGGTCAAACAGTATCTGAAAAATCTGTTTATGTCCTGTCCCCTACAAACATCCTACGATCCTACATCAACTTTCTCTAGTCGTGTTGCTTTTTCTTCTACTTCTTCCTCTCTGCATCTTTTCTTGTGCTCAAACCCTTCTCTGCATCTCTCTCTTCACCTCAGTGACCCCTCCCTTTGTCTGTCCACAGTTGAAACATGTCTATGCAGCTAATGGAAGGTGGGGAAAGGCCTTTCCTGTCTACCAAAAGACTTCCTGTTCCTGACCCCTGCACCGGTCTGTTATGCAACTCCTAAACCTCTCACAAACTATATTGTGTTTGCAACTACTGCCGCAGAATTCCCGTCTGACTTTACATCTTTGTCTGACATACGGTCAGTTTGAATTATGCACAAATTTAAGAGGTGGATATTGCAAAACCAGGCAAATAGAACCAAAACTATTGATGGCTAGATACCACCTGCGGTAACTTGGTTGGTATATATTTTTTTAACCTAATTTAGGTGAAATGACCCTTTAATGACACACATACTCTGAGCTACTTAGAATGACTAAGCAGAAGAGTGCACGTGGGCCAAACACACGCCTGCTTCTTGTGTTTCAATCATCATTTTTTAAGGTTTGGCTTCCATTTCATAAGAATAACTAATAACTGAACTGAGGAGTGCCAATTTAATCTTGAATGTGTGCACCTGATGTGTTCTCCTTAATTTTCAAATCTCAATTTATTATTAAAGTCTCTTTCTGTTTCATAGAAACGTGGCTTTGTTTTGGTCAGTGGCAACGTGTGAACATCTGGGAAAGTTACTCTGCTGAGTTGGCGGCAATTTCTCAGTTTTATGGAACAGCGAAGGGACGTCACATTGTGGAATAAATCGCATGGGGGTGACATCATGGTTATGAGTGGTTGTCATAGAGTGTGTGTGTCTGTATGTGTGTTTTTTTTTCAGGGCTTGCTAATGTTAACTTTTCTTTGTCCCCTTGGGTCAGTAAAGGGGTGGGATCAGATCGAGATGATTGACACAACAGCCCCATTGAACAGAGGTCATCCCTGGACTTCGGGTGAGGGGTGTTACGCACTGCCTGAGATGATTTCTGAGAAGTCTGTGAACATTTAACAAAACACACACTCATTCAGTGCATCCAAAAAAATAAGTGGTCCAGTGTAATCTGTGTGTTTTGTCAAGACATTTGGTTACTGCAGGGATCAAATGTGATTTTCTGCTTACAGGAAAAAGACAGCCTCTCTCTACCCTTTATACCAGCTGTGGTTGCTAGGAGATTTGTAATACAGCAGAAACAACTGACTAACTTGCCCCTGTACTTTTAGATTTACATTTTCATGATATTTTTAGGCGTAGACGTTACTAAACAAACCTTTCGCATCTGTGACAGCAGGCCCTCAAACTCTTTCAGGTCCAGCGTGGGACCGTTGTAGGAGGTACAGCCGTTGGCAGCACGACCCAACCAGTAGATGGTGATTAAAACCTAAAAGGGGAGAAAAAAAATACCATCACACATCATCAACATGAGATGATACTTTGTAAAGAAACCTAGCCTAACCAAGCTGACATTGGGTGAGAGGCGGGGTTTACCCTGGACAGGTCACCAGAATATCACAGGGCTGACACATAGAGACAGACAACCATTCACACCTATGGACAAATCACCAATTAGGCTGCATGTCTTTGGACTGTGGGAGGAAGCTGGAGTACCTGGAGAAAACCCACGCTGACACAGGGAGAACATGCAGACTCCACACAGAAGGGCTCCCCCACCCTGAGGTTTGAACCCCTTACCCCTCCAGCAGAGTAACCCTCTTGCTGTGAGGCGACAATGCTAACCACTATACCACCATGCTGCCAGCTTTTCTCCAGATTCATTAAAAAAAAAGACAAATAAAATAAAATAAAAATAAAAATAATAGATAACACATGTTATACTTATAAAGTCATTACCAAATTAGGGCTTCAGATACAATCTTATTCATGAAACACTAACAGAAAGAGAAAACTGTTAAGGTTTGTTTAAAACAATTGCAAAGCAGGTAATCCAGTGATTATGACTGCAATCTTAAATGCAACTTCCTCACTGAAGATAAAGATCTTCATAATGATAGCTTGGATCCAGACATACTGTCCATTACTGTCAAGACAAAACATGTCATTCAAGGTACAATGAGCCAATCTGTTTGAAGCCTGAATTGGCTGTTCCAAACCAATGACTGCCATAAAATGAGTAAAATTGCAAAACATTAGGGTATTGTAATTTAATGTCTTTCAGAAGATAATTTGTGCAATTCAATCAAGTACATGAAGCCAACACATGGAAACTTTTACTTGTTTTCCAAATAGGTTAAATGGCTACCAATAATAATTTGTCAACTCATAGTCTTACCACAGGAAAGTGCATGAAGCAAACACTTGAAAACATTCTCCACTCTTTTTACCTTTACGTTTCTATAAAGCAATACAAACTGGTTTCCTTGTCATGACAATCCAGCCTCCTTCAAAGAAGTTACATGTTAGCTAATGCGTCCTGCACAAACACAACAAGACTGAGCCATTGTTCTGACCCTGAAACCGTTCACAGGCACTTCTGCTGCTGAAATACAGCATCCCTTCAGGGGTTACAGTGATTTATATTTGCGTGTTAGCTAGCGTAGCCCCACGTACATAAATTACCAGGTCAATCTCATCTCCTTACAACACAGAAACCCTGTGAAAATCAGTAGCTGAAGGGGGTTGTACTTCTGACTCTTCCTTGTAACCTAATGTCCCACAGTAATGCTGAATGTGAATGAGGAAATAAAGCTTGCTGCATTCGATGCGACTCCCTTTGGAGTCAGCTAAATGTCTAAAATGCAGAATGCACAGATTGTCTGAAGCCACAGGGAGATCACACAGGGCTGCACCTTTAGCACTGTTGGCCAAGCGTTCCCAGCTATATTTACTGTGTCCATGTCAACCGGCACTCCACAGGGATTGCTTTGATAAGAAAGCTCAGCATGGCTTAATGTGTTTATTTCAGTCATACTGTCAGTGTAAACACCCTCTGCTGCCGTTCAAACACACTTGGAGGAAGAGTAAAGGAACTGCCCTGCTGCTCAGGAGAAGCACAAAGTCTTTTCTGTGTGATACTGTGCTGACTCCTGTGGGGAAATTCATCTCTGTAGCCCAAAGCAGAGAACCAGCCTAGCTAAGATGCAACCGCACTGCACAAAGGGATTTCATGTTTTTTCTCAAGGGTACTTCGAAGGTGGACACCAGATCAGCAGGATCAAACCAGAACTTTTCATTATAGATCAAAACCACATATGCACATGATATTTCATCTTGCTAAAGCACAGAATGCCACTAATTTACAAATAAAGTGCTAAACTGACACTGCACCTCCTGTGGTTACCCCTAATTATCTGCACACTTTCCCTGAGCAGCAGAGTTTATTGTTTCTGTGTCACCAGCATAATGATAATATCCGTGCCAGCACCCATTGGAAGTGGGTCAGCACCATATGTGTTTCAGTTGCTTACTAGTGTGCTTTAAACGGATCCATATTGATCCCAACTGCACAAGCTGAATGGGAAAACATGCCACAACTGTACTCTCTGCATGACTCAGACATGCAACACTAACCCTACAACAAACAACTGTACAAAAACCGAAACTTGGGTATGAGCATCTGTCGACAGTAGTTAATAAAAACATGTCAGTGGAGTTTTGACATACAGAAATATAAACAGCAGGCCTGACGGTGAAGTAATGCACAGCGACACCCTTGCTTTACCACTTCAGTTTCAGCAGCCATCTGATCTGACAGATGTGGAAAGACCTGTCAAAGAGGTTCCAGCGAAAAACGACAATCATGCCTTTGTTTCATGTGCACACACATTTAAGTGCTGCATACATGTGTGGCATGAATAAACCCCAAAATGCCCCTGCAATGTAAACACAAGCCCACACATGTCACAATCCAGAGACCTGTTGTGACACATAGATACAGATTTCACATACTAGTCATCACAATACAAACACGCACAAGCCGCCTTCCTTGTTCACGACTGCTAAACCATCGTCTCATGATGATCTCAATATTCCACCCATCCAAGCAACACCCTCTTTATACTTCAGCATCCAGTCAGCCAAACAACACCTTCATCACCAATTCAGCAAATTCCTCTCGGTGCAGTTCCTTCACCTCTCAATATGTGATGTGCTGCAGAGACAGCTGCTTTGAAATCCTAGTCCTCAGCCTGAGTCTGCAGGGTCATAGATCCATAGCGTAGTAGCATATTGTGGTAGCAGGTCCTGGCTAAAGCCTTTAGCTGCTGGGAGTTTGTGGGCCGTTTGCTCTTGCTGCAAATGTTGGCTGGGGTGGCTGAGAGTCCCTGTGTGTAGTCAGCTAAATGAGCTAGCAGGCCAGCTCTGCAGCTCGACACATTAAGTTGTACAGTGCACAGCAGCATCACAGAGAGGGAGAGAGAGGAGCCCTGCTTTGACTGCAGAGTGGGCAGGGCTTGCATTATGTGCTCTACTTCTTAAAGTAGCATTAATAGAAAAAGAAGAAGAGGGGGTTGAGGTATATTTGAGCAAAAACAGACATCACTTGGACTGTGCAACTGAATATTTAAAAGGGAGACTGAACAACAAATACACAGGGAATAAAAATAGGCAGGAAAGAAAAGAATTAAACTAGATAGGATATGCAGAAAAAGATAGCAGGTGTCACAGTATTATGGTATACTAGGGTATTAAGAAATCCTGATTGTATGATTTTCAAAACCATCACAAAAACAGACGCTCCGCTTTCTTTTAACCTCATACTGAAGAGGCTGTTATGAGGATGTAGTGTATGTAGTTCACATCATGCCTCCAGAGGTCAGTCTGGCAGAACAGGCAGCTGAGCTGACAGACATGGCAACTGTCAGAGACGGGGATAACCTCGAAGGACTGTAAACTGCGAGCCAGCAACAGCAGAGAGAGACCGCAGGGAAAAATAGTGCCGTTTCACATCTAACAATGAATTAATGTTTAATTTTGATCAAACCAGAGTTGGTGATTGTTGAAACAGTGGACTTACTAACTCAATGACTAAGGGCTCATTTATGCTCAGCGTTAGATATGGAGATAGTTGGAGCCTTCTGTCTGTACTCTGTGCTCATTTTGTCTGTATTTATGCACGTTTTCTGAAAGCTTACAGATTCTGACGAAAAGGAGCAGTACCACAGGAGACTGTGGAGGCAGTATAGTGTAGTTCATGTTCATGTAAGATATGACCACAGGAGACGACAAAGAAATTTAAATAATGGTGGAACTGAACAAATGTGTAATATGGTGAAAAGAATTCTATGTCCACAAATCAGGATATATGTATATATTGGAAGCACAGACCACCGCTGTGTACAATGCTGCCTCTGTTTAACGGTACGATATTACAACATCCTCCACTGTCGCCTTGTGTGTTGTTGTGTGGAAACTGTGACTCTGCCCTCTAGTGCCATCAGGTGGCTGTTTTTATGCCACCATTTAGGATACACGGAGCTACAGTATGGAGCAGCGATGAAAGTATCTAGTAGAGGGAGGGAGTATAAATGAGCCTGAAAGGGATAGTTCGACATTTTGGCAAATTCGCCTCTTGGCGTAATCCCTATAGTCATATGAGTAGGTACATTACCTTTAATTGTCAGTGCCTGCTGTTTTGAGATTGGTGGAGCAGAGCTGCCTGCTGCTTAGCACATAAAATAGATGATACGGCCCCCTCTCTCCTTCAAAACTAATCAAATACACCATCAAATGACTCCAAAATGCTCAAGTGGACAACTTGTAGCTTACACATTCACAACGCTATGAAATAATAATGTAATATTACGAGACAGAGTTGTTTTGAAAGAAGAGTAACTAGAATATTGGCTTAAAAATTAACCATCAGAATTGGCCAACAAGCTTTTCTTATTTTGCACAATGAATAAATATTACATACACTAAAAAGCATTGTATTTCATGTCTCCATCTGCTGGTAGGCCATCACAAAAAGAGTATGCATTCACATGCATGATCACTAAACTTAGGTGGGCAAAATATATAGGTATCGGTATCAGCCAAATGAGTTGTTATATATCAGCCTATCAGATATCGGCAAAAAAATCTACTGTTGTGCAGCCCTATGAAAGAGAATACATATGAAGAAATGTTAAAAGCAGAACAGCTTCAAACAATAAAGCCAGACTAGAAATACTTAATACTCCAGCAGAAAAATACAGCACATAAAGCTGACTGTGGAATGAACAGAGCTGGCAGAGCTGGTGAAGACATGAAAAGAGCAGCTAAAGGAAAAGAGTGTGACAGCCACAGCACAAACAGAAACACTGGACCATAATAACAGTTTACATGCAGACATACTATTTTGCACACAAACAAATTATCCAGAAGTATCACTTACATTCTTGAGCTTTCGGCTGCAGTCACTTCCCCTGGGAGAATGAGAAGGAGAGAGAGTGAGACATTGACTTCTGGTGTTATTTAATGAGATATCTTACATAAATATAACAGCAGACAGCTTTTAAAACAACCAAACTCCCACAGATTCATGCAAAACAGCAGCAAAAACAAAACTTTTTAAATATACAGTATAGAGGAATCTGCAGAGAGTGCAGCCCACGCAGTGAGAAATAACACTCTGCACTCGCATATCTGGATCCAGTTTATTGTTTGGTGATGTATCTATTTAATATTTCCAGCAGTAATGTTTACTGGCTGCAGTTCAGCTTCAGTTACCTGAAATAAAAACTATATTAAAGATTAAAATAGTGCCTTTCTAGATCTACCATTCTGCACCAGTGTGCATCATTCACAAAGAAAATTCTGTCTTCAACAGAAAGTCCAAGGAGACAGATGTCACAGTGGTGGCCACACAGTTTGACTGCCAAGTGGTCTCTGGGAGGTGCAGCACAGAAACACCGCAGCAGCGGCCACTTAGCGCCACAGATGTTGCCAGAATGAAAAGTTGTGAATCTTGCGGATCACCACTTGAAGCTATAAATGGGAAGTGGAATGAAGCAGTTGTAAAGCTGACCCCAATACACACTTGTGTTGTGGAAACAGATACTTCTTGGCTAAGAGAAGGAGACATAACAGCACCAGAGAAACAGAAAAAAACAGGCACAAAGAGGTATGACTACATTTACAGTAAGACTTGGATTTCTGTGTTAGTCTTAACTCGTCATCTCTTCTTTTCTGAAACTGTGGCCATTAACCACAAAACATCTGTACAGCCTGAGGAAAGGTCACAAATCACATAACGGACACTTTCCAAGATAAAATTATAACTCACTCCTTCACAGTTAAATACAAAGCAACTCACAAAATCAAGAATAAAAAATACTGCTTATAATCTCACAACATCCCCCAAAACACAAGGAAAACTGAAAAGTCTAGAAAGTCTTTTAAAACGTTCTTAAGACTTCAAGGCAAAGTCAAAACACCCTGATGTAGAAGCCTGGTCATCCTCAGGCTTTGGCCTGGACTGTGCCCCAAAAATCTTTATATCTGTACTCAGACTTATTGAGTTAAATGCTCTGCAATATAACCAAGTGCGAGCCCAACACCAGCCTTACAGGCGATCAATTAATTCTCAGGATTGATATGAAGAGGAGCCAATGGAGAGACGCCAGGATGGGAGAGATGTGGTTTCTCTTTCTGGTGCTGGTTGTGAGGTGACTGGCTGCAGCGTTTTTTGCAGGGTTTGGTCAGCAGGAAAATATGATGGTTTGAGAACGTTTCTCTCGGAGAAGTTTACGTTTACCATACGTGGCTCCACTCAAATTCTTTAAGATGTGGCAACCATTCCTGGATTACTTTGAGAAAGAATTCCCTTCTAGCAGTTTAGAATAGCCCCTGACCCCCACCCCTACCTGAGACCTTTTACGTTATTCTATATTTTATGGGACTAATTTTTTAAATTCATTTTAATTTATTATTATTATTATTATTATTATTATATTATTATTATTATTATTATTATTACTGCCCACTGTAACTACTTTACGCCACTGAAGACCATATAAAGACAATTAATTGTCTATAGTTAACACACTGCCATGTATGAGTTTGCTTTAACTGGAATACAGGTTCCCATATTTTTAATTTAAATAAACTTTTATTGGAAAAAGGGTAACTTTTATACTGGGTACACTGTATACTTAATACAGCTCAAACAGAGCTGAATCAACCAATGAACTTGACTGTGAGCAGCGGATCATGTTGTTAACCATAACACCCTTATCAGTAGGTAATTCCAGTGTAACAGGTCCTTTCTATATATTGCATTGTAGCTTTATCTACTGGCAACCCAAGTAAACACTCAACAGATAACCGTGAATACAAAATAGCTTGTAAGGATGAAATACTGCACAATCTTGTGTGGGAAATGGATTATCTTAGATGGAAAACAGAACAAAACCTGAAGGAACTGTAAGAGGTTTAGATTTCATTACATGATAGCACAATGCTGATGTCAGACAACAGCCACATCTGCTGAATAAAAGCCTTAATTAAAGAATAGAGAAAATAATGAGCATTTTGTTTTATCTCTGAATGGTGAATCCTCGGTAAATTATGAGACTGCTTATAACTAGTTTCCAAGGCCTGAGGGTCACAAAGCCCAGCTCACTCAACACAACAGAGACACCCAAATTGCAGTTGCGTGGCTTTTCCATGACAGCAGTGACCTGAGAGAGAGACAGAGGTAAAACAGGAGGAGAAGAGCCAGGAGAGAGTAGCTGGAGGGAATGATCTGTAAATCTCCCCCTCCTCCTTCCTCCTCGTCATCCTCTCTGTCAGCTGACTAAATAAACACAGACAGGTTGCTTTTCTCTGCTGTTACCTCATAGAAGCAAACCTTGAAAACAGATTCCAGCAGGTATTAGATCAGTTAGAGGCATATTTTTCCCCTTTCTTTTCTGTCTATCTTGTCTCAGAGGCATTGTACAAGATTTCGTTAAAGAATAATCAGTAACACACAGAAACATATATGTCAAAGATGTACAATGTACAATTTTTTACCGTATTAAAACCATATATATTTCGGAGATCATATAGAACAGCTTTTATTTGCTCCTCTTACAAACTAAACAAATGTAATATAGCATTGTCAGTATAATGTCTAAAATCAATAGCAAAATTCGGGATGGAATCTTTCAGAAAATTATATCTAAAGTCTGCAAAATACATTACTTGTTTGATAGCACTTTAACAGAATGAGTAGACAGATTTTATGAAGAAATTAATGATGGACTTATGGTGTATTTTTGTCATCCTTTTTACTGTATTCTACTTTCAGTTTAATATTTATAAATTCAGAAAAGCTAAGGGGAAACATCACATCACCTAAAGTTTCATCAGCGAAAAAGTGCAAAGCATTGAAACTGATTTATTTGCGATGACAAAAAACTCTCATCTGGCTGTGGAAAAGTGTTTATGTTGTTTGATGGGTGGTTCAAATGTTATTCCCATTAATATTACCACAAAAACTATTTTAGATAACAGCATGAAATAATTCCCAATACTTGCTGACAGTAAAGAGTAGTCGTAACTTAATTCTAATCAATATTAATGAAATCCCGAGGGGCTTGTGTTCACTTGTGGTTTTGCCTTTTCATCATATTTATTTCTACCCAGCTGAGGAAAACACTTTTCTTTTTTTTTTTTGCTAGTTTGTATTTTTGCTGCATTTCAAAACTTTGTGTAAGAATTTGCCAGACAGCCGAATGGAAACACAGCTCCTCTCTCCTCTCCTCGACTGCCTGGCACACTGTCACTTATCTTGAAAATCGATCTGTTTCCATTAGGACGCAGAGGAACAGGAGGTATTTCAGGCCTGAGCTCATAGTGTATCAGAACCTGTCTGTCTTCACGGATCCCTGTCTAAAGCTGTTTCCTAGATGAGTAAACACCTGTCTGGAGACTCAGAGGGGTGAAGCACCGAAACGGCTTCCTGTCATTGGTAAAAGCTGCAAAACGATCGCATCCTGTACGACACAGGGGTTACATAACAAGTGGAAATAGCACAAGGCCTCTGAAACAATGACTCCAGTGTTTCCTTTTTCAGTTTGTGCAAACTGTAGAAATTGCTTATGATGATATCTCTACAGCGAATGAATATTTGTTCAGTATAAAGATCATCTTTCACAGAAAAAGACGATGCATTACATCTAAGATCAGATTGATTGATTTGGTTCCTGTTTTATTCTTTTCGCAGTATCAATTTGTAATAAGTATTTTTTAATTACATATATCAGGGCTGTCACTTTAAATCTAAATTTAAACTACTCTTCGATGTAGGGAAAAATTCAATATTTCACAATCTGCTGACTGACTTTCTAAAAAGACAACTGCTTTGTAACTTTAGCTTGCTGCTCAGGTCAGGCAGCAGAGACTCCACAAATGACCAACATATGGTCAGAAAGGATTTAACGTGGCAAAATTTACTTGTGCTGAGGCAAGAAGCTACGAAAAAGTGGGACAGGAAAAAAATCATGAACTGTGGGAGCTGCCGTCGATAGCTGCTTCACAGCTGCATTCTGCCAAGTAACCAGTTACCCAGCTTTTTATCAAATCAAGAAGAATGGGGAGTGAAATCCTGTGGAACTGTAGTGTATTTTACAGAAGGGTACATGAATTGCATTTGGCGCTGGGTATTGGTACTCAATACCAAGGTATCAACCTAAATAACCCGGTACCAAGTAGTACGGAAATGTCTCCAGTCATACAATACCTGCATTTGATTCTTTTTGTGTCAGGGGTCTGATCCCAGAGCCCCCTCACTCCCTGCCAGATCAGCAAACTTTCTGCTGCTGCGGTCTACAAAGCTGCTTTCGCCCCAGCGAACGGTCAGTTCAATGTCTGCCTGGTTAGCATGAACTAACACAGCAACAGCTGCGAACATCCAACACTGAGCAGTTAAGCATTTCCAACAAACTCACACCGACACCAAAATGTCACTGTGTGTGTGCGCGGACGGACTCTTACCAACTCAGAGCTCACACTCCCGCAGCAGCTACAACCCTCAGTCTGTGGTGTGGTGAAGCTGAACACGCAGTTCAGTGTGCCGAGATGCCACCAAAACATTCATAAATATGGCTATACTAAACATCACTCCATTCACATTATGGGTATCGAATTAAGTATGCTAGTGGTATTAGGATCACTTTAAGGGTACTGGTACGGTCATTTTATAAATGATACCCAGCCCGAGTTGCATTTAAATTTATTTCAACATGCTACAATTTAAACTTGACAACCTTTAGCCACCACACACATTGTTCCTCTGATTTTGAAAATATTATCAAAAACAAATCCCAAATGTGACATTTAAGTTTGTAAAATGTAAAGTCACATTACTGTTGCATTTATGGTGTCTCCTGTCACTAGTCAATGTTAAGGTATATTTGAGGACAAATATTTGTAAAAAATTATGCTAAGAATAACATTACATCATTACTGAAGAAACGTAAATAATGCACAAGCAGGAATAAGTGCACTATTACTGAAAGGGACACCAGAGTCCTGTTTAAACTGGAGCTAAATGCAACAGAGTGATGGTTGCACTCATGCTGAGAAAACAAAGGCTGCTTTAACAATAGTGTACACAGACACACAAACACACATGCATACACAAACACACACACACAAACACACACACACACACACAACACTGCTTTGAAAGAATTCCTTGTCCCGACAGAACCGGTCAAGCAGCTCCTCCTGAGACCAGCTAAGATTAGCACTGCCCCTGCTCTCTCCAACCATCTCCGGCAGCACCTTTCTAAACCGTTCTGTGAATGAAACCTTGTTGATACATGAGGACAGCACATGCCACTCACACACTGACACATTCACACAAACACATGCAGTATATATATAAAACAACTACATGCACTTGTCTTTGTTACCAAGCAACAAAGTAGGAGTTATGGTTCAGAGAGTGAGTGTTGTATTTGGACAGAGACCAGTTGTGTCAAACAGATATGGTATTGTTGCTTCACTGACACAGGCTCTGAAAACTTCCATTGACTCCCAGTTAGTTATTTATCTTGGCAGTGAACTGGGTGATTGTGTGATGCAGAGAATGACAGACAGGGTGACTGATGGAGAGTGACACACAGTCAGTGATACAGACAAGCCATCCTTTGAAACACAACTGAAGTGTTCATCATCATCAACACTCGGTCCATCCACTTAATAAAGGACAAGTCTGTATTCAGTTCAAAATGTCTTAAATATGCACATGAACTTAAAAACGGCAACTAAACAGACCGTGAAGTGAGACTGTTTCTTTAAATGCTGTTTTTGAGGTCAAGACTGAACTTTGAACCTCAACTTTCAGGCCAAGTCCTTAAAGCTCCAGAAGAGCTACTGCCATCCACAACTCATTTATATTACTTTTAAATCAACTGTTACACATATTATCCACCACAGTACACCAAAATTAATCTGCATTTTCCCAAAACATAGCTGTGTACTCTCCACCTGTGCCTCATTGTTTACCCTTGTGAAGAGAACTCTACCTTCTACTAGTAACAGAAACTCTATGAGCTTTACATCCTTTTGCTTTAAAAAAAAACAGCACCCTCTTTCTATTTTGTTCACCGAAGCACAAAGATCTCAAACCTTGATTTAACCAGATAAAAGTCTAGTTTAGATCATCTACAAAACACCTGGTATTTGTAGTCATAACACTGTTCTCTAATGCCGCCTTGTCCAGGTCTCTCTTTAAAAGGTAACAGGCAAGAAACACTTGAAACTAGTGGAATTATAAGGAGACAATACACAGGTTACATTTTCAAAGTGTAACCAGCGTAGATGTGAATACAAACCTTCAACACAGACTCCAATAATCTTGCATCTGACCTCACTTTACTGAATCAAAACATAGCAGTTATGTTAATGATCTGCAGACGCTTAGATTCAAAATGAGACCAAACCTTTCTATGGATGTCAGTTTCTGAGCTACAGTGAAGGCCAAATGTTTCCTGCACCTGTTGAGCAGTAAGGTAACACTGAATCATTGAGACTTACTTGGCGGTGGGGCGTGTTGATGTGTCCTGCAGGTCTCCAGGGTCAAACAGCTGGGAGCCTTTCAGTCCCAACTCCTCGCAGCCGCGCAGAAACACACTGAGGTTGTCCTGCACACAACACACACACACAGTTTCATCAGGATAAATAGGCTGTTGGCAGAGACAGAAGGCAACGCGAGGTCAGGTCCATTAACTGCACAAGGTCTTAACTCAAACACACCCATGATACACACACTCTTTCCAATTCATTCAAAATCATACTGTTATTACAGACAAACAACTGGCATTACACACACACACACTCACAAAAATAGTCTGACTCGCTAAGCATGGCATGCACACATGAAAACACACTTAAATACTTAGTACTTCTAGTACGTCTGCTCTCATTAACTCAGTGACTTCCTTCCTCTTAACTCTATTTCTGCCCAATTCTAACCTTAAACCAAGTCTGTACAAAAACAACTACTTGCAGACCTAAAGACAAACTGTCCTCATAAGGTGTAAAGTTTTAATGGGTCCTCACATAGATAGAAGTACAAGAACACACACCCACGGGTAATTAGAGATAAGGTCAAGATCCTCTTCATTTACAGCACATTAAGTCTCTCTCTTTCTCTGACACACACACAAACACACAACATGTAAATCAGGATACCTGCTCGACAGAAACGTGACACCACCTGGTTTTGTGGCTGGCTTTCCTACGTCTCCTCTCTCAAATTACTCCAACTTTCACTCTTCACCTTTTCTTCCTCCGAGTGGCTTCCTTCCTTATCTTCCCTCTTCCACCTGCTTTTCCTCGATCATTCCTTCTTTCTCTTCTTCTCCCCCTTTCACTCTCTCCCCATCTTCTCAGTCGTCCTGCCTCTCTCCCCTCTGCTCTCAGACAAACTCTTTGTTGGATGCAACCTGAGCTGAGCTCTCCTCTCCTGTTCCCAGGTTCTCTCTCTCTTTGTTTCTGTGCCTCTGTATCCTTCACAGGGCCGCAGCCAAAGTCCTCCCCTCTCTCTCTCCCTCTCTCTCTGGGTGTCACCGTTTCCTCTCCACCCTGATTGTCCCAGGCACTCTCTCTCTATCTATCTCTCTCTCACACACAACACAAATACAATATGCTTATATCCACAACATACACACATTTAGAGAGTACTGTGTTTTAAATATACATCCTTTCAAGTGCTCAGACACACATAACTAACAGACTTATTTACATGTACGCACTAGCTGGTGTAAGAAAGATGCATGGTTACAAACACATAAACACACACACACACGCACACACTTGGACACACTTGTTCTCACGATCCTTTCCCATTTGTAGCAAAACACCCCCTCTAAACCCACCCTGCATCTTCCTGTGTTTTTGGGACAGCGCCATCTCTGCTCTCCTGGTGAGGCAACTCCACCCACCGAAGCGCACACACAGACACACACACACACACACACGGCCATCTCTTTGAGGGAGGACACAGCAATCTCTTCTTCTAACAGTTTCACTCCAGGGAGGACACACCTGCAGCAGTGTGTGAGACCTGCAGCAGGTCTCACACACTGCTGATCAAGGTCACATTAGACTTCAAAATAAAAGGGCTGTGAGTCCACTTGTGTCCAATTAATATCAGCGTGGGCTCTGTTAAAGAGTATTTCCAAGATACCAGAAACGAGTTAGCACTTGGAACAATAATGGACTCCCTCAGGGTGGGGACAGTCTGTAAGAGGGGCTCCCAAGCATTTTGTGTCCAAGTAAACAGATCCAAATATGACCAAAACATCCCCACTGAATGGGATTCTGTAGTTAAGTTCAACAACTGGGAGGATTTTCCTTTGTTGTTTTGTGTTCAACTTCTTGGAAATCACAACAAGAACATGTTATTACTTACTCACTTTGCTCATTAATCATTTGATATTATAATTATTTCCAGATCACACTTGTGCAAACACTTGGACACTCTAAGTGGAAACTCAGTGTGTTTAAATCCCACAGAACTGGAAAGGGAGATTGCAAGGGTGAAGTGGACGACTGAACTTGCTCAATAACTGTGTCAATGAGCGAGCCTACTTAAACAATGCCTATTAAAACTGGAGTTTCTGGCTAACAGTGGAAGACAGCAGAACTGTTGGACAGCTGTCTGAGCATTCAGGTTTCATATTATAAATAGCAAAGCAAATTAAATGACTAACTCAATATGTAATAATCTAATTCTAACATATCAAAGCCATTTCAAACAAGGGCTGAAGTCAAAGCTTAAAAGTAAACATACACAAATGTGCATCTCAAATAAAAGACGCCACCTCTTCTGCAGCACAGAAGCTCTTCCCTAAATGCACGCACATGTGATTAATAATCGTGTTGATAACATTCAGTACAATCCTGTTTGTTAAGCATGCACCCCTCAGTCCTACCCAACATGTTGTGCAATATTCAGCTACGGGCCCTGTAAAGAGATATTTTTTCCCAGAGACAGGCCCTTAGGAGCTGTTTGATAAGGAACCACCAAGGAAACCATATTTCTAAAAGTATTCATCAAATAGTGAGCGCTTGAAAAGTTGCAGCCAGGGGCTAGATGAGGATCTGGTGGCGCTGACAACAACAACAATCTCAGCTATCACAGAGCAACTTCAGCTGTAACTTCAGCAGCTGAACAATTTTGTCCCACAGTTTTCCTCCATTTTCCAGCTTGTATTTCACACGGTCTGGAATTGAAATAACAAACACTGAAATAAACAAGCCAACAGCCGATTCAACAGGCTCATTTAGTAAGGATTTGCGTAATGACACACAGGGTAATTTAGTGGGTGTTTGGAGTGTGTGTGCATGTGTGTGTTGTGTGTCATAAGAAGTGAATGTAACTCTGTGGTGATTTGCAGGTCACTGCCACAGGAAACTGGGCGTCTACCGCAAAGAAGTGACTGACAGCTGAATGTGTTTGCAGAAGGACTGGGAGGTAGGAGATTGACTCTGACACAAAGACCCTTGTCTACACTGTTTCCCCCCAAAAAATGTAGTCATAATAAATTTAGGCAAAAGTTACACCCAATACGGAAATATTAACATTGTGGTAAAATTAACGACTCATAAAATTAAGTAATAAAATACAGCAAAAGGTGCTGCCACATACTCCAAGTTTCAGTATTACTGGCTGTGCATATGATGCTGATTAGTATTGTGTGTGTGTGTGTGTGTGTGTGTGTGTGTGTACTGTACCTACATGTGTACGAGTGTGTGAGAGGAAAAAAAGAGCTTAGGCTCCTTTGAACACAACCCTCACTGTAATCAATATCTGACCACCACGATTAAACCAGGTTTCTCAGGGAAGACGATCAGCAGTCACGCCCTGATTCTGGACCTTGACAGAATCCAGAGGAAAGCTGCCCAGGATGAGGAAACAAGCTGCTTGGGTATCAATAAGATATGTTCTTTTTTTTCTTCTTCCAGCCAAGGATAACACCTAAAAATAAGATAAGCCCCACCATCTTACTGTGTACTATGCACCTAACTACACTTGCCAGCCGCATCACTGTGCAAAGGAAAGTGTGCATCTACTCATGGAAGAGCGGCTTGTGCTTACGACAGTGTGAGATGTAAACATTAATGGTGTCCATCTGAACTGTAACATGAGATAATTCTGTGGTACTAGCATGAGCCTCTCATCCACGAGAAGATGCAGGGAAGGTGTAGTCAGGTAGAAAGAAAACAGTCCTTACATGAAACTGCTCACAACAAGGTCTGTGGATTATCTCGAACAACCGGACCATGATTTCTAGACAGAGACACAGCTGTTGAGTTTTTCAAATATACCTCTTTTTTTTTTTTGCGCTCCGAGCACCACAAACCGAGCGCCATCTAGTTCCATTATATTCAAGAAAAGACAGACGTCTCTATGGGCAAAATCTCCAACATGTTGCAGGGTGGCCTGCCGACCATTTTCTGATACAGAATGAAGATTAATAGATTTACACTGGGAGATTTTTTTACTCTGATTGTAAATAAGGGGCCAGAGTGCACAAAAAGCATCATCGCGATATTAGTTAACTGCAATTATATCAGCACCCGTGCATATGCTGGTCGATTTGTAACAAGAAACTGCAGTAGAGGAATGCTAAAGATATGTCTGACTAAAAATATGCAATCATCACAACTGTCTGATTAATTTTTTTTTTTTTAATATGTACTTATAGTCTATGTGTCATTACACATACAAAAGTTGTATTAGCCTCAAATATCCAGTATCAGGAGGGGCTATAGTACACGCTCATGTCTTTTTTTCTCCTCTTCTGCTTCATGCTGTAAAGCAAAATCCTCTCTATATATCCAAGATGCAAGCTAAGGAAATGGTCTTCAGCATGATGGACAGGGCTTTGAAAAGCTCTCACTGCACCAAGGGTGGTTGAATTATCTCAAGATACTAATGACGCATACAATCCCTCAAATGAATATGAAAACTGTAAATCCCCAAAGCTGGAATTACAAGGGTTTTACGTAACACTCAATGTTTTTTTTTCCTTCTTTTTTTTTTCTACCTAACATGTGCGTCACTGTTGCCCTAAACTTGATGTGTGGAAAACAACACATTCTTAAACATGTGAATTACTACTATTCAACTTGCGGGGTGATCTGCTCCGCGTGTCTGTTTACACACTGTAAAACATGAGCATACCAGTCGACCCAGAGACGGCTGGGAACCGAGCACGCAACAACCAACCTGTTCAGACGAACAGTGAGCCATACAGGCCGAGCTGCCAAAGCACTGAGGTAGCTGCTCTAATTACAAAACAGCCAAACCTCCTCAGAGACTCATTTTCCCATTAGCCCCCAAACAGGAAGAGGAAGGGGGAGTAGCCTGTGTTTTATTACGATGGTCCAGATAACAGCAGACCCCTTGTTTATGTGTTTCTCACCTCTTTAATCACAGCCCAGAGGAAAAAAATATCCCTGCAAAGCCACAGGAATAACCTCAGAGACCGAATTATGAAACTTTTCAAAGCACAGAGACTCATATTGTTTAGACTGGAATAAAACCAGCAGGTGTGATTTTCCTTTTACTATTTATATGTTGTCCTCAGACTAACACTGTAAACATGTTGTCTTCAGCAAATGATTTATCCGCCCCTTTGGGCTTCTTAGTAATGGTCATGTAATGTTTTTCATCCTGTAACTGCACTGCCTCTCCTTGGGCCATATACAGCATTTGTTTTCAGTCACTGTTGTTTGAGATACCAAACACACTTGCAACACAAACTAACAAACAGTATAACAAAAAAATTAAAAAAAAATTAAGATAACTGCATTTATTGGATGACATATTGTCACAGAAATAATTGCAATGAATGACATTGTCATTTTTGAGAAAATTTTATCCTTTCAAAGAGCAATGAACTTTTGATTTTTAAGAATAGTCTTACATTGGAATAAAGAAATACTTTAAAAAGTAGTTAACACCTGACAGTATATATAGGAAAGTATATGTATAATTATAATGCAGCCAAAAATTACTCAGTTTGAAACTTAACACAAAATTTGGCGAACAAAAACAAACCATGATGCCTCTTGTGACTAAAAGACAAGCTTAGTTAGCAAAACTCCAGGAACACCGCAGTTACCTTCATAATATGGCTGTTGTGCTACAGTCAGCTACCGTAGCTAGATGGCCTGGGAGTAGGGGGGTTTAAAAGTTAAAAGTTAAAGTCCCACTGACTGTCACACACCTGAGTGTGTGAAATTTGCTCTCCACATTTGACCCATCCCCTGAGGAAGCGGTGAGCAGCAGCGGTGCTGCGCTCAGGAATCAAGTGCCATTTTTATAGTCTTTGGTATGACCTGGCCGGGGATCAAACCAGTCTCAGGGCGGACACTCTACCGCTAGGCCACTGAACTGGTGAATTTTATGGAGTGGAGGATGAAATTGTTGGAAGGCAAGCTAACGGCTATCAGGTATGTGCAGCTGCAAGGTACTGGTAAGTCCTATAGTGGTCGGAACAAGCTGACCCTATTCTGGCATTATCTTGTCGAAAGTGTTGGCGACATTCTTACGTTAAAAAAACATGCAGATTTACACGATGAGCAACACTGAGGTCAGCAAAATGATCAAGGTCATGTCCATATATTGTATGATAAATAAGTAACATAATTATTGCGACACGTCTAGACTAAAGACTGCATTAAATAACTTATAAAAAAATCAATACTTTTCACAGCATATCGCTGGGGAGCATAATAGCACTGTACCCTGATGGATCTAGGAAACTCCTTAAAAAACACTGAAAAAACATGGCTGTCAGCCAGAGCAGATGAACTGATTCGACTCCTTAAGGCTACAAACTGGGAAAAATCAGATAAAGGAAAGTGAAGAACGCAGGATAGTACGACCACACAAAGAAAAGAATGCAAAAAGCAAATAAAACCAACAACAAAGGTGCAACAGAAACTGGATATATTTATGCACAGATCACAAACATTAACAAGACAAAGTGAGCCGAGAAGCTCTTAGGTTTAAAAGCTCCAACAGGATGATCAATAGTTATTCTAGCAGTGATTGTACGGTGTAAAAAGCTTGTAAAGAATGCGGCTGTGTTATTATTCGCCCCTTGTAAAAAGCCAGAGAAGGCTCATTGGCAGCCATTAGTGACGCCATGAGATAAGAAAAGCCATTTCATCCCAACTCAGACTTCCTGGTCTGTTCTGTCATGCTATGAGCAAAATAATACCCAGCTCCCATTACATTTGTATACTTCACTTCAGCTTCTGTCAGTTTCTTTCAGAAGGCAAGCTGTATATTTATTTCTTAAATCACACAAATGTGGCCTGTACTTGTCAGTGTTTTGTGTTGATACACAGCCCTATTGAACCCTCGCAGATATGTTTGTAATTTCAAATATTACATGATAAGTTACATTCTTGATGTTCAATTTTGCCAATAATGTCAATAAATATTTTTCACATGAAAAGTTTTTGAGACAGCATTAAGGAATGCAACTGGGAGCTAGGTTAGGAAGGACAGAGAGACGAAAGTACATTCAGCGTGTATCAACTTTCAGCGTGCCCCTGTTTACGTGCCGGTCGTGGTCCTGTAAGGTCATTTTATCCAGATGAAGATCTTGGGTTGTCATGAAAGGGCTCCACTGTACCCTACTCTGAAATGTGTCAGTGTTCAGGTCTACTGAAATTTACAGGCTCTCATTTAAAGCGGAAAGCAAACTTAAGATTAATAAATAAAACCATTGACAACAACGTGCATTATTCAGGTCAGGTTTTAGGATCTGGAGGAAATTTCTTGCTGCTCACATGAAAACATATTTTATGGTTTTAGTAATTAAAGAAATTTAATTTAATCAAAGAAATACAATTAAGAGACAGTAAGTGATAACACAAGAAATGCTCCTGCAGATATTGATGCTTTGTTTAAGAGATCTATACAAAAGGGGAGTCTACAGATGATTTATGTCACTGCAAAACTGTCTTGCTGAACAAAAGTTAGTGGTTAGGGGTTCAATGTAGCCTCTTCTATGCTGTCATTCCTGATCTGTATAAAATGTATGATTGCTGAATGGGGGACAGAGCTGTCTCGCCTTTAAGCTGAGTGTGGAGGTGGTAACAGCACTGACTCAATGTCTGTGTCAAAAGTGTGAGCTGGCAGAAGGGGACAAGTGTGACATTCTGACATGTTACGCGATCCAAAACCGGGAGATTTAAAAAGCAGCTAGAAGCAGTTAGCAGCTAACTCAGAGAACAGCAGCCAAAGAGTCTGCAAATTGGGAAGACAGTGAAAACTGAGAGCATCTTACAGTCCCAGAAGAGGACAAAATCAACCCCCCTGTAGCAGGCACTGTAAATGATGTTATGGCCACGTTATGCCATTGTCACATTTAGAAAGCACTGCCCAGCATCTAAGTTATATGTCACACTAGACGCTGACGCTGTCGTGTTTTCAGTCATGTCTTCTGTTTTAGAAATGCCGGCATGTGATCTTGTCACATTTAGCTGCTGATACCTTGGCTGTGAGGACTGAAATCTCTCAGCTGCAGGTATATGTGGTCCTGATGAAACACCTGGTACTGTATAATGTTAAGCCTGTCACATGATTATTATCAGTATATGTCTGTATCATCTTTATTTTTCTCATATCCTTTCCACTTAGTCAATACAGTGAAGGCTGGATGGGTATTTATCACATAAGTCTAAAAGAATCTGGCACACTGACAGAATTTCATCCTCCAGAACATACTATATATCACCTGGTAACAGACAAACACCAACAATAAAGTTATATGGTGATGTCGTTTATATGATGCACCTGGAATATGGCAGGGTTGGTAACCTTTATGTCACCTTTCTGCTTTGGAAAGCTGCACAGGTATCAAAGCTAATCTCAAGTTACAAAGCTGCAATAAATTACAGTCCCTACGAAGCCATTACGTCAGGTCATGTATAACGTTTTGTACTTTATTCAAGAGAAATAAGAGGTTACAGCGAGTTTTTAACATGAGACAGCCCTGAATAAGACTGTCTAAAGCATCCCTGTGGAGGGAAACAGATGCTAATAAAAAAGAAAGGGGGAGGATGAGACACAGACATAAAGCAATGTGACAAGGAAGGAAAAGCAAGAGAGAAAGCATGGGAAAAGAAGACCGATGAGGATTTTAAGACTGTTTTACATTTTGGTAGAAATGCTGTCAGGTTGAGGACTTACCAGGCCAGCTATGGGTGTTGGAAGTCTGTTAATTTTCTTCACCAGGCCGGGTTTAATAGAGCTCAGCAACCTAAGAAAAGACCCACAGGGAAGAATACATCACAAGCTGGATTTGAAACCTTAAAGCAGAGTCATACCTTTAAAATGTATCTTCATGACGAGATGAGATGAATTTCTAAAATTTAAACCTAGCTCCGGCGGAGTGGAAGAACTGTCGGCAAAAAAGATGAAGAGTGTGTGAAACTGTGTGTGTGTCTTCAGAGAAAAGAGGAGGAACAAAAAGGGAGAAAGAAACATTTTTCAGGGTCCCACAGTGGCGTCTGGAAGGTTTATAATGACATAGATCCTAAATCAGAGCGGAGTATCTGTGCTTATCCATTTACCCGCTGGGAGCTGTTAAATAGTTCCAGTGCACTTCATATCCCAGTGAACTACACATGTGAAGAGGTATGTCCTGCTTCTGTCATTTCTCATCACACACACACACACACACACACAAAAAAACATTTTTTAGCATCCAACAACATCAGAGAGCTTGTCAGTAATGAACAAGCCAGTTTCAGAGTTCACCTCTCTCCCTCTCTCTCCCATTTTGTCTCCAGTTTCATCTTTTGTGTAAGTTTTCATCAGAGGAAGCACCCTAATGATTCTGCCCTGTAAAGGAAAAACCCACCCTTGGATACTCTTACAGTATTAGATATCAGCGGTCCTGTGATGCTGACGGCATTCCAGCAGGTATTTGGAGACGAACTGCTGTAATTTACCTTTTTGGTGAACTATACTTCCCTCAGCCTGCCTCATCTACTTCTGCTTCAGTTAGAGACTTCCTGCTGTACTGTATGTTTCCCAGAATAACTTTCAACAACCTCAAGAGAAGGGTGTTCTCAGTGCTACATACAATACGTGTAGGTGGGGAAAGTGGGCAATGGCAACAGTGAAGACAATATTTCCACTCTTGAAAGACTGCCTGGAATGAGAATAATCTTGCAGTCTGCTTTCTTTTATTTATTATCCCCCCCACACCAATCTTCCTCTTTCCAAGATTGATTTTTCCCTGTGTGATTGTTGAGCATCAATACAGATGACTGTGTTTACGAAAATGTTTTCGAGGGAAAAAAACTGACAATCCCAATGCACCTTTTATGGAAAGAATTCAAACATAAAATCAGATTTGTCTGACAGTTTTCTGGAAGAATATGTGGCCCATTTGTGCCCACTGAAGATTATTACAGTTCAAACTTGTTACAGCCTTAAGAGGAAGTGGGAATGACCACAAGAGTGAAAGTGCTTTCCTGGATTTTTAAAACACAGACACACTCAAAACAAACACAGTACAAGTGACATAAATATATCACCTTGTGATTATGTACAGGGACAAACACACTTCCTGACACCTGGTGCATCAGGAAAAAGAGGAAGAGGCTAGAGGATGTTTCACTTGTGGAATTAGTGAGAGCCGTGCACAGGAAGTCCGACGTGTTCTCTCCTCTGCTGCTTGGACACCATTTAAGTGCATTAATTGACTGAATGATATATAACCTGCTATATAATCTATAACCTGCTAAAGTATGTCAATAGACTCTTTAAATGTGCCCACTGGAATTTTCTTGTAAACAAACAAAAATTATGTTTAAATGGTGAAAACTAAGCATGTTTGTATGGTTTATTTATTTAGGTGAAATTTGGTGGACAGTCATTAGTCAAAGCAGTAAGTGGCAGAATCATTTGTCAAAAGAATTCATTACATTGCAAGATAAAACATTTTGACTATTCGTGCCATTTTTAATGTCTCATGAACTACCGCTCTTAGTAGCATAAAAAAAGTCTGAATCACAATGGATATCATAAACAGTCTAGCTAGCAGGTAAGTGCACCGAAAAGGCAGATCCAAATGCACCCAAATAATTTCTTAACACTTAAAATCATGTTTAAACTAAAATTACCACCTCACAGATGTATACCTCTGCCAACCAGACATGCTGCAGTTTACATTCTGCCCAGACTCATATGTAGCACTGACAGCAGCAAATGCTTCAAATATAGATGTCGCTGCAAAGAAGAAACAAATCCTAAGATATGGATGCTTCTCATAGTTTCAAGGTGGCCACCCAAGTTTAGTGTCACCAATTCAGTATCCAAATAAATGTCTCCCCTTCTGTTCCTGAATATGACACTGAATACTGGCCAGAAAAGTGTTTCTGCAGAACATTATGACATTACAGTGAAGCTTCTAATCTATCTAATTAGTTCATCTGAAGTCCAAGTGGACATTTGTGCCAAATTTGAGGAGATTCCCTCAAGGAATCCAATCAGTCTTTGTTCAACATTGGCAGTATAAAAACAAAATCGGGGAGTGCATCAAAATGCAGCCTGCCTACTTTTGTTCATACAGAAAGTGCCTTTTTCGGGGCAATGGGGAGCGTGAGCAAGTAACAGAACGCGTAGCTCAACGTGTGACGTAAACAGTGACGTACTCGGAGGGAAGATGCGGCAGGTCAGTCCTTCGGCGATTCTCTCGTAAGTTGGCCCGTCCTTCACTGTCCCTGCCATCTGATGGTTAATGGCCTCTTCGTTTGCGAGGGCAAGAAGGGCGCACAATTCTTTGTCTCCCCAGTCGCTCATCTTTACAGTGCCTTTCAGGTTTTGCATTTCCCTCTTGCTACTAGTACTAGCTGGTCATTCCTGCTATCTGTTTCCTGTTTATCCACTGCCAGTGGGTCGCAGGTGCGGTGTCATCAACAGCTCCTCCCACAAGTCATCAGGGCGCTTCATTCATTTTAAAACCAAAAAGGTTGCGCCAATATGTTTACCCCTACGAGGCAGAAAATTGGGCACCTCGGATCAATTAGCCAATCTGGCTCTGTAGGTCTAAATGCTTGCAGCTTGCCGGCAAAACGGCCCAACATTCTCCAAAAATCTGGCAGTGTAAAAGGGGCTATAGAGGAAGACAAGCATTCACAGCTACGGGCAATTTAGAGTCACCAATGAGCCAAACCTGCATGTCTTCGGACTGTGGGAGGAAGCCGGAGTACCCACAGAAAACCCACGCTGACATGGGAAGAACATGTTGACACCACACAGAGGGGCTCTCCTACCCCAAGGTTTGTCCTGGACCAGGAACCCTCTTGCTGTGAGGCGACAATGCTAACCCCATTAAAAATGGCCGTCACAATTTCCCAGAGCCCAAAGTGATGTCTTCAAATGTCGTGTTGGTGTTGTTGATTATAACTATGATGGCCCTGATGTTAGCGCTGATGACTTTTCTTAGTAAAGAGTAAATACATTCTCCTGAGGTAAATTCTATTAATATTACTTCCTGGTTGTGTAAATCAGGGTCCAGAGCACCACCTTTAGATGTTCCCTGATACTCTAGAAATTCCACAACCAGTGGGGACACTGTTAAATTGGATTGTTGTCTGTTTTCACAATTAACATGTTTTAAACATCGGGCTTGTGTAACTGAACTTGGCAGGAAGGAATGTGGAAGAAGTGTTTGTGTGTGTTTTCAGCCTCATTTTAACACCCCGACTCATTAAGAGTGGGCAGGCAATAGTTCACTGTGTCGCACTGGTGGACAATTGAACAGGACAGCAGTCTCTCTGATCACTGGACCACAGTGTTGTCAAATCAGTGCACTTACGAGAGAAAAAACCTGATGTCCTTCCCCTTCTGAAGCATATGTGGTTATTCTAGGCTGACAGTGTTTCTTCTTTCTTACAAACTGATAGGACATAACAATTCCAAAACAAACAGATGCTGAGGAAGGCCAGGTACATAACTATATAAATTATAAAACTACAAATCTAATAATTAAAAGTGCAAGAAGAAATTGTGAGCACTCACTTGACTATTTTGTAAACACTATGATTCTGACCCTTGCACTCAACCTCTCAGGACGGGAGCTTTCTTTACTGTTGCATCCATTTCAACTCACATATAACATATCATCTCTATGCGTTAAGTAAAAATAAAAACAGTCGAATAAAAGAACACATATTTCACAGTCACTCAAACAACAGTGAAAAAGCATCATTTGTTTCAGGAAGAGAAAAAGAGCAATAAAGATAAAAGCCCAAAAGACAGCTATTGGACAATTTAATTACTTGAGACTGTCATGTAAAAATGGAAATATAGTCAGAACTCACTCGCATAGCAGTATCCCATTCTCCAAACCTCCTCTGAAGTCCTTGTCACCAAAGCATCTTCCTGTCACAGCCTACGGAGAGAACAAAGGGAGTGAGTTAGCAAAATATAATAAGAATGGGGCTTAAGAACAAAAAACAGAACATCAAACAATCAACTCAGCTCTGAATCTGCAGCCGAGACACACCATCTCCACTAGATTACCAAGATATAAGCGCAGCAACCTTTATCAACACTCCTTTCACGTCTTTCCGTCACAGTGAATCCTGGGAATGGTATGGAGAGGTGCACAAAGAGCTGCCGGTCGTATATCAAGTCGCTCTCTAGTTAACAGTGCTAAACACTAACAAGCTTGACATAAGCCGCAATCATCCCGACCAAATGGCCCTGGCAGGCTAATGTGTTGTGACAGGGGATTTATTGGGTAATAGTTACTCAGACCCTCTGAGGAGGAGAAGCTGTCTGTTTGCATGTATTTACATGACAACAGTCCATTATCAGGCATGTGTGGCTTTCTGAGGCAAATATTGCAACACATATAAATGTCGGTTATTTGTTGCAAGACACTGAAGTGCGCAAAACCCTGGGGCAGCAAACCTGTTCATACTCAAAATATGAGTACGGTTCAGCTGTAGCAACATTTCCGAAACAAACTGAACCCAAATTGCTGTTTTCAACCCTCAGCTTTAGTTCCGACCTTTGACCTTTCTTGATGTGAGTCAACAGGACATCCCATTAATGTATTTGAAGTCCCACATGAAAACACACACAGACATCTCAAGTGCAAACACAAACAGCAGCAGTGAAATTATCATCTCCCACTCCAGAATGTTGGCTGTTATGAGACTTTAAAGACCAGGCCTACTTAACATCCATTTATTCTCACAAACACTGGCAGGGATTTGGCTTTTTAAAAAAGAGGGGGACCCTTTTGGACTGTTGGTTTGGAAGCCAAAACAATTACAAGATTAAATTTCCTGAGAGTTTTCTTTTACATTTATTTGCACAGCTGTGGAAAAAGTGTGGAGATGTAGAGTGTCTGGGCCGGCTGTGTGTTTCGTTTCTGTCAGTCAGCTTCTTGGCTCATCGGGGAGCCTGGGCCTGTTACAAAAGAAGTGGACTGCTGTGTGTCAGCGAGCAGGCCGACAGTAGGCCTCATTTCTGCTGCTGGGGGCAGGGGGGTTGGGGGATGAGGGGGGCACAGTGAGCCGACAACTTTGGTGCTTGGGACTTAGGCAGAAAGAGAGGCAGATAAAGATAGACAAACAGAGAAAAGAAATCGGCACAGATTTTCCCTGTATGCTGACATTTAGCTATTCACTGCCACTGCTCCCTACTGTGCCAGCACTTGTGTGAACAGGGCATTGTGTGCCTGGTGTTGACAGCACAAAAGTGATGAGAGAGGCCAGAGTGTGAGGCCTAAAAGTCTGCTGCACAGAACAAACATATAGTCCACAAATACAATGTTCTATGATTACAGTTCATGGTCCTGCTCTGGAGGATGACATTGTATTTGTTGATTCAAACACTGATGGACAGAACTAGCAAAGTGGTAAAGAAGAAAATGCTAAAAGCAAAGCCAATGGGCACAGCATCTCTAAAATTCACCAACAGACATGTTACATCCACCGCAGTGTTGAAACGAACAAAAACTGAATGTAACAACAATCTGTGTTTAACAGGGGGCTTTAGACTAGTTTCAATTCATTTTGTTTTCCACAGACGAACACCCATTATTTGGTAACTAACGGGTTACTAACAGTTATTTTTTAAGGAAAGAGAAAAGCAAATTGTTTTGATATGCAAGAGGCCAGTGAGTGCCATATTGTAAAGCGCTGTCCATTGATGAAAGTAGCCCTGGTGAGTAAGGGACTTCATTTTGAGCTACAAGACCCTTTTAGCATCATTAACTATGTTAGTGCCACTGGCTGTGCTGACACTGCTATCGGTGCCAACAGCGAGAACAAAGCTAAAGGGGTTTGTGACTAAGAATTAAGCTGCTTACTCATTGGGGCAACTTAGGGGGACACTGGAGGGTGGGGACAATGTTTCCACAATCACGCTGTTGGGTTGAGATTGTGTTACTGGCTGTACGCCAAATGAGTGGCACTGCTAACTAGCTAGCTACCACCAGACCCTGGTGGTAGATCGATTGTTAACCATTGACATCTGTACTTCAGGCAGAGCTGCATATGTACTGCACAGTGCACACATATGAGAGTAGTGTCTATCTTCTCATCTAACTTAAGGCAAATAAAGCAAATGAGTGTATATTCCAGCTATTCTTTTAAATATATAGGTTAGTAGAGCTGCTGTAACCTTAAGAAGTCACACAGATGATGCTAGACTGCATTTTCTCATTTACCAGCAAGCAGTAGGATAAATAGTGCTTCTCCTCCTCCTCCTTTCTTACCTCTTGCCATTTCAACTGGGCTTCAGACGTAAGTTGCTTGGCCGGAAAACTTTCTTTGGCTCTACCCACTGAGGTTTAACTTAATCAATGAGATCAACTCTTTCACCAGATCTGCTGCTGAGAAATGTTTGTGAAACAATAAGTTCAATCTGTAGAAAACATCAGACTGTAGATCCCACTACTCTTAAATATTGCTGTCTTTTCTGCATCACATAATTTCAAGATCTCAAGTCACAAAATAGCATTTCATAATCTTTGCATGGTAGTAAATATAATTCCCACGTATTTGCTGTAAATGTATAGTAACCCCAGAGTTAGTACATTCAAGAATAGCTTTCCCTGGTTTTGCTCATGGTCTGATCTCAGTCAAGATTCAGTGGCCTAGATACTTTTATATCTGCTGCTTAAAAAATCTGCAGCCGAGTAGATGACCTTGATTTAGGAGCTCCTCAATAAATGTGTCGCATGAATGTTAGTACTCCACTTACTAAAGATGGCTGACCTTTTCCTGCTTTGACATGTCGCATTTACAGTACTTTACCACACAGTAAATAAAGTCAGGTTTGGTTTCTTGTCTAAACATGAAACATGCTGGTTGCTGCAGGGGGTGAACCTATATGCTTTGACTTACAGAACAGTCTCTGTAATAACTAGGCCAGCTCTTCACTAACCTTGTCAATGAGTGTGAGTGCACGGGGAGATTATAGTGTCACACCACGTTCACTAAAGAGATTTAAGTGTCACCACCTTTAAAAAAGATTCAAAGACAGTTTGAGGACAGAGTGGAGAAAAGTGAAGGAAAAAAGGAAAGGGCTGACAAAAATGACACTGTACTATTATTACAGTGAAAAACTTATGGAAAATTTACTTATGCAGATGCATTATGCTACAAGTGGTATTGTACAAGTTCCCAATTTGAAACACAGAAACTGCTCATGACTTCATATGAGAAAAAAACAGACAAGACGCATAAAATCTGCGTATGTATTTGAATCATTTTTTCCATAGTCAATAAATCCTAAAAATAATTTAATCATCCCCTGGTGGGCTCAAACCTCCAGGTGGAAAACGGCATCTTAGGGGTTAGGTCAATTAATATTGTGTCCTTTGGGGTTCATGCACATTAACATAAATTACATATTACTCTTCTGGCCATGACAAGAAAATGACAGGGATTCCGTTTTTCTCATTATCTCGCTGCTCAGTTTGGCAGTGGCTGCAGAGCTGCTAAGGACGTTGATTCATGTACATCTGTTGCTTCCATAAGTGTCATCCTGAGCTGAAGTAGCAAAGTACTGACTGACCAGAGGGTACACTTAGTTTGAGAAAGCACAGACTTGGACAACATATAATACAGAATCCACACATTTTTCTATTAGCAAATGCTGTGTGGAAGGGTTACACATGCTGGACTATTGGGAAATAGAATTTCACCAGACCCTCCGGCACTCACTGTTACCTTATCGCCAGGAGGCTGACTGGCTGGAGGGCTTTGCATCTCGGTAGACAGCATTACCTTCTTGACTAATAGAATACCTCCTGAGTTACAGTAGGGATTTTCAGCTAAAATAACATTGCTATAAAAGTTGAGCTGGCATATTCCTTTCACATGCAAGAGAGTGTTATTTATGTTGGTTAAGGGCATTATGGTATAGACACCATAAAATGATGTGTCCATTAAACACTGAATCAGAAACCCTATCAGCATCAGATCTAGTAAAGAAATTACCTAAAGTACCTACAGACTTTATGATCACAAAAGCAGATATTTAAATAGGAACATTAGGATAAATACAGTCTAATATGAATGTGATGCTGTTCGTTAACTTTCAAAACAGCCTGGCAGGCTGCCAGAGTGGTTTTACACCTTAGGGAAAAGAGATGAAGTAAACAAACTGTAGCCTACATATCATGGGCAGACAGCATTTAAGTGGAAGCAAGGTGTCCACTGTGCAAACTGATGTTAACAATGCACTTTTCCCTGTTAAATGTTTGTCTGTTGGCTTGTTCAACAAGCTACGGTGAAGGACAACATGTGTGTTCTGGTCTTTAAGTCAGATAGTAAGGAGACTTCAGCATGAAAGCTAATGTGGGTTGTTGTCCAAAGTCTGTAGCTCTTGTGTTGTGTAGCAGGCTGCTGTCTGGCTCAGCCCAGTCTGTTCTGCAGGGGTGTAAATCACAAGATTCGTCACAATATATTGGCATGATATGGGAGTTTAAAAATAAAGGCGTACCTTAAAGATAACTCTAAGTATTGATGTTTTCATCTAACATCAACAAGATTGATCGTTGATCACTGAGTGAGTATATTGTTAAGGGGTGTAACAATACATTGATCTGGATTGATATATAGATTAAATGATCAATGATCCAATGTCACTGATGCAAAGAGAAAACATCAGTCGATATCATCATCTTTAGGATATACTTTTATTTTGAAAGTCTGTGTCACCGTCAAACAGGGCGGGCACATGGCAAGCAGTCATGTACTCGAAAATAAATCATTAGTGTGGGAATAATTTGGATTTCGGAGAAAATACAGGTCAGCAGTAAGCACATACTGTATGTAAACAATGCTGTTATGAGATAAACACTATGTAATGTTACCTGCCTGGCTGAGCATCTCATCCTGCTAACTTCTTGCAATAACATTGGCTGTTTCAACAATGTTCAGCTGAAAGAACGTGCAGGCTTACTGTTCTGTTGGGAGATACAGTGACTTAAGCCAGCGGTTAGTAACAAAAATAATAACATAACATGTAATTTGTTAAGCTATAAGTAGAGGAAAAAGGTCAGCTAGCCGCTAGGCTAATTTATGCAATGTAAACATGCTTAAGCTAATATTAGGCGACTAGAAAAAAAAACCAAAGGGAAAAAAAACCCCAAAAAAACCCAACAACAATTGTTTTGTGTCTGAACCTTGACAGTTATTATTGGGCTGAAATTTATACCTTTGTTAAACAATGTTGTTGTTAATCCATGTTTTATGGCTGTTGAGAGAAGTTTGCCTTCAAGGCTTTAAGCCAGACAGTCCTGAGTCCAGTTTTAGGAAACAGATGATAGTTTTGGTTAAAATGAAAAGATTTCTACCAGAAAGGACTTTGTAACAGGATTAACTCATCCCATGTGCTGTTTTGTGTGCGTTAGTGGAGTCAGTTAAAAGTAGAAAGTTATTTATGTGTGGATCTTTACTGGCCAAAAGCATGGATGGATGGCATGAGAGCTGCTCAAAAGTGAGGCCAAAACATTTTGATTGCCCCCTGGTGGTTTCTGTCATTTTAGGTAGTTCTTACGCTAATGAATGTTCAAGTGTTGATTTTTCTGAAAAGGGTTGGTTTTCATAAGTTATCTGACGCTATTAAAAGGGGGTGTGACACCAGCTGTGTGTGTCAGTCAGTGTGCTTGGGATCAGTAGTGATGCTCACGACTAAGTTAAAAGAGCAAGATGGCAGCGCATGCATTCAGGACATTTGGCTAAATTTTTGCACAGAGGGAGGAAGTGGAGACGGATTATCCATCTTTATATGCAGTTTGTAGGAGACTCCATCATGAAGTCCAAACATGTAAAATACAAGTTACTGGGCTAATACAAAGTTTTACCCTCAAAGCAGAACCAAAGATAAGTCATTTACAGAGCAGATATGTTGACCAAAGCAGACAAGAAAATGCAATTTAATTTCAGTTTAGCTCAAAGAAACAGTTCAATGGATAGATGCATGCTAAAAATGCTGGAAACTTCTGGATCTGAACAGTGCTTTCAAACCACCGCAGGGTCATACGAGGGGCCTCAATTAAAAAGAGGAATGTGTCGCCTTTGTTGTATTCAGTGGAACGTCGCCCGCATTGTTTCAGAAACAATCAAACGATGCCGCTTGGCTTTTTTCCTCCTTTCACTTCCTTCCCTTTGGAAACGCTTCATATCTAGGCCGAAGTCATTCTCACGGCTTCACAACCAAAGTAGTCATCATCCATATCACCTTGGTATTCAGAATGAAAGGATGTCATGCATGTTACACAGTGTGTAACATGCATGAACATTGCAGGAGCAAACTTGGCTTTTGCCAAATCCTGTCACCCTGAGGGGAGCAGTAGTGTGTGAATCTTTTCTTTGCTTTGATGAATTATAAAATAGAAAAACCCAATGAAGTTTAGTATGAGAACTCCCAGGAGACATCCTTTCATGTTCTGAGATAAAACATCAATGTGATGAGTGGAGACTCCTCTACAGTCAAATCATGTCTGGCAGAGGACCACAGCTAGAAGAAGAATACTGCCAAGAAAAATACAATTTTTAGAACAGGAAACAGATGAAAAATTGGTACTGCAGAATCATGTCACACAAAACAACAGCCAAATCAAGAGCTTTCTGTCAAGCAGCGACCAAGTCCACAACTGTGTATCAGTACTTTTACATATCCCTATCTGGACCCGCTTACTGCAATCCCTCCACCCTGGGGGCCACCCAGTGAAAACAGATCTATTGCATTGCAACAGTAATCTCAGAGGCCCTGCATTGGACGGCTACCTGTCCCAAATTAACGACCAGTAATTCAAGATATGAGACAGGTTGGTTTCCGTGACTTGGGGAAGTAAAACAGTTCTTACTTCAAGGCCCTGAGGCCAAGTGCAATCAGCCTGTTAAAGTCTTGACAGCTGTTAGCTTAAGGGCTGGTGAACATAAACAGAGACATGTGCTCCCAACCCACACGCCTGCTTTACAGTCACACGCCTGCTTTGTAGTCAAAAGCATTCTTTACAGGATGTTGTCTTAAGTGTGTTGCATAATCCTGACTGAATCTAACACTATGCATCCAAGTTCAAGAACACATGTAAACACGTCTTCTGGCCTTAAGCCAATAATCTCGTTAATTCAATTTGGTAAGAGAGTTTAATCTGTGAACGCTTCTGGTTCTGCTTAGCAGTACAAAAACAACAGTGTGCAACATGGCCATTCTCTCATATAAACGTGAGCAGGGGGAAATAGAAACAGTCCTGCTGATGCATGATTTGTGTATTCTAGTGTCCTCTTCAAGCTGAACAATAAAACCACTCAATTTGTTCAGTATTGCAAAACCTAAATCAACTGTTTCATGACAAGACAAAGCACTGCTCTGGAACAGACACTCTGAGTCAACTGCCAGGTTTTTATCACCATACAAAAAAAGATTAAAATCTTGCCTCTGGCTTCAGCAGAAATAGGATTTGATAAAAAAAAAAAAAGTCCAAAAGACAAACAGAATTGAAATTGCAAACATGTGACTCTTCATATGAGGGGGGCCCTCTGGCTGGGGTCCCCTCAACTCATGGAGATTCAACCAAAGTTCAGCCAACGGTCAGGAGCGTTATCTGCCGACGGTCAATCATCCGGACCTTTTTACAAGCTGCCACCACTGGCACCACCGCAGGGATCTCCTATTGTGTGATCTCCTATCTGCTCTGTGCTCAGTGTGATGGCATGTTGGTGGATGGATTGGGGGGTGGGGAGTTAGAGAGGATGATCTGAGATAATTCTTAAACTAGTCTGTTACTTATGTTTCACAGTGTACATAATTACAATAAAGTATTAATACAATATAAGTTTGAGCACACATAAGGTCCAGCTGAACTACCCTGAGATAAGACAAAACTGTCAACTCATTACACTCCTTTCACATCTTCAGTTGGACATTGCGTCCACACTAATTGAATTCCACTGAAGGGGATTCGATTTACCCCAACCAATCACTCGAGCCCAAAATATCTCCCAATTTCTACAGCAGCGTCCATCTTGTCTACAGGGCATGCCATTGTTGTTTTAACTCCTCACTGGTTCTGGTGCACCTACGAATATTTGAACACGCACTTGACGACACCTTGACAACGGCGTTAGTCCCGTTCATGGTGCTTAATGGCTAGTCAAGCACAAATTGGTTATTTTTTATTTGAACCAAGAAACCGCAATTTCATGGCACGAACCAAAAAAAAAAAACAAATAAAGAAAGAAACAAACAAAAAAAAACAACAACCCTGTTTCATGTCACAATGCTAGACGAATGAGTCAACTTGAACTACCACAGTCTGGACCCAGGCAAGAACTTTCTAAAATAAGACAGACGGTTTGACATTTGCATTTGGCACAACATGTTAGCAAGAAGTGCAGGGACAGCTTGGACCTTTGAATCACATCCACAACCACATAAAATTAGAGCATAAACATTTAGATGGTTAATTACTCTATCAACAAAGAAATACTTGATTTACTGTTGAAGTTCTTTATCAAACAAAATATACCAACAGTGTCTGTTCCCAGCTGCTCAAAAAGATTTGCTGCTTTTGTCTTTTTATATCTATAAATTGAGTATTTTTAGGTTTCGAATGCTTCAGCTTAAGTTCGGGGAAACTGTGAAGAGCTAAATTTTTTTTTTGCCATTTTTTACATTTCATAAAGCAGTGCTTGATTGATGATGGAAACAATCTTTAGTTGAAGCTCAGATATATTTTCCATCTTTTTAAGTGGCCCTGGAATAACAACTGACCAGAGAGGTGTTTACCTCCTGAGGGATCAACAAAAAATGAACCAATATCTGGAAGAATAACATGCAACATCCCACATTATGTTACATTAAATATGAGTTATAAAATATAACAAAAAAGAAAGCATGTATCATCAGGGTTATGCTCTAACTTATGCTTTACAGAAGTGAGATGCAGCATGCTGTTACAAACTCTCTGTTTGAGAGCGTAGACGGAGGTGCTTGAGGCATCTGGGGCCAATGTGGGCCTGGAAAACTGAATAGCTTGTGTATCTTTTTCCTTGTTGCCAAATTTTAGCATGCATCATGAGATTTCCCCGAGTTGGCAGAGGTTGTAGAAGATTTGGGCTAATATTGGATCATGCTTCTAAAGCCAGCATGGCAGATCACCACTAAATCACCACAATCAGTTGCAGATCCAACCGTTCACCTTGTCAGACTGATCCGGAGACAATGACGCCAGGAGATACAGATGAGTGTATACTGTAGTAAAAGCCTGAGGGATGATCAGACAAGCTCATTCACACAGTCTAAAGCCAAATGTTAGTGAACTCTGACTAGTGATATTTTATTTACTGACACAAACACACAGATTGATGGTCCCTCATTGGGCCACACATAAAAGCGTTCACTCACTCACCCACCCACGCACCCACAAGCAGATCAGTGCAGACGTTTGATGTCAGCATGTGTTTACAGGAGGCTGACAACAAACACCCCACTTTTTCTTTTTGGCGGGAGTTGAGACAGACTGCTCCGAGGAAGCAGCTGAAATTTTAAATCAACCGAGTCGAGCTGGAGCCGCAGCGGAGTTGCTGCCCCGGGCCAGAGACAATGAACAAGAGAGTATTATGAAACAGGGATCATCACAGGTAATGACAGTTAATGGAGTATAATTGGCTTGGTATTATACAGAGGAATCAGCACTGGACCGCAACAGTCCAATTCCAGAGTCTGACCATGGCTTCTGAGGGGAATATTTACAGACTGGTTTGATGACAGCACACTATTTAGGCTCGATCTGTTGTTATAGATGACCATGTTTCATGGACTAAAACTTGTAATGGCTAACATCTTGAGAGACCACCCTGAAGAACAAGTATAATGACCTCTGTCATAAAGGACCAAACATAAATTCAGAAAGAATTCAGCTACAAAAATCACACTATTTTCTAACAGAAAGACAACATGAGAAAAATTGTGTGGGACAGAATATTATGTAAGACCTTTGTGCTGGATTACCACAAGTTTACCATTCACATGTGCCAACCACACGCTGCAGGCGGCAGCAATAAATTATGTTGATTTGTAGTCATGGAGAGCACAATAAAGGGGAAAGGAAGGCATAAATAAGTCTGCTGTAGGAGAAAGTGCAGAACAATCGCTTTGAGCCAGAACATTTTAAGTGAGCGCTACCAGATAACTAGTGTTTATCAGAGTTTACACTGTAAACAAGTTTTACCACAGTTTACAGTACACCGAAGTCTCGGTTATAGCACATTTTGAAGAATGTGAGGAGGGATACAACTCTGCTTCCTATGAAACTGGCACTAACTTCTTCTCATGTATTTGAAACACAAACAAACACACACTTTCAACTGTTGCTTTCTCATTTGAGTCAGAAAAGCACAAATGTTCCCAGGCACATGGAGGATCCTGTGAGAGTCATCTGGCATGGGAAAGCTTACACAACTCCTGATTACTCATGTATTGCTCCTACTCAGCACGTCTCATCTGATCAGGAGCTACATTATATTTACATGTTACACTTTGTGCTGCCATCTGACACCCACTCGGAGCGGTTTATGTGTGTACAATTATTATAAAGGCAGGTAGTTTATTTATTTATTTATTTATTTTTTTTACAAAAGTTCATTTTAATATGACATCATAGATGAAAGACAGGTGTGGGGAGTTAACTCACAACCTTCAGGCCACATCCACACAATATGTTTTCATTTTAAAACTGTTATAAAAAGAACGTCTTGAATGCACCTGTTGCTTTGAGTGTCAAACTCATCTGCGACACAATCAGACAGCAGAGGACAGAAGCAGTGAGAGCTAACCTAGTTAACCTAGCAGTTACTCACCAAACATGAAAATCCACCTGCATTGGTGCTTGGTGAGTGTTAATTTCAGACCCTGGCGTGACGCATGTAAAAACAAAAATGTATTACTGTGTATGTAGCCTCAGGTTACAGAACAACTGGACTAACGACTAAACCATCCCGCAGGCTACAGAAGAGACATCATCAGAAAATAGTCTAAATTATTCATGCCACAAGTATCCTTTGGTGTATGGCCAAGTTTATACAAAACACACTCCCTTACTAATTCTAATATTCTTATAGTCATATAATATTTAGATTCAGAATTTGATTTAAGCTTACTGTTGATCAAATCTGCCTGTTAGCTTTCACAGAGGCTCTCCGCTGTTCAGTTTAACCCAAGCAGTAACACAATTCATGTCTGCAGAACAGGTGTGGTCCAAAAAAAAAGAAGCTACTTAAATACAGCTCCAATCAGCAAAGAACTCTCCAGCAAACTCACTGTAACAGCACAAACATTTGAAATAATTGCAAATCATGATCAGTTAAAAGCTAAATTAGAAAGAGTAAAATGACAGCACCCCAGGGACTACTGATCTGTCAGCTGCAGCAGCCTGCAGGAACACATTTCCCCAGAGCAGAGCTGTTTTCAATGTCACACCTTTGTCTCTGGAGACGAGCCATCTGTCTGTCAACTGATGAGCTCTGCATGAATGTTCGTCTGCTGTTTGTGTTCACACTGTAAATCTGGACACCACCTGGAAGTTTGATCCATATGTGGCTGAATTCTCTAACTTCAATACGTCATCATAGGCCTTTATTTAATAGATGAAACACGTGTCACTATTTTAGCACAAAAAGAGAGCAAATATATGACAGTTAAAATGTGCTCAAACTAAAATGAAACTATGGGCATAAACAAAATAATAATGGTAGCCAAAAATGTTATAAAAGTGGACATTAATTATTCTTCTGTGATATGCACCAGTACACCTGTATCTGCACACAGATGATGTGATCCCTTTGAGCTCTTCTGTCTTGTGTTGCTTTGAAAGCTACATATCAAAGTGCTGATTGTCAGACCTCATTTAAAGGTGACAGATGCAGCTTATTATCATGCAGCCCAATATGACACCACTTTGCAGCAGTGCTTATAATTATGAGTGCATTACTTCGAATTTACAGTCTTGTGCTGTTCACATTATCTTTTCAATTCTCTGAACATTATTTCCTAACATATGCAATACAATCTTGTTCTATTATGGAGATATAAGACCTTAAACCTACCCAAGTGAATAAATTTGAGGATTAAGTTTGACACTAACACTATCGAAATATCAGAGTTAAATTATGGCTCTCTGACATGCACCCGTGTTGCATAATGCATTTTCAAACTCAATTTAAAACATATCTGGTTGAGAAGATTAAGTTTCTTTTCAGTGAACACCTCTCACTCAAAGGCAAAACACCACATGACCTGTGGCAGACCTGGCAGCCTTAAAGATGGAAGCTGCCTTAATGCTTTATCCTTCTTTTTGCCAAGTATACTGTACATGAGTGCTGGCCTGTGTCTGTTTGCTCTTAGTATTCAACGCTGATACAATCCATGTCCTGTCCTTGAGACACTGATACTCATGCTGTCATAACACTGATCAAGATAACATTTAGTTTTTATATGCAGTTTAATTCCAACCACTTCTTCTTATCAACCCCTGCAGACAAACATGCCTGTAAGAAAAACAGTCCGTCACCTGCTCACAATTACAAGGAAATGTGCACACCATGCCCAAAGTTGCACACACGCACGCAGAAACTGTCATATTCAACTAAACCCTCTGTGACAGTAATTCCCAAAGACAAGTGAGGAACTTGGAGTGCAAGAAGGTTTTCCAGACTTGGCTCAGTTTTGGCGTCTCACTTCAACAGAGCAATGAATCAAAAACTTCTCAGAAGAGAGGAAAGCCTTGTGACACATCAATATTAACAATAGTCTGAAGAGAGACAAGTTCAAAGGTCAAATTACACCCCTGCTTCCTTTGATCCTCTGTCTCTTTTTGTGCCTCTCAGTAAGGGAGTGTACTTTAACGAACAAGCTACTGCTAATTAGCTAGTGACGCATGTCATCCAAGTATGCTGTGAATCACCTTTAAAAGGGTCCTCAAAGGTGCATTCTTACTCTTTCCAGCATCAATCAAACTTTAAATACATAGTGTCAGTGGTGGCAAGGACAGTTAAACACTTGATGTCAATTGGGAACCATGCATGCAGCCAACTACATTCTTAAAAGCCACAATGAGTGGCATTTGAACAAATTACTACCACCTTAAAAGAAAAATTGAGACTGCCAGCCTCTACGGGAAGCTACATTTAATTTGAGCACATGAGCCAAACAGACAAAATGCTGTTCTTCTGGTGCCAAAGCAGTAAAGGCTTTCAGTGTTGTATGCTACACATGTTACGATGGTTGGGGCGATATTTTTATTTTTTGGTAGGAGACAGTTTGAAAGTGATTGATTTCCAATGGCTATAAATGATTTAAAGTGACACATATAATATGCGGCCTCAGCAAAATGTTCATTTTAAGCATCAGACTTCCTTTGGGACTCCACAGTGAGGACAAACTTTTGTTCTTTGTTATGTTTCAGTGGCTTTCAATAGATTTCAGAACAGCCTTTGACCCTTGTTAGATTTCTAGGTTTGGTTCCTGTTCTCTGCTTCCTTTCACATGAAAGATGAAAAGTTGAATGGCCTCACGCCAATGTTCACATAAACTCATCATTTGAGGAAGCTCGGAACTAAACAAGGAGGTCAACTTTCAAATGTCACCAGGATGAAGCATAGCTGCTTCATGTCAAACTGTATATTTTTGTCCACACACTTTCCTGCACAGTATTAAACATTAAAGCAAGAGCTAGGATTTAAAAGAGGACATCCTGAAATCTCTGCAGGTGGAAAAGTAATAGATGTATTAAAATATATTATGCAACTCTGAGAACAAAAGGAAAGCAAAAAGTAAAGAATCAAGTACAGACTTCAGATTTTTTTTTTTACACAAGCGCTGAGCTCTTAGTTTATGGAGAACACATTTGAGCGGAGAGATTTTTAACTCCAGAAGAGCAAAGACTGATCTGTGCATAGCTGCAAGGCAACAATGAAGTGATCAATACCTCATGTTGCTGACAAGGTACAGAGCAGGTGTACCTCCACTAGGGATGTCAGTTTCGGTTAATTTTAATTTTGAAAGGCTGACATCCCTTAGCCAGTAACTAACTGCTTTATCTAAAAAAGAAATGAAATACAGAAGGCATTTCCTTTTAGTCCAACACTCCTTTGACTAAGTGAGCTTTAGGACCATTTTAAAGCGCTACCCATTTTGAGGTGATGAAATTTGAATGTTTTATGAAGAAAATATTTTGCCTTTTATTTCAGTTTCTGTTTGCTTTGCTGACACACAGCCGGCTAGCCAGGTTAATATGTGGAAACATACCCACTGCCCAAACTCTGTTTTCAATGGTTTCTTGGCTACTCTGCAGTGTGCACCACCCTGGGGCTGGAGGAGCTAATATTAGCTAGCTAACTGTGCTGTTCATTTCATAATTACAGCCGTTTACGCCGTTCCGGTTCCTGCAGAAATATTGTGCCCACCCTCCAGTCTCCCCCGAAGTCACCCCCAGTTGGTAACTGGCTTCATTTTGAGCTGCAAAGCCATTTTAGCATTGTTACTGTTATCACCACTAGCCGTGCTGACACAGCTTATGGTGGTAACAGAGCTAACTGTACAATGCTGAAGAAGTTTGACATCCCAAAACTGAGCCACTTACTCACTGGGGCAAGCTGCGGGGACACTGAAGGATGGACACACTGTTTCCACAGCAACGCTGTTGGGTTGAGATGGTGTTACTAGCGGAAATAGTCGAATGAGCAGTGCTGCTAACGCTAGCTAGCTCCAACCGGACTGGGTGTCAACTGAAGAATAGCTAAATTAACTGACCGACACGTGTAACCAGTCACAAATATTCCTGGCGGTTAATCGTTTAACAGTTAACTATTGACATCCCTAACGTCAACATATTTTTTGAGGAATGAGGAATGCTGTGCTTTACATTTGTCTCAAGTACAGGTGCTGGAGAACTGTCAAATACAACTGAAAAAAGGAGTCTTACTGTCATAACATACCACAAATGTTACCCTAGGTATAAACGTCTTTGATGGTTAACTAAATAACAAGAAACAAATCCCAAGAAACACACTGCCACCCTTCTGCTATATTAATAGCTCTGACCCAGTTCATCCTCTGGACTCCTCTGGTCCAGCCCACGTGTTCACAGACGAGTTTCTACAAATGCCAATGAGACCTTTATACTGCAGAGGTGGTTTTCTTGGTAACTGGGTGTTGCAATTGCATGTTATTCCTTTTTAGAAGTGACACAAACACAACAGAAGGAATATAAACTAAAATAGTTTATATTCATAAGAGTCTGTTGCTGAAATTATTCCAAAGAGCTCAAACTTAACCCACTGGATATAAAGCGTTCTTTACAACTGTGTCCATCAACTTGTGGCACTGATTATTACTCAATGAGGCCAAAAGAGCTTAGCAAGTGTGCCACACACTCCCCCACTGCAGCCATTCACATGCCAGACAGCACTATTTCCACTCAGGCTTGCCCCTTTTGTATATTCAGCTGTGAATAAGACCAGGTTGGGCTGCCGGAAGCACCAAAGTAGTTCAGAAAATCATCAGAGTTTGAAACAAAATGTAGTTTCTAACTTTGCTAACAAACACAAGCTTTATACTATGACCATGTATCATACAGTGCTCTCTGCATTTAAACACATAAATTACATGTGGCATTCAGGCAGGAGACTGCTTGCTACCAAACTTGTTTTCTTAAGAGCTTAAACAGTCTGAATTCCGACGCCCGGTACCCTTCTTTATGCTTCGCGTTCCCCTCGACTCTTGATAAGCCCCGCTGATTAAACAAGCCAAATTTCCTGCGACTAAAATGGCCTAGCCCTAAGCTAAATGTTAGTATTCCAGCCAGTCCGTCCCATTTCCACCCTGATTAGATGATGGAACAATGTTTGGGTTGTGGATTAACCCCACTCCTGGCCCCCATTGGCACTACTCACTTCCACCCCCATTCCCTCCCACGTTTTTCTCCCCCCATTCTCTTCCAGGCTTGGCGGGGCCTTGAGCCCACATGAGGGGAAAGGAAGGAGTATTTGGCATGTGGATGGCTTGGCAGTTGTCAGGGATAATGGAGAGGGAAGGGGACCTGTGCTAAAAAGGACGAAGGAAACTCTGACGAGTGACACATGTGAAATAAGGTGTCGGGTGAGGGGCAGGTTGAAGTTGATTACTTCGCCCTGTTTTAGCTGCAAGGTGATGCTGACGGTTGTGACTTGCCTGCCAAGTCATTTACCATCCCATAAATCTTCATGTGTGTGTATGTGAGTAGAAGTGGGGCTGGATGAGTTGCAGACACTTAAATTTTATTCGTAAGCCAATAAAATAGTAGATCCAAAAATACGTGTGAGTATACAGTAGGCATGAAATTTAAAATGAGCTGTTCATGTGTTTTTTCTTGTGTATCAAAAGGCCTGTCAGCGTGACAGATTTAGGTGGTGGTGCAAATATTCTGTAATCCTGCACATCTGCATCATGGATTGGTCCTCTAAAGTTTTGGTAAACCTCTGCTCACTGTAATGCAGATCTGCCACTAGACACAAGGCTGCCAAGAAAGGACTGTGGTGGAAAGAAAACTGCCCGATCTCAGCCACAATGCCCCTTCAGAGGACCTGAGAGACAAGTTGGGTGGAACAGGGACGCACAGGGCCTTCATTGTGTCGACTTTAAGAGATGTGTGTGAGGGGGAATGAACCTTCAAACCCTTCCTCTCAGTGCACACCTCCAGGGTCTACTGAACTTCCCTCAGTGGCACAAATGCCACCTCTTCAATTTAGCCATTACCCTTGGTGTGCAGTTACAAATCCCTACTCTACTAACCCAGCTCATCTCATACACAATTTAATTTCAGTGAAATTAGACACAAGTGAAAGTGAGAATGAACACACAAAAGTGTTCGCTGGAAGTTTAAAAAGAAAGAAGAATACAACAGGATTTTATCGTCCATTTAATCTGACAGGGACAATGAAACACTGGGTGAACAGGTGAGGCTTCAGTTGATGACACACGAGGAAAAGTGGCTCATGATGGACAACTACTGTCATGCATGGATCATGTGACCTTAATGTAACAAGATAGCCCTTACAGCAACTGAGGCCCCTGGGTATGTCTCTCAAAGACATCCAAACTGTGGTGGTTTCCGATTTTACACAATAACCAATGCCGCCCACAGAAATACCTTCCCGTACCTTATATCCCATACCTACCAGGATTTTAGTGACAACCCCCCACAGCTCTGCAAGATCAGAAACAAAGAGCCCTCGTGTTGACACCAGCTCTCTGAGCTAAGCTTCCTAAGCAGCGGGGCTTTTCCAGGGGCCTCCACTAGTCTCCAATATCCTGCCTGCTACAGTTTCCATGAGGCCGAGGGCAACATCCAGCTAGCAGCCACACTGGGAGCAACAGTCAGACAGACAGACAGACGCCCCAGTCTTGACCTGTTGGGATGGACATCTTGACGCCAACGCTGGGTCAGCCGGATTTTAAAAAGGAGCTTTTATTTTGTGCAAGGACTCATTTAGGTATGGCCGTACGATTTCCACAATGCAGAAAATACAGATGTAAGCGTGGAGTTTGACAATAAAAACAGAATCAGATGTAAATTGTACAATACCATGGAATTTGCCAAATGTGGATGCAATTTACAAAAGGCAGGGTTTTCCTTGACATTTTAAGTCTATTTTTTACAGTACCTAAGCCAAATGAACAGAAAAAAACTATGCTGCCATGTTTTTTGATCATTTAGGGGTGAGCTGCATCTGTCCTCTGCTTTCTGTATTGGTGCTTCACTATAGGTGGGGCTCAGCTCCTCCACACAGACTGGGTGTAAAAAGTTACATCGGGCCAGGAAATACAATCAGCCAGCTGATCGGGCTGGTCTGCGCTACTGTGGACGGAGCATATTCAATATCGCTGTCTACATGTTTACATGTTCATGCTTGCTGAACACATGTACTGATAAATTATTGGCTTCTTACTCCCTAAGGTTTAATGTCACTTACAGTAACAAGTGTAGCTGCTGTCAACTTGGGTAATTTCATTGGAAACGCGTAAGTTTTTCCAAAATTCCGGGTAACTGATAAAGCTTCCTGCAGTGGAAAAGGAGCTAATGTGACAACAGGAAAAAAAGAAAGGCATACTCATCTACTGGCAATGGGAAAGCATCATTCACCTACTTCTAACAGGTTTGCCTGCATTGAAAAAACCTGCATATACACACTAATTTGGGTGGAAAAAATGCATAGGACTAGTGACAGTAATAGTTCTTCAAGTACTTACTGGATTTTCATCCAGCCTCAGCACTGCAACAAATTACCATTTGTAACACTAAGCAATCTGTAACTTTCTCAATTACAGAAGCAAACCTTGGAGTTTAACCAAAATGCATTGAACACCCATTCAGCTAATCCCCCTCTGCTTTGCTGCTTTCTCACAGAGTACAGAAATCTCACCAAGGTCAAAGTACAACTTGTTTTACTGGGAGTTTGATGGGACTGGTATCATCATGAGTATTATCATGAGACTTTTGTCTTCACCCAATTACGGCAGGTACCGGATTAGCATCACTGACAATTGCTGCAATTATTTTAAATCACTGGATGTCCCCAGCTAATAATAATCCCACAGAAACAGGGCTTTGGCTTCAAGCTCATTGAAATTAGTCAAGTGTAACCCAAGTGCTATTTTCTTGGCGACTGAGCAATATAAGATTTGGCACAGTGTGCTTGTGAAGTACACCATCCTCAGCACAGTATCCAGGCAACAGACCTTGAATCTTAGTAAATACAAGAAGGCAGATAAGAAGTCGATTCATCTTCATGCTGTTATTTTTTAGAGAGGGAGGCCTGTATACCAGCCAAAACAAACAAAAACCTTCTAAACTTTCAATGTGGTAGGATTCTGTTCCTCTTGTGTACAGGTTCAGACATGCCCTCCTCTCTTCTCATTACAAAGCTCCGTCCTCAGCTAGGCTGAGCTAATCAGGAGCTTCAGTGACATACTGTGTCAACACAGGAGCACAATGCTGGTTAATCAACATGTTTACAATAGCTTCTGCTCTCGCAAGTGCTGTACACACTTTGGCCAGTGGTGTATTCATGTTGAAATATCCACTTGAGCAACAACTCAACACTAAATCCATTACAACTTGATTTCCATCACACCTTCATCATAGCAGCCTATCGGCATTCTCAAAACACAAATCTATGTGGGAAGTTATCTATGGATCAATGTTAAGTGATATGTAAAGATGAATACAAAATAAAAGAGAAATATTCTTGACAATCCACAGACAAATCTGCTCAACTATCAAAGACATTTTCAAGTTTGTAACTAAATACTTAAAACATCAAAATGTATGATATGATTATGAATCAAATCACATTAATCAAACTGCATTTTTGACATGGCTGGCATTAATTAGTGAATTTAAGACACTTTAATTTCAACTGCTTAGGTTAAATCCAACTGCGTTAACTGTATCCCTACATAAATGTACTGTATTTGGAATACTGAACCAATATCATACGCACAAAGGTAAGTTGGCCAACTAGAAGTATGTAATTGCAAGTGGATTCCCTTGGATTGATGCTGCTGCTGGAGGACACTGCAGGATAAACGAGCATGTCAGACAAAGCTTTAATGACTTTAAAGCTCGGAAATGCCCCCTCTTATGGAAATCCAATCAAATTCTTCAAAAAGCAGGTGGAAAGTTAGAGAATCCCTGTTCTTTGACAGTTTCCCAAAGCTAAGCCCCTCTGTCACCCCTGGGAACATGGGCGTCTGTCAGTCCAAGTTAGCACCGAGCTCCTATTAGGAAAAGGAAGCATGGAGCCAGGCTTTCCTTACCCCAAATGCACAGAAATCCTGCCATTGTGCCTCTCCCCAGGGGTTCAGGGATTTTAAGGAAGAATGCCAGAGCCAATACAGTATCTTCTGAAGAGGCAAATACATAAAGATCGTTGAGGTGTAATGAAGCAATGCACCAGCAGAAAGGTAGGTGAAAAGTTGGTGAAACTGAACATTTCAGTGTCACAAGTTTGAACCACAAAAGAGCTGGTGGGTGCCAACCAAAACCCAAGTGTCCCTGAGCAGCAATCTTAGTGCCTACCTTTCAGTTCATGGTGCTGAGAAGGAGACAGACAGCTAGGTGGCAAAAATGCCAATGAAACAGAACAAATAAGACTAAATATTTTCTGAGACAGGAAACACAATGAGGACAAACAGAGTCAGCAGAGACTGAGGGTTATATCCTGTATTAATCCATGCAAAAAATGAAAAGCAGGACTAAAGACCAAAGAACACAGCGCTGTGGGATTGTGCGCTAAACCCTAAAAATGTCCAAGTGCCTTTACACTAAATACTTCTTTAAGAGGAATTTAGTTATAAGATCAAGCGTCTTTTTCCATTGTAGGACGATAAACCAATAGCCACTCTTTTACGTAGTAGCACTTACTCATAGTACTCATAATGCCTACACGCACACATACACTCCTGCAAATTCTGTCTGGCAATCTGAGATGGACTGATGACTGATCAGGTTGGGCCTCGAGAGTTAACACTAGTGTTGGAATTAAGCTTTGAAAAGCGAATTTATTTGAGTTAGTTTGCAGAGTCTCACTAGTTTCACAACAGCCATTATGACTAAAATGTGGGAAGGTTCACTGATTGAAGATTAGGCTTTGCGCACATTGCATAAGTTGCTTAGAAGCTGTTTGAATAACTGATTATACCCCTGAGAACACTAACAGCCTATTGCTGAGTGAGTGCACAATGTGAGAATTAACTTTGAATACAAAGTTTCTCTGTGTTAGTTGTGAAGTCGATGATGGTGTCCTCTTGGATCTTCTTTTGTTAAACTTTGACATGGTGTGTCTCCCTTCTGTTGTGGCTGGTAGAGCCAGGTCATAACATGGTCTACACATGGAAGGGGGAAGGGGAGGGGGATTTTCAGAAAAAGGCAAGTTGACAGATAAGATCTCACCAACTTGAAACAAGAAAATGTAACATCAGTGGGGGTATTATCTTTGAGCCCCCTGCACTGTCAGTTAGATTAGATCAATCACACAAAAACAAAGCTAGATTTAATCATTCTGTTCCCCACTTTGATATATTTAGCCTGTAATCTTAATCATAGCAATATAGATATTTTTTATATTGTTACAGTCGTCAATCTGTGATATCTAGTGTATCCTAGGGGTTGTTTTTGTGATCCCTCAACTTGTCTTATTCACTCCAACTTAAGATTAGTGAATTCCTAAAAAGCCTTTCAACAACCCCCTAAGAGAGGTCACGGACTTCTTGCCTTCAGGTCAGAGCTACATGTGAAGATGGAGAAGTGATAATAAATTCACAGTAAGACTAACAGACAGGCATTTTTTAGTTAAAAAAAATTGTGGCCCTGTCTCCTAACAGCAGTATGCCATGCAGCTGCCTTGGTGAATGGGAAAAGTGTCTCAATTTATGTAAGATCAGATAAGATACACTTTATTGTCCCCTAGGGGAAATTTGATTAGGACTCTAGAGATGTACCAGAGATGAGAGAGTATAAAGGTTTCAGTTCCATCTAAGGTGTTTTTGTTAGTTCCTCTTCTCACAGGTGGACGGTCCAGTTATGCCAGTTGCGCAGTAACGTATTGATGTTGGCATATTTGGCTGTTCTGTTAGCCTGGCATTTGCAAATGCAAATTGATCTGGAACCTCTCAGTTCATTTTTAAATTCTAAGGGGTGTTATTAACAGCTGTAGACCAAAATGCCTCTGGACGCAACTGGATAAATCTAAAACTAATCAGAACAAAGAAACATGTGACACGAGCAGCAAACAGATGTAAACAGAGTAGCATGACCAGAGATGAGCTGAGATGGAGAACCACCAATACATCTTTGGATGAGTGTTGCTGTTTTTGCCATTAGAATTTAAAAATAGTACAAAGTTCCATATCAGCTGCAGTCATCTTGATTGTTTATGAAAATGCCTCAATGGCACTCCTCTTTACTGAACTAAGTTTCTACTCACCATTATGTCCCAGGTGTAAGGGTGCACAAGCCAAAAATTACATCATTACCTTTGAAGGCCCCGCAAGTTGTCAGTCATCAGATTAAACCTTAGATATTAGATAAATAGTTGTGAATGCCCAAACCAGGGCTCGGCTCGCTGAAATTCTGTTTAACAGGAGGGGGTGTATGTGTGAGATGTATCTGTCAGAGTAAATACGGCATGTCTGGATCTGTTGCCTGGTTCCTAGGCTAGTGTTCTGCCAACTGAGAACCAAAGGTAAGCTGGATCTACATGGCAGCCTGATTTGGCTGGATTACAAACACAATACCTATTTTTTTCCTAGTGGGGCCCTTAAGTTTGATCTTATGGTTGACAAAGCAGATGATGTATGGCAAATTACCAATAGCTAGCTTAGCAGTGATAAATTTGATTTTTGGGATCACATTTTTTTTTTCAGATCACACCATTCCAAGATACCAACGACAAACATTTTAAAGGTAAATATCACAGTGCCAAGACAATACATGCTGACAAACGTCCTGTATCCCTTTACTGATGGTGTCAAAGTTGGACTCGGGCCTCCCAGGGGAGCTGTCATGCTTGCCCCAAAAAGGAGGGAGGTGCAGCTGGCTAGATTAGTCAGGATTAAAGTTTATCCCTTGCTACTAGCAAGCTGATGGGGATAACAGCACTCAAGAGCACAGCACTGTAAGCTAAGCCACTCCATTGTAGGTATTTAGTTGACACTCTTAACTAGGGAGACTTGCAGTAAGTGAACTGCTGGTGTTTTGATCAAGGACACTGCACCACACATGCTGAATAATGGCCACTGGATCAAAATAAGTGAATCTGTTAGTTAGGCAGTGTGTCTTTAGTGGGCTATGTTGCATTTAATCTTACCCACAGAAGGAAACAGCAACAAGAACAAAAGGGGGCCCTTTTAGACGGCATATAAGGTCTGAATTTAGCCAGTCGGCCTCTTATCACTGATCTAAACTGTGTTGTTGCAGAGTTTGTGTATATTGGGTTTGTACTTCAATGGGAATTGCTAAATGCCCTGTCACAATTAAATTGTTGCCAACATTTAACAAATAGCTTCTCTAAATTGCAGGGCTGGCTGTGGTCCAGGCCTCATGGAGCCTGTGGGGACCTCTGCCTGCTGCTGTCGTTACACAGAGGCTGACCTGCTGCAGTCGCAGAGAACAGGACTCCTACTGTACGAGTCAAACGTATGCCATTTAGCGGATGCTTTTATCCCCTTCACTACAGCGAGTGCTTGTATTTTCAGCATGGTTGGGCCCTGTGGAAATCTGAACCTTTCACCCTGGCGGTGGCAGTGCCAGGCTGAAGCCACTGAGCTACAAACAACTGAAAGAACTAGACAGAAGTCAGTTTGATATTGGTTGCCAAACCAGCAATCAGCTTTTAGTTGCCAAAGCTGACAGAAGGGTTGCTGTATTTTTACTGTTTGTTAGTGGTGCAATGATGGTCCTGTGTAACTATATTAATATTTTTGAAGTAAACCCCGATTTCAAGAAGATTTTCAATGAATTTCTTTTTTCGATTCTCTCTGTCACAGACACACATAAAGCTACTCATTAAATGGATTTAATGAGTAGCAAATTTAGATTGCAAATTTACAAGATAACACATTAGTTGGTAAAATGATAACAGGTAGGCACATTGCTGTGTCCTCAATCCTGATCATATCTGTTGTCATAGAATGAGGTTTTCTGCTTCTGTTTTTCTTTCACAGACAGGTTATCGCTTCACTTTAACTCATGAGAGTTATGCAGAATTTTCTAAACACAAAAAAAAGGATATCAACAGGGTCTGTGCTAAACGGATCAAATTAATAAGCAAAGCAAAGCAAAGCAGAGCAGAAAAGAAGTTTGACCATCACTACACTGAGGTGACAATGTCTTACACCAAAAATCTACAAAATCCTCTATTGTTAGGACATTTTTAAATGATTTAATGTTTTTGGTTACTTTGTTATTTAGTGCAAAGTGCTCCGTGTAGCACTACAGGACCCAGACATTTCTGTAAATCAAAACAGTATAGTCAATATGATGTGGTCCATTTCCTCTGGCTTTCTGTCAATGAGGTTGGTGTTTCTGGACAGCAGGTGGAGCTATTTATGGAATCAGTGGATTCTGTTTATGGATTCAGTCATGGTGATTTTACTGATTACCCAATTTCCTCTTTTTCTCATTTGTTTTTGCTGCCTCTAGTACAGAAAGTAGTAGAAAACATAAAGCTTCTTCTACACACAAGCAAATCAGATTTCAGTTCAGTGGTACTTAGAGCTGATATGCAGTAAAATTAATAAATTGCTGAATATTTCCATACTCATGAAAAGAAAAATATATATTATATATATTTTTTGTCGTAACTTCCTTCCATTTTACACATTTCATGCTGAAAGAATAATTCGACAGACAGGTTTACTACTCAACATCTGCTGAAACTATATTTATGGGGCCTGGGTTCCAACCCTGTCAATTAAACTTTATGCTCAGTCGTGATGCCTTTGACGAGTGCAGATGGATGATGGGCAGTCATCAAAACATGGAGCTGGTGACAAGACCACCCAAACTTTTACTCTAGACTAATTTTGTAGAAAAAAAAAAATATCAATAAATAATGGTTTCTTTCATACATAGTGTTTCAAAAACAGACTGAGAGGTGACAATCTGTGTTCAGGTCCTGACAGCTGAACATATTCTAACTAATATCCATCTATAGTGTGATATATAATTCTAATGCCATGCAAAAGATGTGGAACTTGTGTTACTATGACAGTTAAATCAGAGGAGCAGGCACGGAGAAAAAAAAAACAGGAACAGGAGAAAAAGGAAGAGAGCAGATGCTTATTCTCATGCAAATAACAGCTAATGGTTTTAGCTGAATACTAATACGAAACGAGTCAGGAATGGCAGCTCAGGGGGCAGGACCATGCATGTTATTAATCCTCAGTTAGATGCTTACATCCAAAACCAATATCGGTATTTAATACCATTTTACAATAAACTTCTTGAATGACCACGTGCAAGAATTCACAGCTTTGTAATAAAAGAACATAATTCGACTAGCTAGCAATATTGTGACACAAATATGTTGAAATCTGTTCTTATATCTTAACAGCACAGTTGACAAAAGAGCCAAATGCTCCAAAAGCTGTGTACTCCTTTACATTACTCGCTGATGAGAGGCCTTCAGTAGAAAAGTTAAACCTTTCTGATTGGTGTATTGTATGAATTTATCTTTAAAAACAAATTTATAGTATTAGCAAACTGAAGCCTGTTTGACTGTAGCTACACAGAAATTCCACTCAGATATGAGAGAAACACACCAGTGACTGCAATGCTGCGTCATGCAGCTCTGTCCAGACAAATGCCAGTCAGCTGAGGGACGATTGTGTCACTTTCCAGAGCGCGGTGAGAGAATGCATTGTTGTTGGGGGGCGACCAGCTGGGGAGCTCCGATAGAGAGGGATAGAGAGAGAGAGAGAGTGTGTGTGTGTGTGTGTGCGCATGGAATGGGGATTGAGGGGCTCAGGAATGTCGGGGTGAGTGAACACAGAATCGTGTCTATGAGACTGTGTGTGAGACAATGAAAGGCATCCCACTCAGTTCTAAAAGCCTCCATTCATGGTGGACCTGAGTCATCTGGTTCTCTGCAGTGCAAAAAAAAACCTCAAGACTTTTATCTCACATGAGGAATAACAATGTTATATTTTGCTTGAAACAACAGAAAATGTCTCTCTATGAAACAAGCCGAGAGGTGAGGTCACCTTCCTCATTCAATAGACAGTCAAATTTCATCCTCAAAATTATGCTGAAACAAACTGAGGCTGAAAGATCTTAATCACTTGACAGAGAATCCAAAGCGAAACTGAACATCCAGTGCATTATCATGGAGATGAAAAACCCATTCCTGAAGTTTATCTTGGTTATAATCAAATTCAGGATATACTGTTCGCATGAGTACAGAGAAACTGGGTTATTTCCTGAATACATTATAAATAGCCTACTAGTAACCTGGTTACTGCATTCTATTTGTGCAGGTGCTATACATAAAACAAACCAAACCGCTCTGTACATTTACTCCCGCTTGACAACTGAACTGTTAATATCTCTGCTCCCATCAACAGCAGCACTGACCACAGTGTCCTCCACTCTCTGTCTCTGTGTCTGTCTCAACTACACAGCCACACAGCATACTGAGCAAACAATATTCTTGAAAGGAGCAATGCTACTCCACAACAGTGCCAGCCTGTCACCTTCACTACCACTGCGTAGGACAGGGGAGCAGTATTTCTCTAGCTCTGACACAACGCTGCAGAGACAGGTCTGTCTAGCTCAGACCACTGAATGATAAAACTCCATTTCTTCATCGCTTCAGAGATGAAATACTTTTGCTGCCAACAACAAAGTGCGAAAAACTGCAGTTCTCTGAAAGGCCACTTGAGACTGACTCCAGAAGCCTGTCAATCCCCATGGACACTCATGTTCAAATGCCCAACTCAACAGCATAAATAAACATGTTTACAGTCTGGTGAAAAAACAGTTTTGGTCTCTTAGCTAATTTCCCGCTTCATGAAAACTGTACAGGAGGTGAATTTTTACATAACTCACCTGTTGACATTTCATCAGGCTTAAAGTTGCACATAATTAAGGGTGGGCTGTTTTGAGTGACAGGCTGTCTGCAGATAGTAACCTTTGTTTCTGAATCAAATCCACCCCTTGCTTCCTCCTCCAGAGCACCTGCCTCTCACCCAAATATGGTTCTTTCTGCCTCACCTAAGTGATTATTGATGCATCTATCCTCTCAACACCGTGTGCTATTGAGAAGATCATGTACAACAGAAAAGAGCAAGCTAAGAGCCAGGAAGAAAAAAGGTAGAACAGTCCTCTTTTCCTATTATAGTGTCACACTATTGCTCTGTGACTGTCAGTCAGCCTGCAATCCAGCACAGGTTGCACTTGCTCCCTCGATAGTCAAAAAGAGTCCAGCTCCCCTGTGCCCCAACTCAGAAAACTAGGAAACCAGCTCAGCCTGCATGACCCAATTAGAACCATCCCCTGGACGCAGGAGAAACATCAGTCTCTGTCCTATCCATCAAACAGTCCCATATGCCAGCTAAGAACAGCTCCAAATGCTGCAAGACACAGGAGGAAGTGTGAGTAACACCTAATGCGATACGTTTTCAAGACTGCTCATGCTCTTTTTCATCGGGATAAAGATTCACACCTACACTAGAAATCTACAACCGTTGGTACTAAATAAGATCCAGCAGATGTGGGATGAGGATAGCTCTGTTTACTGAAAGATGTTTGCTGGAGGGACTGCACAAGAGTCTTGCACATTTGCAAAAGTTTTTCCAACAGGTCTAAGAACTTGAACCTGTACCCTTTCAGTCAAAAGCCCAAAGAGCAATCCATAAATCTGAGTTGAGTGGGAGGCAGGCAAAGTGACCCAGATTGGCTGTGAATAAGGGCAATCAATAGGGTGATGGCAGATTACATGACAGAGGAGGTGCGGTCTGTCATTATGGGCAAAGATTAAAGAACAGGCTTGTGACTGAACGTTTGAGTCGAGGAGATGAAAAAGTCTTTCGCTGACTGTGAACAATTACTGATGCATGTACAGAAAAGATTTCAGGTATGGTTGGCTTCTCCCTGGGTCAGCTCCACATAACCAGTGTTTATTTGAGATTATCTTGATTGATTTAAAGAAGACAGGTTAGAGAACACGTCTACAGAGTTTTGTGTGTCTGTTTCAAGGTCATCTTTGGTTTGTGGCTGCCGCTTCATGAAAAGGAGAGCAGATCCTTCAAGTGAAACTTAAAAAGCTCTCATTTTATGGTTAGTTCAAAGGAATATTATTAACTGAAAACAACTCCAGGGCTTTTCGGACACGCTGTTGCTTTCATGATGAAGTAGCACTGCAAACTGCAGGAACACTACATGATAAATTCAACTTCAAAGGTGCCTTGGAGTGGCTTTGTGTTTCTTTTAAAACATTATTAATGGCTATGTCTTAATTGAAGCAGCAGCAGTTTGTGCAGAGACTAAGAAGGGAAGTTTCTCATGCTCATTAGCTTTAATTTTCCCCTTGAATGTCCATCATTATACTACAACTAGATTTAAGTTGCTTAGATTCAAGATTCAAGTTTGCCAACACCCAATCTACTGCTGGATGCACACACAGTAAAAAGTGTTCATGAGAGAACAATAAAGAGGCAAAAAAGGCAGACACATACACACAAGGCAAAGGGCAGAATCCTGCAGAAAATACATTCATCTTGCAATTTATAGCCTATTCTATTGCTATAATGCGAGTCGTTTTGGGTGAAGGCATTCTCTATATGCTTGAAATTGACTTTAAAACGGACCTCCCAGTCCTCATAGCAGCATGCTGTCAGCATCTGTCAGTTACGTTTCTCCTCAGAGTGAGCATTAGGTGCACTGGCTACTGTGGCAAGTAAAAACAATTGTTAACAGCTTCCCTGCAGAGAGTGGCTGTGCAGCCCTGGCACACAGCCGGCTGTACCTCCTTCACTCTGGTTCTTATTGTGTCTGTGAGTGTGTGTGTGTGTGTATGTCGCACTGCAGAGTGTCAGGCTGCCTTGCTCTCTCCTCCTTGAAGGCTCCTTTTCTCTTACAGTGCATGAACACACAGACCTGACAGTTGAACAAGACGAATATGTTCACCTTGTCACGGGCAGACTTGCAACATCGAGCACTGAAAGACACGCACAGACATGCACACAAAGCCAGAGAGTCAAAGGGACACAGAACAAGCAGCTGATATTCTCAGTACTTTGCTCTTGGTGGCTGTTTTATAATCACATCCTTCTGTTCAGTTTTCTGTATGACTTTTGAGCTATTGGCTATCCCAGCACGCATCTCGCAAGAGCACATCCTGGACACGTTAACGGTCTATCACAGGGGTAAGATATACATAAATACTTGGGATGGCATTGTTTTGTAGCCTCTAGTGTGAGCTCAAATGCATCATGTGACATGACAGTCCTTCAAGCTATCCCAGTTTGTCATTAGGTCTTAAATCTATTCAGCCTACAGTACAGTCTCAATTAAATAAAGGCCTGTCTCGGGCAACCTGCCATCTGTTCTTCGCCCTTGAAAAAACACCACAAGCCTTTTTGACAATAAAAGGACACAGTGAGTAAGAATATGAAATTTGTAAGAAAAGTGTTGCTAGTGATAAGTAACTTATTATAAGTTGTCATCAACCTAAGTGGATAATGTTGTTTTAAGCTTGCTTAATGGCCTACTTTATTTGAATACATTTGGTTGTGAAATGAAGTACCTGCGGATTTTACTAGATAAGTTCAGCCATTTGGCTTTTCTTTTCCTCCTGCTTTGGAAGAGCACATTTCTTATGTGTCTACTTTGGCTGGTATAGCCTTCAAATATCCACTTTGCAGTTATTGGAAGTGAACTGCAGCCAACAAACGCACTGCTTTATTTAAAAGCTCCTTGAGATGAAGGGCGTTACACAAGTCAGCCACAGGCAGGACACACATGAACACCAGAATGGCTGATTATCCGTAATGGTGCCTTCAAGATCAGCTACAGAAAATGGGGCAACTGTGGTGGTCATTATTTACTGTAACGTCACTGCTGATATGATGGATTTCCAGAAAATGTGGACTACCCTGAAGTGGATCCATGTTGCCTCAGCGACTGCATGAACACAAATGTACAGGCATGCACACATACTGGAAAGGGGGGGGGGGGGGGGGGCTAATCTCCCATCGACTTCGGTAATCCACCACATGACCACCTCTCACCCCAAACATGCGTGTGTTCATGAAGACCCATCTGGACTCAGACTGGCAGGCATTTGCTGACAACTGCATTACTGAATGTGGGTTTTTGTTTGCATGACACGCCACTCTTTACAAAAGAAATCATACATGACAGCACCTCAACACATCTAACACACTGCAATATCTCCCATAGCAGTCATATTACTCAAAAGGTATAATTAGAATTTATAAAGGTAGTCAAGTAAGGTAGTTGAAACACAATCAACATGTAGGTGTGATGACAAGGCCTGCTTCTCTGAAACATCTAATCCCTTCTTCTTTCACTAATGCAACCATGTCAACACGCCAGCTCTTTTCCCTGCTTCATCGGGAGAGGACAGACGGCTTCTGCTGAGATTAAGAAGATCATAACCACAGGATTAGTGATTAGCATCTTACTTTCAGGGATTTCTCATTTGTGTGAGTGACTGAAGCTGTGTGCTGCTGATTCATGTGCTGGCAAAGACGGAGCTCTGATCAAATTTGTAAAAATGACAGCATCCAATTTTGTACTGCACTTGTATCAGCTACAGCTCAGATGAGCAGAATGTAGATGGTTATGTTGTGACTTGTTCAATCAATATTGCTTTGGATGCTTTCATTTAGGCAACATAAACAGATGACAAATCACTATAACTGTGGCCAATAAAGCTTATTTAACAAGGTCTTGGAGACTAAACAAAGTGTTTGAGTCTGTTCAAGATCATGATTAGCAGTATCTTGCACTGATGGAAATGGCTAAATGTAAGTACCTCCACTCTCCCCTGAGGGATTCATAAAAGATAAAAACTTCATGTCACTTTATAGCTTAATATTGCAAACCCACTGTCTTTTTATTTACCGTCCTTACAAAATCAGCATGAATCACACTCATTATCCATTTTGCCCAAATTGGTTAAATATGACATTACTTAACTACGGCCATAAACACACTGACAGCAGATGTCATAAATTTAGCTCTGAATGCTGAGAAACTAAGTGAAAGACTCGGGCATCTGATATTAATCATGCCCATGTTTCAATTTAATTCTCATTCTGGAATAATACACTTAACTGTGTCCTTTAACCTTATCATTCAAGCTGCACAGTGAGAAGAAGGGGGCTGTGGTTGACCATGGATTTCCAGTTCATCAGAGCATTAAGGTGAGTGATGAAGGGGACATCCTCAATCAAGCCTAAACCCTTCTCTGACAGACACTTCCTTCTAAAATTACACTCTACCGTGGCTTTTAGTCGTAGCAGTGCATCTCGTGTACTTTGATAATAAGTGACAAGAAAGCCCAGCACTTGAAACATCAGTCCACTCTGTAGGAAAGAATGACAATGCCCCCAAACTGGGAATGACATCATGGATGAATTAAGGGGCGACTACAGATCTTTCTGAGCACATGGCGCTGGCTGCCTAAAACAGCCTGGGGCCAAAAACAGAGATGTGCTGCACTGCATTTCTCATATTCTGTTGCTGTCATGACATCCAACGAGGAGAGAGTTCTTACTAGGGCAGATTCAAAACATTAAAATTTTATAGTGCTGGTATGTAGCTAATCCTCTTACTCAGAGCGTCAGTCAAGGACATTTTGACAGACAAATGGCTGTTGATGGATTTGCATTAGTGTCTGTAAGACTGAACTTGTGACCATGTTCATCAAGGGCCTGTTCGCTGAACATCAGGCTAACGTGATGCTCTTTAGAAATCAGACAGGAAACAATGGTCTCCCTATGAGAATTGATCAACATTGTTTGGGCAGCTAAAACCAAAAGGTGCCTCAAAAAGAACTATGAAGTACTTAATCACAACTGCAAAGGCAGCTACAAAGACAATTTATATTATAATAAAAGCCAGTTAGAACTCCAGTGTGTGCCATCTGTTAGCGACACACCCACTTTGACATGGGAGTTCAAGCATCATGATCCAACTAGCACAATCCCTTTTTAAACAGGAATTGTGCAAATTTGCAGGAAAGCCCAATCAATCTTCTTTCAGCATTGGCATATAAAAATAAAATCAGGGAGTGCGGCAAAATCTACGGTTAATGGCCTCTTCATTTGCGAGGACTAGGAGGACGTGCAATTCCTTGTCTCTTCAGGTGCTCATCTTCACAGTGCCTGTTAGGTTTGTGTTTCCCTCTTGCTACTAGCTGCTTGCTAATTTTTGCCATCAGCTGTTTCTTGTTTATCCACGGCCAGTGGGTCACGAGTGCAGCGTAGTCAACAGCTCCTCCCACAAGTCTTCAACAGCCCCTCCCGTTCAACAACAATCAACTCGCTAATCCAGCTCTGTGTGTCTAAACGCTCGCAGCTTGAAAACGGCCCAACGTTCGCGGAAAATCTGGCAGTGTAAAACGGGCTACAGTTTCAAGGATACCAGTTAGCTGGTGCCTACAATTAAGGTGCTGATTACTACAACATAAAAACAATTTTATATTACAATTCAATTCAATGAAGGACATGAACATGATGGACGCCAGTTGTTCCTTTCACTCTGAAAACTTAGCACGTTCAGCAATAGCAGCACCCTCTGACTGTTTTATTTCCACACAGCACTCAAACAAAATTTCCATCAACCAAACCACAAAACATTGATCTGGTGGTATACTGTTGATTTAATGCAAATATATAAACAACCTGCTTTGCAAAGAAACATTAACGCATCATACACCAAACTAGACATATGGAAGTGCGGAAAGATGACATAATGTTCACAGTCCTTACAATGTATGAGGATCATCATCCGTGTTAAAAACTCTTTGGGTTCTTGGCAACTAGTACCATCTATTCCCCATTTGCTTGGCTTGGTTCATTGTTTCCTGGTCCTCAACTCAAAGTTTCCATAGCAAACACCAGGAGCTGTCATCATTAACCTCAAATACTGCATTTTATGTCAGTCAGATTTGGCTGGTCCTAATTGTCAGTTTTTCACTGTTTGTATGGGGACTGACTGAAACCTGTTTATCTGGCTGTGTAGTCTAGTACCTACTGGATGTCTTGCATTGCCTCTTTGCAAAGGGACTTACTACATAATGTATGCCTTTGCAAAATATGTTTTTCTGACTCAGTTATGACTCAAAAGAACAAATACCACACTATGTTCTACACTGGTTGCAGCTGTATTTACCAGTTTTGGGTGGAATACTTTTCATGTTGCCTTCTACACACATTAAAGCACTGTGCACAAACCAAAAACATAAAATACTTTGTGTATACTGTGAAAAGCAAAGTCTCAGTAATATCTACGCTGAACAGAACATCTAATAACAGATCAATCTGGTGATTGAACTGTTGGGTACGATGATATCACTGGAATGGTATCAGCCATTGACATGCAGATGATATCACTTTCCCTTTCAGGCATGTTTCAAAAGGAGCTTTGTATTATTTACAGCCCCCTAAACATGCCATGGCTTGGAAAGGAGGAGGTGGGGGTTCAAGGTTAGAGAGAAACTCAGACAATACAGAACAAACAGAGAAGAGAAACTGAACTAGTTGAGACAAGCTCTGGAAAAAAAGACATCTTGCCAAGAAAAGTTATTTACATTACGTTTTTTTGACACATAACACAGCTATGCTACATCAGGCATTAACAAGAGAATGAGTGCCATCATCAGGCAACTGAACCGCCATGTAAACAGTGATTTAAATAAAGAAAAGTATGGTGATATTGCAAAAATTATGCAAAGAACACAGACCACACTGATTTTTGTTGTCATCAAATTGAGACTCCTTTCTAGAGAGACCACAGCACAAAACCTGAAATATAAACACACTGTGTACAGACTAAACATCAGATTAAATTCAACACCTGAAATTTATAGATGTGCAAGCACAGAGAAGCACACACTGCATCGATGACACTGGATCATTGATCACTGAATTGTACATCGATCCACATCCATGGATTGTTACAACCCTGGCATATAGTACACAACTGGAGATTGTCCATGTCTCACCGGAAATACTCTGTCTGGTTTAGGCGAGGGGAGGCACCTGGGTAGTGTGTGCAGGAGGCAGGCCATGATGTGAAAAGTAAGCTGCAGTCTCTTGCCATTCCTTGACTCTGTCTGATGATTTGGGCGTCAGTCCCAACCACCAGAAGTTCCCAATTTCCACTGTCTCTCCAGTCTGACATTTTTGTTAGAGCCTTTGTGTAAATGACCCTTCTTCACCTGCTTTAACTGATTTGGACATTTGGGTTTGCACATACAGCTCTGTGGAGGTTCAGGGTTGCAGTGCATGTGTAAAAGGGACTTATCATATTACTAACCAGCTTAAACTGATGTGGAGTCAAAGTCCTAGACGACCTCCCTTTTTGCAGACACCAGCGCAGGCTCAGCCTCAGTTTTAAACAGTTTTGAAATCACATAGTGCACTCTAATATCCACAAGACCGCCTCCTTGGGAATGCAGCTTAACTGACAGCCTCTATAGACTTTCTTATTTTATATATTTTACACTGATTATGATTGAGTCTCAAAGGAAAACCAGCAACCAATATTAAATATGTAAGTGAGGTAATCTCTCATACTTTGCTTTGTTTAAAACTGACAAGATATCATATTAGACTCCTTGTGCCAAACTGGAATAGCTTTTCTTTGGAAGTTTGTGGTTACATAATTTAACCGTTTTTCCATTTGCCCCAATGCGAAATCTTCATGTTAATTTATCAGCTGACTGTTCTTCCTCCAGAAATGTCTTTAATCATAACAAGGCAAGTGATGAAATTACACAACTCCAACAGAGTTATTTTCTCATAGTTATGCTTTGGTTTGAATCTGCCAACAGCAAAAAATAGCCCTCAACCACTCCTAAGAAGAAAGCCAGTTAATCAAACCACAAAGATGTGTGCTGAAGAAAAGAACCAGTCAGGCAATTTCACTAGGTTTCCGTTCATGCAAACGCCCTGTGGCTATATGACACAAATCAATCAACCTCATCAAAGGGCCAGTCAGGCTCTTCTGAAGTACAGAGGAGCCTAAAAACCATCATTAGCAACAGTGTTAATGACGAGATGGTGAGAAGAAGCGACAGGCAAAGAAGTAATATGTGCAGGTGTGAATGCCATTTGTTGCCATTTGTCTGAGCTCAGCTTCCATGGTGACACATTTGAGATTTGTAATTCAAAGTGGATGTTAGTGAGCCTTACTTGCTTTGCAAGTTCACGATTCAGTTATCTTCTCCCTTTCAGTAACTCTAGACAAATGTATATTTTCTCATCTAGCAAGTGATTTTTGTAAAATCCATCTTGCGAATGAAAGAAGATAAACACAATTGCTTCTTTGTGATTGAATGGAAATAGTCTCCATGCGAGTTGCTGCAAAAAGGCATTTTGTGATTTAGCTAGCAAAGTCATTGACAGTGCAAACCCTCCTATGCCGCAACATGTGTGGGCAGTTTCTTTAGGTGTAATAAATCTATGATAAAGACTATGTCTACATATAGTTATGGTGGTGCTACAGCAACCTACAGGTTAAATTCTTACATCGAACTATAAATCAGTTTCTACTCCGGATGTGCTTTTGGCGGGACCACCCAAACATGCCAGAGGCATAAATCTAGTTTTCAACAGGAGTCTTAAGGGGTTTCTTTGTGCTAAGTTAGTGCACAGCTGAGTTCAAATTATTCTCACCTGCCAAAATTTAAGAGTAACTGCTCCAGATTATTGAAAACACAGGCCATAAAATAGCACGAGAAAGTAATCAAATATGCCTCTGTAAGACACATTGTTATCTGATTGTTTTCTTGTATATGTAACATGGACAACCATTGTTTTTAAATGGCACACCTTTGGAAGGGCAGAAGATTGCACACATGGGTTTTGAGGTACTATAAACATTTACAATTACAATTAACGACTAAGAGTACAAATCTAAAATGAAACAAATGACAAAACAAAGGACAATGACAACGAAAGTTTCACTTACAACCAGGGACGTATGGCTTACAAGGTGAATGACACAAAGCACACAAATCCACTGTGAGGATGCTGGCTGGAAGTTTCTCTGCACGTTTTGCTATTGACAATACACGGCCAACAGAAGACCTGTTGTTATAACCTCTAGCCTCAAGTCCTGACACCATATATGACACAGCAGTTGAATATAAGCAGTCAAACAATGGCTGTTGGGATGCTGACAGAGGCTTTGTATGTTCCATTCATTCAAGATCGAGTGACCTATGTCTGCTTCCCTGAGGTGACTGAAAGACCGTTACCAGGTGAGTATGGGTAATGAAATCAGTCCCCATAGGGCAAGGTTGATAGAGGAACAACAACACAGGAGTGGTATCAGTTCACTACCGCCTTTTCAGCTATCAGCCCTGATCTGCCTCAAAGATTCTAGGTCAGTAGTGGCTTTTTAAAGACCTGATATGGGCCTCCAAGGAGTTTGGTTCTGCTAAATAGGTCTGTAATGGCGCCTGACACTCTTAAAGAGGATCTGTCATTTTCAATAGTACTTTGAGATGTAATACATCTTGATAAGTTTAAACAGAGTACAGAATTACTACACATCAGGTTGTTAGCACCATACTCAGGGTTGAAAACATCCAAAAAATACAAGTCTCAAATTAGAAGTTTACACTTTAGATTGTATAAAAATGTTGTAATCGTCTTCTTGGTAATACAGAAGCACGGAGTCAAGTTGCAGCAATAAGAAATCTAACACGCTGATGGGTTATATGTAAAACTATAAATGACAAATGGAACAGTCTGACCACAGATGCGGTGTGGCAGCTGGTAATAATAAAGACTGAATAAATACGCAGGGATTAAACAATATGGCCTAATATATTCGCCATTCAGGCTGATCAATATTGACACTGGAATTATAAAGGGTATTAATACAGGTGCTACACTGGGAAAACACACACGAGATCTATCAAACTGTCTACTAACCAATACCCAACCAATCAGAATTATTGACACTGGACAAATACGATACTGCATTTTAAATACCAGATGCAAGATGCTAGCAACCGGTGATATTCCAATATGTTTACACTTCTCAGAAAATATTTCATGAAGAGTTATAAGTCATTCATGTTCAACATTCACTTACTACAACATTATTAGTAGTTGAACAGTACAAAGTTAGAACAAATACAATCTAAATCAAAGTATAGACACAGCAGTTAAAGACATGGCAATGTTGGCACATGTGTATGCTGAACATTCTCTACTAAAACTGTTATGTTTTAGTAAAAAACAAGTGGAAAACAAACGTGTGTTTTCTCCACACAAACCACAAAAATAACCTTCAAAACATGATGCAACAAGTAGTCTGGCTCACACGATGTAGACTATGGCAGCCTGTCATTGGCTGCCTTTTTCAGACAGTATTAGTGCTTTAAAACCTCTGTCGCTACACGAAACTAGTTTCCCATAGTCAGGCCTGTCACCACACTTCATTTTCGCCCTGTGCGTTTACCAACAACAACAACCTCCAAGCTAGCAGCGTAATCACTAAAACATATTTTATTATTTTATGTGGTGTTTCCTTTTGTGAGGGGTTAGCCATTTTAATACCAGGACTTGTCTCCCGACATGCAAATATGCCACCAGATCAAGTTCCACCACAACACTATTTTGCAAGAGCACCACCATCCATCCGGGCTCAGCAGGATCTAAAACATGTGAGACAAGTGTAACTGTTTTTACCCCAGTGCGGAATTGTGATAAGTTGTGCCATACCTTTCTCCAGTGCTGGCACGACGTGAGATAGGTCTGGCTATATGCAAGACTAGTGACAAGTAATTATTTTCACTACAGAGTAGTTATTTTCTCAATTAATCATTTAGTCTATAAACACTGAGAAAAAAGAAAAGTGTCCATCATGTTTTCCTTGGGGCCCTAACAGTATTCAGTGTTATCTTACAAGGCTAAAGAAAACCAGTGCATATTCACCTTTAAGACATTGAGCAAGTGATTTTTTCCAACAGTTTTGTGGAAAAGAAAAAAAATATATACTTAAAGAAATAATTGAATATAACTAAAACGATATGTCCATTTGTCAATGGTCAGAAGAGCCTGGTCTCACTCCGAAGTCTTTGAAATCTAGTGCTTCAGCAGTGACTCGTGGCGTCACAACCAAAAAAAAAAGGTATCTTTTAATGTCGGCATGACACATGTCCGGTTGGCGTTATAGTTTAACGGCACCCGAGGGCGTCTGGGGAAACGTGGCTGGACAAGGATGAAATTTTAGGTGATGAAAGTCCGACTGGGACAGGTGGGAGGGGTGGTGGATGGGTCCAACAAACACCAACTTTCACCCAAGAGAGCAGTGTTTGCGTCCTGTCAGATTCTAAAGCCAAACCTTGTTCTTTTTTTCCTAAAACCTAAACACATGTTTTTGTTGCATAAAAACAACTGTGTGAAAAAAACGAAAATGTCAATTTGCGGTGTTATACTGACCTAGCGCATTTATTTTTAAAAAGACTATGTAACAGGCAGAGCTTGACACGGTGTCCCAAAATGTCAACAACCAACACACTCTGAGTACTTTGCAGGTTGTATGTGGATGTGGAAAGTCCATGACCAAACGTCAATGTGTGACGACATCAGAGTGAGAATGTGTTGGACAGAAACAGTTACCTTCAACCTTTTCTGTTTTTTAAAGAGGGGATGTCTGGTAGACATGCAGTTACCACAGCTAATCATGGGTATAAAAGTAACACTATTCCTGTCAATGATTAGTTAAATGTAAATAAGGCAGAGTATGGGGGGCCCCCAACGCCCGCCTGTACAAAGGCCCCATAATCCTTATCAACACCCCTGCTACACTGAATCATTCACTTCATTCCTCAGCAGGCTTCCAATCTGATTTTAAGTCTTCCTGTAAATCTGCAAAGCTGTGACTGCATTCCACCGACATGCAACAGATAATCAGCCAGTCATCAGTGTTTTGAAGGCTGACAAGAGGACAGCTCACTGCAGGATGACAGAGTCAAAAGCAATGGGGGCAGGCATGTGTCGTGATTGAAATTCTCCCAGAACAAAACCTCGTTTGTGTGATTATTGTTCAGCAGGCTCGCAATGAGGCAAAAATCCATTCCACATGATGCATTCATTGTTTTCAGCCAAACACGCACCAGGCCCCACAGCAGCCACTGCTACTGTACAATAGCCACCACTAAAAACAACCTAAAGCCTGCTGCAACATTTAGGTGGGTTTACAACAACTGTGTCCAATATCCCATTTAGAATATAAGGTATTATACAGTTAGGATATCGTTAGAGATTAAACATGTAACTTTTTATTTGAGAGTACTGTGGTAGTTATCAGCTCTGTATTGGATTCCAGATGCAAGTCATTATAGGACTGTTATATTGCAGAGGAATAAAATACCAGTAAATTCAACATATTCTCAAAATAGGGCATTATTGAGCGACAGGCACATTGTAACCCACTACACGAACTTCAAAGGAGTATAACTGGGAAGATTTCGTTAGGATCTGAGTCACATTATAGCAGTTTGAGTCACCTTTCAACAGGTGACGAAGCAATAAAATCAAACTGCCGTTTAAAGGAGGAGACTCCGGCTGCAAACCAGTAACTAAGGCCACACAATGACAACACAACACCTGCGTGACAGGGAGGCAAAGTGCTGAGGAGTTGAAACAGCGTTTGTACTCCGTGACTCACCTCTATCCATTTCTGCGCCTCCTGAAACGCGGACTCTGCGGCCGACTCGGTCACAGGGTGATGCTGATGAGACTGTCCTATGTCTGCAACCGGACTTGCCATTGGCGAAGAAGCGCTGCTCCCCAAGTATTAAAGCCTGTACAAAGGTGCGAAAGCAGCTCAGTGCCGCGTTATTCCACCAGAATCAGTCGTGAACAGTGTCGGTCAGCCTGCTCTCCTCCGTTGGTTGTAGGTGTTGCAGCAGCGGCAGCAGCAGCAGCACCGGCGAGGCGGACGAACCAGTTGCTGCTCTCCAGTATCGCTCCTGTTGGAGTCTGTGGGCAGACAACCAGCGTCAAGTCAGACACAGTCACTCACGCAGCTTCCGGTAAGACCGCTCAGAAGAAAAGCTTCCGTCGAGGAACACGCGCCATGATTGGGCGCATTCAAAGATAACACAAATAATATTAAAGTATTATGATTAGTACGGTGACATCCACTCTTGCTATCACACACTTTAATGTCACGTAATTTGGATTCTCTTGGCATATTCTAACACATGCCATCTTGCTGGAAACTGACCGTTAGGTTATGGTTAGCATTAGCTCATTAGCTTAACCCACGGTAGCTGACAACATTACAGCTTAAATAATGTTACAGGAACTCGGACAATGTGCCATTAAATATGACATGCTAGTTAAACAGCATCTCGAAAACTCAAAAATAGGAAAGACTCGCAATTAGGAAAAATCCAGGACGGCAGTTGGTAGCACGCTAGCAATGTTAGCGTTAGCATTAGCCGACATGATGTTAGCTTCCTTGCCAACCGTCCCAAGTGCAAACATTAACTTAACAGTCACATTTTGTACCTTTTCTTAAGATAATTGTCATTTTAATGTCTGCGAGTTTTAACTGGACTTAATTAACGTTAGCTAATGATTAATTACCATTATGGAGTAACACACGTCCCTTTCTCAAAGACCAACAGTGTCGTTACACATGAACCTACCGCCATTTGAAGACATTTTCCAGATTCCTCAAAGACTGAAGTGGAAATTACTATTATTATTCCTTTGAATGAACAGTTTAAAGAGCATCTCAAGTTGCAAATGTTTCTCAAACTCAACGGCAATGGCACCCGGAAGTGAATGTACATCTTTATTTTGGCGGTACAAATCAGCGACACAGGTAACCGGAAATTGCAACCGGAAATTGAAATTTGCTCCTGTTTATGATTATGAGCAAAAAAAAAAACAAACAAACAAAAGTTGTCATGAAATAAAGTGAAACACACACACACACACACACACACACACACAAACAGTTATGAACTTGTAACTAGAGAAAAATCTTTAATAATATTAATGTTGAGGCTACTGCTGGCAATAAAATTGTGTTTTAAAGTTGTCTTTTACCAACCAGTTAGGTTTTTAGTTTTTTAATGCATAAGAACTGATGTCATAAATTAATGGTGTTACCTGTGAGTGTTATTCCTGCCCACTGTCTTCTACTCCACTGGCCATTTGTTTAGGCTCTTGTTTTGATTGCAAAACTGCTTTACTTCCGGTAATAATCTAGCTGTTTCTCGCTAACTTGCCGCAGACGGACTGACAGGACGTGCAGACCGCAGTATGATCCGCTCCAATGGCCAAAAATACACAGAGCAGCGCCGCTCCACCACCAGCCAATGAGGGCAGCAACACACTGGGGATCACACAGCCACTCTCACTAAATGGGGCAACTGAGAGACAGAGAGAGAGAGAGAGAGAGAGAGAGAGAGAGAGAGAGAGAGAGAGCAGGGAGTTCACTGATTTAGAGCAAAGGCACCCAAAACAAAGGGCCAAACTCTGACCTCCAGTCACTGATCATTATGAGGCAATTAACCATTAAGGAAAGTATATGTGTTTATCTTTGTTAATAATCTGTTCTGATACACTTTGTCAGTTTGATTCTGGTGCAAATGATGCTTTCTGTGATTTGTGTCAGTCTAAAAACATTATTAAACACAAGTAAAAAGTTCGGTACATTCAAAGTCAGTTCCCTCAGTCAGTCAAATCTTAGTTCTTGATGTCAGGGCCATTGTTAAGTCTAATTTGGGGGACACAGAGTGAGCAGTCCTCCAGCTGGCCACAAAACATGAGCAAATTTGCACTTTAACCCCCCTGGACACATTGTTTTGTAATCAATAACCTGCATTTCCAACTTGATATCTCACCAGCTTCCCACCTGTAAACATGGTCAGTTGCATAATGGAGTGCACAAACAAGCCAGATGTCTCAGTACTGTGGATTAAAACAACTTGATTTGAAATATTATTTGAAATAATAATTAAAAACCAGCTTCCTTAATAATCAGCATGGTCAGGGATATTTCTCAGAATGAAAGGCTACACAGCATTTAAGCATCATACAAAACACCATTAAACTGTTTAAGTTAAACTGTATCCTGTTAGATGACACCAATCAGGACTTTTCTAGTTCCTACAGAACACAGGTTTGACCACGTGCTTGCTGATATTCTTACATCTTTGCTGACCTCTTGTGGAATTATGCAGCAGTACTGAAAAGTGAGAGGAGGAGCTTCAGCCAGGCTGTGTGTTCATTTGCAAAGAGGGTGTGTGCAGACTCACCGCTCCTCCCCTCTGTCCCTCAGGCGTCTGTTTCCTGGATACCAAAAGTGTTTATTTCTTTCATGTGATCTTTGTACCATTATATCTGTGTGTGGTTTGTGTTTCAGGAGGCCGGCTGTTCCCAGTATGCTGCTCAGCTTCATGACTTCAGGAGTTGACAGTCCCATCTGTGTTTGACAGGCGCACTCTTCTCAACCTGGACAGCAATTAGGCAAGTATTACATCTCTACTGCAAAAATGGTATTACTTTTGTCTTTAGAAGTCTGTATGTCCTGGTTATAATTTTATTTTTTTTAATAATTATAATAATATTGATGTAATGGTTAATAAAGTTGTATAATCAGTTTTTTTTTTAAATTCCAGGATACAGTAGCCTTTAAATCAAGGACAGCGTCTGTCAGGAGTTTTGCAAAACATAAATTACATATTCATATCAGGTTCTATCTTTCTACTATTTTGATTTGTTTGTTCCATTGTGTCATGTTTGGTGTGGCACTAAAGCTTACGTATGATTGTCTGCTGTCTAAAATGAGGAGCCTAGAAGATAAACATTCAGCTTGCAAGTAATGCTTTAACACGGAGAGAGAAATGCAGTTTCTGTTCATTAGTAGACACAATTTGTAAAGTGTGTCCTCTCTTTGTAGGAGACCTATTTTTGTTCTTAACTTAACAGCAGATTTATTCAGTGAAATCACAACTGTCATATTTGTAAAATCTGCAGACTCTTTGCTTTTCTTGATTTATAGTCTGACATCCCTGCATTTAAAAGGTGTTGTGATATAGGAACTGAAGCATTTTTTACAAGCTCTTGCAAACAGAGATATCATAAGGTGTCTGCCGGGGGTGCCTGAGGTCAGTTCATCTAATGTTTATACTGGTTATATATCGCATTATGCAGATACTGCTTAAAAATGCACTCCATGATGCCAGCTCTTATTACCGATAAATGCTGTGTATGAATGAGCAGCAAACCAGCATTTTGACAATTTGAGCTGTGCAACCTCAGTAATAGTAATAATTACTAGTCATAATAATAACTCTAACAATACATATACAGTTCACAGTTTTGTCATATATAAAACATATTTTAGCCTCCTAGAAAAATCCCACCAAAAAATCTATATGTGTTGAAGTATACGCCAAATTGAGAGTATTTTATTACTGCTTTATCTTTCCATCTGACAGCCTGGTCTGACAGGAAAGCTGTTATCAGCTTTAGTTTACCGTCTATGCTCTTGTCAATGCCACCAGACTCCATTGACAAAAACAGCAATTTTAGCTCACTGAACACAGGAGCTGCTGGACCACTGCTGCTTTGATCAGTGAGTTAGTTTGTGTTATTGTGTGACTTTGGTGAATCCAGACTAACCCTTATAAAAACTAAAGTCACACAATGACACAAACCAACTAAAAGTTTGAAGCAGTATAGACCAGCAGCTCCTGTGTTCAGCAATGTTAAATCACTGTTTTTCTCAATGGAGTCTGGCTTTGAAGAGAACAATATAATGACTTCATTTTCCCATGGGAAATCACTGTCTGACATTAAGGTGAAGCCGTGACAGTACTCTTGATATAGTGTACACTTAAATTGTTTTATTTGGGTGGGACATTTTTTAAGTGGTGGACTCCAGCCTGCTTCTCCAAACTGGAGGCGTGACTCCTGAGTTCCACAAACTTATTTCACTTTCTCGTCCTTTCATCCCCAGGTTTCGACTGTTCTTCCTGTCTCCTTCACAGGTTTTAAAATGTGGCTCATGGTCGTCTCTGTCCCGCTGCTTCCTGCCATCATCATGATATGCAGTCGTTATCGTGTCAAAGTTGCCACGCTGTGCCATCGAGCTCTGGCGTGGGCGCTGAGGCTGGTGCGAAGGAGAGTGTGCGTGAGGAGCACCCACGCCTTCGTGTTCTCTAAATGCACACATGGCAAAGCTGACAGCGTCCTGGAGACCTTTGACCTTTACGCCGACACACACCCCTCTGTCTGCATTGGCCCACAGATTGGTCAGTATGCATGAATCACTTTATTTACCAAGTGCATTACGTTAAAAGACATTGCCTTTACAAAGTCAGAGAGGATTTATTTTAATATTTCACAGATCAATACAGGAAATGTATTATTTTTCTCTATCATGTTACATGTAACTGCATGTCTGTCAGCCAGAAGTTCCTCACATTATCTGAATAATACACCACTCAAATTTGTTTGAGTAAAACAAATTGTGCTCTATGTTTAAATAAATTTTAAAAAATCTGTCTTCAGGTCATAAATTAGTCACAGATACAAAAAGGATATGACTGGTCAAGGACATCTGTTCCTGTCATCCCTCCCAGGTGAAGCACTGGATGAAGTGGTGAGGCGTGTCCGTCCCTCCCGAGCGTTGGAGCTGGGGATGCACTGTGGCTACACTTCTGTCCGCCTGCTGCGACTGCTGCCCCCTGCTGGCAGACTGATCACAGTGGAGCTGGACACACTAACAGCAGACCTCGGGGAGGAAATCATACTGGTGGCTGGCTTCAAACACTCCCAGGTACACCCACGGAAGATGAGCTTTAATTTCACTGCACTCAAAAAACAAAGAGTTTAACTGAGGGACTCTATCTTCTTTTCCTGTACAGTTCCAGGTGTTGATATCCAGCTCAGCAGAGGCCATCCCAACTTTGCATTCATTGCTTGAGCCTGATCAAGGGACCAGTGAGGGGCTCAATCTGGTGCTGATGGATCATGACCCCCAGCAGTACCTTCCAGACCTGCTGGCTCTGGAGAGAGAAGAGCTCCTCTGCCCTTCTGGCTGCTCTGTGATCCTGATCTACAGGAACCAAAGAGCTGAAGATCTGAGCGAGATCCTGGGTCACATCAGAGCGAAGCGCGACTGCTACTGCATCAAGTCAGAGCTTCAGTCTATGATAGAGATCTTCTACCAAAAAGAAAACACAAGGGTAGAAAGGTGATATCAGAATCTTCGGGGTGGACGTGTGCTTTCAGTTTGTGTGGACCAACAGTGTTAAATACTTTGTCATATCTAGGTCAAAGAATTACAGGATACAATTATATTAATATTTTCTACAATTTTTCAAAGTCATAATTTTGTATATTTTGTGTTATTTTGTGTAAAAAAATCAATGAACTCAAAAATAAAATCAAAAAGCTGCTTTACACAATCTCTGCTCACAACAAAGGAAACAAAGAAAAACAAAAACTAAACGTAGGGCACAGAGACACCACATGATGGCGCTCTCTGCTTTTTAAAGAATAGGTACTGAAACATTGGAGTGGCTTTGACAGGGCAACCTTTAAAGGGAGATGCCACCCATTTTTTAAGAGCTTGCATGTTGTGTGTGCAGTGCACTTCAGGACAGCCCAAAAAACACATGCTGTAAAGAGGAAGTTTGACCTTTGAATTTATAATATAAATATATGTGTCCTGGTTTATTCATGACGCCACACTTTGACGCACACTCTCTCTTGTGCATGTTGTGATATTTACTTTGAGAAGCCAAAGTCAATGTTTACAATTAAAAATAAAGCATTTGTGGAGAAACAGCTCCCAGTTGTTTTGTAAATCTCTTTTTACAAACATCATCATACCTGCACTTAGATTCAGTGTCTTGGTATTCGCTGCATTTTAACTGAGGAGAATCACTGTTGTCCTGTGGGTACCACTCAGACGGAGTTTTCCGAATTTGCCTCTAATGACACTGCTGAGGATTTCAAAGCAGCTGGAAAGCCATTACATGGTTTAGAGACAATTTAGTGCGGCATTTAAATAAATAATATTGGTGCACAAACACGATTTAATTAAATGCAATATTTCCAGGAGCCCAGGGGTGGATCTAGACTTGAGGTCATTAATGTTACACAACAGCGCGATGAATGTAAAATTATACAAAGTTAGAGAGCTCGTCGCAGTAACAGAGAGACAGGTAGAAAAAGAGAGTCAGGGGAAGTGGTGTAAATTGTCAGCTACTATAAATTAGACATGGAGGTTAGACACGGTCAGGGATGAGAGCTTTTGTAAATCCATCCAGTTAAAGTGTTCACTGTGAACGTCTCCACAGAGCACGACGGGTAATGGAGCTGGAAAAATTTGACGAGCTGCATGAATACTTCATAATCTCATACATGGATCATTATTTGCACAGCAGGGGAAGTGGCGATTGCATTTGCTGAAGAGAAAATAACATGGGATGGTAGACTACAGGCATATGGGTTATTGTCTGCTCCCCGACGAGTGATTCTGTTATTGAGAACTGCAGAAGCATAAACAACCAGCTGATTAGTATACAAAGTTAGTCTCATAATCAGTATCAAACTATAACAACTTTAATTCCAAATTAAGACGTGTACCAGTTGGAGAAAAAAAAGGTGACGCCCACTCGGAGGAAGTGATTGCCTCCATGAAAGTCAAACCACTGAATATTATTATCACTAATTAGCAATCTGGAGCGTTTCACTTTGAAAATAGCAACATTCAGGGTGGGTGTAATCATCTGTGAGGATTTTTTCATCCACTAAGAGAAGTCTTGCAGTTTGTGTTTTGGAATGAAAGAGCTCCTGTCTCGATGACAACAAAGATTCAAATGTTTGGATTCTGTTTTTTTGAATTCTGAGTTTGTTGTCTTTGCAAATATTTACTGCGAGTGTCTGAATCAGCATATGTATACCAGTTTTTTTAATTATGAATTGATATCCCTGTTTAATAAAGAGAAACATCATGGTATAAATGACACAGTAATTTGACACAACTTTTCCTTCTGAATCCCAAATTAGATTTGCACAAGTAAAAAGAAAGCAATAACATTTTGGGCTGTACTTCCCCCAAAAACAACTGTTTAGTTTGAGTACACTCAGCATTTATGTTTATTGTTAGGCAGTGACCTCTAGTGGCCACAGTAATTATGACAGGAGCAAAGGGGGAAGTCGGGTGACGTAGTGCAAAGAGTGAGAATGTCAGCGTCAGAGTGGATGGATCAATGAATACAGGACTTTGACCCAGGAAACTGCTGTATGTGTCCTGTGTAAAACCAAAAGTCAATGTTGAGTTATTTTAACCAACTAAAGTCATGAGACTACATGGTTGCCTGATGCCTGCCACCTAAACCTAACCAAGTGGTTTTGGTTCAACAACCAAAATGGAAGTTTATTTTGAAAGGACAATGGATGTAACAAGCAGAATCTTTTATGTAAACATGGAAGTTTATTTTGAAAAGACACTTACTGTGTCCAAAATTCCATACTAACATGTTATTTAGCACATTAAAACAGTATGTCCGAAACCTTAGTGGTATGTAACCAAAAGTATGTGAATTGTACTCGATGTAATACTACAGTATGCAAATGAAAATATCCCACAATGCAATGTGGAAGACAACATTCATAACAGACAGTGACCAAGACGTCATCAATAAAGTAACATCAATAAAGCTTTAACTTAAGTGTAAGATTTGACTTTGCTAGGCGTTAAGTATTTTTCAAATTGCTGGTAGAGCTTTGGTGATCACGGGTTACCATGGTTACATGTCTCCAGCTGGCAAGGAGGCTCTCAGGAAGAGACGTGGTAATTACAGCTCAGTGCGTCCGAAAAGATGTTACCGTTTACTTAAGCAAAAGTATGACGATAGTGCACATATTGCAAATGCAATTTCGAAGGTGGCAACATCCAGAAATGACGCTAGAAGGCTGCCTAGAGTGTCATAGTTTGAAGCATAAGGCCACTGACTAAGCTGCCTTATTTGACGCAATGGGAGTAAGAACGTGTTGGCGTTTACATAACCTACTTACTTACTTACTTAACTTAAACTTAACTTAAAATTGTAACAGTTAAGGGTCATGTATGTTGCTTTGGGAGTCTCTGGTAAACAACCTATTCTTTGAGTATGAGAACATGTTGAATATCCTTTGGTTGCAGGATTTACACTTCTCCTGAGCCTATAGATTCCCTACCTGTCACATCTACTGATATATTTTGTTTTTCTTTTAACTTGTAATGCAGTTTCTCATATTGATGTTTACATATTTGCCTTCAACAGTGATTCATTAATAGATAATGACTTTTTGTTACTAGCAGGCATTTTAGAGACACTAGCAGAATAATAACAATTCTAGCAGCGTGTCCCCAAATGGCCAGTGTGTGTGTGTGTGTGTGTGTGTGTGTGTGTGTGTGTGTGTGTGTGTGTGTGTGTGTGTGTGTGTGTGTGTGTGTAATTACATGAAGTAGACCAGCTGTAATGGTTGCTCATTAGCTTCCACCACCATCTCAGCCCAGAGAGTCTCCCAACTTCCCACAACACAAGCCTTAAAGCCAGGACGTGGTCAATTTCTCAGCTGTCAGACGTGATTTAACATTTCCTTGCCCTCCTTTCAGAGTACCACCAGTGTACACAATGATGTACAATCAAATGTAAACACCGTGCTCTGCGACCACCCCGACCTTCGCCCCTTCCTCCAATTTCCCTAAAAATTCCTTTTTTAATGGGTTCAATTTCTGGGTTCCTCCTTCATCAGGCTTTGAACTGCTCTCTGTGCTACGGAGGCTGGAGAGCTGATGTAAACACAGCTTTCAATTATAAATCAAACTCTAAAAGAGCCACGCTCCGCTGCCCCCGGGCCCTCTGCACAAAGGCCCGGCCTTCATACCCAAACACCCCACATCGCACTGCTGGGAACTTATGGCCGGCTATTCACCGGGAGAAATTCACGACCAAGACAGAGACCTCCTCAGTGGCTGTGAGTGTCAAAGTTATGCAGAGAATGTTATGCTCATCTTTTGTGCTGGCCGTTATACGATTTACGATTCTCTATGACACTTAAAGCACACGTTTGACAGCACGGGGCAGTTTTGCTGGATTTTTGTCGTATTATTTAACTGCTGAATCAATAACCTTTTACTCTGACTTCCACACCCTATGGATTTTATTACAAGGGAAACAAGTCCCCCAAGCTGAATGGCACAACACACTGTTTGTCATTTAATTCCATAAACTAAATAAATGTTTTTTGACCAACAACCCTTTCGGGAGAATGATATTGTTCATCAGTTCCTTCCAAAATGTTGCAACAGGCCCTCACAAAAATTATTCTTGTGACTATTTTCTGATCTGCAACAACTATGTTCAATACCAACACATTTTCACTCTATGCCAACACATTTTCACTCTGACCATATACACATACAACCTGCAAGGCACCCTGGATGTGTTGGTTGTTGATGTTCTGGGACGCGGTGTCAAGTTGTGCCTGTTAAATGCATCATCTTCTTTCAAAATACACTGCTGTTTTTACAGGAAATGTAAAGTTTCTAAAAAAAAAAAAAACGCACTATGTCGGTACAACACGACAAACTGACTTTTTTTTACCGTCAACAGCTAACGCATGTGGTTGCATTTGGGCAACAAAAGCATGTGGTTGAGTTTAGGAAGAAAGAACAGGGTTTGGCTTTACAATGTTATGGGAAGCAAACACTGGCCTCCTGGGTGGACCCATCCACCCCCACTCCTTTCTTGGTCTTCCAACACCTTATCTTTTGTTGTTGTCCCACTGCGCCTCCCCCTGATGCTGCCTATCATGCTTGTCAGTGTCTGACGCCAGGAATCACTGCCAAAACCGACAAACCGCAAAAACGGGTTGTTAATGGACACAAAAACGACTTGGTTTTGGTTCGGCAACGAGGTTTGGGTTTAGAAAATGAGTTATATTGAGTCATCTCCATGACAAACAAGCAAACTCCATCTGCTGATGAAGACAGTGAAAAGCAGTTGAAAGCCCTGGGAACAAAAGCCAATAGGTAAGTCTTTAGGCTTATTTTGTGACACTGCTCAGTCAGACCTGCATTAACTAGCTGTTTGGCCATTTGTTGGCAGCAGAAACAGTACGTGATCAGAAGTATGACATCATGTAATACATATGTCAAAATTAAGCAAGAGTTCAAACTGGAGAAGTATCTGTTACATGAAAACCAAAAGTACAGACAGGCTATTTGTTATTGTAGAGTAAACAACACCAGAATTCCTAAAGTCAGTGGGAGATATAAAGGCTGGACAGAAACCAGAGGATCTGCAGCCTCTGTGATGATAATCGTGTGGGAGTATCATATTTTGTTTGAATGTTAGAATGTAAGCTTAATGACTTACAGAGGAAGGTATTTGCCAAAGTGTTATTAAAACCGTTCATGTTTATATTAATTTTGTTATTACGATTAGATAAGCCAAAACTTATTTGTTTATTGGGTGCTTTTTTTTTTTTTTTTTTTTAAAGAACGTCCTTCCTTTGTTGGAGTAACATTTGTTATACTTTAGTCACGCTGTGTGTCATTGTTCTGTTATTGTCTGTAATGTTTGTACTCCACAACATATCATATGGTCTTGAGTTAAAAATGAAATGCAACAACGTCTGCCTGATAAAGCACCAAAACAGCTCTTCGGGGAGCATTTGATGGAAGTAAATGTCATTGGTTCAATCCCTGGTTTCAGCAACAGTTGAATTTTGGGAGAACTGTAGCTGGACAGGTGCCAGTTCACCCCCTCTGCACTGCTTCCTCCGGGAGGAAGGCACCAAGCTTCTAACTGGTTGAAAGCACCTTTGACGTATCAGCCCTATCACTCTGATATCTTTCCACAACAATGAATGCCTACAGGTCCTTTGTGTATTTTTAGGGCCTGCGTGTCAAAAAACAAAACAAACAAAAAAAAACCTGATTAATAAATAACTTTTATTTTGAGCAGATGGGAGAAACATTATTATTCATTTGAAGTGGCTCTTAAGCTGCTAAATGCTCTATTATGTTCACAAGCTAGTTGATTACTTTCTCTGTCTGCTGTTTGGTGCGGAGCAGCGAGGGTACAGTTGGTTTTTTAAAGGGTCGGAAAACCAAATCAAACTGAAACTGAAAGGAGAATTTCAGGAATTCTACTATGCTGTTGTAGTTCACAGGCCAGTTGAAACTATGTCAATATGGATACTAAGAAACTGCATAGTGATATTCTCTGATTTCTTATTTTACAGTTAATGATACTAGTTATCCAATGTGCATAAAGTAATTCACATTTTGAGTTCCACAACAATCCTGTTTTATTGTGTTATGTATCTTATGTGTTAGGCAATTCATTGCTCTTTAGACAGGCTGGTTGTCCTAAAATGCTCATGCCAGTCAAACCCTTTCCAAAATCCAGTCTAACTTATTTAGCTCCCTTACTGACAAACTGTGCCAACATGGTTAGTACCTTAGGTTGTCTACCATAGTGGTTCCCAACTGGTGGGTTGTGGTCCAAAAATGGGTCATGGGTCCATCCTGAATGGACCACAAGTGACTCACAAAAGTGTCAAGTTTGTAAAAAACACATTTTATTTTTAAAGCCCCTACAAGGAACTTTAATTTTGAGTTGATTGTGGCGACCCTGTGGACAAAAGCAGTAGTGTTTTGCCAGAATGAAGCCTACATTTCCCATAAGCTCTAGCGCGTATTGTTGTAAAGATGCTTACCTGGCTTGCGCATGTGTTTGTTTTGGGGATGAATGAAACAACAAGATGGGAAAACTTTGCCCCTGCTCCTATCAGGGATCCCAGCTCAGCTCTGCCGCGCCCCAGCTCCACCTCTCCGGCATAAGCGCCACCGCCGCCGGGGTAAACGCAGCGGTCGGCTGGTAAGGCTGAAGGCCTGTTTGGCGAGCACTTGAGTGCTGTAAATCGTTTCGTCCTGGAAGCGACCTGGGGCGGACCTGGAGACAGTTTTCCTAAAGGTATGGATAAACACTATATAGAAATAGCTTATCTTCACACTGATGGTCTCATTTGCTGTTGTAGGTCTTGCACAGACATCAGCAGAAATGAGAGACTTTTGCATATCCAGTTAAAAGTTCCTTGTAGCAGCTTTAAGTACAGTGAATTTCCGGCACAGAGCTTTTATTTTTAGGTGCTGTTTCCTGCTGTAGAGTGAGTTACCAGCAGAGAGCTACTTGACAGAGACAGCAACTAAGTCGGCGACATGGCCAAATGCAAGAATAATGCTAAATGTATGAAACTTTGTGGACCTTCAACTAAGGAGAAACCTGGACCCTGTGGCTGCACCAGTTGGGGAACACTGGTCTAGTCTCACAACATACCTTTGCACTTGCTTTAAAAGGCTCCACAGCCTCTTAAAGACAGTAATGTCATCCTCCAATTATTTTCGCCATGGGAGGCCAGCGGGGGGACCAGCAATTGACTGCAGTCAGGTAATCATAAACATAGGCCATTTAAGGCTTTGAACTTGTGCTGTCATTTTGTGAGGACAGTCTCCAGCTGATACACTTCATAATGTCACTCAAATTAAGAAAACCCAGAAATCTAAAGTTCACAGAGACAAATAACGCGACGCTCTTTTATCAGAGGTGAGATAGTGTGAAATGAACATGACATTTTTTAAAATCTCCGACCACAAAACTTCTATTTTGTGATCAGTGGAAACAAAGGTTATCTGAGAGGAGCGCCACTGTGTCACAACATGTTAGTCTTAACGAAGGTGAATTTCACACTCATCAATTTAAAAATATTTTCTCATCACTGAATTGGTCCACACCTGCAACACACACTCTCCTATCGGTTCTGAAAATGTTATGGTTGTTTAAACCCTTTTCTTTTTACATCAGCGTGTCTAATAGCAGCATAAACAACGTGTTTACAGCAAAGTCATTTTGAATTCACGCCGTGTATTTTCTCAGGCGGTGAAGAAACAAAGCCTTCTCTTCTGCGTCTGGTTCATCAGCTGGAGTGGGCAGAGTCAAAGGAGAAAGGAGACACTTGATGGCCTCTCCAGGGACCAAGGGACTTCTATATTTGGTGCACTGTGATAGCCTGTGACCCCCCCCCAACACACACACACACACACACACACACACACACACACACACACACACACACACACACACACACACACACACACACACACACACACACCCGATCTCCCTCCTACATGCACACACTGCCACACAGTACACACTTTCTAATGTTCACTTCAGGGTTGTGTAACGATGCTGTGTCCTCACCTTTAATTGCTGTCACTTGAAAAACTTGTTTCTTCAACATGTCATCTTTGCAGGAGTAAGGACACAGCCTTATTTTTAGACTCTCTGCTGTGTGTCTTTGAGATGTTACAGTTGTTTAAAAAAGGAGTTTAATAGGCTTGTATCTGTGTGTATGTGCCTGTATATCTGTGTATCTGTCTCTATCTACGGCTGCAGAGGAGAGTATCCACGACTCTCTAATAAAGCTATGTCTGCAATTTCACGTATGAGACATATTGTGCTAATTAACTGGCTGCTTCCGATGTTCTGTCATCACCACCTCCTTTCATTCACACTTCTATCAAGCTGAAATGATTAATGGTTAAATGTTTGCATTGTCTTTGGTGCTAATATGCTACTAGCAAGAGATTCTTTGCAGAACTTACATACAACAATGTATTTAGACTCTTTCTGTCTTTCAATGTGAGGCTGCGAAACCAGTCTAGATTGCTTTGGTGTGAGTTTCAGGGTGTTGGAGATATTCGCTGTGAAAATGGCTGCCGTCTTTTGGATATAATGGAACTAGATGGCACTCAGCTTGTGGTGCTCAAAGCACCAAAAAATACATTTGAAAAACCCAACAGCAATGTCTATTCCCAGAAATCATGACCTGGTTACACAAGATAATCCACAGGCCTTGTTGTTGAGCATTTTCATGTGGGAACTATTTTCTTCTGACTAAACCGCACCCAGCAACCTTACCACCGAGCAGAGGGAAACATGCACCTACTGCTAGCTCACCTAGCACCACTAATCTTATATCTCAAACACTCAGAAACTCACATCAAAACAGTCTACATTAATCAGTAGCACTAAGAGGAAAAATATATTGTTTTTGATTTTGGGGCGAACTGTTCCTTTAATTTGGTAGACTAAATATAGATTGTCTATAAAAGGTTTTGCTTTGAGATACATCCTGTCTGTGAATTTACTTTTATTTTTAAATGTTAATTTTGTTTTTTTGATAAAGCAAGGCTCAACTGCACCACGATCACAATCAGGAGACCTGTGTTTTACTGCCAATCATTGTGATGAGTGTCAGCTACTGAAAAATGAAAACGCTCAAGCTCTCTCTTCTAATCTGTGGAGGGATCTGACAATGTGAAGTGACTCTACCACCTGCTTCTGACCCAGACTTCAACCTACTACACACACACACACACACACACACACACACACACACACACACACACACACACACACACACACACACACACACACACACACACACACACACACACACCCTCCTCCCCTGTGGAGAGAGGGAAGATTGAGAGAAAATAGACCTCCCACCATGCAGTGTCTTAAGAGGGCTGAAGCCTCTCAGAATGTACTTTCTCTGCTCCAGGTTGAAGAGACCTCCTACGCTTGGGATTTTTATTTTTGGGGAGAAGCAAGACATGCTGTCCACGTCTCATACTTGACATTAAGAGCACTTATGTGGCGCTGAGGGAAAATTGGACGGATGTATCTGTCCTCAGACATTTTCATCGTGATACCAAATGTGACAACATGGTGTCATTAGAAATACAAATGCATCTTTTGCCATTTCGAGCTCCACAAATATGTCTAGTTATTGAAATATTTTTTGTAGTCTAGCAGTATTGTGATTGTCTAATTACAGACTGTGTGATTTAAAGATGTACCTACTTATTTTATTTCATGCTTTTTCTTTCAAAACAAAATTAACAATACGGTAACCCCTGATAAATTATTTAGAAAACTGCATATGTGGCATTACTGTAACTGCATGATGCAATACCTCTGGTTGGAGACCTTTGCTGTATGTCATACCCCGCTCTCCCCACATTTCCTACCAATACCAATGTCTTCATTTCTTTCTTTTATCTTAAACCCAATCACGTGTTTGAGTTATTGAAGGAAAAAAAAAGTCAATTCAAAACACAAGTGAAAACAATTCATGTAACAGGCAGAACTTGCAACGCACCAACAATCAACACACCCACCTTGCACTTCGTATCTGGACGTGGAAAGTTCATGACCAAATGTCGATATATGACGAGGTTGGGGTGAGAATGTGTTGGCAGCACAGGTAGGCTATATGTCAACGATGCTACCTTCAGCATTGGATTTAGCTAAGTTTGTAAACTCTGTGCCTATTCACAAACCTGGTCGCCCTCTCTGACTGCTGACATTTGGCCATGCATTACTTTTCCTGGCGAGATCATGGCAGGACTTTAATGCATTATTGAGTTTGGGGATGAGTTTTTCTTCCATCACTCCACCTCCTCTGCTCGCATGTGTCGCCCCTGACTATGCCACAGATTTACTGCTGTATATCAGTTTTTCTACTGATCACGTGAGTGACTTATGACTCCTTGAATGATCCTCTGTACTCCTACATATATTTTTTGTGTAGAATAAAAGTTCCCTGGGAAGACCGAATGGAGAAGGCCTTTGAAAGGAAGAGGGCCAAAAATGCGGAGCTGGCAGATGAGTGCCGATGCAACCCTATAGAGGTTGGATGCAGAGGATTTGTCGGCCAGTCTCTCATTGGGGAGAGCCTTCAAGAACATTACTGACGCCTTAGAAAAGGCATCAAGATGGCTGTGGATCACTAGAGCCACTTAGAGGGCTTGATCAACCCTGGCTGGGTCGCCTGGGCGAGGGTGTATGATGTTGAGAGACCCGAAACACCCAGTGACCCCAGGATACATCACTGATGATGTGTCTAAGTTGCACCAAGAGGTGTTTGCTAGAACGGACTACAACGTGCATTTCATTTTGCAGCTCTGTGTTGTAATATCACAATAGCCTACATGAACCATGAATCTTTAAAACATTAGTTTGATGCCACTTATAAGCTGATATAGCTCAAAAATATATCCTAAATGCAAGCTAAAAGCTAACACTAGCTACTTGCTAACTGAAAAAAGGGACACAATTTACTGTGTTAAGACAGAAAGTAAAGTGAATTTTAGAGGTGGCATGTAAATAAATGTGTGATTAGACATGATTCAAAGATACTTATACTTTTACTCCAGTAAGGAAAATTTCTAATTTGGGTTTCATGATTTATGTTATGATGCCCAATGTCAAAAAACAACCTGGCCAAAATCTTTGACTTTTCCTTTTTTGAAACAGTTATTATGGTGTGTAATCACAACAAGAGGAGAATGGAGAGAGAGAGAGAGAGAGAGAGAGAGAGAGAGAGAGAGAGATGCAGCAGGACAGATAGAGAGGGTCGATGAGAGAGGTGGAGGGGGAATACTCTTGATGAAGAGATGGAACAAGTGCAATTACTTCAATAAACGTACATCGACAGGACATCTTATCATCATTGACCTTTTATGTATTATTCAAGCATTCGTTGGCTCACCAGATTCGAAAAATAGATTGTGTGTGTGTGTGTGTGTGTGTGTGTGTGTGTGTGTGTGTGTGTGTGTGTGTGTGTGTGTCTGTGAATGCATGTAGCCAGATGTTCATTCTCTTGTTCGGTAAGGATTGGACTCAACTGTTTTATTAATGGATCAATTGTGTTTCTGCATCATCAACCTTTCAAAGCCCACTAAGGGTGTATCGATTTCAGCAGAAATACACACAAAACGGTGGGTTGGAGAAATTCATGAATTCATTGATCTATATGTTGCCAGGGAAATAAGAAATGAATAGCCAATAAAAAGTTCTCACAGGTGGGCCGAGGAAAGGGTTATTTGATTCAAATGCACATTGCATATTCTCCACCACGTATACTGTATCTCTAATCGAAGTAAACGAAGGGAAACATATTGATCCTAATAACTGAGATTAGTACACAAAGGAAAAGAGGTGATCAGTGAAATAAAAGGTGTTTCATGGAATTTCATTAATCATATTAATTTTGAACCCTTGGTGCAATTACTAAGATATTAAAAAACAAAAGACGACGACGTGAAAAGACTTTATTAGCCTCTAAATTATGTGCCACTAAGTAAGAGCTGTTGTGAAATCGGCTGAGGAGGATTTTTTGACAGTAAACTGTTCCATTTGTACAATAATACATTTTACGGTGATACAGTATTTTTGATGTTGTACTTTAATGGTATATAAATGGAAAGTAAATGGCTTATGGCAGGGCCACTTATTGTGTTTGTTGATGTGATTATAAATATGATTTGTATGTGGTGACAAATTAGACCAATTTGTGCCAAGTTTTTGACAGTTGGTGAACAGTCTTTAGCCATGTTTGGTCAAACTATGATGCTCTAGGTTCCCCCACAGTGTCAGCTTTGTTTGCTTTGTCGATTTACACTCGTTACATGAATTGTGTCTTTTCAAAATAAACTTCTGTTTTCACAGGAAATGTACAGTTTCCGCTCGTTAGATGCATACAGTCTCTTCTCAAAATAAACTTACAATGGGGGTAAAAAACTTTGTTTTTAGGTTTACTTCCTTCAGATTAGGCGACAAAAACACACAATTAGATTAAAAAAAAAAACATCATGGTATGGCTTAAAATAAGTACGTTTGTTACTAATGTAATGTTGTGGTCCTAGATAAAAAGTCATTAAAGTCAGTATTTTGCATTCTGTACAAAAGTGGTGGATTGACAGACAGACATATGGACATTGCCTTTCCAAGAGCTGCTAACGTGGCTAGAAACTGTAAGTGTTGGTGGGAGTAGTCGTTTTGTATGAAATGTCTAATGGTTATAGGTTTCAACAATCTTAAAGTCTCTTTCCAATTAAGAAGAAATAAGAACCATGAAGCCAGATTACGTGGCTACCAAGTTAGAAACGTTGATCCCCCTTAATGCTGCAAATTTCCCTTACAGAAGTTTAAGTAATATTTACTATAGACGAAGACACACCATACCCACACATACCCGCCACATGCTCCATCCTGCCCCGTCAAGAGGAGGCCATAATGACCTTATTTCAAAATGGAGAGTAATTCCAGCAGACTGCCATGGGTGGAGTAGAAACGGTTATGAAGCCACTGAGTTTATTTCCCTAGAGTCTATTACTGCTGGAGTAGCCATAGATATATTAAGCCTTGAAGCAGAATAAGCATTATGTGATCCAAGACTGTTTTTTATGATAGTTAGTGGAGCCACAGCATTATATGAAATTCAAAGTGTATTGCTCTTTTATTTCTGACCAACACACTTAAATTGAGGCCGTCTCTAAGAATCCCTAATGGCATAAATTCACTTCCAGGGCCCTCGCTGTGTTTTTCACCATCCGTCCTATTTGCTGCCATATTGCGTGTGATTTCTGTTGAAATTCCCCTGCACGCTGCCGCTAATGGCTGCTGTGAATGTTTAATCGGATGCATCGCCATGGTCTCTTTCATCTCATCTGAGAATGGACGACAAGTGTTCCTCAATCCCCCCGTGCAGACCCTGGTTTTATAAGCCCACATGAGAAGAGGAGGCAGCATTGCTTGTCATCCAAATGGACTTTTCATTAGGACACAGAATGGGTTTGGGTCACAGCAGCAACACAGCTGATCAAATCTCAAACAATGGAGCAGCTTGCAGACCTGAAGCAGTGTCCATTTATAGGCTGTTTTCTTTGTTACTGATGTGAATCCAGGTGTGTGTGTGTGTGTGTGTGTGTGTGTGTGTGTGTGCTCGTGTTGACTGCAGTATGAGCCAGCGTGTGATCTGATGCAATAAGTTACTATGAAATTCGACATTAGGTTATTTTTTATAAAGTTATTAAAAGAATATGACACACATGAAGATGTGCTTTTTTAAATGTAGTTATCTCATCATCACTTTCACGAACATGAATGATTTCTCAAGATCATCAAATAAAACCGGATGTGTGTCAGCTCTACGCAAAACCTACATCGTAGCCTACGCACTTGGCCTACATGCCTACAACATTTTTACTTGTGTGGTGGTGTGTCTGTGTCACTCTGCACTGTTTCTGTGAAGTGCATAACGTTTAGTTGATTCAAAACACACATTAAACACACATTAAACACACATTAAACATGGCTTAATAGAGACAGTTTCAAACACAAGTATACAAATCAGCTTCACTGTAACTCGCAGCATTCACAGACAAACACTTGTCTTTATCTGGACACATTTTCCCCACAAATACAACATGCTAATGTTTTTAGCACAAGCCTATGGCATTTTACATTGTATAAATTAGCATAACTTCTCCTCCACTCGTATGAAGCCGGGGACAACAACAGCAACATTTAACAAAGGTAATGTACTAGCATACTAGCATTAGCACAAGCCTATGGAATTTTACATTGTATAAATTAGCCTAGCGACGAGTGAAGATTCGTCCTGCTCATATGAAGCCAGGATAAATCACACACAAGACTTAAAATGCTATTTTAGTGGACGCTTTATTGACTTGTCTTATCTGTGAAATTAAAGTAAATAAAGGCTTTTTTTTCCACTGAAGGAAATGGTTTCAGCTTACAAAAAAAGACAGGAGGTCTGCGTCGCCACAACATGTAGCTACATTTCTGGGGAGGGAATAAAGCAGAAGGATAAATCACGCTTAAAATTTTTCAGATCTCAAGAAAAGAGTTGGTCACAAAATATCATAATCTTACAATATATTGTCAACTTGACATATAATCAATACATTGTACTGACAACAAAATGATTAATTTGTGATTACAGGAAATTAGAGCTTCATAGTTTGACACTTGTACCACTGGTACGCAAGCTCCCTCTAGTGGCATGCGGAGGAATCTCCATAATATAAATATAAAATTAATTCATTAATTTCAATATATGTAATGCTATCAAAATAGTACATTTCAAGTACTAAAAAAGTTTGGCCTTTCCTGTAATATTTTTTGTTTTGATCACAGCCTGGTATGTAGTCACGTTCATACAGAAAGTGTGCGTCAGCTAAACTGATGGCAATGTGGTGAGCAAAGGTCAAATAATGGTTTAAAAACACTGCAGTTGTGGCATCAAATGGGAACCATGGATTAGGGAGAGAAGTGCAGCTCAGGAGGAGAATATTTCAAGCAGCCCTGTTGAAACTGAAGTGGACTACAATCAAGCAGCATCCGATGAGGGGCTGGGCCTTGCAGTATGTAGGAGTTATGTGGAAAAGTTGAAGCGCTCATTCTAGTGCTACCCTTTTGTACAACATGGCTGACAACAGTTAACAATAATTAATCTCATTAGGAATAAACCCTCCTGTGTGAACTGTTTGCAAATTTGCGTTTCCTAGGACAGCGAAGGAATGACCTGCCCTACTCTGCCTTACTCCTTCTGCAACTGTATTTGATTGTCAGTCACAGTGATACTCACATCTGTTCACTCACTATATGCTAGGCTACATCAAGTGGCCTGGATAGCTTAGCTTAACATAAAGGAAATGAGGAAAAACAACAAGCCTGGCTCTGTCCAAAGGGAACAAAATCCACCAGAGGAACAACGATCGCAAGCTGTTCCTCCTGTTTCTCCTCTTTATGCAAAGCTAAGTAAGTAAATAAGTAAGTAAAATTTACTTGTGTCTGGCTTTTCACAGACATAGTTCACAAAGTGCTTTTATAAGAAACGAGAGTCGGCAGATCGTAAAGTAGCAGGCAGAGCATTCTAAAACTTAGGTGCCACAGCCGCAAAAGCTTGATCACCACGTCTCGGGACGGACAACAAATTTACAGCACTTGATTGAAGAGAGCGAGCTGAAAAATACGGGTGAAGTAGTTCAGCTACATAGGAAGGAGTCTGACTGTGCCTGACTAAGCTAACTGGCTGCTGCTTTTAACTTTATATTTATTGCACAGGCATGAGGGTGACATCAGTGTTTTCATCAAACTGTCAGCAGCAAGAAAGAGAAAAATTCCCCCAAATGTCAAAGCACTCCTGCAAGTGAAGTAAATATTTTGTTGCAAAAACAATCTCACCAAAAGGTCCATTTAGCTCCTGTTTTGGAACGTTCAATCATATTGTGCAATTTTTATCAGCCCAGCCGTCTTTGAACTGTAGATGTTTAAATTTCCACTTTCAGTCCAAATCGACTCAAAAGCTGAGGTTCAAAGGTCATTTTGACCTTGAAAACATCGGTTGAGAAAACCATCTCACCACACCGTCCTTTTAGTAGCTGTTCTAAAGCTTTCTATCGCACCTGCTGGCCTTTCACAGATTATCTGTAGCCTCATCTGCAGGTGAAAATGTGTGTTTATGCAGCTTTAAATTTTGTTCTTTGGGGTCCACAGCATCCAATAACAAGCAGAGCATAAAAACAAAATTCAGTGTATATTGGGAAAAGGTTACATAACTTATTGTCCTGCTATATTGGCGCCTGTTGGATCATTTCGTTGTTCAGGCTTTCCAAGCACAAGCAACTGCTGTTTATCAGATATCAAAATCCAGGTGCATATACCATAACACCATAATATTGTGCTGTATGCCCAGTTGCACGGCCGTGTTTGGTGCAATAATATTAGATTCCTTTTTGCTATCTCTCTGCTCTGTCCCCCATTTCATGGCCATTATCCTGTGTAAGCGAGCTGAGAGCAGAGCAGAAAAACCCTCCGATCCAAACTGTTCCCTTTTTTTTCCTCCACAGATTTATTGTAGTTCTTTGATAGGAAAACAAATGAGGATATGATGTGAACGTGGCACTGGGACATTAAGTGGTTAGAGGTTGTAAATCAGACACTGATTAAATCTGTCTGGGCCAGAGCTGTCCATTTGCCTTGAGTGCAAAACTGACCTGATTTGGGCGATTTTCCTGACAGGTCTGTATATCACTGTGTGTGTAACTGCACTGTGGCACATTTCACGCCATCAAAGCTATCCGTGGGTCTATTATACTTCAAAGGTACAGTATCCTCGATAGCGCTTATAGGACTTGGGCAAAAAATTCCAACTGTAAATGCATTACGTTTTGTTGGCTGCATCTTGTCAGGATCAGGGGAACGTGGGAGTTGGCGACACGTTAGCATCTGCTTTCTTCCTTCTATGTGGTTCTTTTGAGATTTTTTTTTTCCTCTTCTTCCACTTGCTGAGTTTTCTCTTTTTGTAAAACAAGGATTTAAATAAAAGAAAGCGCCACATGCTTTGCTCTTTTCTCTCTTGCAGCATTTCATCAGGCAAGTGCTTTTTCTTTCTTTTGAAAAGTCAGCCCTGTCAAGGCCACTTTAAAACAGAATACTTTTTCTCCTATTTTCTCTCTCCTCTGTGCTGCTGGGAGGCAGAAGGTCACCGTGCTGCAGTATCTCAGGTTCCCCTTTAATCAAGTAAATGTGGAAATAAAAATAAATGTTTTAATGAATCAAAGCACTTATACGCTAAAAAACATTTTGTGCTGTTATTAGTAGGTGCCAAGCTAAGAACTAAAAGTAATCCGTTGTGAGCCGTTGTGTGTAGGCTGCATATGAAGTACCACTTCTTTTTGTTTACCAAATAAAACAAGTCATGGAGCTGCATTTCTTAAGTGAATGAAGCGTTGCGGATTCGGTATGTGGTATCAGCAGCTGAATTTAGTGTGAATTAGATGTGGCTTCCAGGGTTATTCATTAGTTGTTCTTTGTGTCTTTCACACTATGGTAAATAATGTCCGGGTGCAATACAAAAGCAACAAATTCAGCAGTAACAGTATTACTTTTATTCATGAAGCACTTTCAGGACATTGCACTCAAGCATGCACACTCAAGGTTTCAGAATGAAACACTGTTAAAGTCACTCACCCTACACAATGACACTCTAAAGAGAGCATAACTCATATTGACATTAATAGAAATCGTGTTTCTGGAAGTCACTGACAACATTTGAACTTATGTTTTTTTAACCATGTAATATGATGGACCACTCTGGGCTTTTATGTTTGAATGGTGTATACTGTGAGCTGTGGTTTTAAGATGTGTGAGGCTCAGTGTTTGGCATGTGAAGCTGTCTTTGAATGTGTGAGAACTTCCCTCATGACCTGCCGTAGGTCTCTGCAAGATCTGAGACGTTTTAAATAGAACATTTTTATATCAACAATGGATCACATTACTATTAATATGTAAAAATGAGAATAATGACTAATCCCTGCAGTTCCCTCAGATTGAAGGAGTTTCATAGCATGTTTCAGGTCACCATATTCACAACTGTATTGTTTTGGTTCACTCTCACTGCTCTAACAGCGCCATTTTTGGCTACAGTGAGAAGTTGTTTATGGTGAAAGAGCACAGTAACATCTAGCCTTGGAAACTCCACCTGTTTTGCTCTGTGTTTTGCTCTAACACTCTGACTTGTCACCTGTGAAAAGATGAACGGAGATGAAAATACAGTTTCATTTGAGTAATTCAGATTCCCTGATCAACAAAAATGCAACGTTTCTCTCTGCTGCAGGTCCCTTTGTCAGGTAAGATGGCGAAACATTTGTGTTTCTTATATAAAAACTAGCTACAGGGTATTTTGACATAAATCAGGTTGGAGTTGCTTTGTTTCTCAGTTGCTGCTACGTGTTAAAATACCCTTGATATACAAACTGACCTTTTAACATAACAAGTTGTTGTTGTAGCTGCAGTGTTTTCTTGCACTGGCTTATAAGCTTTCAACTAACCCAAACACATTCTCCTTTTATGGCTCCTGAAAGGCAATTGTGAGAGTGTGTTAGAGAGCAGCTATATGAATCCAATCAAACACTCGTTCTGTAGCAGCTTGTTTAGTATTCACAAAGCATTTGGAATCACGCTGCATCCCGTCGTCACCGGCAGAATACGGAGCTCGACCTTGTTTTTCATATTATTCGCATTGCTACACATTATCATATGTTATGTAGCTATTCTTGTCAAGTGCAGACACCATGATAATCTGTGGACATTCAGGAAGACAGAAGCTACTATAATTAGACCAATCTGCATGCATGCTGTGTGTTTTGCGCGGTTAGCTTTTGGATTCAAGATGCAAATTGGATCCCACAAAGCCTTAAGAGTCACCTAACGAACCTCTTAATGCAAGCTTTGATTGCATTTCACTTGTCATAAAAAGTGATTTGAAAGCCCCTCTGTCTGCATTAAATCTCCATAATGAAGCAAGACAAAAATGCCATGGCCATTAGCACATGGATTACAATTTTTAATCTGCCGAAGCTCATTATGTCTGGGCTCGTGTGCAGGAGGGAGATTATTCAGAGGAGAAATTGCCATATTTCTTTTATTATTGGACTTAACATCTGTTGTTTACTACGATAAGATGGGATGTCGCTGTGTAGCATACAGTATCTGACACTGTGCTCACTGTAACGTGTGCACACTTTATATAGTGGTAGATTTTCCAATAATGTAGATGAGGAGCATCACCTGAGTATAAAAATGATTTAGGGATCTTAATATTCTGATACAAGCTCTATGATAGACGTGCCTCACCTCTCACCAAGTGCATGCTGGGAAAGGCTCCAGCCATAAACAGGGTTTTGCTGAAAAGATGGTTTCTCTTATTCTTGTAAATTTGCGCCGCTTTGATTTTATAAATTGATGATCTACTCATTCAATAAACTAGATGAACTGATTGAATTTAAGTGAATAATGACTTTTTTTCATCATTGAAAACAGAGACAAAGTGCAGATGTCTATAGTGACAAAGTTGAACAGGCTGTTCCATTAAATATAACTAGTTTTTGAAAAACATTTATTTGCTTTATTGCCAAGAGTTAGAAAATTGATAGAAGCTGGAGCCTGGATTTGTGTCGTCACCACGAGGTTGCCAAACAACTACCAGAGACTCCACAAAGTGTTTGTACAGATTAAACAGCTGAGACATAACGTGATAAGCGTGTTAGCTTTAGCCAGGCTAGCTGTTCTGCAACTCTTTATGTTAAACTAAGCTGAACATCTCCTGGCTCTGGCTTCATATTCAAAGGACAGAGATAAAACTGATACTGATCCTGTCTTCTGAAGTCCCTTTCCCACTGAACAGAAAACCCACTGACACTCACTAACATCTGGCTTTTGTCTTTAGTGGGAAAAGTTACAATAGACATTCATTTCCTGGAACCAATGTCATTTATTGGCTCCAGCTCTGTGCAGTGATGGAAACACGGTACTCAGGCGGACACGCTAATCAACACAGGTCTAATTTTTAAGATCTACTCCCAAACCAGAACTGCAATGTGCACTACCACACCCATCCCGCACATATGACCAATTAGTTCTGCAACCTGAACAAACCTGTCGACCAATCCGGTCCCACTCAGAAGTCGTCAAAATTTGGCTCTTGGGCAGTGACTTACGGCATCCAATACCGACGAACAAAGCCATCCTTTAATGTCGGCATGATACGTGGCCTGTCACTGTTATAGGTTAATGGCGCTCGGCGGCGTTAGGGGGAAACGCAGCCGAACAAGAACGAATATTAAGGTGTCAAAAGTCCAACTTTCACCCAGGAGAACGGTGTTTGCGTCCAATAAGGTTATTAAGCCAAAGCCTGTTCTTTTTTCCTAAATCTAACCACATGCCTTAGTTTTTGAAGGAAAGAAAACATCAATTTGCTGTGTTGTACTGATATAGTGCTTTTATTTTGATAGAAACTGTACATAAACTGCATATTTTTATGAATTAAGACAAAATATCACCTACGAATCACCTTTTTTTTTTGTGTGTGGCACGCACATCACCTCCAACCTCTGCAACTCTTTGTCACCTCAGCCGCAAATTCTGTCTATCTCCAACCAGCGCTCGAACACCATTCCAAATTTATCTGCACTGAGTTTAAAAGAGGGACAAAAAAAGTAAGAGGTTTAAAAAAGGAGCAACCACTGGAACATTATCACTGAGTTCCTACTGTTTACTAACCATGTTTTGCGGCGTGTTTGTGGCGTCAATGAGAATCACATCCCATTTTTTAGCAGCTTCCCCCGTGTTTAAGAAAATCAGCATATATGGGCTTAATTTGGTAAGATGAGGGTCAAAGTCTTGGTAAAAAAACAAAGCAAATAAATGTATTTCTCAAAATGTCTAAGTATTGCTTTACAACATCCACTCAAACAGGGAGGGGACTGATTAATCTTAGATGACAAAAACATGCAATAACTACTTGAGTCCATATGTGTTTGAGATTTTTGTTGTTTCCATGTCTTTGTTCATTTGAAATTGTGCAGCAGAAACCTAAACAAATTAAATACAAAAAAAGTAAAGTTAACTTTTCCAACATGGATATTTTGGGCTAAAGAAAACCAGCTGGAGGTGTGGTTGCTCCCTAAATTAAGAAGCCTAACAAGCAGAGAAACTGAACCTCAGCTGTACGTTCTGAAAGCCTCCGTTCATTTTCCACTTCAACTTCTCTGTAAAGTTTTCCTTCCCTGTGCAGCAGCTGCAAATATCCCGCAGTACCAACAGCTGACCTTGCGGGTCTCGCCCCTCGACAGCGCTCTGTGTTTGTCTCTGTGTTATTCCATAAATACGAGATAAGGGCCATGGCAGATCCCATGTGTAGCTGTGTGGTTAATTGAGACCTAGCATCAGTGACCCCGGTGTATGCTCAAGCCCTCCACGCCACCGCCTATCACTCACGCTCGGTAATTGGTAGCACTGCAACCACAGAGAGGGAACATCTGTAAAAACTGAGGAGCTGTGACTGACAGAGTTCTGTTGAAGAGCCTCTTTTAGACAAAGGATATGTTTGCTCTTAGAGGAAGTTTCATTAAGAAAACTAGAAGGGGATGCAGGTGGGTGTTTTGTTTTTTAAAAAAGGTATTTGTTCTACATGAACCTACATTCACAAAGCTGCACCAGGCGGGATCAAAATCACAAAGCCCTAATGACATGAATACCCCATTTTCATTCATTAAAACAACACAGATCCTCCCTGTATACCATAATGAAGCTGTGGTGTCAGATATGGTCTCTTTCTCTACCAGAAGAATTAATGAATCAAATGTTAAATTCAAACTGTGAGTGCTCTATCAGAAAAGCTGCATGTGTCTGAAATCACTGACTTGTCAACACTTTAATAGACACTATAGTTTATAATGAGCAGAATACTTACGATTAATTTGAATTTTGGCTAATCACTGACAGGTGTAGAGCCAAATGAGTATTTATTGCATCTCTAAAATGCAAGGCGTTACATTGAAGGATTGCAGAAAGCAGTGTTCACATTATGGACGTTGCTCTCGTTCATTCCACTGTGTTTTTAATGGGCAGTATAAAGTGCATACATTTCAAGCTCAGAATTTGGACACTGAAACAAAAATGGTGTCCTAATTGAGGAGGTCGTAGCCATTTTTTCAGATTTTTGGTCCACCTGGTCTCCAATTAATGTTATTGGATTCATTAGTTTTATAAAATCTCTGAAAAGACTCTGTTTCATGTTGGATTACAAAGCCTCTGAAAAGGGATACGACCTCATTGTAGCACTCAGACAGCAGCAGCTATAGGCAGATTTATACTTGTGTGTCATCTCCATACAGAGCCCATGCCATAGCCTACGCACATGGCCTACACTGTTGTGAGCATTTATACTTGTGTGGTGGTGTGTCTGTGTCCCTCTGCAGTTACACCTCCAAAACACTGGTTGGTGGCAGGGTTTCTGTGAAGAAGAAACACACATTAACATGGTTTAATAGAGACAATTTCAAACACAAGTACACAAATCAGCTTCACTATAACTCACAGCATTCACAGACAAACACTTGTCTTGATCTGGACACATTTTCCCCACAAATACAACATGCTAATATTATTAGCACAAGACTATGGCATTTTACATTGTATAAATTAGCCTAGCAGTTATGAAGCCAGGGACAACAGCAACATTTAACAAAGGTAACGTTACAAAATGTGGCTCCATTACAACTCACAAGGTTCACTGACAAAACAACTGTCTTATACTAAACACGTTTTCCAAGCAAATACAAGATGCTAACATTATTAGCTCAAACCTATGGAATTTTACATTGTCTGAATCAGCACAGCGAATAGCGGAGATTTACTCTGCTCATATGAAGCCAGGATAAATCACACACAAGACTTAAAATGCTGTTTTGTGGAGACTTTATTGTCTTAACTTTTTGCCAGTTAAATAAAAGTAAGGGAAAAAGTTTCAGCTTACAGAAACAGACAGGAGGTCTGTGTCGCCGCAACGTGTAGTTACATTTCTGGGGAGGTGCAAGTCAAGCTACGCCATGGGCATTGATTCGAAGCAGAGGTATAAATCCCACTTCCACACCATCTCCCAAAAAATATGTTAACAAACACAATGGAGTTGGCAAAACCCTCACTGTAAACAAATTTAATTCTCTATTTAAATAGAGATTAAATTTAATTTTCTACCTACAACATTCCCTCCTGGTAGCTAAACATGATTAATGTTTTAGTTATCTTCTGGCAACAGTGACTTGAAGATTAAGACACAAGTGTCAATATATATACTCAGAACTAGTCTTTTCCCAAATGTACCAAGCCCAAACCTAACAGCACATGTAGCACAGGAGGATAAGACATGTCTAGAAACAAAATTAATCCATACAGCAATTAAATTTCCTCCAAAATGTATTAGGCAGAGGAAAATATTATAATCAAAATGCATTTCTATTGGAGATAGGGTCGGGCATGTGGACTCAAATCAATGTGCAAAACTGCCAGAAATAGATTTGAATGGAGTTTAAGCACAATAAGCAAATACTGTGTGTGTATGAGGTCTTTGTATGTCTCTGCATACACCCTCACACAAAGAATTTGGAGGGCATTATTAAATATGAAAAATTAAAACATTCCCCCGTCATAATCGAACCCCTCCGTGCTGCCTTGCATCCCATATTAATCAATCAATAGTTAATATCTTCCTTTAGATCTCCACTTCCCTTTGAGTTCAGACACTTTTTTTTCCCCTTTTACATTCAATTAGCATGACCCTGAAAAGAATATGCCCTCCGCTGTGCTGTGTTCAGTTCCATCCTTTCTGAATGCCATTTCCACACATGGAAGAGGTGACACAATGAACAGCCCCAGGTATTTCTTCACCCCTCCTGAACGTAGGGGGAGAGGTGGAGGGTGTGAGTGTGTGTGTGTGTGTGGGGGGAGATTGGGGGTGCAGTATCCCCCAGGGGAGGGCAGCACAAATCCAAGGGAACAAAAACGCATCCATATTTGGCAGGGCTTTTGTCTCCCCTGACAGCTGAGTGTACCGAGGGGGGCCCGCAGTAATGAATTGGATTAAATGTTAAAGTAAGAAAGCATGGCTCCTCAAAGGCCGAGGGGGGGGGGGCATCGGCTGGGGTGGGAGGTATGCTAATGTGTGTACAGTTGCAACACTGAAGCAAATCAAAGACGCGTTTAAAAAAAAAAAAAGTTGAGATTAGTAATATAAGAAAATAATTCCCCTGTTTCTATGCTTGATAAAAGAGCTTTCAAGAAAAACACTGCCTCCTAAATGCTGTCAGCACTCCCCTTGTTGTCTCTTATATAGGAGCATGTAAGACGACCCAAAGAAACTCACTCCCTAATGAGAGAAGATGAGCACGGCGCCACAGTATATCACATATATATGAAGTGTGTAAATCACCAGTCACATGCAGCCTCTAAGCTGATTAAAACACCTGATACCAAACAGTCCAGCGCATGCTACAGAGCTAATTTAATCAGCCATCTCCCTCATTCTATATTCCATTACTCCACACTCTTCCAACATGACCTTAAACCTCAGCGGATTCCCTTTATTGCTGCACTTTAATGTATAAATCTCCCGAAGAGAGAACAGCAGTGATTTTGATTTGCATTTTATTGAGCTTTAGATTTGCGCTGGGATAATGATGAGATGTGGGGGCAGCGTTAATGCTCTTAATGTTGACCACCACGGTTCGCCCTCTTTGTCTTCGCCGTGTCGTCCCTACTAGATCTGCTGCTTGTAATTACTTTCAGATACCCATAGCTTGGTAAAGGACAAGGCAGGGTGACCTCGCTGTGCGCCGCCGACAAGGAAGGAACACAAGGATATGAATAAAAATGAATTTGTGTGCGAGCGTACAGTCACACAAATATTTGCCTACACATTCATGATTTATTATATGGGGAAAAAGGAAATCTCCTTATGCATTCATGTCCTACTAATGTGCAGAGCTCGGCAGACATTGTATAGATTAAACTCAATTCAAACCCCAAATTATGGACCCTGAGTTTAAGTTTAGAATCAGACCAAAGTTCCCTCAGATCAGCTGTTTGACATTCAGTTTAAGAGGAGTCACGACGCCTATAAATTGCCAGAATGATCAATGATCTGGCTGTTGGACGATCGAATGACATGTCAAAACTCCTGGTCGGCTGTCTTGAGTTTGAGCTGTTCCGTGATCTGAATTCCCACATGGCTGCTGTCAAAAGATCCATTATAAACCTCCGTGAGCTTGTTTTAAAATTACTGCAGTAGTTCTGGCTAAGTTTAGTCTTGAGTGAGAGCTTCTCTGCAGAGAGACATCTCTTATTGTTTCTATGTATGGGCTGCTGTTCTTTTTACATCTTGCCTCAATTTAAAGTAGAATTGCACAATATATTCTTTGTTGTCAACATTTCTTTTTACAAAACTTACTTTATTTTTGATTTTATCATCAGAATTGTGCTAGTCAATCACTGGATTTCTTTTGTTTTGGCATGTACATTTCCACAAACCATGAATACATTTGCACCTCATTATTTAGTGGATATATTAAACCGCGTTGTCTTTCCACTATTCCAGCAGGGAAAGCAGTGATGTCTCAGCAAAAACCAACCGCTCTTTATGCCACTATCCTGGTAGAATAAGCAGCGATGTTTCGGCCAGGCCAGCCGTTAGGTAATACGGGCAGGGGGACAGCATTTTCAGAAGAGGGCCCCTCACACCCAAGGGAGGGGGAGGATCCCTATGCATTTTTATACTTCCTGCAAATATAATCCAATTGTTTTTTTTCTACTTGTACTTGAATCTTCTGTTAAGACATTGCTTTCTTATTCTAAAAAGCAGAGGCAGTCTCATGTGTCCTGGGCCGAATAAAGGCCCTCCAAAAAACGATTAGAGAAAAGTAAAATCAAACATTAGCCCTTTTTAGATAGCATTGGCAGTTTAAAAACAAAATCGAGGAGTGCAGCAAAATGCCGCCTAGCTACTTTTGTTCATACAGAATACACATTTTACGGGTCAATGGGGGCATGAGCAAGTAACAAAATGTGTAGCTCAGCATGTGACGTAAACAGTGACGTGGGAGGGAAGCCGCGTCTAGTCAGACGGCGATTCTCTCGTAAATCGGCCCGTTCTTCACCGTCCGCGTCATCTGACGGTTAATGGCCTCTTCGTTTGCGAGGACTAGGAGGGCGCGCTATTCCTTGGCGGAAAATTGGGCACCTCGGATCAACTCGCCAATCTGGCTCTGTGTGTCTAAACGCTCACAGCTTGCCGGCAAAACGGCCCAACATTCTTGGAAAATCTGGCAGTGTAAAAGGGGCTATTGATTTAGGAAATTACTGCAAGGTATTAAATCATAATATTATATCATAATAATAACATATGTTTTTTTTCTTCATTTATTCATTGAATCTTGAGGACTACTTTAATTCAATATTGGTCAAATTGTGTGCAGAACTTTAATAGTGTAAAGAGTATATGGCTGTCAACTCTCAGTTTTCCATTCATACCAATTTATGTAATTGCAAGTCTGTTCAGGGACCCCAGTTCACAGAAATATTCAAATATACCATTTTGAAAATTGGCAATAATCGTTTTTCCCTCGCCAAAATTTAGCATAACTTTGGAGCATTATTCTGCCCTCTTTCTGACAAGATAGCTTAACATGGTTGGTACCAATGGTTGTCTTAGGCCCTCTACTTTAATATGATATGTCAGTGGAGCTTTAACACTGAGCCGATACAGCAGGTTTCCTTTCTCTCTACCTGTGATACCGGCTGCCTCTTCACATTTTTTGCCAGATATTTGGTCATTGCCTCTCTTCTCCTTTCATTTCCTTGTTCTCTCTGCATCCTGACTTTTCTTTAGGAGCCCCTGGGTTTTGGTAAGGCATTGTGACTTATATAATCAGGCAACAGTTTGTCTCCCATGTTTATATTAGCGGCACTTTTGAGTTCTGGCATCACGCAACTGACTCATATCAAATGGACCGCACCATTTCACAATACCTGCAGGGTCGCTGAAATATAAAATTACATTTATGTATCATGTAAATACATATTACTTGTACTGTCAGTGATTTAAGTCAGTAAGTAAAATGTTGTACTTGATCCAATTATGGGTCAACCATAGAGCTTTCATGGGCCCCCTTTAGCCTGGGGTTGGGGTCATCTTGGGTTGGGGCCAACTACTTTTTATGTCACTATCCTGGCAGGAAAAGCAGCAAAGGCGCAGCAAAGTCGCAAAAACACCCAAGTTTGATGGCTAAAAAGTCCAAATATATCATATTTGTGGTTTGCAGAATCGCAAAATGCCAACAGTTTCCTCTGGCGACTGGGCTGAATTGTGATGTGTGATGTGTCCACCTATCATAAGCATCAAATGTGATGCATCATCCTTCGTATCAAACACTCGGCCTCTGTAGACTTGAAATGTTGAAAGTTTCAGTCATCATGCCGCAAATGTGGTCAGCCTGAAATCACATCAGTTACATCGATTCCAACGGGGACAAGTTTTCAGAGTCACTAGAAGATAAAACAATCCTTTGAAATTCACAGCACACATGCAGCATTATCCACTTCTCTGCTTTTTGTTTTGTATGCTCACTATGTCTCAAACAGTCACAGTTGTGCATGTTAGTTTTGTTATATTGTTAAGACCACAGCATGATGCAGAGGTCATTTCCTGCAGCAAAATTCCATTTCTTATTGTGGCATGTGTCTTATGATTGACAGCAAGTGAACAATAACTTAATGCAGCAGTCATATGAAAACACTCAACTCAGTCCTAATCAAATAACAATAAAACAGAAACTTTGACCAAGGCAAATTACAGCTCCATGTTTCCTGTGATGAATCATCTCGCTGTGTGGAGGTTGTTTTTCATATTGCGCAAGAATGAATGGCAGCTAACAGCCCCTTCTGAAGGGTGGAAACAACTCTGCTGAGTTACAACATAAATGACTGACACAAACCTACAAAAAGACGGTGGTATTTCTGCTCAGTGCTATCCATCATTTTGTCAGTCAAGTGTTGCATATTTTAAAAGTGCGTAGAAATATTGGATTAGATGTTTTTCTCAGAGCGGAAAGCGAGCTTGACCTCTGAGCCTTGAGCGTGCTGACACTGAGATGTTCAACACGAATGAGATAAAAAGAAAAATGTCTCTAAAATAAAAAAAAAAAAACCCAAACACTTTCAATATTAATGTTTGAGCAGAAAATAATGATGTCCTATCTACATGTTGAGATTAACCTGGAGCCTTTGTTTATCTGTTGCTATTCAGTTGGTTTCAGTTAAACATTATGTTGCTATAGCAACCACTACTTTGGCTTACAGGCACCATTTTGTACCATCTGCGACCAAGTAAATCTTGTTGGAGAACACATTCTCACTCCATCCTTGTCATATATTGATGTTTATTCATGAACTGTCCTCGTCAACATACAACGTGCAAGGTACCCTGGGTGTGTTGGTTGTTGACGTTCTGGGACGCCGTGTCTACTTCAGCCTGTTAGATGCATTGTCTTCTATACACTTCTGTTTTCACAGTAAATCTACAGTTTGCATACAGTCTCTTTCAAAATAAAGGCATGACGTTGGTACAACACCACAAATTGACATTTTTTTCCCTCAACAACAAAACTACTTGGTCAGGTTTAGGAAAAAAAGAACAGGGTTTGGCTCTACAATCATATGGGGAACGAACATCAGTTTCCTGGGTGAAAGTCTGTGATACCCTTCTCGTTGGCCCTACTCGGACTTTCGCCCCCTTAACTTATGATGTCGTTCTGCCATGTTTCCCTCTGACACCACTGGGCGCCGTTACCGGTCGTGTATCGTGCTGATGGGAAAGTAAGACTTTTTTTGTTGGTGTCTGAGTTGGAAGTCACTGCCCAAGCGCCAGTATTCGACAACTTCGGAGTGAGACTGGGTTGTGTTGGGACATTACAAGTAGGTACTTCTGTCATGCATCTGTTTTATGATTATTTATTTGTTGTTTGCTAATACCAAGCAGTGACCTCCAGGGCTGAAAATGAAGACAACGCGGGGGTGCCAAAAACTGCAGTCAATCCCCACAGAGCCCCATATTAGAATGCCCAACTCTACATTAGGAATAAACATGTTTACAGCCTAGTAAAATTACTTGTTCATGACAACTGTCCAAGGGGTGAATTTTTATAAAATTTACCTGTTTAAATTTTATTACAGCTTAAAGTTGGTCATTAAGGGCCTGGCTGCTTTCAGTGTCAGGGCGCTTACCTAGCCAACAACAGTTGACCATAGACTGTAAATGCACTGTGCTAACCAAACCAGCAGCTAGCATTAGGGTCAGCTCCACCATAAACTCATGGCCACTTCGGGTTCTAAAATGGCCGCAGTCAAAATGCCAAACTCAAGGCTTCAAAACAGGAGTCCACAAACCAACCAGTGACACAGTGACTATATCCATTTTATTCTATTGCTAATACAACGTCCTCAGTAGGCCTAACTGTTACTTATTGAATGTGGACTTGTGTGTATATTTACTAGATTAATCTCTGTATTGTACTTCTAAGAAGCCTTAATATTAATCTTTCACTGATGATACTTTGTCTCATCCTGGCATGAATGAACATTTAACTAATTTTATGGCTATTGCACATTTGTGAATCCAGTTACCTTCTTACTGCAATAGAATTCATCTTTACAACACATTTGGTCTAAGTCTTGTTTAAACTTGATCTTTTCCTGATTCGTTATCACTTTTGTTGTGTAATACTGTTTTTTTTTGTCTCAAAATTGCTTCCAGTAAAAACTTTGAAGGCCGGCTAATGTCTTGAAACTTTGAAGTGCGTCTAGCTCGCTGCAGAGCTGTGCACCTGCACACATAGTGGGGGCAGAAGAGTTGGCCTGTTCTTGGCAGCAAATCCTTAAAGCTAAACAATGAGTTTAGGAATGCACTGTTTACCAGTGCCAAAAATGACTCATGAACATTTTCTGATCCGCCGTCTCTGTGGTTAAAGTTTTGTTTTCAAGTTCACACAGAGTGAGGTTAGGATGGTTGTTGTTAGGATGTGAACTGCAGACTCTCTGCAGACACCCCGCAGTGACGTCTTCCTGAAGAGGTTTTGCAAAGGCACAGAAATATTGCACTACACTTGCACAGCCATTTGCATGACTGCACGAGGCCCCTTGTTAGGTGGCTGTAAACATAGGTCATTTTAAGTGTTTAAACAAACAACCAACAAGAGCATGAGGGCGTTCTCATTCTGGGCTTTAAAGCTGCACTTGGTAAACTTTCCATTTAGTAGCAGTAAACAGCACCAAGAAGCAATTTTATAGAATTTTCTAACTTGACAACATAAACATTCTAAATGGGCCCCTTTGTATTTCCCGTCACTGTTTGTTCATGCAGTAGCTGACAGGAAATAAACAAGCGCCAAAACTGTCCCCCTTGCAACAAATATCAATAATAAGGTCTATAGAAAAACAGAATCTTTACCATCTTAAAATCATGTGACCCAACACACTGCACGCTCATGTTTACCCACACAGCCACTCTGTGACGCTTTATTCTTGAGGGGACGGTGGACACAGAAGATCTGACATTGATGGAGTTGCTTGTTTGCTGCTTCCGTTGGGCTCAGAATTTTCTGTACCAGAATTACACCACTTACAGATAACACACTCAACTCTTACCTGGTGCAGCTTCAGCTATTCTTTTATCATCTGCACAAATACTGAAGACTGCAGAGCAAAAAAACCTGTTCAGTGTATCTGTTCGTGACAGAAAACACCTCTTTGTTCAAGTTCAGTAGGGGTAATACCAGAATTGTGCACTCAAGGCCTCCCTTGACACGGTTAAACTACACTGGAATTGCATGATATTGCCCTCAGGCTGTAGCGCTCTTGAGAGCCTCGAGGGGAGCACCCCTCCTTTGTGAATTTTAAAGGTCACGGCAGTTTTACTCCCTCCCTCTCTTTCTCCGTCTCTCTCTCTTGCCACTGAGAAAAGAACATGAGCTGATGGCCTATTGAGAATATTGTTTTCTATCTCTGGGCCCCTATAGCGCATTTCCAACGCTGCCCTTGGAAATGTGTTGAAAGGCAGCTCACAGCATGGCAAAACACACAACACGCTCTTGTTGATGCCCTTGGTGCCTCTCAATATGCAGACCATAGATAATGGCATTCACTGCACAGTTGGTACTGACTTCCTCGCCCATCTTTTGAACGGGTACACTGCCTCATACTGTGCTTTGTGTTATGCTCTCTTGGTAAACAATGAGAGCTGCATTGACGGCGAGGGAAACATGGATAATATCTAGACACCAGCGACCCCGGGGGAGGATGAGCCTGCGTCTTTCTTAAGCAATATCATCATGTATTTTTCAACAGGCAGCGGTACAGGGACACACAGGACACAGGTCCAATAGATTGAAGTCGTCCTGCCACCGATAACAAGCTGCTCTCACCCCTTGCTGTACTGCAGCGGAGGAAACAAGATATCTTCAGTTTGTTGACAGTCAGGTGAACTGAGCGTTTACGGGGAGCTAGCCAAACAGATGGTGTCACATTTGGGGAATACTGTTGCACTGTGGTGAAATCTGTTCCCCGGTTTTGTTTATTTTCATTTATCTGAATCAAATACGCAGTAAGCAGAACAAGCAGGGAGTGAAAATGTGGGGATGGATGGTTGAATCCGTTGGGATGTACTGCTGATGTGATCTGTGCTTTATATTTGTGGTTTCAAGTGGTGGTTAACCAACCTGTAGTTAGCATGATCATGCTACCATAGCTCTGTGGCTTTTTCTAACGAGTCATACCTGAGTAAAGATGGGTGATACAATACCATGAGACAATATAAGCGTGTCTACTGTCAGCGGTCTTGACATGCCATTTATACCCTGTCCCTTTTAATAGTAGCCTAGTAGGTCATTGGATTTTGAATATTGATTTTTAGCACCAATTTCTTGAGCTGTTGGGTATCTGATTTACTAGATTAGACAAAAATATACATTCCCATCTGATTATTTTACTCCTCAACAGTTTGATTTTCCAAAAAATCTACTGGGCTACATCAAATATATCGTGATATGGTGGTTTAGTGGAGGGTATACGCAGGTATACAAGACATATCCACCTCTTTTTCTAGCCATTTACAGCATAATCACCCATCAGCCAAAAAGCCATTGAAATATATAGTAGAGTATACCCACTTCCCCCTCAGTTACTTACCCATCTACTTAGTATTATACCCACCTCATCAACTAGCACTACACCACAACCTATACCTGTAAATTTCGGTAAATAGACTTATTCATTTTCCCGCCTAGAGTAAGATAAGAAGATTAATTCAACTCTCATGTCTATGATGCTAGAGCCAAAGTAGCTAGTAGCTAGCTAGCCTTGCAAACAGACTTGAAGGCAGGGACACAGACATCCTGACAAAGTTCAAAAGTTCAAAAATACTCATACCAGCACCTCTAAAGGTCACTGATCATACTGGATTGTATCTCTTTTCAGAGAAAAAAAACCATAGTGACCTTTAGAGGTGCTGGTATATGTTCAAACTTTGGAGAAAACCAGGCTGCCTCTTCTGAAACTTGCTTCCCTTCTTTATGCTAATCTAAAATAACAGACTCATGGCTTTAGCTCCAAACTGCAATAAAAGGTAAGTTTAGTATTTTTCAACCAGGACTCTATTTTTTCCGTGTTTATGTGTCTAGATGACGCATAATGCAAAGAGTCACTTTCAAAATTGGTCCAGTATTAAGTGAGACGGAAACAGGCAGCAATGTATCCACTTGGGGCATGTTTGCACTGTCAATGTACATCCACTAAAAGTGCTTGTTTTTGTATCTGAAAAGCTCAGGTTATTATAATAGGTATCTGACATTTTGGAAAGTCTCCCTGCAGAGATGGATCTTATGTAAAGAGTACGATCCATTTTGTTTGACCAGAAACAGCCTTGAAATTGCTGTCTCCAAACCCACCAGACTCCATTTCAATAAACTGTAATGTTATGCTTGTACAACACACTTCACTTCATTCAGAAGCATTTTTATACAGGCGGGAATATGCCGCAATGTCTGATTTTAGACATTTTTTTAGCTGCTGTTATTTGCTTTGAGTTAGCCGCTAACTGGTATTATCTACTTTTAAAATCTCCTGCACAGAACGGCGAGGTGGCAAATTGGTGTGAAATTCCCACCTTGAGGAGGCAGTGTAAAAATGGCTAAAGTCAACATTATCAGCTCTGGTATGGTTGAAAAAAATCTCAGATCATCCAGTTAGATCTGACTCTATACACCCTACAATTACTGTTTATTTAAATGGGGTCTGGTGGGTTTGCCGATAGCGATTTTGGGGCAGTTTCTGTTAAACAGAAAGGATCTTGCTCTTTAGCAAACAGGTCTATCTATGTACGGAACATTTCCATTAATTATCAGACACAGAATAATAATCTGAGCCTGTCAATGGACGTACATTCAGAGTGCGAACATGGAGTGTTCAGTATAGAATATCAATAGCACACAGCTCTGTAAAGAACCAGGTGTTACGTGGCCTTACAATAGCCTTGAAAAGAAAAGTGGTTTGCTAAACCAGCTTTAAGGCCAAGCTTTAGCAGAGAGGGAGCACACGGACACTTTCACTGAGTAACAAAAGGGTTTGAGATGAGTTTTAAAGAAACAATTGCAAGACCATCGGGGAATAAGTGCTGTAATTTATTTTAATACTCACTGTCAGTGAGAATATGAATAATTTATACGTGTGCATGATAAATGTAATAAATGCTGACTTTTGAATAAAACTGTATTGTCCAACAGCACGCTGTGGAAAAGTAATTCATAGTTGCAAGAGATGAGAAATTGTTGAGTTAGTGCACAATACATTTGTGAATAATTAATCAAATGACACCCTACAACAAATTTATTGTGATATTATGTATTCATTGACTTTTTATGCGCATGCTATCTTTTTAATTGTTTTAAAAAATAAATAAATTATGGCCTTGTTTTTAGGCATTAATTAACCATTAATGTAGCTACCAGTTGTAGCTCTCCCTCAGGAGCAGTGTTGGTTTCTAAACGAATGAATAAACACCTAAAACACATCCATATATATGTTTACAACTACCTTTTTAGTGCATTGTCAAGCATTTATGTAGAGCTTAGATACGCTAAATGGGCGAGTGTGAAATAGTGTTACCCCAAGGCAGAGCTGGGAACGGCTCTTATATTAGACCACAGATATTATGTTGCTACCAGTATCTGCAGACTGTGAGACAAAAGATATAAGCAGTGTTTTACATTCTAGCTGTTGTTTAACCAGGCAGGTTGACTAAGCGCAGTCTTATTTGCAGCAGCAGCAGCCGCCTAGAGGAAAAGCTCCGCTGGGATCCAGGGATAAACACACACATGCATACACATGGCTACTTGAGCATTTTGATAGCACTTGAGGGAAAGTCTGTTGGTTATTTAAAATTGCACTGGGCAAGATTTAAACAGCAGTAAACTCAACTTTTTAAATATGAAAGATGCGCTGCGGTAGAGAGGAACATCATACGGCATCAAAATAAGGTGTTTTACTGACTGCATTTGCTGGAAAGTAAATTTTGCTTGTGGGTTTGAACAATACATTACTAAAATCAGCGGTGTGGACTCGAGCCATGAAAATATTAAAATAGACTTGAAACTCAACGTGGACTTTAAGATCAGTGACTCATGTTTTCATCTGGACTTGAGCCTTTTGACTTGAAAATACCTGATAACTTCCCCCACGCCCAAAGGTTTAAAAAAGTAATTTTAAAAGTGTGCAACCAATCAATTAATTTCCCTTAATTTCCTGATCCAAACTAACATTAACACTTACTATTCCCAGCAAGTCGACCCTTAATTTCCCAGATCCACTTTGAGTCAAACTCACACTATGCAATTAAGTTGCAGGAGAGAACCATGAAGAACTAACATCATGAAAAAATGATACCAAAGATAATTTTGTTCACATATACACATACCCTACACTATAGCCTGACACACACCTTGTTAGAAATGTAGCTACACGTCGTGGCGACTTAGACCTCCTGTTTATTTTTGTTATCTAAAACACATTTCCCTCCGTGGAAACAAAGCTTTTATTTGCTTTGTTTCACAGATAGGAAACAATGAACTGTGAAGACAATAAAGCCTATACAAAATATCATTTTAAGTCTTGTGTGTGATTTATCCTGGCTTCATATGAATAGAATAAAGTCCACTAGCTGCTACACTAATTTATGCAATAAGAAATGTTACAGGCTTTTGCTAATAAAGTTAGCATGCTGTATATGTGGGGACAACATGTCAAGTATAAGAATTAATTTGTTGGTGAACCAGCACTTCTCAGAAACCCCTCCGCTGACTAATGCTATGGAGCATAGGCCACTTGTGAAGGATACAATGAACACTCTGCATAGAGCCTGTGCACATCTATAAATCCACCTTAAGCTGCAGCCTAGAACTGGTGTCTTTCTTTGGTGTAACTTCTTGTAAATGTGGGCATGCACTTTACTGAGGACATGTCATAGGAGACCCAACACTGAGGTCCAAACTACTCCCTACTGACAGCAGCTGTATTACCTGTAGCAGTTTCACTACATTGGTAGAACACACATAACAACACACAAATACATATAACACAAATAAAAGGTTTCTGATCTGCACTGCAAACAATAATCACAGCCATAAATCGGGCAAAACTCAATTACACCATAAAAACAGAAACTGAATGGACGGTGAGCACTTAAATTAATATTATAAACAAATACAATGTCTTCGTTCTAAAGCAGAATTTACAGTTGTGAGATGCTGTAAACAAGCTTTATTGCAACATGCTTGATGGGCAAATGATCACGTAGAGCTATGATCATTTATAACATGCACTATGGGAGACTGTTCTCACTGGCTGGCCACATGCCTTGCTCACGATGCTTTTAAACAGAGCATGTTGTTAAAAATAACCCATGTAGTTAAATAAAGATTATGTGTAATAAAGTGCAGTTACACTTTCACATAAAGCCACAATTGAATAACAATTTAGTAACCCTGCCTGTACTCTATTGCAGTAGGATATGCTGATGAGAGTACATCTACACATTTATGAATCTTGCTCAGCTACAGGGTAAGCAGGTTCACAGTTAAAGATTCATAGTGACTGACACTAGCTAAATAGCTGCTGCCTAAATCTGGCTCTCCCAGGCTGATTGTTGACTGCAGTTTCATTTAAATATTTATCATATGCATATTGGACCCCTAAGGGCAGCATTTGAAATTACAACAGTCAGTCCGTTAATTGCCAAAAATGCCACACAAGCTTTGGGATCTAGATGTTCCATTTTATTATTAATGAGCCAGAGAGTGCAGTTTGACATTTATGTTGGGCCTGCAGATGCAAATGAGCCTCTGTATAAGAGTCCAAAAATGAAAGCGCATGCAACAGTAATCTGATTTGTGCTAAAAGAGGACTGCTGGTTTATAGAAGCACAGATTCTTTGTTCAGGTTTTATTTTCTGCTTAATGCTGCGAAAGTTATTTAGAAATCTAATCATTCAGATGGCAAAGTTTCATTTAGTCTGAAGTGCTACAGAAAAACACAGTTTCACTTCTCAGAAGCTGATTTATTTTAGGAAAAAGTCCAGAGAACATCGAAGGGACTTTTCGGGTGAATTTAAATTGACCCCGTCCAATTATTACACACTGAATCTGAGAGCTTACTAGTTTATCCGCATAATGTGGTTTGTTCATAGGCCTAAGCCTTGAGTGCAGTGTGTATGCATTAATTTGTGTGTATCTGTTTATCCGCAGCCAATCTCGCAAACTGCTGGACCAATCAGCCTAATAATTTGTTTGCATATGTGACTGTGTGCTCAAGGACCTCTCATGGTTGTGGTTGAAAAACTTGTTTATTGACTGTTTATCCTGTCATTGACTGCTGACTTCTTTCTCCCCTCAACTGGCTGGTGGGTCCAGCCGCAAGTCCACAACAAAATCATGAAGCAAAAGCATTTTAGGGAAAATCTCTGGGCTGAATGTAATCAGGGTCCCTTGAGTGCTGTCTGTGTTGACTTGATATGAAAAGGCCCAGACCGTGGATATCTTTGGAGGTGATCTCTGTTTATTCCTTACAGCTAACAACAAGAGGTGAAAACAAAATTCTCACAACTATATAAACTTGAATCCCTACACAAATTAAGTGACACAGGATTATGTTGGCATAAAATATAAACATATCTTAACAGAGCTAAAATACGGACATTACCACAAGAGCAATGCCGCTTACCTTTCCCATTGAGCACAACAGTAACAGAAACTATGCTCCACATATTGACTATGGAGGCCTAATCGCATCAGGTAATAACAACTGAGACAAAAATTAATAATACTACATTACTTGTTACATACTGCACAACCACACATGTTACTGCTGTATAATTGACCCTGTTACATAAAAACAGGAAGCCTTACTGTCCGTCATTTTGAACAAGAGCATCTTCAGATTAATTCCGAAGTTTAAATTTTATGAAACAACGAAGTGAGGCAGAATACGAGATTAAAAAACAACACTTTTGTTTAATCTTTGCCACCATCGTGACTGTAAGGAGACAGGAAGGGCACAACTGCTTCACGTGCATTGTCTACAGCCGCCAAGATCAGCTCTGTGATGTGCACTTTTCTCATTTCTTATAATGTTTATTGTTATGCACCAAAAACCAAAGTGAATTCATTGTATCTGAACTTGACAATAAACCTGTTTCTGATTCTTCAGCGTGAACTCTGCTGCATGAATCCTCAGGAGTAATACTGATGACTTCAGAACACATTTCTGACACAGTTAATATCCCAGTGTGTTTGTCTTTTGTTTTTCAACTCGTCTGAGTTCTCCCCAAATTCAGACATCAATAGACGTCCTAATCTATTCAGACCCAAACCGAGTCCGAATGGGTCGAGCCTGTGTGCAGGTAATGTCCAAAATGATGAAATATGGCACAGACACAGGGCTTAAAAGGTCGTTTCTAATGCAGTCTCTAATGGGCTTTCCATATGTTATTAGCTCCTGCCACCTGAATTCCATCAGGCCAGCTAAGTGGAGGGAGGCCAGCTGCTTCCATAAACATCTGCCATTAGAGTTCAGGCTGCAGAGGGCGGGATTAAAGTCTCCCAGGGTTCCTGACAAGATAACTTGTAAAAGCTTGGCTGAGGGTCAAAGGTAGCAGGTATCAGATGAGGTATATTCCCACAGTGAACTCTCCTGTAAAGATATATAAATCACCTAGACAGCTGCTGCCGCCTATTTGTATCTGTCCATCTCTCAGCCTTTACTGGTTTTTTTCTTCTTCTGTCCTTTAGCGAGCCTGAGCGATCCACACAGATAATTCCTCCACTGTAACTCCCTGAACTTTGCAGCTTACTGAAGAGAGGAAATGAGGACAGGGGAGCTGCTGACATAGTGACATTGATAAAGCACTCCTCCAAGGCCTTAGACCACAACAATTTAGGAGAGATTGATTATCCAATTAACATCTGGCACGATAGGAAACTTCACATGTTGGAGCGGCACTAACAAGATGCAACTGTCCGGTCATGCTTTCTCTGCTCATTATGCAATTCCTGGTCGGCTGGAAAGACTGTGCATGAGAAAGAATAAAAACAGCATTTTTATAAAGTGCTGAAGACAGTTTTTTTCATATTTAGATTTTTATTGTCTACCGATCTGCAGTAACATCGTGACTATTCTCTGTAACGTAGTCACCCACCTTTTGGGTTTGTGTGCACCTGTTTTAGGGCTTTAAAGGTTTAAATGAGCAGCCCACTCTGCAGAAGAAAACATTGGCATTATACATTATTGTAAACCACTAATAGGTTACATTCATACGTTTCATACGTGTCATATCAACAATTCTATAATGACGTCGAATATGAGCTGACTTTGCCATTGAGAAGAGAGGGGATGATAAATTTTCCTAGTCGTCATTTAGGGCCATTAGTCGACTAGTCACCTGCATGTTTACGATATTAATGTAATCATTAAATGATATATTTTGTTGGTTTGAGTTGAAGGTGTGAGAAAGAATAGTATCAGTAACATTGTTAACACTGTCCTACATTACAGAGAAATACAAAACCGTACTAATGAACCTTCATTAATATAGGCCTATATTTTATCTCCAAGTGCACGTCACACACTGAGCGAGCCGCCTGTTAATGACGCTGTGGGCTAATGGACATGTAGCTACTTCCATGTTTCACATGATACGTCATGTTTGTAGTCGACCAATGAAGATGAGTTTACATATCACCTTGGGTTCGTCCTTCACCTTCTCAAAGTGATCCCACACTTTGGATTTCCTGCCCGACATGTTATTAACTAGCCTGTGGAATAACCGCAGGTACCAGCCCTGGAAATTAACCTGCTGAACGTGGCCACTTCCTGTGTCTGTCCTTTCAAATTAAATTCCCACATGGTCCAGTCTTATAGGTTTTGATTTTTTTTTTGACAAGGTGCAGTTTCACTTTTTTTCTCTCTCTGCAATTAAGCAACCAATGAAATCTTGCCGACTAATGACCTTTCTGGTCGACTAAAGTTTGGTCGACGATAAGGCTGTCTCTCCAGGATCTCGCTGCAAAAACCCCTTGAATTTGCGGCCAATTTTGTCAAAAATTCAGATAAAAATTGCTGCATTTTTATGTTTATGTATAAAAACATAAACATAAAAATGTATATATTTTATGTTCCGCAGGAAATGACAAAATTGCGGCTAATGACAAAAGGAGAAAAAAAGTGTGATTTTTTTTTAAAAATTACTACCTTCAAAAAACTAAGTCATGTAATCACTTGTTATAATGATCATACTGAATACTACAAAAATAGCTGCAAATGTTTTTTTTTTAATAGCTCTCTTCTTTAGTTTTATTTAAGTAGTATCAAAACATGGACTCCAATAATGTTGCAAAAAAATCCTGAGTGAATATTGTAGCTCTCAAACCAGACATCTTCTGTAAATATAACATTTTAATACATTCAACAGATATTGTATGCATTTAAACAGTGCAAATTCTTGTTTCTCCATACTGCAATGCAATTAGCGCATTTGATGACACGTCTGATAGTGTTTCAAATGACGTCAATGACGCAACGACTTCCGGTCGGCCAGAAAATGTGGAAAAATCGCGGGACTTTTGAAAAATTGCAAGCCCGCGCGAAGACTTTCGTTGAATTTGTGTTAATTATTGGGATTGGAAGGTTACGATTTTCTGGAGGGACTGATAAGGGGGCAGTCCTACACGAAGGCGAGACACCTGCCAAATTGCAGACCACTGTTCAAAACCAACAAACAACAAAATCGTTGTGTTTTATCGACCTGTCACTATTTTACCAACGGGGATAGTGTCACGAAACACAGTTGTTTTTTTTGTTCAAGTTGTTTTTGTGCCTAGACCTAACCACATGTTATCAATAGCTTTGTTGAAACGTAAACTTCAATGTCACCATTACATAATAACATACAAAGAAAATATATAGCTGGTTTGATGAAATGTACAGTGCCATTTTTTTCAGGGTCGATAGATGTTGCAACAGTAGAATTACATGAAATGATTGTAGTCTTTGATACAAACACAATATGTTCAGATATATTCAAGCTACAATCAGTTGCTAATCTCATTTAGGAGTTAAACAATGCGCCCCAGCTGTTAATCAAGTCCATCAGAAGCCAGATTCAAAGATGGAGCTCTCAAGTTGAAGTTCAAATGAATTGTAATTGGACTTTCCCCCCTTTTCTGTAGTGCATACTTTACCCTCTGTAAAAGATAATTACCGTTATCTTAATTAAAAACACAATTGACGCAGGCTGTAAAATGGTGGGCAGCATCATCTTTTATTCTGCTGAAAGGGCGATCATGCATTCCCTCAACACCAGCCGCAGCCTATTGGTGTCTGTGCTTGTGCCTGATTGAGAAATGAGATTAAGACTACTCCTCGTCTGCAATATTCATGGTCGTAATGTCACGTTACACAGGTCATTAAGCTGGCAGGATAACGAACGCTTAGTCGAAGGTCCACATTTGATCTCCTCTTAGCTCCATTGTTGAAGTAAATTTGTGTCAACACAATGCCAATAAGCCGCCCCATGTCACGTCAGCCATTCAAAAACAGGATTTGAAGTCTTTTGTGTTTCAGCACGCTTGATGTATGTGAGGGAATTTGGTTCAGATGCTCCTAATGACTCCCCGTGGTGGGTGCATGTGTGCACTTATTGATTTTACGCTCGCCATTCTATGTATTTCCATAAAAGCTTTTAATGGTGGAATCTTTTACCACTGCTGATACTTTGACTGGAAGATCAATTTGTTTTGAGTGTTCAATAAGAACACAAGGGGAATTTTCACTATTTTCATTTTATTATTTCCAGAACGTAGAGTTGCTTTTTCAGCCCTGCTATTCAATTGACATTCATCCACCAACACTACACATACACCACCATATGTAGGCTATACATTCTGACCTGGGAAAACTGGGGAAAAATGACTAATTTAAAGGTACTGTGATGTTTGTTATTGCCAGTATGTGTTGCTTGTCGTCTAGTGTACATTTTTCAGCTGGTCTATTCATTCAGTGTAGGAACAAATAAATGTATTCTTCCATATGAGTGAAATTCGGATCGTCCTCCCCAAAAAATGGCTCTATAGGTTGATTATACAAGCAGCTTATCACAGCCCATAGAGCTGGTCTAAGTGGACAGCGATAAATACAAGTGTAAACAACCACAGAGACACACTGAGGTCCGATCGCTCAAATCACTTGCCAAGCCTAGTCCCAATTAAACGCCTAGTCCCTTTTACTAGCCCTGTGTGGCTTTACATTTTGACAAATAAAAGCAGACGCCTGGTCTGGTTTAGAGCTTAGATCGGGCCCAAAAAATTCAGCCCGATCCAGCCCGAGCCCGTGCTCGTTATGTCCGGGACTGGCCCGGCCCGTCCAATTAACTGTAATTAACGGCCCAAGCCCGATTTAAACCCGACATTTTTCAATAAGTTGGCTGTTATAATTAACGCTAAGGACACACCGAGCACGTTAGTGCCGTGGAAATCCTGCGAGTGTACTCGCAGCAGGCACTTGACTGTCCACACAGGCAGCGCATTTCTCCTGCGCCAACTCCACTCGTCTGTTCCCGTCAGTACTCTTTTTTTTTTTTCACTTCAACAGGTCATTTTAAACATGGGTAGGTCCATAATTTCATCGTTTTTTTATAGCGTAATAAGTTAATGACAATTTGTCATTGCGTGTCCATGTATTGAATAGGGCATATTTTTTTGGAGGCACGGAAAGCCGCTCTCTCTCTCTGACGGGGAACGAGAGACCTCGGCCCGCGGGCCCAAGCCGCGATGTGTCCCACGCCATTGGCACTAATCGGCTTTTGTCAGCTTTCTTTTTGGCCAATTCAGCATTTTAAATCAGTGCAGGAGATGCTGGGGCCCGTCAGTGAAGAGGATCACTCTGATCGGCAGTTCAACTCAGTGCACGAGAAGACAAACGGAAGAGAGGAAAGCAAACAATCTACTGAGGTTAAGAAAGCATGATATCGAAACAAAGGTCTTTGTAACGTGAAATTACTTTTTTTTAGCAGAAGCAGTTCATAATTGTTTGTGTTATTGTTCACTAGTGCATTGTAAATATCCTTTGTACTTTGTGGCTAACTAGCATCTTGATTCTGTCCTGTCGAGCTTCCGGTTTCCCTATTTGAATAACGAAAATACAGACTATTGCCACCTGCTGATATGGGGAGTTATTTCCTCTCACACAGGTGTAGAATGTACGTGTTAGTGGGTCACTGGCTGTCGTCTTTGCAGCGTGTTCCAGGTCAGTTTTTTGGTAGAGACAAAGGCAATGTGAGGCGACGCAGCAGGCAGCATTCGTCAACACGAGTTGATGTCTGTTTGGTGTGTCTCGGCCTTTAAATTAATGTAATGCTGAAAAAAACTCAGGAACATAATTTGATGACTTGATAACTTTGATAATTTTCCTGCGGATCCCAAACAACACAGACTTAAAACAGCCCATGGGACAGGACATAAAGGAAGGTGAAAAAAACAATTCCTTACAGTCACTGAGAAAATACAGCTGCCAATATTTTGTATTCAGATTACTGTAATCCCCTTTACATGGAATCTGTTACTCCTTAACCATTCACCTCTTTCTCTGGGAGCAATTAAAACAAGCTCTTGAAGCTGGAGTCCAACAGGAAGCATTAGCAGACTTATGACTTCAAAGGCTGAGCTCAAATGTACCACAGTGAGATGTGTTTTCAGCCATGGCTCCTTCACAACAGACAGGCTGTCTTTTCTTCTCCATAATGCGCAGTATCAGTTTGGTCTTTAGTGTTATCAGAGAACATGTGGGGAAAACACAAGGAAATCAACATTTCAATTCCAAAGAGAGTCAACAGCTGAGAGCTACAAATGCTGCACGGTGCATACAAAAGGAGCGATTTGAAGTCAGTCATCGGATCCTGAGCAGTCTGATACGCAATTCATTTGCACACAGAAACCCTGGCAGTGTTTTCTCTTACATGTGGGTGATATGTAATTTGGCCCAGCAATGGGTGAGAGCCCAGCAAGTCATGGATTGTGAATTTTACAACCCTGTAGACATTTCTTCCCCTCTAAAGCCTTCGCGCCAAGACTCTCTTCCTCTTATTTCTTTTTTTTAGCGCTCATAAATGGTAATTCTGCAGACACAGAAACATACTTTGCATAGATAGCTTTGGTCTCTGCATGCCTGCGTGTAATTGTGTTGATATAAAATAAAATACCTCTGTTAAACTGTTCTTATGACTTTGCACAGACTGTCCGCCAAACGTTTGAAATCTAAGCGTAGAAATGTTTCCACTTTGCACTGCCAGCCACAGTGTTTACATTTCCTCCATAAAGCTTTGATTAGAAATTCAGTGCTCTTTGGATTGTTTTCATTTTAATGCTTTAGTAAGACTTCGTGGGAGGAATTCCCATATTTCTGAAACCTCTTTATGAGCACACACACACAAACACACACACACACACGTGCACGCACAGTGTGGCATCTCTTCTAATCCTAGCTTCCAGATGAGAGAAAGAAAGATGGGAAATTACCAACAGCCTCATGCTGGTAAATTTGGCAGGCACTGGTAAAATGTTTTCCTCTACCAGCCTGTTTGGCAGGAGGTCAGCTCTCATCTGGAGAAGGTGAAAGTGGGAACAGCTGGGTAAGTGCCTTTTCAGCAAGTTTGACAGCAAGTATTCCATTCACCACGCTCACACTCAGGTACACTTTCTCCATATTTAACCTCAAAGTGGAGACAATCAAACTATTCCTCACAATTTATCCACATTTTTAAAATCTACAGCATGTTAAAATCTGTAGCGTGTTATTTTTCCTCTACTGTATTGTTTTTAATTATGCCACATACAAAAAACATTATCAGTCCACGCTAGTGTTACCTGTCTACATTTTTGTTAACTGAAATGAAGTGTCAGAGAAAGGCCACACTCCACATCTCAGTAATTTATGATTATATAATATAGCAAATGTTTTCTTTGGGACGTTGTAAATATAAGATGTCAAAATTTAGGATGCATTTTTTTTTCCAAATCAAATTCTATTTTTTACAGCCCAGAACAAGGTGTCCAAACCAATCCTACCCACAATTTTGGGCAAATGCATTCCTTATACATTTTGCAAAATTGTGCCTTTCACATTTGGGTTGGGCTCTAAAAAAAACTGAAATGCCAAAAGCTGCAGTTCTTTGAATGGCCACTTGAGGCTGGTTTCAGAAGCAATCAATCCCATCACCCTCCATGTTAAAATTCCCAACTTTACAGCAGAAATAAACACATTTACACCCTGATACAAAAACAGTTTTGATCTCTATAGCTAATTTCAACATTCATGACAACTGTATGGAGGTGAATTTTTATACAACTCACCCGTACACACGCTATTAAGGCTTAAAGATGCGCATACCTAGTGACAAGCTGTCTGCCACTAGTGTCCTCGGCTTTTCAATCATTTCCACCTCTCGCTCCTCACAGTGTGAGCCTCTCACCCAAATACGTTCACTTCTGGCTCCACAAAACCAAGACAGCAATGACTGACATGCTGAATTTGAGGCTTCAAATTGGGACTCCACAAACCAATGGGTGACGTCACAGTAGCTGCATCCATTGCTGTTACAGTCTATGTAAAAAACTTGATAAATAGCAGATGTGTGCATCTTTTCAGGGATCAAATTAGTTTCATTACTGTAGTCTGTGAGTAATAGAAGGTCATTTCATGTCAAAACAAAAATGTCCCAACAACCCCACTCTCCCTTATTTCTGTCCCCTTGCTAAAAAATGACTGTGGCTATGGATGAAAAATGTGCTTTTCCTGTCTGATCTTTTGCTACAGTTTGCAGTTTCCACAACAGGACAAATGTGCCATTTGCTTTGTCGTCCACTGCATCTCAGGTCACCTCATGGCATGCTTACACGGCATCTGAGACATGCTACCACTGATTAAGCTAATTGCTTGCCCCTCCCTATGCCCAAAATTCAGCTGTGCCTGGATCATCCATTTATCTTTGTGTAATGAAATCCCAGGGGCTCCCCAAGCTGTAGAACCCCATCACAGGCTCCTGAATACAGAGACAAGTTACTGTTGCACTGTTATCACTGGCCCCGTTAATCCCAGACCTCCTCCACTCTGCAGCCCAGTTGCCACTAACGTAATAACCCTAAATCAATGAGACGAGCGGTGGGATTTAACTGCGAGGCGATGGAGTGGAAGGAAAAAAAACTGTAAACAAACTGAAGGAGGTGTGATTGTGTGGGCAACCTCGCGCATCTCCGTTGTCCGTGTGTCTCCTGCTCAGTAATTTGATGTCAGGAGCCTCGTGAGAATGAATTCTAGAGGATGTTGTGACTTGAAGCATCAGACGAGTGGTGTGGCCTGTATACAACATTCAAAAATACATTTTTCAACTTAACTTTCTGGCACTCAGACAAGACAATTGTTTGCTGTTTGTCCTGTTCCCACATAGTCACAGTTGCTCTACCTGCCAAGCCATCTAATGCACACAGTTTACAATAACAGGGCAGATTTACTCCTCAGAGCAATGAGTCTTTGGCAGGCGGTGACAGAAAAAAGGCAGGCTTTTCACTTAGCCAGCAACTGTTGATTTTGGCAGCTGAAATTACAAGTAGCCTACCACTTGCAGATTTTATTAACTGTAGCTAATTAGGCTAATGTCAGATTAAAGTCCCAGGCAAAAAGTCAGCATCCTCATCATTAGTCAGTGCTCATGGAAATAAAGCTGACATTAAAGCCTTTGCTGTCCCATCTCTGATATGAACCTTCAGTAAGAGGTTGTTTCCAATTTGCGAGAATTCTTTAGCCGCAGCTTGTTAGCCACACTTCCTCCATGTTGTGGACAATGCAGTGGTTTGCATGGCTCCATAAATGATTGGAGTTCTGGCTTTTAATTGTGAAAATACAGTAGTTACAGCAGCAGGCAGCTCTGAAGCAGCGCTGCAGCAGCAATGCTGTCTGTATGAACACTGCACACATGCAAGCCGCATCAGTTACTGTATGTGCCATATTCATGCAGGCAGTGCGGCCCTAGTGTTACTTAACTGCTACGTAATCGGGCACATTTTGCAAACTGTCTTATTTCCATAACTGATGTCATCGATTACTTCAATGAACTGCCCCAGGTCTCGTCTTGTGGCAATCACTGCTAATGTTAGCACGCTAAGCTTACTAGCTTTCATATTGCGAGAGAAAGTTTATTCCTATGCTCCGCAGTTCTACACAGTACACAAAGGGAACCTAAGAAAGATGTTCACCAGTTCTGTATTCACTCAATATGACATGGGTCAGGTTAGCGGACTAAAATCCTGACTCTGAGAGTGATGAAGTTACACTAGCACAGGACTTTGTCTAAATATAACAGCTTTTTCTGTTAGGGGAACAGTTTCAAAATTGAATGCAGCCCAAGGAAAAACAAACAAAACAAGCCCTTTGTAAAAATGAATGAATTAAAAACACAACTAACCAGTTCAAGAGTGAAAATGGGGCTTACTAAGGGTTAGACAGTAGGTTTAGGGCCAAGTTTAATTCCCATTTCTCAATAGGTTAAAGTTAGGAACAACGTCATAAGTCCGGTTTAGGTGAGATATCCATAACAACTAACTATTCCCGTGTCCAGTCAGGATAAGGTTAGGAAAAAGACATGGAAAGGGGGTCCAAAACCTTTAAACACCATCTCAATCATCAAATTGAGTCTTAGATTTTAAACTATTTATGGCTGTTTTTCTGATATAGCTTATGTACTGATATACAGAGTAAACCAAAGCTGTTTTAGAGACAGAGAGTGACAAGAAAGTGGCATAAACACTACATGAAGGCTGATGAGTGAGACACAAACTTAACAGCACGATTTCCTCCCAAATGTTGTCACAAAGGGAAGACACTGGACATTGCTTGTGGCTGATAACCACCACTCTGCAGACTAGTATTATGTTTAACAGTACAACATGTACTGATGTTGAAAACATCTCTCATAGCAACCCCTGCTCTCAAATGTCAGTAATTGCTGCAATGGGAACGAAGCTTTAAGTGCAGACACAGTTTCCACAAATATGTCCAAAAATGGCTTCAACATCTTTTAAATAATGGAACAAATGTACAACAGTGGCAGTATCAACATAGTTAATATATTCCTTTTCAAAACATTAATGAAAATTCAAGTTTCGGTTTGACTTTAGATTTAATTTCCCCGGCACTGGATCTTGTTGAAAGTATCATTAAAGTCAGGACAGCCTGACCCTCCCCTGTTCATATTAATGATCCACACATGTCCTTGAGGAACAGTTAGCCTTTTCCCTCTATGAGTAATATCCCTGATTAGATGATAACAATGATGATTGTAATGGACTGTCTTCACTTCGCTAATTACTTTGTGCCATTAATATACAATAGCAGGCTCTCACAATCAGCAGAGAGAGCCAGGCAGAAACTACTAATTGGATTTGTAAAATCCATCGCTGCTGTTTTTATTCTGCAGAAGCTCAAAAGATTGGATTCACTTCACCAACTCAGACACATTACTCTCAACACAAACAAGATGATGTAATGCCGAGGATTAACATAGTTACCGTGCGGCTTAATCCACACCAAAACAGCATCAGGAAACAAATAGAAATGCGAGCATGCAGTGGGAGTGGTAATATAGTTTCTACTTCACTGGGGCTGGAGTGGCTTTCAGTGTTATATGAATGCACACCATGAACCCCCAATACAACCTCTGTGTCCTCCCAGGAGGAAGAGCCCTCATCTGAACACGACTGTGCAAAACATGATGAATGGTACAGTAGTCTCTAAGTGGCGTCATTTCACCACCTGCATAAGCAGAAAACAAGCTTAGCCCAGCACTTTGAAAATTAGCTTTACTATTAGGAGGATGCGGGTCCAGCTTGTGGCGTTTTGTAATTCCATTAATTGATAATGTGTGTATTTTCTCTGATGGCAGAACAAGCATGAATGCTGCAGAATCATGATGAATTCAAAGGGTGCCAGTGGTCAAGAGGTGTTTATTTCATGGGCCCCTTCCCCACTGACAGTCCTTTCATATCTGGACATGATATAGAGCCCTGACCTGGGGACATTACGCTTCTGGGGTGCAAAGATAGCTCTTCCTTTTGAAATCCAGCAGACCAGCAAATGCAGGAGCCGTGAAGCGGCTAACCCCTCTGTCTTGTGTTTCAGTTCAGAGAAAAAGGGGGCTGTAGGTAAAGTGTCATCAAAAGCGGCACAAAAGAGTCCGAGATTACCGCGGTACAAATAGGTCAAGCTTGCCTGACAGAAGTGGGAGTGTTAGGAATCCATATCTCATCCTCGACCTCCCGCAAACTAAGGTGATTTATTTGACATTACATAGAGGTTACAGTACAAGAAAGGAGTTCATTCAAGGGGAAAAGGGATGCTTTGACTTCAAAAGTTAAAGGCTTGCAGATACTGTATGTGTTGAACTCCCACACGTTTGGCCAGCGCTGTTCAACACTTTGGTCCAGACTGAAATATCTCAACAACTACTGGATGTATTGTCATAATTTTTAATCGACAATAACAGCAACTTTTCATTTGGCACCATTGTCAGGTCAAAATTTCAGTTTCTTATCACGACAAATATTGCATGAACACGCTAAACTAAGGTGGTGAACATGGTTAACATTATAGTCCAACATCAGCATGTTAGCACTGTCATTTTGAGCATGTTAGCATGTTGACATTAGCCTTAGGTCCATGTCTACAAAAGCATTTTTTTAATAGCTGAAAACAGCAGGTACTCCTCAGAAAGCTGGGAGCACTTGAGAGCGCTTTGGGGGCATGGCGTTTTTGCAGATGAGATGCCTTGCGTCTGCTTGCTATACCAAATATCTGGAGAGGTCTGTGTGGGTTCATAAGAGGAAACAAGAAGACAGCACTTGTGCATGTAAGATGTGACGTTTTGTCTCTCTTCCACTGTGATTGAACAGCCAAAGTGACCGTGACGAGCGCAGCTACCCAAAGTTGAACATTTTTCAACTCTCGGTGCTCAGAAAAAAAAGGCAAATTCACATTCAGCTCCTTGTTGCACTACCGGCATTTGCAGCACAACGTCTGTAGTGCTGCCTAAATACAGTGCTCCCATTGCAAAGCATTACAAAAATAAGGTGGACACAGCCCCTAAAGCTCTTTGCAGCCACTAAGCCTATACTATACTATACTAGACAGTGTTTGGATCACATGCACGCACATTCATACTATGCAGCCTATGACAGAAAATTGAATATATTAGTGTTCCAACTGCACAGAATGTGGATTTAGTGTAGGCTATGCGAGAAATGTCCAAATGTAGATATACTAGGTTAGCAAGAATTTCTGAGTAGCCTATGAGAGCTGAGTCTACCATGGATGTATAAAGAGAACCGGATATAATGTTCAAGGTGGCCCCAGAAAGTTCCTCAGTGAAACCTGAAGCCAAAAAATTTGACTTCCCAGATGTAAAATAATTTTTTCCCAAGTGACTAACTACCAATTTAGTCCTCTGCTAACCTAAATGTGGATAAAATCATTTAATCAGGTGGCTGGTCTGGATTGTTGATATGTTTTTGGACTGAGTGGATTAAATCCTGATAGTGAAACAAGTTATTCCACGAGGGATGTGATGCCCAAAGAAATTCACCCACCGATTTACAGAAGTCTCTCTCCCAGTGTAAGTATATGGGAAAAAGTCTTTTTGGGCCGAGTGGTATCATGTAGCAGACCTGGACGTTTTATTCCACTGCTTGACCACAATAAAAGTAAGTGTCAAAGCCCACCGCAATTCCTGGAGCCCTGGAGCTTACTCAACATACTCAACCACCTCAAAATGCATCACGGCTCTGCAGACTGTCCAGTGGTGTCTGTCAGGCATTTCAATAATTAAATGATGGCTAAAACAAGCAGGATAAGAATGATGAATGATGGCAAGTGATGTTGAAGTACAGAGGAAAAGTGTGGGAACTCATAAATATAATGCACTGTAGAAACATTTTAAACAGTAAAATAGAAATTTGAATTAGCCTTAAAACAATACTGGAAAAAAAGAAATGGAAAGGAAGAAGCAATGTTGATTTAGAGCTGGAATAAAGGGAGTATGCAGTACATAGTGATTCAGTAAGTATTATGCATTTTCCAGCACAGCCTTTGTCTTTTTAAACAACACAACAAAGAAAAATCTGACAGCTGTTCTAAAAAATATTCATAGGGTTAAAAATATATAGTGCTTATCCAACAGTTATGGTTTGTTTTCTATAAGCCTCATATGATGACATATCCATATGTGATCGTTCCCTGTGAACATTTGAATCAGCAGTGGATGGCAGTCCACACTGCACCGTGCCCTGCACTCCAGTGACATGACAAACCATGAAAACTTCTCCCTCTTTTTTTTTTAAACAACCCTTCCTCCCTCCACTCCCAGCACACTTGTAATCCAATATCCATTTCAGCATGGAAATGAGAAATAACAAGATTAGGAAACAATTTATATGAATCGCCTCATGTTCACTCACTGTTTACGCTTTCTCAGGAGGGAAAGGAGACTGTGGTCTCCATGGAAACTGTGGCTGGCCAATGGTGGGTGTTTTCTGCCTGACCGTATGACGTGCTGCCTGTTGAGACGGGTATTGAAGTTGGCAGCCTGAGTGTCTACCCATAATTTTCATAGCAAAGAAAGTAGGAACCAGGAAAAGTGCATTACCAGACAGATTATTTTTGCTCGTCTTGCACAGGCTGAAGATGTTTGCTTTTTGGTTTTTACTCTCGTCAGGTTTCAGTTATGAGTTTGTTTAGACATCAGATACACCCAGAGCTATATTTAAATATGTAGCTGCTGTCACAGTCATTAATAATAACAGTAACTTCAAGCTGAAATAACAGTTGAAATGTTTGGTTTTATGATTTTTAAAGTGCTGTGGCAGTGTTACAAAATTGGATCTGCATTTATATATATCCCCAAAAAAGCGCATACATCTGTGTTTTAAACTAATATTTCCCTGCTGGCTTTATTGTCTGTGAAGCACTTTGTAACTGCGTTTTGAAAAGTGCTACACAAATAAAGTTTATTATATAATGTAACAGGCAGATACAGCTGAGCCCTCAGGAAAATGTGCTGCTCCCCGTTCTGGGCAATATGAGCAGCGGCCTTGAAACTACCTGTCGACATTGATCAGTCACGCGGCGGGCTTTCTCTGAGATGGGACTTGCAGTTATTAGAGCGAGAGGCTGTTAGATGGAGAAGCCTGTCGTCCGCTGCCTCTGACAGCTCAGGTAAGCCCTGAGGAAAACTGCCCCCCCGAGCACATCAGCCCTCGCCATCACTCGAATTTCTAGTCAGCAGGCTGGTGTGATGTATTGGCCCTCACCAGTGTGCTCCCCAGAAGAAATTGTATGGCTGTTGAGTGCCACAGCTGTGTAAATTAGGACATCAAACCGTACTGTAGATGCAGTTCTTCAGAGGAGCTTCATATATGACATCCAGAGCATTAAAAAAGCAGCAAACCAATATTTGCTATGTAAAGATATAGAAGAGGAATGGTGTGCTGAGCAGACATGGAAATCACACTACATCTGCGTGTGCTGTAATCCAAGCCTCTCTGTTCTTTGTTGTGGTAGCCGGTCCAGCCACGCATGAATGTAAAGCCCAGTTCAGACCAAAGATTCACAATGAGACAAAACTGTTTGCAGGGAAAAGCTGCAGCGGTGTGAACTGGCCTGTCTCAGCTCGACTTCAAGCCGGCTGATGGTGTCGCCTGCGACTAAACATGTCAAGCTGCCAGTAGCTGCAGGACACACGGACATAACCTGTTTCACCAGCAAATTGGCTTTTAGCAAAGTCAGCTGGTCAAGTCAGTTACAAACTATCAGCAGTCATTGAGTTGCTTGCTGTAGCATTAACTGACAACAGCCCTTCGACCCCGCCAAGCCTGAGTTCAGGCGTCATTGCATCACTGCTGCAGCTGGCTGTATGTGCACATATCACCCACACATATAAAACAAATAAAACAAAGTACTTTTAAAATTTCTACACACTTTCCCCTTGAAATTGTCACACGTCTTTCGTCCACCATTAAGTGGAGAGCACAGAGAGTCGTCGCTTTGGTGTAAACTGGCAGGTTTTCAGAATGTTGCTGACTGACGCATTGCAAGTAGTTGCAAGTTTCAACTCTTCTAATCATCAAATCTTTGATCTGATTTGGGTGTTGGTACGTGTGAGTCCCTGTGTGTGTGTCCCACTGGCTAGCTAATCGCTGCCATTCTTAGCTGTGGTCATACGGTGGTTACCGCTGATATCCATGAGTCGGAATATCGACGTTGCTGAAGTGTAACACCCGCCCTCTAGTAGCTTCCTGTTGCACACTGTTATCAATGTCAGCACTTTTTGCACTGTTAGCACCATTAGCTGCTAGCTGTCACCTCCATGTTGAGAGCCATGTGCAGTCAATCCCATCCAGGACCTTGAATCATAGATATACTCCGAATGTCATGTAGAGCTTCTACACAGCAGCGATAAGTCAGGTTTTTACTGCTCCACAGCAAGAAATGCCAACTGTGCTGTACATCTGGTGTGATGGGTTTGTTGATCAATACACATGCCTCAGCAATTACATTGCTCGCTGTAGATTACATCCGGCTCTCAGAAAACAGGCTGTTTCATGTTTAAAAGCTTCCTGCTTACATTTTCAGATGCTTAGGGAGGGCAGTTGTACCTTTTAGCCACAGAGCCTCATTCTCGAGCTGAAAACAAGTCAAATCACACAGTGGTGTTATTATTACTCTATTTTTCATGGTGACACATTACCTTTTCACTAGACGTTTGTGTTGGATTTCAGCTCGTAATTAGCTTACCCCTTTCTGCTGTGAAAATATGACTTTATAATGTGCATCAATTACAGGACATAATAGCTCAAGGGTACGCAAAGGAGCGTGGGGGTTGTTAAAGAGTCTTGTCTTGGAGTGGAAATGTTCTGTCTTTGTTTGTTAAGATTTGATGGAAATTATAGATCACAAAATGCCCCTTAAGTTTAATCATTTTTTAAATTTGGCTGATTTTACAGTTGTTTCAGTGAATCTGTCATCGCTGCTCAGTGCTACAGCCTTGCAGCTCAGGTGGGTTTAAGATATAATGTAACTTAGTGTGTAAATCAGACTGTATTCGTTATTGGTTTTACAGTTATATGCTGATTTAGATGTTAGATATCTTTAAATTACATGCAGCCAAGAAAAGGTCGGCAACTCTTTCTCTCAGGAAATTTATATTCTGCATATTTGTGTTGGCAGTTACATTTCGAGGTGGGAACAAAGTGTCATGCTCTCACCACATGGAAGTCACAGGGAGCAGGTCGGGGTGGACGGTGGGTGAGCAAAGTGCAGGACTCTGACACCAGAGAGTTTGCATCCTGAAACCTGTGTGTCGTTCAGTTTAGACAAAAAAAACCCTTTGGTTTCAGGTAAGGGAAAGATTACCTGAAACCAAAATGTAATCTGGGCGGCTGTACAAATCTTTCTCGTAGTCTATAGATGTAATTTCTAGGAGAGAGTGTTTATTAGAGGTAAATGTACTGTGTTCTAGTGGTTAGTTGAGCAAGCCAAATATAATATACACTATCTGAGCGTGACTGGTCGTCTGTCTCTATGTGTCAGCCCTGTGATAGTCTGGTAACCTCTCCAGAGTGGACCCCGCCTCTCGCCCAGTGTCAGCTAGGATCGGCTGTAGCCCCCCTTGCGACCCTTAAAAGGATGAGCGGTTACAGAAAACGAATGAATGAACAATGCATGAAACAAGCACAAATTGACACGCAGTCCCTGAGCGTCCAAGACTGACACTAGAGTGTCATAGTTTGACGTGTAGGCCACTGACCAAGCCTTGGTATATGAGGAGCTGGGAGTGAGACTGTGTTGGATCATGATGCCTACATTTCACAACTACTGTGAATGTAAATAAACAGGTGTCTTAGTTACACTATTTCACCAATTTAAAAGCTGTCCTTGTCTTGTGATGCCTTGTAACAATTTTCGATTGTCTATTGCATTGGAGTACTTAAGAGGTAAAAGTCTTCAGTATTTCACAAGAACAAAAGCAAACTAAAAATAAACATACACACATATATATATTCTCTAAGCAGAAATGTTTTTTTCTATCCTGTCTAACCCTTTTGGATTTTTTGTGTGAACCACAGGTAAGGAACCATTGCTCTAACATACAATATTTTTAGACTCAGATATTTCATGCTTGCACTGACAATGAATTACAGACCCGCTCTCATTCTGTGTTTTCTTTGCTTATCTGTCAATACCAGTCAAGGTATTCAAAGGTATTTGAAATATTTCTTAATGACTCCGTAGAAAGGCGGCACCCAGCAGTCGTTCCCTGCTCGTTCTTATGCTTTGTCAGTATTTCTCTAAACCTCTATTCATACTACCCATCCAGCCGCTGTCTTTAGAAATCCCCTCTGTCCTATAGACCCACACAGCAGGTAATATCTCTCTGGGGCTGCCAACACCGATGTCTTTCACACCAACAGCCCCGTCAGACGACATCAGAAAGCAGCCCAGGGTGTGTTCATCCATTTGCCAGGCCCCTCCACTGTGGTCTGTCTCCATCAGGAGGCCAGTACCCCCTAAGACTTGGGAACCTATTTAATCAATGGCAGAGATTACAGTAGTCACGACCAGCTGGCGCCTGCTCGACACCGACGTCTTTGGTGTCCACACAGGGGCCTGTTACCCCACTGCCTACCCTGCAGCCCCCTCACTATGAAGGGGCAAAGACCACCAATGGACTGCAGTCAAACACTGTGCCTTATGACTGACAGCCTCACAAAGCTGTCTTACAGTGCATTGTAAAGGCGAAGTCGTGAACTTGTGTTTCCCCTCGCATGGTGATTTGTTTATGCATCTGCATGTTGTACTATTTGTGTTCTGTTTGTTTTTGCTGCTCCTTACAGAGACACGATCAGCAACACAGAGTTTTGTACACATCGAATTTGTGATTAGATGCCACCTTCACTTCTGTTGTTCTGAGATTTTCTCTCGCTGGCACCCCATTGACAGGCTTTCCATACTCCCCAGCATGCACAAAATAACATTCTGAAAGAGACATCTTTATGTCTCTGTGTTATTTTTCCGAGCAGCCTAGATGCTTAAAATATTCACGGTCATATTGGGTAAACCTGGGCTCCAAGGTTGCCAAGGAAGTGTTGATAGAATTTGTTTCCCGCAGCAGCTGCTCTCCTGAACTCAGAGCTCTATACAACATCTCTGCTGGGCACCATCAGATGAGTCACTGCGAGTTTGAGAGTTTTTTTTTTCAAAATGGCTTGTTTGTGTTCTTTCAGAAAAAAATCAAAGTAATTCATTTTTAATGATATCCTGATGAGAGCCATTGATTTCAAATGAGGCTGGTTGGGGATCTGTTAACATTGCAGAAATGTATAACGACTAAGTTTATATTACTGCTGCTACTGCTGACAGTTTGCTGTATAAAGCTGGAGTAGGCAGTTTCATATTGGCATCTTTGGGCAAAAATCCAATTGTAAACTTTTAGTATATTGTAACTCAAGTGGACTGAGAAAACACTAGACTTCTGCGCTTCCTCTTGGCTCTGTTTTGGGACTTGCCCATGATAGGAGACTATGGCCAGCTTCAGCAACAACTGCCTACACTGTAAAGCAACCCAAAAAACAAAAATGGACTGGAAAATGGAATGGAAAAAAGAGAGTCTGGCAATAAATGAAATAAAACAAGTCAATATCGGTGTTACAAAGATGGAGAGAAAATGTTGCTAATACTTTAGCCTTCTGCTAACAGGCTTCAAGTTCACAGTTATGTAGCTCCTCAATCCCCATCGCTATAGACACCCAGTCAGTGACCGTAGGAATCTGAATCAAGCTAGTGTAAACGCCAGCTCCAGGGGACCGTACAGCCTTGACTCTCCGCTGTATCAGCAAACTTTCTGTTGCTGCTGTAACACAGGCTACACCTGGTGCTGCTGCTCCCCACAGCCCACTGTAAAACTCAGCGCAGGTGGGTTTGCAATGGCTGAATTCGAGCAGCTCTATCTGCAAACCACAGTGGAGGGAAGCAAGGCGGAGGGACCGTTGGGTGACTGGCTAGCTGATTCTAGTCTCTAGTCTCTAGAAAGAGAAAGTGAGGCAGGAAGGGGCTAAGCCAATGAGCTATGTGCAACTCTACAATTTTTGCCTTTTCCAGATTTCTGCCAACCCAAGCAAAAAGTAATTTGGCAGCTACAATCGGGGCCGAAATTCTTTTCTTTTTATTCTTTGAGTATACTTCAATACATACGTACTAACAAAAGGTGTCACTCATAGTCCTTATTATCACCTGACTCTGCACTTCCCCTCAGATCTACAGGAGTATTTGAGCATCTTTACTGTTTTCTTTACTGTTTTGGTTGATTCTCGCCATTGTCAACAGAATTGTTTTCAGCCACAGCAAGTTGTTATCAAAAAAGCTCTAAAAACCAGCTCTACACTACCTGCTCAGCAGACATGGACAAATCTAGTGAGCACATAGTGGAGCACTAAGCAGCTAAAGAGACAGATATTTCCCCCAGCAGTTGGTCGAGACCAAAACAGAGCAACACAGAGAGTGAATATTGGATGTACATTTATTATTGGACAGGAAACACTTCTGTTAACAAGCGTTCAGTGTTGTGAAATCACTACAGAGTAGCGTAAAATTCTAAGATACATAGACTGAGTGACTTTTCACGGTCCTCCTAAAAATGACCTTGGACGACTCATCTAACGAACTCTCCAGAGGTAGTTTTCTGGTCGAGGAAACAAGCAGCAGGGTGAAAGAGTGCCTTGTCTGAGCAGTCAGGTATGAGCTGTTCAGTTTCATGAATGTGCATGTTATATCCTCAGCCAGGTGAAGGTACAATCCACGGGCTGTTACCGGGGAGTTTTCTTTGGCCCTGAGATTGCAGAAGAGCGACAGACTCAAAGGCATCATACAGATCTTGTTGGCTGCTCCCACCTCTTCACCCTGCAGCTTTACCCCCCAAATGATGATAGAGAGCAGCTACTCCGGTGATGCTTTGAATTTTTATGGCACGTTTGTTTGCTTTGGCAAAGAAACAGAGAGCACCAGAGAGGGTTGTTGGGTTGGGACGGTTCAGTTTGAACTGTGATTCCTGGCATGATGTTGGAAAAGAGTGTCAGTCATTTTTAATTTGGGTTATGCTGATTAGACTGGGGTACCTTCGGTGTGTACAGTGGGCGATCTGCCGTGACGCTATAGATGAAGATTGACAGCAACATTTTACACGATTCATGACCTTTACATAAATTTATTGTATGCCCACAATGACTTTATCCACATATTTATTTTGTCTTGTTTGTCAACAACGGGAAACTTTGGGAGGATTTTCTGTCATAAAGTCAAGGCCACATTAACCTGCTGGAGGGCCCAAATATGAGCAGCTGCCAATTAACATTCCTCCAAATTTGTAAGATTTGCTGAGTGGTAATTTGATTAAACAACAAGGCCCTGTGAGTAGACTAGATCTTTTTCAATATTGTGTGACACTGCAAATTTCCAAACTAATCTTCCAGTTTTAAATGAACACAAATCATTTGTACATAGTAAATCAAGAGCTTTTTGGACATTTTGACATTTTTAAACATTTTGGACACGCTTAACTTTGGTTTGCCACCAAACTTAGTGAGTTTAGACAATATCGGAACCCACTGACTTGTGGTCAGACAATGACAAAGCCTGGGGGCAATGGCTATAAGTATTTCTGGGGTTCTGGTGTGGCCAGCATATCCAGGCCAAGACTTCCTCTTCCAGTTGCCAGTCATTTTTACAGTTCAATTTGCAACTTGAGACAGGACCAGACCACATTTTGGCTGGTCTCTATAAACTGATGTCGGCGTATAAATGCAGAAAAAATGGGAAAAAAAATTAAGAAAAGCTAAATAGTCATCAAATGATAGTTGATGGGTTCTGACATTGTATTTCAGCCAATGCATTCCACCAAACCCGCCCCAGTGTGACTGGTCAATATTACTTGGGGTACAAATAGTCTAGGAACGGAAACCAGAATGCTTACGTTACCGAAATCTAGTCCTGCTGCCAACAGATCTGATTGTATAGATTAGGTAGATGTCATTTTGTTTCCCGTGTGTGAATGACAGCTGACAGGAAGTAAACTTGGTCCCAAGCTGTTGCCGAGCGATGCAATTCCAGAGAAATGGTCGATAGAAAACTATAAAAATATGAAATAATAAGATAAAAGTTCAACCTGACTTTAAATGAGTCAGGAGTAACCTTTAACATAATTGATCTTTAATGGCACAAGTGCTTTTTTATGGTTGACACTCTTCCAAGTGGCGGAAATCCCAGTTCGGTATTAAACTCCTAAATTAGTGGAATTATACATGAATTTAATTACTTCAACCGTCATATTGTGTGATTGATTTGGTCTTTGTGACCTAAACTGTGAAACATAGAGCATAACTCCCACAGGAACTGGACAGTGCAGAGCCCTGTGTACATGAACTAAGTAACTAAAGTTACTATCATAAATATTTCAGCGAGAAAATTGCTTTCAGTCATAAATACATCATGTAAACGGGGGCGACTGGAACTGAGCCAGACCTCCTGTTACAGAGCAACACGATATGCATCACCTCATAAAAGGCACCAATTAACCGGGCCCTCGTATATCAGTTCCTAGTCACTTACAAAGTCATTGCCTTCCTTCCTGCCCTCATTATCATCACATACAGTAGGCACCCACAAGAGTGCACTTCACAGTAGTCGAGGGGAAAGGGAGGTATTGTTTTTTATCAGCGAGGGGTTTCCTCCAGTGTTCTCCAGGGGCCCCAGGGGTGGAGAATGGGGCTGTAGCTTTCCACATGTCCCTGTGTGACATCTCCATTGTGCTGGGAGAAAACACTCATGCAGCGCGGCGCAGACAGCATTCTGAAGGGTATGAATTTTGACAGTGAGACATATATCAAAGCAGCTACTCTGCATATCACAACGTCCGACCCACCGGGTTCACTGCGTAGAAACAATGAGGCGGAGAGTAACAGGCTTCTCTGGGAGTGTTTGTGATTTTCACTGACTTATGGGGTCAGACAGTATTTGTGTCAAAGGTTGCAGAGGCCTTGTGCTCTGCAGAGGTTCAATACAGCAGGGACTGCATATCATTGTTCGGATGCTCATCAGTGTGAAAAAATAATAGAATTGCAAAAACAAAAACATATTAAACTGTACTCAGAAATGTTCAGGATGCTTTAGATGAAAAATGTTAAACTATTGCAAATATGTCATGACAAGAAAATGCATTTGCCCGAAGGCGCGACTGGTTTTATCTCTTCTATCAATGCATTTCCTATTTTTTAACTGCATTAAAAGGCTATTTAAGAAAATATACAATGATGGATACCTCAACTTTGTGGAATTGCAAGGCCTAATGATGCTACATGAAAAGATCTAATGGAAAATGTTTTTACTTTGCTACTCTTTTAATAGAATCATCCTGTTCTGTTGGTCTACCACTTCAGTCCAGACTGTAATAACTCAACCATTTGATGGATTGCTATGAAAATTTGTGCAGACATTCACAGTTCTCAGTGGACGAATCCTAAAGACTTTGGTGATCCCTCATATTTTCATGTATAGTGCCACCAGCAGGTCAAAATGTTCACCTATCCAGTCAAATACCTGAACGTCTGCAGCACTATTTAAATTTGGCACACCAAACTGACATCAAAGACCTAGTGGCGATGAAAGCCGACTGAAGAACACACTGCAAATACTGCAGCCGAGGGCCAACCAGCAGATATGTTCTGTGCTGCATGAGAGGAAATTCAAAAAGGGAAATTAGAAGACCATCATGATGCTAGTTAGCCAGTTAGCACATTAACAACATAATCCAATGTTGAAAGAACAGAGCATATTTACCGTGCACTGGGCAACAAAAACACAAAGCATCACAAAACAGTTCTGCTAAAGAGCTCAATTGCTAAAGAAAAATAATCTCACCTAATGTAACAAGTTTGTTTTGGTCTCACTCCCTCTTGACTTAATCTCTTTGTTTACTTTCCTCACTTTCATTTCTCTTCTTGTGCTCTCAGCTGAACAACTATTTAGAGTGATTTTAATCACCGAAAGGCTCCGCCGTCTCAAATTCAACATGCTGAATCGCATAAAAAAAGTCGATGGTGCAAGACACATGGCAAAGACTAGGGCGACATACACTCTCTGATGGCCCAACATTGACTTTGTGTGTCATGACCTTAAAACCTGTTAATAACTCTTTGGTAACATTAGCTGTGTGATGCTAACAGTTAGCTGTGCCACTGTGGGGGTGGACTCACCAACTGTCCCTGGTGGGGAGCTCACACCCCTGCAGCAGCAGTCTCACAGTGGTGGATGCTTAAGTGTGTATTTAGCACGACAAACCTCCCACCTGTTAAAAACAACAACATATTTAGTTTTTGCAAATGGAAACGATGTACATGTTTATGTGCATGCAGAGCCAGGAAGTGAGATCCGACCATGACTGGTCACTCAGTATGCATGAGGAGACACAATCTAATGTGTGAACAGACAGACATGGATCCGTCCACTTGTGATCGGATCAGCCAAGATGCATGATACTAGCAGGAGTAAACAGATGCCAGAAGAGATTGGCACAATTTGGTACAGATTCAATAGTTTTCAGAGGATGTATGTTGCAGACTTGGGAGACCTCCTCTTGTGCTACCCTGAGGTTGACAGTGAAAAGTCACAGAATTAAGTTCAGCTATTCATGTTCCACTCAGGATGAATTTTAATCACAGTGGTGATCCTCTAACTTTTCATCTAGGGCGCCATCACCAGGTCAAAATTTTGAATTTGCCCAATACTTTAAATTATATTATACTATTTGCAAAACCAATGACATCACCATCTTGTCCATCTCTACTTTGTGTTCAATGCTAATTCTTAAATGTTAACATGCTCATGTTGAACATGGTAAATATCACAGACTGAAATATATTTACTATTTAGCATTACAGACAGAACAGCATTACAAACATTAAATCATGCACGCAATCTCACAGAAGTCTCCTTTTCCTAATATGAAAATATTGGGCAAAAAAAAAAATCTCTCACAAGTGCAACCGCTTTGCCAAAAAGCAAACAAAACATCTTGTTTAAACACATTGAAAATCTGGCTCACAGACTGGTATTTTGCTGAAGCGGTGGTGTGGTGGCAAACAGGAAAGTGAAGCAGCTCAGATTGAGACAAACAGTGCTGCTGTGTTTTTATAGCCTATATCTCCACACAGCAAATGGTGCTTTGCGCCATATCTGCCCCCTACATTATTTACACCTCGTTTTTATTAGGGCAATCTTGACATGTGTGCTTGGTGATCGATGGGAGTGCTTTCTTTTTTTTATGCTAGCCCTGTAGGGTAGCCAAAGTGGGCCATGGGCTTCTGTCTTTTAAAAAAATATGAAAAAAGGGGTAAATATAATGATGTGTTTTTACTGCCTTTGTTTAGATTTGTTTCAACCGCAAGGATTTAGGATGAAGAATGTGTCAAAAACCGGAGATTTAAGGAGATTATTTTGGGGGAACGAGTGTGTTGTAACACCCAGAGGGGCTTTGAGTGTGTTTGATGTCACCGAGGCAAAGACCAAATGTAAATATACCTCTTATTATAGTAAATGGGTTGACCTGAGAGTCAACATGGATCCAATTATTTCTTAATTTTAATCACATACAAAGTAAATCCCCAACCAGCTATTCATCCATGACCACAGTATCTAATTTGCAGCGGGGTTAAAGGGTTATTGCAACAATTCTGAGTCCCTTTATTTGGCAAATACATTAAATAGCTGTCAGAGAAACAGGCACAGAAAAACATCTACAAATGCATAATGAAACAAATGTGATTCAAGCACCATGCTGCTCAATTCAGGAGGTGATACACGCCACTCATTATGCATTCACTGCTCTGTTTTTGTTACCATGATGATTGACACGTCCATACAGTTAAAAAACCAAGAGTGGAATTCTGAAAAGCTCACCTCAATAATACATATTTATATTAGTTGCTGTTGAAATGCTATCCAAATAGATCTGACCTTGCCTCAGCTGGGGAACAAAAATGAATTATATATAACCTATACAGACTTCACTTGGCAAATAAGGGGGAATAATACGTACTATGAAGCGCTGAAGATGCACTTTTCAAGCCGTTAAGCCAGGGGGACCTCCACATTGGTGAAATGTCAAAGCCTGAAATCCACAGGAGATACATTCCTGGATTTGTAAAGGGATTTTCTTTGAAGCCGATGCTGGTGAATATTAATGTCCAGAGGAACTGCGGTTGTCTGGCTTTGTGCAGCTCAAAATGGTCACGACAGCATGGAGAGAGGCTGCACAGGTTGCATTATTAAAATTAATACCAGAAATAACCTTAAAATTAATCTGAAAATGACTCCTTTCCTCACCTGAGGTCAAATTTGCTGCGCTGCATTGAATCTATTCAGAGAGTTACTAAAATCGTCTTATAAAGCTTTAGTAGAGGAGGTAACAGATGGTGAAATACAGTTTGCCCAGGTTTACAAAGGTTTCATACAATTTACGTGTGTGACTGACAATACAGTGCATCGGTGTACATGTACTCTCTTAGGTACATTTCATGATACTCTATCCTTCTGCTCCGCTATCTTTCAGAGGGAAATATTCTGCTTATACTCCAATACCTTTATCTGACAGCTACCAGCTGCTGTGTTGATTAATATTTAAGTGCAAAAACACATTTTAATGCACTTATAGAATTAACTATCCTCCAATAGAATTACTATCCAGTAACATATAGTGGAGCAGCTCCACCACAACCAACTACAACATCAAAATTCAGCGTACACATCAAGCATCAGTTATAACAATCCCGTTAAGCACGTGTGTAAAAAGTACACTAAAAAGTGGAAATATGTAAAACTAGAAAGAGAAAGAGTAGAAAGCTCTCTACTCTGGAAAATGTGTGTACTTTCAACAGATGAGGTGCAGCACATCTCAGAAGTGTCCCAGAAGCTAATAAAAATACTCCCCCGCCTCTTATCTATTTTTGACGGAGCTGCAGCGTGTTGCACAGAGCAGATTGAATTTTTCTGCAAACAGGCCCTGTACGTAAAATTAGGCACAATGTGATTATGAGAACGAATGCATTTTTGATAAATAAAACACAGCCACATATCTTTGATCCACGTCATTCACAACTGGTATTTTAATGGTATTAACCTCGTCTGTAGGCTACAGCACAACTAATTATGGAATAACAACACTGGACATAATTAAAGCAGACAAAAAAGAAAACATTTAACGAAACAACACAGTTACTAACTTAAGCAGAAGCACAAATAATCAAGGATATGCACAGTACTGTTTCTCCTGCTGGCCCTGCCTGTAACTTCCCACTCGGCTCATGGACTTGATGTCACAGAAGTTTTACAACTAGAAAACCTCCATGGATCAAAAATTCATAATAGAAAGAATGATAATTGACCTTGTTTGAAGTTCCAGATGTTGTGTCAACAGTTTTACAGACATGCCTTTTCTAATGGTGACCTATAGGGAAACTGCTTTTGGGCCACACTGGATATTCTTCACTGTGATACTGTGAGTGACCACTGGGAGAAATTTGCTTGCAAGGCTGAGCGACGTTCTTGGCGGTCCGGTGGCACCTATGGTATCACCAGTGTATAAATGTGTGTGTGAATGGGTGAATGGTGCTCGTGTTGTCAAATGCTTTGAGTGATTGCTGAATCTATTTATCCTAGGAATGCTCGTATGTGTCGTTCTCAGTGGACATGGACAAACACCATATTGTAATGTTTAATTTGGAGGAGCTGTTGCAAAATATTCACCCTCCTTTTAGCCCAGTTTTGGTCTCCACCAACATCAGAGAAAAACATTTCTTTGGCTTTTTTTATGTTTCCATTAACCGATTGCTAATTTAAGCTTACGTCACTGAGCTGTGCAGCCAAAACTGTGAGTGTGGAATAAAATAATAAATTGCTGTGTGCAGAGTGGCATGATTCACTGTGCGTTTGTACCCTTCAGCATTTGATCCATTGTTAGCAGAAAACCACTGCTTCTAAACTGTGGTACATTAGTTTGAACAAACATTAATCAGATTGTATTACTGAGCACACATCTTTTGATCATTAAAAGTTTACACAAATTTCATTAACCCTCCATTAAACTGCTGTGAAATGTGGTTCAACTATGAGTTGACCCGCTGGAAGTTAACAGATAGCAAACGCATCTTCTTCTTCTTCATGTACAGTATGAACGACTTGACTCCCACACCTCTATCATTTCAATCAGATGTATTATGTTCTGCCTCCATCACTTTTAAGGGATGTCACGAGGTCACGCTGCAGCAGGGATAAAGTCATGACTCCATTTTATTTTCAATCTCATCTCCTTTGATTCAGTATTTTCCTCTGATGCTGACGGCTCAGCCACAGAGTTTCCAAATTAGAAAACAGCCTCCTTGAAATGAGTTATTGGCCGATCTTTTTCTTTATTACTGATTCAAACTTGATACATAACAAAACTGCAAGTGAGGGTGTATAACTGGAGGATGGTGACAAGTATAGAAATACAGGATATGCAGCAAATATTAATAGCTAATGAGTGTGCATACTTCTATACAGTATGTCCGTTCCATATAGAAACACACACACACAGTAAAATGGTACAAAACAGCATGTTCAACCCACTGATATTATAAAGTGTAACTCAGTCTGTTGCTCCACAGTATTAGTTCTGCTATGGTTGTCTGCCTCTTTGCATTATTTATTCATGCTGTTGACAAATTGTCACTGCAGTGTGCACCGTTTATTCAATTTTCTAACATTTTTGCTAGAAAAAGGAGCAAAGCAGCAGAAGTTGGTTTTGAATTTCAAGTGAGGAATAGTAAAAAAGTGTAAAAAAACTAAATACTTGTTTAGCCTGTCAAAGATGTGACTTGTAGTTGTTCACAGTGATACTGTTCGCAGCCTTTCTGAAACTGGCAGCATCAATAAAATATCTTTGTTCTTGCAGCTCTGTGAGCTCCGTCTCCTGATTAACTCTGATTTGTTTGAACAAATTTGAGGTAGTTCCACTGGAGCATATTAAAAGGCTGGCCAAACAACCAAGTTATGCTTCGACTTTGAGGAGTGTGGACTGGATGGCTAATGTCCTTTCTGACAGTAGGGGGTAATAATGTGGTGGTATCGTCACAAGAGGGCGGTAAACAGAAGGACATTTTGTGTTTTTGTGAAAAACAAATTGTTCTAAAAATAGTCACACCAATGAAAATCAAAACTGAAGGAATTCCTGCAGTCCGCCTCTGATTTTGTTCCCTCCAATTAAACTCAACTTAAGTTGGTGTTAAAAGCAGACAAATCCAAATTCACGCTTTTTTTGAATTGCAAAAAGTGCTTTCGCAAAAACTCCAAGTGCCAAAGCACAGTCTGGCACAAACTTGATCTTTGGCAAATTAGGACTGCTGTTGGAATGTTTCGTTCAGTTACTCAAAACACTTCACTTACTGAGTGGCAGAGCGAACCCTGGGCACTTTGTCTGGGGAGACGGAGCAGCAGAGTGCCAAGCAGAGTGAATGTGTGATTAATTTAACTGTTAACTCATGCAGAAATAGAATGCTCCGTCTCATTTTAGTGTAGAGCGTCAGATTGGATTCTTGAATGCACCCCTCATATTACAAATCAGAGCTTGTCTTTAACTATACACTGAAACATTTCTTCTGAAACTTCAATTAAGGGTGCTTTCACACCTGACCTGTTTGGTTTGGTCCAATCAAACTCAAGTTCATTTTTCCCCTAAGTGTGGTTCGTTTGGGCAGGTGTGAACACAGCAATCACACTCAGGGGTGCACCAAAACAACCAGACTGAGACCTTCTAGAAGAGGTGGTCTCGGTCTGGTTACCAGCTGCAGTCACATGACACATTGTTTGGGTTAAACATGAGCATGTTACAGTCCTGGAGGATTATTAATGTGCACCTCCTCCTGTACTGCCTTAATATGCACATTCAGCACATCCAATGCATCAAAACATTGTTTTCTAGTTGGAGCCGCGCCTCGTTTTCAAACTGTATGGTTTGACTAAAATGAACAATGACAGCAATATAGTCCACGATGAGCAGCGCTAAAATCAACCTGCGTAGTTGTCCCTCCATTGTGACATTAGAAAGTGTCACATTTATCTTGCAAGTGTTCTCTTCTTCAACGTTTTGTTTACTTCCTGGATTTTTCCCACATGGAAATTCTGACCAATCAAGAGCAGCTTTCTCACACAAGGCATTTGATCTGGTCCTCTTGTAAATGCTGCCGTGAGAACACGAACCAACTCTAGGCAATTATACAACTTTGTAACAAAATTAGTCCCTGATTCAGACCAAAGCAAGACGACTCTAGGTCTGAAAGCAACCTTAGTTTCTTTTTCAGTAATAAATCCTTTTTCTCCCTCCAGCCAACGGTTATCTGCTCTTCACAAATGCTCCTAATCATTAATTACTGCCAGTGACCACCACTGTACACAATATACTGTTGCTTTAAGGCCATTTCTGTATGCATTGGTTGGTTTTTTATATAAATCTCTCCTTGAACTGGTTCATTCTTATCTGTGTCCATACACGTGTAGAAGACAAAATCAATACAGCCTGTGCTCTCACAGTATTCTACAGATGTCGGTCCCCAAGGTTCAGACAGGACCGGGCACAAATGCTTTTAAATACGCTGCCTCTTCTCCCTGGAATAATGCTAATACTGAAGGACTTGGAATTGTCAGGGGATTTGAGTCATTTTTAAAGGATCTGGAAAATAGCACTCTTGGTCAGTGTGATTGCGCCTGAATTTTTCACTGAAATCGTTTTAGAAAATGACCTGTTTATGTGTTATTATTGTATTTTTGTAGTGCATTACTGGATGTTGTGCTCGCTCATTTGTGGTGTGTGTCAGTCTGATGCCAACTGATGCGTGAACTCTCCATAGAGTAAAGATCCACGCAAGACACCTCAGCAATAAACACTTATCATGGATGTTGCAAAAAAAGGATATCTCAGGGTTCATCAGTTCAGCGAAAATAAATTTAAGTTAATGAAAATTGAACAGATAACTCGTGAAGGCTTGATATGAATAATGAACTTGTAAATGGAGGGGGTATGATAATTAACTCGGCCGTGGTAGACAAAGGTATATGAAAGTCAAAGCCTGGCAGATACACCACACCACAAGGGCATTTTTTTGTCTTGAAATTTGAAATAAAGACCTTGAGAGCCTCTAATCATCAGCTGGGCACTGCTGCAGAGAAAGAAATAATGATTAAGACGGAGCTCAGCAGACATGAGGACAGTGTACTGCTGCGTGCTTCTGCTAATAGCAGGAGAACGGATGGAGAGGAGAGACTGGGATAAGAATTTCAGTGATTTCTTTTGGACTGGGGGAATTGCCGGAGAACACCATTTGATATAATTGCCTCCATATGTGGAGGGGCTCTTGAGATAGCTGCGGCGCTGGGTTCCTCTCCCTCCATCAGATACCAGTGTCTAAAAAATCATTTCTGTTGAGCACAGAGACCCAGAGCCTCCTGCCTCTCCCGGCTCTGAGCATGTCATGCTGCCGTGGATAATAACGCTACCATGTGGACCTGGTTCAGGAAAAACACTTCCATATGTTGTGTGTGCATGCTTCCCTTTCAAGATTTATGAATGAATAAGCTTCAATCGCTCCCAAGTCCATACAGCCGGTGACGACCTCATGTTTGGAATTTCACAATGAAATCCATTCGCTCTTTTGCACTGTGTTTGTTTGTGGTTTTGCCAAAGTACTTTCTTCAGCCGAGGATATAGGATAGTGTGTAACTGATGTCCTTCCTCTTTTACAATTACTCTGAATATGTGGTCGCACTGTGACCTGGTTCTGATTGTTTACTGCAGTGAATGTAAAGACATGCACAATGGAAACGCCTGAAGAAACTGTTACTTCAAACATTATAATTTAACAAGTCTCTGTGTCCCTGCATGTGTGTAACTCTGTGTTTCTTTACTGTGTTTTGTTATTTATCTGGAGTAATACACATTCACTGAGCAGTTGATCATTACGATGTTAATGGGGCAAGTTTTGGTCAACCCAATCACCAGGAAAAAAATACTGGCATTGTACACTTCTGCAAACCATGAATATGTTAATTTTCCATATTATTATGCAGTGAATATGTTGGAACTTTGTGTTTCAATAATGCTGTGGTTAAAGTGTGGTTAGATGTAGGCATAAAAAAAATTGGTACTGGGAAAAGATCGTCTTTTGGCTTTAGATGCTTACGGAGAAAGTGACTCACAAAATAAGGAATAGGGAGGATGTGTTTGGGAAAAGGCTGCTTAGAGAAGATGGGAGACTGTTATTGTATTTAATGTATAAAAACGTGTCCAGTGTATGAGCTATTAGAACGTATCAGTTACTGTGCCACGATTAGACAAACCACATCTCTTCAACTGTTTAGTTATTTTTCCCCCTTTTTCCCCGTATCATTATTATACTCGATTTTTCTTAATTTATTTTCCCTTCAACTCTTACCAAAAATTTTCTTTGTCATTAATTGTAAACTAAAACAAACAAACAAAAGAAACAACAACAAAAACAGGTTGGAAGGAACAGTCCTGGCAGGAAAAGCAGTGATGTCTTTGCAAAAATACAACAGCATTTTGTGCCACTATCCCGACAAGTAAAACAGCACTTTCTTGAAAAAACAAAGATGCTTGTCATGCCAACATATCAGCAGGAAAAGCCGCGATGTCTCTGTAAAACACAAATGCTTTTTGATGCACAATCTCTGCAGGAAAAGCAGTGATGTCTTTGCAAAAATAGTCGCCTTTTGTGCCACTACACCAGCAGGAAAATCAGCAATGTCTCCGTAAAAAACAACTGCTTTTCCTGTCACTACCCTGACAAGAAAAGCAGTGCTGTCTTGATAAAACAACTGTGTTTCGTGCCACTATACCAGCAGGAACAGATGATGTCAGTGATGTCTCCGAAAAAAACAAGATTTTTCATCCACTACTCTGACAGGAAAAGCAGTGATGTCTTTGCAAAAATAGTCGCCTTTTTGTGCCACTATACCAGCAGGAAAATCAGCAATGTCTTGACAAAAATAAAAAAATACAACTGCTTGTCATGACACTATTTCTGCAGGAAAAGTAGTTTGTGTCTCTGTAAAAAACAACTGTTTTTGTGCCACTATTTCGACAAGAAAAGCAGCACTTTCTTGAGAAAAAACAACTACTTTTACTATACCAAGAGGAAAAAACAGCAATGTCTCTGTAAAGAAACAAATGCTTTTTGATCCATAATTGCTGCACGAAAAGCAGTGATATCTTGCAAAAAACAACAGCTTCTTGTGCCACTATCCCCACAGGAAAAGCAACATTCTAGGCAAAAATCGCTCCTCTTTTTGTGCCAAAAACACTGCGAGGAAACACAGCTAGGGATTGCACATTGGGTGCCTAAATATCTGCTGAAAGAACATTACTCACTAAATCATAATTGGTTTTATTGTTTGTCGATCTTGAACTGTGGTCTGCAGTGGACTACAGCTTTTCAGGCATCTTGCTTCAGTGTCGCACCATCCAACATCCTCTCCACCTCCGGTCAGTTTATATAGCACATGACTTTAGAAATTTTGATATGATTCATGTGAAACGTTCAAATGTAATGCATTTGTGTTTTGCAGACATATACAATGCAAACATTTTCTTCTGCTGAATGGACTGTTTCAGCCCACAGTTACTGTAAAAACTTTAAAGGCAGACAAACAACATTAAAGCACATACTGCAGAATAAACACAACAAATTCAACTACAAAATCCCTTCTTTGCCCTTCTGAATGTTGCATATAACAGTTTCTGATCTGATGCCTCCATGGTGAAGGTTCAGTTTGATTTAGGCACAAAAACAACAATCAAATGTTGACTGCTGGTAGGAAATGTGAGGCAAGTGGCGGCTTTGTGTTCCTCAAGCCATACATCCGCACCAACCTAAAAAATATTGTGGCTGTATATCAAGTTAGTTCCACCTTTGCTCTTGAAATAAAGAGTCATAATTCAGGGGGCTGCCAGAAGTCTTTGTCAGTTAAACATTAATAATACAGGATGTCACTTTTAGTAATTTAAACAAACGACTGATTCTGCTGTTTTTCTCAGGAGGGCAGCCTCAGCAGGGTGTCACATGTATAAAAAAACAACCTCATAAATAAACTGACACAAAGCCTCTGTTGCCAAGACAAACATCTTCAAAAAAACATAAATTCAAGCTGTCATCAACAATATTAACAAGCAGTGGAAGAGTTTGTACTTCGGTTTACACTTTGTGACTTCTAACAAAGCCTTATTAGGTATATTTTAAAACGTATATATTACAGATTCTGAAGTTGTTGGAAATCAATACGACAATTAGGACAAATTACAACAACAAATTTTAAGGACAATAATATATTGCTGTGTTACAAGCAAAAACAAGAGGCACACTAGAGACCACCACAATACAGCAATTGCAACTTAAAGCGAATATAAGTCAGAAGCGTAAAGTGGGGGGCCAGTGACCCCTTCCCTACTTCTTACCTCCTCCGGACCCCTTGCTTGGACCACAGCTGTGACACTATCACGGTGACAAAACCTGTCCACAGACATACGTGTACTCTTTCCCATCAATTAGTTTTTATAGGTGATAGACTCCTTGCCTTTTGCCAGCAGATGAGTGTGCCTTTCTGATTTTTTATATTTATCATCATGACTGTGCTGGAAAACAGGGTTAGTCAACAGTGGAAAGCAGCATAGAGGCCAGTAAAAGAAGTTATGGTTACACTTCTTTTTTATATATGCAAGTTTTCAGCGTCTCTTTCAAACTCAGTGACTTTACTTTTGTATGATGTTCGAGTGCTGCTTGGACGGAGACAGAAGGAATTTGTGGCGGAGTGTCATTGCAAAGTGTGTGTCCACCCTGGTGTCATATTTCCATCACTGCCAATCGGAGCTAATTGAAGCTGGGGCTGATAAATACCAGAGACCACTGCAGAGTCATCTGTCCCAGGAGTGAATGCCAATTGTGACCTTTCCCACTAAAGACAAAAGCCAGTTGTTAGTGGGTGTTAGTGTTTATTTTTGTCCCAGTGGAAAGGGGCTGTATAAATGCCATTCAAAGTAGATCCCACTACATGAGGTGTCTCCCAGACCACATTTTGAAATAACACACACACACACACACACACACACACACACACACACACACAGTCTCACAAGGTGAAAATAATACCAGGGGAGACTGGTCATAACCAGGGCTGCAATGACACATCGATCTGGGTTGATACATCCATTCAGTGATCAAAGACCCAATATCATTGATGCAAAGTGAAAACATCGATACACATCATCAATTTTAAGATGTGCCTTTGTTTTGAAATTCCTACGGCACATCTGTGTCCAAGCGTACCTTCTTCCTCCTACTGATATTGTCTCATATCAATCGAAGGCCCTTGAATTAAACTGAATTGAAATCGTGTCATGGCAGCCTTTGTGACATCAGCAAATATCATATTGTGGTCCAAAAGATCAATGTAGTATCGTATCGTGAAGAAACCGATGTTACATAATTAACAGTAATCACAGAGTAATTTTATAGACCTGAATGAAACTTCTTTCAAACTCTAAAACCAAAAGCCCCTTTGTGAACAAACTGAGGTTTAAAAGTCTCTTTTTGGCCTGTTGTGGATCTCAAAAATGAATCTATAAAGAACTGTAACCCATCAGCTTACGTAAAGCATAGCTTCCTTTAACCATTTGAACCACATCTGAAAGGGAGCCATCCAATTCCTGCCTGACTACAACCTCTGCTCTTGTGGCAGTAGGACGTTGCTCTGCAGAGTCGTGCTGAACCTCTTGAGGGCAGTGCAAACAGTGCGCTCAGCAGAGGCCTCAGCCGCCACAAGCAGGCTCGCCAGTTTTCTCCAATTGACATTTCCCATCATGCCCACACAGCCTGCATCAGTATTCACAACCTGAGTGGAGGAGGCCACTGGGGAGAGCAGGAAAGTGAGAGTGAGAAAGAAGACAACACAGTACAGGAATACAGTGGGGCATTCAGCCTAGCCGGGTCATTTACCTCCCTATCTGTGCTTTCCTTATTCAGCGCTGCCGTTATCTTTTGGCTGAAGTTTCTAGTGTTTCCTCGAATACAAAACATTAAATGTAAAAGACTGCTCATTGTATTAAACACAGAAATGGGAGTCGAGGCCTGAGGGTTACAAAAAAGGGAGAAGGAAGACAGACAAAGACAAATACAGACTGAGACGGAGAAGACGGAGATGCGGTCTGAAAGCTCGAGCACCATCTTGGCCCGGGCTGGCCCCACAGCCCAAGGTCTCAGGAAGTGATTAACCCTCCTCAGATACCACAGGATGATGTGTACACGCACGTGTGTTTATGCGTGTGTGTGTGGGAGTCGGGTGTGGGCAGGCAATCTCTAAGCCCTTCTCCTGAGGCTCTCCCTAAAAGTGGGGTCATCACCCCTTGATCTTGAAATTGAATTCCGATGATTCTGGTTTCCCCCGCGTAAAGCCTCTTCCCTCAGGGCTCTTTCACCCACACACCGTGCAACAAGACCTCCACTGCAGCTTCTATCCTCTTCTCAGTTTCATGGAAAATCTAATTCCAGTTAAATTGGATACTTCTTAGTTGACTGATATGTAGAAAGTTTTTGTAAATGGTTTATTTGATACCTACTGTATCGAAAATGTGAGCAAGATCCAAATTCCTTGATTATTCCAAATCATTCCTCACGGCCTGTAACCCAGCAGCCAAATGACTTATCCGCAACTCAGTGTTTCTGGTAAAATTGTTGTGTCGTGCACAATAGCTCAACAGCAATTTAATTTAAGCTCAAAGGCAATTTAATAATTTCCGAGATGAGACCAGCAGCAGCGGCCAAGCTCCAATTCCAGCTCCTAATTTAGATTCCGGTTTTGGATTTGAATCAGCAACAGTGAATCTTAAGGTGCTTTGCAGACAAAGCAGCACATTTGCTGGCTGTCGTTCACTTTCGGGGGAGGGCGAGGCAGATGTTTGTTGGGTAAATCTGCCAGACGAGGGAACCCAGCCAGTCAAGCGAGTGAAGAAATGCGTACATCGGTTCGGTGTTCACCACAGCCCCAAACACACCGGATGCCAAGCGTGAAGTACCACATGCCAGAATGAACACAACAAAGCAGATGCAGCAGAAGTGTTTGCTCCAAGCTGCAGCCGCGAGCGTAGTTTGACCTATACTGAAAATCTTTAATGGAGGGAGGGAGGCATGGTTAGATGGATTTACCAAGTTTCTCACACATAAAGAAAAAGAAACTGACAAGTGTAACAATAACCCATCTTCCTAAAGACCATGCTTATACTGTATACAGTGCAACTAATCTGCATTTTCAAATATGTTTTGTAGGACGTACAAAGATGCCTGGAATCTTTTTTATTTTTGGTAAATATAACAAGGAACTCCTAACATAAAATTTCCATAATGAGTATTTGTAAAAAGTGCTCACTGTGAATATATTGAATTTACTTTCTTTGTATTCACTCCTGCCAACCAAAGCATGATTAAAGTTTTTATGGTTCTGTTTAGGCGACCCAAAACATTTGGTTGGGGAAAGATCATGTCTGGGTTTAATTTAAAAAAAACGTCAGTGCTATATTGAGACAAGACATTGGGTACATTGACTTTTTCAACATTTAAAGACATATTTCACTGATTGAAAGATGGTCTTCTTATAAAAATACATCTCTGCAATAGTTTCTTCATCAGATGTAGGAAACCTACAACTACCAGAATGCACAGCACCACACAGGACCAATAAATGCTCCTATTGGAGGGTGACGTAATGCATCAGAAACAACAATTACAGGTAAACAGTGCACTAAAATATGTTTCTGAAAGTATTTTAGGTGAGAAACAGGCAACGCAGCAAGAGAATCTTGGTTTATATTTGATCAGCACCCCTAGTTTTACATTTTGAGTTTGGTCTACGTTTGAAAGAGGAAGGGATGGCTCTTCCTCTCTTGATCCATTTTCATACTCTTTGTGTCCATGGTGGCGGGCATACAAAAATGTGGGAGAATCTGAAGTTTGAGCAACAGCTCGAGAGCCAGCGAAAATCTACTGGATGATGCACAACTGGGATTTGAGCTGGGAGATGATCGGAGGGATCTGGGTGCTGGTAAGACCGAGGGAATTTTACCATATACAACACACACTGTTGTGATACTAAGCTGGTTCCAAATTGGCAAAGTATCCCCTTAACCAAAACCGGGATCTTTCACTAACCTTAAACTTTCATTACTTTTTTTGTTTGCCACTATGGGCCAGCCAAACAGTTGCTTATTTACATATCTAGCAGACACGTCATGTTTCTGGTGACCTGACAAATGTAAAATTTATATTTGCTCTGTTTTAAGGCCCATGTTGGCCCTCGCCAAGTCCTGAAGTAAATCTTTAAATCTTTCGTTTATTTGCTGCAAAATACTTCACTGTGTTCGGTAGCTAGCTGCGAGCTGTGTGCATCTGCTGTTTGGTGCAGGCAGGTAGCACAAAGTGGCGTTTCAGACCCTTTTAGCTAATAACAACTGCTGTGGCGAGCAACAAAGTTGATGAGAGCCATGAGACTGAGCCCAAACTAAACCAGAGCAATGAGCTGAAAGACACAGACTACATTTTGGCCTTATTCCAAAAAAGACAATGTTCCTACTGAGCTGTTTACATGTCTAATAAAAATAAATATTTCACCCATATTCCCCTCTTCATGCAGCCATACATTCCCGATTAACGTGTCCTAACATGTCGTGTATCACATCAAAATAAGGAAAAGTGGAACAGGTGGAGCTGCTTGTGCCACGTTGCTTCTTGGTGTCAAAATAAGAAGTTTTTTCAATGTTTTCCATCTGTGAACTTGTTCTGCTTTGCGAACACAGCCTCCCTCTTTCATTCCTTCAACCACCTTCTTGAAATGGCCAGTATTGCAATATTTTGTCTTCCTTAGTCTTCCCTAATATTTAAAAGTAGGTGTGCCTGCAGACTGTTGGCAAGTTGGTTTGTGATCACATTATCCATGTATGGAGCTGACTTCTTTGTCTTATTTGGAAAATGCTATGTTTGGATTGAGGCCTAACGGAGAATGAAGCTGACATGAAGTGTATCAAATTCTTAATATTCAGGAATAATAGTGGAATATTATTGTGCATATAAACATAGTCACACAAAAGCGTCCTTATGCTTGTAACATAAAAGTAACTATGACTGTGTGAGACTTTGTCCTGTCTGTTCGGGGTTATTGTCAAGAACACAACTTTGCATTGTTTAATCCTTTCTGTTCTGTTGCGGTCTAAGAGCTCTTTCAACTTGAACTTTAAAGCTGAAGGGACTAGCTGTTTGTTTTTAAAGGCATTCAGCTCCCCTCCTGATACTCAATATTCCCTCTTGGATTTACTCGAGTCGCGGCAGAGCACAAGCAGAAGCAGTCAGGTTTGATGCAAGAGCTCACATCATTACACCACTGCGCTTAAAAAGGCGAGCCACAAGCTTAACAAGAGATTTTTACTTCACCTTTGACATTTAGCATGTCAATGAACCGCTCAGTAACTCTCCTCTCTCTGCAGCTCCTCTCCTCATTACCCTCTTTGGCAGGAGAGCGCTGTGCTCCTCCACTCTCCCTCTCTCTTTTTCTATCTCGTAATCTTTCTCCCTTTCACTCCTCCTCCCTCCGCGCCCCCCTCCGCATTCCCTCTCGCTCTTTCTCTCTCCAGCAACACAACCATTTCATTCTGCAAATGACTGCACCTGAAGTCAACTGGAAAGCAGAAGGTCTGCTCACGTAGTTGCACCACCAGAGCTCCGTCTGCAGAGTTAGTAGTGCTTCGCTCTTCCCCCCACAGGCTCGGTATCCTAGGGGCTATAAGGCTCAGCCCCATTCTTTTCCAACCTGGATAAAGTATGCTCACTGTCAGCACTTTCTCCAGCAGCCTGGCACTCTGTTTATTTTTGCAAGACACAGAGCTGAATAGACTTTAATAAATACCGTGGCCTGAGAGTCAGGGAGCCATCTGAGCTTGTCACAACTTGTAACTTAGCTAGTGCACCAGTTCAGACCAGCGATTGGGTGTTCACTTAACGGATGACTGAGTGCACAACTCTCTCACCGGGGCCCTTTGGAAATTGCTCTGATCAGGACACTGCAGGGGCATCGCTGCTGCACGCCTTTACTGAGCTTCACATGTGCGCAAACAGGCACATTTAAACCTCTGTAGAGTTCAGATGGAGAATCCTGCATGGCTCAGTGCTGTTTTAAAGGATGCTGAACAGAAATCAATCAGCGATAGAGCTTTTACACCAGAGCTATAATTTGTTTCAAGTCTTCCGTGCAACCTTTAAATCCATCTGCAGAGGATGTTATGTTTCCAAATATAGTGAGGTCACATCCTGCTGTGGTTTGAATGGATTAAGGCACCTGTAGAGGACAAAAAAGAACTGTTGCACTCTATAAAAGAAAAAGTTGTTCTTAGAAACACTCTGCACACTGGTGTTTTATTACCCAGCGATTTCAATTAGTTTTTTTTTTTGTTCAAAACTTATAGAACTGTGAGACGATGTGATCTGAATGCAAAACACCTATTTGAGGCTTTAAAGGAGCTCTTTATGACATTCAGAGCACGTCTATGATTCAGAGTCTGAGCTGTGACTGTGCTCACGGCTCTCAGCATGGAGGTGGCTGAGCCGGTGGCAAGCAGCTAATGGTGCTAACAATGGCAACAGTGCTGACAGAGCTAATGGTGTAAACTTAAGGGGGAAACCAGAGGGTTGGTGTTGCTTCCTTGACGACACCATCGCCATTATCAGTTGTTACTACCAACAACCTCTACATGAGAGTTGTGCAAGGCGACGGCAACTAACTAGCCAGCGGGACACACATACACACAGGGATCAGGGACTCACCTGCACGAATATGCAAGTGCAGCCGGAGCTTGAATAAGAACACACACAGAGGTAGCATGATTTCATTCTCTGCTCAGGACGTATCTTTAGCAAAAGTTGTTTGCTCTGATTTTAATGCCCTGTATGTTATGTTATCTACTCTCTCAAAGGTTCTGCATGCAACATTCAGAGCATGAATACAGCAGCAAACTACTATTGGATTTGTAAAGATAAAGAGGCATTGATGGATTATTGAATGGGCCGACTGTGTGCAGGCCCAGGGCCTCGAAGTGTCAGGAGGGCCCCATCTTCAAAATATCACTTGAGGTGACATGTATTGACCAAAAAGAGACTCAAAATGACAACAAGAAACATAAAACAACGACAATAAGACACAAAATGATCACGAGGAGTCACAAACCACAGAGATTAAACACCTATAAAGTGTGTGTGTTTTGCTCCTATGACCTAGGATTGGTGGGGCCCTCTGTTGCTGGTGTTTAGCACTGTTTAAGAAGTTAGCACTGTTAGCTGCTAGCCACCTTCACGTTGAGAACTGTGTACCAACAATTCATAGACTCGGATTTGCTCGGAAATGTTGAACTATGACTTTAAGTTTGTAAAATCTGTAAGCAGAACACAACGGGCCTGTTACAGCAGATTATCTCTCTGTCAAAGTCTCAGTGTGAGTTCAGATCATGATGGTCATGGTTTGTTGGTTGTTTCATTAACATTATGTGAGTGTTACACAATATATCTGATGTTCAGTAGTTTCTCTCATACCAGCAGCAACCTTAGAGAAATTAAAATGGGTTTTTCTGTCATTTATTGCCATCTGAAAAATCAATGTTGACTTGGTGCACCTCATTATGTTCAGTGGTCCTGCCTCTTTATTATTCATAGCAAACTATTGGATTGACAAGAGCAACATTAAGTGATTTTTCTGACGACTGATGTTTTATAAAAGAACAAGACAAAAGCGCAGTTATACATAATACACTAGTTTATAAAAGTGAATATTGTTGGACTGCTGATAATGAGGAAGTGTTTCAGGAGGTGCAGACATGACATGACTGACAACGCAGAATGAAAGTGCGGCTAAATGCCTTTGAAACATGAAACAGCATTAAGTAAAGGGGATATGGCTATTTAGTTTAGTACTGGTCGGGCCCATCATTTCAAGTCGGGCTCGGTCGCTGCTATTGACTTCTCTTTTTCTTGCCAGTGGGTTTCAGGGTTTAACTCGGAGTTGCTGAAAATTCCACAGTGGTTTCATCCGGTGTTAATCTTTAGAGATTTGCATTAGTGTCCAGAGACACCTTTGATCTTTCTAAAGACTTTGATTGGATGTGTGAACGAGGGGGCCACTTTCCCATCATGCATCCACTGGATTAAAGGTGGGGAGGGAGGAGGGCGTGGGGGTTATTTATAATTTTGGAAGTTGTTTTCAGGTCAGTGCAGGCTTTCAGGAGCAATCAGACAAACACATTTCAGTGGCAGTGGCGCAGAGACAGAGGAAGGGGGCGGGCGCCCGGGTACGATTTCAAACTCAGTGAACTTATGACGACAACACTCACTGTTTCAGTGGTTTGTCTCTGTAAACTGTGGTCGGATGAATGAAAGTCAGTGAGCACAGGGATAAGACTGGCAGAGGTAGGGGGAAAACCCTGACATTGTGAGGCATTTTAGACCGTTATTACCCAAAAAAACATATTTTAAATCAAAGTCTAAAAGCCTGAACACATGTAGTTGAGCTCTCTTTCACTTAGAAACACATCACAGAATGTCATTTTTTAAAAAAAAACAGCTTTCAGGAAAGATATTTTGACTTTAGGCCACATGTTGCAAGCATAGATTCTCACCCTCTGTGGTGTGAAAGCCATCCTTGGGAGCAATCATTAACAGCAGAGCCTCTTTGCTGACTCAAATCCATCGGGCTTCACCGACAGCTGGTCTCTGCTCCCCCCTCCGTCCATGCTTCACCTTTCAGGAGAAATCAGAGCTCGTAAACATCGTCTCAGTGATGCCTGAAACAAGTTTCCATGCCACATTAATGTGTGCAGCAGCGAGAGCGAGTCTCTCGTCGAACAGCTGCCACCCCTGCCTGCCTGGCAGCAGCGCCGGGTTAGATTTGCCATTAATTTGTCGCACCTGACAGCCGACTCTGCTGGGTACCCTCCGTCTACACCACTTTGCTGCTCTGTGCCTGGGAGGGACATATCTTGCCCTTGTGAGAATAAGCCTGAAATATGGTTAGGGAAGAGAATGGTACAAAATAGGAGCCCCGGGCTGTTACATTTCATGTGTATCTAGGCCAGGCCACATGATTTGGTAAAAAGTTAGAACTGCAGGGTTGAAGTCCATGGGGTAAACCAGCTGCGCCACCTGCTAACGTAACTGGGACTGTAGACTACACCACCTTTGCCAAATTCAAGTCAGTGCTACGACCTGACCCAGTTAAGTTTGAATCCAAGTCCAAAGAGGACTGACACCAAGTCAAGAAGAAGCCAGTGAATCAACTTGTACTCAAGACTTTAAAACCCATTAATAATGTATTGGCTGGAATATAAGGAGACACAGTATGATTTTCTGGATATCATTAAGTATATTTGAGGATTACACCACAGCATAATCACAACAGCAGATGTTCTGGCTCCTCCAGCGTGAATCAGTTACTTGAGAGTGTTGCTGTAATGTTGCTAGGCTAGTGAGTTTCTTTATGTCTGTTTTTTTGTGTGTCTATTAGATAGTCAGCCCAAAAAAGAAATATGAAGCTCAGTTTCACCTACAGGAGTTTTCATAGTTTCTGTACAATAATCTTCATACAACAGTTTGTATGGTATAAGACAAGATAAGAACAGTTCATATATCTTACAGTTAGTGCCCCTTCTTGTAGGGATGGATACCGGCACCCGGTATTAAACGAGCCGCGGGGCTAAATAATCAAAGACTGCAGTATTGATAAGCTCCAACATTATCGGTCCTTTTATTGGTGCTTAGAACATTTTGGTTTAATTCATGATCATCCTGCAGCCTCACACCTGCACTGTGTGCTGAGGCTGACCTCCTCCACACACACACACAAACACACACACGACACGACACGTAGTAAAGTCGGTAAACAGCAGAGAGGCCGTGGTGGGAATGAAGAGAAGATACTGGAAAATTACTGGACAACATTTGCTTATACTTTAAATACTCAGTAATCCTCTTCTGAACGCATTCTTTTTAAATCAATTTATTTTCTTAAAAGCAACTATTTAGAAATGAAAAAGTAAAAGTATTGATACAATCTTATCGACACCCGTCCCTAACTTACCAGTTAAGTTAGAATAACAGTTTGACATCATCACGTTACATTAATGACTTGACAACTTTACATGACGCTGTGTACGATAGCTCAACGTTGACTGTTGGTTGCACACAGGGCATGAAAAGTGGTCTCATGGGCCAAAATCCTGTGTTAGTTTGACCCGTCCAACACCCCGACCTTCTTGCCTGTAGTGCATAGGTCACGTGATCACAGCCTCCTGGCTACATTAATTATATATGAATTATAGTGCATTACTTTTCATAAGTAAAAATACGACTAGTGAATGACAACAGCCTTTATTACGTTTTGTTGTCATGGAGGAAATAAATTCCTGCGGAGTGAAAGCAAATACGAAGCATCATATCATAATGTTAATGAAGAATTAGCTGCAGCCAAATTTACACAAATGTGGGGTTGACATTATGCTTTCATGGAAATATTACATGTTTCATTTTTACTAGAAGAAAAGGTTCTTCTTTTCCCATCAGAATAAGTCTGATAAAGCATTTGTTATCTTAAAAAAGTCTTTTCCAAAAACAATGGAAATTGTGTTTATAATCATGGTGGCCAATATGGTACTGTAATATTTTCGATACTATTGTGTAGATAATTTTGTTCATATTACCCTGAAATGTCAGACATATGGGTCCAAAGTGATGTCTTCAAACAATGCATCAATTAAAAACCTACTTATTTTTATTTTACAGTGACACAAAATGGAGAAAAGCAGCAAATCGTACTGTTTGATACTTAATAAATCACTTAAATAATTAATCAATTGTTAAAACTGTTCCAGAGTAATTTTCTGTCATTTCAGCTCTAAAGTGAATTGTAGTGTGCTGTAGAAAATGTGGCATATGTTAATGGAGCTACCCAGTTTTTATGTTTCCACACGACACTAATATCAGCTGATTTCATCTTGACTGATGTGTTTATCGGATCCATAGGTTGCCTTTCACTGTGTTTGCTGTGCCTTTGTTTTGTTCTCTGAAACTGTGCAAGCTGTCAGTTCCTTTCCAAAACACTATATATCAGAAAAAATATCAAAACAACAACAAAAAGTCCGTCATTATTCAACATCTTGTCTCATTAAACAGATATGGTGCAACACTATGATACTTGATGAGTATCAAATGTCACTATACGCTGCTTTACCTGTATATTGTGTCATTTATCTTTATGTACACGATGTCAGTAAGGTGGAGACGGTGTGCGTCACAAATTTTTCAAATGGTGGATATCTCATATTGAAGCAAAGCTCTTCATGTTTTGTAAAGGGCAATTAAATTGAATCTGATGCATCGTGCAACTTCAGCCTAATCCGTCACCTCAACATAGGCAATGATGCACCGTGGCACATATCATTACCTGCAACGGCATGAATCATATTTCAAAGTTCATATTTCTCTCAGCCTCTCTCAGCTCGCTGACATTAAGATCTGTCTCAGGTCACTGCGAGCAGGCGGAGACAAACATGAAGGCAGGAAGGAAAACACAAAACTTGGGAGACGTTATGAAGAAAAATCATCCAGCGGCCCATTTTCCTCATTAATGGATGGATGTATTTTGTTATTGATGAGGTTGACATTCACCTCAGTAATGGAGCCTGTGGTGAGTTTGCAAAAGTTGAAAGCGGAGCGTGAGCTTGCATCTAAGAGTGTTGCACGCTTAAAATCAATGCCATTGTCCCATCAAGCGAAGCACTTACTGTAACCCCCACCCTCTGATGTATGGTCATACTGTAACATTATCATTATGCAACGGAGTCCACTCGCAAAACATTACTGCGCACATCAGCAGCAAAAGCCAGAGCGCGCTGTGCTCTTGGCGCGCGGATGAACAATACCATTTGACAAAGAGCTGCAATAAATGAGCTGTGAAGGCCGGGCCCCTCACCTGTCAACATGTGACACTTAAAACAGTAATTTGTTCCCCTCGGGGGCTGTACTTTTCAAGGTATTGAATTTCCCTCCGGACCCGAGATTATTCAACTATCACCTCGACAGAAAGCAATACCTTTAAAAGACAGCTTAATGTCAAGCTACAAAAATGCACTTTTGGCTTTAAAAGCAAATAAAAAACATAACAAGACACAAATTAGGCTTTCTGTGCTCTCTGTATGCTTACACAAGACCCTTATATGTCAGGATTTGTCACAGTCTAATAAAGATCTAGCCTGAGATACCCAGCGAATAACATTTCATAGCTGTCATCGTCATATGGCTCATAATGCCTTAATCTTTTATGCATATTTCCCTTTAAAACAACATAACGTCCATGAACAGGCCCTCCTTTGTCGTCGGTGAATGTCAACATCCCTGTTATCCCATCAGCTCCCTCTGCCTGAAACCTTAAACCGCCAAACACCTGTTCTTTTGTGTGAGCTGGCATTTTACAGCAGGGTTTCTCAGACATGCAGGGGAGCCTCTCCCCTCGCTCGCTCTCACTCAGCCCTCTCATTTGGTTCGTCTCTCTCTTTCCTTTTACATGTCGTCACCCCTTCTCCCCCACTCCTCTCTCATGCTGCTCCTTCTCCTTTCACTCGCTATTGTCATCTCTCTCTCCCCTTCTGTCTCCCCAGCTCCTTTTACCAAATCTCTTCTCCTCCCTTCCCATCTCTCCATCTCTCTTAGAACCTCCTTTCCCCTTCACAACCCCTCTGCCTGTTTTCCTCTCCTTATTTCCTCATTTTTACTGATGACTCTCAGGCCGATACTTGACTCATACTCCTCTTTCTCCTCTTTGAAGCTTCCTCATCTTCCTCTCTCTGGTAATACCCTCTTCTCTCGTTTTACCCCCCCTCTGCCACTCACATCATCTCATTTAGCTCCCCTCTTTGTTACTCACTGTCTTCCTCTTCTGCCTCTCAAACTGGAAAACCTTTTCCCTTTGGACCTGGTTTTACTGAAACAGGGAAGAGCCCTCCCCAACCTTGGAAAGACTCGTGACTGCAGCATCTTTATGCTTTAGATTTCTCTTAATTGGAGCCAAGGTGCCTGTCACAAATAATGAAAAAAAAGCTCCAGATCAAAAGTAGAGAAAAGTATGTGGACAGGAGTTTACGAAGCGCAGAACTGTGACACCAGAGTGCAGAGTTCACATCCAGACTCCTGTCTGTGGTTAAGTTTAGGCAACAAAATCACTTTGGTTAAAGTCGGGGAAAGATTGTGGTTTCGGCAGAATGTAAATAAACACGTCATGTCTCAAATCACTGTGGACTATTTCCTGTATTAAACCAGACCGCAGTCTTTCATGAACATGCCTAATCATAACCATGAATCAGCTAAATAATGCTGCAATCACATTGATCAGATATTATACTGCGAGATCAAACATTTTGTCAGAAAACTAATGAAATGTAGCCAGACATCACCACACCAATCACTAATGTGAACTGGACTGGAGCCTCTCAGTTCCTTTTTGATTTCCAAGGAGCGTAATTAACAAGTCATCAACATGGAACAGAGTGCTGAGCAACTAGTCAGGTCAGCATGGTGCAGATGGCCAATCGCAACACAGTAGTACCAGCTAATCACAGCACACGGCTGGAAATTAAGCAACTGGTTGGAAAACATGTCTGAGCAACGTTAAAGCGTAAATAAACCTGCAGAGATGTTAAAAAAATATTAAACTTTTGTCAAATTATTCTGTCAGAAGTACAGCGAACACATCTTTCCTCTCAGGAAAAGCTCTAAGTGCAGTTGAGTGTCCTTCACTATCCCGTCCAGTTCATTCAACACTGACACAATAGCGCTTCACAAGAAAGTTCAGCTGCAGTCATCTAGGTTGTTTGAAAATCTGCCTCAACTGTGCTCCTTTTTCCAGTCTTCATATTGAACATAGCCCATTTTAGATAAAGGGTTGTGACTGGCCTGGCGTGTCTCGGGTGGTGGAAACTGTCCAGATGTATCTGCAAAGGCAAATAAACAGCCCATTTGCCAGAAGAAAATGCTGGCATTGTACATTTCTGCATACTACAAATATGTTACATTTGTACATTTCATACGCATCATATCAGCAATTCTAAAGAATCTTAGCGTATGAGCTGACTATCATTGGGAGGTGGAAGATGGATGGATGGTGTGGCAAAACTGGTTGTTTTTCAGCAAGCTGTGGCTCCTTCTCTGGCAGCTTGTTCAACCCCCAGATGTGGATGTTTTTGCAGTGGGGATAGTGCCATGAAAAGTGGTTGTTTTTTTACTGAGACATTGCTTTGTTTCCAACAGGGATTGTGGCCCCAAAACTGGGTACTTTGAGCCAAAACATGATCTTTTCTTAACCATAACCAAGTGGATTTTGTGCCAAAACCTAACTGCATGAGAACCACAACATTATTTAAAGTGTCAACTATTGACTGCATAGTAACATGCAAATGTAACGTATCCATGGCTCCTAGGTACAATGCCAACATTTTTTCAGGTGATTGGGTTGAAATAAAACTCAGCTCACAGGTTTGTCTCCAGGAAAAATGAAATGTGCTTTCCATGAAGATTTTACTGATACAGCTGTACCAACATTTTTGCGACTAACACGCTAACTGAAAATGTAAAAGGAATGATCTTTTATTGAAAATATGTTTTTTGTTGCAAGACATTCTCAGTCTGACCTCGTCACATATCCCCTCTTGGTCGTGGACTTTCCATGTCCATATTTGAAGTGTAAGGTAGCCTGTATGCATTTGTTGTCGACATTATGGAACACTGCGTCAACTTCTGCCTGTTACATGCATTGTGTCTTTTCAAAATAAACTTCTGTTTTCACAGGCAATGTACAGTTTGCATACAGTCTCTTTCAAAATAAATGCACTACATCATTACATCATTACAACACAAACTGACATTGGACTTTTTGGCACCTTAATTGCCCCGCTGCGCATCGTGCTGATGGGTAAGGACGGCTTTATTTTGTCAGTGTCTGACGCAGAAGTCATTGCCTAGGCGCCTGTATGCAATGGCTTTGGATGAAGACCAGGTTGGTTTATTGTTGCAAATTAGTCAAAAATAAACGCAATTTCAAGAACGTGGGTTGTGCTACGTACACTTTTGTTCGACTCACAGGGGGGGGATAAGCCGTGCTTGTGTTAGCAGGGCAGACTTAAGCCATCCTGAGACGGTGTACTCTCTCAAAACAAAGCTGCGTCTTGTGCTAAATTGAAAGACTCAACTCTCTCAGTAATATTGTAGCTTCTGACTTAATCTAGTTTCTTTGTACGTGCCTGTCTTGCTGATGCAAACACTTCTCTCTGCTGTTTAAAAGTTTTCCCTCTTGTGAAGCAGCTATAGGGAATGCAACTCATAACTAAGATGCTAGGCTCTGTTAGCAATGCTATTCCTCATTAAAAACAGGTTTACCCAAGAAGATATAGACATCGAGCTGTTGGATGAGCTGCAGACACGCTCCACTACATTTACTGTAATCCAGCACAACTCCCAACATATCATCAAGGTAAACAGCACCTTTAACCTCGCTGTGCTGCGCTATGGAAAAACACTTATACCGTGCCAGCAAGGCTTGAGTGGTCGTGGTTGCTCACAGCTCAGCAGCATGTCACAAGTATTATCACTACCCCGTGTAGAAAAAGACTAATAGTGCACCTCTGTATCTCTTTAACCCTCCACCTCCTTTCTCTTTCTCCTGATTCTAACATCACCTTTCTTCGCTTCCTTTCTTTCCCTTTCCAGCAATATGCCGATCGTCTCTTTCTCTTTGTGCCTCTCTCTGGCATTACGTCTCCCCACTACTCTGTCTTTCTCCTGCTCTCCAACATCTCTTCTATCCCTGGTTGTATGGAAGATGAGGTAAAAGAAAGAAAGAAAAAACCCTCTAACCCTTCCCTCATCTCCTTTCTTTTTTTGAAAGCTAGCCTTTGTGGGGCTGCCGGGAGCAGCTCCAGTGTCTCCAACCGCAGCCAGGGCTCTTTTCATCGGGAGAGGTTTGAAATCTAACTGACCCTATTCATGCACTGCCAGGCCTTTGCTTGCATGCTACATAATACGAGGCAATGCAGCGACTGGGGAATGTGAGTTATTCAGTGAAGGGGGAGACAACAGTAGAGGAGCACAGAGGGAGTTTGGAGCAAATCAGGAGGCAATCTAAAATGCTGAATATTACAAGAGACTCTTTCAAGCTTAATTTTCTTTAAGGAAGTGTCATCACCTGGGGGTCAGCATTCAGTTTCTGTGCATATAGCAATCTGAAGGTTTCCGTCTGACTTCACTTCAAATCTGAAGTTTTAAACTGGCACTGCAGAAGGTTTATTTTCATGTTGGCTACACTTTGCTCTGTAGTCATGCTGTGGTTTTTCTTGCACTGCGCTTCCCAGAGATCCCCTGTCAGTCAAACAGCGTGTCCAACACTGGGACGTCTTTCTCTGTGCTCTCTCTGCTTTTGAGAAAAAGGAATTCTCTGTAGATGATACACTTTTTTGTATTGTTGAGACATGACAGTGATCACTGCTCATGCCAGTCATTCCTCTGATTATCCTGCAATCCAGACTCATATTGGAATGCCTCTCTTGGATATGTAAAAAAATGTTTCACAGTGTACTGTCTCAGGAAGAAAACCGTCCTCTCTTTACTTGCCCACTTTATCTGTGGTCTCCAGTTTCATGGCAGTATGAGCTGATGTTATGCTGGCTGAATGACCGGTAGCGGTGTGTGCAAAGCCGGCGGTAATGACAGTGAAAAGGCAGGGCTAGTCAAAAATAACAACCTGCGTGGGCTGTCCGTCTTTCACCCCATTGCAGCTACTAATATCATGAATCCCATCACATTTCAACAGAAACATATCTGCAAAATTTCAGTTCACCACTGCAATCCATTAGCCTCCAGACAAACGAATGACAAACACTATTCTGTGTTAGTAACTAATTTCAATTCTATTTGTAGGAAAACAAACCCTAGATGTGAGATCAGTTACAGACGGCAGCCGGAGCTGTGTTATAATATTCAGCAGGACTGCATAAAAACAAAAAAAGTATAGAGCAGTGAAACACTATTAGCACTTCATCTGAATCAGTTCACTTAATTTATCATTTCAGGCCATGTATGATTGTGCATCTGTGTGACCTATGGCTCGCCAGATAACAGGGGAGAGAAGACTTAATGGTCACACACCCACATCAGCATCACACCCTGAACTAAATCAGTATGATGCCTTTAAAGGTCAGTGTGTAGGATCAAAAGGGATATATTGGCAGAAATGGAATATAATAATAAGTATGTTAGTGTATAATCACCTGAAAATAAGAATCATTGAGTTTTGTTACCGTAGAATGAACTGTTTATATTTATATAGGGAGCGGGTTCTCGACCAAGGCGTCCGCCATGTTGCTCCGCCATGTATAATGGACAAACCAAATACTGAGCTCCAGTGAAGGCAATTCAAATTTCTGCATCAGCCACTGTATGTAGCAGCCCCTCTGCAATGAGCCAAACACAGAAGGAAAACACTGATTTTTTTTAAACACGAAACGGCTTTGTCCAGTGTCCAATTAAGCTCCTGGTAAAAGCCTCCTGATTTTTTGGCTTGTAAGTCATCCGACACAAAAGGTAAGCAAAGATTAGCGGGTGCTGGTCTAGCTGCCAATTCCCGACATGCCAAACAGCATTGCAAAAACACTGCTTTGTAAGGAGAAACTGCTTATTCAGTGTTTTCACTGGTTTTAATCACCTGGTCTGATCATTCTGAAGAGGAAAAGACCTCTGCAGATAATTGGGCTTCTGGTAAAAAGCAGTGAACACTGAAGGAATTCTAACTGGGAGAAGTTTCAGTAGGTTGTGATCTGCAGTCCTCACCACCAGATGCCACTAAATCCCCCGAAATCTTACACACTGGACCTTTAACCGGGTTCATGCAGCTTAAGGCAAGTAAGATTTAAGACTTTTATAGACTTTTTTAATGCCACATGGAATTTAATTTAAGATCAATTGTACAAAAACTTACATTGAAGAAAACAGACATGAACCAAAATCAGTTATTAAGGGTTAGGGACAGTTCCGCCTAAATGTTTATGTTTATTTCTAACATGCATGACGTTTTAGGGCTTTTGTTGCCGTATGTGTGGGATTCCACTGCCTTGATTCCCATCATGCCGAGTTTGGAAAACTTTTTTCGTAAAATACACAGAGCCTTGAATCCAACTTTAATTTAAATGGCTAATTTCCATTGCACTTCCCCATGTGGTCCAACAGTGATCGCTAGCTAGCAAACAGCAGGTTCTCTGCTCTAAGCATCTCAGCTAGAAACAAAATGTAAGAGTTGTTCATTCAACTATCCTGATCTGCGAGTTATTAATGTGAGAGGCATTTGGTCAATTATTTAAAAAAATGTTACCAAATATTTTGAGATTTTACCATGCAACATCTGAAAAAAAAACTTAATAAAATCCTTTCTCCCATATCTGTGCATTTTTAAGAAGAAGATAAAGGAAAAATTGACTTAAGGCATCTTAATACCAATTAAGGCCTCATTTTTAGATTATTTAATTCATTTCCTTTTAAGAATTTCTAAGAATCTGCGGGAACCCTGTTTAAGGTGTTCGATCGAAATAACCCAGTACCAACTGCCTTCAATCCTTTTGTATCAACACCTAGAAAAAATGTTTTAAAAATTGCAGGATTTTGCTTGAAGGCAATCACCACAAACATTCTTCAACATCATGTTGTTGTGATTGGCCCACTATCACAGCAGCCACACCCCATACAGTCTGTGTATTTGACAAAGTTGGCAGTTCGGTGAGCCGAGATGCCACCAGAATGTTCGAAAGCACTTTTAGTAGTTAACTGAATTCTTCCATTAACATGATACGTATCGAATGAAGCAGAAGAAGAACGGTTTCAAATGGAGTACTCTGTTGGTATAGGTATAACGTTGAGGGTTTTTGGTAGTGGTACTGGTGTTGTAATTTCTTTTAAATAGCCAGCCCTCCAAACCATCCAAGCAAAGTCTTGATGTTTTGTCCAAATATCTTATAGTCTTATGTTGCAGTGCATATCATAGATATCACAATAATATAATAGCATTTACTTGAAATTTCCTCATGCAGCATCATGATTGGTGCAAAGGTTTTATTTTTCTAACAGGCGCTTTAGGCGACTTATAGCTCGGTGAGCAGATTTGGTCATTTTGTTTATACAGCATTCAATCTCTGCAGACCTTAAATGATTCAGTGATTCTGAGCCTGAGTGCTTAGAACAGCATGTAAAAGGCCTTTGTGAGCTTGTTGTGGATTTAATTACTGTTGTGTCAGATCAATCAGTCATGGGGAGAAGAAAAACAAACATTTTACATGAAAATGGGGCCGATTATTACTCCGAATGTCAGAGCAATTTTTACATCTGAATAAAAACCAGTTCCACTGATTGTGTGGCAATAAAAGCTACTTGAACTTGAACTCCTGATTGCAGCAGCACTAAGGAGCTTTCGCAAAGAGTTTAAAGTGATGCGTTAATGAACAACCATTCAATCTAAGAAGTGAGCTCACAATAGAGAAAAAAACTTTTTCCTAACTAAAACTGTGACCTATATCAACTACCATTATACTCTGCAAATGTGTGGCCTTTAAACAGACATTGAATATGTCCCTGTAGGCCTGACATATTCAATAAATTCATGTTGTTCAAGAAAAATCCTTTTGTCTGGTTCCCTCTTTAGTCCACTTTCCCTCCACCTTCAAGAATATACGCAAGGTCGGAGATATATTTGTTTTTATCTACGTGTTCGTGTTTGTAGCGGGGCAGTGTTGGCAGTACACAACACATATATGATGGCTCTGCTGTCATCCACGCTGATCTCAAAACTGATAATACAGTATCCTTCTTGAGTGTTGCCGGCTTATGGTGTACATCATGCAAATCTGGAAGGTCGATATAGTGTAAGTTCTCTGATGTGCCCTAGAGTGGAATTCTCCAGTAACACACATAGTACATAGGCAGGTACGTGAATAATTCCGTTCATGACGCAGCTGGTTGTTTTCGCAAACACAGGGTTAAAGAGGAATCATATCTCCGGCCTAAAAGCCTTTAAACACTGAGTCTGTTGTTTTCGTCTGAAATTGTTGCACGTCTAACAATAAATACGACTTCACGTTGTGTCAGTCACGTTTGCACACTGAGTCCGAAACTTCTGTCTGCCATTAAATTTTTCGGAACAAGTTTGATTTTCTGCGTTTTTCACCTCTGTCAGAAGCTTTTAGAGCTGTTTGACCAAGAATCAGTGAAGAGAGGAATGGGATGCACAGAATCAGTGTGCAAGGTTTCTGTGTGTAACAATTGTTTTTGGATGACCGATGGAAAAAACGCATCCAAAGAAAAAACTGACCCAGTGTGCAGAGGCCTTAAAGCTTTCCTATTAACAGAAAAAAATGGTAGTTGACTGAGCATAAGTACTTCTATTCAGGAGCACTGCTTCATAGTTCCAAGGTTACGCACATTTACACCTTGACAAACAAACCTCACTGGAGAAAGAAGCCACTACTTGAAATGACAATAAGTCAACATTCATACTCTCCCAAGCATTTCAGCATTGGTGTATTATAAAATGAAACACCACATAACAAGTAGTAAAAGTAGCTGCTGAGACTGTAACTTCATGTAAAGAAACTGTAAGAGTGTCCTTTCAAAAGAACAATGACAGGAGCATTTCTAGTGTCCCCTCGACACCATTATAAAGGCCATGGATGCACAAACAGAACTGGATACAGCGTTGAAGGCAGGATCTTGTTCATTCCCATGAAAGTTGCTCCGTGGTGACTGAAGCAAAAACGTTCAACTACCATATAAAATTACCCAGATGATTGGTACTGTTTCCACATCAGTAAGCCCATAGAGCAAACACACTGGAGACCTCCGCCTGCCAGGCTGATTAACTTCCTGTTTAGCTCTCAACTTGAATCGGGATAAAATGATTTACTGGTGCAGCTCTTCTCGACTTTACAAATGTTCTTGAACTGAATAGATCAAATTTTGATAGTAAAATGAGTCATTCTGCGGTGGCTGTGATGCTCAAAAAAGTATCCACAGATTTACAGACATCTCTTTCAAAATTTGAATCTATGGAAAAAAGACTTTTAGGGCATCATGGTAAAATGTGGCCCTGGAGACAGCTGTAGCAGTAATTACCATTTTTAGTAATTTGGCAGGTTTTTATACGTCTGTCTGTGTGATTATGGATAGATTGTGTCACCATGATAGCACCACAACAATGCAAAACACTGTCAAGAAACTTTACAGGTGTGCAGTTGAGATCATATTAAAGGCTGGGTTTGAAGATGGGTGTGACTAGATTAATCCCATCACAAGATTATTTCTATTTCTTTTTTCTTTTATTTCTGATTCTCCTATTCGAAAATTTGGGGCTTCACACTATTTTATACAATAATAAACTAAATTTATTTGGGTTTTGGACTGTCGGTTGCAGAAATCAGGACATTTAAAGATGCCATCTTAGAGCTTGGAACTGTGACGGGCTTTGTTCACTATTTCTTGACCAAACAATTAATTAATTAATGCAAAATAACTGGCAAATGTATTCATGGTGAAAATAATTGTTAGTTGCTCACTGTCCTATTACATGCTATTTTTTTTAAAACAACTATTGTTTTGTGAAGTATGTTATTTTGTAACTCAAAACTAAATAATTTGGCTGCAGAAATCAAACCTGTGGTGCTTATGTCACTGGACTGGTCTCTCACACCACGAGGCCACTCTGAGTAGATGTGCAAAATGCGCTTGTGTCAATACAGACAAGCCTAATGGTCTGTGTGTTTAGACCCTTCAATGGGACGACACTGGGGCTTTGACCGGTTATAATGGGAACACCAGTGTGTGAAATATGTTATGCAAAGGAAGCAGGCGAGTGATGTAGCAAAGGGCCACCGTTTGGCACTAAGTCGAGAGAGTCAGCAATAAAGAGGGGGCTAAAGTAAACAGGCCGCTGACATTCAGTTTTGGCCGCCGCACCACAAGCAAGAGGCGCCTTCCAAAGTTGGCCGAGGGAGTGCTCAGACGCACCGCGGTCACCAGGCAGGGGGATGACCTCTGAAAACCTCAGCATTCATGGTTTGAAGCTTTACATGTTGTTTGCAATATAATAAATTACAGTATGTTTGTTGTAATAGTAGTTAAGTTGCAGCGCTGCAGCTAATGTCCTCTGGCAAAAATGGAAAAAAAAGCATTGAGCCTTGACCTTATTTATTTTATTAAAGAATAAAGAGCACTTAACCCTCCTACGTTTCTTTGTTTCATGTGAAAAATTATTTTGTATTCTGTGAAAAAACAAGACTCAGTCTAAACCATGTATGAAGGCCGAACCACTTCTAAAAACCGAGAGGGCTTTTCATTCAAAACAAGGCCTTTCCTGGGTTTGTTTTTTGTTGTTGATGTCCTGGGACTACAGTCTCTTTCAAAATAAATGCACTACATCAGCAGAACACCTGGAATGAACCCTTTTTTCCTTCAACAACAAACGCCAGCCAATGCACTCCTGATTAGGTTTAGGCAACAAAAACGTGACTGGCTACAGAAAGAAATAAGAGGGTTTGGCTTTACAATCATGTGGGACGTGAACACGGACGTGAAAGTTAGTGGATGTTGGACCCATCCACCAAAGGACAGCTTTCACATTGGCGACAAAAGGAAAGCGCCGGTACCTGACAACTTCGGAATGAGACTGTGTTGGCTGGTAACATATTCGCCATTACAGTGTTTCTGTGCAAAACTGGTGGAGTGGATCCAGTTTTAGAACCAGAGCTAATCTGGTGAAAAACGGGTGTAAATAAATAGGCCTATTGGTCTCCAAATCATTTGAGATAAAAAATAATATGACACGTTTTTGCATGCTGACCGTGCAGACATTAAATGCATGGTTGAAAATACACCATTTTGAACCATACAGTCATAAAAGTGCCACATTCCTGGATCTGATTATCCTTTTCTTTTCACTGACACATGGTCTGCCCCTCATTTTCAAGTTATATAGCAAATTAGGCCTTGAAGGGAGAAGATACAGTAAACACTGCTTTATCCTAACATCCGACCCTGATGAATGCAACATGTCATGAGTTACAGGTTAGCGAGAGAAGGAATTTGTAAAATAAATATTGCAGGATTTTAACCTTGACATTGTATGTATATTGTTAAATGTATAATTAATGCATCAAACATTACAAAAACTCTTATTGTTTTAATACTCCCTGAAAAAATGTAAACTATGTCGTGCTGAGTGGGAGTTCTGTGGTGGAGCTTTTATGTGAATTATTATGCTGAGCGCCCATTCATTTGCCTGGCCTTGGTTCCCTCCGTTCTCACAGACAAATGTCAAAAGAAGTCATTGCTTCTGACAGCTGAAATATTAACAGCAAGTGGTGTGGAAGTCGCAAATGATGAATAAAACATAACATGTCGTGTTTGACAATTCCATCGCTGCTAATAAAACTGTGGGCGTGCTGGGCTTTCGCCAATCATCATGCTGACAGCATTAATTGAAATGGCAACATAATTAAAAATCCAATTAATCATGCAGCCCTAATGGATGGAAAAATGTAAAACTGCGGATTGACCTTCAAAATGGAATTTGTTCATTGCTCATACATAAAAAAAGAAAAAAAATCTATATATATATAAATATTTTTGGCCTTTCACATTAATTGGAGAGGTACTTTTTGTGCCCTGAGACAAACATGCAAACAATAATTTGGGGTTGAATGGTTTGTGACGGACCAGCCAATTAAATTATAAATTATGAAAAGTCATTTAGGCCATAACTGGCAGATACTGTATGTGATTTGATGCAAGTGATTCCAATAGAGCTAAAGGGTAAATACATAGCTGAGTGAATCATAAAAACAGCCATGAAAAACAAGCACAATTTGCCATAAATTGCTCTCTCAGATGAAATCTAATATGTCATTGTTAGTTTTTGAAACTCAGAGCTTCCCTCTTTTCAAAATAATTGCTGCACAATTTAATTTTCATCATTAAATCAAATTTAGCATAATTAAAAACTGCACTAATCTCATGTAAACCTCTATGCCTTTCAAAAACAAATAAAAGGTTAGCGTCTAATCCCCACCAGCAGGAACACGGCTACTGTGTCAATCCATTTGATCGATCACCAGACGTGTGGGAATAAGTCTAATCCCATCTTTCCCTCCGACATCGACCTGTGGGCCCTGACATGATCCTGTTTCCAGGATGAGCCTGACTCCTGGGCCACTGACACACAAACCATTTGAGCTCAGCTCACATCCGAGGAAAAACTCATCCGGACACATTCAGCTACAATAGTGTCACGCTCGGATTGGCTCTGTGAGCACTGTCATGGCCTTTTGAGCACGAAGAGGGGGTTTTGGGTGGCAAGGGCTGTGAAATAACAGAGGGGGGGGTGAAAACACTCTGCCGTGTGTTGACTGTCTGTCGAGCACTAAAATGAACCACTGTGCTGTATGTGATAAGCAGCAGATCAACAATAATACTAATCAAAACTGTGATGGGGGACGATATTTGTCATCCATTTAGGGATCCTGACACAGATTTTTGTGCCTCCTAGTTTGGCGATTGCACCATTGTCTACTTCATTCTGCTGACAGGAGATGAAGACTATAGTCAAACCTGGAGGCTAAATTGTTGTGCATGTCTGCTGAACTCAAGGATCATCCCTTTTATGTCAAAAAAGCCGACCTCCCCCTTTTCCAGCAGACACTTCAGAAAAGCAAACAATCGGGTCCAGGAATAGCAGCGGCATTGTTGCGTCCCCACGTTTCTCATAAGGGCCCTCCACTCCTCCTGCCCTCCTCCCAGAGTTTCAATCCAAACCTGAATGAGGCCCAAACAAAAAGGAGCTGTCAGTGGTCCGCTAGACGTGGTGGATTAAGCAGAGAAATGAAGACCTGTCGTAGACTTCAGCCAAATAGACTCCCTGTATCTAAGCGGCAGTGGCAAGGAGCCACATTTCTTTCACGACTGCCTTTTAATGAGCTCTAATTAAATATCCGTGGGCTCAGCAATTGTCCAGGGGTAAGTGTTGGATCGCTGACCACCTAAGAACAGAACAAGAAGAAACGGGAGAGAAGAAGTCTCAAGGGATAACCTGCTGGAGCCACCCTGTCTTTCTATAGTCTACAAACCACTGGTGTCCTGGTAAACATTTTGCACAAGTACCTCCATCCTATGATTGTATTAAAAAAAAAAGACAGTTGAGTTTACAGCCACTCTCTGTCAGACTGTAATGCTAATTGTAGAGAAAACCAAACTGAGAGATAAATAAAAGTATTGGGTGAAGTTTGTAACAACCATTAATGCCTGCATGTTGTCACACGACCTATCTATAGACTGTAAAAATAATAGACGTAGCTACTGTGACGCCACCCATTGGATTGTGGACTCCTGTTCTGAAGCCTTGAGTTCGGCATTACTGCTTTTGCCATCTTGGCTTTTTGGAGACAGAAGTGATCATATTTGTGAGAGAGGCTGGTGCTGTGGAGGAACGACCCTGTCTCACTCCAACGTCGTCGAAATCCAGCACTTGGGTGGTCAGACACTGACGAAAAAAGACATCCTTTAACGCACTATGATACGCAGCTGGTCATCTGTAGGGTTTAACGTGCTCTGCGGCATCGGGGGGAAACGTGGCGGTACACGTTGGAGAGTGGTGTCCGCGTCCCATAAGATTATGACTGATGTAGTGTGTTTCTTTTGAAAGAGACTGTATGTAAACGGTAAATTTCCTGTGTAAAAGGAAGTGTATTTTGAAAGGAGACAATATGTAACAGGCAGACCTTGACAGAGCGTCCCAGAACATCAGTTTTATCTTGGCATGGAAATCCATGACCAAACAGTGATATGTAATGACGTCGGAGTGAGAATGTGTTGGGAGGAACGAGAGGTAGATCTGAGTGGAAAGCTGGGGACACTATCGGCAGAGAGCCTGTCACTGAAAGCAGCCTGCTCTTAGTCATGCGTAACTTTAAGCCTTAATAAAATGTAAACAGGTGAGTAATATAAAAATTCACCACCTGTGCTGTTGTCATAAAGGTGCAAATTAGCTATAGAGACCAAAAATGTTCTTTGTACCAGGCTGTAAACATGTTTTTTCTGTAGTAAAGTTGGGCATTTTAACATGGGGGTCTATGGGGATTGACTGGCTTCTGGAGCCAGCCTCAAGTGGCCGTTCAAAGAACTGCAGTTTTTGGCACTTCTGTGTTGGCTCCATTTTCCAGCCCCGAAGGTTGCCACCTGTTGTTGCTGTACAAAATAACTTGCCAGCTGTCAATGTGCCTGTGATGCTCGAGGATAAGTTGGGGGATCACCACAGGCATTAGGATTCATCCTCTGGGAGCCATGAATGTACCAAAATTTGTGCCAATCCATCTGTTGAGGTGTAACAACTCACTGAATATGCGAAAACTGTGACTTGCTGGTCACACAAGAGGAAAGGTCACGGATCCACCAAAATCATTAGGATTCATCCTGCAGTTGGTTTCGGCAGCATTTTGTTACTATAGCAACCCCTACAGCACAGCAGTCTGAAGCCCCTCTCCTTTGTATTGTGGCATTTTTTGATATTTCATATTTTTCTGGGTCAATCCTCGACAACGTTGATTAGCAACACTGGTTGCCAAATATTTTTTGACAAATAATTGTGTGCTCAAAGTTTTCAACCTTTGTCGGAAGTTTGTTTAGTTTGCTGCATAGCTGTGCATCTATACAATTTATAAAGGCACACAAGTAAGTATAATGTAAACACTACATTAATTATAAATAAGTTAATTTTAAGTTGCACAAATTTTACCCACAGTGGAGAAAAACCACAGTTTGAAGCTGGTGATGTGCTCTCACCTCTCACACTCAATTTAGCTAAGTGTTGCTGAATTAAGTGGTGAAAACTCCTGTGTTCAGGCATGCGTGTTGTTTCTCCTAAACTAATTTCGCACATAGAACCCTGGGATGGATCAAGCTGTCCATCATGTACTTACAGAAAAACAGGAAGACAATAACCAGCTGTAATGTATTTTTCTGCTCATTCTCTTAAATGCTGAAACTCTTCCTCCCACAGTATTCAGTGGGAGGAAGAGTTTCAGCTATCTGCATTACAGTGAAAGTGAAGGCCATGGAAAAAGCCTCGCTCTGCAGCTTCCGATACATCATTTTGTGTCACATTCCTGTGCACGGTCCGTATGAACACCTTCCAGCAAGTGCGATTCCTTCCACCTGGCTGTCTTTTATTCATGGCTGCTTCTCTCTGCACCATTAAGCAGCTGAGGTACCACCGCTCTAGGAGGATGCTTAGCCTGTGGTACACTTATAAAGAGACGATCAGGTACTGTCTCTGGTATTACAAAATATATATTTCAAACTGCTGAGAGAGGTGAATTACATGTTACATGTTGTTGTCTCAACAGGCAGTTAAGTCTGTGTGTAGCTAGCATATCCTTAAGCCTCAACAGGCTCCAGCTTTATAGCTCACAACTAAACTTGAATAGCGAGAAGAGCACTCTGGTCAAGACAAGAAAACAAAAATAGCAGTGACGACCTATGTTGGGTCATACATGGCCCTGGATGCTAATCACACAGCTTTACATTAAGGGTGTGAGAAAATATTGATACGTACAGTATTGAAATATCATGTTTTGTGATACCTATTGATTCTCAGAAACACTTTAAATTTATATTATATTATATAGATATATATTTACATCCCGTTGATATTCAAATATGCTTAAAAAGTCTGCCTCAATATACTGATTAAAAAAAGAATAACAAAATGTGCTATGGTAAGACAGGCAACCACCCACCCACTTCCAAATAATCATTAGCAACTGTAATCATAATCATAAATAAGCAGAACAAATTTCCATTATTATTACTTCAGGAGTGCAAGCGCGCACACGAGAACGCAGTGTACAGAGAGGCAGTTACAGCTGCAGGCTTTGAGGGTAAAAACAGAGTTCAAATGACGTTTTTCCAAACAACTTTTTATGTCGGGGCTTCAAGTCACTACGTATGAGCAGTATGGAGATATTTTGTGGTTTCAATTATGTGTTTTTGGACGTTTGAATCTGGGGCGATGTAAGCCTCCATTAGGTGGAGTTTTGTTGCTACCTCCTCTCCCCTTGGATCTCCACAAGTGATGTGAGGACTCTAAAACTTCACCTGAGCCTCCCTCGGCATATGGGTGAGTAGATAATGCCACTACACATTCTTACTTTACATGGACGTGTATGTCTAGAACTAGCATGTAAGGTAAGCTAAGCTGACTGTAGCCTCAGGATTTAATGCTTAGCAGCTACTAGCATTTCTAACAGGTTATGGTTTGTCATAAGGCTGTATGTTTATGGCACATCATTATTCAACCAACCATTTTGTTTGTGTCCAGATATTATGGGAGGATGAGGCACACTGTCTGTCTTCACAGGGAAAACAAAGAGATGGTTGTATGATATCTTTTTAGCTCTGGAGGGAACTTTCTAAAGTCTGATGAAATTACTCATGTCATCTCAACTCTGGTTTGACGACTACAGCTTAAATGAAAAAAGTCTGCGTTATAAACTCTTGGCATGCAGTTTGACTTTTGTAAAGTGTGAACAACTTGATCAATATGCATTATGGCCAGAAGCCACGTATTGACCCATAAGAGTCAGGGTATGTTGGTTTCTGATGCACTGACTTTGAACATTTTTTGTAAATCTCTTAAGTTTCTGACTCCATTTTTTCTATACTAAAATATGTACCTGTCAAAACAGAGCCTGCCACTAATTGGCAGCTAGAAATTATGCTCTATAAAACTGTAACTGCAAGGCATTTTTGCGACGTGTCATAATATTGCCTTCTACCTCTATTATATCTTGCCTTTTCCACAGAGTTGCAATCTAAAACTACTTATCCATACAAAAAGTTCTCTTGGTGCAGCCACTGAAGTAAATCAGCCAATGAGATTATTTCTGCCTGAGCAGCTGAGAAATGTTCTAATTCTGAACCTCACCAAATAAGCATTTGGCTGAGATAATGTGTCTACTAACTGCTGCCTTCTCCTATGAATCTCCCTCTAAGTGCTTATATAACTGGAGTTGTATTTCTGTTAATGTTTTGTCATTAAAATCGACTTGTTTATGGAATGTTTTGATTCCCCCAGTTGATATGTGGAGGAGCCAAAGACATAATGTCTTGAGAGGAAAGCAGAAGAGAGGATACAAGGGAGGAACAGAGAGAGACACACACACAAAGAGAAAAAGACGCCTGCACAACTTGTCTGAACTGAAGATCTGTCTCATGACTTAAACATTCTGGGGGATAAAATATGCCCACACTGCAGGGATTCTTTTCCCAGAAAAAAAACTTGCAGCTTCAGCAGTGCGAGAGGCATGCATCAATGGAGTATTGTATCAGTGTGTTGTGATCATATTGCGCTGCCTCATGGTCGGTACAAAGCTGCAGTGATCACACTGTGGATTTATGGAAAAAGTGGTAAAACAATACCTTTGCATCTCAGAAACAGCATAGTAATGGGATATAATGAACCACTGTAATATGCCCTGTAATGAAAAACCTCAGCAGGTAACCCCTCACACAGAAGGAGACTTTACCCTTTGGTATCACAGTGGTATTTTGTAATAAAAAAAAACCTGTGACTCATACTTTGCTGCATATCCTGTACTTCCCTTGTTTCCTATTGCTCTCTGCTGTCTTCAAACATATCATGTAAAATCCCTAAAAATGCTTCAAACTATAGCACATATCCCAGTGTCATGGTATGCAGTAAAGTACTACAGTACACACATACCCTAAGGCCTGGAAAATGCAAGGTCGAACACTGGGTGCTTGTGCCAACTTTGAACGGTGTGGAGGCAGGCTGCATCTGAAGTTGCTAAAGGATCATAACCAGCAACATATCATGGCCTACTAACTAGAAATCCCGAGTTCAGAGCTGGTCTTCTTGCAGGGTTGTTTTAAAAGTGTGTATTAGGCCTAAAATATTGTTTGTGGAACAGATGTAAAGCTCTGAGTTGCCCTGCACTAAAGTGATCAACTTCTTCTCCATATTTATCATTAAGTGATATTTACAGAAGGAAGGGAAGATATCTGCTGGCTGTGATTGGTCATTCCTCGTCACATTCCAAAAGTTGAACTATCTCAGGGTGCAGCCCAACGGCGTTGCTCTCGCTTTCGGGCTCGTCAGAACAGCTTCTAAAAAAAACACTCTTCAAAAAGATATCCCCTCACTTTGTGTTTTGATGATGGTGTTGGAGAGAGCTGTCTAAAGGCCTGGACACACCAAGCCGATGGTAATGTTGGGCCGTCAGTAAGCGTCTGTTGCCCTTGTCTTTGCAGTGTGACCCGCGCTGTTGGCCCCTATATGCCATTATCGGCTCCTGTTGGCTTTGTTTCAGCCAATTCGGCACGTTGAATTGGTGTCAGAGACGGTGGGGCCCATTGGTGAATGAAATCACTCTGATTGGCAGTTCAGCTAAGCTCATGAGAAGAGAAACAGAAGTGAGGAAAGTAAACAAAGGCTAAAGTCAAGAGGGAGTGAGACCAAAACAAACTTGTTACATAAGATAACACTATTTTTCTCTAGCCATTGAGCTCTTTCGCAGAATAGTTTCATGATGAGTTATTGTTCACTTCTGCATGGTAAGTATTCTCCATTCTTTCAGAACTGGATTGTGTTGTTAAAGAGCTAACTGGCTAACTACTGTCTTGATGGGCTTCCAGTTTTAATTTTGAATGATGAATACACACTACTGCCAGCTGCTGGTGTGGAGAGTTATTTCCTCTCATGCAAGCTCATATGTGCTAGTTAGCCGTCAACTGTAGTCTTGAGATGCGTTCATGTGCAACTTTTGGCTGAGGCAGACTAGATTAAGTATGTCACTGATACATTGGCAAAAAAACCTGGAACTTCTAGCACAGAGCGCTTCCTTCCACCATTTACCAAAAACTGTCAACCATCTAAAAACATAACGACATAAACAAATAAAAGATACTGACTACACTTACTATGCTAATAAAGCGTCTGCTAGTTGCCGATTTATGTGCATAAAAGACTCCTCATCTGTATGGCTGAATGCCTCTGATGTTTCCTCTAACATTTCTGGATGCGCACTGCTCTTCCAGTGGTCAACCTAGCAGCGGTGGTGGAGGCCAGATCCAGAATTTGTCAATAAAGTAGAAAGAGTAGATCTGTTTCCTGCCCCTTTTCAGAGTTTTTTTTACTACTATGCAGGAAAACTATGTTAAACAAAATATTAGTATTAGTATACCAAGCGCACAAAATTCAACCGTATCAAATAAATTCTGGTGAGATGGAAAAACTGCATGTCTAAAAATGCAATCAGTCGTTCTCAGCTGTTGTTGCCACAGAGCCGAGGACCTGCAGTATAGCTGCCAGAGGCTTTACATTAAATATACACCACACAGCAGGGAACAGCTGCATGGCCAGCACGAGTAAGAGACTCTGTTTGTGCTTCTGGGCATTAAAAAGCATCAAGGTTAAGTTCATTTTTTAACTTGTAGTAATTTGTCTAAATGAGCAACTTAATTTAATACAGCCTTTGTAGTCAGCCATGCAAACAACAGAGATCATTATCAACGTTATTATGACTTCATGTTCAGCAATCACTTGTGACCTTCCTCTCCCTCATCATGGGTATAAAATGAAACCAACAAACTCAAGCTTTGATGTGGTTGAAATATTTTTATGAGAGATTTATGATTTTTGGTTGTGATTTAACCTCCAGCAGCCTTGTCCTGATTGGCCATGACATGTCACGTTTACCCTTTTGTATATGAGAGAGAGGTGGGAGGCTGTACTGTATCTATAACAAGACTGGGAAAGTAAGTCAGAGGGTCCATTGCTGCTGTTGCTAACACTCCACAAAAACTGGAATGCAGTGAAGGTCAGATTCCATTAGAGAAGTGTTATACAACCCAGGGTGGGTGGGAGGCCACAGAGGAGGGCTTTCGCTCGCTTGCCTTGCTGACTTCAGAAGCACCACAAATTCCTCAGGGGTATTTATCTGTAGCCAGGTGATTTCCAGGCCTGAACACAGTCAGATTGAGCCACAAGGGGAAAAGAAGGCAAGGTAGGAGAAGGACGAGGAAAGAAGAGAGAGATGTACGAAATGTACCCAGGTGATCACACATTTAAACAACTCCTTTAATGAAAGGAGAGGAAAGGTTGGTGTTGACTGCATTTGTAGCCAGGTGGATAACAGGCGGGGCAGCCTCCGACTGAGGCAACAAGGAAAGGAGAGGAAAGGAAAAGTGTATCTGAGCTCAGGTGATTCTCGGTTTAAACAATGAGAAAGAAATAAAAGGAAATAGTTGATCTGGATCCAGGTGACATGCAGGCTTGGCCACATCCTCAGCAGGGGGAGAAAGAGGGGAAAGGAAAGGAATGAAGAGATGGAGAGGGATTAGTGAAAGGAGTAGTGTTTATCTGTACCCAGGTAATTTACATGTTTTGGACTGAATTGGGAAGGGGAGGCAATCTTCCTAAATTTTAGCAGCCTCAGATTATTCATGAGGAGGAGAGAAGAGGAGAAAAGAGGAAAGGGAAGGAAAGAGAAAGAGCAAAATGGAGGACAGGACAGGTTAGTGTTTATCTCTGTCGCAGGGATTTTCAGGTTTAGCCTTCTCACTGAGCCTGGACTTGCAGGTAAGGAGAGGATGAAGGAAGCAAGGGATAGAGGGAAGGAAGGATGAGACAGAAAATGGAAGAAAAGGTTGGGACAGGAAAGGAAAGGAAGAATGTAGGTGAGGAAAAGAGATCTGCGCTCAGGTGATCTTTGGTTTGAACCATAAGGAGAAGGAAAGGAAGGAAATAGTTTACCTGCATCCAGGTCAGATACGTGGTTGACTATTCCTAAGAGGAGGAGGAGAAGGAAAAGGAAAGGAGGTAGGAAGAGAGGATAGGAAAAAAATCCAGGTTAGTGCTTAATGGATAGAGACTTTTTCCCCCCCGGACACAAAACCCACTCACACCCACTAACATCTGGCTTTTGTCTTTAGTGGTGAAGGTTTCAATCAACATTCACTCCCAGGTCAAATGACTCAGCAGTCGTCGTGGGAATTTATCAGCTCCAGCTGTGATCAGCTTCGATCAGCGGTGATGACAATATGACACCCGGGCACAGATTGTAAAAATAAAGGACGTAGCAACCGTGATGTCACCCGCTGGTTTGTGGACTCCCGTTTTGGGGCCTCCAGTTTGGCACCTCAGCTGTCGCCATATTAGTTTTTGGAGCTAGAAGTGAACATATTTGGGCGAGAAGCGCTGTGGAGGAGTGAGGGGTAGATCTGACTGAGAAGAACACGATTGACAGATTGACATTCTCACTCTGACCTTTTCAAATATCGACGTTTGGTCATGGAGCTTCTGCATCCAGATAAAACTGAAAGATACCCTTTGTGCGTTGGTCTTTGACATTCTGGGACGCCGTGTCAACTTCTGCCTGTTACATGCACTGTCTACTTTCAAAATACACTTCCATTTTCACAGGAAATTTACAGTTCACGTACAGTCTCTTTCAAAATAAATGCACTACATCGGTCCAACGAATTGACTTTTTTTTTTCCTTCGACAACTAACGCATGTGGTTAGGTTTAGGAAAAAGAACACGGTTTGGCTTTATAATGTTACAGGACACGAACACCGCTCTCCAGGGTGAAAGTCAGTGTTTGTTGGACCTGACCACCATCCCTCCTGCATGCCGACTTGGACTTCGCCACCTTAACTTTCGTTCTTGTCCTGTTGTTAAACTATAACAGTAACTGGCCACATATCATGGAGCAACTTCGGAGTGAGACCAGGTCGTCAATTATGTTAACAGGTGAGTAAAAAAAAAAAAACTAACCCCTGTACAGTTGTCATGAACGAGGGAAATTAGCTATAGAGACCAAAACCGCTTTTTGTACGAGGCTGCAAACATGTTTATTTCTGCTGTTATCCTGGACGTTTTAACATTACGGTCTGTGAGGATTGACTTACTTCTGGAGCCAGCCCCAAGTGGTTAATCAAAGAACTGCAGCTTGTGGCACCTCTGTGTTAAATACCTTCTCTGTCCAAGCAGCACTCGAACATCGTTCAAGATTAGTAAGTTACTGAATAAGTAACAGATATAAAAATAAGACAACCACCATATCATTTTCACTGGCCTCCATGCTGCTTTCTACTGTTTACTAACCTGATTTCGGCCACATTTACCATGTCAAAAGTGACACGACAGTAAAAAAAAAAAAAAAAAAAAAAAGAGTTTTTGTTGGAAAAGGAGTATGTCTGTATGCAGCAAAACCATCCTCAGATTAAGTCAAGAAGGAAAGGAAACAAAGGGAAAGGAGAGAAGAGACAGATGTTGGTAAGGTAAGGACAGTGTTTATCTGAACTGAGGTGAGCCGCAGTTGACAATATGGGTAAAGGAAAGAAAAGAAGGGAGGAAGAAACAAATGAAAGACGAGACAAAGGCTAAAGGCTAGTGTTTAAAGCATTTATATAAATGATTTACAGTTGAGACCATCCTTAGATTCAGCCGTGAGACGGAAAGGTTCAATGCAGGTTTTGTCACCCATAGACTGATCTACGAAGGAAAGGGAATGAACATTTTTTTGTGCAATACAGTATACGCCCAATAAACCAATACACCAGAATGCTTTTTAACTCAATCATACCCTCTCAGCCCAACCCCCACCACACAAACACTCTCTCTTTCTCTCTCTCTGTCTCTCTCTCTCTCTCTCACACACACACACATGCACACTGTATCACGCATTTCTGCTGTCCTTGTGACAGAGGATACAATGCTATCTCTGATGCCTAATCCACAGCAGCATGGGGATACTGGAAGGCTCATGACACAAATTGAACATTTCAACATGGTGTGCAGGAGTGCAAGGACCAGACTTACCCTATCAGAAATCTAAATGACGTGTCCTTTGTGCCAATTCCAGTGTACGTTCAGGAAATGGAACAAGGGATTGTGGGAGACATCTATTTTATGTTCTAAACCCTTCAATAAAACTCGCACTTCTTTTATCCCCACCACCTCCGTGATAACAAAGGAGGTTCTCTGTTTGTGGAGCCGACTGTGCCTTCAGTTTGATGCATTGAGACATTAGCATTTAGATAACCCCTCTGAATATAGGACGTGAGGGAATTGGAAACAGGAACCGAATAAATACTGTGAATAATCAGAAGTTACATTTTGAATTAACATAAGTTTGTCTTTTATCCTTAAGAGAAAGCCGGTAACAACAACTGAAACATCTGGTTTGGCGTTCTCGTCCCACACTGGAGAAAAAACAGGGACACAAATAAAAAAGAGGTTATTTTTACTTGACGGCTGTGACTAAATCGACTAATGCTCTGAATTCGTTTTTCCCCTTAATCAAATCACAGATGATTTGCGGTCATAAGCCATTTTTCCTCCTTTTGACAGATAACACTCAGTCAAGAGACTTTCATAAAAGTAAAATATAGTTAATTATTAAAGTTATGAAACCTTTAATAAAAACACATTCCTGTCTGCCAAAAATGATGTTCTTATACGTCTGACAAGAAATGACGCTTCCATTTTCCATTTTGAAAAATAAAGTTTATTCACTTTCAGGCTGTAATTCAGAGGAGAAGAATGATAACTCTGATAAATGAATGTGGTATCAATCTTTTCATCTAACTCTCGGCAAGAAAGCAAATGGGCATGTTCCCAAAATGTCGAACTATTCCTGTAAGATTAGGCAGAGACTGTGGTTTTAGCTAAATATCAGAAAAAGATCTGTGTATTCTGACAACTGCTTCTAGTCTGTGTTTGTCCCTCAACTTAATCAAGGGTTAAGCGACACACTCCGAGGAGGTGTACTGTCTTTTCGAAGTCAGAATGATCTTTGGAAATACATTATTTATTGTTAAGTTTGACTAAAATTTGCACAATTGCATTCAAATTTTCTCTGAAATACAGTTTGCAGGCAATAGTTCTTATATTTATTCATTTTCTTTTGTTTAATTTTTACTCATTTATCTATCGTCAGTTCTTATATGTTCTTACCGTAATGTCTTGTATATACATGTACTGCAAAACAATGTGCGGGCTGGTTTGATGTCTTTTTCAAAGTGCTATCTGGCCTGACTGGTTTTCTGCACTGGGTGGTGTTTTAAGTGATAGAATAGATTTGTAGTACTGCTACCTTTAGCAGCAATCATTTGGTGGCATAATTTGCAGATGATTTTAGTCTGTTCTACATCTGCTGTCCTGAAACCGCAACAGATTCAGACTCCAACCTTGTCACATATTGACGCTTGGTCATGGACTTTCTACGTCCAGATATGACGTGTAAGGTACCCTGGGTGCGTTGGTTGTTGACGTTCTGGGACGGTGTGTCAAGTTCTGCCTTTTCACCAAAAATTTACCGTTTACATACAGTCTCTTTCAAAATAAATGCACTACGTCAGTACAACACTGCAAATTTATTTATTTATTTTTCCCTCCAACAACTAACGCACGTGGCTGGGTTTAAGCAACAAAAATACATGGTTAGGTTTAAGAAAAAAGAACAGGGTTTGCTTTAAAATCTTACAGGACGTAAACACCGCTCTCCCAGGTAAAAGTCGGTGTTTGTTTCACCCATCAACCACCCGTCCCACCCAGCCTACTCAGACTTATGCTGGCTTCATTGTCGTTCTCGTCCTGCTACGTTCTCCTCCTGACGCCGCAGAGCGCCATTAAACTGTAATGACGACTGGCTGCTGATGTTAAAGGATGGCTTTGTCAGTGTCTGACACTACAAGTGCCAGATTTCGACGACTTTGGAGTGAGATCGGGTTGACTACCTCTAGATGATAAGAACTCAATGATCGACTCCAAACTGATGGGTGAGATTTATCAATTTGGGATGCATGTGAAAGAGAAAGAGACAGTCTGCACGTTTAAACACGGCTTGCTTTTAATGCATAAATAAAATACTAAAATGTTTAAAAAAACAAGTTTAATAGTTATATTTTATACATCACCCACCATGACTTTAGCCATGCGCTGCAGTAGCTTGAGCCGGGCAACATTGAGGACACAGAACAAAGACTCCGCTCTAAACCAAACCATCCACTTGACCTCCTCTCCATGACTTCTGAGCAGTACAAGAATGTCACATTAGCTATGCTGAAAGCAGGTCAGGGTTTGAGGTAAAACAGCCTTTTTGATAGAGCAGGAAAACGTTGTAGGTTTTCCAAATCATTATTTCATCATTTTTTCCATAAGCTACTAAATGTCACATAATTTGTAATGACCAGTACAGGCTATAGTTATTCAATTAAATGATTCAAACCTTGGGTCTCCATTTGAAAGCTCACATTCTACCTGGTAGTTTTCCGCTCTTAGATTTGCCTAATTCAAATTGGTCATTTAACATAATCGACTCTGAAAAAAGTCAGATAAAAAGGTCATCATAGCAGATGACAATTTTGTTCAGTGAAAACCTGTCATTCAGAGGTGCCAAAATGTCTCCACGACTGGTTAATATTCAAACCAATTGGCACAGTGATCTCCTGGGCCTCTGAGGTCTGTCCTAATTCATCACTCATGATTCTTCCCCTGTGCTCTTTTATTATTTCCACATCCAGGCCGTTCATTTGATTTGAGTCGCCAATCAGAGTGTGATGAAAATGGCTGGAAACCTCACAGAGATCGATCTTAGCTCTGTCTTCATGCTGAGAAAGACACGGCAAAAATATTCTGTTACAGGGGCGTTCCACTGATGTTGGCTTTTAGGGTGTTATTCTGCAAAAGAAGACGTCATCTGACAAGTTCCCAAAGGTTTTGTTTTTACTTTTGAGTTACTGAAAATAACAAAAAAGTCCCTGGAGTTACGCTTAATTAAAACTGCACCAAATGTTGGTGGACTTCTTCTCTTTTGATATCATTGTGAATTTTCTTTTCTGAGACCAAATTCACGTTTCATCTGAGCTGCAGAGAGAAAGGGAAGTGCTGGTGCGGCAGGGAGACCCCCGAGCCAATCAGTATTCCAGTCACCTGCTGCACAACATAAAGAGCATGCTAGCAAGCCGTGGACAAAGACACCCCAACACACAGCCCACCAATGCATATGGAGCCATACACACACACACGTAAACACAATCAACCACACACATGCTTTCAAAAACCTTCATTGAAATAAATTGCAGCCTCTCCGGCAAGCTGCACCTACAGCAGTTTCTTGGCTTCAGCAGCCGGCGGGGTGGAGAGGAGGGTGGGGTGAGGTGGGGGGGGCAGAGAGCCAGCAACAGATGATTAAAGTCTGACAAAAGGTTAGGAGACGTGACAACATGGCTGCAAGTCAATCAGCAGGGCGCAATATGAGCACCTTTCCCAGATTCCAGGTAATGGAGAAGAGGAGAGAGGGGGAGGAGGAGGTGTGGAGGGAGGGGGGAGGATGGGAGGGATAATGGAGTGATGTTGCACAACACGATCAACTTTCAAGACCCCTTTGAAGTCCAGAGTCAGAATTTACACCCTGAGAAGGAAAAAAACACGAGGGCATTTTCGCCGGACAACATCGGTGATTAAATGGTATTAGAGGGTTTTCCCCCTCGAGCGCTTGAATAACAACAGGTCAAATCAAGCATTTGCAATGAGTAAACCTGTCTGGGTAAAAACTCCTAAGGTTTGGAGAGCCTGTAGTGATGGCAGGTGGTAGTTAACATTTCAAAGTGTAAGCCCTCTGAATTCCTATGATAATGTCTTTTTTTTAAAGGGAACAGGAGGGGAAAATAAACAAAAAGGAGAGACAAAGACTTCACCTGAATGGAAGGTGGTGTTGTGGTGATGGAGGAGAGAGGGAGGAGCTGGGAGGAAGAAGAATTTCTGAGCTGTCACATGCTACGTTAGGGTGCAAAAACAGCTCACTGTGTTATCACAAGGGCATTTTGTCATTGACGCATCCACTTCTGCTGGATTTATAGTGGTCGAGTCGAGAGCAAGCTATTACCATTGATAATTGATGGCCTGTAGGTGTGTGTGTGTGCACATGGGTGAAAATGGGATATGTGGGCGAGTGCGTGTGTGTGTGTGTGTGCTCATGTTCATGCATGTATATTAAGTGTGTGTCAGTGTGGCTGCCTCCACCCCCAACACCCTCCCCTCAGTACCAATACCCACCTCCCCCTCCCGCGTCCCTGCCTGTCAGTGGTATGGGCCTCTGATTGGGGGCCCTGGGCTCAGTCGCCACGGAAACTGCACCAAAGCAAACAAAGGGGTGGAACGGAGCCGAGGGAATACGGTGACACAAAGGGGCTACCTAGCACAGTGGAAGATTTCAGGAGAGACTCACACAAAGCCGAGCCCGCCGCTCAACAGCAGAGCCGGAGTAGACGTGCTCGTTGTGACTCTCATTAACGCCGGCGCATCTTCACACTCATGAGCTGAAATCTGCAGTTTGCTGCTGTGCACAAGCCTCGAGATTTCAAATTAATTCCCCCGTTTTTTTCCCCTCCCTCCCCCGCTTTGGAATTGCTTTATTAACATATGCAAATGACAACGTTGGAGACGTGATTAGTCAAATTGCACAAATTTTCTGTGATTTTCCATGCAGTGCATAAATGGAGCCGGCCAAAGTCATTTCAATTCATCCTCCGCTTATCGCTGTGCATTTTGTCAATCAAACTGCAGCGGCTGACTATAAACCGATAAAGCTTTGATACCGCTTTAATTCCCATTGAAGCCTCAGCAGCGAGCAGCATTAGATGAATTCACACCAGCCGTAACAATAACAACAAAACAATAAGGTTATTAAGATTAGCTATTGTCAATAAACATTAAACCGCTTATGACAAATTAAACTCCAGAACCCTAAAATAATATAAAATCCAATAATAAGATGAAGGTTTTAAATATGCCATTCAAATCACCCAATATTCCCTCAGACAATGGGCTGCAGTGCTGACTGATGAGACATAAAAGCAGACATGGGGACATACAGGAAGTCATTCTGCTAAAGTGGGGATTACATTTTCTTAGGGGCCTGTGGTTGGTCCTGTCCACTGAGGCTCATTAAGAATGGCCTTGACATTAAGGGCCCTCTCTCTTTCAACCTGTTTGCGGCCATGATGCTGAGATCAAACAGAGTGCCATAGGTGAGGGCACTCTCAATGGCCTAAAGCTGGTCATTCATCCTTTTTAAAGACAGGAAATCAGGCTAAATGGAGGCCCGGCTCCTCCTTCTCCCCCGCTAAAGAGGCTTCAGAAGCTGCAGAGTTTTTGCAGTAAAGAATTTCAAGTGGCCGTGGGCCTTTGAGGGGGAGTGCAGAACCAATAAAACCCAGGATTACTTGTGTCAAAGAAACACACCTGCATTTCATACATTGTCCGTGCCTTTTCCTAATCACTAACTCCGGGCAGGCAGAAATGAAATGCCTCTTTTCCAGGAGAAATTCAACCCAAAACAACTTTGTTTTAGAATATTTTTTCACATGTTTTTACTTGTCTGGTGTGCATTTTCCAGTGTTTATGTCTGTGTGGTTGAAATACCACAGGGGGAAATAAAGGCCTTTTGTTTGACTGCGCTGACACATCTTTGACTTTTCAGCCTAGAAGTCAGAGTGCTGCGGTTTTCATCTTGTGCTTCTATTCTTCTATGCATGAAGGAACTTTTACTTTTACAAATAATAAGTCCATCAATGTAGTACAGCTACATTTTAATGCCATTAGTGACATGAATGGGTCAGATCAATGCACAGAAAATTGAGGGTCAGTTATATTTGGACCACTGCGCAGCACAGATTTAATTAGTGTTTGTCCGAATTGAGTAGCTGCTTCAAGAGCACATGCTGAAGGCCGGTCATTTATAATATCTTTGAATGTGACCCCTGTTATGCCACTGATCTTAAAGGGACAGTTCACCCCAAAATCAAAACTACATATTTTTCCTCTTACATGTCATGCTATTTATCAGTTGAGATTGTTTTGGCGTGAGTTGCAGAGTGTTGGAGATATCGGCCGCAGAGATGTCTGCCTTCTCTTCAGCATAAAGGAACTAGTTGACACTCAGCTTGTGGTGCTCAAGGTGCCAAAAAACTGTTTGAAAAACTCAACAGCAATGGCTCATTCAACAAACCATGACCCTGATACTCATGATAATCCATGATATGAGTAGTTTCATGTGGGAACTATTTTCTTTCTACCGAACTTCACCCACCAACCACCACCGCACAGGAGGAATTGTGCCTAGCACCACTGAGCTAGCTAATGTTACAGCTCACCCAAGGAGGACACCATAAACTTTACCTCTAGCACGTACGAGCACGACAACAAGTAGATGCACGCTTTCTTCTGTGCAGCAATACTGTTGGCGGGTGTGCTCTGGCAGAAAGACAATAGTTCCTACATGAAACTAGATTGATAAGCAGCACTACAAGTAAGTGTAGAAATATGTACTTTTAATTTTGGGGGTGAACTGTCCCTTTAGGTGTGTTAAAACAGCATGCAGAGTCAAATATAGTGTAAACTAAAAGCACATGGAAATCCACGAGTCACAGAAATAATTTGAGTTCAGGGTAAGTTTTAAGATGAGTGTGAGCTGTCTCACCCCCCCACACACTAAGCAGTGTGTACAAGTCATTGTGCTGGTTAGCTGCAGTTATCGTCTGCAAAATCAGAACTTTAGTTTTGCTGTTTCAGACACATTAACACTGCAACAGACCAAATGCTAAAACACTCCTGCAATCAAGTTTGCACCCAGAAAGTGAGGCAGAAATAACTTCACACTTAACACGAATGCTTCTCGACAGGAAATCAGTGCTGTTCTTATAATTTAGCCTCTGAAATAACAGCTGAACCATTACAGAGCATGTTAGACCTTTTTAGTGGAGCTCCCAAAGTTCCTAAATGTCACACTGAGCTTTAGGTAAATGTAGATAGATAGATAGATAGATAGATAGATAGATAGATAGATAGATAGACAATAACTCAACCATGGGCTACTTAGCACCCACGTTAAAAACATGCTGGGTTATACTAGCAGCAGATCCACTTGCAGCAGCAGCCTGATGAAGCACTTTATTCAAATTAAGGATTGTTTTTTCAGAGCAATGACATCATAAAATATGACAGACATTCAAAGCTTCATTTGAATCTAAAGAAAAAAGACATTTGGTTCAGCTCTAATAATGTCTGTAATATTATGTGATAGAGTTGTGCAGCCATACAAAACAAGAAGTCTTGGGTTTGATTATTTCACTTAGTCTTAACTTCATGTAGATTAAATTAAATGAGGAAATGAAACAGAACTGACATGTGTGATACTGTAAGACAGTGTGTATTAAGATGCTCCGAACAGAAAACTGTATGAGAGAGGGTTAAAACAATCCACTAAAATCCAGGATGATGACGACAGTAATATATATTCTTACATGCCAGGGTGGAAATATACAGAATATTAAAGCAAAATTAATTCTGGTAAAGGTCAACCTATGATCCAATCTACACTTATCAGCGCACAATGACAGGCCACTATGATTTTTTTTTTTTATTAAAAGGCTGTGATTGGCCTCATCGTAAAATTAAAATGATGCTACAAATCTGCCTTATGCTCCAGCAGTTGTGCAGGTACAGCCTTACACAGAGCAGTATCAGTATCCAGTATCTGGCCTCAGGGCTCGACATTAAAAGGTGCTGCATAGCCCTCATCGCTCAGTCAGCCTCACTCTCTCCCTCTATCGTCCCCTGTTTCTCCCCTCTCCCTCTCTCTCCCTCTCTCTGTCTCAGACAGATGTGTGATTGATACCCGTGGTGCAGGGTGATATGCTGTTTCTAATTTTAGCCTTGCTCACTTGGGGACTCACAGCAACAGGTAAATTGGACGCCGAAGCCAGAGTCCATCTGTACTGTAAATAGGCAAAGATAAATTATTTTCCATGACAGCCATAGATATGAATGATGTAGCACGTGCTGCTCACAGAGCGGCACATACAATCTATAAGAGCACTGTATATATGTAGAGCTACACTGAGTGCTCGTACCTGTGCACATGCTCAAAAATATTGACGTTTTTTTTCTGCATAGAGATGTTTTTGTGCATTTAAAAGGGGGGGGCAGGTGGAAGTAGTGTTTCTGGCAACGATTAGTAAAAAACAAAATATCAGTTATAAAAACATTTCTTGGAAGCTGAAATGATCCTAAATGGGGCACATAACATTTTCCTGATGACCAAATGACATTAGCCTGATGCTCAGTGCAGCAGGGAGATATTAAAGAAAATAAATGTCATGAAGCCCATAGCTCTTGTTCCGCAAAACAATACAGCAATGCAGCCATGGCATAGAGAAATATCCAGGGTATTCAGTATAGATTATTACAAGGCAGTTATTATAATGTGTATGGGGAAGGGTGGGGGCACATCCCTTCTAATATATTTTATATAATATTCATATATACTCATATATTATTAAAAAATATTAAGAAAAAAAAATTGCCATACTGCACCAGGCAACCACACACCGCTATCCAAAATAATCAATAGCAAATGTAGTTATAATCCCAAATGCAGCAGTTCTGAGTGTGGATTGTCCAAGTGGTGGAGCCTATCCCAGCTGACACTGGGCAGGGTTCACCCTGGGCAGTCGCCAGACTATCACAGGGCCGACACACTGAGACAGACAACCATTCACACTCACATTCACACTCACGACCAAGTCAGAGTCACCATTTAACCTGCATGTCTTTGGACTGTGGGAGGAAGCTGGAGCACCTGGAGGAAACCCACACTGACAAACTCTGCACAGAAGGACCCCCCCACTCTGGATTTATAATGGGAACTCTCGATAATGGGAATAATACGATAAAGCAGAAAATTAATTTTTACATTTTTTTCTGGGGTGGGGGATTTGGTTCCCCCCCAATACTGACTGCATGGCTCCGGCCTTGGATTATTATTACTAGTGAAAATAATTCCATCTCTCCCAGATCATGAAAATTTCACTCCAAAAACTGGTGAACTGGTTCCAACCTACTACGTTTAACTCAATTAGTGAGAATATTATTACCTCCAGAAGTGCTCAAATATTAGTACAAAGCAACAGAAGCTTCAATGAGTGAAAAATCAGGTCACAGCATCACTTGATGATATTGGCTCAGTAGTGAATTGCACTCCAAATAACACCTGCAGCATGGTCAATGCAGCCTTTGAGCTGTTAGTTCCTGCACTAAAGTACACAATCAATTACAAGGATTTATGTTTTTTTCACATTCCATATTGACTGCAGTGAGGTTTTCGGTATGAATAAAGCATTCCTTCCTCGTAAAATATTCATTTCTGTAAAACATTGCCTGCAGAGAGAGACGACCTCAAAATCACAGGGACACACGGTGCTACCTTCTTGAGTCTTTTTTTCACACTTCACCATCTAAAATGCAATTTGCTTTTTTTGAGAATAGACTTTTTTTTTTTTTTTGTTCACGTCACACAGCCGTGAGGAAACTGGGTCATTTTAATCATTTGAATCTCATAAAGTAACCAGGCCAGCAATCTACCAGGTACATGTAGGTCAGAGTCCATCTCTGCTCCCGTGTGGTTTCTGACCGCAGCTTTTCCTCGACTGTCACTCATGATTAATCTGCTAATGTCCGCATGCAAATTCTCCAAATAGGCCTCCTCGGTGTTGACTGTACGACTAATGGGTGTCAGCGGAGACTGTTTTGCCATGTCATGCATATGTATGAGCTTGTATATTTAGCAGCCAAGTTGCTTTTGATCACCGTGTGGAGAATGAGTGGGCTGAGATGAATGGTGGTCCAAAGCTGGGGCAAATTAGCAGCTGACCACCTGCCTTTTATACCGAGCAGGAATAACAGATGGCTCCAAACACACTGCAACGCACCGTTACCACGATGCATGAATTGCTCTTGAAGCAAAAAGCTGTATAGTGTGACATTCACAGAGGGGAATGAAAAGGGTTATATGTAATATTTCAGGATTACAGTAGGTCAAATACATCACTCCCTCTGAGGGATCTTTTAACTGTAGCCCAGTTGCAGAATGAAATACACTTAGAAATGCCTTCATGCATGCAAACCTGCTTGATTTGTAAGTATGGTGCTGTTGTACCATGATGAGACTATTCTGCCACAAAAAAAACCAAAAAACGACAACATCAACTGTTGGTAAAAATGCCTCAAAATGCCTTGTTTATGTTACCTGACAATGAGGTCTTAGGGGTCGTGTGAGTTATGACTCTTGTGTTTCTGGGGCAACAGTGGAAAAAGCATGACACTGTTTTAGAGAGGGGGTTTCAGTGTTGGTTTTTGTTGTAACCACACCGCGAAGACTCTTTAGCTGTACCCAATAATTATTTTAACCTTAATGATGTAGTTAAACCAAACAAAGCCTTAACCATAAGAATAGCAAATGGAAAAACATATAAATCACTGTTGTTATGGTCATAATAATTTTGGAAAGCACTGCCAAAAAGTACCAAAAATCTACCAAAAGGGTCACCAGATCAGAAAACAAACACACATCTTTGTGGCATTTGTATTGCACTTTGGTGACTTTCTGAAATGGTGGATAGTTGTTGTCCTCATCGTTAAATAATGGCTATTGCAGAGGAGAATCTATCTGCTGTGTCTCAATCATGGTCACGGACGAGAACATTTATCAATGTTTTATTCATGTTACGTTTACTCACTTTATGTCATTTAATTCTAATGAAATAGATGCAAGTAACATTAGCTAAAGTCCCAAATGCTTGCCAACTTCCCCTCTCATGCAAGGGTAAAGGGGATATTGTGTTTTTGACAGGCAAACAAATGAAACACACCGTTATCTTCAATAAAATTACACATTTCTCTGGGTTTGAACAGTGTTGGAAACATTTGGGATACTGTAAGTACACAATTCTACACAATATATAAGATAGGTCTAGTCATCTCAACATTTTAATGTGGAAATGTTCCATATTACACCTTAAAAAGGGCTCTATGCAATTCAGTGTGTATGAGTTTATCTGGACATGGCTCTCAATGAAGGTGGATGAGCCGGTTGGTAGCAGCTTACGGTGCTAACTCCATAAACAGTGCTAAACAATGGCAACAGTGTTGACAGAGCTGTTGACAGTCTCAATATCAGCCAATAATGCTCTGAATGTCGCATATAGAACCTTTAATAATCGAAAGCAGAGAGACAACAGAAAATGTGTGACGACAAAGCTCCCCGATTGGACACAAACTGGGGACAAAAAGACAGAATATGTCAGACAGCTCAGATAACTCGGCTGCTGCAGCTGTTTGTCAAGAACTGAAATTGTAAAAATGAGATTTTATTTTGAAGTGCTGTTTCCTGCTGTAGAGTGAGTAAGGTAAGGTAAGGTACAACTTTCATGTCCCAGAGGGGCAATTTGAGATACAGACAGTAGTCATGAGTAATACAAGTATCCAGTATCACACACTGTCAGGGGTAAATCATGGACATTAAGGGCCAATGCTTGTTAAGAGAAGCAATAACAGACAGGACAAAAGATGATCTGTAACGCTTTGTGCAACATTTAGGGATGACGTAAGTATCTCAAAACTCAACATGGAGGGGATGTTGTCCAGTGAATAACTGACAGCTACTTGACAGAGCCACAAACTAGCTTGACGACATGGAAAAATGCAAGTATGATGCTGAATATATTAAACTGTGTGGACCTTGAACTAATGACTAAGGAGAAATCTGGACCCTGTGGCTGGACCAGTTTGGAACCACTGCTCTAAAGTGAGCTTGACTGACGCCCCTTTAGTCCAAACAGTCCGAAACATTAATGTCTTGTACTAACTACCCCTATATGCTAAGTATATATTTCATAGCAGAGCGAATACATTTGCACAGCACCTTTGTACAACAAAGGAATTTAAGTGTTTTACAAGGCATTCGGATTCAGATTCAAATACAAGAAATAAAGACACATTAAAATACCATTTAAAGGAGTAAAAACAGAAGATTAAAGTGAGCTAAAATACAATAAAAGAAGACAGGAGAATAAAAACTACAGTGCAGCTGCAGTGCAGTACGATGTTAATAAAAGGCAGTGGCAAACAGAAACATCTTTAGCCCTGATTTATACAGAGTTAGAGCAGAGCTGCAGTTTTCTGGGAGCTGGTCCAGTTACATGGTGGTGCAAAGCACTGGCATATAATATGGAAGTGGAATGCACTGTTGGTTTTATCAGTGCAGCATTAACTTTATTCAGAATCATCAAGCTTTACATTCTTTCCAGAAATCATTTGGTACAAGCAGATGTCAGTTTTTCTTTTTTTGTGATAGTAATTTATCAGTAAAGGTAATCCAGCATGAGGGAACAGAATAATTTTCAACATGGATGCATCTACACATTCATTAACCTAAAATTAAAATTCGGCACATATTCTCCGTGCTTCTTCGCAAGTCTCCAAACACAAATAAGCTCGAGTGTTTCTGGGGATGCCGGGACACATCTGGTGCTGCTGTGAGCTCGCTCTGGTATTTAGCAGATTGTACCAATGAAGAAATCTTTCGATTAGAACTAGGAAATTGCTTCTGTCAAGACCACTCAACTGAGGGGAGATAGCTCTTGCTTGAATTGGGTCTCAATTTGAAAAAAAGAGGAGTAATCTAATGTGGCGTCTTGATAACATGTATCATGGAAAAGAAAGGAAAGGACATGTCCTGGTGCCAAAGGACTTTGTATTTCTTTGTGCTGAGGACAGACATGCTCCTAATGTATTTAAAGCTGTCGAAGAGACCTTTTGTAGTCTCCCTGTTCTGGATCACACAAAGCAAGATCGCCATTAGATAAATCTGATTCACAAAATAAAATCAAAGCTCCCTCAGCTGCACCATTTTGGAAAAAAAACTCTCATTATCAGAGCACAGCGGATGTAGCCTGCACAAGCTCCAATTAGTCTCTCTAAATGTTTAATAAGCACAATCAATGTGCAGAATGAAATCTGCCACATGGGGGCTTCAAACTGAGTTGAAGGAACTGTAACTCACTCTGTGGGTTACCTTTACCTTGCAGAGAAAAAAAAAGCCTTTGTAAAGGACTCAGGCATTCCTTTGGTAACCATTTTAATGGCCAATGCCTCCTGGTCAAGAGGTGGTCGCTGAATGGACTAATTCTGCAGGATTAGTCCTCTGTGGTGGTGATCCAGCCAGCCAAACAAATGTGACCTTACGGTGGAGAATCTGTGCATACACAACTATACATTGACTCCATAGGAGGGGGCAGCTCAGTCAAGGGATTAGTGGGAATCAACCATTCAGGCATGGCCCACCGTTTTCAGATTCTTTTTCTTGACTTTCAAAGACTTGTTTGACAAAAACTACATCACAGAAGGGGGGAAACCAGTGGCAACACAAGAAATACCAGCCAAATGAGAAGAGAGGAAATTCAAGGTAAGGTAAGCCTATAGACAGGAGAGCTAAGCAAACTCATAAACATCCACAGTTAGTGCTCCGGAGATGTGTTTTCAGTCTCCAGGGGCCCAGAAGAGAGTGCTGGGGGATAAAACCACACAGAGGTGGACATGCAAGAGCTGGAATACACAAAACACAGGCTTCACATGTGTCAGGTGACCTTTTGTTCCCAACAGAGCTCAGTTCTGCAGGACTGCACAGCCAAATAAACAGTAAATGTTCCAGAGGATGGCCTAGCCTATGGGCTTAAGTAACATCTGACAGATGATACTCAAGGAAAGATAACGTAGCTGCATTGTTTCCTGCTCTGTGTCACTGACTAACACAACATGCTGGTGATTCATCCTGTGTCCAGTTCATAAAAGACTCTAGATTGCCTGTGCTAAACACTTTCTGGAAGACTGGAAAAATCCTCCAGCAAACAGGAAGTGGTGCCGTTTGTGAAGCCTTGTACATTTTTTTTGACAGTAACTAAAATGCTTGCACTTTTTTAAAGGTGCTGGAGCGGAAAAGATGGGGGTAGGGGGTGAATGATTGGACGGAATGAAACAACATTGATTTTGACATCTCCGCCTGGTGCATGAGCGCACATTGTATTTCCCTTCTGCAGGGTTCTGTACAACCGAACAGTGCATACTGCGATTTCCCAGAGCAGCATGCATGGGGAAAAAAAGTGTTTAAACGTAAACAAACCAATCAACCAATCAATAAACACAGCGAGCCCCGAGGCGCTGCTGAGCGACTAATAAACAGAACAACAATGAGGGAGATGGCACGAACAGAAAAAAGCACCTCTGTCAGAATCTCAAACATTATTAACAGAATATCCACAGGAAGACGTCACGGAGCTGCTCCGACTGTTTGATGGATACGCGGCTCTCTCCAAGTGCAGAGCAGAGACACTACAGCAAGAATTACTGCTTCATTGGAAATATGATTTTGCATCCTTCCACTTTAAGATTTCTTTCTAAGATACACATCTGCATTTCCTAACTACTTAATTAGGTACATAAAGTAAATTGCTGAAGCTCTCAGACAGTGCATGACTCCACCAAATCACACATGGCCTAAATGTCTCATTACAACTCATCCTTACTTCCAGCTCGTCAAATACTGACCTTTGTTCAGCGGCCCTATACGATTAAAACTATGATGGTCTAGGTATCTCTCATTACCATAGACTGTATAAAAAATGGACGTCACCATTGTGATGTCACTTATTGGTTTTGTGGACTAATAGTTTGAAGCAAGTTTGGCATTTCAGCCGTCGCCATGTTGGATTTTTGCCGTCAGAAAGGACCATTCTTGGATAAGAGGGTGGAGCTGTGGAGGAGCAAAGGGTGGATCTGACTGGGAGTCCAAGGACACTATTGGCAGACAGCCTGTCACTCAAAGCAGCCCACCCTCAATTATGGGGGGGGGGGGGGGGGGGTCTACGGATCTGCAGTTGTTGGCACTTGCTTTCATACAGTGTCTTTTCAAAAGGGTTAGTATAGGGTTAGGTATGTAAGGTTTGGACACCAAAACTCCTTTAACTTTATGTATCAAACTACATGGTCAGGTTTAGGAGATCATGCTTTGGGTTAAAATGACGTTCACATCTGGTTTCACACAGGACACGATCCACCGTGTCCCCGATGAAAGTCCTGTGTTTGTTTGATCCATCAATCCACATTGACCTCCTCCCTGCATGACTTATCTCCCTCTTTATACTATGTCACTTGCTCTGAACTTGTAATATTGCTCCAGATGGTTTTACATTCGAGATAAGTGAAAGCCTGGTGCATATGATACAGACGGCAAGGAGGGCTTTATGCATCAGATGCTGAGGGGCATGACCAAGCATCTGTATTTGGTGAGTTGGGAATGAGAGTAGGGTTATTATTCTAATCACAGAAAATGTTTACAAAGTTTTAATCTATATCTAGATTTGGGTGTGGATCAAAACACACATACTGTAGTGCGAGACAATTATGGTGATTTTGGAAGTAAATTTAAATCCTTCCAGACACTACTACTATTCATTGTATGAGGATAAATTGTGCAAAATTACAGTGACAAAAAAAGACAGATCTGATATCTTTGGTGAAGATCTGAATACAAAATTTAGAGGAGTAATGAGAGAAGCTGTTTTTAAAAATGTTATATAGCAGAAAATTTGTAGGCAGAAGTGCGTGTAGCCTGTACTGAAAGATTGGCAAAATAATAAAAAAAATCACATTGCATCTACAACTCATATTTGAAGGAGTTATGAGGTAAAAACATAACTCAGTCTGACCACATGGATGCATTTGACTTATCATCAGTACCTTAAGTCTTCCTGTCTGCTTAACCCTTCTTATCCCCCCTCACTTCTCCTGAACCACAGGAGCCTTCAACATTATCGGCTTTATGACACGATTGGTAAAGATCACCGGGTTCCCTCTGATCCCCCATTCCTCAGGTTTAAATCCTCTGACCATATTCTAATGCTCTCTCTATTAAAAACCATTTATAACTGCGATGACTGAAATGAACTTAACAAGTCTGTCATCGCTGCAGCTTTGTTAGCATCGGTTGAGCCAATCGAATGTGAAATGGCTTGCTGGGTGACGAAACCCCCGACGGTGAACTTTGAGGTTGAGGGATTTGGCCCGGGTGGACAGGTGGTTCCACTGGAGAGGCAGGAGCTCGGTACAGAGCCTTTGAAATCTCCTCAACTGGAAAATGCGGTGGCTTTTGAGATGACAAGAGGTCCACACTACAGCCATTTAATAGTACCAGTGCAGGGTCTTAAAACCTCACAGGCCGTAGGAAGCACTTTACAGTGAAGAACAAAAGTTGATAAAATCCAGAATATGACAGAAAACGAAATAAAATAATTCCAACAATTAAAAGAAGCACCATCAGATAAGAAAAAGCCATAAGATAAAAGTCAGTGACCAAGTACGAAACATTGTGCAACACAATGAAATCAATTCCCTTGTTTCTGAATTAATCAGACAGTTCAAGGATATTTTCAATTAAATTATACAGTATGTCTTTTTCAAGACAATGTCACCTTGAAGTGGGTCAAAATTCACTCAGGCAAATTAAATTATCTTACAATTAATCCTTGTTTTTTACTTGAATGATATAATGATGAAACCAGTCAAAAAGTTACACAGTATGTGGTGAACGTCTTAAACTCACTTCGGCTTTGTTCGGCCCTGCAGTTGTGCCTTTTGTTAAAAAGTGCTGCAGTTGATTTTCAACCACTTAAACAAACTTCTAAAGGAGGTTTGCTCTTTAAATATCCCAAACCTGTGAAATAAATAGTGTAGTAGCAGTAGTAGGTGATTTACGTGACATGGAGGTTTCCCTTAATGTTGCTTACTCTGTTTTTTAATGGCCTTGTAGTTGTGCACAACACATTCATTAATTAAACTTATTAAAAAGAGTTTTATATCTGCCAGTAAAGAGGTATGAAGGTGTTTGTTTATCAAGGCACATTAATATCTAACTAGCTCTGTTGTGCTCTGGTCTTTTTGGTGCAACATCAGCTTCTTGTTGTAATGATTCAAACAAGGACATATATTATTATTTATTCTTGTTATTGGTGTCACCAGCAAAAATTCATATTGTGCATTACTAGTGGTACAGTTAGGGGAAGATAAGGGTGACTGAACAAACCACGGTTAGGGTTAGGAAACTAAAACTCTTGGTTGAGGTTAGAGAGCAGAGGCCTGTACTACGAAGCGAGGTAACTTCAGGGTTAACTCTGGGTTTTCAGTGCTATGAAGCTGGTTCTCTTTTTACTGGGATAAATCACTGTAGTAACTGATGCTGAACAGCTAACCTGCTCTGTAGCAGGTTTACTTCAAGGTTTGTATCACAGCCTGTCAACACCTCGGCCTCTGACCAATCAGATCACTGAAGAAAAAAGTATCCACGGACAAAAGTCGGGAGTTCAAGGTAAAAAGGAGTAGCTTTAATATTGTTACAGGTCAGTGGAATCATTTCATTGTTGCATGGCTCTATTTCCACTGGTATTAAAACATAGCTTCTAACAAATGGAGAGATCATTTACACCTCTTAAAGAAAATGGCCACTTTACAATGAAAATACAGACAGCACTTCCTGACCCTCACGCCGACAAGAAGTCCAGTGTAGTTTTTTAATCCACAAAACTTGTTCGGGGTAACAGCTAGCCGGAATAACAGCTACCCTAGAAGTGTATGGAACCCACATTTTGAAAATGTAATAAATTAACAGTAATCCAATCCAATACCCCGAACAAGATTTGTGGATTAAAAAACTACACTGGACTTCTTGTCGGCATGAGGGTCAGTTCTCTCTGTATTTTCATTCTAAAGTGGTTATTTCCTTTAACACATGATTTTAGCAGGATTTAAACTTTTAACTCAGTGATAGTGTTGCTATTTTTACTCTCTGATTCCATCACTGCAGCTCAAAATAATGAGACACCTGTGTGGTGAGAACTAGGAAAAAAAATATTATCTTATTAGTTAAGTAATCCACACTCTGTTAATTGGCTCCCGTTATTATATATGCAACATTTTTGTACATTTCAGCAGCAGAGACAGTCAGGCGTTAATGGCGCTGATGATGTCATTCGTAATTAACACCCCCACCTCTTTCACATGAACGCACTCAAACCCAGAATTGACTGAACTAGTTGATAACCCACTTTATTGTACCGGTTATCCAGACGGACAATGTGGCGGGTTAGTCAAGCCAGATAACGGAAAGATATCCTGGGTATGTTGAACTGGCTTTGTATTTACAGGCCTCAGGTCAGTGTCCAGTCTTCTATATCAATGTCAGATGAACAAACCCACCCTCCACCCCAACCTTCACAGCTGTTCAACAGTATTTCACCTCACTGCCTCTTGCACTGGCCGACGTGGATGCAATTCTAATGATACTGGACTGGTGAAGCATTGGATTATTTGATATTTTGAGTTTATGCCTTGACTAAAACCACTGGAAACAAGCATTTTGGGAGCAAAGAGTACACGCTATATGGAAAATAAAGTGCAACATAGGTAAACAGACATGTTTCTTTAAATCTGACCTTAAACACAGGGTTGCCCCTGTTTCCCTTCTCTATCAATACTGTATGTGAAGAGAATTGACTTGATCTGCCTGTGTAAAGCTGCCCCTGGCTGCTCCTTTGAGTGAACCGTCCAGTTATCTGACGTCCACTCCTTCATGACAGCTGACAGGTGAGTGGAGAATACGTGTGGGGGAGATGTCGTCCTGAGGAAATGTCAGAGAAACTGACCTCTAAGTTTCACTCGGATCAGTGAACACGGATATTATCTACCCCACATGCACACACATGGACATACTTACCGACAGTTATGTGCTCATGGGCCCATGCGCAGCACACACAATACACTCCCCCGTATACAAATCAATCACCTGGCTGGCGAGTGCACAAATGAAGCCAGTGACGTTAATGAGGAAGGGGACACGCTCATGAAGGCAGCTAACGATGCCAATCATGGAAATATCATGCTGATAGCCTCCGTAACAAGCCATCGCATCAGTGAATGAGTCACCGATTAAGGTGGATGTGACGTGGGTTTTTTCACACATGTGGAGGACCCACTGATTTAAGCCTAGCAGCCAATTGTGACAAGCAGCAGAACAAAAACACCATGAGCAACACGTGGAGAGTCTCTAAGGTTATTTACACTCTGACGTTTGTGTTAAAGTGCACTGAAAAAAAAAACATCAACCATGTAGAAGATACTGTCAAGTAAAAACTCTGTGGATCCAATATCAAATATAGATTTTCAGAAGCAGCCATCTTTTAGTATTCTGGACACACATACCACATATGAATATCAGCTTAAAGACTCATAATGGTTTGAATCTCATGCAGCAGTCATGTTTTATGCATCAAAGGAAAGCTACAGTGCACGGCCAAAAGTATATGGACATCCAATCATTGCATCATTATGCCAGAGTAAACTTAAGGCTCATTTATACTCCATTAACATACAAAAAAAGGAAACGGCAGCATATCTGCAGTTTCAACATTTCAGTTGAACTATAAAACCACCGTCAGAGTCAGGTAGATATAGCTGGGAAACAACAACTAATGAATACCAGCTCCAATAACAGGATGATCATGTCCAAGGCCAAAACCTTTTGAGAGATAACATCCAACAAACATCATCTACACATCTCGCTGCTACAGTGCAGCCTCCGCTCTTCTTGTTTCCAGCTTTGCACAAAGGTTTGGACCCGGGCTGCAGGGATTTATTCCCATTCAGCCACAAAAGCATTAGTGAGGTCCAGTGCTGATGTTGGATGATAAGGCCTGGCTCACAGTTGGCGTTCAGAGGTGCTGGAGGGGTTGAGGTCAGGGCTCTGTGCAGAGGAGTCAAGCTCTGCCACAAAGTTGGAAGCACACCGAAATATCAGTGTTTACTGTACCATTAGGATTTCCCTTCATTGGAGCTAAAAGACCCAAACCATGCCCTGGGCCAAGAGTCGACAAAAAGGATGGGGAGTGTCCACGTACATCTTGCAGTGTATATCAGATTGAAAGGTAACTTCAGTATGTTTTAACAGTGACCCTGTTTTATAATATTTTTTGTGTGTAATAGGAACAACTGTTTTTGAGCGTTGCAGCTGACAGCCACAAAACAGGCTGCTCAGGGCAGATGCACCGTCAATGCATGTCCACTAAAAGTGTTTTTGCCACTGACAGGCTTGGATTGTTATTCTAAGTGTCTGACAACACTATGGAAAGGATCTCTACAGATACAGACCTGCTTTTTTGAAGAGTAAGATCCCTTTTGTTGAACCAGAAATTACCCCAAAAGGTTACAGCCAAAGCCACCAGACCCCATTTAGATAAACAGTAATTTTAGCGTGTATGGAGCCAGCACATTTTCCACATCTTACTTTGTAAATTAAGGGTTTATTTCAACCAAACCGGAGTTGGTGATTGTTGGAACAGTGGAAAGATGAATCAAGATGATTTCTGTGAGTTTTATGTAGTTTGTGTTGACTTCTGATGAAGTGTGTTTTATGATGATGAAATTACTATTTATTTAAATGGAGTCTGGTGGGTCTGGCGATTCGGGGTTATTTGGTTAAACTAAAAGGATCTTACTCTTTAAAAAAAGAGCATTTTTAGTGAACATTGATGGCATGCACATGTTGCGTTGAAGCCTGTTTTGTAGTTGCTGGCTGCAGCCCTCTCATTCAATACTGGACCAATTTCAGTTCCCATTAGTCACACAAAAACATGAGGATTGAGTCCAAGTTGAAAAATACCAAAGTTCCCCTCTATCATGATGAAAAGACATTCATCTTTTATGATAGTTGGTGAGCAACCTGATTCATAATAACTGAGAGGGTTTCACTGTAACTAAGAAGACACAGTGAGAAAGAAAAAGAAATACGAAAAACATACATTTATGTGCGAGAAGAAAGAAAAAAAATGCTAATTGGAAAAGAGTCAAACTTATTTGCATTGCTGGCTCCGGTTTCCAGCTCACTGGCAGCCTTAAATATCATTTACCATCCTCCAGCTGATTGCAAATCTGGGATCTGGTTTCCTTTCTATATCTAAATATTAATAGTCTCCATTACACGAAAATTACTTTCATCTCCGACTCACATGGAGGGATTAGATTTTAATCAGCGCATTAAATATGGCTTTCTATTCCTGCAGATGGGAGAGGATGGCAGGCAGTCAATTAGTATCATGCTCTGTTTGCAGTCTCACAGTGAAGCCTGATAAAGTCTTTGTTATCACAGAGGCTGTAAGAGCATAAACAAAAAGACGAAGAAGAGAAATGTGGGAATGAGGCGACATAATGATGAGCTTCTGTCAAGGATCCATGCATCAATAAAACTTTGAAAACAGCTTTCAAAAAGATATATATATATATTTTTCTGAATTAATAGACTTCAATTCTCGACCAAAAAACTGCATGGAGTGTTTTTGTTTACTCGAAAGATTTAAACTGGTTGCGTATCTGAAGTTCAATCTTGAAATCACAGCTACTCCAAAACATGAATGCCTTCAGAATGATACTGAATTAAAGTCAATCCATTGTACTTTTGACCTCCATAAATGTGCTGGTAATCAAAACGGTATTATGGCCAAGAAAAATGCACAGACTGCTTTTCTTAAGGTCCATTGGAGGGGGATATTGACAGATACGGAATATAATACAAGTATGTTTTCTTAAGTGTATAATGGTTTGAAAATAAAGAACTGGTGTGTTTTCATTACCTTAGAATGAGCTCTTTATATCTACATAGAGAGCTGGTCCTCATCCATGGAGATCACCATGTTGCACCGCCGTGTTTCTACAGAACGGACAAAGATAGGGTCATTCATGTTCTCATGTCATGATGAGTAGCATCAGAAAAAGGGATTTTTTTTATGGTGAAACTGCCTCATTCTGTATTTTTTCATTTTAAATCACCGGATCCATTTGTTTAAGAAAGGAAGACACCCCTGCAGATTATTCGGCTCCCGGTTAAAACTTCCGAAATGTTCGGATCTTAAATTATCTGAGAAAAAAGGTGAGCACAGATTAGCTGGTGCTGGACTAGCAGCCGGTCTGTGACATGCCTGCAGTATAGAAGAAACACTGGTTTGTGATGTAAAACTGCTTTATTCAGTGTTTTACCGGTTAAAGTCACCAGGTCCATTTGTTTTGGAAAGGAAGAGGAAGAGGAAGAGGAAGAGAAAGGCACCCCAGGCAGTTTTGAGGTTCAGTGCCTTGCTCAAGGGCACCTCAGCAGTGTCCAGGAGGCAAACTGGCACCTCTCCAGCTACCAGTCTGCACTCCGTATTTGATGTGGATGGGGACCTCAGGTGGCGACCCTCCAGTTCCCAACCCAAGTCCCTATGGACTGCGTTACTGCCGCGCCTGGTTGCAATCCCCCTCAATCTTACACATTGCTCTGTTAAAAAAATATAATTGGCTAAAATGTGTTCACTTTGCCCCACTTCACTTCATTTTTTAAGGGAAAATTACTTTGCAGCAGTCATTAAAACAACAACAGAAGACATTCAACACATGAATACATAAATGTGTAAAATGCAAACAGGTAATCATGACCCAAAACAGACAGAGCATAATCAAAATAATCAACTGAAAAATCAAATTCTGATTAAAAGCTTTGCAGACTGGAAAACATAAAACTGCTGGGCACAGTTTATTTTTTTATCTTCTGCTTTTTTCTTACTACAAGACTGTCTTAAACTGTAACTCTTCTCTTAAGAAATGGTTTGATTGTACCTGAATTTCTGTAGCGCCTTTTGCTCAAAGATGACATTGTTTGCACACTATCTTGCCTTTTTATACATTCTAAATAACATCATGCAACATCATTAAAAGTTCAATCAAGAGAATACTTTTTTTCAAGAGATTAAATATCCTATTACATTACTGAATAACACTTTATTTCAGAGCCATTTATTTCACAAAGCTTGGGAACGTCACTGAGAACACTTCATTGTCTCTCAGCATGAACTATTGCGAGGCAAGTTTGGGCTACAAGACAATTAAATGCCAAATCAAAAGTAAAGTACCAAGCTATTAGTCAGCCAGCATGAGCTTCCCAGCTAATCTGACCCTGACAGAATGTGTTCATTCACTGAATCAGAGTAAATCCCAGGTGAGATCAATAAAGCCTGATTAGCTTGATGACTCACAGCAGGTTTGCTCTCTCTGTTGGTCGGCAGGTGAGGGTATTTTTACCGGACCACAGCAATGTTTAGTTTGCTGTTTGGTGCTCTGTGGCTCAACATGTCTCAGTTTGTCATTTTTATTCTTATGCTCATGACACTTGCTGTTTCAGCAGGACATTTCTTTAAGGAGAGGCAAAGTTGTTACCAGCCGGTGCCGAGGAAACCTGGTTTTGGGGTGAAGTGAGTTTTGAGTTTTTGGCTGTTTGTGTCTTCTTATAAACTTAATACATGTAGTTTGCTGTGAGGTCTGTTGGGGTAAAGGAGTTAAAACTATGAAACAAAAAGCCTCTATCTGAAAACACTTTGTATAGTTTTAACTTTTTAGATTAGGTGTTCTTATGAGAATAAATCTGACCTTTAACTACTTTAAACTGATTTTAAAAGGTCTTTCCCTTAACTGCACCTCAAAGGCTCTGAACAAGCTCTAATTATTTTGGGTAACAGATGGTTAAGGTTAAATTTTGCCTGTGAAGATTCCTGGTCTGATACACAGAAATTGGTATATCTAGGAAGCTCAACTTTGCACAATTGATTTCAAGGTCAAAGCCATAAAGAGTTGTGTTTACACGTCAAGTTCTTGGCTTAATTCAGTGTTTAATCTCTGCAGTTTGCACACAACCTCAATCACTGATGGCATTAAGATATTTTATGAGCTGGGATAAATTCTACCTTTAGTTGAAACATGCATACTTCACCAAATTCCTCAGTCTCTACTGATTTGTGATGAGGCTTGTCAAAGCACAGTGCACATACCTGCCTGTGTTTTTCTTTACTTGCCTCACCATAATCTGAGGTTCAAAAACCGACAGGGAGACAGCACCATGTGAACCGTCTGCCCTTAAATCTCATTGCTTGTAAAATGACTTCCGTCTTCTGTCTCTTTCAGAACCGCACCTCGTCCTCATGAACTGCTGAACCTCGCTGAGCTGCCAAAGTCCTGGGACTGGAGGAACGTGGATGGCATCAACTACGCCTCTACAACTCGTAATCAGCACATCCCTCAGTACTGCGGCTCCTGTTGGGCTCATGGCAGCACCAGTGCCATGGCAGGTTAGATTTCTGTTTTGTTTGGGTTTTTTTGTTTTTTTGTCTAAACTTTTTCCAACTTGCCTATTTATCAGCAAAGCAAAGTGTAGTTAAATCCCCTGCAACATTTCAGAAATGGCACTCCAAATTACTCCAGATAATCCTCAAATGGTGCTGTCTTTGAAAGGATTAAAGCAGTTCTAAATAAAAATGCTTGTGTCAAGTGTCGAGGCTTGTTTACTGACATGTACTATGGCTAAAACTACTTGTTTCTACATGCTTGAACCGGACTATAGTGTTTAAGAAATGCCCACCCACAAAATTAATGAGGAAACATTTATTTTCCTTGCATACTTTCACAGTGAGTGAAGAGTGAAATGGGGCCACATTCAACAACATCAAAACTATATCAGATTGTTTACTTACAAACTCTCAAACCTCGTGCAGTATGATCCAAGTGAAACTCATCTATGCTTTCACTTTTAGACATGCATGAGACTTGGATCATACTGCACGAGTTGGTTTGTAAACAGATGTTCTGTTATTAAACGTGGTCCCTGTTTAAGTCAATGAATCAGCAAAATCTTCCATTTTTGGATTCTTCGTTCAGTGGAGGCATGCAATAAAATATTATTCAAAAAGTCATGGTAACACGGCATGAGTGAATGAAAACTAATGGTCATTTTGTGGGTGAAGCACTCCTTTAAAGGTGACGCATATGGTGAAGTTACTTCTGGTGCACCATTTATCATGTGTTGACATTTATCTAAAGTTGGAGCTTGCCCATTTGGACACGGCACCATGAGGGGAGATCTGACTATTTTCTCAAGAATGGTATGCAAATAAAATCTTGTGACAAAATAACAGATGGGATCTTAAGTGACATTAAATCACTTTAGCTGAGCTTTTCCAAAACAAATATTGTATTTGTGGAAAGTCTTCTCTTTGGCTTGTGTAGATCGTATCAACATCAGGCGGAAGGGAGTGTGGCCATCTGCTTATCTGTCCGTTCAACACGTGATCAACTGTGCTGACTCCGGCACCTGTCATGGAGGGGACCATGGAGGGGTGTGGGAGTATGCCCACTTGAATGGCATCCCCGACGAGACCTGCAACAACTACCAGGCAATTGACCAGAGTAAGAACTGCGCAGTACGTGCATTTAGTTTCATTCTGTTTTCACACGAGTGTTTGAGATTTTCATCTGGTCTTCCCCTCAGAATGCAAACCATTTAATGCATGTGGGACATGCATGACTTTCGGGGAGTGTGTAACTGTGCAGAATTACACTTTATGGAAAGTAGGGGACTATGGAGCCATCAGCGGAAGGGAAAACATGATGGCAGAAATCTATGCAAGAGGGCCAATCAGGTGGAGCTGAAAATTTGTTTTCTTGAATGGCTTTTGCGGAGTTGTCTGAATTCTGCATTTGAAGTGTTCTCAGTTTTTAAAATTTCCCTACAGTATTGAGTTTGAGGATGGCTAATCACTTCCAATTTTCTACCAGCAATGGCCATAAATGCCAAATCACTTTCCCCTCTCCTAAAATCATGTTAATTGAATCCCTCTCCCCTCAGCTGTGGAATCATGGCCACAGAGAAACTCGACGCATACACCGGGGGTCCGTACTGGGAGTACGTTGAGACACTATCCATCAACCACATTGTGTCTGTGGCAGGCTGGGTGGTAGAAAATGGCACTGAATACTGGATTGTGCGCAACTCCTGGGGAGAGCCATGGGTGAGTCATCACACAGTAATGGCCTCAGTTTTTGAGTGATTTAGTAGCTTTTTAAACTTGGCATTTAAAAACCGGATGTTGGGATGAAATGTAGTGGCCGCACTTGATCTAACAACCAAGTGACCTTGAGATTTTTCTCCCTGTAGGGTGAGAAGGGCTGGCTCAAGATTGTGACAAGCGCCTTCAAAGGAGGAAGTGGGAGCAAGTACAATCTTGCTTTGGAGGAAGACTGTATGTACGGAGATGTGATTGTACCCTCATCCTACCTGTAGAAGTCAAGTGGACAGAATTGTACCTAAATCCTGATTCCTAATTGAGGTGCATGGTACCATAACTGTAGCATTTAATATTTCAATGTCTTTGCATGTATTCTACAACTAAAATAACAGGGCACATTTGGCTCAGTGTCATGGTCAGTGATTGTTCAAACTAGAAAGGATAGCTGAGGATATGCCCACAAACCAATGTGTAGCCCTGAGACTTTTCAGTGACTGTTCAAGCCAGTGAAATAAAATTACTACAAACTCTCTATGGTGACTTTGCTGTTTGACACTCATACAGAAAGTATTACAAGTTGTTTTTAAAACACTTGGAACTACTTCTAAAGGGGTGCTGAAGCAGTCTATTGCTCTTCATAAAGTTGAGGTACTCAAAGTGATCAAAATCAAAGCTGCTGAAAGATCTCAAGTAGGGATCAAGATGTCCATAATGCAAATTAACATCCTTCATCAAGCCCGTTGCATCCCTGAATGACCACTTCTTTCATACACCACATCTCGATTCTGAATCAACGTTTCACCCCACGCTGAGCTAACCCTTGACACTCAGGGTTACTTAGTCAAACTTTGGAAAGCCTCAAAGCCACAAGACAACAGTTTTTTTCCCTAGCTGACTAGGACCCAATCCCAATGTCCCCCTCTAAGTTCTTAGTCCCTGAACCCTAAGGGACTTCACTGACATCCCCTACTAAATGTTTTGAGTGTGAGGATTTTGCAGGGGCTCAAAATGGTATAGATAAGAATCAGATGGCACTTTATGACTGCCTATCATAACCTTGACAGTGCCAAAATGTGGTGCACAATTGTAGGTTTAGGACCGTTTTTACTGACTTCAGGCTTTTGCCTTCTAGAGTGGGCAATGTAATTCTCAACTTACTGGCTTGTCAAAATGGCATCTTTATAAAATCTCAATTTTGCTTAAACCAGGTATTTAATATAGCCATACTTGCAGTCCTGTTTATCAGACCATCTTTGATCCTTAATGTCGTGTTTCAGTGTAAATTTAATATGCTAGCGTAAACACCCATAGGCCAGTCTGCCCCCCACAAAAACAAATGCCCCCGGGCTTCCTCTGGTAACAAGTGTTTTATTGTCACACTGCTATAAACTGTAATTCCCACAGGCAAAGTCTGCAGAAATGCAGACGTATGGAAAGTGTGCAAACAGGGGGGAAATGCCTGCAGGTGAGCCCTCATGCAGGTGAAGCTTTGACAGTGGGACAACTCGAAGCCTTCACACACTTTGTGGGTGAGCACCTAAAGGTCCATAAATGTGGCATGTGGGATTGGGCCTAGTATTTCTCTTGGGTTTAGTTTAAAAATTACAATACCAGTTCCCCTTTAAAGTCATATAGTTACCCATAAGGTACTGCCTTGAAGACCTCTCGTTTCAATACATTCAGTAGCCTTCATGTGACTTGAAGCATTCAGTTGTGTAAAATGCCACCTAACAATACAAGTGTATAGTTAAGCTATACTCGACTCCCCCTCATAACTGCCTACAACCTCAGGGTTGCTTTTTAACGTCTTGAGTATCCTGAAAAGTGCAACATAAATCCATTGTATTATAATTAAGGATCAAATGTCTCGTTTAACTGGAGAAGTTTTGACACTACCTGTCGCTGCCTTGTTTCACTCAATACATTAAGGTTATTGAGTAACAATACCCCACCTTACTCCTCATGACCAGTTAAATTAAAATGCATGTGTATAATTGAGAGAAAATGAGAGAATTGTGTTTGGGTGGGGGCGTCGGTGTTGAATCATTTTTGGAAAAAGCTGGAACTAAAGGAGGTCACTCACAATGTTTGTCGCAACTGGGGTGTTCATTTGAAGTTAGGTGGTGTGTGGGGCTCACGGCTGACTACATTTTGGGGTGAACAATTCCTCAAGGCTTGCGACACCTGAGACCATGTGCCCCACAAACCTGCATTTAGCAGCTACTGCCCTACACACACTGAAAGGCACTCAGCTCCTGGTATTTGCTGAAAAGTTGTGAAATTAACTTCAGCTCTCCGGGGCCAACGTGCACAAATTGCTCTGGAGGTACTTCTGCATGTAGATTGATTCAACAAGGTCAAGTTGTAAGAGGGAGTAAATACAGAATTGTCAAGGCTTTAGAGCTCTACACTGACGGCTATTGTTCCCTGAGAGTGTTATGAGTGACACACAACAGCTCTTCTGTCGTTACCTTCAGACTGCAGGTCGCAGGACGACTAAGCCGAGTCAGTCTCTTTCCGAGTGGGATGACATTTGTTTGTTCTACATCTCTGAGCTTGATAAACAGACCCACCTCCCTTATTGACTGACATGCTTTATTAGTTTCAATTCTGTCATGCTTCTGGAGTAACATTCACTTTAATCACCAGTTATCTACAGTGGCACACACAACGGCACAATGACATCCTCTGAGTTTATGTGCAATTACAAAGAGCCCATTTTCTTGCTGTTCAGCTGGGGAACAAAAGAAAACGCAGCACTTAGATATTTGGTTCAGGGGACGCAACAATAATAAAAATGCATAAACACAAGCTGCTGTGCTTTGCTGCTGATATGGAAATGCTTCCCATTAACTGCAGTTTCCATTCAGCATCTCTGGGGGGAACAAAGGATAATCAAACCTTATGCAGCGCTGTTAACTTCGAGCCTCCAAAACCAAGGCGAACCTTAAGCCTATAAAGCTGTGGCGTGTCCAAGTAGAGGCCCACTGTGAAAACAAATATTGAACATAATTTGGTTGCTCGATATTACGCGATGGAGCCCCCACCCTCGAGCAATCTTTCACGTGAAATCAAATTTGCGCTCTGATTAAATTTCCTGCATGTTTTCTCATTTGCATAATCACAAACAGAGCTTCTAATGGCTGTGAATGAAAACACATGGTAATCTTTGGGTCTGGGGCTCAAAATGAAAGAGCCCTCTTTCTGGTGTGACAAAAAAAAAAAGGGATATGAAAAATGCAGGTTGGAAATGCACATGAACCATTTTCATACTGAGTGATTCAGCATTCATCTTCATTATAGCAATCGATATGGCAAAATGGATTTTTCAGCAATTCCTGCAAACCCATTATGTATTGTTTCGTGATCAATATGTAGCTCTGTAAACACGGAGATGGAGGGGGTGGCTGTTGTATGAAAAGAGTAATACTGGGGCCCTTTGGTGGTGCCCAGGCCTGGATTATCAGCTTAAATAGAGTTGGAGGGAATATCCACTTCTAAAGTATCTTTCGAGCAAGGCATTGTAATGATTTATCCATGGCAGCTGCCTCTAGCAGCGGTGTAGGAATATGCAGAAAGCTTCCTTGTGTGTGTGCTTTGTGTAATCCTTGCCAATGCATTTGCCTCTGCAAGGCCACTGCTCAAACTTGCCTCATGAAATAAGCAACAGAGAATGAAGGATAACCAGACAGACGCAGAAACACATTCTAGTATTTCACATAAAAATGTGCTATCTGATCGAGCCAAAGAGGTTACAGACACCGTATCTAATGTCAATGACTGAAAACATGCCCAAATGATACATTTAAATTATTAGTAGCAGTATAAGCAGATGCAGTATAAAGGATCAGATTTTTTCATGCATTCCACAATACCATCAATCATTCATTTATCGTGTCAAATATGAATTGAGCAGAGTCTGCACCCCAAATGCGACAAAATCTCGTTGTGTTTGCCAAAAACACAAGGCCTGGATCACAGCACAGAATGTGTTGATGATTATAATCATAATGCATGAAGCAGATTAGCTCCACGGGATGGTATAAATCACACATTATCATACCCCTAACTTCAGCAAAAGGCACGTCTGGGCTGATTTGCATTGCATAATACATCTTGAGCACAAAAATTGTAAATGAAAGTCTCACACTGCTAATGAGCCCACGCAGGAAATATGATCTGGTCATTAAAAACAAAGTGTCTTCCTCAGCCAGCCACCACTTTTCCTGATGATCTGTGTTTTTCCCCATGTCTAGCAAATATAAAAAAAAAACCACTTACACAACAATCACTTAGTCAGTGTGATTCCTAAATCGATTTACAGGCCAAAGCCGCCCTGCTGATGTTATGCATCATTCCACTGCTAATCTCACTTCCTTGTCCAATATACTCGTGCAACCTCGAGGCGGCCGCAGAATTAGCTTTAGTTAATGGATGAGTATTAATCCCTCTTAGTCACAACAAAATTAAGAAATAATATGGCCATGAATATTTCAGTTGCACTGCAGCAACACAGGAATCTGCTCACACAATCTGCCCTGGCTTGCAAAAAAAGAATTGGCGATTACATACATTATTAATGCTTCATCATAAAATTCATATTTTGCACCAGCTGAATGGAGGCTCCGGAGTGGAAATCCAATGAGCAGTCAATACTATTTCAAACTAACTTGCTGAACACACAGAACAGAGAGAAATGGCCTCTAAAAACATCGCAGCTCATTGAACCGTGCTTTTGTTCTGCTTTTATCACTCTTGTCTCCGAAGGTAGCGCATTCTTATTAGATCCCTTAAAAATAGATGTGAACCTTCCAAGTCAGTGAGTTCTTGCAGCCTCCCCCTGGAAGTTTTAATTAGAACACCAGTCACTCGTGTTATCATTGTTTCAAGAGGGCTGCTTCCACATTCCTGAGCTGCCCACTTCATCACAGGATCAGAGGCCCGCACTGAGCGGACTGTTTACGACGCCTGCCTCATATTCCCTCTGGAGAATTAAAATCTGGATCACTTCTATCAGCCAATATGCTCCAACTTGACTGACAGGATTATAAAGATAGTATATATTATAAATTTATAGACTCCTGGTTCACATACTCCAGGTTCTTTGCTATGAAAACAAGTGGTGCATGAGAAGCAGATTATATTCATCCCCTTACATGCAATGAGCTCTCCATATATGTGCATATAACAAGGATAGAGAGAAGAGGAGCCCTAATACTCTTTTGGGAGCTGGAGAACACCTTATACCGGCCATACTGGAGATCTAAGGCACTCAAAATAACCTTCACAGTCTTCCATGTTGTGTTTATGCTTCAGACTGATAACATACCTCAGGCAACAACTCAGTGCTTTTAAGTAAAACTAGAGCTAAAGGCAGCATGGTCCATTTTGTCAAAGTAACTACAGCACTACATTTTTCTTCACAAACTTAGAGCCTCAACAGATATGTTTGTTTATAATTTCAAAAGCTTAACATTGTCTCTTAAGGGCTCAGTGTGTAGGATTTAGGGGGATATATTGGCAGAAATGGAATACAAGTGTGTTTTCTTTGGTGTGTAATCACGTGAAAATAAAAATTGTTGTGTTTTCTGTACCTTAGAATGATGAGCTCTTTATCTCTACATAAGGAGCAGGTTCTTGTTTGTGGAGACCACCATGATGCACCGCCATGTTTCTACAGTGGCATCGTGACTTAGCCCATCAGCCATCAGAAGCCAAACTGCAACAAGCAGTGTCGGAAAACCTGATTTTTAAGTACCTTATTCAGTGTTTTTACCGGTTTAAATCACCAGGTCTGTTTGTTTTGGAGAGGAGGAGAACTCTACAGATAATTCGGCTCCTGGTGAAAATTTCCTGAACATCTGGATCAGAAATAGGGTGAGCACACATTAGGTTATCAGAGAAAAAGTGTGAGCACACAATAGTGTTGTAAGCAAGCTGCCGGTCTCCGACAACACTGACATGTAACATGAAACTGCTTTATTTGGTGTGTTTACAAGTTTTAACCACCTGCTCCTTTTGTTGTGAAGAAGAAAATACCTCTGTGGATAATGTGACTCCTGGTGAAAACCTCCTGAACAATGAACACTGAAGGAACTGTGACAGTTTCAGCTGGTTGCAATCTGCAATCCTCGCCACTAGATGCCACTAAATTCCAAGATCAAGATCAACTTTATTGTCCCACAGACTGGGAAATTTGCCTCGGGCCCACCCATACTGCAGCCATAAAACATAGTACATAGACAAATCAACATTATACCCAACGTAGCGATAAGAAACACAAAAAGATAAATAAATAAATAACACCATACGCTACAAATACCTCTACAAAAATGCAAATCATCATAATCCAATGCCAGTTCTGGCTTTATCTGACATTATTTAAAAGCTTTATAGACAGAGGTATGAATGAATTTTTAAATCTGTTCAGTCTGCAGTGAGGCGCTCTAAATCTTCTACCAGAAGGCAGCAGCTCACACTCTGTATGCAGAACACGAGAGGAGTCCTTGATGATCTTATTGGTTTTACTTAAAGTAGCCTGTTCGAAAATAGTCTCCCCTAAATCTCACACACTGGACCTTTAATAGTCAGTTAGACTGTTTTGACTTTGAGTTAGAAATGTGATTATGTCTGCAATCTGTCAAACTAACCCAATCACTTTAGCCTGTACAGTACACAGAATATCCCCTATAGGACTGGGAAGGAGACTGTTGGGGTACTCTGGTTCATCTTTCTTTCCTTTTCTTTTTTTGGCATATAAATTCAACAAAACAGTTGTAATCTTGGGCACATAAAACTTGACAATACACGAGAGAAGGCATGTGTATTTTCTTATTTTCTTTAATCACGCTCAGTTTAAAGGGTCAGCTAACCCAGTTTTCCTCGGAAACTACTAATAAACAGTCCCTAGACCATGCAAACAGTCCAATGAGCCTGTTCAGACCTGGTATTAACATTCGTTTTGGTGATCTGAACACAAAGTGGTCAGCCGAGACAGATCGCTCTTTACACCTGTATCTATTATGTGTCCCCAGCTGACCATGCGTTCAGATTTCATTACCGACAGTTAGTGCATCCACACTTTTGCTAGCTGGTCTGTAGCATGCTGCTCGTCACGTTTGCAGTTGTGTCAGTACAGCTGAGGGTATCGCTGTCGGGAGAACTCAACACATCTCCTTCCACGGGGCAAAACGAGGGACGGTCAAGCAACACTTCGTCCAACTTGATGAAAAATGGCGAAGTTATCGAGCTTTTAGTGCACTGTCACCAAAACAACCACCACGTCCTGCACCAGTGAGGATGCATTGGTGTTTATACTACGAAAGATGTGAGGTGTGTCCCAGACCACTTTGGTAATTGGTTTGAATGATTGGATCACAGAGTGTCTTGGTGGTTGTTTGTACTTGTATTTAGCGCTGTCCACTTGTGGTTGGATCACCCAAAACACATGTTATCACCAGGTCTGAACAGGCTTAGTGTGTTCTGTGGATTAACCAAATTAACGTGCCTGCAGCTGTAAAGATTTTACAGTTTTGTTGGTGCCACAGACAAAATTCTGGCGAGTTACCCCTGGACGTGTGAGAGGATATAATGCTTGGTATCAGTACTGACTGGCACTACACACGTGGTGTTGTTTTGTTATGTAGCTTCACATTAGTTATGCAGATTCCTCATTAAACCTTCACCCAGATATATATGCAGGTTAATTTGATTGATCTGTACCGTTTGTGAGCTCCTCTCCAAATCACCATTGTTGTCTTGCTGGAATCAGAATATACTAATGACATCTGGCTGGTGGAACATCATGGGTGACTTTCATCTTGCAGCCAGTGGCCATCATTACTGTAGGTTTTGTTTGGCACTCTCATTCATTCAGGGGAGGAGAGAAGGGAAAGAGGGAGGAAGGCAGGGGAGGGAGGGAGGGGTCTTTCTGGTCGAAATGAACTGACCTGTAATTGCACTATGCTGCCCCCTGTTGAAGAGCAGCTCTGCATGTTGTGTTTACATCATGACTGAGGGGACTGATGTGGTGTTTTGTCTGGATTTTATGAGCATTTAATGCGAGGACTGACAGCATGTCACAATTAAACAGCTACACACAGAGACGTCATAAAAGGTTGTTTACTTCCCTTTAGTTTTACAATTCTGGGAATAAACACACCTTTGATTCTAAGTCATTCTGCAGATGTTATTTTGCTCAATGCAGGAAAAAATAAAGAATCCTGCAACATAATTAACTACTTATCATAATGTAAAATGGGTAAGTTAAAAATCACCCTGTGCAGATCAGTGATGGAGCTGTAAACCCCTTCAGTGAGGAAACATGGAAGCATGAGAGGTTTGGTTGGTAGGTTTGCCTCATGTTGCTTCAATGGTAACATAATAGGATGCATCAGCACAGATTATTCCTCCCAGGACAGTGAGAGGAAGGCTGCTGCATGGAACAAAGGGCCTCTGCTGCTGGCGCGCAAAGGGTTAAGGTGTGTGAACGCCCGAGTTGGCGTTGATGGTATTCACGTAACAATGATTAACGATATTGATTCACGAAACATGCGGAATTGTAATATTTTAGTACCAAGGGGGAACAAAGAGCCGAGCCATCCTCCTCTAATTGATCGGTACTGGCGCTGAAATAATGTAATTAACTACAGTACGGCTTTGTGCGCGAAATTATTTCTCTGCGCAAATCATTAATTATTAACAACTTTTTTCTCTCTCTCCATGAAAATGCCCGAATCTCCAAACGCCAGAATGATGATTGATGTCGACAAAGCGCCTGCCTGCAAGAAAACAAATGTGTCTAAATGTGGCTCTGAAGAAAGGCAGCCTGCTTTCAACCTGATCACAAACTTGGTTTTGAAGGGAGAGCGCCCCGCCCTCCTGGTCCTTATAACCAGAAAGCCTGTTTGCAGGACGCTCAAACATTACAGGAACACTGGAGACCACATCGCTGTGCATGAACCATTCCTGGAGACGAACTCTGGCTACAAAGACTTTACGGATTACTCTGCTTGCTTCACCTTATGACCGCGAGCAAACGACCAGAAGTGGCCATGGATTTTCTCAATCACAACTATTTGAACGCGCGCAGCCCATATGACTATACTTTTAATTTCTGGAACGACTATCTCGGGCTGACGACGTTGGTTACGAAGAATAATAAGCTCAGCATGCCCCAGAACCCCAACTCCATCACCGAGTCCCTGAAAGCGACCCTGGGCTTGGACGATTCCCCGGCGTGTCCGTGCGTAATCGCGGGCGGCGTTGGAGAGAGCGGGCACCTGGACTGCTGCTGCCCGTCCGGGAGCCCCCCGCCGGCCTCCATCCTGGACTTGAAGGAGCGTTTCTCGATACTGAGCCCCTTCCAGAACCAGCTCGGCGTCCCGCTGCCGGAGCGAGAGGTGGGCTTCGGTGGGAGCTTCGCCGGGTTCGACCTGTTCGGCATGGAGAGGAAGATGCGCAAACCCGCCTCCAGGAGCAAGCAGGAGCCCAAAATCTGCGTCTTCTGCCGAAATAACGGAGCTCCCGAGGAGGTGTACGGCTCCCACGTCCTGAAGACTCCGGACGGCAGGGTTGTGTGCCCGATTCTGAGGGCTTACACCTGCCCCCTTTGCAGTGCCAACGGGGACAATGCCCATACGATAAAATACTGTCCACTGTCAAAAGACCAGCCATCCCAGCGACCATTAAAGGGAGGGAGGGCTGTGGGTGGTAAGAGGATGAAAATATTCTAAACAGACATGACTATAAAGTAAATTGAATTGCACTGAACAATTTCCAGATGACTGTTTTGAGTTCGGCTCTAGCCTTTATCCCAGTTTCATAAACATATTGATTTTATCTTTTTTTCCTCTCTAAGATCTCTTATATTTTTATAGTTCTTTTATCCACATAGAATAATTTTATGCTTTATACATTGGATTTATTTTTCTTGCTAGTTTATAGTCATTTGAGCGTGTGCATATAAATACATGTATCAATAATCACAAAGTGTGAATAAGAAAAAAAAAAAGTATTTTGGTCATGTAGGGAAACACACTGACATTGGCAAAGGGGATGAATGTCATATTTCTACCAAGTATTTTTGTACGGTGAGCTAAGCTCGCTGAGATATTTTTTCTTTCTCGTCTTAGAAAACCAAAGTTATGTTTGCCATTAAAGAAGCTCAAGAATGTGTCATTATTAATGAGTACATGTGTGCGTCTGACTGGAGGAGGAACTCTTTGATCCCATCTGCCTGCCTAAAAAACTCCACAACATATTTTCCAACTTGCTCTAAAAGTTGACATTCAATCTGCGAGGCAGGAAGAAAAAAAAAAAAAAAGAAGAGACAATGTGGCCTCTGTTTGGGGCTCGTGTTCTCTGGGGAACGTTATAATCAATTGTTGCCAAGCCAAACCTTCTTTTCCAATCCTATGTGATGATCTGGCTTTCACATGCAGTCAGAAATGAGAGATACTAGCCTACATTTCTTTATGTTTACATTCCCAAATAAGGGCGACACACTGGATTTCCTTTTCTCTGTCAGGTCTCTCTTTCTCTATGGCGTTTTCTTTTTTTTTTGTTTTTTTCTGTTTTGGTTTGCCCTGACAATGTATCCACCAGAGAGTCTCACGGTGCAGGTCTGCTCTGTGAGTCCCTTTCACTCTGAGCGTGGGGTGAAAAAGAGCAAATGAATGTTCGTACACAACATGTTATCCCATCATTTCTGTTTCTGAAGAATCCAAAAAACAAAAAAAAGATGCAAAAATGTTGTGAATGTATGATTGAAAGTGTCACTTGCAGGACTGCACATTTCTGACAGTTTTGTTTACCAAAGGAATAACAATTGCATTGAAGAAAGAAGAGAGATTTGCTGTATTGTATATAAAGTGATGTTTATTCAGTATTTTAACATTACAAGTGACTTCAGAGGGCGCTACCTCAACAGGATTTTGTACTTACATGTAAAATGTCAACAGCAGTTTATTGATATAGTGCTGCCATTTATAATAAGGGTTTTTGATAGTATTTTTGATCTTTGTATAACATAATTGTATTTTCATTTTGTTGCATTTAACATGATGGAAGTGAATTTCCAAGAAGCTATAAGCGTTTGCTCACCAAAAGGTGATTGTCTGTAAATAATGATTATACCCATACTTTTTAAAGTTTAGTTGTTCAATGTTACATTCTTGAGAGTGTGCAAGAGAGTGGATATTGAAAAAGGCTGACAAAAATTTGCCACTTTTAACAGAGGTTTTTTGATTAAATGAATAATAGAAAAAAAAAGAAACACTGTTGAACTTTGTTATTTATATTTTACCACAATTTTCCTGTATGCTGCTGTGCAGAATAACAACATATGAATCCACTAGAGAAATAAAAACCTATCAAATATTTGGAGCTATGTGGTCGTGTTCTTCAACATCTGACTGTGTGGGTGCAATAACTTCTTATTTTAGCTGCGTAAAAGTCTGGAGTCTCGGGTTTACTGGCTAATTTAGTGATTTGCAGATGGACTGATTAAATTAAGGAGAAAAGTCGACTAAAAACACATTTACAGGAATGGCCCTGCTTGCCCTAATTGGCCTGCAAACTGACTGCCTCACTGGCTAACCAACACATACTGTCTGTGGCTCATTTAAGTGCTGTGCCCTCATGCATACTACAACACACTCAGCAGAGAAAAACTTCCCTTTAACCTTTGCTTTTGGACAAACTCAAACTGCTCTGCTGCTCTGGCATCTTAAAGATTTGTCTCTGAAGGACAAACACAGTGCCACGGTTGTTCTTGGTTGTTTGGGGAGGTCTGCCCACACAAGAATGTCTTGGCTTATGCCTCGCCATTCAAACGGATCATGTTTGCACTGAAGTAGATTGAATAGCTGGCCCTCCCAGGCCTTCTCCGCCTGCCATCTGTGGAATGGCTGCTGCAGACATATTAAGGGGCTCAAAAACAGGCAGGAAGCTTTGCTGCTCCTTCTTGTTTTTTTGGAACGAGCTGTCTACGGTCGTGCAGCTGTGAGTGCTTGGTTTCCTACAAATGTCCCATCAATGAGTGAACAATAAACAGAGTAAAAACCATGATGAGTTCATGAATGGTTGCACTGTCTGCGGCCCTGCTCACCAGCAAAACAACCTCAGACATTCATAATTGCTGCTGACGCTGAGCATACAGTAGAAAAACACATCAAGTAGACTGTACATACATTAGCCTGAGGCATCCGGCTGGTGTCATCCACACCTTGGCTGTTCCTAACTCCCTCCCTCCCCTCCCTGTTCCCCCTCCCCTGTCTTCATGCATCTCTCCAGCTGAGCCTGCGCCATTAAAAATGGATGACTACTAAGTGCAACAGGGATTTATCTCTGTGAGAACAGTGGTGAAAAAGCCTGGCAGGCTAGCATTTCAGGCAAACACAGTCAGCTAACAGGTCTTATTCCCTCTACGCCGCTGCCTCCATTAGCCGCTCTGCAGACAGGGCCCATATAATCTATTTAGTTGCACCATTTATGAGATATGTATCTTTCATGATCATATAATATGTCTTAGCAGCCTGGTTTTTATGCAATATACAATATGTGTGCACAACAAGCCTTTCTGCAGAGCTTACTGGCAGAGAAACGCACGAGGCAGCTTTGTTTCAAGACAAGATGTGGAGCAGCAAAGTTCTGCCAAATACTGAGTATTCTTTTATTATAAAAACAGCGAGGAAATATTTTAATTAAAGGTCAGCATTATCAGTCAGGTGTTGACTCGGAGTGGTTTATCACCAAGAGTGAGGCAACAGGATCCCCTCTGGCAGGTGATTAAGGTTTAGCTAATGCTCTGCAGCATTAGTTAGTCTTTGCTGTTAATGTGATTTAGAGGATTCATTAATTCACACTACTCATCATCATGGTGGCTACATAGAATGTTTCCTGTTTAAAGTGCTGTAGTTAATGCACAGTAGATTAGTGGTTCCCAACCTTTTTTTATTGATGTACCGCTGTAGCCCAGTCAGATGGGCTCAGGTGCTCCTTCACTGTACACGTCTGATCGATGGGATGGCTTCATGGAAGTGCTCGATAATATTTCACTGCAGAGAAAACACAGTGGCTGCTGTTGATACATGGATGTGAATGCACTGATGATAAAGTTATCCTGGAATTGTCTGACTGAATTTAAATTATTATTTGCCAATCATAGGGAGTGGGAAAATGTAGATGTTTCAACCACTGATCGATTACTTTGAGCTTTTTTGGTAACTTTTTGCTATCACGCACTATCAAACGCAACACCTGACAGCATGGTTTGAAGATTTCTGTGACTATTATATATATTATCAAATCGTATTGTCCCTGTGTGTGTGTGTGAGTATCTGTCTGCAGCTAATCCAATCAGCATAATATTTTGTGTGCAAAGACTGTAAAGGACCTCTCATGGTTGAGGTGATTCACAATTGTTGAAAAATCTGTTTAAGTGACTGCTGAATACCGTCATTACCTGCTGAGTCCTCACTTCTCTGATGGTACGTGACGACCCTGTTTTGCATAAAGTAGCCTAGGTTTAAATTCATGCAACTGAGGAGCAGTGTTAATTTCATTGACGAAAAAAAACTAAGATGGAAATTATTCATCAATGACCTTTTTCCATGACGAAAATGAAACAATGACGAGCTAAAAACAGAGAAAACTAAGACAAAATTTATGTTTAATTTTCATTCACAAGACGAGAAGGGACAGAAATGTTAGTGGTGGCGCTATCGGACATTTAAAGGTGAGAATGTGCGTGCTTGCATTTATCTTCAAAAGCTGCATGAGCGACAGGCTAGCAAACTCCAGTAAAAAGTCTGCGCCAGGATGTTTTGCTAGCCAGCAAAAACACTCACACCTAAGCAGTGTCAGCTGTTGGTGCGAGTTGAGACTGTGGATGGTGGAGCTGCTGAATGGATTTGTGGCGTTTGTTAGGAGCAGCGGCGGCTGTTAGCAGTTAGCTCCGCTGCTAGCCGCGAAAGGCAGCGGAGCTAGTGGCCGCTGGCTTTCACATCTGACCTCTGCAGGACTCCACTCAGATCCGGACTGTATCGGGGAAGGTTTATGGTTTGATGCTGTTTGACAGGCAGGTAGGAGGCTCAGTAATCTGTGAGTGTAGCTGTGCTGTAAGTAAACAATCTGAACTCAGTTGAGTTTTCTCTGACAGCTGAAAGTTTAGCTTTAATCATCGACTCTGTGAGACAACACAAATTCAAAACCTCCAGACTAACATGTTGCAGACGTTATTTTTCTGCTTCTTAACAAATACATAAGTCAGAGTTTACAATGAATCTGGGGACGAATCCTAGTTGTCTCAGATTAATTATTTGTAGTGTCAAAGTTTTTGAGAGCATAAATAGAGAGATGTTGAGTTCTTCAAATGATGATCAGTAAGTATGTGCTCGTAAATCATCCCTTTAACACTCTAATGGAGAAATGACAGTTTGTAAGCGTGTAAAAATGTTTTGTAGTTGTGGAAAAAATGGTCTAAATTAAAATACAACCTGTCACCTTGATTCTAATGTCTGATACATGAATTAGCCTAACTGGATTAGTTTAAAGATTAAAAAACAGAAAATATACTGACGAAAGGTTGACTATTACATCATGAATTTTCATTGACTAACACTAGAATAAAACTATACAGGATAAAAATATCTAAGATGTGACCAAAACTAATAAGAATTTTTGTCTCAAGACTAAGACTAAATCTAAAATAGCTGTCATTTTCACTGCTGAGAAGCAGGCACCCAATCTCTCAAAAGGCAACACAGAACTACCAGAGTGCATTGCACAACTACTTACATAGACAATGACTGGGAAGTGTCAAAATTATAGATCTTGTGGACCCGTACCTTTAACTAGGCGGTTGGGCTCGCAAGTCCTCAACAAAACCACATAGCAACAGAAAAGAACAAAAGGCAGTTCTGGAAAATGTCACAGATAAAAACAACTAACCTTACCATCTGTTACAGGCCACATTTTGGCCTTTGCCGTGGTTCAAAAACTGACATCACTTGAAAAGTTTGGTCTTACTTTAAGGCTGAAGCATCTGCAGATTAATCCCGGGGATCAAGTTTTATATTTAAGTGTCAAATTGTTCATATTTCTCATACTATGACATGTTGCAGCGATGTGTTTGCTGTATGCTTTCTCATGGTAGACTCGCAGCCGGTGTGGCCATACTGAAATGACTGAATGAAACAATGAGCCATCTCCAAAGCATCCCTCTTCTTCATCGACCCATATGATGAAGCTGAAGGCAAATAACGTGTAATAGATCTGGAGAAGTGACAGCCTCTCTGTCGGCTGTATGCTGCCAAGTTGGCTGCAGAAATATATAGTTTAAAATATTCTTGAATTACTTGCTTTCTAATGAAGTCGACTGAGAAAACTACATCTAAACACAATAGTTCACATACCAACTCCCTTAACCTCGGTACACAGTTTAATAGAGCTGAAACATTTAAACCTAATCTGTCTGGTTCTGCAGTGGAGACAAAGCAAACAGTGAAACAGCTCAGCGAAATGACCTAATAGCCCATTTGCATAGCATCCTTCTCTTTCATTGACCCTCATGACAACAGTGTGGAAGGCTTATAATAAGTCACAGATCTGCAGGATTCATTTATGGGTCCCGTCCTTTCCCAGAATACACTTGTAATGAGGATGCTCCTGTCGCCTAGCAACACCTGGAGATAAAATTGGACAGCAGCTGAGCATGAAAGTCACTCCACACAGCGAGTTAAAGAGGATACCATCTTTAGCCTTCACATTAAAAGGCCTATTGGTGATGTTTAGATTTTAAAATTAGAGGAGAAAATACCTGAAAAGCTTTTGAGCACAGAGGTACTTTCTACACATTAGCAACCCCTGTGGTGATAAAAGGTATCACAAAACATTAATACCTGTTTTGTGACACTTCCTATATTCAGTGTTATTCAAAGCCACTGAGGTGGAAGGGATCATAATGACGAGTATGATGTTATTGAACTCTCTGTCAACATTGCTGTGCTGGCCGTTCTCAGCGCTCTGCGATAACAACTCTGTCCCTCTGAGGGCAGATCACAGCTTTGATGCCGTAATTGAAATTTCACAAAGGATTTATTTGAAACCAAAACCCGTTGCTGTTTAAGTGAGGCGGACAGGTTATTAAGTTTCTTTCACAGCATGATCAGCTTATTTCTCAGTGGCTGTTTCACTGGTGCAGATGTACTGTCAGTTGAGATAATCCTCCAAGTCACTGGTGCGTATCCATAGAAGACCTGCACAGCAAAAGCAACGTCGAGTCATCTTAACATTTATTCAGTGGGTATTTCTTAGAGTGTTTTCTTAAAAAGTTGCTGCTGCATTAGAAACAAACACACACACTTGTCTGTCTGGCTTCAGCCTGGCTCTGGGCCCTCTCAGCTTATCCTCTATTACTGGCATATTCTTAGACAGTCAACAAAAATAAAACAAGACAGCAGGGGACATGTTTTCTGCTCTTATCTGTGCCTCTTGGTATTTATAAATAGTTTCTAGAATCAGAAATTCAATTTCCTCCAGACATTGTCTTCCAAACAACAATCTTATGGGGATAACAGCTTTCTGCAGACTGATGATGAATCATGCTGGAATTTATTTATTATTTCACTAATAGCATCCTTATTTAAGAGATGTTTTTGCCCCTTATTCCCTTCACTGGAAACTGCAGAGTTTTTGTGTGCAACTGTTGCCATTCAGCAGTGTTCTGAATGGCTACATCCTGTTAAGCTCTCTATCAGCAGAGATTATCAAGGCTACTTAACATTACAGGAGATACAACCCTGGTGAGAGTCTAACCTCCTCTGCATCCAAAATTGCATACTCCATACTATGCACCATACCAATATGTGTACTATAATTCAACATACTTTTATATGTATAAACCAGGGGTGTCAAACTCATTTTAGTTCATGGACCACATAAAGTCTGATTTGACTGCAGGTGGGCCGCACCAGTAAAACCATTGCATACTATCCTATAGACACCAAACACCTTCAAGTTTTTCCGGTTTTTAGGTTAATGAAGTACACATCAAAAAATCCATTTACAAAACAGATGACAAACAGCCTCTGATGTCTCAGTTTTGCCACATTAAGTGAGTCTACTCCCTGTCATTACATGTGCATTTTTCCATATAGTTCCACTCCCGTGTAGTAATTCTGACAACACCACACCAAACTAAAGTGGAAGCTACTGAGGAAGCATGTTAAGTCTTCCTCTGCCTTACAAACCATTTAAAAATCAAAAGTTTTGGCGGTACATTAGCAGCAGTGTCCCACCAATATTGTTTTAAAGGCGCTGTATGATGCGAGGTTGCTGGACAGAGGCATGCTGGAGACTGATTTGTTTGCCCACGGGCAGCTGCTGTGGCAGGGCCGCGTCCCCACGTCCTTGATCTTCGGTTTTCCAGACGACAAATTCAAAACATAAACATGATTTGCGGACTGTAATTTTTTTTTTTTAAATGCGAATATTCTGGCTGTACTGTTGTTGTTGGTGAGATTAGTATGTTATATGAACATTATTCCTTAGTCTCTGTGACATATTAGGATGATTTTACGACTATTTGCTTCAGATTTCTTCCATATAGCTCCTTTCAGATGGAAGTCTGATACAGATTCTTTTGTACTGATGCTTCTAATTGACAATATTTTGCACAGCGTTAAATATCTTTAAAATATGACCACAGTAAGTATGCACTGTGCTCTGGTCAGGTGGAAAAACCTACGAAGCAGCCTTTATACATGAAGCAAGCTACTCACTGTTAAACTTGCTCCTAAAACCTGTTACCTGACACCTCTTAACCTTCACAAGTGCATCATTAATGGTTGTACAAAGTCATCTAGTGGGTCTGATTGGACCCCGGGCCATATGTTTGACACCCCTGGTATAAACAGTAGTGTGTATATTTTTGGACAAGTTACCATGGTAACCTATGCCAAACTTAGCTCTACCAATGATTTATGAATAATTTAAAAAATAGATTACGCCTGGCAGAGTGAAATTGTATACTTTCACTTAAATTAAAACAACTCTGACATTACAGACCAGCCTTCGTCTGTGTCTGTTATGAATGTTGCCTTCTACCGCATTACATTGTGGGATATTTATGACGGCGTAGTGTCCACTGTTTGCATACTGTGGTATTTCACTGGAAATAGCATGCAAGTCACATACTCTTGGTTTCATACTAAGGTTTGAAACAGACTAAAAAATAGGGCTGGGGATATGGAGAAAATCAAATATCACAATATTTTTGACTAAATACCTCTACTGATATTGCAGCATTATTGTAGGGTTGACTATTGGTGCTTTGACAAAATATTTACGCAATGAAATTTTTAATAATAAGAAGAAGCTTAAGAGTATTTCCATTTATATATGTCATTTATTTATTTACTAAGCCTATTTATTTGTTATTTTATTATTTATTTGTGTTTTATGTATTTATCAATTTATTTCTCTAAGGTGAAAAGGGTAACATGCAAAAATTCAGCTGCACACAGATCAAATATAAGTGATACAAATACAAATGCAGCACATAAAATGAGAGTTAGCTTTATTTTCTCCATGGTAATGAAAAATTACGACCGAGAGGGATGCTTGTCCCAAAGCTTGCTAGCTTGCTGCTGTATTTATACCCTCCACCTTAATGAAGGGCGCCTCGTTCAGCTGTGAAGGTGACTACAAACAGAGTTACACTCCGTGACGGAGTGGGAGTGAGCGAGGTCCCGTCTGGGAAAGGCCCTCTCAGTTCCTCACACCTGGACAATCACTACATGAAATGGCCGTGCTGGTTGGATTGTGAGGTTTGGAGTTAACTGCTCACAGCTGAGAGTAATGTGTGAACATTGTGTATGATGCTGATACAGCTCCAAAAGACCACTAGGAAAAAATAATACGTGTTAATCTTTGGAAAACTACTTTCTTTTTCATGAAGTTTATGTATTATTTTATGGTGTTTTGTCATGTGGATCACAGTGTAACAGTATACAGCAACAGCCAGTAGAAAATGCATAGTGCCAATTAGAGGTCTAGATGATCAGTTATTCTTAAAGATAATGAGTTAGGATCATGCAGTATAATGATACATTTGCAGGTTGGTATAAGATATATAATGTGCACTGCAGCTCTGCAGAGTTTGGCAGGCAAAGACAACCGTTCATCACACCTCCAGTGACTTTCTGTTTTAATGAAAACTAGAGATTATTGAGGAAAAAATGTTTTAATTAAAGGTCAGTGTTATCAGTCAGGTGTTGACTCTGAGTAGTTATCACCAAGACTGAGGCACCACGATCCCCTCTGGCAGGTGATAAAGACGAAGCTAATATTCTGCAGCCGTAGTTACTGTTGCTGCGACTTGGGAGGATTTATTAATTCACACAGCTCCACATCACAGCTGCTACATGAAATATGCCCTGTTTAAACTTCTGATGTTACCGCACAGTTGATCATATTGACTTTACATTTGAACATTTAAGATTTAAATCGCCTCTCTCATCCCATCAGCACACTGCAGTGCTACGCTTTGCTGTCTCATGGTACAGGACTGTATATTACTGCACCAGAAACGGTCCATTTTCACAGCACCCTGCTTTCTCATTGACCCATATAATAACAATGTTGAAAGCAGATAATAAGTTACAGATCTGGAGAACTCATTTATTGGTCCCATCATTTCCCAGATTACACTTGTGCGATGAGGATGTTCCCGTCGCCTAGCAACTCCCCGAGATAAAATTGGACAGCAGCCAAGCATGAAAGTCATTCCATACAGGGAGGTAAAGAGGATACCATCTTTAGCCCTCACATTATGGCCTGCTGGTGATTTGACGCCATTTATCTGCACCAACTTCCAAAAAAAGTTGCATGTAAATGTTATTTTGAGATTGATAATAAAGATATGAGTGAAGGATGGATGTGGACAGTTTGTTGCAGCATTAAAAAAAAAGGGTCTAAGTGTAAGAGATGGATCACTTCTGTTATATAAACTGACCCAACTGAGCACATGCTGTGAGTTCAACATCCATTCAGTGCTTTAGCTCTATCATCCATTTTTGGACTGGGCAATGAGCCTATTTTTCTAGCAAGCGGAAACAGGGCCCAGGTCAGAGTCAACTAGCCTGCTGTGTTGAGGACTCGGCCTTAATAGTATGCGCTCTATGCGGTGATGGATGCCCCAAACTTTCACCGTTAAATTATGTGTAATATTTGTCTTGATGACTTTAACTTATTCATAATGTATAAAGATAATTAACAAAAAGGTGAAACTGCAATAAAGATGATCCTTTTTTATCTAACGGATGGAAAACATTGGTGATGGTGTTTTCTGGTACTCTGGCTGTTTAGACCATTAACACCAGGGTGTCAAACATACGGCCCAGGGGCCAGAACCAGCCCACCAAAGGATCCTATCCGGCCCTCTAGATGACTTTGCACTTTGCAGCCCTAATGTTGATGCACATGTGAAGGCTGAGAGGTTTCAGAGGCAATTTAAACAGTGAGCAGATACTTCATGTAAAATACAACCTTAGACACTTTTGCACTCTGACCAGAATACAGCTCTCTGAAATAACAGGAAGTACTGTCTATGGTCATATTTAAAGATATTATAACATTATTGTCAACCAGCAGCTTCAGTGCAAAAGAATCTATATCACTTCTATCTTCAAACAATATTAGTGGAACCCTGCTGCTGAGGCATTGACAAAACTTCAGATTTTAAATGGTTTGTAAGGCAGCGGGTGACTTTACCTGCATCTCTAATACAGTAGCTTCGACTTTGGTGGAAAATTATTTAAAAAAGTCACATGTACAGTAATGCAAGTGACTAGACTAACCCAATGTGGAAAAACAAAGACATACTGTTGAATTTGCACCTAATTTTTCTTTCTTCTTTTTTGGGAAATGAATGAACGTTTTCAGAATGAAAGAACAATTGAAGGGTTTATATTTATAGGTTGGTATGTAGTGGTTTCAGTGGTCCAGCCTCAGTGAGATCAAGTCAGGCTGTATGTGGCCCCTGAACTAAAATGAGTTTGACACCCCTGCTTTACACAGCACTATGTGATAGACAGACTATGCACTCAAATGTTAGTCTTGTTTTGCTTGTTAGAGGAGAAAAACTGTGCCCTGAAAAACTACATATTAACTGTAAATAGATTTTGAGTATTCAGTTTGTTCACACAGACGAATAAATTACGTATTCTTAATAAGTCAGTCGGACAGTCAGACAGTATACACGCCACATCTGGTTGAGTTTTCAGAGATGTACACTGCCCAGGGCTGAAATCATTTAATCTACTCATGTTTGGTGGTAAAACCAACCCATTCCGCAGCTCCTGCAAACCACGGAAACAAACTGCACATTATTGTGCAGCAGATACTTTGAAACCTTTTGTTTAAAAAATGCTGTGGTTTACATGTGGTTAGGTTTAGGCACACAAACCACCTGGTTATGGTTTGGAAAAGATCATGTTTTGGCTTAAAAATCCCGGTTGTGGGGGAGCAATCCCTGAAAGGCATAGTATGGTGAGGGATCAATAAAGCATGGCAGCAGCACGGGGATCAGGAAGTCAGGAGGGCAACACTTAAACTCAATTAAAAATAAAGTCGGTATTGTGTGAGATAAAAAGGGGAAATAGCAAAGAAGAGACAGTTATCACCAGGATAAGAATAGTACAGTGCACTTCATATTATAGGTGAGCATCTGACCAGATTGTGCAGGTAGTGCCAGGAAGAAGAGATGATAGAGCATGTACTAATTAGACAGAAGTCACATGTAGAAGAGAGGAAGGACATGATAGAAAGAATGGAAAGAGAAGGGCTAGAAGGAAGAAGAATAAAGGATATATTGAACTCTTTGAGCACTGCTGTCAAAACCCAAAGAAGAAGAACAACAATCACCGGTGAAAACAAAGCGATGTCTTGGCAAAAAAGCAATGCTTGTGGTGCCACTATCCAGGCAGGAAACCCAACAATGGGTCGCTACAAAACACCCACATTTGGTGCCTAAAAAGCATCTGGAAACAGCATGTTGCAATGACTCATTAAAAAACAGCCAGTTTTGTTGTGGTCTCAGAGAGTGGTCTGGAGCTTGGCAGGTGTCTTGCCTGGGTGACGCACCATCCACCATCACCTCCTTCTCCTTATGACTAAGTCAGCTCATACACTACATCACTTTAGAAACCTTATTTGAAAAGTATTAATTATGTAAATGTAACATATTCTTGGTTTGAAAAAAAAAAGGTAAAACCTGGTAGAGTGTGTGCGCCCTTTATTGGCTGAGTCCTCTGCAGCAGCTTGGGTTCAATTCTGACCTGTGGCCTTTTGCTGCAGGGGACTCAGCCTGCACGGGATGTTTCCCCCCTCTTTCTCCTTCCCTGTCTGTCTTAGCTGTCCTTTCAATGAAGGCAGAAATCACCCAAAAAACAATCTTAAAAAATGTATAACACCAGCATTTTTTTCTGCTGCTTTGTATGATTTCCTGTTAGCAAAAACTAATCCAATGTTGTGTCCCAAATCACATACTTCTACATACGTATACCCAATAACAGTATAGTGGTGCTTAGTGCAAAAAAACAAAGGTATTTGTACAATGCAGCGATGTTCGCGGTTGCACAGTCCTCGGCCGCCATTTCCAGTTTGAAAAGTGGTCCCTCCCCTTCTGCTGCGTAGCCAAGATGGTGACCATTGCGGGCGAGAAGTGTCCATAGTTCCACACTCAAATTCTTGACTGTTTTGAGCGCACCATCCGTGTACTCATAGTGCACTGCATTTTTCCATACTTCAGTGTGAACGCACTTATGCACTCAAAATATTAAGCGTAAGTACAGAAGTATGTGATTTGAGACCCAGCACAAGTATAGGCTACAATTATTTTATGCTAACCGTAGTGGTGGTGTCCATACTACAAAGTAATTCTTAATTGTCTTTAAGTAGGTGTGTAGTTTGTTTACACCAGAAAAGTGACAACATTAAGTTCACTTAAATTTGTCAGTATGCAAACTACAAAAAGCTGATGTTTGCTTTAATCTGAAAGTTGGGACACACTGCATCATTTCCTGTTAGTACAAAAGCATAAAACTGGTTTTCACATACCAACTGCAAAAATGTAGCCTACACTATCACTATCACTATCAGTCAGGGTTGCAACGGTATACTAGTTTAAAGGTATTTAGTCATACAAAAATTGACAGTTATCGTTCCGTGTACATTTGCTTATCTAAGATATTGAAAACAAAAATGCAGCTGGACCGAAAACCTCACCTTTATGTTAGTTATTTTCAAAAACTACTATTAAAAAAATACTACCATTAAAATAGTTTCAAGCTTCAAATCTAGGAATAAAACATCTGTTTAACCAAAACTAACCCTTCCACTTGAATCCTTTAAGGGTCAATCTAACTGATAATAATAATAATAAATGTTTAATACTGTGATACATTTAAACTGCGATATTTTCTGAGACGGTTATCATACCGTGAAAATCTCATATTGTTGCAACCCTTGTAAACTTCATACATTAGTATATAATGGTAAATAGTAAACAGCACATAGTGTATACTTCTACTGTGGAACTGGGAGAGAGAGAGATTTGTTGGCGCTTTTTGAGTGTATTGAGGTCGATGACCTTTCAGAATAGTTTCAACAAACTTCAACCTGAGCTCAGTCTAATCAGCCAGAGTGACTGAAAACACCTGGGACATCTCTCTGAAAGGCGTGAAGTACTCAACACCAGTATATCTGTCTTCAAGTACTCACTATGTTATGCACCACGATTTGTTCTCATTCATATCTACTTAATTCTCGTAAACACAAAGTTCATTAACAATGGCCCAGGGTTGTTTTTATGTGATCGTGTTGCTACATTGATCACCGTCCATGTGGTAAATTGATCTGTTTTCTATCTTCTCTTATTTAATAATGCAGTGGATTAAAACTGCCAGAGGGTGGTCTTTTCTGCTCACTCCAGATTGTTCCTGGGTGAAAACGGTGAAAATGTTACTATAGGTTTCAGGGAAACGTACAAGATTTATTTCTCTGTAGGTGGGAGCAATCGATAGCAGCTTGGCTCGTGGTTTCACCAAAGTTTAAACTGAAATATCTGGGTGCTTCATTTCCATGTAAACTGTGGCTCTGATACTTGGAAGAAGGGATAAACAATATGTGGGCACTACAAACTGTCATGTTACATGAAACCAAAGATGACACTATCGTGAGTCACTGACAAAGTTCAGTGACTCTCCTATAATGAGAGAAACACTTGCTTGGATGAAGGGTGGTGACGCATTATCTACATGCTTTAAATGTTATGATGTATTTTCTCAAAGACTTAATTTAAAGCAGTGTGTTTAAGGTTGTAAGTAAACAGAGGAGAAACAACACGTACTCCTTAAAAATCAGTGTAAACTTTAACCTTTGCTGTCTCTATATTTGAACACAGACGAACCAGCACTACTGGTGGTTTGGTAAAGCATCATATAGTAAGCTAAAACTGTGTAGCTGAGACATGAATAACACACACATAAAAGCCACTACAACTCAAACATCAACAACCGGTCAGGGACATCTCTGTAAATAAATAAAATACTCAGTGGACGTTCAAATTTGATATAGGTAATAAAGTAAAGGAACAGATCTGGACAGAGACTGTACTTCATTTGTTCCCATAAACACATGACAGGTGCTGCTAAGAAGAGGCTCATTCATCGAAAGGATCACAGAAACAGCTTGGCCCAACGATCCAGTCAGTTCTTAGGCCTGCACAGTTAATGTGTTTTTGTCAGTGGGAAAATTCCAGCGCTGCACCGGGTCCCATGTGGTTGTGGTTTGGGTGAGAGGCACAGTAATGCGTTTGTGACGCAAGAGGGAGGAAATTGCAGAAGCTTCCTGCACAACTGTGCTTTTGTACCACTTCCAGGTGGATACCGGGCCAGTCTGCAAGCAAACAAGACCTCAGCGAAATGGGCTGGAGGGAAGGAAGATGGTACAACAGCACAACCTAAAGGCTGGACGAGGTACTTCACCTGGGGGGATAAAACCTCTTCAGCTTCCTGAAAACTGGTACTCAATGCAACTGCACCTTGAGATGGATGTTCTAAGCTGTACAACACTCTCAAAACTATTGGGAATCCGTAAAGCATCTGTATTCAGGGCAATGACTATGAGTAAGGTCGGGAGGGAGATCAAGGTCAAAGTCAAATCTGAAAGTATTTTTGAACTGTGTTGCTCATGAGGATGCACAAGAGGCTTAGCAGCACGACTGAAGTGAAAGGGCAGCTCACTTCAGTATTCCATCAGTGTTTTTTCCTGTGTTTTTCAAATGGAAACACCCACTCAGCTGTTAGCAGAAAGCAATGATGTAGGTTAGAGCAGCAAGTTGTATGAGGTACTTATCCATAGTCATGGTTATATTTTCATTGCTGTACCTTGCCGTCACAAAGCCCTTTCTGACAAGGAACTGAAGCTGTTATATCAACCTCTTCAAATCTACCAGACTCTGACAAAAACAGAGTTGCTGGTCTGCCGTTGCCTGATGGGTTTGTTTGTTAGGGTTATAGTTTGACTTTTGTTTACATTCACCATGTCTGCCCTATTGACTCCAATAGAACCAATGCGAGGAGTCTGGCTCCTCGAATGCTGTCGCTGTCGAGATGACCGTTCTGTCTTTATAGTTTCCTTGGCTATGACCAAAATTCAAATGTTTTTTAAAATGTTGGACTGGACCTTCAAGTAGAATCTTTAATCCCGGCAGTTTAAGTATGTTCCACGTTACTTTGTTTGAACCCTTTATGTTAACTTCAGCTCTGCCTTCAACCAATTCAGATGATGAAGAAACTTCACCAGAAGATGGAGCTGAGCCGGAAAGCAAAGGTTTTGATTTACTGGTCCATCTACATCCCAACCCTCCCCTATGGTCATGAACTCTGGGTAGTGACTGAAAGAATCAGATTGCGGATACAAGCGGTGGAAATGAGTTTCCTCCGTGGGGTGGCTGGGCTCAGCCTTAGAGATAGAGGGAGGTGCTCAGACATCTGGAGGGAGCTCGGAGTAGAGCCGCTGCTCCTTCGCGTCGAAAGGGGTCAGTTGAGGTGGTTCGGGCATCTGACTAGGATCCTCCTGAGTGCCTCCTGCTGGAGGTGTCCCGGGCACGTCCCACTGGTAGGAGGCCCCGGGGCAGACCCAGAACACGCTGGAGGGAGTACATATCTCGTCTGGCCTGGGGACGCCTTGGGGTCCCCCAGGAGGAGCTGGAAAGCGTTGAGAGAGGGATGTCTTGGGTGCTTTGCTCAGGCTGCTGCCCCTGCAACCTGGCCCAGGATAAGTGGATGAAAATGGATGGATGGATGGAAGAAACTTGACCATCCACGTCTACTGGTTTCGCAATTACCTAAGCTACAAACCACAGCCACAGGAACATCACCAACCATCATCACGAACAGCAGAGCCCCTCAGAGCTGCGTCCTGTGTCCCTTCCCCTACACTCCCTACGCAAATGGATGTACAAGCCCTTGATCCACCACCACCATAAAAATCCTACATATAGTGGCTCTTGAGAACTTTTCTTGAGAAAAATACAATATGCACATATCTATAAATTCTTTGCCTGATTCTGAGTTTTGGTTGTCAAAGCTCAATTTTAATAATTTAACTGAACAGTGGGGCTGAAATCAATCAGGGTGCAGGGAACATGCAGCTCAAAGATGGTAGAAGTAAAGCCTTCACATCAAAATTCTGCTCACATCTTGTGATATAGATCATTTTTCTTTAGACATTTCACATCAAAGAACTGAACCAAGAAGATTATTTACACTTCTTCTGTAAATGGAACAGAGACTGATTGTGTGTGGATGTTTTAAATGGTTTAATTTGAATATCTGATTGTATTGAACTCTATGGCTTCGACATATTGACTATAGATACTATGTGTAACTGTGATTTAAAAGAAAAGAAACTTCTGAGAGTGTACAACAGCATAATCCAAACAAGATAGATATTGGCTATGTAAAATATGGTAATCATGCAAGGCTCACATACTTGCAGTTTAACTCTATCGAGTTTCATTACTAACTGAACCACCAGTATTCGTTTTTCAATACAAAAAAAACTAAATGAAATGCTGGTTGCAGTATATTTCCCCCCAATACCAAGATTTTCATTGTGTTATGCATCTGAAACAGAATCAGTTTGCATTTTAAAGTGCAAAAAAAAATTTAGTTGGTATCCGATTGTCCTACCATGCAATATCATTTCTAGTGTTTTCAGTAGTTCCCATGTGGAAAACAAATGTCAGACCATGGCACAGTTAATACCATGCATTCTCCAACCAGCTACAGTATTCAGAAAACAAAAACAAACTGCAGCAACATTCCTCCTCTCATTTCATTTGGTTTTAATCACAGGGGAGCTGTGGTCAGGAATAATAGCCATTCACAATCTGCCATCTGCCCTAATATACTTTAGTCTAAATTGTGCTTTTTCTTCATAATTAACATGCAGCATTTCCCATCTGGCACAACCATGGCTAACATTTCCCATCTGCTACAGTATATTTTCATTTCATGTGTTTCTGACTTTCACTAATATCTTGTTCAAAAGAGCTAAATGTCCTCTCCATGCACATAACAACTTCTTTTCTCTAAATCTTTCACAGTAAAACTTCTCATGTGAATTTAAGATGTTCAGCTCTAACACTGTGATGAAGTGATGTTTTCTCAAGTGTGATGAGATGACATCCATCCATCCATTTTCATCTGCTCATCCGAAGCTGGGTCGTGGGGGCAGCAGGCCAAGCAAAGCACCCCAGACGTCCCTCTCCCCAGCAACGCTTTCCAGCTCCTCCGGGGCCTCCTACCATTGCGACGTGCCCGAAAACCCTGAATGGGAGGCACCCAGAAGGGCATCCTGATCAGATGCCCGAACCACCTCAACTGACCCCTTTCGACATGAATGAGCAGCGGCTCTACTTGGAGCTCCCTCCAGATATCCGAGCTCCTATCTCTTTGTCTGAGCCTAGCCACCCCACGGAGGAAACTCTTTTCTGCCACTTGTATCCTCGACCTCCTTCTTTCGGTCACAACATAAGATTAGATAATCCTCCTTTCATTCGCAGAACAGGTGTTACAGTGTGACTTTTAAGTAAAGATTAAAAACTGCAAGTACACAATGAAGACTGACCTGCTAGATTAAGAACAGGCTGATACCACAAATTAAATCTTATTGAAATCAGATTGTGGCAGATTTTGTGATATCAGCAAATATTGTGTCGTTGTCCACAAGTGACTTAAAAAAGAGAGATGTATTCTTCCTGAAGTCTACACATGGTGTGTTTTGCATTAAATAAAACATTCAATCAACACTCTACAAGGCTTTGCAGTAGGTTAAAAAGCTATGAAAAAGCATGCCTAAATTTAGGAAAGCATACAGTCACAGCATACAGTTCAGTTTATGAGAGAGTGAGTCATAAAACCCACTTTTATGTGTTGTTTACTGGAGTGCACTGTGGAGCTGCTTTGTGTGTTGTAAGGGGAGTAAAGGTAAACTTTTAACCTCTAGCACCACCTGCTGTTTGATCATTGATACTGCTCTGCAGCTCTTCAGTGGACAATAGGAGTTTGATTTCACCGCAGTATCAACAAGACTGTGTCCATGAATAATGTTTGATTTACTGTATTTTTATTGGACCTATTTTAATCATATCTTTGGATTATAATCACATTTTGGATTTCTGTTAAGTGTTCCAACTCTGTATTTAATGGATATTTTCCAGGCTACAGCTCCTGTTGTGCCCCCGTCATCTAAGAATCTCTCATCCCTCAAGCTTTCCTCTATTATTGTTATTCTTTGAGGATTTTTGGAAAGTACTTCTTTGAAATCCAGGGTCTACAAGTACACTTTCCTTATCTGGTGGCATTAGAGACAAATGTCTTTGTGCTTTATTTTGGTGGACTCATGATGTTGGTGATAGTCTTTGGTTGGAAAGAAAAGCTGCTGTAAATTCCAGGACTGGCTGGAAAAATGTGAACACATGAGACCTAATGACTAATGTTTTCCCTCTTCATCAAAAGCATTTACAAAGTGTGCTTGGGCAAGTTATTGAAGTCCTGTGTCTGAATTTGTTAAAAGAAGCATACTCCATTAATCGGTCACTTTTAAACGACGTCTGAACCGACGGCTGTTTTATTTCAAACAATCACTAATGGTGGTTTTAATAGCTGCTAATTAAAACCACCATCAATGATTGTTTGAAATAAAACAGCTGTCTGAAATACACATGAGGAAGGAAATCAGACTTTTTTGTTTCTGAGCCAAATTCTGACATCTGAAAGCAGCAGGCCGATAGCTTCACAGCATTAATGACGTGTGTGTGAGAGGGCGAGTGTGTCCTGTGTGTGTTCTGTACTTCAGTTAAGAAACATGTTTAAAGACAAAGCAAAGAGCCATACACAAGCTCACTGTGTGAGCCATAAAATACTGACAATATCTTGTTGCTGTTTCCATTAAACACAGATAGTTAAATTTTGATTTGTCCGTTGTGCTCATAAACTTAACCTCCTGCTGAACTCATTTAATATTCTCTAAAAGCAACAGCTTCCAAACACCTTAAGCAGCAAAACTAATGCAACCACACATGCATGAATCAGAATCCAACATCTGTCAGTCGTAACTCATCACCAGAATTTTCTACATGAATTAGCTTTGATGTTATCAGCCATTTGGAAAGAGGGTTGGAAAGAGTACCTACTCGTATACTATTCTAAAAGTACTACTTCAAGTCATATTTAGTCAAACACAAGAATTTACTTTGGTAAAAATGTACTTATATCAAAGTAAAATGTAGTTCTGTTTAAATGTAGGCTGTTACTGGGAAAGGAGGGTGAGGTGGCGGGACATTGTAGGCTGTAGGGCCATCATGTTATATGGTAGAATATTAATTACACAACCACCTTCCTCAGTGGAGCCTCACAGGAATTTTTTTTATTTTTTATTTTATTTTTAATTAACCAAAAAGACGCAAAACTCAGACAATTAAACAAAAATTACACTGACGATACAACAGTGCCCCCATGAGGGAGACAGGAAGGGGCCATGACCCCATGATACAGGTGGCCACTGGTAAAAATAGGCAGAGGCCAACATTATTGAGTTTAAGAGGTTGTGGAGCTCATTTTAAGCGAGCACAGACAGTGGCATGTTGTGAAACTAGTGCTGTGTCTCAAATCACATACTTCCGTCACAGAGTATACTATGTGCACCATGTACTTATTGGCACAGGGCCTAAATTTTCTCTCAAACCAAACAGGGCCGTTGTGCACTCACTGGAAATGACGGCCGCAAATCAGCTAGTTAGCAAACTAGCATTCACGTTATCCTTCTTCGCGGTACCAAATCATTACAGACTGCTAAATTAACACAATTAACATACTGCTGGCTTATACCCGACAACAGTATAGTGGTGCTTAGTGCAAAAAACTTATGTATCTGTACAATGCAGCGACGTTCACGGTCGCACAGTCCTCGGCCGCCATTTCCAGTTTGAAAAGTGGTCCCTCCCCTTCAGCTACGCAGCCAAGATGGCGACCACTGAGGGCGCGAAGTGTCCATAGTTCCACACTCAGCTTCTTGACCATTTTGAGCGCACCATCCGGGTACTCATAGTGCACTGCATTTTTCCATACTTCTTAGTGTGAACGTACTTATGCACTCAAAATAGTAAGTGTAAGTACAGAAGTACGCGATTTAGGACACACGTCACCTACAACATAGGTACCAACCATGTCATGCTACAGTTGGTCATATTTTCGTGTGGGAAAAACTGGCGTGGCAGTTTTTTAAAAGGCTCCCTTGAACCCTCACCTCAAGATATCTAAAAGAAAGTGGGTTCTATAAGTACCCATAAGTCTGCTGTGTGACTTATGATTCCACTTCCACCATTAGATTTTTAAAACTTACCCTTTGATGTTTGAGAGGTAGCTAAAAGTTAAAAAAAAAAAAAAATTTTACTGAAGCATTCATTGCACATAAGGTGTCCAAGGAATCTTCGGAAACTTGAAAATCCAGCAATAATTTATTTTTACAGTTTGTGGCTATATGGTAATTTCATGGATTTTTTTTTTTTAAAGTAAACATGCCTGTTTTCTTTCAAACTCTGCCACAAAAGAAGCAAGTATTTAGATTAGTATACCTCTCCTGTAAGCCAAAATAAAATCCTAAGTGCATCCCCAGTGCTTAAAACATTTTTTGATATGCTTCCTGCTTTTTGCACCCCCTCCCCCTTCATAAATGACAACAGTCCCTAAATGTTTTGTTCCTTACAATCAATATACTCTTTCAAATAAAACTGTATATTTGTCTTTTGGGGAAAAGAACAACTAGCCTATCTGAAGAACAATGAATCGCCTAACATGTAAACATAACACATGCGAATAAGACTGTTGTGGAACTCAGAAACTTTACCAGCATTGGTCTGAGCACATCAGATAATATATGAAAAGAAAGTGTATCAATATGCGAAACCTTAACTGTCATATTGACAGACGAAAGATGACCATCATGAAAGAAATGTGGCGATATCTTTGGTCGTGGTCCTACGTCGTGAGAGAGGATCAAGGATGGCTGCTGTCATGTTGTTGTGGGATAAAATTCTGACAGTGTCAAATCTGGCATGACGATCCCACCCACACCTGATTTAATAATGTCACCCTCTGGGGGGCCATTACATATAATTGTTATAAATCATTATTAGATCCATGTTTGCAAGTGTAGCTGCACTATGAAGATTTCCAGTGGCCCCCTCTGGCCACCCCGAGGCTAGGACAAACAAAAAATCTAGGGGCGCCACTGCTGCAGTAACAAACAAGGGGACACCTCAGCATTATGACATAAAACACAAACAATGAAGACAACAAAACTTCACCACAGCTGCAGCCACAAACACACATTACAGCAAAAACAGCTGCACCGTTTTTACACATGCAGTGCACACACACACACTCACACACTCACACAGCACTACGTTGCTTAGCAACACTGACATCCTCCTCTGTGCAGTGACAACCATCACAATTAGTTTGCTGTTGCAGGCTACTCACCTGTGTTAAGATATTCTGTGAAGTTTTCCACAGTCTGCTCCAGGTTCAGCCTCACTGCATAGTCCACTCTGTGTCCCAGTAAAACCAGTCCACTGGGCCTCTCTGTGCCTGTTTGACCAGTCCACTAAACTCCTCCCTCGGGGCTCCTCACAGTCTACATGTCGAGCTAGATGAAACTTTGTAGTTAAAACAACAGGAAGTCCTCACACACCTCACTACAGGTCCACAGAGAACCAAGACGTCACCTGTCGCATCCTCAATGACCAACTTAGCATTTCGCATGTTAGCCACACCTGGCACGCACCTGTTAGTGACGCAGCATCGTGGGTGTGTTTGATTCGTGTCACTCAGCAGCTGGCCGGGTGGTATTACTGAGCCAATTGTAATCTCGCGAACTGCCACGAGATGTCAGTCTTGTACAAGCTACAAGAGAAGCTTCAGTGACCTGTGGCGTTTAGGAGAAGAGCTGAGGAGTGAACAGTGGGACAAATGCAAGTGTGTTATTTGCATTTCTGCCACAAAGAGACACAGATACACTCAGTTATCAAACAAAAATTGCACAATTGGCTTTCGAGTTATTTCATTCTTTGTGTAAAAAAAAAAACCCTTGATATTTTCTTTCTTTGGTGAAGATATAATTCTTTCATCAGAAAATCTGAAATCAAAACTGTAACCTAATAAGTAAAAAAAGTAGAAGAAATAACAGAATAAATTACTATTGACATACATATCCCAGAGAAACAAGCTGATTTTAAAGAGAACATGATGAAGTTCATACAGTCTCACTGAATTATTGTTGTTGCCTTGTCAGCAAAAACTAGAATAAACAGCAACACCAACCAAAAATGTACACCTTGCAATAACCTTGACATCAACTTTATGCAGGCTATAACTACAGTATAACTTCCTACCTGATGTTAATAATATTTATCTTCACTTGTTAAAAGTGTCATTTTGGAAATTAAATGTTGGAAATTTAACTTTTTTATATATTTGTGAACTTAATTTAACTTAATCTAAAGACAACAAATGTGTTATCAAATATCCGTTCAGCCGATGGATTAATCCGGCAACTCATCTGAAGGTTTAAGAAGCATCTTATTTTATTTTTTATTTTCAGTGAGAAAAGATTTGTTGAGATGACTAAAGTTTACTATTTACACACTTTCCCAGATAGAGGAGTTTACAAACCAACCTATTGCTCTGGTAATCAATTAAGTTTTTATCTAGTAGTATTTTGTTCTTGTTTACATCCTGATATCCAAATGTGGATATCAGAGGCAAATTTGACTTCTGGGAAACTATTTAAAGGAATAATGTGTAAGAGTTAATGGCGTCTACCAGTGAGGATACAGACTGCAACCAGCTGAAACTTCTCCAGGTTAGAACTCCTTCAGTCTTCACCGTGTGGGAGGTTTTTACCAGGAGCTGAATAATCTGCAGACATTTCCTCCTCTCCAAAGCAAACAGACCAGGGGGCTCATTTATAAATATTGCGTACGCACAAAACGAGGCCTAAAAGAAGCAAAAGTTGTGATCTATAAAACCAGACTTGATGGATGACACTTTGACCCATGCTTACGAACATTTTGGAGACAGGAAATTGGCGGTGCAGGGGGTCAAATGGAAGCCTGATTATATAAGTTACTGAATCTTTTTGGCGCACATCATTTTGGCTTTTGTTCGTACATGTATTTCTAGTATGGATCCTATGCTTTGCTTTACAAATGAGACTTCACGTTACAAATCTGTGTTTCTCCTTTCCTGTTTGGTGTGTTGTGGACGGGCCGCTCGCCCAGCTCCTGATAATGTATGCTCACCATGTTTCTGATCCAGATGTTCAGGAGGTTTTTGGCTTATGTTTGCCTAGGTCTCTTCATCTCCAAAACAAACTGACCCAATGATTTAAACCGGTAAAAGCACTGAATAAAGCAGATTCTTGTTTAAAGCATTAGTGCTTTTCCAAAGCTCTCGTCATGGAGGGGCTGCTAACTCTTGGGGCTGACTCACAAATGCGAATGGTACCCTCTAGAAACAGTGTTTGGTTTGTCTGTTCTGGCCTATTGAGCAAACATGGTAGGCAACACGGCCATTTCTGTAGACGAGGACCTGCTTCCTATGAAGATATAAACGTCTCATTCTAGGGCAATGAAAACTCAACAGTTCTTATTTTCAGGTGATTTTACACAAAAGAAAACACATATTCCATTTCTGCCAATGTATCCATCTCAGTCCCAACACGGGACCTCGAAGAGATTGCAGGTGAAATGAAAATAGAGAGCATAACAGTGCACAGTGAAACTGAACCAGATGCAGCGAACATTTTTCGTCATAGTCCACATCGGTATCTAGATGTTTTTTTAAATTGTGAACTTCTGTTGGACTTGTCATACTAATAAATGTTGATGATCCCAAAATAAAATAAAATAAAATCCTCACTGACTGAATCTTCAGTCCAAACCAACTGTTTCCCTTCTGTTTTATTCCTCCTTTAACTCGCCAGAGTTAACTCACCACAGAAGGCGGATCCATATAATTTCCAAAGGAATTTAACCATTCACAGCCTCCAAAAACTCCACCTTCCTCTAAATAATAGCTCAGGTTTTTTATAGCCCCACTCACTCTCTCTCTCTCTCTCTCACACACACACCCTTCAATGAATGTTAATGCAATATGGCCACAGCCTGGCCAGGGGTGGGGATTGACTTGTTTCCAAACACTTAATTCAATTTGTCATCGCCATTCAGGGAGGCTCAAGTGGTCTAATTTGTGTTAATGAGGGGTAATAAAGTCATAGCCCCCTATATTACTGCCAGGGGGGCGTAGGAGAGTGTGTGTTCAGGGTGTGTGTGTGTGTGTGTGTGTGTGTGTGTGTGTGTGTGTGTAGGGATGGGGGTTGTAGGTACGCTATTGACTTGCTTTGGTCTCCGGCGGCCTGCCTGGCTGTTCTCCGTCTTGCGTGCCGTCCATCAGGACACCACCGCCCCTCCTTTCTCTCTATTGTACCCCTAATTAGATAGCCTTTGTTGGGCTAATGCTGCCGCCATCTGGTCGGCCGTCCGGGGGTGTCGGCCGCAGGGTTGAGGTGGGGGACCCAGAAGGAAGGGTCTCTGTGGTGGGGAGGCCCTTCTCCTCCCATCCTCCTCTCTCTGCCCTCCCCTCATTCAATACCTCTGGCCAGGACCATCTTCCCCCTTTGGCTGACACCACAAGGACCCTTTCACACTTGAAGGAATTAGTGAAAGATTGATGTCTCCCTCTCCCTCTGTCAGTGTGAGAGGGCATAGCAACATAGCGGTGAGACTTTCTCCCAGCAGCCGTCGTATTGTGTTCCCCGTCCAGACTGCGAGAGTGCAGGTTTCTGCAGGCAGATAAAATATCAGCCTGGAAGGTTATGAGTTGTAGATTTGAACCGTTTGGTTGTAAAATGGCCAATAGTAAAAGGTCGTGGTGGTCACAATGGGCATCTGCCAGGTGTGTCAGTGAGTGAATGTGTTGCAGGTGGCGGGTGGAAATGTAAAGTGAATTTTCAGGTGGTTTGAAAAGGCATCAGATGTTCTTTGGCTTTTATCCACATCTGTGATCTAACTGGAGAAACTGCAGGCAGCACAGTGGCTTCAGTAAACGATGTCACGTCACAACATGATGGTTTTGGTTTAAGACCTCATATGGTATTTTTAAGCAAGGCAAAAGACAGGCATGGATAGTTCAGTCATTTTCATCAGTCATAGTTCTGGCATCAGAGCTCCTCAGTGGCAGGGATGGGTCAAATATACATTTCTCCACAGTGATCGATAAAGTATTTCCATCAGCATGTCTCTGTCACTGCACACGCCAGTCTTTAACTGACACACAAACACACAGGTAAGCAACTGTACATCAGGGCAGATATCAAACAAAAATCACCATGCAATAACTGGAATAACAGATCTTATTGGCTTTTTTGGTTTTAGGAGAAGCTCTGACCCTGCAGAGGATCAACGTATCCTCATACAACTATTTGTGTGATATCTTTTGAAAATGTCTTTACATATGCTTTGTATGATATCTAACAATTAGTGCCCCACATAAAGTACTGAATATAAAGTTACGTAGATTAGCTTTAGGCAAGAACAGTTACATAGGTTAGGGTTAGGACAAACATGATTGGGCATCGTCATGTCACATACTCAATATAAAGCTAAGTCAGCGTTAGCTACGCAGATATGTTTACGTGAGATAGTGCGGAGCGATGATGAAATATTTCCCCCCTCAGCCTGCAGGTGGATGCTGGGGTGGATGTGGGGCTGAGAGAGCGAGCAGCGGCATCAACATGACAAAGGGAGAGCTGGGAGGAAGTTGCAGCTTAAATATACCGTCAAGTTGGGAGGGTGTGTTTGTAGATGACATATGGAGAGTGATGTATGACATGTGTGTATGAATTAGTGTAGCTTGAGCTGACTGCCTGAATTAGCTCGCAGACATCACTCCATTTATTCACTTAATGTAAAATTACCAAGGTTACCTTGAGGCAAGTAAAGTTACGTAGGTTAATTTTTAGTAGAGCAGTTATGGAAGTTAGGTGTAGGTGAAGAAACACGGTCTGGTGTTGTCACAGTCGGTACTTAAAGTAAAGCTACATACTTAACGTAAAGTTCAGTAGGTTAGGTTTAGTTAAGCAAAGTTACAGAGGTTAGGTTTAATTAAGTTTTCACAGGTTAGGTTTAGGAAAGTTACGTTGACTAGATTTAGGAATAGAAATATGTTTAGGTGCTGTCACATTCGGTACTTAATGTAAAGCTACGTACTTAATGTAAAGTTCCGTAGGTTAGGTTTAGTTAAGCAAAGTTACAGAGGTTAGGTTTAGTAAAGTTACATAGATTAGGTTTAGTAAAGCAAAGTTACAAAGGTTAGGTTTAGGAAACTAAGGTATGTTGATTAGATTTAGGGAAAGTAACATGTTTGGGTGTCGTCACGGTTGGTACTTAATGTAAAGCTACGTACTTAATGTTAAATTACTCACTTAATGTAAAGTTCCGTAGGTTAGGTTTAGTAAAGCAACAGAGGTTAGATTTCATCATGTATTAAAAGTAAAACAACACACTTAACGTAAAATTACGCAAGTTAGGTTTAGGAAAGTAAATTAGATTTAGGAAAAGAAACATATTTAGGCATCGTCACAGTTGGTACTTAATGTAAAGCTACGTACTTAATGTAAAGTTACATAGGTTAGGTTTAGGAAACTAGGTTACGTTGATTAGATTTAGGAAAAGAAACATGTTTAGGCGTCATCACAGTCTGTACTTTATGTGAAGCTACATATGTAACATAAAGTTACGTAGGTTAGGTTTTGGAAACCAAGTAATGTTCATAAGATTTAAAAAAGAAACACGTTTGGGCATTGTTATCGTCACGTCATGTCCTAAATGTAAAACAACACACTTAACGTAAAGTTATGCAGGTTAGGTTTAGGAAAGTAAGGTTACATTAATTAGATTTAGGAACAGAAACATGTTTAGGCATCATCCCAGTTGGTACTTAATGTAAAGCTACGTACTGAATGTAAAGTTACGTAGGTTAGGTTTCGGGAACTAAGTTATGTTGATTAGATTTAAGAAAAGAAACATGTTTAGGCGTCATCACAGTCTAAAGCTATGTACTTAACATAAAGTTACAGAGGTTAGGTTTAGGAAAAGAGACATGGCTAGGTGTTGTCACGTCATGTACAAAACATAAAGCAACACACTTAATGTAAAGTTACACAGGTTAGGTTTTGGAGAGTAAAGTTACATTGATTCCATTTAGAAAAGGAAACATGGTAGGGTGTCATCACATTAGGTACTTATTGTAAATTTACGTACTTTATGTAAAGTTATGTAGGTTAGGTTTAGGAAAGTAAAGTGACACTGAATGAGTTTAGGAAAAGACACATGGTGACAACGTTCCTGAAAATAACACAAAGTTCACCTGGTTTCACACAAGACACAAACACCAGTCTCCTGGGGGAAAGTCCTGAGCCTGTCTGACCCCTTCAACACCCCAACCTTTCCCTGTGCGTGGGCTTTTTTTCTTCATGCTACTTTCTTCTTCACTCCTGTGAGCACATTGGTCATGTGACTACAGCCTTCCTGATTTTCTGGGTTATACACAAATTGCTGGCCCATCATTACGTGGGTTATATGTTAATTTTGGGGAATTGCTATTTGTAGGTACACATATGATCAGTCAATGAGAACAGGCTGAGAGGACAGCAGGTATAGACAACAAACTGATGGGTGAGTTTCAGAAGGAGGTCGTTTAGTTGTTGTGCAATGTGTGGTGCAGAAGGGAATTATTGCTGAACGGAGAAGAAAATCCCACAAATTAATACATGACCCAAACATCTTCCATGTTCTCCCTCAGTGGTAGTGAAAACTATCTTGCTGCATGGTGTGTTAGTCATTGTGCACAACGGGACAGTAAAAGTCATACTATTTATTTACACCTTTGACATGTAATCCAAAGGGAATGGTGCCACAGAACTGCCCATAGTTTAACTGACAAGTGACCTCTGCAGTGCTAAACAGATAAATATAATGGAGAACACTCAACAAGGACATTTTCCCACTGACACCCGACTTGTCTTGTCAATCAGTGTGTTTGTTTTGTTAATAATGTTTGTGTTAGGGACCATGCATGTGCGAAAGTGTGTGTGTGTGTGTGTGTGTGTGAGATTGGGGGTTGTTAAGATTCTCTCGCTGACGTCTTAAGTCGCTCTGCCTCACTCTCTTTCAAGCGGAGAGCACAACCCTTCCATGACCCTGAGCAGTTGGCTGACTGCGCCTCCTTCACGCCTCTTTCATCCCTCACAGAACAACATCGTCCATCTGCCCCCCCCCGACAGGCCGGGACACGGGCTGCAATGAGCCTGCAGAGACACACACTCAGGTTTGTGGGTACAGGGACTGTGGGTAGGTTATAATGTTAATGTCCTCTACAAGTAATCAGGCTGTGAGACATTTTGTTACATGACACAAATACAGTAGTGTGACTAGTGTGGTAGGATCGTACTGAAACATCCTGATACATTTTATGTTTTGGTACGCAGAGTATTTGAGATATCAGCTGTAGAGATGTTTGCCTTCACTCCAATATAATGGAACTAGACGGTACTCAGCTTGTGGTGCTCAAACCGCCAGAAGATTAAAGGTTACTCAAGATAATCCACAGATCTTGTTGTGAGCAGCTTCATGTAGGAACTATTTTCTCTCTACCAAACTAAAGGACGAGTGCATCTACTGCTAGCTCACCTAGCACCACTGAGCTAGCTAATGTTACAGTTCAGCCGAGGAGGACGCCATTGATGTTTACATCTCGCACGAGCCTTTCATCTGTGCATGATTCCTTCTGCGCAGTGATACAGTAGGCAAGTGTAGTTCGGTAGAAAGAAAATAGTTCCTACACGATACTGCTCACAACAAGGACTGTGGATTATCTTGAGTAACAAGTCATGATTTCTGGAAAGAGACCTTACTGTTGAGTTTTGGAAATGCATTTTTTTGGCGCTTTGAGCGCCACAAGCCAAGTGCCATCTAGTTATATTATTCTGGAGAGAAGGCAGACCTCTCTATGGCTGATATCTCCAACACTTGACAGCTCACACCAAAGCAATCTAGATTCATAAATAGCACTACTGCTAAGAAGAAAAATATGTATTTTCAATTTTGGGCTGAACTGTCCCCTTTAGGAATGTTAAACAAAGCCAACAATAAAATATTCCATGGCATTTATCCCATGTTTGTCATACATACATGCCAGCTTGTCATCCCACATCTGTCAATACTGTTTATCATCAGCTTTTTTTTTAATTTATCCAACAGAAGTCAGGTTTTACTGTTTTCATTTGCAAAAGTCGGTTTAAACTTACTGTCAGCACTCAATAGTTAACAAAAACGTAATCATGTTTAGATATTTTCACACTTCTATTAAAGCCACGTCAATACAATCAGAATTACCTAACTGTAGTCCCCTCTGCATTTACATATCATAAAACCTTCTGGCACAATATATGCACAGAAAGCAGCACATTCCAAACATGCTTTGCAGACACAGAGCTTCATTCCAACCCTTTTTTTTTTTTTTTTAATGCCGTGTTGAAATTCACAAAACACAGCAAGCTGAAGCTCCAACAGCAAGCGGCTTTGAAATGTATTATTTTAGCTGTGAAAGTTTTTCTTGGAATTACAAACTGTGCATAACTTCACAGCGGCTCGGGCCTAAATTCTCTAATCCTGAAAGTCAAACTTCATTAAAGCATTCGATTTATCTTCCAAGTTCTTTTTTTCAGCCACATGTTGAGCACACCCTTCGTGTAATGGTCTTATTAAGAGGGAGTTGGTTTCCAAGCAAACTGGCCCATGTCTCCGATAGCAAAATTAGGCTTGAATGAAATCAGATACGATTAAGGAACTTATTAGTTCTTGTCATGTTCTTGTGGGTAATACAATAAACACGGCCCTCAAATAATCACAACCATCAGGGCTGCAATCATACTAACAATTGAATTCCCTCTGAATAAGTATACCCACGTTACAGTGTCTTGGCTCAGCTGGATTCAGTGTTATTATAGGTGTCTTTAAAGCCTACACCTTTTGTTACAGAGGTGTTAAGCAGCACTGTAAAAACATTTTCATAGCCTCTGTACAAATGGCATTTTTATATATAAACACAATGTCAGTGCAGAGCAGAAAGCCAAGCAATAAGTGTCAACTATACTAAGCGCACGCAGGTACTGTACAACAGTGAGCAGGACTTTAATCAAGGTTTAGTAATACACATTTATATCATATTGTGCTGCACTGCGGTGGTGTGGGGGACACTCAGGTCTTTGACTAAAAGAACAAATACTGAACCAGTTAGCATGCTCCTCTGTGTGTGACAGTGTCTTTTGTAAAAGCAGCACTAGGTGTCACCAAAGTCAGAAATCCCGCACAGAAGGGGCCTTAGGGTTCAGGAGTTAAAGTACTTAATATACAAATGCTCCCCTCAGAGCGCATCATCATAGATAAACTATATTTTAGTATTTTTAGTAGAGATATATCAATGTGTAAGCAACATTTCCATGTTGTAGCTGGTCAACATGGCGTTAATTTTACCCACATTTTTTTTCATTATCCATTTTTGTGGTTGCTTTGTTTTGGTTTGGTTTAAAATAATCCTCACAAATTAAAAAAAAAAAATCTAAAATATTATTTAAAAAAAATGCTAAATAAAAGGTTTAAATGTTTTAGCAGTTATAAGAATGGTTGTCTTTTAATTTCTGTTGCTGACTGGTTGTTTAGGCGTATTTGGTACTTTTAAATTTAAAAACACATAATGCTTTAAATGATGATATGTTTTGAATCCAAAATCCTGATCTGTGAAGTAGTTGTCATGTACTAAAGGAAAAAAGTACATTTCCCTCTCAAATGCAGCACTGAAGAAGTATAAATTACTTGAATACTTCCATTTTATTCAAGTACACATAGCTCAAAATTAGACTGGTAAAAATTCTGAATAAAATTACTTCGTTACTTTGTATGATGCATTTATAGTTCAGTGATTCCCAACCTTTTCCCGAGAGAGATAAAACGAGAGATCTAGATTGATTTTGAGATTATTTCCTGTGAATATAACATCAGAGATGAGGTTTCCTGCTATTTTGAGGATTCCCTTATACAATCCTCCATATTATGTATTTTTTTATTGTGAACAATCATACATGTATAATAATCTTCTTTTTCTGACAGATTCAGTGCTTTCTTCTCCCTAATGCTTGGCCATTTTTCTGTTGGCTCTTAGGTTGTTTTAGTTGTGTTGTTTGGCACAAAGCTTGTGTTCAGGTTGTCACTGTGCCCTTTTGCTGTGTGTGTGTTTTTTTTGTTTTTTTTTAACATATTTTAAATGTTAATCTTAACCCAAAAAAAAGTTACAATTCAATTTAGTTTTCTTTACAGAAATGAAGGAAATGCTGAGAAGCAGGCCTCCTGTATATTTGTAAAGAAGTTTTCTTACACGTCTTTAAAGCAAGAAGGCCTCAGGACCCCCCGTGAGGCTTTGGCGACCCCTAGTGGGGGTCAGGATCCCCAAGATGGAAACCAATGTTAAAGTTTGTGCTCTAAATTAAGGTGTACACATTTTTCCCCACAACACAAGTTAGGTTCTCCAGGCATTTTTTTATGATGTGTAAAAATAGTTTTATCGTGATTTACATTTATCTATCAGACCTGAACACACGTGTAGACTGTCACACATCAGTGCTAAAATAAACATGTATAATCTACTCTCACTTTAAAAGCTTAAATGTGGTATGATTACCAAGAATCTGATCAAAAAACCCTATGCCACCCATTACACCTCATGGTGGCATGAACCACTACATTCTCAGATAAACAAGGACCTCAGAAAGAGTCTTCACCCTTGGGCAGACACACACACACTCACACCTCCACACACAGACACTCTATCTCCAGGCCTTTGCTCCTGCGATGCTCGCAGGGTTAAAATAAACGTTACTGCTGAACCATATTGTGCCCTCCCTCCTCTCTCCATATCCTTTATTCACAGGCGCGTAATTGGTAGTCAATTTGAGCTCCCCCTTTGCCTATTGTGGGCACATTTTGCTCTGACAGAGTGCGGAAGATTAATGGCTACGAGCAGCCAAGGGAGGCTCGCCTCAGCAAGCATGAGCGCCCTAAATTCATTACACCAATTTCCCCCTGTCCTGCGCTCCCCTACTCGCACCCACAAGAGAGGGGGAAAAAAAGGGGGGGAAAACAAGAATGAAAAGGGATAAAAGCAAAATAGTCAGATGGTGGTGGTGAAAGAAGGCAGAGAGAGGTGAAGAAACAAAGGATTAAAGAGATGGCTGCGCGTTAGTGGTGTTTCTGAGGTCGCACACGCAGTCTGGAGCCCAAAGAAAGAGCTGATGTTTTTTTGGAGCAGAATGTCGTCTGTGTAAATTTCAGTCTGTGTTGACCGCTGGAGTAGTTACAGGGACTGGCAAGGCACCAGCTCACAGTGTCCCACACTGATACTGAACATGCTCCCCATATCTTTTTCTCCTCGCCCTCTCTCTTTTACGCTGTATCTCAAACACACACGCACATATGTACACAAACTGCAATCCCAAAGTGTGAATTTAACTGTGACTCCTACCTTTACCAAAGCATCCCATCAAGCTTTCGACATCCAGCAAGGTGAAGCAGGAAATCAGATTTTTGTTGTACGGGAGCAATTAAAAAACAGCTTTGGAAATGATTTTAAAATCAAATATTTAAGTCCTAATTTCACTAAACTGCAGCTAAAAACTGCCGCAAACACCATCTAAATGTTCATGTTGTTGCTGTACTTGAACATTGCTGCCCTATCAACATCTAGTCAACGTCAAAATGCCTGTTGGGATGTGAGGAACCGGCTCTCTGCTTGTGCCAAGCATTTCACGAGCATCCAGGGCGCATTTAGATCTCACTGGCCATGGGTCTGTTGGCAACGAGGCCCGGCTGGCTCGGATGAGCAGGAAACACCTTGAACTTGGGAATGATAAGGGTGACCTGTCCCCATTTACTTGGGCCGACCCATAATTGTGATGATTTATTTCTCCTGTCAAAGCCAAAGGGAATGCCCCCAGCCTCCCCTCTGCATTTAGTCTCCCTGTTTTTCCCCCTTTTTTTCCTCTCTGGCACACACGCTCTCTGTTGGCTGCGGTGTTTCGCTCTCTGCTCGCTCTGGTTTGACAAATATGTGAGAGTTTGTTCGTGCATTTTCATATGTGACACGCATTTCTCTGCGTGTGCAAGCATGATCGTAAATGCTCCAGTATGCATGCGTGCAGCTTTCTGGCCTCAGCAGCCTATCAACACAGCCGGGTGTTCGACTGTCAGATGCTCGGTGCCCCCGGCGATGGCACCACGCCCCCAAAGACTCGCACAGACCGCCTGAAGAAGATCAGTCTTGCGCCGGGGCCGAGTCCATTGTCTCACAGTGACAGGCCTCGTGGATGGTGCCGTGAGGGACGCCACCGGGAGACCGACTCAGCCCGACTCCTGTAGCTCCACAATGAACCTGTCTGTCACACGTCACCTCCCTCCGGCTGTCCTGCCACGCACCACAGCCAAGAACAGCATCCCCCAAACCAAAATATTACTGACACTTCCTGTCTGTTGCCTGGACCACTAATAGATGGAGGTGCTGCAGATGGCTCTCCAGTAGGAAAACATATACCCTGTAGTGGCCTTGTTGGACATCCTTGTATAAACAACAATAGCTGATAACAGCTGATTACATTTCCACAGCTCCAGTATGAACAGGGTCTGTGTTTTTTTTTGCTCAGATAATAGCTTGCTGGATAAATAGCATCGTTTGCTATCACAATTCCAACTGAATTACACACTAGCATAACTAGCTCAGTTGGACATTTTGGGATATAAGCTTATTCACTTGATTCCACTTTTCACGGGGTAATTATGGAGCCAGGAATCAATTAGCTTAACCTAAAAGCAAAGGTAAGCAGCTGGCTGATTTGTTTTACTTACATGGTGTAACGTAACAATGTTCAACAGTTTATCACTCCTTGTGTATCTGCGTACTTCTGTACTTACACTTAATATTTTGAGTGCATAAGTGCGTTCACACTGAGAAGTATGGAAAAATGCAGTGCACTATGAGTACCCGGATGGTGCAATCAAAACGGTCAACGAGTGTGGAACTATGGACACTTCTCGTCCTCACTGGTCGCCATCTTGGCCACGTAGCAGAAGGGGAGGGACCACTTTTCAAACTGCGAGGACTGTGCAACCGTGAACGTCGCTGCATTGTACAAATACATGTGTTTTTTGCACTGTTGGGTATAATTCAGCAATATGTTTATTTGGTTAATTTAGCAGGCTGTAATGATTTGGTACCGCGAACGATAACGCGAATGCTAATGCTAGTTTGCTAACTAGCTAATTTGCGGTCGTCATTTCCAGTGAGTGCACAGCGGCTGTGTTTGGTTTGAGACAACACTACCCTGTCGAAATTCGTGCACTATGCCAATGAGTACACAGTGCATATCGTATACTACATAGAAGTGTACTAACGGAGGATTTTCACATCATCCTACGATGTGTTAGTTATCCTCCTGCAACTGTTGTTGACATTCTGAGACGCTGTGTCAATCTACCTATGCTTGTTTCTTATACTGTCTTTTCAAAACACACTTCCCGATTCACAGGAAATATACAGTTTCTGCTCGTTAGATGCATACAGTCTTTTTCAAAATAAACTTGTGTTGGTAAAACACCTCACATTTGTATTTATTTCCTTGTGCAATAAAAGCATGTAGTTAGGTTGAAAAAAACATCATGGTTTGGCTTAACCTTTACTAAGGAAGTGAACAGAGTGCTCATGGTTAAAGTTCGGGGTTTGTCGGACCATCTATTCCCCCTCTCGCCTGCCCTAAAGGGACTTACCAGCTGTTTGTATTAAATTGTTATTTCCCTTCCTTTCTCTTTATGCTATGCTACTGTAGGCTAATCCTGACTGTAGTGGTATCGACCTTCTCATACCATCTCATCATCTCAAGAAAACAATTAGGCATATTTCCTAAGATGTTGAATAATTCCTTTAAGACGTTCTTCAATTCTTTTAGAATATGTTTTATTATTATCAACAAATCCCATGAAAAGGCTGAGAGAGGCCAAAAGGTCGCCTACACAGTAAACAAGTTTTGTCTTTGTGGCCACGGCCTCATATAGCCCCCATGCCATAAAACTGTGCTGTCGTCCAGCTACATATCAAACATACTGCTGCATTTGAATGGCATTTATTTTGTCCCTGTTTGCCAAACCTGCAAGGCCACATAAATGCAATATATTGTTTGTGAGCAGGTTGCGCACATCATCATGGCCCGTGAAATCTGGCAATAACAGGAGGAGGACAAAAAAAGAGACAGTCGAGGCAGATAGGGACAGCTCAATGATTTATTGACCGACTGACGATACAAATATGAGCTGACCTTCATAAGTCCAAACAGAAGTGACTGAGAGCTCACAGGTAACTGGAACTGGGTGCAGGTAGACAGACATGACTAGAGGTGCCTATTTCATAACCCCGGTTTCATAGTCGTTGCAGGCAGATAAAATGTGGTTGATCCGGTAACACCTTGACATTTATACACATAAAAGAGTGAACAAAAGAGAGTCTTGTTTTTCATTCCCATCTCTTTTTTCCTCAGTTATATACAAAAAGAATTTTCAAAATCCCCGGGGCTCTGAAACCATAAATTACCATGTATAATTTTACTTGAAGAAAGAAAGAGGACTGTTTCAGTCATGTGGTTTTGAATGAAGGGTCATTGCAACCTCAGTGCTGTTGTTTCATCTTAACCAGACTTAGTCACATTTAATTCAATCTTTGTCGTGGAAATATCTCAGGACAGGCTTTTGTAGTAGAGACCTTTTACATAATGTTCAGCCTGACACTTTTGCATCTACTGTAAATTTTCTATTGAGTGAAGATGGCTGACAGGCAGAGCACTGGATATTTGTTATGTAGCATGCACCGTTACAACGTAACAGCTGTTGTATCATTGTAAAATACAGTGATAATTTGCTGAGCATGCATCCCCTTCCATTAAGAGTGCTACACTTCCAGTTGAGACCAGTACAGCCACTCAATTGTGTTGTACTGATAGACAAATAGCAGCTCTATATTATATCAATTTTGGTTTCAGTGCCTTGCTCAGGGGCAGCATATAATAAGATTTATCGGCCAGTGGTTTTAAAAACTGACATATCATTCGTTGCTCAGTGGTTAGAGAATGAAAATAAAACAGACAGGGCCAGTCATCAGAAGTAAATGTGATGTTGTAAAAGTTATCATATCAACATTCTACAGTGATCTTGTGTAGTTCTGGTTACATATATAAGCTATTTGGTCATCGGGAGGTGGGAGTACCTACTGTAGGTGTGACAGCTGTCAAGCTACAGACCACTGTTCAGTAACAACAACAGCGATGATTGATTCACCAATAGTGGTTGCTTTTTAGCAAGACATCGCTGCATATCCAGCAGGAATTGTACCAACAAAAGCAGTTGTTTTTTAGTGAAACACTGCTGTGTTTCTAACGGCTATTGTGCCACCAAAAGTGAATGTTTTTGAGTGACACTTTGTCGCGTTTCCTGTGGGGACTGTGCCACCAAACGCGTTTTTTTGTTCCAGCGTGGACTGTGCTACAAAATGTAAGTGTTTTTTAGGTAGCCATCGTTTCATACATGTTTCTAGCAGTGGTTGTGCCACCAGTCGGTGTTTTTTAGCAAGCCATCGCTGTGTTTCCAGAAGCCATGAATGCACCAAAACTGGGTACTATCAGCCAAAACATGATCATTTCTAAACTATAACCAGGTGGTTTTTGTATCTAAACATAAACATACATTACCATAGCATTGTGGAAACAGAAAGTTTCAGCATAATTTATAATAATGTACAAATATTACATAACCATGGTTTTCATATACATCAATCCATTTTCTAACCACTTCATCCTCCTGAGGGTTGTGGTGGTGGGGCTGGAGTCTATCCCAGCTGACATTGAGCGAGAGGCAGGGTTCACCCTGGACAGGTCGCCAGACTATCACAGGGCTGACGCATAGAGACAGACAACCATTCACACTCACATTCACACCTACGGACAATTTAGAGTCTTCAATTAACCTGCATGTCTTTGGACTGTGGGAGAGAACCCACGCTGACACGGTGAGAACATGCAAACTCCGCACAGAAGGGCTCCCACACCTGGGATCAAACCGGGAACCCTCTTGCTGTGAGGCGACAGTGCTAACCACCACACCACTGTGCCGCCCTTTCATATACGTATAATGCCAAAATTCCGAACATTGCAGAGAAAAGTAGCAGCGGTGTGAACTGGCCCACACACACACATTCTCACTGACTGATGAATGCCCTGGTTATTTATATCACTGTGGTGCTCATTTTGTTTCTGTTTCTACAAATGCACCTGTAGCCAGTATCTCACCATCACTATCCTCATTCATATTTTAAGAAGCTATATTATATTCAGCCTCAAAATTTGCCTTGTTCCTAGAGTGCTGCAGAGCGGCTCATTGCAAGTAGTTGAATGTTTCACCGTCTCTCGTTGCGACTCTTTGGTCTGAACTGGGCTTAACAGGTCTGGGGTTTGATTTCTTCTCGGGTCAGTAGACATGCACACAGTGAAAGGTGAATGAGGTGAGGAAAAAAAGGGAAGGTGATTAAATGTAAAAGCAAAATTCAGGACATGGGTATTTGATTACTGCTGCTTTTGGTTAATGGCTTTAGCTTATACTGCAAAGTCACATTTTCAGCATGCTGGTTAGTTTTAGGTTGATTTAAACAGTTTGTTTTGTATGTTCAACCTTCATCGTCAGTGACATTTCAATATAAAACTGCACCATTTTTATTATATTGGGGAAAAAAGCTTTACTTTTATTCTGTAAAGATACAGCCAAAGGTCTCTAAGCTTATGGTTCTGATCAAATCTTTGTGTGAACATCATGGAGAGTCTTTGCAGCACACTCAGTTACAACCTTTGATGGTGGCAGATCAGTCCAGTGGAAGACTTTTTTTTTTCTTCTCAGGGTGATTTCACTTGTCCTGGCCTTCAAAGCTCTTGGCAGATTAACACAGCAACAGTGCTGTGTGATTTGGCCTGCCATGTAATTTATGTACCTTCTCTGGCTCACGGTTTCCACTCTGCACCTGTTCACAGTCTACAATAAGCACTGAGTCCATGCCAGGGCTGCTTTGGAGAGGTGGTGACAGTGGAGGTGGGTGCACAGGTCAGAGCTTTAAAAAAAAAAAAAAATCTGCACACATTCTCTTATTTTATTCTCCTTTCGACTTGTACAAGAAAGGGAGAACTTTAGGGGGTTGGAGGCTTTGGGGGGCACTTCCAGGCCAACTAATAAATCAGTGTAGGCGAGATAGATTCATCGATAGGAGAGTAACATAAAAGGCCTCCATTGTCGTAATCTAGACAAGGTGTGCAGGTTCGTTCCTCAACTCCCTCAAGATGGATACCGAGCAAGCTTGCAAGGTTCCACTTAGCAGCACCTTCCGCAGAGACCTGGAATCGGAAGACACTCCAAATGTTTCGCATTAAGGTTTCACCATCACTGGAGCTGTGGAGTTGGGAACAAGGGGTGAGTGGGGGACAGGCAGGGGCACGGGTTGTTGGGGTTTATTGCGTGAGATACGGCCAGAATGGCAGTGGGTGCTGTGATGGGTAACGGCAAGTGTTCATAAAGATGTCACAAGAAAACTTCAGGAGACACAAAGTCTCAATTTCAGCCAAGGCGCTGCCAGCCAGATGTGGAGGCACAGCGCAGCAACTGGATCACAACCTGCCCGTCCTCCATGCCAAATCTGAAGCTAACAGGCAGAACCTCGGGGTTCTTTTGAAGTGGGTGCCAAGAGGTGTCTAGACCCTTAACGACCTGCAATTTATTACATCACCAACCAGCGAGGAGTAAGAGGTCGAAGTTTGTCCGGTGAAACGTCTCTTCATCCCCTTCTTTTTTCTCAGTGCCTCCCTTTGCTCACTTTTATTCCTCCCACTCTCTTCTTTCCCAGCACCTGTTTAACACCTTGACTTCATTAATGACCTTTGTCAATCTGTTGCCTTCGCAGGGGTGCAGCTGACTGAGCAAACAAGGGCTGCATGAGATCTTGGCGCCCACTGGACCTCTTTCTCTCTCCCAGAACACTTTTCTCCCAATAAACAGTGTCAGAGTCAGGTATTCATAGTGAAGCGAGAGCCAGACTCATACCTAAAAGCAGATTTTAGCAATATAATATGATAGTTAGCATGGACTACAGCTGTTGTGGAGGGTGTTTGCAGTGGCGGCGGATCTTTCTATAGGCAGCATGACAAATTTTTTTATTTTTTATTTAAATAAAAAAAATGCCAAACATGAGGGTAAAATGAGAGTCAGTGTTGGAGCTAACTAGTTAGATAAAATAGATAATCAGAAATAAAATAAATAATATATGTTTATTTAGATGCTAATATTGTTAGCATGTTGTATACAAGGGGAAAATGTGTCTAGTATAAGACAATTGTTTTGTCGGTGAACTTTGTGAGTTATAATGTTACCTTTATCAATTGTTGCTGTCGTCCCTGGATTCATATGAGTAGAGGGAAACCTTGCTAGCCGCTAGGGCTAATTATTTATACAATGTAAAATGTCATAGGCTTATGCTAAAAATGTTAGCATGTTGTATTTGTGGGGAAAATGTGTCTAGCAAAAGAAAAGCGTTGCATCTATGAACCTTGCAAGTTATAATGGAGCTGAATTTTGTACTTGTGTTTGATGTTGTCACTATTAGACCATGTTTATGTGTGCTTTAGATGTGTTTTGATTCAGTCTTTACAGCCCATCATGGAAACTTAACACAGTGGAATAAAGACCCTACCTATTCTACCACCAGCTAACTATTTGGAGGTGTAAATGCAGAGCAAGGCAGACACACCACTGCTCAAGTATAAATGCTCACAGTGGCTCAGGCCACTTACACAGGTATAGTAGGCTCTGCGTGGCGCCTATGCACAACTGTAAATCAGCCTTAAGACTACAGCTGTGGTGGAGGTCTTTGCAGTGGCAGGTCTTTTTTCCATTCAAAATAAATCAAACATAAGAAAAAAATGATCCTAAGATCTGATGTTAATGCGTTGATGGGTGTGGTGGAGTGGCATGTGTGTGGACAGAGAAAATGAAAAGGCAAAAGCTATTCAGAGCACAGTTTAAGAAAAGAAGCACATTTGCACATACTGTATTTGACATTTTTTATTATTGCTTGTTAGCTAAGTTGTTTATTTGTGTTCATTTTGAATCATCTCTCATCCTCCTTTGTAATAAATGCAATAAATATAAAAGATAATTTGTGTGTGTGTGTGTGTGTGTGTGTGTGTGTGTGTGTGTGTGTGTGTAGGTGGTGTCGGGTGGTCACTAGGGGAATCTTGCCTAGGGTGCCAAATGTGCAAGGTCCAGCACTGGGTGTTTATAATTTTACTAGTGTGAGACATCATAAGATTTATTGAGCAAAACCAGAACAGAGAGGGTAAAGTAGCTAATGCTTTAATTTCTAACAGCTAATATTTAATCTTAATGGCTGAAGAGTGTGCAGCACTTGTTAACATACACTATAACTGGGACATGCATTATTAAATGGTAGACAAACATGTGTTTCTGTATCATTTAAAACACTGAAAGGGCTTATCCCAGTTGGAGACGTGATAACATCTGGGATTATTAGCTTACGCATATCTGTTATCACACCATTTTATATTTTGAAATGTTCCCTGCACTCCACGCCTCAAGAAGAAAGAAAAAAAAAATCCCTTTCTGTTGATGTTAAGTGAAAGTACTGTTTGACCTGGGAGTGACTTAGGCCGAGACCAGATGGCCTGGTAAATTAATAAAAAAAGCAAAGCCATGTGAAACAAAGCATATGGACTGGAAACAGCAAATTCCAAGGGGATTCCCCCGCCTTTCATTGAGACAAGTGTACGGCCGCAACATTTAACTGAAACAAAATGTGAGCAAATTTGTACCCGTAAACGTGAAATTACTTTTGCTCATTTGAATCCCCCTGTCTCTTCAGTACTGCCAAATAAGTCTTTAAGGCTTTGCACTGTCGTGCACAAAAAAAGAAACAGAGTGATGTATACGGAGAGGGAGGCGGAAGAGAAGGGGGGGGGAATCAAAGAAAATATCTGGCAAGGAGATTTACAACTCTGGCAAAACGTTTCCACTGCTGCTCGGGCAGAAGCAGCAGCAGTAAGTGTTTTTAACCAGAGGTCTGACAGCGCAGGAAAGGTGGCAGGGCGGCGGGGAGGAGGTGAGGGGGGACGCCTCAAAATGGCTTTACGACTCTTGTTATCAGGTCTAAATAAATCAATAAAAATCCCACTTAAGGGAGGCTAACATATTTCATTCTTCAGCTGTTATTGATAACTCCAGGCCATTTGGGCCGCCTGGAGTTTTATATTTTAAACGTCATGATGCTTCAATTTGTATAGATATGCAGCTTGATGTGCTGCAGGTGTGGGGTTTTGATGTTTGAAGAGCGTAAAGCTGCGGTGTGAACCGCATGGAAAACTCCACAGCCCCCTGTGGTTATAGCAGATCATTTGTACAGTTATTCTATTATTCATCAGGCAGCACTGTTTAATATGTTAACCAGATTAAACAACAGTGTTAAATATGTTTTCAGTATTACATAATATGAAGACATCATGTGAAATAAAAAAGGCAGGGGCAGGAAAAAAAGGCCGACACGTTTATTCCACAGGTGCTTTATTTTGCACAATGAATCACCTGTTGTGTTCCAGACCGACGAATACTACACTGAACTCAGCACAGCTCTCAGTGAGCACATTTTTGGCTTGACAGTTGAACATTTTTGCTGTTGTTTCACATGCGTTGAAAGGATTTCATAGTGTAAACATACACATCTGTCTGGTTTGTCCACTTTTACAGGCCTGATGATGTGTCAGTTTCCTTCTCAGATCTTTCCCCCCACGGCTTAATGAGCAGAAATGTTTGGACAGGCTGAACTTTTTGTAACAGGTGGATTGTTTTCACCCAATTAGCCATTCAAAAGAAGAAAGTGTTTATTGTTCTGAACGGATTTCAAAATAAGCTGAGACGGCAGCCCAAACGTCAGAGGAAATGTTGGCATTGTATGTTACTGCGACCATGGATATGTTACAAGTTAGCTGACACTGATGTTTCAACAATGCTGTGGTTAACGTGTTAGATTTAGGCACAAAGACCACTTGGTTATAATAAGGAAAAAAAATCATGTTTTGGGGGCACAATCCCTTCTGAAGAAGCAGCAATGTCTCAGTAAAAACCACCTGCTTTGCACTATCCTGGCAGGAAATACAGTGATATGTTGGTTAGTTTTTTCCCTTCAGCAACAAACGCACGTGGTTATGTTTAGCCAACACTTGCATGTGGTTAAGTTTGGAAAGACATAACAGGCTTTCCATTCTTACGTAAGCTAACACCGGCCTCTCGGGCAAAAGCCTGTGATTGTTGGACCCATCTACCAACCCTCCAACTTGCCCAGCTCTAACTTTTCGCCCCCTTAACTGACATTGCACTCTGGCTGAGTTTCCCTGTATCATGCCAATGTGAAAGGACATCTTTTTTCGTCGGTGTCTGACACGGAAATCACTGCCCAAGCGCCCACCACTTTTCGTGCCACTATCCCAGCAGGAAATGCAGCGATGTTGCGGTAAAAAAAATTGCTTTCTGTGGCATCATCCCTGCTGGAAACGCAGTGATGGTCGCTACCAAACACCCCCTATTTGTGCCCCAAAAGCTGCTGTGCATGTAAATGTGGTGCTGTTCATCCCAGTTTAAATAAATGCCATTGCATCTGTCTCCACTTTTGACTCTAGATGTTTGGCAAAGTTCACTATATGTCACAGAGGCAATATGTGAGCTCTCAACAGCTTGATGACTCTTTGTGTTTTCTTTGTTAATTAATTGCGAGGCTCAATCTTTTCATTTATTAAAATACGCACAGGCTGTAAATTAGGATCACGTACATTTCAGTGAGCTTAGATTTGTTTAAAAACAGAGTTATGAGTTCAAGCGTTCTTAGTTGGGAGTAAAGAAAATATAACAGAAATACAGTCTTTGTTGTATTGTACATTTGCTGATCATGAAACGAATAAGATGCAGGATGTATGTTTGGGATTATGCTCACATGTGCACTTGTGTTTTAAATATGTGACTGCACTGACTGTGTGTAATGCGCAGGGGAAGTCCCGTCTTACTATACTGTAAATTACAGCATGTAGTTGTGTTAGGACATACTGTGGAGATACTAGAAACAAGATGACTGGAATATGGGAGTTGGGGGAGGGTACCGTGCTTCCCACTCATGCCTGGCACGGCGGGGGGCTCCTGGATGGCACTGTCGCCCATATGGCCAATCACTCAAGCAGGGCCGAGGTGCTTTCAAAGGGACCCGGCAGCAACTTGAAGCGGGACTGTCTCCACAGGGGTCAGCGGCCGTCTGGGCAGGAGAGGCCAATCTCCTGCTGGCCTCTGAGAGACAGACATATCAACTCTTGAGTTGTAACCTCTACTCCCCCCCCCCCACACACACACACACACTCACACACACAACCATCAAGCCTTTCCATGTATAGCACACAAGGCAGCCACGGTCTGCTAATGGGCCAGAGACCATGACCTTGAGAGCTGGACAAACAAACGAGGAGGGAGCTCGGCACGAGACGAAGCCGACTAACCAGCCTCTTATTTACGACTTTGTTTTTACTTTTTGACTTTGCATGTAGCTGTAAAGTCAATAAGTGCTGCATCGAACTGTAAGCACAGCTCCTGTAACTGTAAGAAGGAACGTTGAAACGTGTTTATACATTAATCAGTCACTGATCTTTTTTGTTTTACAAAATATACAAATAGATGGTGAGTTACTAATTTTTTTCTTGTTGAAAAAAATAGCCGAAGGCTAGCAGGTGTAGCAAGATAGCTAAGAAGCTAAAAGGCTGATGCTGTAGAATAGCTTAAATATCAGTTAATTGCTGACTTAAAGAATCTAACATGGCTGCTCTTTAATTTGAGATAGTTGTAAGAGCATAGACTTCATGTAATCTACATTTAAACATTTGGCTATATTTGAAGTTTACTGTTGATGTATAAGACTGCATTATATTTGGGTGGTGTTAAAGGTCTAGCACGTAGTATTTTGTGGCATCTAGTGGTGAGTTTGCAGATTGCAAGCAACTCATACTTCTCCTGTGTGCCAAGCATGTAAGAGAACTACTTTGCAAGATGACATTCATTGAAACACGAAAGCCCCTTTATAGAGTCACTGTTTGGGTTGTCCGTTCTGGGCTACTGTACAAACAACATGGCAGACTCTGTGGTAGAGGACCTGCTCTGTATATACAGTCATGGAAAAAATTATTAGACCACCCTTGTTTTCTTCAATTTCTTGTTAATTTTAATGCCTGGCTCAACTAAAGGTACATTTGTTTGGACAATTATAATGATAACAACAAAAATAGCTCATGAGAGTTTAATTTAAGAACTAAGAACTATTCATTTTCCATGGTTTTCTTGATAATAACCAAAATTACTTAAATTCTTACATCAATAGCTATGGCATTGTACCGCCAAAAACACTACTTTTAAGCATTCCATGTTTTCTTTTCTGTTTGCTTTAAACACATGATACACACAAGAGTTAATACTTGATTGCATAACCATTGTTTTTGATGACTGCAGCCATGCGTCTTGGCATGCTCTCCACCAGCTTCTGACATTGTTCTGCTGTCACAGCAGCCCATTCCTGTTGGACAAATTCAAACAAATTTTCTTTGTTTTTGGGCTTGTGGTTCTCCATTTTGAGTTTGATGATTTTCCACAGGTTTTCAATTGGATTAAGATCTGGTGATTGAGCAGGCCAAGGCATGGTGCGAATGTTGTGGTTCTCCATCCAGGCTTTAACTGACCTTGCCGTGTGGCAAGGGGCATTGTCTTGTTGGAAAATCCAGTCATTCGAGGCAGGAAAGAGTTTTCCAGCTGATGAAAGAAGACTGTTTTCAAGGGTAGTCCTGTACATGACCTGGTTCATTCGGCCTTCACACAATTGCATTTGCCCTGTTCCACTCAGACTGAAACAACCCAGATCATGACTGATCCACCCCCATGTTTTACTGTAGGGGCAAGACAGTCTGGGTTGTAAGCTTCTCCAGGCTTCCTCCTAACCAGTAAGTTGGCTGGAGTGGGCATCAATTCAAAATTGGATTCATCACTGAAGAGAACCTTAGCCCAATCATCAACAGTCCAATCCTTGTGGTCTCGAGCAAAGAGTAACCGGGCCTTCCTCTGCCTTTCATTGATGAAGGGCTTCTTGCGTGCTCTGTGTGACTTCAAACCAGCTTCAACAAGTCGGTTTCGAACTGTCCTTGCCGAACAAGTCACATTTCTCGACAGTGCCCACTCATTTTAAGGTCCCTGGAGGTCTGACGACGATTCCTGACACAGGAACGGATGAGTGCACGGTCATCTCGTGGGGTAGAAAGACGTTTCCTGCCACGGCCAGGTAGCAATTTGGTAGTGCCATGTTCAGCTTGTTTTTTTTTGTTGTAATGAACGGCTGTCTTGGAGATCTTCAGTTTTTTCGCTACCTGTCTCTCACTCATGCCAATTTCCAGCAGTGCCAAGATGGCTGCCTTTGTGGCTTCACATAATTCTTTTGTTTTAGGCATTATGTGAGAGCTGACAACTTCTGAGTTGTGCTACGGCTTGAATGTAAGCAGGAAACCACTCTAGGCCTTTGCATGTGCAGTGCTGCTTGTGACATGAAATGGCCTCTTATATACCCTGGGAATCAATTAAGCTTAAGAATGTCAAATAGGACATAAAGTATTATGTGACCAGCTGCATTTTTTGTTGTGTTCATTGTATTATACGTTTAGTGGTACCAGATATTAGAATGAACAAGAAATTGAAGACAACAAGGGTGGTCTAATAATTTTTTCCATGACTGTAGATATAAACGGCTCATTTTAAGGTAACGGAAACACAAATGTCCTTAGTTTCGTGAAAATATGGTTAAGAATATTAGATTCCATTTCCACCAGTATATCCTCACTTAATCCTACACACTGGACCTTTAACTTACATTATAAACTATTGAAAAAAACCCTCTCAATCAGCAGGTGAATCAACAAAATGTCTGACACAGTGTTAAAAAGTTAGGATCCACTGCAGGGCTGTTGTTCTGGATTTCATTACATTGTAAAGGTATACCTAATAAGCTAACACATCGCTGTAAGTCAGCAACCTTTAGTCTAATTTTAAAAAAAGAAAGATAAATAAGGAGGCATCCAGGCATCACAAAAATATAATAATAATAATTACAAATAAATAGTTACAAAGGAAGTATTAAAAAGACTTTGTTAAGTGGGCTAAATCATTAAAAAAGCCAACATGTTTCAAACACATATGTCTTTGTCAGGGCTTTTTAATGTTTCCACAGCCTATGGTGCCTTGTTGTTTATACTGTTTCTTTTTCTTCATTTAAAAAGCTGTTGTTCTCCTGCTCCTCTCTAAATGAGGGTTAAATTGTTTAATAGGACTTAAAGTTACTATTTGTGCCTCTGAGAAATGTTGCTTTACTAAAACTGTGTTCTGCGTCTTGCTGTTTAATGTGACATCGACTGTTGACATCGAAGCGGGTGTCGAATATAAATATGATGACTGAAACTAGATATGTTGTTGGCTCAGCTCAGTGTGTCCAAGTGCTTTTGCTTAACGATGAAGTGAAAGGCTGCAATGAAGTTTTTAAGTGAGTCATGTAAGGGTTAGAAATCACTGTTGTTAATAAGACGTTAAGTATTTCAGCAGTTGGGCTTTTTTTTTTTTTTTAAAGAATGAAGCAAAGAAATATTTTGTTTTTCATTTTTAAATTTTAACAATGATTTCAACAGACCACATGCCAACACTTTTTTATGTACATTTTGTAAATCGTGACGTTATGAGGTCATCATCATATTTTCGGCCCAGTCCATATTGATATCTGAGGTATTTTTTGGGGTTGGGAAGGTCAAGGGATGAACTCTGTCGAGAATGCAAGGGAGTGACTATAGATTCAATTTCTCAGTCTCAAGATGGCGTTTACGAGTCTGTGACATTATCCACAGCGACAAAGTCTCACATCTGCACAGATTTTCAGCTGTTAGAGTCATTCACAGCGCCCGCAGACGGGAACGACTGTCGGCCTTGGGTTATCAGCGAACTGTAGAGACACTGAGAACAACACAATGCTAAAACACTGCCGTATTTGGTGCCCATTTCTGAAATTAAATATGTGGATTAACTTTGATAATGCACTCGCTTAGAAAACGTGAGAAATTAACGAAAGGCTTTTGCAGTTAAAACGTCAGGAAAAATTAATGAGCAGCATTTCTAAATCTCAAGCCTTTCCTGCTCATGAGATTTGATGGATTGATGGATGAGGACTTAGCAGGCTTTTCCTCCCTCCTGCCCCAATTCAGTTCCTCTGACAGAAATCTAACAGTTTCCCAAGGCAAAAAACATAAACCCAGGGTTTTACAAGGATAACACGGTTCATGGCAAATATGTCCTTTACTCAGATGTCTGGCTCTATACCACACATGGAATAAAAACCTGGTCCCATTTGACTGAATGCCAAGCCTGGCTGGGCTCACTTTTCCTTCTTCCCTCCCTTTTTTTTTTTTTTTTTTACAGTGAGCATTTTTAGCATTACAGAAATCTTTCCAACTGCAGACTTTTGCTGCTTTACAAATTTAATAGAGGCTATTTTTAGAATACATCCGAAACTTTTAATATCACTGAAGTTGCAGTTCCATTACTTAACTCATTTATCTAGTACTCTGCTTCAAAGGAACTCAGAATCTATGGATTTATCTATTTTATTTAACCCATTTTTAAGCAGGTAAGTCCCACTGAGCTCAACCATCTATTTCTCAAGGGAGACCTAACCAAGACAGCAGCACACAAAAAGTTACAGCCACACAACAACCCAATAAATAACATAAAGAGACACAGTAACATGTAGTAATGTTAGAACACTTACGCACAACGACAACAACCAACCGACTCATTCATCCTTGTGCTTATGAGAGCTGTAAAGTCAGGCAGAGGCCAATTCATGTTGTATGAGAGGAGCAGAGCACATAAATTCTTTCCTTCCAGTCCGTCCACTTTGAACCAGCAACAAAACTAAACCTTGAGATCCCAGACGGTAGCTACAGCTACAAATGTACGAAGGGAGTTTACCAAGTATGTCTTTAGAAATGAACAAATACCAGTGACTGAGCCTACGAAAGGTCAAAGAAGGTCAGCAGCCCTGGAATAAAGCGTATAGCGATGAGTGAGGGCTTTACAGTTTGTCACAGACCTCAGTGCACTATGATATGCAGTGTATTTACGGTGATTACAGTCATTCAGTGCTTGTTTTATCAGCTTGATTGGCAGTTTGACACATCAGAGTAATGCAGGTGCTGCTGCTCGTTAGAAAAATTAAATAAGTTGTCTGATATCTGTGTCAGTTATTGTCATTCAGAAAAATAGTCACAAATCTTGCAGTTCAGTTAAGTTATAGTGCAAATAAATCAACACAAATACTCTTCAGATTGTTTGTTCATACAGCAAACAGGCAGTGTTGGGGAGGAGTGAACTGCAGCGTGTTGGTAATTCAGCTCCATTCATATTTGGATAAGGATTCAAGTAGTCAGATTACTTTTATTGGCAATTTTTTGTGTAGTTAGCATCCGAAACGACAAACAATTTGGGTCGACGAAAGGAAGGGAAAGATTTTTTAAATTGTATTTTACTATTACTTCTCTGCTGTAACTAACCCCCCTCTGACAACGATTATTTATTACTGCTAATTATTTAGAAATGTTCAGAGAAGTTGTTGAATCATATTTTACCTGACGTTACCCAGCTGACTGAGTATTCCTGTCTGGTCTCATTAAAAAAACAATGTGTAGGATCCACACTTAAAATGTAGCCTACATACAGTACAGACAAAAGCCAAAAGTAGTGTGCTCCAAAAAATATTCAATAAGTTCTACAATCAGAGAATCCGAGTTGCCAATTTTCCATCTCCAAAATGTTTGTCAGCATGGGTCAAAGTTTCTCCCATCAAGTCTGTTTTTATAGATCACAGCTTTTGCATGGGAAGTGGCGTACGCCTCTTTTCAGGCCTCGTTATGTGTGTATGCAATGTTTATAAATGAGACTCCAGTATGTGAAGGCACGATGTACAAAACCAAACATTCCTTATGCCCTTCCCTAAATAGTGGGGCATTTTATTTTTTTTTTTTAATTTTTTATATGACCTGTGAACAAGTTGATGTGACTTTTTTTTGTATTATTTTTTGTTAGAATTTTGTATCACATGCACATCATTTTTCCAAAGCTTTACGTAGCTTTAGTGAACCATTTCCTCCCCAGGTTAGCCTTGCTTTAGTTCAACTTGTGTGAAAGGATTAGTAGCTGCAAAGATATGCTTTCAAAGTAGCTTCCCCAACACTGCACACAGACTTTAAAGACTATATAGTACACACAGTACACAAATCAAGAAAAAATAACTAACTGGAAATTCGACAATGCTTCCCATGAGATTTTTAAAGGTAAAGAGTTGATGTTGCTGTCTCTGATTCACAGCCGTCACTGCTGCTGGATACAGGGCTAAGAACATCAGAGAAGAAAGCAAGTACTTTTTCTTCTTGAGGCTGAAGCAATTTGTACTTGGCGATGAATTTGCTATTTGCTTACATAATACCATTTCTTTGGCAGTGTCCGCTGTTGTTGACTTGTATTTAATACAAAACCTCTGCGGTTCAAGCAACACAAGCACAAAAAGTACAGATGGCTCTTGCATCGTAATCGTCATGAATCTGGATCTGAATCGCTGTTAGCCGCAGGGTGCTTCTCTGTACCGCGGCTGACCCTGAGCTCTGTCTTCTCTCTGACGAGTGATCAGTGAAAAAAGGATTTTCCCCACTGGGATCAATAAAATCTCACATTATTGTTATGTACTCTGGAAGATCTAACAAACAGGAGCAGCACAGCCCGAAGCAGAGTGTCTCCACTGCTATACATGGCTGTGGACTGCTGTTGTCAGCATTCCCCTTCTGCTCTCCTCTTTCAGCTGCCCAGTCGCTCAGCGCGCCCTCCTTTCGGGGTGATCATGAATCATGGAAATTGATTATGCTGTCACATCTCAAATCCCTGTGCCCAGGGCTTGACCGCAGAGTGTGTGACTGCAGGTCGGTCAAGCCTGCTTAAGGGATGGACTGCTGGCTGCCCTGGAGGAGGGCCAGTCAGCCCGACTGCCCCTGCGGGGTCACGCAGCTTCCTACCGTGGCAAATGGAAGAGGATCACTCACGTCGGCGGGAAGGAATGAAGATGTCCTGCTTAAAATACCAGCGTCCAGCAATCACCGCCCATCCTGCTCTTGACTGTTTCCTACCCTTCCAGCTCCTCGTCACCACTTTCCTCGTGTCATCCGTCTTTATCAGTGTGCTATGCTAATGACTTCATCTGTGACTACGGACCATTCCTCACCGACTTCCATTCAAATTCTTGGAGAAGTCTTGAGTAACATCATGAGGTGCCAGAGGACATCTTGGGGTTTTGAATGTCTTTGCCTCATCACTTAGAAGCGACACGCAAGAGTGATTCAGGGAAAGAAAATGAGGACGCTAATCCCCACAAAATGAAGCATACGCTATATATTGCTCTTCCAAGAACTTAAATGTGCAGAATCTGTGCTGCTACTAAATTAATTTGACACAGAGAAAGATTTAAGAGTAACATATGTAAACTGTCCACACAGAGGCAAAAGAGGTCAGGAAGCAAAGGGGAAAAAAAAGAAGCATGTAATTCACAAACACTGCCACAGAAAATGAGTTTTTCACAATCAGAGGTTTACATCATTAACTTGGACCAAACTTTGTTTCCTCTTGGGCCTATTTCTCTGCACAGAACTATGCAGGATATTCAGTCATTCATGGACAAAAGCAAAAGTGCTTTTCAAGAGTTTTTTTTTTCTTCTTCTTCTTTTTTCAACGTAACTTCCAAGCGTTTGTACTTTATCATATCAACATTATTTTTCAGCTGCTTCTGGCCCACCTTTGCCTTTAACCCAGAGTTTCCAGCAGACTCCCCTCTTAATGATTTCTGCAGATTGTTGTTCTTTTTTATTGTGAAGATAAATCTGCTGTAACAAGCTGAAAACACCCATAAATCTGGCCCTGGGCTCAGGTTGCAACGAGGCTTTAAGGGTCAATGTTGCTATGGCGACGCATCAATCCTTCAAGGGGCAGAGGCGAGCACTATAAAAGAGGTGAGTGTCTGTGACAGTGTTACTGTTGTTATTGTGGGCTCGCCATTAAAGCCTTTTTAAACGACACAGTCTGAAGGGCCACTTAACCGCTCTCAGGCATGTCTGCACTTCGGGCCTTTCTGGGTTCTTTGTTGAATCAGCAAATTTCCAACTCTGCTTGTTACTGTACTGAACTTTTCCCACATAGACATTTATTTCACTTTTATTTATGCTGGAAAGAATTTGCAGAGGGTGCACGTAGTTTTGAAAGAATGCATTGCTTCACTTTCTTACTTAAACCTCTGGGAGCTGCTGTGTTCTGCCCAGATAGAGGCGTAACACCTAACTCAAGGTGTTAAACTCTGAACAGAAGCTGACAAGGAAAGGGAGGGTGCCGTTCACTTACACCTGCCAAGATCGTCCCAGCTGGAGTTTCCAAGTTCCAACAAGCGTCCATTCTTCACTTTAGGATACTTTCCAACTCTCTTTTTGACTGCAAACTGCCAGTTAAGGGGTCACGTCTGTATTTTTCAAACTGGGCCTCATTGCCCACATTTTGCATCTAAGTGACTAATGGGAACAACAGTTTTTGAGACTGGTCCAGTGCTGATTGAAAGGGCTGCAAAACAGGCTGCAGTGTAACCACTTTGGGCATGTGCACAAATTCAGTTTACGCCCATTAAATGTGTTTTGCCGCTGACAGGCTTTGATTATTATTTTAAGTGTCTGACAACATTCTGAAAACGATCCCACAGAGACAGACCTCTTTGTGAAAGAGTAAGATCCTTTTAGTTTCACCAAAAACAGCCCCAAAACTACTGTCGCCAAAAAACATTTCATTCAAACAAAATAACACCAACAAAAACTGTCTTGATTTGTCTTTTCACTGTTCTAGCAATCACCAACTTCTTCTTCATTCTGGTTCACTTTGTCAAACTTAACCTGTTACATGTATTGTGTTCTTTCAAAATACACTTCACAGGAAATTTACAGTTTACACACAGTCTCTTTCAAAATTAACACACTACGTTGATACAACACCGCCAATCGACTTTTTTTTGACACGTGGTTGGATTTAGTAAAAAAGAACAGGGTTTGGCTTTACAATCTTACGGGACACAAACACCACTCTCCTGGGTGAAAGTTGGTGTTCGTTTGACCCGTCCAACACCCTTCCCGCCTCCTCAGACTTTCGCCGCTTTAACTTTCATTCTTGTCCTGCTGTGTTTCCCCCTGACGCCGCCGGGTGCCATTAAACTATAACAGCGACCAGCCCTGTATCATATCGACGTTAAAGGACGGCTTTTTCTGTTAGTGTCTGACGCCACAAGTCACTGCCCAAGCACCAGATTTCGACGACTTCGGAGTTTAGATTGGCTTTGGTTGAAATAAATTAACCCGCCCAGTCAGATGTGAAAACATGCTGCTCTATACACACTAAAATGACTTTATTTAAGCGCTGTCTGGTGAGTTTGGCAGTTTCTGGTGAGATTTGGGGATTATTTCTTGTTAAACAAAATGGATCTCACAGTCTATCTCTGTCGGGATAATTTCCATAATGTTGTCAGACACTTAGAATCACAATCTGAGCCTGTCAGTGGCGAAAACAAACACTTTTAATGGACGGAAATTGCTCTGAGTGGATGCACTGCAGCTGGTTTTGCAGCTGCCAGCACCAGCAGCCTCACTCGATACTGAACCAGATTCAAAAATTGTTATTCCCATGAGTCAGTCCAGTTACTCTTTAAAATCAGAAACTGAGTTATGAGTTTGTACTGAGATCATTTCTTAGTTGAACAGGGTTACAGTCTGTATACAGAAAATGCATGTGTCTTTTTCACCAGCAAAGCCTCTGAATGAGGGGCACTTGTTTTTACTTGTTTAGTGTAAAGTACAGTGATGCTGTCAGTCATGCTCTCATTGCTTTGCTGTCCATTGCCATGGTGTACTTTAAAGTGAACAGCGACATCACTTCCTGGCAGTGGCGGCACCCAGTCAAACTTTGATGAGTAAAGCATTTCACAGTTGTACCATGAATTTGAATAATAATAAAAACTGACTTGTCACTGAACATAATCCAGGTTTCATCATCACTCTCCAGCATCAGCATTGTGTTTGTCCGGTGGTTTGAGTAATTTGCATTGGTTTTAAATTAAACTTTGTTTGCCATTACAGACAAATGACAGACCGAGCATGGCTCAGCAGATCAAAGACGAACACTCTGTCATCATTTGGTCTGCTGCTCGTTGTTTCTTGAGCTTCCAGCGGCAGCGTCCGTCCGATGGAGAGCACTCCCAACAAGGTGTCCCAGCAACGAGCCAGACCTCGTGCTGAAAGACGCACCTCACGCTCAACCCTCACTTGGTCCCAAACAAAGCGGTCTCTTGTTCATTTATCTTTCCAGGGACGGTTCGTTCTCCACCATATTAATGAATGCCAGTTGTTTCTGTGCTTCACAATCAGGAACTTCATATTTGGCCAGGGATCAATCAGATTCAAAAGACTTCGCTGATGCCAGGTATGTGTGCTGGCTTATCGATCATTTTTCCCTCTTTAAAGTGTATTCTTTTATATTGTTTAGTAACACATAAAGGCATTCTCCACACTGTTTTTATGCGATGAAAGCATCCAGCAGGGTGTAGCATTGATTTGTGTATAAAACACTTCAGAGCTTATCTATGTATACATATAAATATACACATATACAGGTTTAGTCATTATATGTTTGCCATTAAAACAGACTTAATGGGATATTCACCATTAATTGTACCTGAGATTTATTTCAGGCCACATCCACACCAATCCTTTTAAAACGGCGTTTAAAAATTAAAATGATCTCACAAGCTTATTAGTAAAATTTCCAAAGTTGGTCAGCATGATATGCGGCCAGTTGCCGTTATAGTTTAATGGCGCACGGCGGTGTCAGGGGGAAATGTGTGGGGAAAAAAAACAAAAGTTGGGTGGCAAAAGTGCAAGAGGGGCGACTCGAGTGGTGGCGAATGGTTCCAACAAACATGACTGTCACTTGGGAGAGTGATGCTGGCATCCCATCAGATTATAAAGCCAAATCCTGTTCTTTGCCCTGAAAAAGGCGCATTCTGTACAAACAAAAGTAGGCAGGCGGCATTTTGCTGCACTCCCTGATTTTGTTTTTATATTGCCAATTCTGAAAGAAGACTGATTGGGCTTTCCTGCAAATTTGCACAATTCCTGTTTAAAAAGGGCTTGTGTTACAGAAAATGCTACAGAAACGGTGAAATGTACAATCAGAGATTTCCTGATGGTCTCATACAAACAGGCGAACATTCTTCATAGGTGGTGATTCTTCATGGACTTGGGCACAAGGAGGATCTTAATTAAAAAAAAAAAAAAAAAAAGAAATACGGCAAAGCAGAAAATTTGCACCGAAACCTTGTAGGCATAGTTGTCATGCCAAAATCTGTATCTGTATGTGTCTGTATGCCTAATATTAGCACAAGTCCCCTGACGATGAGTTAAAAGGAGAATGCGTTAGGGTTCACATATCTAGTATAAATGCACAGATTGTCAGAGAGGCTTTTTTCTCTCCTCATTTCCTGCAGAAGTACTTCACACTCTTCCCCATAGTTCAACTGTGTAACATAATCACAACTATGGTTTATTCAGAGAAATCTGTTTTATCTGCTTTGTAATTGATTTCCTCGTCTCATATTCAAAGCCGAGTAACTCTTTCCATCTTTCCCTCCTCGCCATACTGCAGGTCTCGTGTTCTTCTGCACTTTTGATGCATTGCTCTCACTGATTAGAGGCTATTGGGTTCAGGCTCAAGACATTTTCTGTCCACTCCCTGCAAAAAGGTTCAATGAATTACACCACAACCAAACCCTTCATTTTGGACGTCAACGTTTCAGATCCTAAGCAGCTGCCCACATCCAAATATGATTGCTTTTCAAATACTTTGACCCAATGATGGGGTTGCCATGAGAAAACAAAGCCCTTCCAGGGTTGCTGGAGTCTGAGTAAACACACAGCTTTAACACACTGCAAATCCCCTATCAACAGCTCCATGCTCGATGACAGCTGAGCGAAATACACATTTCCTCGTATTAGGAAAGAGGAAAAAATAATGAATTCAAAATAGCTGTGGTTGTGTGCTGTCCTAGCAGAGCATCTGTTCAGGATCTGTTTTCAGTTTTGCTCATTAGAGCCTTCTTCACTCTTAAGATCAGGAGAGACTTTTCCTAGGAGCTCATCACCGCTGCAGAACGGCACAGGATACGTCGATTCTTCAGACGGCTGCCATTGCCAAAGCTGGTTATCACTCCAATCAAGCTTTCATCAATTACTTAGCTCTTCCTTGCCATGCAGATCAAACGGTGCCTTAACCCTGTGGTCAACATTCACTGTGGACTGCTCTGTTTGCAGCATCACTGAGGAAGAGAGAAAGATGTGGATATTGCAGATTAATAGAAACCATTCAAAAATGCAGTCATAAATTGTAATCATATGTGAAATGTCTTCGTCATCGCGTGTTACTGAGAAGAAACATACATGCACTAGCTTGCAGAGAGGCAAAATATGCGCAGTATGGTTGAATTTATGCACATATGCTCTTTGTGAATAATGTAAAATCAAATTGCAAAACCCATTATTTTGTGGTTTGATGGTGTTTAGTGGTCCATTTAAAAATACAAAAAGGACGGCTGTCATGACATTGCATGCTTGACTGAACTCAGTTCCTTCAAGCAGGAAGTGGACTTTGTATCTCATAATTGTTTGTATTTTGTAGACTAAAATTTGCAAGTTTTCCTGGAAATTTTCTGCAAAATCCCAGTAGATTATATGTAAACCCACTGATATGTTCAACTTAAGACACACCTGCCAGCGCCTATCAAACACTACACAGTGGATCTCTCAGGCAGAAAAGAGTAATAATGTCCTGTAATTTCAGCAATGTGCCTCTAATCTTAGCTAATGAAATTGTCATCTGACACTGTGTTGTTTGAGCAGCGTGTGGGGAAGAGACAATCTGTAATTGCCTGCATAGGAATGGTTTCCCAAGAGGCCTATCCATCACATAATCTTGTTATTGCCTAGAAGATGAGAAATGCATTTAGCTATCTTGTCATTTTCCCTCCAAAAAATGTCTCTGCAAGCATGCAAATGTCCCTTGTCAGCAGCGGTTGAGGCTTTGTGCAGGAGGTAAATAAGCATAACGCAGCGCTGATTTGTTGTTTCATAAAAGAGGGATTAAAAACAAATTTGGATCAGATTCCCAAGTGGGTATTTGCATCGTTGATCTTATTACTGAGATTGTTCACAGACAAGTATTAAGGTACAATGGGTGTTGTACAAGTGTATGTGTCCCACAGTGAACTTATTTCCTGCTGTTGCATCTTTGTTAATCACCAACAGTAAGTCTCGTCTTTTTCATTTTGTTTTCTAGTTTGTTTTCCTTGTTTGCATCTCTCTTTTCTTTCTAGTACTCATTCTAAGTAGCCACTTTAATTTATTCCACCAGCAAACAGCAGTCGCCAGACGAAGATGTTGGCATTGTGCTTCTCTGCAAGCCATGATGTGATGGCCACAGCCACACATGGAAATGTTTCCGTGGTTAACACTCTTTAATCTCATTAGTTTGTTATCTACACAGGCAACTTTCATTTATGGTCAACCATATCTAAACAGTTCACCGGTTCAACATCTGGGTTTAGTTAGGTTTGGTTTTTATTTAGTTGTAGTTGCCGTGAATTTTGGTTACCCCATGTGTATTATTTGGTTTAGCCAGGCCACTATATATGCTCCCCCGTGTGTCATTTTGACAGGCCAGTTTGTTCATTTAACACGTTGTGTAGTCATTATATTAAGTATAGTTATGTTATGTTGACCTCTTTCATAGGCCTAGCTGTTCATTTTTCTTGTCCCTTTTACACTGCCAGATATACAGTGAATGTTGGGCCGTTTTGCCGGCAAGCTGCGAACGTTTAGACACACAGAGCCAGATTGGCGAGTTGATCCGAGGTGCCCAGTTTTCCAATTTTCCAAATGACAGGGACGGTGAAAGACGGGCCGACTTACGAGAGAATCACCGAAGGACTGACCAGCCGCGGCTTCCCTCTGTGTACGACGTCACTGGTTACGTTACACGCTGAGCTACACGTTTTGTTACTTGCTCACGCTCCCCATTGCCCTGAAAATTAACAAAAGTAGGCAGGCTGCATTTTGCTGTACTCCCCAATTTTGTTTTTATACTGCCAATGCTGAATGAAGAGTGATTGGGCTTTCCTGCAAATTTGCACCATTCCTGTTTAAAAAGAGGGCTTTAGTTTGTCATTTTTCATGCATTTTTTGGTTAAATAAAAACCCATGATTTTGGCAATAACTCCTGTGTCCTTGTTGCCTCACTGCTTGGTCCCTAACACATGAATACATCACATTTTCATGTTTCATATGTATTAAATAAAGTATATATATATATATATATATATCTCAAGTTTTTTATCAGGAGGTGGAGGGGATTGCAGAAAGTGTGACACAAGTGAGATGTCTGCCAAGGTGCAGATCACTGTTTGAAACCAAACAGCAAGTTATTGCTGTGTGGCACGAAAAACAATTTATTTTTTTTTACAGACGTCACTGTGTTTCAATAAGCAATTGTTTTTTTTAAAACTGCAACAATGCTGTGGTCCTGGCAGGGATTGTGCCAGCACAACTGAGTATTTTAAGCCAAAACACGATCTTTTCCTAAACACAACCAAGTGTTTTTGTGCCTAAACCTAACTGCCGTGTTGTTGAAAAATTAAGTTTCAGTGTCTCCACTACACAATAACATGCAAATGTGATGTATCCAGGGTTTGCAGAAATAGACAATGCCAACCTTTTCTCTGGCGATTGTGTTCCTGCCAAAACGTAAAATGTGTGACTCTCTGTGCATGAGAGAATTTTCCCTGAAGAGGCTCATCCTACACTGAATATGTAAACTAGTAAAAGCCTTTCATGAACTGTTTATTAAAGAACAACTGTGTTAATCCAAATGACGATAAAAAAGGTAATTTCCTTTTTTGAAAATGGCCGATTATTACTCTTAGTTTCTACCGTAACAAAAGTCAGCCCTTGCCCTTCAAGCCATTAGCAAAGCTGGAAAACTACTCTTTATTAGTAAAGTATGTCCTCTCCCACTTCAGGCCCGTCCCGCAGTGGAAGCCCAGAATTTATGTTCCGTGGGGAGCGCGCTGGTGAACAGACGACTCACATGTGTCTTTGTGCTGCTTCCCTGCGGCCTCCTTTAAAGGCATTCTGAACTGATTTGGGGGATATCGTAAAGCAAATGATAAATTTGTATCCCTGTCAAGTGCGGCTGTGCACTGACGATTTGCTCCAGGAATCATGTAGGAATGCCATATATCCCGACTGATTGCTACTCCCCGCTAGCTGATGGCAAAATACATTACATCATTAAAGGTATTGGAGGAAATAACTTAGGCTTTGTTCCTGCTATTGTTCTGACATGGAACAGCCTGTTTGATGTAATAAAGATCTATGCTGAGAGACAGACACTGAACATGTGTCTCCCTACTAAAAACAAATACATATTCATCCTCTCCCAGCTTCTCTCTGCTCCCCTCTAAAGCCTCAACATCTTGCAAATGGTTTCTGGCAAGTGTAGATACCATATCTGCCATTGTGCATCGCTCTGTATTCTACGTTCTCCTTGTTTCATTTCCTCCTTTGCATGTCTCTGATTTTGCTTCTGCTATACAGACGACTTTGTTTTACCACCAGGATATATTTCATAATCAGAAAATAAAACTACCCTGCGAGAAGCAACACAGGCAATGCAACTTGTGATATATATTATACAAGGGTGAAGGTTTTTCCAGCATTTGGGGGGACATATAATTGGGTTTTCCAGGGGTCCTCCCTGAAGAAATTAAAGCAAATACCTGCATTTTTTGCACTAAGCACCACTATACTGTTGTTGGGTATAAGCCAGCAGTATGTTTATTGGGTTAGTTTAGCAGTCTGTAATGATTTGGTACCGCGAACAATAACATGAATGCTAATGCTAGTTTGCTAATTTGCGGTCATCATTTCTGGTGAGTGCACAACAGCCCTGTTTGGTTTGAGACAACACTACCCTATCGAAATTTGCACACTACACCAATGAGTACACAGTGCACATAGTATACAACATGGAAGTGTACTGACGGAAGTATGTGATTTGAGACACAGCATGGAGCTCATGCAGAAGACAATATAGAAATCATCTTTTGTTTGTATCCACATTTGTTCTTATTGTGTTAGTAACGACTGATTTCTGGGATTCACCACTGTGTTAGAGCACCGATAAGAAAAAACATATTATCACAGTCCACAAACTGTTTGTCCAACACAATGAAACATACGTTTTAAATTTGAGAAACATAAAAAGCCCCACATGAATATCATATAATCATATTTACATCATTACATTTTTTACAGGTCAACCATTTACTTTTAATTTCTGTTGAGATGGCATTTACATCATTGCAAATATTGTGCTATTGCTGGGCTTTGGATTTTCCCGTAAAACCCAGCCTGTTCTCATTCTGAAGTCGTTGATTACCGCTGCTTTGTTAGTGATTTCGGTGCCAGACAGCTAACGCCAAAAGCCACCTTTTGTAGTGTATCATACGCCACTGGACAGCATCAGTTTGTAACATGCCTGTAATAACTTAATATAAAGAGCTGGAAAGTTGCCCAAAGGACAGGTAGGAGAGGTGGTGGATGGGTCCAACAAACCCTAGACTTTCACTGGGGAGCTTAGTGTTTGCTTCCCTTATGAATTTAGAGTCAAACCATGATGTTTTTTAGGCCACAGGTTAAGATTTAGTATTGTAGCATGTTCACCTGGGTAAAAGCAGATTTGGATGATTAAGAACGTTTGGTGCATCGAGACTTCTCTTATTTTTTCTCTTTCAGGAAATTAAGACAACATATAAGAAATAAAAGTCAGTGTTGATGCATGAGACCCATTGTTAAGTCAGTTCGTCAAAATAAAATAAAGGTCTTCTGCTACTTTCATGGTTTAATTGCTTGAGACAAATGCACATACCATCCCCCCAAAATGTATGCCTATATTATAAATGCAGTAATTAGTGAACAATTTTTCCAATATGTCATTGTCCCATGGCCCAATTAATCAATTAACTATTTGAACAGGCCGCTGGAGGAGTAATTGGCATACTACCCCGAATCCTTTTGTATTTGGAAGACATTAGCAGGATTTGAGCCGTGCTCTCAGATTAGATGGCGTGAGAAATGTGGCTTGTAGGTTCAAGGGAGCGTAGGGCCCTGGTGCCGCCGCCTCGGCTGCCCCTTCCCTACCTCAGGGGCGGCTGGTAATCCCCTCGGGCAGAGGCAATAAAACTCCAATTTCTACTGTACCTGCCAGCTGGGCGTCTTAGTCAGTTCGAAACACAGGGAGCATGAAATTCCCGAGGAGCCATATCAAAGCTCCAGCCCCCTTCATTATGACATCAGAACCTTCTGAAGTCAACAAGCATGAAGGCAGACTGGAGCGCTGCGTGGGTTCACAGCCTTGAAGGGGGATCTGTCGCTATTAAAGGCTGTGCGGGGGGATAGCTAACAGAGGGCAAGAAGGGGAGAGAAGGATTACATCTATCATCATGTATATGTGCTTCCATCTAAAAGGCCTGCCTGCCATTCTCTGCCCCCAGCGAGTCCCCCAACTGTTATGATAGCCGAGACCGTAATAAAGGCTTTGGCGGTATCATAAACACAGCATGATGTTGGGTATCAAATACTTAAGGGCCCGTGACGAAGATCTGAGGAGAAGCCCAGAATGCTGGTGGAAATGTAAACATAGTAATGGTGATAATTACAGCTGGTTGTGGCCATGATCCATTTGTCATCTTAATAAACGCCTCTTAAAGCCATAAAGTAAAGCTGAAGCGCAAGGAAACCTATAAAGTCTTAACGACTGCATTTTAACACTGAAGTAATTGTGAAGATTAACATAAATGTAACAACCAGATGCAGAGGACAAGATTCAGCAAATGAATGTTAAATATCACTTAAATAACAAAAATGGAAATGGACAAATAAAGAAAGAGACGATTAAGAAAAAGTTTTGCTTTTGTTAACAATTATGGTGTCTTCTAAGGCAAACAATGTGTCTCGTGCATGAAAAGTGAGACATTCTTTTACAGCCCAGCTTGAGCCTGGATATCCTGGGCTCTGATCCCAACTCTTGTCACCACTGTAAAAGTTTTATTTTCGGCAAATTTTTCCAACTAAACCATAAAGAAATCTTTACCCCGCAGCCTTATTGCCTGACCAGCATTTGCAAAACATGTTTTCTTATAAAAATAACTTGATAAAAAGTTTCAAATTTGTGAGAACGCCTCCCCCATAACTGAAAAAAAATCCCACTCTTTTTTCTTAAAGGTGTTGACAGAGGCAGTCTCCATGCATGGCAGCCATTACAGTCAAGCCCAATCAGATGGTCCATTGGAAATGAGCTGATCTGTTTTTCTAAGTGATCATCAGTGAGCGCAATTAATCATTTGGTAATCCTGGTAATGTTTCACAGAGGAGATAATCTCAGACAGGGGACTCTGCTGGCTCCTTCACAGCAGTGTGTGTACAGCACCACCGTGTAGTGTCAAATTTAACTTGTGAGTGTGCACAGTTTCATAATTGTGCTCTGGTGAATATTTAGTTACATCAGGGTGAAGAATTAGCCAGCGATGCATCATCAGCTTAGTCGCCAGAAGAAATGTTTGCATGTTTTTGTAAACCATGAGTATGTTACATTTGCATGTGCAAACGTATCATATCAACATTTCTCAAGTGGGGGATGGAGGATGGTGTGTCATCTAGACGAGACAACAAACAACAACGTGGATGTTTTGTAGTGGCCTGTCACTGTTTTTTCAGCAGCTTTTTAGGCATCAAATATGGGTGTTTTGTAGTGACCTGTCGCTGTTTTTCTAGCAGCTTTTTAGGCATCAAATGTGGGTGTTTTGTAGTGACCTGTCGCTGTTTTTCTAGCAGCTTTTTAGGCATCAAATGTGGGTGTTTTGTGGTGACCTGTCGCTGTTTTTCCAGCAGCTTTTTAGGCATCAAATGTGGGTGTTTTGTGGTGACAGGTCGCTGTTTTTCCAGCAGCTTTTTAGGCATCAAACGTGGGTGTTTTGTAGCGACCTGTTGTTGTTGTTTTTCCAGCAGCTTTTTAGGCATCAAACGTGGGTGTTTTGTAGCGACCTGTTGTTGTTGTTTTTCCAGCAGCTTTTTAGGCATCAAACGTGGGTGTTTTGTGGTGACCCGTCGCTGTTTTTCCAGCAGCTTTTTAGGCATCAAACGTGGGTGTTTTGTAGCGACCTGTTGTTGTTTTTCCAGCAGCTTTTTAGGCATCAAATGTGGGTGTTTTGTAGCGACCTGTTGTTGTTGTTTTTCCAGCAGCTTTTTAGGCATCAAACGTGGGTGTTTTGTAGCGACCTGTTGTTGTTGTTTTTCCAGCAGCTTTTTAGGCATCAAACGTGGGTGTTTTGTGGTGACCCGTCGCTGTTTTTCCAGCAGCTTTTTAGGCATCAAACGTGGGTGTTTTGTAGCGACCTGTTGTTGTTTTTCCAGCAGCTTTTTAGGCATCAAATGTGGGTGTTTTGTGGTGACCCGTCGCTGTTTTTCCAGCAGCTTTTTAGGCATCAAACGTGGGTGTTTTGTAGCGATCTGTTGTTGTTGTTTTTCCAGCAGCTTTTTAGGCATCAAACGTGGGTGTTTTGTGGTGACCCGTCGCTGTTTTTCCAGCAGCTTTTTAGGCATCAAACGTGGGTGTTTTGTAGCGACCTGTTGTTGTTTTTCCAGCAGCTTTTTAGGCATCAAATGTGGGTGTTTTGTGGTGACCCGTCGCTGTTTTTCCAGCAGCTTTTTAGGCATCAAACGTGGGTGTTTTGTAGCGATCTGTTGTTGTTTTTCCAGCAGCTTTTTAGGCATCAAACGTGGGTGTTTTGTAGCGATCTGTTGTTGTTTTTCCAGCAGCTTTTTAGGCATCAAATGTGGGTGTTTTGTAGCGACCTGTTGTTGTTTTTCCAGCAGCTTTTTAGGCATCAAATGTGGGTGTTTTGTGGTGACCCGTCGCTGTTTTTCCAGCAGCTTTTTAGGCATCAAACGTGGGTGTTTTGTAGCGATCTGTTGTTGTTTTTCCAGCAGCTTTTTAGGCATCAAACGTGGGTGTTTTGTAGCGACTTGTTGTTGTTTTTCCAGCAGCTTTTTAGGCATCAAATGTGGGTGTTTTGTGGTGACCCCTCGTTGTTTTTCCTAGCAGCTCTTTATGTATCAAATATGGATGCATTGTAAGAACCCATCTTTATTTGAAAGCTTTACTAAAACTAGGGTGTTTAGTAAAATCTCATCTTTGCTTTTTTCAACAGCTTTCAGGCACCAAATTTGGGTGTTTTGTATTGACTCATCCCTGTTTTTCCTGTCCGGATAGTGCCCCAAAAGGTAGCGACAAAGCTGCTTTTCCAGTGTGGATAATGTCCCACCAGATATTTTATGCCAAAATGTGATCTTTTCTTAACCATAACCAAGTGTTGCTTATGCCTAAGCCTAACCACATGTGAACTACAACGCTGCTGAAACAAAGAGTCAATGTATTTGCTAATTATATGCCAGTTGAATATGGCTTGCAGAAACATACAATGACAACATTTTATTTTTCTGCTGACTGAGTCGTGCATGATTGCATAAAGCTTTGAAAGACCTAAAATACAGAAAACTACACTCAACTACTCAACTACAAGGAGCACACATAATTTGGTTTGATGTTTGTGTGAAGTCTGGACTGTGAATCTAACATGTTTTTGTGTGTATGCTTGAGCAAAAAATAGAATAAAATACTAGTTTTCAAAGGAATGCGTTCCTTGACAAATTCGATAATTTATTAGAGCGCTCATCAAAGCTGAACAATCCATTTCTTCTGTGAGCTGGACTGAGTGGAGACACATGTTAATAATCCAAGCTGTTTCCACAATTGTTTAAAAGGAAATATTGGAGACATTTAAAACCAGGATCTAGTCTGGAGTGGAATGTGCTTTAATTGCCGTCCTTGGCAACGGAAACAGCCTTGAGTATTTGATCTTGCCCAGTGTTGGCACCGTTCTGGGGAACACGCCTCCATTTCAAACATGGCCAGTCACTCTCTTCCTGCCAAATCAATAAAAGACAATAATTGTTGATGATAACAATGACTGAGCACGCTCGGTCCACGGTCCAATCTGGCCAAATTCTGATCATTTCTGCGGCTTCCAAAACAACACGTAGCCCACATTAAGGAGCAAAATGAAATTCCTCATGATGGATGACTTTAGGAGGCCTCTGGACGGGGATGGCCATCCAATGCTGGGATGCGATCCCAAATCTCTGCATAATGGTTTCAGCTGCCTTGTCAGTCACCTGAGCCCCCTCCGCTTTTTAATCGAACCGCCAGTAATGAGTCGGTCAAACATGACCTGACAAATTGATTTGGATTCCCATCTGATGAGTCCTTCCATGAAACAGTCCCTCTGTACATCGGGCCAAATGTTGTCACGGAAAGAAATGAAATGAAGAAATGCAATAAGCAGAGATGCAATAAAGTTCCAGACAGGCCTTTGATCAATAGAGAGCGGACAGAAAAATGAATGTGAAGTGTCTGATTTAAAGGGACAGAAGATCCGATTTAGCTGCAGTGTTAAAAATAAACAGCGTTGTTTTTACGCGAGCGTGCAACACAACACTCCCTGGCCTCACTCTAATATTCATACACATGCATCTGTAATTTTAGCCTCATACATCTGCAAACACAGTCGTCAAGCACATGTTTTCTTAGACACACAAAGAAACACAGAACAAATGATATTGCTTAAGATGCTCTTGACAAATTATCTTTTCTTGTTTGGTTTTGTTAAGGGACTGTTTGTTATTTATGCCAGAGGAAGGGGGTGGTACAAAATGCGGAAGGCATAATTCTTTAAAGGGATAGTACACTCAAAAATGAAAATTCAAGCCATTATCTACTCACCCATATGTCGAGGGAGGCTCTGGTGAAGTTTTAGAGTCCTCACATCACTTGCGGAGATCTGAGGGGGAGTGGGTAGCAACACAACTGCACACCTAATGGCTGACGGCAACCCAGATTGAAACGTCCAAGAACACATAATTGAAACCACAAAATATCTCCATACTGCTCGTCTGTAGTGATCCAAGTGTCCTGAAGCCCCGAAAAAGTTGTTTGGAAAAACATCATTTAAACTACTCTTAAATTACTCCATTTATTATAGCCAGAAACTGTAAAAAGAGGAATTATTGTCTGATTTCTCTAATGGTCCTTCAACATGTCATGCTAAACAAATGTTCCTGTCATGAAAGAAAACTGAATTTAAGCTTTAAAACAGTAACATATCATCAAAATGACTTCATTCTACATGTCTCATTTAAAAGTTTGCCAAAAATAATCTGTTTGCACTTAACACATCCTGTGAAAAAACATTAAGTTCTGCACCTCTGCATGTATAAAAACCAAGACTTTTTTCAACTTTTGGTTTTAACTTCTAACTTTCAAACATCAAGTTTCTCAGGCCGGCCCCTGCTGCCACTGTTGTGTACAGTTTATTTGGGAAAACTCATTATGCATGTTGCTGTTGCTGGCTGTGTGTGCATTGTGATTTGTGTGTGTGTGTGCAGGAGTGTGTGTGACGATGTATAGACTTATTAAATTTTGTTAGTTTTGTGTGGTAACACAGGTGGTGGACATGCACCCATATTCTGCTGGAATGCACACAGCTTTGATGTTTGTTTTGGTAAAAAGTGTCGCTCTTGTGCTGTTTGCTTCTTGCACTCCGATATCTAGATTTGGTGTGAATGTGAAGAAAATATGCTTAGAGAATATTAATGGTGGAGGCAGGGTCATACATTTTTCACAGTAACTCAAGGAGGATCATGAAACAGGTCACATCTTAGCCACCCCCTCTTCTGATGAGTAAAGAACGGTCCCTAAATATTATTCCGAAGTTATATGCATAGCGGCCATCAATTATAAATGCGTATAACATTTTAAATAATGAAAAAAAAACCTTGCTCAAATTAACCTCCCAGCCCTCCAAAGTTTTTATATTTGCACAACACAATGCTAAATTTCTTTCTCTTGTTTTTGTAGTTTTTGCTATGTGACCACGTCTGGCCAAGTGTTCCAGTGATTATTTAAAAAAAAAAAATCACAAGGAGCATATCAGTCTCCCAAACTGTATTCCAGAGTTTGGGGAGCCAGCGAGCGCAGCGCAAGGATTCACTTGGGAGGCATTTTGCTGTCACTTACACACAGACTCTTTATCAAATTGTGTCCGACAAACACATCTCACATTCTGCCTCTCCGTGCTCTCCAGACTCCCCGGAGGAAATGTCTTGATGTCCTATCTGCCTGCCTGAATGATGATATCTAAATCTCTGAGCAGCTGCTCTGCCAAAAACAATGAGCAGAGTCAAGGGGAAGGGGATCAGGAGCAGTCGGAGACATGTTGGGACACTCCAGAGACTTTCACAAGGCCCGTTCAGAGAAAGGGGGGACAGTGGGGAAATCTGGACCAAACTTTAAAAGCATACTGTGAGTGGAGTTCAGTTGGGTTGTTGGGAAAATAAAACAGTTGGAATCTTGTTTGGCCTTGAATTTTTGGATGCTGTCTTCAAGAAAAGAATGGATCGCACAGCATTAAACCAATTTATGCACTTTATAAGTCTTGATATATTGTTTCAAAAACCATAATCAACACATCAAAACACGTTTCTATGTTTTATATTTTCTCACTTATTGAATGATTTTGTTTTCACCCTGCAAGAAATGTGATAACGTGTCACACATAACTCAATTTCTTGCTTCGTTACTCTGAAAGAAAATGTGTGTTTGCAGACGCCACATATATATGAAATATTTATATATGCTTTATTGTGCAAGAGTTGGCACGAGACTGATCTGCAATAACTTTTCTGGTTCGGTCCTTCCTGTGAAGTTGAAAGACATTTCCCCTCCCCCTCCCTGCTGTGCGAGGTGAGCCGAAAACTTTCCGAGCACCATTGGGAAGCTAATTAACAAGGCGGGTGTGAAGAAACTCCTGCTCTTGGTTGTTTTTACCCCCTGACGGGAAACACCCACTCGATCGCTCTACCTCAGAGTGTGCCTTTTACTTACAGAGAGGAAGTTGGAGGTGTTTTCCTTCACTGCCCCCCTCCAGCTCTCCTCCAGCTCAGTCTTGCCAGTGAGTGCTCCCTTACTGACTCACACACACACACACACACACACACACGGTTAACAGAACAGACCCATGTGTACACACTGAGTTTTTGATGCTTAGTCTCACACACACAATTTTAAAGTTTATTATGTTTAACGTTCTTTCATATTTTATTCATGCGGATCTCTAACACACACACACACACACACACACACACACACACACACACACACAAAAATGCAATCTGTAAATCGTTCTTGCCTCATTAGAAAAACTACTAAACACCAACTGCTTATATCGACCTCCAGTGGTTTAAATTTTCACCACACTGCAGTGATGGCATTGTTCGTTTCTGCAAACCACAGATACGTCACATTTGTACACTTCATTTATATCAACGTTTCTAAAGTGACATAGTTCATGTTACGTGTATATAAGCTGAGTTCCTCCTCAGGAGGAGGGGATGGTGGAGGACCAAGTCGAAATGGCAGCCAAGCAGCAGACCGCTGCTCAAGACCAGCAATGTTTTTTAACAATACTTTATGGTATTTCCAGCAGTGTTTGTGGCGACAACTGGGAATTTTTAGAGCTATGTCAGCACATTTCCAGCCGCGGTTGTTGCAACAACAACCAGGTATTTTTTAAGGTGATGTCTGCACATATTCAGCAGTGGTTACTGTGACAGCAGCCGAGTATTTAAGTGAAATCAGCACTTTGCCAGCAGTTGATTCATAACAACAACCAGGTAAATTTTAAAGGAGATGTTGTACCATTTCCAGCAGTGATGGATGCAGCAACAACTGGATTTTTTTTAAGGTGACATCTGGAGGGTTAACCCTGGGTTTTTGGTCTCACGAAGCCGGTTCAGCTCTTATCGGGGTAGATCACCATGGTAACTTACTCTGAACGGCTATCCTGCTCCGGAGCAGGGTAAGTTCAGGGTTGAATCTGATCCTGTAAAAAGCACCACCCTCTCTCCTCCTCTATTTCTTCTCTCCTGACCCGTTTTTTTTTTCCTTCTCTTTCTGTTTTGACAGGGGAATTTCTTTGATAAGCTTTAAGTGGCTTCTAACCTCTCCAGCACTTTTCTTGTTTTAGTCTTGTAAATTCTATACTGTCTGTTTTTAACATTATGTGCAAATAAACTAATCTAAACTAAAACTGTTTCCTCCTACTGCAGCTGCCACGGTGTTGGCCTTTTCTGTGATGTTGCTTTTCTCCTTAATCTCTGATCCTCACGAGAAATACTTTTTTTCCCCTCACATACGGCGCTCTGTGAGGACGCTCAGTGACGCTGCGCTTCTCTCATGATTGTCATTGGTCTGTTGCATGTGTGTTCACGGCTCTTGATAAAGCAACCCTGGGTTGAGTTACCGAGTTGATATCCAGCGTCGTGATACCGATTATCCTGATTGCCATTGTTAGGGTTAGTCAACCCAGGATAGGTCTGGGTAACCCAGGAAAGGTTGAGCTCGCTTCGTGATACAGGCCCCAGCAGTGGTTGTTACAACAACAACAACAACAACAACAACAACAACAACAACAACAACAACAACAACAGTATATTTTAAGGCAATGTCTGCAAATTTCCAGCAGTGGTGGTTCTGACAACAACTGTATATTTTTTAAGGTCCCATTTGCACTTTTCCAGCAGTGGTGGTTGTGACAACAACCATTTATTTATTTAGGTGATGTTCGCTTATTTCGGGCAGTGGTTACTGTGACAACAGCTGAGTATTAAGGTGAAATCAACACATTTCAGGCGATGATTTTGGTAACAACAACCAGGTATTTTTTAAGGTGATGTCTGCACATTTCCAGTGGTTTGGGTAATTTTATTTTTGGCGATTTGGAACATTTTCAGCAGTACTGACTGTGACAACAACTGGGTATTTTTTAAGGTGACATCTGTGCATTTCCAGCAGTGCTTGTGGTGACAAAACTGTGTATTTTAAGCCAAAACATGATCTTTTCCTAAACATAACCAAGTTTTTTTGTGGCTAAACCTAACCACATATTACACAACATAATATTTAAAATTAAAAGTGAAAGAAATCCAGTGTTTCAACATTTTTTACACAGTAAACGTACAAATGTAACATATCTGTGGTTTGCAGAATACCACAAGCGATTGGATTGGCACTTCAGGATGAGGTCAGTACACACGGGTGTGGTAACAGCTGCTAGAGCACACATCTGACCACACACTACCACTAACAGGCCACAACATAAACTGAGTGCGAGAAAGGATGTAGGCCTTCAGCCTCTAGTGGTGGTGCTTCTCTCGTGCCGGGTGGTGGGGCTGTGCCCAGCATTGCCCACTGTGTCACCAACTGTACGCTCACTGTTCACAGACAAGAAAGACGCTTATATGACTTATTATGGGATTTAAATTACATAAATTCAAAAGACAGCTGGTTTATCAGTAACATTCAAAAATGAGTAATCTCCTGGAACTGGACCTGCAAATAACTTCAACGTGTCAGCTTCCAACTTCCAAGTTGAATACTGAGGCATCTCATTGTTTTGATTCTCCTGAGTTAATCCGAATGTGGCCCAGGTCTCAGGCCTCCTCCGTCTCTTTCTCTCTCCCTTCCTTCTTGAGATACTTGTTCATGTGCTGTCCTCCTGTTTCTTTTGGCACCTTATTAGCACCACGGCTGTTCTTAAGGAGCACATCTGGACACAGATTCTACAAGCGATGGGCAAATGGCCATGACTTTTGCTAACTGCTCTATATATAATCCTTGTATTTTTAAGTCTATTAATAACACCCAGTAGGTTTGATCTATAAATTGTCTTCAGTCATTGACTTGCTTTATCCCTCTTAGTCAAGTAAGTTATGACTTTATACCTTTTTTCCTGCCAGATGGATCAAGTAGGATCTTGACTTCACTGCCTTATCTCAGAAATGGCGAACTCAAAATTACTGATATGATAAAGTCTGTTCACTTCTTTGTAAAAAAAAATCAATGCACTCTGTTTATTGTTTTATGAATGCATTCATGGCTGAAGATTTTATCGACTGACAGACTTCAAAAGGCAGCGGTAAGGTGCAATAAGTCTGCAGACAGCCGCTTTGAGTTCAAGGCTCCATGTCAGCAGGTGTCCTTGAGCAAGACAGTGGATCTACACCTGCTCTGTTGGCGCTGTCTGACTTCTCATTCTGCTCGAGACGAGGTAAACAACTGTCCTTCAGGAAAACACACAGTTATTGCTGAACATATTTGCAGTGTTCCAATTAAAATTCAACAGAGCCAACACTGTTATGTTCCCATACCAGACTCTGTATGAGTACAGTGTGACATGTAATGTACGAAATGGAAAAACCTAATCACCCCCTCTCTCCCTCACACACTCTTTCTGTTCATCTTTAATGGGAAATTTGAGATAGTACTGAGTACAGAGCTTAGTCTGTCACATCACATGACGCGCTGCAACTAATGCAGCCGACAAATGGGCATATCATGGATCCCAGTTTTGTGAACGATCCCTCTTCAGAAACAGGTGGCAGCCGCTGTAAGACCAGATGTCCCAGTGCAGCCGTGGTAAAACGAGGTCTGTCGCAATACAGTGGTGAACAATGCGTGACGAAGACCGAAGGTGGTCCGGCTTGTGTTCAAACCCCGGGAGGGCCAACAATGGGGGTGAAGTCTAGCAAGGGGGGGGTATGAGGCGTGCAGACTCTCCCAGACTGCCCTAGTTGTGCCCAATCCCCCAGGGGCACATGAAGAACACAGGCGACCACACCTTTGAAAGCCATCCCCTGCTCCAATGTGAGGAAGTGGGTGCTTTTCAACAATGAGGAAGTCATCTCAAACATCCCCGAGATGCCTTTCCCCTGGACATATAACACTTCATATCCATCGGTTCCTTTGTTCAGACATCTCTGCTTGTTAATGCCACGCTACAAAACCTGCTACAGCCATTTGCTCGCACTGTATAAATAGACAGTAAGCATTACCGGTGTGATGGAAGTAAGTTTGTGGAACTATGCCAACCTCTGCTGAAAGCTCTCGCCAGATGGCACAGGATCAAACCATAACTGAGCCACGCTGTTACAAAATTAGCCTTAACACTTTTGCCCCATATACACCGCGAGCTTGAATGCTATGTTTTGACATGTTGTTAGTATTTTCACAAATATGATGAGAAGATCTGTCCGGGGAAATCAGAAACAGAATCCGCATGAGTGAGACTCTGTAACAGGAGTCAACAGGTGCTCTTGAAAACTGACACCACAAGAGTGCAATTAAAAAAATAATGTGTTTAAAAGTTACAAGCCTTTACAGCTGAAACTGACAGACATGTTTTGCCTTACGGGGCATTTGCTACTGCTGCCGACACAAGTTTAAATTTAAGCTCCTAGAATCAATTTAATGGCCAAGAATAATAAATGTATACGTGACTCTGTCAGCTGAAACAAGCTTCATAGCACGCTGAGGTAAATAATTTGAAAGGCTGTGCAGTGTTTAACATGAAGCTGTATTGTAATGATGAAATGAAAAATGAAGAAATTCTTAAAGGTAACAAAATAGGACAGAAATATTCATGTCATCACTGTGTAATTGATTCCACCATGCAGTACAACATAACACTGGTACATGGCGAAATGTGGCGGAGCTTTCTGCCAAGCTTACTGTGTAGTTGTAGTCTACATGGTTGTAATTCATGTCATAGTTTTAGACAGATCAAAAAGACATGTATTTAATAGCGCATACGCTGGCGTGGCTTGAAAGGACAAATCATTCTTCAACCACTGCTCATGTCTATTTGTAAAGACAAGTGTGACATTAGTTTCATTCTTTCAGGTGCACAGGTGCAAAACAGAAATATTATCCCTGCACCGGAACTAATGCAAATTTGGACTCGAATCTTTCTCGTAAACAAACCCATTTTAAATTCTCTGTGATGATTTAAGGTTGGCTTTCAGCACATGTATTTTTATTATTTTAATGGTAGTTGCAGTGTTAAAGACGCACTGTAAATAATGGTTTGCAGAGACCTTAAAGATGGACACAGTGCATATGATACTGGTGAAGGAATGAAAATAGGGGCTGAAATTTGACTTTTTTCTCCATTACACAACAGTTTTGATATAAGTAATGAATTAAATAACTCCATGAATTGTGCAAGGGTCACACATGGAGCACAACCCACAGAGAAACACCCAACTGTGCAGCAGTACTTAGGTTTACTCAACTTTAAGCTGTTTTCGGTGATTGTTTCTGTTCACTGGCTGCAAAATGCTGCATGATTTTTATTGCATTCAACAACCTAGAACAAGTCTACAGTCATGTTTGTGCTCCTGTGAACTTGCACTGAGGCATAGTGATGATTTGGGCTTTGTCACCATACTAACACTCTCACAAGAGTCTAATTTTCACGGCATGGAACAACTCAGTTTACTTGTAACTGTTCTTACTTGGTTTTCCATTGTCAGAAGTTGTTGATTGGGAGGTTGACTGGATGGAGCAACACCTGCTATGTCAGGTTGAAGATGTTCTAGTTTCAGGCAGCGTCTGTATGACCATCAGCTAAGAATCCCACCTACATATTCGGGGTGGTGCCGAAAGTTAGTCAAGTAGCGAAAATGAGGCAAATAATGCTAGTTGTTATGTTTATGCTAACATACTGATGCTAAATGCACTAAATGCAAAGTACAGTTAAGTCCGATGGAGATGTCATTTGTTTTGCAGGTTTCTTATCATCAAGCAATTTTAAATTTGACCCCATAATAATGGCAAAGGACAGAGCTTTACAAAAGAGAACAATTATTCTGACGGGGATAGTAATGTGTTTATCAAATTCGATGGCAGTCCTCTGAATAGCTGTTGAGGTATTTCAGTCAACTCAAGTGGTGGATCAACAATGCCACCCCAGAGCCATGATGCTGGTGTGGAAAGGAAACGAAAAAAGCCATCCTTTCACATTTGGGGTATAGCGCACAGGGGCATCAGGGGGAGGAGCGACAGGACAACATCCAAAGTGCTTTTCTCTGAAACCCAACCTCATGCTTTTGTTGCCTAAACCCAACCATGTGTGTGTTGGCAAAACGTAACACGGGTTTGTTGTTGAAGTAAAAAAACGTCAATTAGCTGCGTTGTATCGATGTACTGTGTCCCAGAACGTCAGCAACGAGCGCACCCAGGGTACCTTGCACGTCATATCTCAACATGAAAAGTCCATGAGCAAATGTCGATATGTGACGAGGTCGGGGTGAGAATGTGTTGTAAAAACTCTAATTTGCTATTTCAAGTAAACAAACTCGGACTAGTGGGGTGAAAGCTCTCCAGCACCAAATGGCGGACTGACAAAGTCAACAGAGAGCTGCTGAAGAAATCCAAACACTTAGATAGCTGAAGAACAAGGCAGGATCTTGCGGAGACCATAAAGAGCTATAATAAGACTGAATATTGGATTTACAATCATGTTGCTGTGTCTGCAGGATGTGTACGTGAAGATCAGCTCATGCTTCATACAAATTGGTCAGTCTGATGTAGCTCTGTGGTTACATTGTGGCCTGACTACTGTCATGGTTAGTGGTACGCCTCCAACTGAAATGTAGGTACCTAAAAATTTGCATTGACCGACCCAACAGCACTCAGTGGTACACTCATACTGTGAGGTGCTGAAGTGTTAATCGACCCTCTCATCTGCGCTCAATGAGGAACAACAAAACTGTCCAAACCTGCCAGCTGTCAACAATGTGTGTGGAATTATCTCCCTCCTAATGTGATTATATTTTAATGCAAAATATCATTCCAAATGTGAATTCTGATACTTTGGTGAGATACTGAACTTAAGCCCTGTCACAGTTTGAATCTGGAAAACTTCGATTCCAAACACAGGTCTGCGAATCATAATTTAGGTGGATGTTAGTAGCTTGAGTTCTTCCAGTACGATTAATGACAGTTCATGCTGTGTTTGGCCGAGACGCAGCACAAAAAGCCAAGTGATATTTAACGCTTGGCGTGCACATCACACGGCAGATAGTTTGAGGGTTGGACTTAGAAGCGGAGCAAAAATGCGAGTCAGTCAGCTCCCTATCAGTCTTGTGTTTATCACATAATAACTATGTACTGTCAAGGTGTGACACTGACACTGGAGAGCAAAAAGATGTGATGCTTAAGTTTGCTTGTGTGTCTTTTTCTCTGCATCCTCCTCTCTTTCCTTTCCTCTGCCCCCGCTCTTTATTTCCCCCTTGTCTCCTCCCCTCCTCTCTATCCCTCTGTGGGACGTCTCTTTCCAGCAGGTGGCCGGTCAGTCACCAAAGACTTCTCTAACTGTTTGACACCATGGCAACAGGCTTTGAAAACAACACACACAAACAAATACATGCTACACAAACCACTGCACTCACAAATGTATACTTGCATGCACACGGAAATGTACACATACACGAATATGAGCTTCGGTGACAAACTTAGCCCACACACACACACATGCTCGCAGTTGTGTTATGTTTGCAACAGCTCCAGCAGAGTGCCTGTTTTTTTTAAATCTCTCACCTCGTGGCAACATTTTTTAAAGCAATAACCGATTTAGCACTTCATGCCGGATCAGGCAAAGTGTATCTAACCGGCTGGAGTTCGACCCCGGCAACGGGTCTTGAATACAAAGCTCATTTCTGTCAGCAGGGGTCAGACCTCAGCTTGGTGTCTGTCCCAGCCTGGCTGCCAGCTGGGGCGAGCAGCAGCAGCAGCAGCAGCAGCGGCAGCAGAGGATGCATAGAAAGGAAAGCAGCAGCCAGAATTGGGGTCACGACAAATGTACAGAGCAGGACTGTGACATCTTGCCAAGTAGAGACAGCTTAGTCCAACTCTTTTCCATATGTGTAAGCTTAACTATTCCTCAGAGTCTCTCCTGTCTGATGGACAGTTTTATTCAAAGTGGCTAAAGGAACACTGAGGGCAGTCTGTACATTCTTAAAGTCAAGCAACAGCTGAAGTTGGCAGTGCCATGAGCTGTTCCTCGAAGTTTATTAGGGGATTTCTTCCACACCACATGTAATGCTGCTGCTCTTAAACGCTGGCTTGGTGTTTTTAGAATTATGCAGGGAATGTTCAAATAAATAAATGTTGGTTTTCCTGACATCGTTTAACGAGAGCTGAGTGGGAGAAGGTGCAGATGCTGAATCACAAATTTTACTTTACTTTTTTTATTTTAGGGCAAAACTGCAAATGCTCACATGTGAAATTAAAGACATCAAACAGTAACTGGAGTTATATTCTCGTATGTCTAGATTTTCACATCGAATTTTACCCCATTTATACCTGCAACTGAATTTTTAAATTTCCTTTGAATGAGCTAGGTAAATTAGCTTTTAGTTTTTTCGCACTAAATAAATGGAAAAACTTACAAGATATATTGAAATTAGACTGATGTGTGTCATTAGATCATTTCAAGTGTGTGCTAGATTATATGGTTGTTTTACAATGTTGCTGCTCTGGCTAGTTGACAGACATGCTTTTATACATATAACTATTTTTATTGTTGTTGTAGTGTTTTTACTCATTTTTTTATTGCTGTTTATAGTTCTTGATGGACATTGCTGCTACGTATTTGCTTTTATGGACCTTTTTTCATCACTTTATTGCAATTGCTTTTATGCTCTTGCATCTCAGTGCCGCTGTAAAAGAGCTTAATGCTCAGTCAATTTTCCCTGAATAAACAATGGTTTGATGATGACGATGAAGTTTTCTCTTGGCTTTTCTAAGATCTGAGTTACAGCCATTATCCTATTATAGTATATCTCGCCTTGGGGTACATGGGGCTACTATTTTTCCATGTATTTCAAAGTATTTTGGGAAAAAAACAGAAACCCCAGTTGCCCTAAGACTAAAGATAGTATGATAAGAAAATGTCTGTATCTCAGAAACTACAAGGGACACAATGTGGTATCTATGAACTTATCACGAGATGAATATACATTAACCTTAAGACTCTGGAAATCAACTGAAGGAAACCTCATTTTCAATGATGAACAAGGACAATAAAAACATCAAATAAACAAAGACCCATCATGCATATGAATTAAAACAGACAGTAGTAATAAATGATCGGTAGAAGCAGACATACAGATGATAAACACGCTGAGGTGTAGCTGTATAGTTTTAAAAGCATACACTCAATTAAAACAAGATCAGAAATAAGGCATTTAAACTAAATAAGGTCTTTTGCAGAAGGGAATGTGAATCAACAGCTATTCTGTGAGCGAGTACCAATATTATGTGAGGTCAGAGTTAAATGGGATGAAATATAGGATGGAAGCATCAAAGCCTTATAAATGAACAAATACGAATGCTGTTCCTGCCTCACAGTCACATGTGGCCAGACAACCTTTTGGTAAAGGTGGCAGTGACACATTTTTGCCATCAATATTAAAGATATGCAGAATGATGCAGTGTAAAAAAAAATAAAATAAAAAAAGCAGATTTTTCACATGATCTCAAAATTTCAAAGTTATACAATAAGAAACTTGCCCAAAGTGTGTAATACGATGTCAAATCAGAAGAAATGTTGGGTTATTTTTCCTTATCATACTAAATATAGTCTTTGGGCACAAATGGGTTCATGAGCAATTGCATTGGGGCCATGTTTGAATTTATTCATTTTTTAAATTTCTTTTCAAACTGTCATAGCTCCTCCTTTAATACAAAAAAGCTAATTTAGATCAGATTCAGGGGAAACAAGGAGCAAGTAAGGTACTGAGAAGGTTAAATTCTACTGTAGATTAAATCTCAGGAGCTCATGTTTTCTTCCTCAACCAGCTGCGTCCTAAGAATACCTGTATCTGTGTCACTTCCTGCCCTGAGCTCCCCCGCAGTCCCTACTGTGAGAACTGAAGCTCGACTCAGTGGAGCGTCCTTGCCCTCCTGAACGTGAGGATCTCCCGAGAAGCTTGAAGAACTAGCAGTTCATTCAAAACCTCTTGGTGACAGGAAGCTAATCAATCAGAGGTGGCAATTTCCACACTCAGCTAGCATGAAGAGTAACACACCCACTGACTCCCCGGGGCTAATAACATGGCGCCTGGATCCCAGAAATCACCTCGTCGGGGCAGGGTAATGAAAGAGAGGGAATCCCAAGTAATTGGCTGCTGTCAAAACATCCCATTATGGTTTTATGAGGAGGAGTGACGAGGACATTGACGGCCTCATCGTGGGCACGGGATTGGGGATTTTGAAACTGAGGCTGCACGCAGAAAAACAAAGCACAAAAGTCTGCTCCACATTTAATACTCCAAGGTTCATCCTGTGCGCATACGTAAAAACAAAGCAAGATCATTTTCTACTAATAATGTTCTAATTGATCCCAGTCAAAGTACGAGGCAGTTTTCTCTGGTTTCTGTTTGTAACAGGAACAAAAACTTGTTGTTTTGGCGAAGAAATCCTGCTGAAAATATCTCTGACATCAGGCATTTTTAAGCAACACAGAGGAGTAATGACCCTCGTTAAGAGTTGGATAGAATTAGCAAACTTTCTGTTTTAGTGAGGAAAGCCTCAGTCAGCAGCTGTGGGAGGAAGCATATTTTGGGAAGTTAGTAAATGGTATGTTTTAATGGAGAGGATTTCAGAAAAGGTTTGGACGAGCTACAACAAATTCACAGAAATGAACCTCGCCTTGACCTTCCCCCGACCCCACGTCCAGCTCTAACCTCCAATAAAGAAGTCCTATAATGTCAAGTTAACTGTGATTAATGGCAGAGCACGCACAAAGTATTTGCTGTGTACAATATCCAGAACTTCAGTATAGCTCACAGCATTTCAGCTGTAATCCAAGAATTTGTAGAAATATTTTTTTCCGACACCGCACAGTGCATTCAGAAATTTTACAAGTCCTTCAGTGACTATTTTTCAAACCATATCAGATCCAGCCTATAAAACTGTTAGGTTACCTTGTAGTCTTGAAAAAGTACCATCATTTGTTTTCATTTTGTGTTATTGATCATTCTGTGAGAGCAGCTGTCACTTCTCAGAGTGGTTGATGGCTCATTTCGGAGCTGAAACTCTTCATTCCTGTCCACCTTATAGGTTTATTGGCTAATACGAGAGCTAGCTGTCGAAGTGACACCCATGGCAGCGGAGAGTTTATCATTCTGCTGACAGGCTAAATAACTTGTGCCGAGGCAACAGATAACAAATGGGCTCAAGTTGTGTCTTGAGTGTCTGTGTGTTAAAGACAAGAACAACTGGGCTGCAGCAGAAATGAATGGTCTTTACTTTTTGGCATTTAGCCATTATTCATGGGGCACCTGAAGTCCACAGAAACAAGAAGATTAATATGTGCTTCACTGTGTGCCAATGCAGAGCTTGCATTAAAGGAACACTTCACCCTCAAAATGACCATGTGTATATCAATTACTCACCCTGTGTTAGGTTAAATCAGTGAAGAAAACGTTGTCTTTCTCGCATGCCTGCATGGTGAATGAAGAATCTAAAAATGGCTAACATTCTTCATGAATTGAAGTAAATGGGGTCCAACAATTTTACAAACTCTCACACAACTCATGCAGTATAATCCAGGTCTCATTTATGCAGTCGTATGATCAGTACTTCCAAAACAGATGCATTGTCACTAAAATGTATATATATATATTTTAATATTTGCCATGTAGGGTATGCAGCTTTGTAAGTTTTTAGGCAAATAAAACTATTTGTTTTTGGTCGTCAGGTTGAGGCTTTGCTCATAGATAATTGAAATTTTATTGCACCAAAAAAATAAGTCTTCACATTTTGCATGGGAATTTGGCTTATTTACCTATGCAATATGCTTTTAAACATTTTTATTTTGACTTCATTTTAACATTTTTTAGTAAATATGTACACAAACAATCAAGTGCACACACCCCACCTGCACCAGACACCTGAGAAGTAAACAAATTAGAGCGCAAATAAAAGAATAAATAAATAATAATACATGAATACAACAATAATGACAATTGCGCTAACTGTAATTTATAAAAAGAATTATTATCATTATAATTATTATTATTACAATGTGATGGGAGTTAGATTTTTGTTAGATTTCAAACCACTCAATAATTTGCCCAGTACAAAAGTATACTTCACATACACATGTAAACTCATCCATGGTTCTAATATCTGTGCAACAAACTGTGCACTTTGCATGTCAGATTGTCCCCTCTGCTAGCTGTCTGTTGTGCATTTGTGTATTTTATTTATTCTTCCTGCATGGACCACATAATTAGCATTTTAAAACGCCATGCTGATTTCACAAGGCATTGCTCAGCTGGACTGATTTATTTTGGCTGACATTATTACTCATCCCTCATAATAAGCTTTCAGGCTCCCGTGTCAAAGCAGCAGGCTAATAAGCTAAGGCTGTTGATAGCGCCACACTCGCTGTTCACCTTTGCCTCGAAGGTGTCAAACTGTCAGTGAGAAACCCAGCGGGCTGCAGGAGTTTACTGCAACCGCGGCACGGCGTAAACAAATCAATTTCTCTGTGAAGAAAAATGGTGGCACTTACAGAAGACCTCTGGAAGACGGTGCACCTTCTTGTAGCTGTGATGTGTCAAAGCATAAACAAATGCCCTGTATGTCTCCCACCCGGGTCTCTATTTACAGCTGTTTCTGCCCATACAGTAAGTGAGATATACCCGCGAGGCAACCGCGGTGCTGTCTTAAGCCCGTGAAAATGTGCTGCAAGAGATAAATTCCAAGATGTCAGAGGAGCTGTCAGTGTGAAAGAATACACTGGTCATTACCAGCTTCAGATCAAGCTCGCATGCAAACTCCCCTCCCGTCTGAGCCGGACCCCTGCTGAGGATGAGCCGAACTTTCCCACAGTGAGATACTGACTTGCATGCACTTATTAGACCAAACCATGACTGTATCCAACACATGAGAACATTTTTTTATGTAGCGCTGACAATATTTTACATGCAAAATTAGGCCTAGAATATCCCTAAGTCAGTATATCATCAGAGGTAACCCAAACCAGTCAGGCAAGAGACGCAACAAATGTTCCTGCACTGACTTGAGAGCTGGTGTGTTGGTGTTAGAATTTCCTGCAAGTTGTGATGTGTTGTACTTGCTTATTTTGACCTGTGAGTAAGTCTACAAAACCTTATGTGGCAACAACACTTCTACGGACGGAAACATTTTCAATAATGCAATCTATGATGTCAAAGCAGCGACTTCATCACTATGTTAAAACCTACATCAGTACGGTTCGAAAAGAACTCGCCTCAGCTGTCAGATGTCCTTATTAAGGCTGTCTAATAAGCCCAGGTTACAAGATGGTTCTGAGAAGTAAGCGATATCCGCAGAGCGGCCCACACGTACAATAAGGCAGCGAGCCTTAGTGTGGATTTCATACTCAGGGCTGAGCATACTCTAAGCCTATTTTTGTTGTCCTGATCTCAGACAACCCTGGACCCCATCCAGGATGGTTAAAGTAATATCCAGCAGTAATGCTGCCCGGTCCTGTCGCCTCCATTGGGACTTGCAGGCTGAGGGGCTGGGGTTGAAGAATGACAGGGTCCCAAATTCCCGGGAACATTGAATTTCTATGAGATCTAAGTGTTAGCAGGAAGCATGGCATTTTTGTGATGCCCTTCACTTGTCTTTGCAACCAGAGGAGGAATGTGCTCTCCTTTTATAGATCGCTCCAACACAAGATACAAAATACTCCACGCTCCCAGAGTCCTCAGTTAAACTGGATACCCGATTAAGACTAGGAACAGTGTCAAATCTCGAACGAGGTTGCAGGCACAAACAGTCATGATAGTGCATTCTGTATGCAAACAAGGCCACGTTTTGTCGTTGTTACGCTGGTATTCTGTGAATTTACGGCCACAGAGGCCTTTATTTTGCCCCTCTCCCGTGGAGATAAGGAGTGTTTTTCTTCTGAAAATCTACGGGGGGTTGGGTGTAGTTAAAGGACACACTCAGCTGCTAGATTAACTCATCAACGCCGCATTGCAGGGTGTCAACAGAAATGTTTCACACACAAGACCGACAAGGAATGAATACCATTTGGAGGTCACAAGTGGCAACCCCTCAGTCCTTCAGGCCTTTTAAATGTTAGTGTCTGCCTTTCAAGAGCAAGGATGTAACCTCTAAACCTTTGAGAGGAAAAAAGATCCGTGTTAGACATCACTGACCTCAGGTCAGTTCCTGCTGTAGATTACGACTTGTAGTGATCGAGCTTATGAGATTTATACCAAATAAATCATTGAGGATGAACTGCTGGTTGTCATTTGCTAGCTACAAATATAAGTTATATATTTAAAGCTCTGATGTCACTCACATGTCTTAACTTTTAATAATAAATCAATGAGACATTTTAAAGACAGTCACCAGCCGCCCTTAAAGAACCCAGCTACAAATAAGCTGTCACTGAAAAATCTTCATCTGATGCCCGGATTTGAATTATTTATTAAAATCTGTTCCCTTCATACAAGAAAGAGAAAGCAGATCACACTTTTCAATGTCTCAGAATACACAACACTATGACAAGCTCAATAAACAATCCTGAAATACACCTGCGCTACACACAGTTTCTTGTTTCAGCACCAGAAACATGATTCAAGTGTCTTTTAGTCGCCGTGCCCTCCTCCTTAGCTGCTTTGAAGAGCATATTTTCAGGGAACCAAAAAACAACTGACAACCGGAGACGTGGGATCATCTTCAAAAGAAAGACGTCTGTCTGTGGCATGCTGTCTTTTAGCTGCTGGAGCAATGCCATTCCTTGTAGTTTGAGTCATCTAAACTCCCCGCGTAATGGCTTCCAAATTTAGATTACTGTGCAAGTTTTAAATTTGTTGAGAAGCTTTGCTCTGACCAGTTAAAGGTCTTAAAAAGGACAGAGGAAAGTTGCAGGATCTTAAAATGAGTCCCTCGGTTGTTGACTCAGACAGTGACTGGGAGCTGGCCAGGTTCCTCGCCCTCTACGAGTACAGCGGATTGCGAGGCCTTTGCACTTGGCGGGCAGCAAAGCTTTGATAGCTGCTCGGGGAAAGTCATTGTTTTCCCTCTAAAGCTGCAGTGCACCAGGGTGGCATGGCTGCCATGTTGTGCCTGTTTGCTTTAGATTTGAGGAAGATCCAGACACGTGGCCTTCGTTACGCTGTGTCCCAGTGGGCGGCCGCTGCCCTCTGGAACGTGATAGATAATTTGAGCACCACTGAGAGGTCCTTTTATATTGCTTTGTCATTGCAGCGTAGATTCCAAGACGTGGTCAAGGCCATCGCAGGAGTCCAAATCATCCAAAGAAGCTGAAGTCAAAAACTATTAACCCATCAGAAACCAGAGCTCACAGAGTTCTAAACTGATGTAATGACATGAAACAAGAACAAATGAAAACATGATTAAAATGATGTAAAAATATTTTGAGCAATACATTAAATTGTATGAGTGTGGAGGAACATTAGAGCCAACACTGCTCTGTCATGAGATAAGCTGATCATATTTGTTGGGTTGCACCTGTCCTGTCTTCATTTGAACCTGGTTGGTCAGTGACATCTCAGTACTGCAAAATGGACATAAGAGGTTTTACGTGTGCTGCTCTGTTCAATCTAAAACTGAAAAATTGAATCTTCCTTAAAGTTACGTTTTTGCTGCAGAATATTGGATTCTTCCTCCTCAGCTGCTGATGTTTTGGGGCATTTTAGAATCTCCAAGTTTCTCATTCAGCAGGGTTCACTTTCACTGTTCGTACTATGCATTGTATACGTACAGGAATATAAAGTGCAAAAAAATTCAGAAACAGAAACAGGACTTTGACCCAGGAGACTGCTGTTTTTGTCACATGTGAAACCAAAAGCCAATGTTGAGTTATTTTAAGTTCCATACATACATAACGTCCCATTACATACTTATCATATCTCGCATGTCTCATTATTTCTTTTTATGTCATCAGGTTATGTACTTTTACGACACCCAAACATTATTCTTTTCCTACACTTAACCTAACCAGTACATGCATTAATTTTCTGGGCACTATTTTGTAAGATATAGGAATCACTGGATGAGCATATGCAGCATTATGTTATTATTTTGGATTGGTCCTAGTTGTATGGTTGTAGTAACTTTTGTGTTGTTGAAATGATGACATCTTATAAGTGACTGCATTAGAATTTCTATTTATTGATCTATTTTTATGTAACATTTGCTGAACCAGAAAAACTGCTTGAGATTAACAATCTCCCCTTGGCCAAGACAGGCAGCATCATAAGTTACAGACAGAGAACATAGAACAAAAATGCAGAATAAAAATCTAAAGCTTTAAAACAAACAATACAAAACACAAAATACGATTACTACAAAGACAAGAAAAAAAGTATCTTAATATGTCCTGGAAGTGAACCATAAAAATGCAAAAAGGGCAATTATACATGATTACAAAGACCAGCTAATATACACCCTGACACTGACGTCTAGATGATTGTGTACAAAAATCCTGCAGCACCACTTTGAAATGACCGAGAGGAACCAATGAGTGCAACTTTATGTCCCTCTGCAGAATATGCCACATATAAGGAGCCGCATATATAACTGCTTGCTTGCCAAACTCTGTACGTACCCTTGGTGCAGACAAGAAAAACATGTTCACAGAAATGTTTTTAAAGTTGTTAATTATTGCGGTTCTGTTGACTTCTGATTTTGTTTCATATTTACAGTAGTCTTGTCTGTCATACATTGTCTAGCTGTAACTCACAGTTTTGTTTCTTATCTTGACCAGGACACTCTTGAAAATAGGTTTTTAAATAAACAAACAAAGAAACAAAGAAAAGTTTGATACCATTGATACCAACAGATCAAGTTAAACATTGCAAGAACCACTATCTTGTGAAAAATCATCTCTCTTTCTACAGAACTGTAAATGCATTTGTAGGTGTTCAGCAGCATTTTAAAAACAGCTGATCAAAAAGTTTAGGATAATTTCTGATCATGGTGCACAAACATATGACTGTTACACAGTGTTATCATTGAAATATTTTGCAGCATTGAGGAGGAAAACAAAGGTACATTGTGAGAGTGAGTAAGAATAAACTTAAAGATATGAAAGTATGATAATGTTTCTGAGAGACAGACAGAAGTTGAGTCCAAGTACGTACAGCCTGTTTGGATTTTGGCCATAGGCTGTACGTACTTGGACTCAAGCGTCACCCTCTGCAGTAACTATTTCCACTATGGCACCAACATCTAACTCTGAAATCTGTTTGCTTTAAAATCAGTGCAAAGTCCAGATATCTCATTCTTTTCCGTCAGTGGGAGATACCATGACAGTGTTTTCAGCGTTGGATTCATGGTGCCATCGGCAGGGCGTGAGAGGTTAAGGGGCGAATGGCAGCGTTGGCCCCGTCAACCCCCCTAGCTCACCAGGTCCCAGGGGCTGGCGCCAGGCTAGCCCCCGCTAGCAGCCGGGGCAAAAAATAACCCCACTGCAGTTGTCGGGCAGGGGAGAGTGACGGGGGAGAGCATGTCACACTGAGGGATCAGGTTTCAGCGGCTGTCATCAGAGAGCGGTCATTACTTCTGGGCTAATTATCTCAGGCCACTTGTAAACAAACAACCTGCCAGTGTGAAGACCACATTGTGTTCACAGCTCCAGACTTTGCTTTGGTCCCCTTCACTTGTTTGATGTTGGCTGTAGTGCCCATGTCTCAAAGGCCAGTTCAGTTTAGAGGTCTAAGAAATGACTCATGTAGTAAGTTGTGTTAAAAGAGGCTATATCTACTTTTTCTTCTGCCTGTTCTTGTCTACAACATATTTTTGTGATTTTTAAAAATCCAGATAAAGAAAAGAAAGAAAAGCCAGTTTGATCAGAGGCTGGTTCTTGCATGCTAAAATGGAGCTTCGATGTTAATACATGTAAATACATGTTATTATTTCAAATGACATTTTCTTAAATAAATATTTCACATACTGTATTTTTCGGCTTCTAATCTCATGAGTTGTGTGTTTTAACTTGACTCAAAGTTACTACATTTATTGAGAAAATGCTGAAGCCCTTTGTTTTATAAACTTCTAATATACAGGCATAATTGTGTGTTAGTACTGTTTAATTCAAAGAAAGGAGTTTGACAACATTTTTAATGAATCTGCTTATTAAAAGTGTTGTCACAGTTATACTTAAAGGTAAAGTGTGTAAGATTTAGGGGGATTTAGTAGCGTCTGCTGATGAATTGCAGATTGCAGCCAATGAAAGTTCTCTCAGCAGAGAAGTTTCCCCATCTCGCCCACAACATGCTATTGTTTAATCATATCCATAACTGCTTATCCTGTCGGGGGTCGTAGGGAGGCTGGAGCCTATCCCAGCTGACACTGGGCGAGAGGCGGGGTACATCCTAAACAGATCACCAGACTATCACAGGGCTGACACATAGAGACAGGCAACCATTCACACTCACATTCACACCTACGGACAATTTAGAGTCAACAATTGACCCTTGGCTAAGCCACGCCCCCTCCACTCACTCGGACAAACTATGAACATTCAGCGAGCGGCGCTACGGCAGGTGTCACAGTACACAGCATTTCACAGGAGGGAATTGATGATTCTTGGGGACATAACGATCAGATGTCATCGAGAAATACAACTTCAAATCTCCGAAAAAGCTCATAACTGAACGTAACTGCATTTCAATGGACATCCAGGCAGAGAATGTCTGAGTGTGTGGGAATAGCTATACACACTGTTATTGGCTCATCGCGTTTGAGGGCGGGACTTAGCCATAGGTCAATTAACCTGCATGTCTTTGGACTGTGGGAGGAAGCTGGAGCACCCCGAGAAAACCCGCGCTGACACAGGGAGAACATGTAAACTCTGCACAGAAGGGCTCCCAACCCCGGGGTTCGAATCCCCCAGCTCGGGTTGGAACCACGACCTTTGCTGCTGTGAGGTGACAATGCTAAACACTGCACCACTATGTGCTAATGTGTGCTCACTTTTTTCTGATCCAGACGTTCAGGAAGTTTTTACCACGAGCCGAATTAACCACAGAGGTTAACACAAACAGACGTGGTGATGTAAACTAGTAGAAACACCAGATAACAGTTTCAAATTACAAATCCTTGTTGTTTAGATGTAGTTTGACATGTCGCTGTAGGCAGCTGGTCCAACACATGCTAATGTGTTGTTACCTTTTATCTCAGATAACATCAGATCCTGGGGTTCAGGAGGTTTTCACTGGAAGCTGAACAGAGGTCTCTGCCTCTCCAAAACAAACAGACCAGGCGATTTAAACTGCTAGTTGTCTTCTAACTACAGTGGCCGATGCAAATCCGTGAATGGCCCTATTTAGATTGTTTGTCTGTTCTGGGCCACTGTGAAAACATGATGGTGCAACATGGCTATCTCCATAAACTAGGACCCGCTCCCTATGTAGACATAAATGGCTCATTGTAAGGTAACAAAAAAAAAAAAAAAAATCTTATTTTCAGGTTATTATACACCATAGAAAACATACTTATTAAATTATATTCTATTTCTGCCAACATATCCCCCTAACTCGTACACAGAGGTCCTTTAACTTTGGTAAATTTGTTTTCTTACTAAAGCTCCCGTCAAAAATAAATCCAGTGTGGGCAGTTCTTCAAAATAAATGGCGTAAGACATGTAAAAGTACTCCAGCAAGCAACTGTAGATTATATTCAGTGTTAGTTCTGTAGGTGAAACAAAATGACCTCTGAGATCAAGGGGATATGACAAATAATCATTGTATTTCAGCTGTGTTTAACGGCCATTCGTCATGATTTTATTTCATCAACTGGACTCTGGCAGGATCCATGAATGCACCCTCTGACTGAAAACTCAATCCAGCTCAGCCCAGCACCCAGTCTCACATTCCTTGGCCTTCATGGCACGTTTACGGTCCAGGCTCATGTTTCTATCACACGCTTGCCATACCATACCTGTGTACTGTGCCCACAGCCGGGGACCAGTTGCGCGTGACCCTGTGGTAAAGTTGTCTTCATCTCTTCAGGCCTGACTTGTGCCTTAAACAGCAGTTGCAATGACACACATAATGATTTTAGTGGAGGCTGGTCATTTAATCGAAATGCTGCTTTCATCCCTAACTTTGTTCTCACTTTAAGTAATAAATTGACAATAAAACTGTGCAGTGTGGTTCAGTCCTTGCACAGCACATGCTTTGTTTTTCTGTTATTTTAAGAGGAAAGAATCAGCCCCCCTTCTGTGACCTCAAACCCTGAATGTTACTTCATGATTCAGTAACACTGCGCTCCCAGCACAAACCTTAGGGGGAAATCAGACCTTTTACATGTCATCCAGCAGCAGGTTTCTTCTTCAAAAGGAATTTTTGTGATTCTGCAGATGTCTACAGTCACCCTATAACGGTAAAATGTTTGCCAAGGGGAGAAACAAATTTTAAACCCACTATTTCCAGAGCCTGAGCTGGATTTTTCATTAACATCACTACAAACACGGCTTCGCTTGTCTCGTCTTTGCTGAACGAGCTGTAGCTATGTCCACCGTCCAGGTAAACTTTTCCGTGCATCAGTGTATGATACATAATCGTGAAAACAGCTTTTGAGAAGTACTGCACTGCTGGATAACAGGCGAAAATAATAAAAACATTTTACCTTTACATTTGCATTGGGACTACTATGAGTCCGAGGCCTAGTCCACATGCACACAGGTATTTTGGAGCGTGATGTTTTACAGTCCTTTCTTCTCAAAAAAAAAGAAAAAGACCCCCACAAAAACACAACTGAAGCGCTGCCAAACCAACAGGCTGTGATATAACCATAACCCTAAAACCATGCAAAGAAGAAGAAGCCTAAAAAAAAGCAATTACCAGAAGGCTTGTGGAAAAGAAACATGTACATTTATGTGTAATCATCAGTGTTGTGCTAGTTATTGAAAAATAGTGACTAGTTACCATTACTAGTTGCTTCATTAAAAAGTAACTCATTAACTTAAACCAAAAAGTAATGCCTTACTGAGAAAAGTAACGTTTTGGTTCCCCTGAGTATGTCCTGGCTACAGATGACTGAGTGGTGGCTAGGTGCTTTTCTTTTTTGCAGTGTAGTTTTTCTAAGCAGCAAAGAAGACAATGTTGCCAAGAAGGATTATGTTTTGGGAAACTCAGCCCTGCAGCCCAAAACATTTCCTAACTGTATTGGCTTGTAGCTACATCGCCTAAGCAACAGCGGATGGAGTTTAACCAATTCGGAATGAAATAAATCTGAATGAAATAAATCAGAATGAAAGTTTTTCCAGGTAGTTTACATGGGAAATATTCACTCTGAATGAGAGTTTACACGGGACATCAGTTTAATCGCCTTTATTCGGGTCTGCGTAAGGTTTGGGGCAGGGAAGGTTTCTGATTGGATAGGGGGCGGGGCGGATGTTACGTGTTTACATTTACCAGAAGAAAACACTGTAGTCCTCGCTCCGGGTAACAAGATGCTTGACGACGCCGTTCTTAGTGCCTTTTTCGGGCTTGTTTTGCTTATATTCTTGAAGCAGCAGTACGACAACAACCTTGTTCTGCTAATGCTTCGTCTGTTGAGGAGGAGAAGAGAGGTAGAGGGTCGAAGAAGGGAGATAGAAGACTGTGCTGTGGCGAATGGAAACCGGAGAGTGCAACGAGTCCGACTACTCTATCCCAGCCCGTTGCCACCTACCAGTCGTGCCAGAAGGGCAAGGAAACGAGAACGAGAACGAGAAAGACCAGAATGAACTTAAGGAGGAATGAGTGTATACAAGTGCGAGACATTCTTTCATTCGAAATTAGACACGGAATATTCCAGCCCCTGACATCGGATTGAATTTTCAATCACATTGGCCATTTTCATTCCGAATTACTGTAGGTGTTAACAAGATCACTTTTATTGGAATGAACTTTCATTCCAAATGAAAAGAGAATTAAACTGTCCATGTAAACGCACTCATTGACTAAAACCCTATCCCACACATAAATTACAACATATCTACATGTTCGTTAAATTGTAATCGTCAAAAATCATATTAAAAGCATGTTACTTACTGATACCTGGACAAAACCAGTCCACTAAAACATGAAGATGAGATAGACGAAAACTCCCCAGTTACTGTGAGTACATGTCCAGATAGCTGATAAACACATTCATTATCCAATACCATTACATTAGGACCCCATGACTGTGTACATGTGGTCTTCAAATAAACAATTGCAGATTATTTTTAAAATAATATAACAACTGTGACGAACCCTCCTTCTTTGGTGGTTGCTCCTGTGTTGTCCATTTTTCTGCTCCTCTGCAGGAGGCGGGCCAGTGTGCAGAGGTGTGGCTGGAGGATGAGCCACACCTGAATCCAGGTGGAAAATCTATATAACCAGAAGTTATGGGTTCTTGAGGCAAATGTGTTCCTCACGAGGAGAGGCATCTCTGTGCAAAGAGTCATGTCTCTACAACATACGGGGTATGAGATATGCCCATTCAAAGTTTGACATTTCAGTCAGTTGCTATAGCGCCCCCCTTTGGCCAAATGATGTAATATTGCTTCATTGGCATCCTCCCATGACCCTCTACCACTGTGCCAAATTTCACATTGATTGACCAAGTCAGTGAGGAGAAAAACATGGAACAGACACACAGACACACCCACAGACAGAGATAAGACGGTAAGATATACCGTGATAGTCATAAGTAGTACTTCCTTTCGCCACTAGGTGTCGAGAGGAAGAACTACTTATCAGACACTTATCTTTATATTTACCTGAAATTTCAATGCTGTGGCCTATTTTTGATTTACACAAACATGACATATCATTAGTGTCTACGTGTGCTGCAGAGGGTTTAATTTTGATGTCTTGCCATGAAACAGGAAATTGCTATAACTTTGGCCTAACTGGTCTGATCTCCAACAAACTTCCTGTGATTCATATTAGTCCTGCCCTGACAACATTTATATTGCCATATTTCCTGATACTCATAGTGCCACCTAGTGGCGACAGGAAGTAGGTCTCATCAAACACTTATCTTTTGATTTATCTGAAAGGTAAATGCTGTGGTGTATATTTGATGTATAAAAACATGATGTCTAATTAGTGCGCTCTCCAACTCCCCCTAGTGGAAAGAGCAAGAGATAATAAGAGAACGATAATGTTCCATAGACAGTGGCGCCAAGCACGGCATTCATGCTCCAGTTGTGTCAACAGCTTAGCAAAATAGATATTGATAATGGTGATTATTGTGGTGTCCTGGCAATCGTCAAAAAGTACATCAGTAAAAGACAAAATGAGCTTCAGAGACCCCATCAGCACCAAAGAACATTTGGCAGTGTCTCTGGAAAAATGCGTTGTTTTTAAATGTCTAATGCAACCTAATAATATGTTATGTAAACGCTGAGTAAGTTGTATGTCATGTTAGCCAAGACTGAGTGATTAGAGTCAGGCCATCTAAGAAGTGTTTGTAAAACTCCATGAAGGCCTTTAAATTTGGATTGATTTGGAAAGGCTGTCACGTTGTTATCGTTCATCAGATCACTTTGAAAATGAGCTCAGCAATATTGTTCACCGCTGTTATTGTCATTAACATTGTGGCTTGGACTCCACCATCAACATGGATTACAAAGATATACTTATAGATATTGTTCTAGTTATCGTTCTTGGTGTGGGCAGCCCTTAATTTGTCTCGCTTAGCAACAAGGGCTAGCAGCATTTACATTTAGCTACCAGCTAAAGACAATAAGTATTAGGATCAAAGGCATTTCTCTTTATTGAGTATGCATATGTTAATTAGCAGCATATTCAGCCTCTGTAAAAGCCCACAGACTTATTCAAACAACTTTTTAAGTACCAGCAGTAAAGTAAGCAGTGGGTGTGGCGCACAGTTCATGACTGATTTAGCCTAGCAAACAGCTGATTGTCAGTGTTGCACCGGTTGGAGGTATTATTCAATAAAGCATGGCGTAATGGAGATGCAAAATGACATTAAGCCCCTGCTTGCATGCTGTCACTTACATCCTTCTGGGGGTTGTCAGGTCTAACTGTACATTATTAATTGCCCTCTTGTAGCCACCTTTGTTTGGAGGTGTTCTGAGTGACCAAGAGTTTTCACTCTAATATTTATATATGCCTTCGTAACCAAATTACTCCATCCCAGAGACATAGCTAAAGACCTCATTTGCATGCTAGGGCCTTTTTGAAGGGCGTGAGTCAACAGCAGACATTACTGCACTACTCTGTCAAGCGAATGACTGACATTTCTAATGGAACATGAGTGCTTCGCTGCATATGGATTTAGCTGTGCCATTAGCCCGTGGTACTTTGATGACCACAAGAAATGTGATAGGTAATTAATTTTTGGGAACAAGTTTGCTCATCCCCACCAATCCCTATTAAGGGGCTGTGTGATCCCTCCTTTGCTAATTGAGTTAGCTGCATCAGTCTGGATTCGAACTTGAGAAGTGTCACAGATCAGACTCTGTTTATCTACCATTATGTCGAAGCGAGAGGCTTAGTTTTATGGTATAATTATACCTCGCAAGACAGTGACCCCAGCCAACCTTATTTTGTAATGCAGAGCACTCTGGCAGGGTCCTTGATGCTCACTGGGCAGATTTGTCTGCTGTTTTTTTCCCCTGCCTGTATCTGCCTCAGCCCCTGTCTAATTGGAGCATGAAATCTGTGCACAACAAGAATACTGAGAGAAGTTGGATTAAAATTCCTTATTTCCTCCAGATGGCATTGTCAGTGTGAAGGCACTGAATATCCATGAGGGATGTACTTTTACCCAACCTGTCTTTCTTTTGCTTTCTTTCAATCTTGGAAAAAGAAGCAGCTTGACAGTTGACGACAATGACCCAACAAGGAGTATAAAAGTAAAAGGTCAAAAAACTTCTGAGTGGAAACGCAATCCATTTTGTTGTGGCCCTGAATGTGATTTGATCGACACTATCCACTTGCAGTGCAGGCCTCCCCGTGCCCTCGCCAAAGACATTTGCAACTGGTGTCAAGGCCCTATAAATCATCCTGTATCAAAGAGGCCATGTAACGCTTTCTACATTTCAACATATGTGGAATCAGAACGCGTCTGTCATCGATGTGAGCCACTCTCGGAGAAAGAGGTTTTTTGGAGGCCTTTCCCACTCTAATGCGGACCATATGTGCTATTGATTTGGGAGGTTTTACCTGCCACAGTGGGATACTCCCGAAATGAGGTGAGGCAGACACTGTCATACCTCTTCAATAGTAAAGGATTAGGCCTGTAAACTAAAATCAACAAGGTGGATAACTACCAAGTCGTAGCAAAGAGACTAAGTGCACTGTGAAGAATTTTTCTCCTTCAGCCTTCAAATAGCCTCTAAACACACAGTGATCTGGTTCATTTGCATCAAACGAGACAAACTTCCAACCACGCCGGCTGGTGCCAGGATGAGCCTATTCATCTTAATATTATAAATGGCTCTCACCGTCATCCAAGGTTTTAAGTTCCCAAAGCAACTGATCCTGGTCTTGTACTGGCCATATATCTCCCTTTGAAAGCCAACTCTTCCATCTCCTGCTGCTTTGTATTTAAGGTTGGCCCTCTATCTTGGGTTAAACCTGCTTTCTCAATGACCATCATAACTTAAAGAAAGCGAGGAGGTTCCCGGTTTCTTGAATAATTTAGGGAATCTCCATTTGTGGTCTCGGAGGTTGAGGATAAATGAGACTGCAAATCAAATGATTGATGTTTAAGGATTTGGTCCCTGTGTTGTGACCAAGTATGTTTCTAAATTTAGAGTTGCCTCCACAGCTTACCCCTCAGTGGTGCTAAATAAAAACATCTAACAACGCCTACCATCAAGACTAACAATGAAGTTATGCTATTTTAACATATGGTAATGCTGTTAATTACTGTCAAACACTGATGGCCAAAGACAACACTTCCAGTATAAAATCTTTGTCCTACTTTATTTGCATTGAGCACTGAAAATAGTGTTCTTAAAAGTTCAGAAATGAATTGTCACTTTTTTTTGCTTTAAAGAAAGTTTGACATTTGTTTTACTTCTGCTGGTCATCAATTACGGGACTCTCTCTGAGCTACAATACATGTTAATTAAACTGCTACTGCTACTTGTTCATTTATAAATTCAGTGTTTATTTTTACAGGATAGATTAGCTATGCATATGTGATGTTTATATACTGAGGAGTTTGGGAGAATACAATGTACATGATTAGTGAAAGCAGAGTGGTTACTATAAGTGGACTTGAAGTTACAGAGTGGTATGTGTATTTTGATTTTTAGGTGAAATTGCAGATGTTTCAATCCAGGAAGGCCAACCAGTTTAATCATATAGATACAGTGATAAGTGTTCAATGGGCCTCAGAGTGGAGGCAGCAGCATGTCGGTTGACAACTGAGAAATTCTCTGCATGACATCATCCTTGATGTGGAAATTTACATTTAGGGTTTACCAGATATTGTTAAGTTTTTTGTGCTCTATAATACCCTCGACATGAAACCCAGTTAGTTGCATTATATGTGTGCATTTACAGCTCCATAATCACACCATAATCTAGGTTTCTGCTTGCTGTAGTGTCTCTGACCCAAGGTTCACGTGCCACAAACTGTCTATCGTGAAGGCTCTGAAAGTTGTTGCGATGCTTGGTGATGTGATTTTTAGAAGTAGGCGCCTACCGTGCGTGCTGCGCTTTCCAGTTCGACATAGACACCTTGGAGGGAAGACTGGCCGCGCAGTTACGCTTGTACAGAAATCTCTACAAGCCTTGATTGAGAGACCACAGCCGAAGGTTTTGGAAGAACATGAGAGATCCCTGTAAAAGCTAGAAAAATGGCCTTGTGGAAAGAGTGGCAACCCGGGGAAAACAAAAGGGTGTAAAATAACGGTTGCTTACATCCAAGTGAAAGTAATGATTATAGTATGCCATGTTTGGCAATATGTCGGTGACGTTGCCAGGCTGTGTACTTTTCCAGTAATTTTCTTCTGGTTACACTCATTGACTTCTTGTTTTGTACAGCAAAACAAAAACAAGGAACATAAACACCACTGTGTATGTTCACGTGCCATCAAGGTTTCTCACACGAATATAAACAAGAGAAAAGCATTGTTATGACTGCTAATGACCTATGACTGCTTTCAGGACACCGGAGTCGTCAAAAACCAGCACTTGGTCAGTGACTTCCAGCGACAGACTTGGATGAAAAAAGCTGTCCTTTCACGTCGGCATGATACGTGGATGGTCGCCTTTTTTTTTTTTCGACGGCAGCCAGAAGAGTCGGGGAAACGCAGTGGGACAAGTCCCAAGTACGGTGGGTTGGTTTCACCCAGACTTTCACGGACTTTCACCCAGAAGGCCAGTGTTTGCTTCCCATAAGATTGTAAAGCCAAACCCTGTTCTTTGACGGAACGTTGATATGTGATGAGGTCAGAGTGAGAATGTGTTGTTCTGGATGAAGTTTAAGCCTAGTTATGTGTAAGCTACCTCAGAGGATTACTGGTACGCGGGAATGTGAACTGGAATATGGAGTCATTGTATTTCTACAATTGGCTGTTTTGCCATATTTAACTTTACTACCATCCACTGGATTTTAAGATGTTTGGCATTTATTTGGGCATGGCCAAGAAAAATAATTTGTGTATTTGTCCTGTGATTCAAATCCTCTCCAAAATTCAGTGAGTCAGTCCTTGGCTTATGCCAAGAAAATGGGGCCAGTAGTTTTTCTGTAATCCTGCTGGCAAATAGACAAACAGACTAAACTGAAAACATAACCTCCTTGGCAGAGGTAACAATGACCTTTATCACCATTATGACACTGCAGGTTTACAGAAAGTGATTTCTCATGTTTTCTATTTTGTTTTCCATATTATCAGACTCTCTCTGTTAAAAAAAATGTCTAACCTCTCCTTTAAATAAAGAAGCTGGGCCTAATGTCTGTGCATAAACAACAACAGAACATTTCTGATCCTAAGCGCCCATGTTTAACCTTGTTGTCCGTCACGGGACGCGGTACCTGCTGGGAGGGAGGGCTCATCCTCGCCATTAGCAAATACTCAACACATTCTGGACTGGTGCATGCCGATTACAAAGCTCAACTATTCTGGGAAGCCGTAACCTCCCGACCACCCTCTTCCCTCCACAAACTGAGGCTGACTTAACATTCCTGGATCAGTGTATTGTGTGACAGAGAGGAACATGTAATCACGTCGTAAAACTGTCGACTTGTGTGTACTCTTGATACAGCAATTAACACTTTGGATTAAGCATCAGGCACGTTTCAATGCCATTTTAAGACAGGAGCATTCACATTCACGATAACAGCGCTACTCAGAAGAAGTTTATAAAAGTATACATGGATTTGTCTTGCTGGGATTTTCCACATCACACACTTCCGAGTTCGTCTGTAACTGCTACGATGTGCGTGTTATTAAATGATATATCCCAGACACTGAAGTCTAAAGTGATGCAGTAACTCAAAGATGAATCCAACAAATGATTTTTGCTGCACTCAATGTGGTTGTGATCAAATGAACAGAGCTCTGTAGGAGAAGCCGCCGCTTTCTTTGGTTCCTGGTAAAGAAATCTCCAGCAGCCGCAGCGGTCCGATATCGAGAAGTGGAAAAAGAGGTATTTCGAAACGATCTATGTCATCCTTACAGCTGCTGTGTTGTCTTGAATTACCTTGATGCAGCGTTTCCAAAGAACAGATTGGATTTCCTTCGCCGTCGTTTTCATCCAGATTTTTCCACAAATGCAGGCAAAAGATTTATTTACAATTTGTCTTCCTGATAGCCGCGTTCTTTCACGGCGAGCCTCGCAGAGTTCAGGAGGCGGATTACGGTATGCGGGTGTAAGTGGTGGTAGTTTGAAGGGGTTAGTTTTGAAATAGGTATTAATTTCACATATGGGCATTGGTACAGGGCCTGGCATGGTTTATGGACAAGTGTTGGAGTTTTTCTTTCTGAAAGGATCACTTCAAAGGACTTGGCAAGAGACGAGGTTGAACTTTTAGCTGAAGGTGAGAGCTGCAGATCTTTACTGCTGAAGTAGTAATAAAACCCTCGACACTGAGAAGCTTTGTCATTTGAATCGAAGTAGGATAGTGTAAATCTCCTATTGGTGGTCCATAAAGGCATTCAAGTGATTGATATCAGATTTAATGTGAAAATTTGAGACAAACTGAACTTGTCGATAGAGAAAAATATGACTTGAGTATAAAGCAAATGCACAATTTGTCTCTCTTTATGAAGAATACCTCAACTCCACCTCCTGTGAGGCTCAGTTTATGTAAAAATTAAATATTGCGGCTGACGTTTAACATCTGCGTCGTCCTGCCAGTCTTATTACATTATTATTTACAACCAAGTGCATGATATGGTTGTGTGGCTAAAACCAGTCAAGTATCATCATAGCTGTTACCCTATTTTGTGTCAGTTAAGTAAGTGGAGCCTGTGTCTTCATGGCATGGTGCAAATTCCTGAGATTAATGTAAATGATAAGGAATCTGCAACTCTCCGGATTCTGAGATCCTCGGGATTAAAGGTTCAAGTTCCAGTTGACGCTGGAAAAGGATGACTCACTGTCCGGCCCGGACGGCTATCGGGTGTCTCGTCTCCACCCAGTTAAGAAAGCGAGGAAGAGTACAAGTCTCGCAGCGCGGGCTGAAGCTCGACGGGAAATGGCAGCTTTCCACTGGGGCTCAAGAGCTGTGTCTTTGAAGATATACGCAGCAGAATGGAAGAGAGAGAAGGTAAAAATGGAAGCGTTTTGGTGTTGAAACAACCTTCCAGATGAATTATTTGATTCTTCTTGATATATCTGACATCAAAATAATAAAAAATGACTCTAAAAACAAGACTAAAGGTCATAAACACAAGCAGATGATAGAAAATCTATAAAGCTTGTGAGGGTAGAAAACACACTCAGCTCACAGAAGAAATAAAAGACAGGAATACAGAAAAATAAAAGAAAATAGAAAAGAAAGTGGCAAGCTGGAGTCCCTCAAACTGCCTCTTGGATGACCTCCATCCCTGCAAGGTTACTGTCCATTTCATTAAAAGACTCTTTCATTGATCCCTGTCCTTGGTCTGAGTCTCCCCTTCGGCCGTGTCTCCATTAACAAAGTTAACTCTCTTATACGGCGACCTCCTCCTGCTCCTCTTGACCCGGGCAGACAGCTGTGCTTACCTTAGCATAAAGTGCCACAATAGGTCATCATTATCAAATTAATCAAAGCTGTCACAACACGGCGCAGTGCTGCGGTCAACTCTGTGCTGCGCTTCAAAAAACCTCTTAGATCATGTAACACTTGAACGTGCAGCAAGGAGGCGTGCAGATGTACACTGCGCGCACACACACACGCGCGCCCACTTACACATTCACAGATGTGTTGAAGAACCACAGTGCTACAGTTGCAAATATTTAAGGGAGTGTGAGGAAATTACTGCATTTTATTCTTTCAGAGTCAAAGATTTGAAGCTGATCAAATGAGTCGTTTTTTTCAGTAGAGAGCAGCTACACTGTCAGTGGTGACAACAGTAATAATAAGGTGAAAATGTAGCCATACAGAATACTAGAAAAATAAACCTACTTCCATATTGTTTTCTGTAAACATGGTTATCATCTGCAGCTGAATTGTGTTTGATAAACATTTTTTAAAATTGGAAAATGCAAGAAGGCAATTTGGGCACCAGAAAGTATCTGCAGCGGGTGGGTATTGATCGGTATCAGTGATTCATTGGTTTGATACATTTTTTTTTGTCCAAATCCTCCATGTCAAGAGCAGGAACACTCTACTTACTATGCACAGGGGCCTCTTTTGCAAAATGACAGGAGGCCAGGGGCCAATAAATAAACAAATATTAATAATATTTATCAGACAAAATTTCAGAGGGTCTGTGGGATCTTTCTTTTAATGAACAAGCTTTATTTAGCTGCACTTTGGCACCTTATTTACATTTAAAAAATCCCAGTGTGAATCAGTTTGACTAGGTTGTGAGTTAGAAAATGGTCAGCAGGCCACCCAGCACCCTATCAGAGGCCGTAAGTTTGAGTATCACTAGTTGAAAGTATTCAGCTCAAATCTAAAATCGCACACCAACTCCAGCATCATAAACAAATGATGTGGTGATTCACAGTACAATTATGACAAAATATAAAAACAAAACATTTTATTATCAGTGGTTATTATTGGGTTTTTTAAAAAACATTCTGATTTTTGGAAGAAGTAGTTGTTTCCTCCACAACCCCCAAATGTTGTATTTCATGCTGCAAGAATATACTGATAACCGTGTTATTTTTATTCTTTTTGCAGTAAACAAAGTATTCTTGTGATGAGCAACATTTATAAACTATTTAGTTTATGAAAAATGAAGAGAAAAATGGCAGCAGTATGTAAATTATCTGTTGATTATTTACCCAGCATTCTCTTCCTAAACCAAACAGCAAGAAATAGTTGAACTACAGTGCTTTCGAATATTTATTATTTTTAATTATTTTTAATTTCTTTATTCTAAACAAACAAACAAAATAAGAACTCTACTTGTTCAATCACGTCAGGTGTCAAATAATTTACCCAGGCCTTTATTTAATGAGGAAAACAGGAGAGAAAGAAAAAAAAAGGACATTCATTTTTTACATGACTTCGAAGTACTGCAGTATTTCTTATAATTTTACCATGCCCAAGCTGATACATTCACAAGGACCTGAATGGTTCCCCTGTCAAACCCTTGCTGCTGCTCTTTGTGTGCCGACTTACGTACAGATTTTTTAAGGAGTACAAATATCTGCAAAAATATTTCCAAATGTGAGCAGAGGTCTATTCCTTGCATCACGCCATTTTAGTGTCAAACTACTTCCTGTTCCTTATGTTAATCCTTCCAGAGAGGGGAGACATATTTCTCTAATTTTCATTCACTGTGTTCGCATCACTCATTTAGTGCGAAAAGGCTGAGATAACAAGAAGATAATTTCCACCTGCTGTTTAACAAGTGAAGCTAGAACATTGCAAAACACACTTACCCCTTCCTTGCCGTGTGTGTGTGTGTGTGTGTGTGTGTGTGTGTGTGTGTGTGTGTGTGTGTGTGTGTGTGTGTGTGTGTGTGTGTGTGTGTGTGTGTGTGGTGAGGGGGGGCAGGCAGCGATAAGGGAGACGTGCAACACCAAATTGCCAGATTGATTAACTTGTCTGTCAGGCTCTTCACTGTGACAATAAACTCTGTACCTCAGGGAGCTTATTGAGAGATGACATGTCTGAGACCCCCAGGCACACACACACACACACACACACACACACACGCCGGTATAAACTGATACACACACACACACACACACATGCTGACACATACACCAGCTAACCCACTCCTCCCTCTCAGCTCTCATCCAGCATCTCTCATTATAAAACACCTTTCCAAGTGAGACCCTGCCTGTCCTGAAGGCTGCAGACACCCCTCTGTCCTCCGTCTCTCTTTCACACACACACCACACACACACACACACACACACACACACACACACACACACTGTAATCCCCGGGGGTCTCCTGGTCTCTGCTATCCACACCAGGCGCCATTTTTATAAACCGATTCACTTCATAATTGAAAAGGAAACTCTGGGGCGTGTTTGGCCAGTTAATCCATTTAAGATCATTATGTGCATTGTCAATCGGCTTGACCCAGCTGCAGAGAGGACGACACAATGAGGAGCTCAATCTAAACCACAGCCCCCCTCCTCTGCCGGGTCAGAGGGGTTAATGAATGATTATTTCTCACTTTGTAACACAACAGGATGCCGATTTAAAGGGCGACCCCCCCCCCCACTCTGAGCATCCTCAGCGGCGCAGGCCGGTGTGAGAGGTTCAGACTCCAAATCAAACGGACACTGATGATGCTGTTGTATGAAGATTAATGAGTTCTAGCTTCCACCTGGGAATGTGAAGGGTTGTTCATGGTAATGTCCTAATAGAATAAATAAGGCAGAGTCTGTGGGAGTGCATTAATGGCAAGTGTGTTTAATGTAATTACCATTAAGTGCCGTAATTTCCATTAATATAAAGAGGTTATTGAGGTGAGCTTGAACATAAACAGCCCTGTCTCACAGAAACTATGTCTGTATGTTACTTAACTGCTTAATTAATTACTTATTTTTTTATTTAATAGGGACAATGCAATTAAACATATTTCCAACACAGAGTGGGACTGATGTGTTGCACAGAGAGATTACAGCTATTGCTAATTTTCAACTTTTGTCCCTAGCTGGGCTTTTACCTGTAGAACGAAAATGTTAATAAGAATACAGTTTAAAACATCATATAACCACAATACACTATAAACATGGAAGGCACAATAAAATGCATAAACCACAATACATCTACTACAATAGACTAATAACACTTACACTAATACCCCTTTAAAGTTTGAGGGCATTCAGCTAAGTGGGTACAGCTCTGGTTTGCTTTTAGCCAGTTTTCTAAAGGTAATGACATTGCTTATGGGAACATGCAGGCTTTGCAAGGAGGATGTTGGGAGCACAACAACAGGACCTCAATTTGCATCCAGACTCCTGTCTTAGGTTTACACAATAAAAGCACTTTGGTTAAGGGTCGGGAAAGATTGTGATTTAGGTTAAATGTTAATTACAAAGGTAACAGTTAAATAATGATAAAAAAATGTATTATAGTAACTCTGAGTGGATACTAAATAGCAAGACTGCCTATTTTAACAGAAAACAACTGAAATATGTTGCGTTCAGTAGTTGCAGAGTTGCCTGGTTCTTTACAACATTTCCTCATTATGTTTATAGAAAATGTAATTCACTCAGCATTACGTTCTAATCAAAACATATTTGCTGTTTCAAATTAGTTGTAGATAGATGTAATATCTAGGAAACAAAGCTTTCATTTGTAACAGTTTAAAACATGAATTCACAAATCCAGTTGTATTAAATATTAGCTTCAACAACAACGCTTGGCTATTTTTGCATAATAAAAAGTCATATCTTGGGGTGGGAAACACTCAAGGCCCCATGATGCAATTTTACAACGATACTTAAGTCATGATACAATACTAAATGCCTTGCAATATGCTGAGTATTGCGTTAACATTTGTTGAAATACATAGCCTTTTATTACCTTTTATCAACTGCAAGTTATGTCCCAAAAGGAAAACTTTGCCAACATGTGTTGTATCAAATAAAATAAAGTTTTCAGTCTGTTCATTTTTATTGCTGCAAAATACATCTAGTGGACTGAAAAAACAACTGATATTATTATTCTAGTAGGTTAACTGTGGTTTGGTTCTTTCTCACAATATTATTAATTTATATAATAAAAAAAACTTGGTGGTTTGATTATGAGTGTGATAAAAGTGATATATTTACTGCTGTGACCTGCAAGTGGGGGTCAGTATCTTTGGAATTGTTGTAAAAATTAATAAAACTGGAGATTTGTCAATTTTAATTTTAATTTTAATTCTTTGGGTCATTCTGGTGAAACCTGCAGGAAAAATCAATACTGCAACTATTTACTTTCAGATTATTACTTTTTATTACTACAAGGCGCTTGGATCCGCTAAGTCATCAGAATCCTTTGTTTTAATTTTTCTTTCCAGTCTTCTTCTCTGACATTACTAAAGTGCACTGGTCGTTTGAGATAAACGTCTTAAATCAGGGGGACTTTGTACCATCACTCATCTCTTACTTGACTTCAAACTGCTGCCTGTTTAAACAGTATGCTTCCTCCACATTCTCTGTCCTTAGTGGGGGATTTTTCTTTTTACTCATGCACGGTGTTATTTGCATTTTGAGACGAAATAAAAATGTCAAAAGTCCTGAGACTCCATTTTTTGATCCTGTGCATTCGCGACAACTTATAATAGGCAATGACAGACATTACGGGGAAAAGAAAAAACAAAACATAACTTATTCCAGTCCAACGCTGCCATTTGTGCCACTGAGCTCAGTGACAGAAAATAATGTGACAGGAGAGAAATCGACCTCGGGCTATTGTTTTTTTGGAGCACCCGTTTGAAGTTGGAGGGCACTTCCTGCCCAGAGTCCTGAATGAACCATTTGTTTATGTCCTGTAGGTCTGTAAATCACTTAGCGCATCAAAGAGCTCCTTTCTGCCCCTATACAACAATAGGGGGTCATGCCAGTGTGCAAACATGACAAGGATACAGAGCAAGAAAATGTTTTCGTTTCCTGAGGTGATGACAGTTGTGCCAAGATTTATGTGGAGATAGTATGGAAATCACTAAAGGCAGCTTTTATATGTCTGGGTGAAGTATAGAGGGAAAAGGTTGTGATTAATGTTGATTTTTTAAAATGTTTTCACTAATATCTGAAGGAATCTTAGCTTTTCTCTTGTTATTTGTTTGAAACCAGAAACCAGAGAGTCATCAGCCGCTGAATTCTCTGCCTTCTTCTTTATTTGATGTGTGTGCTATTGTTCAGATTTCATATCAGTGAAGTTGTTTACATCTAACTCCTGGGCCGTCATAAATAATCGTTATTATTGTTATGATTTCAGTTGCTGTTGCAGGGCAGAGCGTATTATTTATTTGGCCTTGTAGTCTTTCAGAAGGAAGTCGGTGTCTCACAGTCTCCCTTCTGTGAACAGACGGCGCTGAGTCATACTGTCGGTAAAGTGGCAAGTTCATTTTCGCCTATTTCTCAGCTCTCGCAGCGTCACGCGAACCCAACACGTCTCTGACGTCAAGAAGGGATTTACTCGCCTCCCTTGAATATTCTTACACAGTGGCCAGGTCCCTGGTGTCTTGTAGGTCTAAAAGCCATGCGAACAGGAAACCACAGAAGCAGGCTACCAGCTACCACCCCTCCCTCTACTCCAAAAGCCCTGGAAGACTGTATGCGTGGTGAGACTCAAGGCCAACAATGTGCCCACGGCCCATGTTCACATCCTTTCTGGAAGCGTTGCCTTTCCCCAGTCCCTTGCAATATTTCGGGGCGGAAAAGGCCTCAGTTATACGAGGGCCGGCAGACCATTGTGTGTGGCTGTGATTCATGCGAAGCTGTATGAACAGTTAAGTAGTTACGGCTGCAGCCATAGTCAAGGTATTCCCCACAGGTTCACTTGAATGACCAGTAGTTAATATCTGGCTTCATTCTGGAATGGATACAACTCAAATAGACTTTATAAAGAGGAAAAACAAAGGAGAGCTACGGCCATTTTTAAAATACATACCTCTTATTCCTCTTATTAAGACATATATTAGTAAACATAAATAACTCTCCCATGTCCAAAAACTTGTGATGCTCAATAGAAAATGAGGGAGGAAAGATGTTATGAATGACACTGAGACCACACAGGAGACTGTTCTGAGCATACGGGTACATTTTCCGTTTCCACCCATGGTTATGTGACATTTGTATGTTATCGTGTAGCAGATATGTTTAATCTTCAGCTCCAGACTTGATACTTGATGACATCACAAGTTTCAACTTACTTTACTGGAAATAACATACTTCAATTCTTAATCTAGGTGGAGTTCACCTTTAAACTTTAGATGTGACATTATTAATTTAGAAAAGAAGGCCCCCACAGCTTCAATATTACAAATACATCAGTTTTTGACTGTAGCAACTAATGCAAGGATGAAGCTCTAATGAGTCTTAAAATGCTGCTATTGATTGGTAATTTATCTGATCAATGATTAGCCTTCAGTTACCTTAAATAATCATTAGTTTGTATTCAAGCTGTCAATAAATGAGGCAGCTGTAGCTCGTTTATATGTTCATTGTATGTATTGGTTAAGTTCTCTCACTTTTGCTCATTTATGCTCAAGCTTTCACAGGAAATCTACAGTTTGCATTAAGTCTCCTTCAAGAACAAATGCACGTGGTTACATTTTGCCAACACACATGCACGTGTTTGGGTTTAGGATAAAAGAACAGAATTTAGCTTTACATTCTTACAGGAAGCAAACACCAGAGTCAGACCGGTTTGGCGGTACAGACCACCTCCATCTATAGCACTGCCTGCCTCCGTTTAATAAGGTACAATATTACGACCTCGTCCACCATCGTCATGTTTGTTGTTGTCTGAAACTTTTAACTCTGCCCTTTAGTGCCATATTTTGGGTGTATCTATGCCATCATAGAGAACTCATGGAAGTTTGAGGGCAGTGATGTTTACAATGTCTTTGTATGTACAGGGAGTATAAATGAGCCTTAAGTCTGTCTTTATGTTTTATGTCTTGCTGTCACTGAGACAGTACACAAACACAATAGTGTTCTTCAGACGCACAGTTTATACCCAACAGCAGCTACTTTGTGCCACGTCACAACTCCTACAATACTGAACTGATAAACAAAAACAAGTCTATAGTCAGGCCGAGAATTCCAGCGTTGAAGCTAATTTCATATCCAACCCTTGACAGTTTAATCATCCTCTTAGTTACAACCTCCTCGTTCATTTACATAGATCATAAAATGCATGAGGGGATTAGATAATTCCTCACAGAACCTCCTCCATATTAATATCAACATTCACAACGTTATGGCACTTGCATTAATTTGTGTGGGCAATGACATTAGCCTCGATTGCCTCGCATTTCAGCCCAATTCGCTGGGGCAGTCGACCGGATCGGCAACCCCCCCTCCGCTCCCCCTCACCCCTCCCCTCGGCGACTAATGAAAAAGACATCAGCAGGCGTCGAGAAGGTCGCCCGTCCCGTTCGCCGTGACCTCTCCGTGTCTCTGTTCTCCCTCTGACAGGTTTTGATGCGTCAGGGGTGGCTGGTTTCCCGGCCAGGCGGTGGGGATGGGCAGGACGGACCTTTCTTGCAGCATCACTTCACTCGCAGCCTGAGGCGACAACCCTCCTTTCCTGCACCCTCCCCCCACCCTACCTGCACCTCACCCTCCCTCTTCACGCCCGGCACCCTTGCCACTCAATTAGAATAATAGCAATAATAACCTTTATCTGTGCAGGATTTGAATATGTATAAATAACAAAAGACAAAATGGGATAATGAGTTCAAGTCCAAAGATCAGGTACAAAACTAAACTAACTAAAAGTTAACATATCGACAACAGGAATAAAATCTATTCATCAGTTGTCTGAAATTGTAGCCCACTTACAGAATAAGGAAATGAGTTGGTAGATATTTTCTGTATGTGTGCACAAACTGTTAAAAGGTATTATATAGATTTTTTTTTCATTGGCATGTACGCAGTGACCCCCACCAGAAAATATCAAGACTTCACGCCACTTTCAGCAAACAGACCATGTTTCTCTGATGTTGGCATGTGGCTACATGTATATTAGACGTACTTGCAGCTGGGGGATGACTTTGATGGAAAATAGTGGCACTTTCTACTGTGAAAAATCACAGTAAAAGCTTCTAAACACAAACAGACATGTTCCAGTGGGAGTATGATCTGAAGTCAGGAATAAATTTACAACATTGGCAACCAAGTTTATATGTTTGCCTGATGTTAGCATGTGGCTACATGTAACAGTGTGCTTGTACTGTAAACTGGAGAATGAATGTGTATAGCGGCACTTTCTCCCATTAAAAATAATGACTAAAAGCTTCTTAACACAACTGGATGCTTCATTTAGCAGTGTAAGCTAATGTAGCTAGCTAATGTAAACACTTGCAATAGCGAACCATAGACCAGTAGAACCACCTTGTGTTATTTGTGTTAATACGACCATTGTTGTGGTCTTGCACTCCATGTTTATTCCCTCAAAACAGCCAATATTCTGACTGTAGACAGCTAGCTACAGCGAGTATCTGACCTAAAGTATACCGGGCACTTCAGTTGTTTCTCTTCGCCTGTGGTCCCAGATGTTTTCACCTTTTCTTAGTCCTCTTAATTTATGTTTAATTTATCTCTCCACTAACATCGTAGCATAACTTCATATGCAGTCGAAAAGACATCTAAGATTCACTTCATGTTCAGTCTGACACACCATAACAGTTGTCTTTATCACAAACCTCAGACAGACCAAGACACCCCTGCCTGAGGATCTCTATAGGAACAGCCCGGCATGTAAAGCATTAAAAATATTTGAGACATAGCTCGGAGCTAGACCCGTCACTGTCACATCCGGAGTTGAAGTCCATCACCTTGCTGGGAGAGCAAGGTGACGATGGCTCCCCGGGTCCCCACCAGGTGTTCTTGTGTCCCCTTAATGAAACACAAAGGGCAGTCGGTTGAGACGGAAAGAGCCAAATTGAATCGGGGCCTCTCCTTTTGTGTGCTGTATTAACAACTCAATTAAATGCCAGCAAGCATCTGCTGCTATGCCAGTCTGGCATGAATACCTTACTGACTCCACCGTTCTCTCGTTTTTCAGACTAAGAGGGGGCGAGACGAGAGAGAAAATAGGGGACAGGGGATAATGTGCAGGTACTCTAATCCTTCTCACTGGCAGTCTTATTAATCCTCAAGGTGAGATGTGTTAATGTGAAAATTTATAGAGAGTAAGGTAGTTAGAGACATACATATATGTACACAAATACACATGGATATGACAGAAGATACAACAGCTCACTATACAGCATTACAGTCAAATCAGGGGCATTTTCAGCAGGTCTCGTTTCAGCAAATATCCAGTAATCTGTTGTCATGAACCATCTTTCACATCCTCCTGGAGCAGCATTAAAGCTCTGTATGTAACATGGCTGGAGGTTGTGCTGAGACAGAGAGAGGGGAACACGAGGGAGAGAAGGAGAGGAGAGAGGAGAGAGTGGGAGGAAGGAGAGACTGCTCATCCCAGTCTGGGAGTTCATCCATCATTGGAATCAGTGTGTGCTGTAATTACTGTGTCAAATAGATGGGATGATGCCTGGGAGGAACGTGCGAGTGTGTGAGTGTGCATGCATGTGTGTATAGAGGCCTGCATGCGCTGAGGATGTCTGCATGTGTTTGAGAGGTGTCCCGTGGACACCTTATCTTCATAATCACCTCCCCACATACACACACACCAAACCGCTCCCTCCTCCACTGTCATCTGTCATCCATAGCCGGCGCTGTCAACTGGCGCTGTCATGCATTGCCAACATCAGGCCGTCAGGAGAGGAAGTCTTAACTCTTTCAGCTACGGAGCCCTTTGAGGATTCGGGAGGATGCAGCTATTTAAGGAATGCGCGGCATAGAGGATGGATGAAGCAACTGAAACACGGGAAGCGTGGATAATGTAGAGTATTGGGGGTGCTCACGCTTTTTCTATGGTTGTCTTTTGGTGCTGTTGATGTGCTCGAGGGCAGACATTACGTCACAATTCAGAGAATCAGGGTTTGATCAATGTGTGTTTTGAAGCTGATTAAATATTTTGTAGTGATAAAATATTATGGGTATGTGAAATTTGAAAACGCTATACTGAAGGCTAAACTAAACACAGTTTGTTAGCAGTTTTTTTCCACTACATGTATATTGGTGATTCCCAACCAGGGATACGTGTACTCAAGGTACTTCTGCAGTTTCTTGGAGGTAGTGGAAATTTAGCACAACAGCTTAACTAATTTGATAAAATGCCATCACTGGAATTGAAAATGTACGCTCATTTTGGGTCAGCTGTAACACCCAGGGATGCACCATTGGCCGAAGCAAACAAGGCAAATGTTTGGGCCCCCTCCCAAAAAATAATTAGGCAAAGGGGGCTCCCAACGGCCCCTTAAAACCAAAAGTTATGGAATGACCTATTTTAGCATTAACTGACTCAGTTAGACCCACAAACCCCTCTGTATGTAATGAGTATAGCAGAGGTGGGTTGGACCTTTAATCAGTGATTGTACCATTAAAAATCATATTTAAAGAAAACTTTCAAGAGGCTTTTACATTAAATTGAGTTCCTCATATTTCTGGGGATGAATATGTAGAATAATTTTTACCCCCTTAAACCTCACACTATACAATGCACCGCCGCTACCCCAAAACTCCTCTTACGTTGGACCCTTTCTAGCTACCACATGACAGCTGGCTGTTCAAATATTCAGGTGTGTGTGCATGGTGTTATTTATTATTGGTTTGAAGAGATGAGTCAGACGTTTGATCCAACAAAACTTAAGAGTGAGTGTAAACTAGTTAGCAAGTGAAGCTGAAACAGTCAACAAAAGTAGGCTGAGGGATAAATGGTTAAAATAAATGGTGGCATCCATCAAGGGGTGTTTCAGCTGTGGTACACCTGACAAAAAAAGTTTGGGAACGACTGTACTATATCATTTTTATCCTGTTAATTGATCACATGTATGTAGTTTTCATGCTGTTATGAAAACTTTGTGTGCGGCTGCATTTTCCATGTTTAAATTGAACTTTTTTCAAGGATCATATCAAGGATCAAACTAGGACTTTAATGCAAACTAGTCTGACGAGGGGATGAAGTGCAGGTGGAGAAAAAGGGCAGAGGAACTCAGGTGAGGGGAATAAAGTGATGAGACAGGGGGCTGATTGGCTGAGAAAAACTCAAATGCAGGGAAGGGCTAATGAAGCTAATGCAGGGCAGGTGTGTAGCTGGGTAAATGAGGGAAAGGCACTAAGTGTGGGAGTAAGAACAGGTGAGTGAAACTAATCAGGACGGGGCTGACAAAGACTTAGGCGGGAAAACACACCAGTTTTATTGTTTTCTTGTATTTTGATCTACTATTTTTAAATGGAAAAGTTTCACTAACAAGAGCACTTGTGTAATTAGGAGCTGAATACACTGCATCAGTTTTACTTTCAAACTCAATTTCACTTTAAAAATCCCCCAACAGAACCATGACCAGCTAATAACGACTGCTGCTCTCTCCAGACAGCGCACAGTGGGAATGGGAGGGTGGGTGAGCTGCGGGTGGGAGTGTACATCTTTCTTGTGCTTATGTCCTGTCCTCTCGCTTGAGAAGTTATCTGAAAAATGGGGAGCGTGTCCATAAGCCATATGGCTCGGCGAGAGCGGCGACGAGGAGAGCAGCGGAGCACGTAAAGAGGTGGAAATGGTGTTAGCCGCTTGGCTGCTCAATGTTGGCAATCAAAGTCCTGGTGAACCGGTGAAAGATGTAAGCGGCGGAGAGGATCATGAGTCTGGTCACTCTATTTGGCGATGTGACAGGTGTCCTGATGGTGGAACTGTTTGATCTGTTAAGCGTGGGGACGTTCCAACTGATTTCCAATGAGGGAGCTCAGTTGACCAGGCACGAAATATCCATCTTAACAAGTTATTTGCAACGTCTTTTTCTGTTGAGACGAATGTTAACATTAGGCTGCAATGCAAATGATTGTCCTTGGTGAAGATACGTTCTGTAAATCTAAAGCATCCAGATACAGTAATACCATTTAATTGTACAATGACATTTGCTGAAACATGTAGATTTATATCATGAATAAAGTACAATTAACAAATCAATATTAAAAAAAGACAAAAACGTAAAACTTAAACTTGTCTTAAACATCGCTCGTTGGGTTTCTACTCTAAATATAAAATCTGAATGCTCAAAATCAGTGGTGACTCTTTGACAGGTGACATAGGAAGCCACCTTTTATACATTTTATTTTTTCATTTAGAGTATGAGAAAACAAAAAAGCAAAAGCCATCCAGGGCGCAGTACAAACAACGATGACGACAAAATTGGCATGTATTCTGTTACTGTTTTATTATTGTTTGTTAGCTAATTGTTTGTGTTGATTTTCATTAGCTCTTGTTCTTGTTAGTAATAAATACAAAAATATAAAACATAATAATCATAATCACATTACTTTGGGGGAGGGCACCATAGGAAACTTTCCTGGGGCCCCAAATGTGCTAGGTTCAGCCCTGTGTTTAAATGAGGTAAAACTTGAGTCTAAATATATAATGAAAGACCCTAAACAGCAGGTCATTACACCTCATCAACACACAAAGAAATCTCATGACAGGTACAGGTAAACAAGCAAGCTTTAGGTAAGCCAACAGCAGATGCCACGCACTGCTGCCATGTCCTTGAGCAAGGCAGTGCTCCAGTACGTCGAAGCAGACTCTTGTGCTGCCAGTGAAAAAGATTATAATTAATTCTATGGGTACAGTGTGACTTGAGTTCCTTGCTTGTCTCTAATTTGTGAAAGCCGAGCAGCTCGAGGCGCTGCAGAACCCCATGAACTCATAACGCTGGCAGAATGAATTGACAGCTCTCAGCTCGACTGTTGAGCCCTTGAAATTGCCGGCGTCTCAACGCAGCCTTCCCTCCTCCTTTTAATGGCAGTGCTGCTGCTCTCAGGGGCTATTAGGGAAATGTAACATTTGGTGCCATATGCTTGCAGGTTGTTTGGGAATAGCGATGTGGCCATATCATGACATGCTGTAGCTTACATTTTGCCAGTTAATTACCATCATGACATCAAAACTGGAAGCAAACTGCAGATGCCGTGCTGGTAAAAAGCTCTCAGGGATGGAGGGAGGGATGGGAGGCTTTGGGGGAAGATCATTATAAGATAGTGTTCATTTTCTAAGATGAGGTGACTGACTTACTCAAATCTTCACACTTATTTTAAGCTGGTGAGTGTTACATTCATTTTCAGGTTAAAAACTAAGATTAAATACTAGATAGCAGCTCATGTTGAAGTGATTTTGTCATTTTATGTCCCTGAAAATAAAAAATAAAATGCTAGTCCTTCATTGCCTGGTTAGCCAAAGTCCTGACATCCAGACTAGCTGCTGATCCACTAGCTTCTGTAACTCAGTACAATTTCTCCTGAAGAGTTTCCTTTACTGATCTCATTAAAAGGTAAAATGTGTTTTCTTGAGGTTTATTAACCATATTTTAAGAAAAATAAAACAAAACACCACAGCACATGATATGAGTACTCGAACCCTCTGTGATTTACAAAGGTAAACCATGTTTATTTTGTTAGCATTCATTGTTATTAACTATAGCATATATTGCCATGACATTAGCTACAGATGGTGATGCTCCCTGGCCTCTTCTGTTGCATCACCAGCAGGTCAGAGTTTTCACTTCTCCTGTAAAATACAGCAGCAACTACTTGATATATTGGCACATTTTGTAGTGACATTAATGATTCCCAAAGGATGTATCCTAATAACCTTGCTGATCCCCCGACCTTTCCTCAAGTGCAGTACCAAAATGCCAGAGACAGCAGACCACAAGAGCTGAAAAAGATCACGCTTTCGTCCAAGGAAACAGCAGCTGAACATCACACAACCACATCAAGGATCAAACAAAGACTGAACTGAAAAACAGGACTTAAATACAAACTAGTCTGACGAGGGGATGAAGCGCAGGTGGAGAAAAAGGGCGGAGGAGCTCAGGTGAGGGGAATAAGGTGACGAGGCAGGAAGCTGATTGGCTGGGAGAAATTCAGGCGCTGGGAAGGGCAAATGAGGCTAATGCAGGATAAAAAAAAATCAGAGGATAACTTCTACATTGTTTCTGTGTGCTGCCATTGGATTTATTCTACATTCCACATCTGGAGACGTGCAGTACCGTCCGTGGACCAAACTACTCCTCGTCCTGCATCCTTGCAAGTGTCACAGGCGGACGTGGTTCTGTCTGTATTTTCAAGCGTCCCAGTGCAGCAGCATGTGAACTAGAGAGCTAGATACAATGCAAAGAGCAAAGCGAACCTGGAGTGCTTCATGTTCACACTGCACAGGTCAAGCGAACTGCACTGCGGACTTGGAGCTGACGGATTTGAGTTCACATATGTGCAAAAAATGCTGGGTCTCCACTCTGAGTCTACAAAATAAAACAGGAAACATCTTGAACACGAATGAACATGAAACAAGCAAGAACACAAACAGAAATCCCAGCAAAGCCCTAGAGATAAGATTACAAATTAAAACCCTGGATCACAACATAAGCATTTAGCATCCAAAGTTCTTGTCTGGCAACAGGCTTTGCATGAACTAAATAACATACCGTTGAGTGCGGCTGTGGTCCAAGGCTGGATTCAGCTTTCACTTTGGCTCCCTACAAGTTTGTACTTTCTTTTATTATTTGAAAAGAAGAACTTTTGAGCACCAATTCTCTGCCTTTTTTGCATCGATTTATGTTGTAATTATCATGATTCTTTCTGATTCAACTGTGCATAGTTGCTTCTTTTTGTTTTATGGTGGACTGCAACTATTGCTTTTGAGATTGCTTATTGCCACCACCTACTTTGTTTAAGGCGTTGTTGCGTTTATGAGTCATGTAAAATTTGTCTTTATTGCGCATGTTCTAAATATTAATATTCAGTAATATTCTACTTTACAACAGCCAATTTCTTGAAATGCAACACTGCTGATAAAATATAAAAGTTTGGTGCTACTGAAAATGTAACTCAAAAATAGAGCACAGAGCTGTGGCTGTTATACGTGGAGCTCAGTGCCTGTGCACACAGGGATGTGTGTGTACCAGTATGTGTGTGTGTCTGCATTTAATATCCCCTGCAATGAAGAAAGCCAACCATGGTCCAAAAAGCCCAGGGGCTATTTATAGTGGGCAGCAGGCTGAGTGGCAGACTTCTCTTAATCAGCATGCTAGTACGAGAGGTAATTTAAAGACGCCTCGCCGCTGACAAGAATTAAATTGTGTTTTGATTTTCTCATTAGCCTAATCTCAAGTGGGCCTCGTTATTGTGTAATTTTCCTGCCTTGACACGACATCTTGTTTTGGGCGATGACAGCCGTATGCCGCCGTTTTGGGGACAGGGGCAAGGGTGGCAGCGGCGGCGGGGGGGTTGTTCCATGGTGACAGCTCGGAGTTATTTGGTTGGCTGTTCCTCTTGGTGCACCTCCCATCCCGTCCCCTACCACACATACACACTGATGCAGAAATACTCACCAACACACAACTGCGACTGACGGCAGGCCAGTTGACATTCGATGGCTGCAGGGGGTGTTGAGGAGGTCCAGACATTGTGTGTGTGTGTGTGTGTGTGTGTGTTCAGTTGGCAAACGGAGTGCAAATGAATCTTTCAATGTCACTTTGTGGCTGAAGGTTCATCATCTTAGCAGCCAAGATAATTCACTTGCCAATGTGTGTGTATCTGTAGTGCATGTGGGTTGATTTGAGGGGGGAAGACCTGCAGTCTGCATCAACCCATAATTTGTTTGATCTGATTGATAGGTGCTAATTATTACCCAGAATGCTTAATAAAGTCACACCACTGATGTCCCCGTTACTACCCTTTTAGATTTTCTTTTCACTTATCCTTGTTTATCATTTATGAAACTTCACCAGAGTATTTTATGAACAATGATTTAAGCCTGTAATGTAATGTAATTCTTCTCTCAGCATGAATCATTCATCATGTGATTAATAATGTCAGTTAAATGTGACGTAAAGATGAAGCACTTCAACATAAAAAATCATCCATTTTTGTTACACATGAGTTTATTTTGTCAAAGATTTTACTCCTCTTACTACTGTATCATCCGCCCTTGCCCATGTTTTAAAGTTTTAGCCCTTCACAGATTTCTATTACTTAACACATATTTTAACAGTTTTAAAAGGTTGCAATGTTTCTATGTTATAAGTTAATTTAAAAATGTTCATCATATAGCTCTAAGTTCAGAGAGTTTATCATGTGATTTTATGTGAACCAGCTCCTCCTTTTTCCAGTAAAATCTGTCATGGAACTACACAGTAGCTATATTAAGAAAATAGCAAAAGCTGATATTTATGTTCCTTTGTTGGCATTTCTGGACTGCTGTGTAATAAAGTATGAAAAAGCACATTAAAGCATGACACTGTGTGGACACACTGGGATTACAATATTGACAACAGACTCTGTTTTCTAACCCTCCTGGCCGTTTTTCATACGGTCTTGGCAGAATTCTGGCAGAGGTCATAAATCACATCCTTTAGTATCCTGGATTCTTTTCTTGCCGCAGGTTTCTTGTCGCCAGTCTTTAGCAAGCCAAATGTGAAAGCTGTGACCTCGCCGTTGCCCTCTACACCTGTTGTGGTGAATCTCGCTCCTTGTCGAGGTATCAGGCAAAGACAGGAGACAAAGACGACTGAGGGAAAGTGGGTGTTTCACTGTGCCTTGAAAACTACAGTAGTGATGTCAGCATTAACCTTATAACCCTTTTTTTCTTCATTTATACTTCGATGCAGTGCAAACTAAAAAAAAGGTAAAAAGTATCTGTATTTTTCAACTTTCTTCCCATGTTTTTGTGTCTAAGTGACTAATGGGAATACTTTTTTAAAATTGGTTCAGTATTGAGCGAGAGCACTGCAGCCAGCAGCTGTAAAACAGACTGCAATAACCACTTGGGGCAATGTGCACTAAAAATTTATGCCACTGACAATCCTATGGAGATAAACCTTTTATTGAAAGAGTAAGATTATTTTTGTTAAACCAGAAACAGCCCCAGAATTGTTATCCACAAACTCACCAGACTCCAGTTAGATAAACAATAATTTTAGCATGTATGAAGCTGGCACGTTTTCACATTTAACTGGGCAGATTATTGGTTTATTTTAACCAAACCAGAGTGAGTGATTGTTGTAACTTTGGAAAGACAAACCAAGAGAATTTTTGAATTTATTTTGTTTCTGTGCGCTTTGAATGAGGTGTGTTTTACGATGATACAATGACTGATTATTTAAATGGAGTCCGGTGGCTTTGCTGGTAGCAATTTCCTGGCTGTTTCTGGTTAAACAAAAAGGATCATAGACTTTAACAAAAATGTCCATAATGTTTTCAGACAATTGAAATAATTATCCGAGCCTGTCAGTGGCAAAAACAAGCACTTTTAGTGGATGTAAATCGATAGTGCGCACATGCTCTGAGTAGTTACACTCTGTGTCACGCTGGTTGCAGCCTTCTTACTCAATACAGTTTCCATCAGTCACCGAGACACAAAAACATAAAAAACAGGGGTCAGGGTTGAAAACTACTAAAGTTAGCATGAAGTTTTTCTTCATTTTTTGGCCTCCATCCTGAATGAGGCTGTACTATATGCTGCAGTCCAGATCATATGGATCACATTGTTTGATCATATGCTTTGATATGGTCAAGTCGATGACAAACAAAGCTTTCTTTGGAAATTTAAGTGAAGCCTATAATGCCAGCTAGTGTATAACTAAAGGATAATCTATTAACATCATTTACATCCATTCACCAGTCGTATTTTCCATGACTTTTCTGTCTCTCGGGACCCAAATTCAGTTTTCGGCGTCTGACGAGGAAGCTGTCAAAATAACACAGTGGAACACCCTCTTCTGTTTTTCACACTTTCATACATCAAAGTCATGAAAGGAAGCCTAGTCCAAAGAGGTCACAACCATTGAAACGATTTCTCAAAGTGAACAATGGTGTGACTTCATCGAACCAACCGATGCCACATTTGCTGTCATCACCGCAGCCTTGGTTCCCATACCTCCGTGAAGAGACAGAAGAGAAAAATGAGGCCTTTGACACATGTTACAGAAAGAAAGGATCCAGGTTTACAGAAGTCCTCATTCTTCTTTGAGCGTATCCTGTTTGGGTGAAGGGGGGTCACGCACACTTTGACCTTCATGAGCTCTCAGGGTTCCTGTCAAGGGTTCTGTTAGGCACTGAATGACAACAGTGACTCCTTTAAACTCATCCCAGCCTTGTATTACAGCATCACTTGTCTTATGTTAAGGTTGTATGGGAAAAGAAGCCTCTGAAGTGTTTCAATTAGCACACACAGCAAGGACAAACATAACCCCATTTATTACCAAAGCACTTATCCTCTAATGAATCCTCTTGTTGATAAATCTCCCTATAAGAATTATCAGCACTAGTTTACCAGACCTCAAATTACACACACTTAATTTTCAGAACATGCAACGTAAGGCAAAACTATCACACTGTAAATTACCTGAAAACTTCCCTGTGCATCATTTTGTCCATTTCACAGTTTCCAAGTATCTCTCTCTCGGTCTAACAGCTTCAATTTACATAAAAATGAGCCTGCCTCGTGCGAGAGTGATGCAACATCTGTGCTGATCAGAATTAATTGAAATCTGTAATGTTGTGCAGCAGTGCTAATTCGCCGTGTTACGAGCAGCATATAAAGAAGCATTATGCTATTTAGGGACGTCTATTCACTACCCCTGATTGAGACATGAGCTAAACACTTCACTGTGCTGCAGCAGAGATGGCTGCTTCCTTTGTTGGATTTGTAGTAACGGTTGCCACAAATAAACATGTATAATATACTCAGAGTCTGTAGTGTAGTCTGATTACTTTGGGTCAATTTGTCATATATCTTGAAAATCCATTGACGCTACAGTTAAAGAAACACTTAATCCTCCTTTGATTATAGACTTTAATCTTGTTATTATTTCATCACATTTTTCCGGCAGTGTTTTTCAGTAAGTTTGCCCTGGTTCATACTGTCAGTCTTTTGTCTGATTAGTCTGTTACAGCTGCATAACGCGTGTAATTATCAACTGTTGCCTATTTTTAGGCAACTCAGTAGCCCCTTTCACACTGCCTGTTCAAGGCAGGAATGTTGCACCATTACGCTGCCTTGCTGTGCAGTGTTATGTGTGTGACATACCACGAGAGATTTAAAATGCAGCTGTTAGCAGTTAGTGGATAACTCGAAGAGGAAGAACAGTAGCTGTAAATGTCCTCAAAATGGGAAAACACCTCCCGACCCTCCGAGCAGAGGGTAAGTCGAAATGACATTTAGGCAGCGACAATGACGAAAATGGCCAGTCGCCTTTGTAGTTTAACAGTGCTCAGCGGCGTCTGGTGGAAAGACAGTTAAGGCGGCAAAAGTCCACATAGGGAGGGTGGACGGAGTGCTGGATGTGTCCAAAATTTCTTACTAAACCTAACCACGTGCATTAGCATACATTTCTGGAAGTTTATTTTGAAAGAAGACAATGCATGTAACAGGCATAACTTGACACAGCCTTCCAGAATGTCAACAACCAACACACCCAGGGTACCTTTCATGTCACATCTGTACATGGAAAGTCCATGACCGAATGTTGATATGTGACGAGGTCGGCGTGAGAATGTGTTGGAATAACAGGGCTGGTAAATGTGTTGCCATTGTTATCGTTTATAAAGCTCTGCCAATGCGTCTGTTTTATGTCACACCTGTGGTTGATGCTGTTTTGTTACGTCACGCCCTCTTTTGATTACATGATGCTGGGTTGCTGTCTAAAATCACACCCTGGAATGCTATGATGCCGCTGTTGTTCGGTTCTATGTAAAATTGCAAAGGAGGTATTTATTAACAAGAGCGAATACTGAAACAAAGGCAATAAAGGAAGATGGGAAATTCATTCTCACTTCAGCCTATAGGTGTAGATTTCAAGGGGAAACACCCCCCTCAATATTTAGAACACGTGCATGTGTCCACCCCAATGAAAACATGAAAGTTGCAGAGAACAATTTTGACAAAGAAAAGACACAGCCATTAATTAGTGCAGAAAAGACCCAAATTGATGAATTTTTTTTTTTTACCAGATTGCAGGAAATTACGTGTCTGACATGTTCCCCGCAATGTTGAAACAAAACCTACATCCTTTATTAAGCTACAGGAAAAAGGACAAAAACCGATAAAGCCGCAGCCTCACAGCAAGCTGCCACCTCCCTCCTCCCCTGAACTCCAGTGAATGGCATTTTATGTTCTCAGCTTCACCTAACTGGAACCCACCACCTGCCCAGGTAAGTACAGCAGGAGCTAAACAGAGAGCAAGTATAACAGAACACTAATTGAAGATTTCTGAGTTACTGCTGAAATCACAATATACTTAATAGCCACCCAGTGTGGGCGCACCAAATGAGCTAGAATGTAATTTACTGCAGAACTATCTTACCTATCTACCTCCATCCTAACAAAGCCCAGCCTGTCCTTTGCTATGAGGACATAATGAGGCAAACCTACTGTATTTGCACCTGACCGAGCAGCTGATCTACCCCAAAATACCAGGCAGTAAACAACCCATCACACACACACAACACAGTGAACCCTTTTCATCAGATCATAATATAAAACAATAAAACAGACAGATTGATAATTTATCAGCTAAACTGAAACACTGGACTGAAACCAATAATTAAACAGACACCACACAAACACCTTTCTATTTGTCTCATGGTAAATGAGCTCCAGCTACAATCAGTCTTACTCTGATCCGACATTATGTACATACACAATGAGCATGTTACCTGATCCTGCCTACTGTACCCAGTCTTTGAGAATGGATTTACATTGTCAACGCTGGTGTTAATAATAGTTTACTTGCACAAGACAGCCAGACAGGCACTCATGCATCATGGATCCTTTCTGCCCGGATCGTGTGTATATGTGTCTGTGTATGTGCTGCCTGCACAGGTTCAGCGTTATTATATCAGCCTGCCCTCTGCGAGTGTGCAAAATAGCACAACCTGCTCTTCCTATTTCCATTCACACAGATTGTTGTGTGAATTTATGTCAAAGCAATGATGCCTTGTTGATTCCACTGATAAAAAAATCCATTGCAGAGTGATGTTTCTTTAAGAAACCCTCTTTAGCTGTGCGTTCATTGTACAGGCGCCAGTTTACAGAGAGAAAGGCTGAATTACAAAGCAGGTAAATCTGGCAACTTCCTCTGAACAAGTCAGTCTTACTGCGCGTCAATTTATTTGTGCTAAAGAAACTGGAAATTATCTTTTAATATACATTCAAAGCACAATGTCAGCTAACATGATAAGAGTCACATTAAAGGAGCTGTGTGCAACATTCAGTGCATATCTACGATTTAGAGTTTTGGGCACGATTGTCTGCACATGGTTCTCACCATGGAGGTGGCTGAACTAGCGGCTAACAGCTAATGGTGCGAACTCAATACTAACAACAGCAACAGTAATGACAGAGCTGACATTGTTAGCCACCTGAGCGCTAAGCATACGTGATAAAACTGTGCCGATATCAGTGGTTACCGCCGTGAAAGTGCAGAGCCCTGTGAGGCAAATTGTGATTTGTGATACTGGGCTTTATAAATAAAACTGATTGATTGAAGTGATTGATTATAATTTTATTGTATGTTTTCTTGTGTGTGCTATTTGTGATGTTTTAAGAAAGTGAGAGCTCTTGGTTGTGTGAGGCTTTCTTTTTCTGTCCACGTGCCAGTGTCCAGAGCCTATTGGGTGACCCACTGGGGATATTGGTGCGGATTGGCTGATCTCGGGGCTGAGATGTCGCCAAGTTGGCTTAGCTGTGTGCTTGTTGTCTGTATCGTTGCTTGTGTTAGATATTGTCAGTATGTGTGTTAGCATAGCACCAGCTTAGCTTAGCACTATTGTATAGAACAGCACTTTATATATTACCAAAGCACAAAGCCAGAGGATGAACTGCCATTTTTTTTTGTTTAGTTTAGGGAGTCAGGCCTATTATTGTCTGTTTGTGTGCTTCCTTTGTTTTTTAGGACCTAGGCAGCACTCTATGGATGGATAGGTGGGTGTAGTTTACTATTTCAGCTGTGGTTCACCCTGAAGTCAATGCCCCATAGTGTAAGTAACTTTCATTTTACCTGTGTGTGACAAATAATCATTATTTGCGTGTGACTATAATTATTGTGCGCTGTTTTTTTGTTCATTCATACATGCCCTCTCTTTCATTTCTTATGTTGTTCTCTAGAACCCTTATAATGGGCGTAACACTTGCTAATGAAAACAGAAAATAGAGAATTTGATAAGAAAATAGAATCGATTTTTTGTAAACATTGCACTTCTTTGACACAAAACTAGCCGAATGCTTTGATTAAAAACACACCAGTCTTCAAAATAAGCATCTGTCAAACTCCAGTCCAAAAGACTTGAAAGACACAATTGTGTCAAACAGCGTATTGATAGATGCAGACCAAACACGACAGCAGCAGCACTACCTGTGACACTGTAACACTGTGAGGTCAATGGGACAATTGCACCCATTTATTCCAGCTTAATCAGGAGAAGAGGATGTGAGAGATGATGGGACAGGGGAGAGTAGACGAAGGTTGGGAGGGGGGGGGGGGGGGGGGGGGCACTACAACTAATGGGATTTGACTCTTAACCCACGTGTGCATTAGGTGGGCGATGATCTGTAAAGCTGCGCTCCGCTGGGGTACGCTAGCGAGTCTCTTTTACGCCGTGATCTATTGCCCCGCTTTACCTCCGATGATCTATCACACGGAACTGGCAGTAACGGATGAGAATGATCTGCTGGAAAAACTCTCTCATTTGTCTCTGTCGCAGCCAGTGAACTAGAGGAGACGCTAATACAGGGAGACGGCCCGGGGAGGGGATATAATTATGTCTCGGGACTCTTCTGCTCGCTGGCTGAGTATGGAAGGCATATTAGGATATAATAAAGCCAGGCCTCGCTTCCCTCCTCTCTGCTTTTTCCCCCCTCCTTGATTTCTTTTTTTCCAATATTTTCTCTTTCACTTGCTATCTCTCGACCTCTGTCTATTCGTGTGTCTCTTGCCATCGTCTTCTTACTGTGACTGTTTCCCCTTTTCTATAATCTCTCTCTAAGCCACTTTCCCTCACTCAACATTCCACCAGCATAAATGGCTTACCAGTTTCATTTCTGTTATATTTTCTATTTCCTAGAGAACCTCCAGTCTACCTACTGGTATATATTATTATATATTGGTATTTGTTATACAACAACAGCTACAGTGATTCAAACTGCCTTACTTGGCCTTGACTCTTCTTTCTCTGATACTATAACAAAGTAAAAAACAGAAGATGTTTTTGCAATAACATGGTTGTGTATAAGCTTATAGTTGTCTGTGGAAGTGTGAAAATGTAACCTCTCATAGAATAACAGACTTTTTGTATTGTCCAGCTTGTTGCCAGGCTTTGACTTCACAATACAAACATCCTGCGTCCTTTGTTGAATCACAAGAATTAGTCATTGACAAAGACACAGCTGAGAAAAATAATGTTTTGCAGACAAAATATTTTTGGTGTTTGCAACATGTATCAAGACCAAATGTCTAATTAAAGTCCAAAACTGTGTTGTGTACAGCAGAGAGACATCAAGCTTGTAGAAACATTCATTTTAAACAGGACTTGCAATTGATTCTTAGCAATTGTCGAAAACACAGAACATTAAAGGTCCAGTGTGTAGGATTTAGAAGAAGTATGAAGTATATTTTCTTTAGTGTAAAATCACATTAAAAAGGAGAATTGTTGTGTTTTTACTGGACCACCATGTAGCCCAGAACGGATGAACCAAACACTGGCTCTAGATAGGGCTATTCATGTTTTCACATTGGCCACTGTAATTAAAAGCCTCTTTGTGACAACAAGCATCTTTTTAATGTTACATGGCTTTATTATTGTCTTCACTGATGTTAATCATTTTGCTTCTTTGTTTTGGAGGAAGAGACCTCTGCAGATAATTCGGCTCCCACTGAAAACCTTCTGAAATCTGGATCCTAAGTTATCAGAGAAATAAGGTGAGCACAGATTCGCAGATGCTGGACTAGCTGCGCGTCTCTGACATGCCAAACAGCATTGGAGAAACACTGATTTGTAACATGAAACTGCTTTACTCAGTGTTTTACCGGTTTTAATCACCTGGCCCGTTGGTTTTGGAGAGGAAGAGTCCTCTGTGGATAATATGGCTCCCGGTAAAAACCTCCTGAACAATGCACACTGAAGGAATTCTAACCGGTAGAAGTTTCAGCTGGCTGCGATCTGCAATCCTCACCGTAAACTTAACACTGTTTCTTTAAGCCAGCTCAGAGAAGATAACCAAAGATCTTGGAAACATAAATCCGTCTTGACTTCATATAGTCACAGAACCTTCAATTTCCTGCAATCTTTTTTGCATACAAATGCAATTTTACTTAGATTTTCCTGACAACAGAGTTTTTATCGATACATTGCCTTTTAATTAACGTTTTTCAGGAGATGTGTTTGCAGTGAGTTGAGTGTGCAACAGATATAATGCCTTATGCATTTCCATGATGTACACATTCAGAACTTTAACTAATAATTCATTCTAAAACTACATCTACTTTTCCAAGGGTTTAGGTTTTGATTAGATATTGGGGGCACACATGAAACAGAAGGTTTTAAGGGTTCTCCAAAATAAAATTTTGAGCGTCAAACACTTTATTTTCATCCATTCTCGTGACTGATTAATGCGCCAATTTGTGCCTTTTCTGCTTCAATTCAGGCTGTAAGCATCTTTGTGTCAAAGTAAAAGTCCTCTGCTATATTAATGTTTTAGTGTGAGTGGGGCAAATGCACATCCCCAATATACTGAGGAGGTTATGTCCTTGTTCCCCCTGAAATCTGCATCTGTGTATTTTTCTCGACATTATGACTCAGCAGGAAGAAGACAAGGAGCTTAAATTGTAGAAGAAAGCTGCAGCACAGTGTCTGAGCTCTGTTCTGCTATCATTTAAACACAGGATGTCATTTACAGTGGAATCTTTACTTTACAAATTCCAGACATGACAGATTCACACATGAAATAAATGGATGACAGTCATAAACATTTATTTGCAAACTGCTGAGTGTCTCCAGGTGATGCCGCTGCAGTATGAATGAGGTTTGAGTCAACAGGCTTTTGTTTTTTTGGAGTGAGGAACAAATACACAGGACTTGCAGCCAGCCCTCCTCTGTGTCTGGCCAGCCGGCCTGAATTGCATTTCTCTCTGGGTTCCAGTTTGGATTTGGTGATAACTGCTGAGGCCAGGCAGCACTTGGACTCTGACTGCAGGCCGACGGCTGAGCCAGAGCTGTTGCCTCCCATCTGGGTTGGGGTAGACGAGGCTACAGGCATCGCCTCAAACCCAGAAGCCAGGCTGAGTTATGTCAACTGCAAGCCAAAACAGAGGTACTTTATGTAGTTTAAATAATTTAAAATAATGTGTTAAAATATTTGAAAATCTAAAAAATATATATTTTACTTATTATTTTCTTTTTCATGACAGCTTTTAAATTTGGTTTTCTGGACACATTTTGTTGGGTAGTTCTTCCTTTGGCACAAATGAAGTGATTCATTCCTTCCAAAGACGATCACGGTGGTTAGCTAAAAGTGCCCCATGTCTAATCACACAAAGAATAAAAAAAACAAAACAAAATCCCAATACAATGACAACACAGTGCTGCCCATCCCAAGAGACTGTCATGTGATCACGCAAGTGCAGAAACTCCACAGCAGGTAGTTATTCATGCTGTGGCTGAAACAACAACACTTTTTTGCAATTTATATATTGCATTTTTTGCTCCCCTATTTGGTGTCGCCAAAACTCAAACTTTTACTCTCACTGTTTCCTTTTATACTCAGTTGTCTGAGCTGCAGTTTCATCTACTTGCACTACAAAATGCAGTCTCTGTGGGTACATAATCTATTGTAGTTACATGCAGACAGTAAAAAACATTTTTCAACCTCATACAAAAGCTGAAGTAATTCCTGTGGGATCTACCTCTTAACCTTCAAACAGACTAAATGCCTATTGTAAGTGTCATGTTTGAGGGAAGACATCCGCAGCCTGCCTGGTGAGTCAGCTGCCCCGTCGCCTATTAAAGCTCCTGTAGGCAGGAAACAACTACTGGGTTATGGGTATAGTTCCTTCCTAAAGCATGGCACAGAGGCACACAGGAGATCTGCAGGATGTCTGTGTGTGTGTGTGTGTGTGTGTGTGTGGACTTCTATGACTTTGGAGTCACATGCACTTATAAATGATAGTTTTGAGTTTCAATGTGTTTGCTTGTATTTACTGCATTTGTTTTTGCGCAATATTGCTCTACTATAACATCTCACATGCACAGTATTTAGTCCCATTCCAGTTACACAAAAAAACCCTAACACCTGCTTACATCAGGCTTTTGTATGTAGTGGGAAAGGTTACAATTGGCATTCGTATCCGAGTCAAATGACTCTGCAGTAGTCACGGGTATTTATTGGCTTCAGTTCCAATCCAATTCCAAAGGAAATACAACACCCGGGTGAACGCACTAATTTTAGCCCCCTTATCAGCAAGATACAATGACACGCTGTCACAAAATATCATCTGTCTCTGTCCGAGCAGCACTCAGAGATCGTTTCAAATAAGCCTGCACCGAGTTTGAAAGGGAGGCTGAATAAGTAAGAGATATATAAAGAAGTAACCATCATAGCGCTTTCACTGGCCTCCATGCTGCTTTCTCCTGTTTACTAACCTTTATTTCTGCCTGTCCATGATGTCGAACGTGACTCCAGTAAAACAACAAAACAGAAAGGCATACCTCCTCGACTGCCGCAGAGCTGTGTACGCAGCTCCAGTCTACTGCCAAAGGGAAAGAAGTCTATCACTTATTTATCCAATGATTACAAAAAGCAACATACACATGCTTATTTTGGTGGAAAAGGGGTTATGTATCGTACTTTACCCTTGTGTTGTTTCTGACTTTGTTATTGTTTATTATATGTGAGACGTTAAATAGTAAATGGACTTGCACTTGTATTGCACCTTTCTAGCTCTTGTTGACAACTCAGAGCACCTTTCCACTATAGAGCAACATTCACGCATTCATGCACACTTTCACACACTGGTGGCCACAGCTACCATGCCATCTGCTCACCTACACACTCACACATACACCATCAGAAGCAAATTGGGCTTTTTACCCAAGGATACTTTGACATTCGGACTAGAGGAGCTGAGAAATTAACTACCAATCTTTCGATTCGTGGATGACACGCTCTACCTCCTGAGCCACAGAACACCCGCCGTTGAGACAGACCTGTGAATGAACAGCAATGAGGTGGAAAGCTAAAGAGAAAATTCATCTGTGACTTATTAAAGCTCCTCTGTGTGCGTGCCAAGCGGCAACCTCCAAGGTTTGAGAAGTCCTGAAAACTGCAGTTCATCGGATGACCACTTGAGGCTGGCTCAAAAAAAAGGTAAATCCTCGTAGACCCACCTAACTCATCCGTTTACATTTTATTAACGTTCAAAGTTATGCATATTTAAGGGCAGGTCTGCTTGAGGGACTGATCGTCTGTGAGGCGTTGCTATAGTCTATGGTTCACATCCACGAAATGCCAAATTTAAGGCTTCAAAACGGCAGTCTACGAACAAACCAAAGGAAGCTACGTCCATTATTTATACAGTCTATGATGTGTGTACATGTATTACTCATGTTGTGGGGGCGTAAATCTGTTTACAAAGTCATATTGTTGGGACTTGCCTTTGTTTTGGGGACAAAACACAAGTCCCCATGACATAAATCATTAAATTGTAGAGTGAAGACTTTGTTAGGGCAAGGTTAAGGCCGGGGTTAGGCAAGTAGTTGTTAGGTTAAATCTCCAGGATATGTGTGAAAGTCAATGTAATGTCCTCTGAAGTGATGGAAACAGAACTGTGTGTGTGTGTGTGTGTGGTGTGAGATCAGATGGAGGATTTCCTGTGTATCAAAGAAAAGTACGTCACCCTGCCTCATTTGTCATTTCAGTAACAAGGACTGTAATCTTTCTGCGCTGTTTGCTCAATGTCACTGTCAAACCCTTGTGAAAAATATAGGCTATACCCTACGTGTGTATGTATTCCTACAGATGTGTGTGTGTGTTCACAAGAGAGAGAAAGACGGACATTGTAGGCTGGTATGTGTCAAAACAACCAAGAAAGCAAATCATATCAATGTAAGCATCAACAAAAACAGAAGAAAATGTGTGTTATAGGTGTTGTATTAAAATTTGTTACCTCCTAAAGTTATGTTTCCCTCTGTGTGTCTTCACCTCAGTTCCATGCCAGAGAAGAAAATAACTGAATCATCTCAATTTCTGCTCCCTGATGCAGCCTTTTCGAACACTAATACTGCACTTCCAAAACACTTCACAGAAATACTGAGAATGAAAGGAGACTGCTGAAAGTTACCACACAGCTTCCTTAAAAAAATCCAACCCCCTACTTGTTGGTGATGTTGTTTCTGCAATGAAATCAGTCCATAAATTATCTTAGCCAGTCACTTATTAAGCTTTTTCCCTGCATTATAATTCTTATGTACAGTGGCTAAAAAACAAGAACGGACAAGTTGTGGAGAAAGTTATTACTTGTGGGTGCATGAAAGAGAGTAAGGAAGAGTGTCAGAGGGAAAAGGGCGTTAAGTGCCAGTGAAAAAGATACTCGAGAAAGAGATGTAAAAAAATATGCATTCGTGGAGAGTGGAAAAAAGAGCAGAAATGAAGACAAAGCGCCAAAGAGTAGATACAAAGAGGGATTGTGAGGAGAATGGAAATATGTGTAAGACAAGGTCAGGGAGAAGAGGATCTACACCAAGAGGGAATGAGTGTGTGTGTGTGTGTGTGTGTGTGGGTTTGACCCGTTAAATAGCCTTTTTATGCGTCTTGCAACGCTGTGTGACAGTTTGTTTGCGGAGTTGTAAACACGCTGTGGCGGTGGCGGTGATGACGGCAGAGGCAGGCTGGTGGTTTGGAGGGGACTCTAGACCGCTGAGTGACCGCCTGCCTGGAGGCACGTTACCTCGAACGCCCTCCGCTGGATTACTGACTTATTGTTGTGTGTCATGTTCCATCATTCATCTGTGTGTCTCATTCTTCTCCGAGCTGTTTTTCTTCCTTCACCCATAAACACCCTCCATATCCCCCCGTTTCCTTAGCCTGCCGGCTGACTGGCCTGGTTGGTTCACTGGAGAGGTTTCGTATGAGTCAGTTGTTTAAGTTGTTGATGACGCTTTCGAAGTTGCTGTACATTTGTAAAAAAACATTTTCAATTCTGTATTTGAAGAAGATAGTTCTTAAGTGTTGCTGGGAAGGCTTGACATTAGGAACTTTCAAGGTAATACATGCATGTTTTGTTAAAATATTTCATCCAAATGACGATTAAAAACATGGATGTCCTGTAAAATGAGGTAACACAACAATGATTTAAGAAAAGCTTCTTTTCCTAACACGTTAAGATCCTTTTACAGGGTTCCTTATACTTTGTCAGTTGCTCTCAGCGTCAAGTACTGCCACAGATGGGTTTACATTCAATCAATCAATCAATCAATCAATTTTATTTATAAAGCCCAATATCACAAATATTGTACATACAACATCCCTCTGTCCTTAGGACCCTCGCAGCACTAGTGTGGGTTAAGACTTGAATTAGATGTTAAGCAACTGAAGTGAGGAAAAGCAGAAAGCAAGCTAGTAGAGTTCGCAAGAGCAGCACAGAGACGTTCTCACAGAAACACCAGGAATGACACAACACGCTTGCCGCAATATGTCAGCACGTCCTCACTGGAGTTATCTGAAAGCCAGGTGCGTCTCATAAAGACACTAACGGCTGCCTTTGTCAATATCACAAAGTTTTGGCATTTCACAATCTGGGCATGAGAACGACCTGGATAAATCTTCCAGCAACAACTGTTCTCTCAGCTGGTAAACTCAGTTGCTGGCTAGAAATGAGAAGCAGCTTTTGTCCATTTATTTCTGAAATAAAGGACCTTAATTCTAGAAATGTCTAAGAATTCTGATTGATCTGCCATTGTGTCATACTATCACTGTAAACGACCACACAGTGCTGGAACAGAGAGCTTGTCTGGTGTAGCAACAGTAACTCAGGGAGATGAGACTTAGCGAACAGATTAAGTAATGAAACTTGTGATGACAGTAGCTGTGTTTCCATCCAAAAGTGATTTGAATCATTGGGAAATGTGCATTAAAAGAAATAGGAATCCTGTGTGTTTCCATTAAATGTACGGACTTTGGTGAAAAGTACGAACTTGCACGAGTTTTCCGCAGAACCGGAAACAAAACAAGTCTTGCATTCTTCTTCTTCTTCTGTGTTTTCTAGTGGTTGGCAACTAGCTTGTAAATGCATTACTGCCCTACCAACCCGGAGTGTGGATATCACCATGGAGAGAGGTGCGCTACGTCAGACTTAATTTGAACATAACTGTTTCCAATCAACCAAAACCCGGCTAAAGCGAGCGCATTTTAGTTTCGAATTTTGGCGTTTCCATCGTTTCCAATGCAATACTTCAAGATGTGCATCTAAACAGGCTGATGGGAACATGGCTACTGTCTAAAATAGAATGTGACCCAAATTCTAGGGCTGTACCTGACTCAGGATTACGTCAGTCGAATTAGATTTGGCTGTTCAATACGAATATTTGACAATTCTTCTCTTTTCCTTTGTGTCATATTCAGTTTTACAGTTTGAATGGGTTTAGCAGGACACTCAGTGCGACAACAGCATTCATGTAATATAATAAACAGGCTAACTGCGCTAATGACATACCAGAAATGTGCACAAACATGTTTTTCGGACACTAGATATCAAAGAAATGGCAGAGACTGCATCGAATGAAGGTACTGTGAGCTGTAAATTCACCTCTTCCCAGCGGAAGAGAGAATTTACTGTTATTTCATAGCCTAACGGTGCATAGTATCTCCCCATGTGCCGCATCTTACCTGCAGCTTACTGTACCAAAGAGTATCATGAAAGTCATGAGCACTCACTCCACAGCAAAATGCGGGTAAGTACACTGCACAGCACAGTGATGAGCCAAAAAAAAAAAAAGGCACCTCGGCTTGAAACAATCTCAGTCGCCTGCGGGGTCTCCGAATGATGATTCACTTCTCCAACATTAAGGGGCAGTCCTACCAAATTCACACCCAAAAAGCATATTTGCAAAACAGTATTACATTAAACATGTTTTGCATGTTTATTTCCTCCAACAGCCCAAAGACACGCAGGTCAATTGGAAAGGCTACAGTGAACATCTTAACGTGCATTTCTTCTATTTGAAATACACAAACAACCAAACAGCCGAGCAACTTTCCATTTATGTAATGAAACAAAAGAAAATCTGTGACAGGGCTGCTTTTAAAGATCGATTCATTAAACCTTTTAAACTGACAAGGATCTTAAAAAGGCCAAAACTGGGCACTGCACAAAATATAATACTTTGAAAAATCTGAAATTAGGGGCAATTCAAGCTTGAGTAATGTCTGCATTAATCCTGCATTCAGTGAGCCAAAGAACAGCTCTCACTTTAAGGATGGCTGCAGGTTACAGAGGAGTTTCATTTAAGGAGATCAGTTTTTTTCTGCGTCTACATTTCCTCTCCAGTTTTTCTTACTGAGAGAGGCAACAGCTCTCAGGTAACACTGATCCTCAAACTCCATCTCCACGCCTCTGCACTTGACCTGAATGTGTCCTCGGAGATCAACAGTCAATTAAGTGCCCCTTCATTTTTTTTGTTGTTTTACCCTGAGAGTAGAGAGGAGCTCAGTTTAGCCCTCTGCACTGCTACTCCGCTAATTGGAACCAGGATCTGTAAAAATGGGAACTTAAGTAAAACATGCCATAAAATTCTGAAGGCTAACCATAAACTAACCAATTTCTTTCATTCTTTTAAAGGGAACTCTAACTGAAACCTCCACGTAAACTTTTACGAGGATCCCTGGGGTCACCCGTAAACCCGTTAATAGAGATGAGATATGAGCGGGGCGCTTGGGCCTCCCATTTCGTTTGCATTTCTCTCTCTCTTTTTTTTTTTCTTCCTCCCGTTCCATTGCATTCTTGGAAGAGGTCAAATGCTGTTCGGAGGCAAACACTGCCAAGACTCCGCTGTCCTTTTTATCAAAGAGCAAAATGAAAATTCGATCCACGTGGACAGATTTGAGCGGATAAGTGTCAACACGTTCGAGCTGTTGGTCCGTCTTACTCCGCTCGCGCTCTTTGCACCCTGCTCATTTTGCCTGGGTGAGTTTGGTGCGGAGGTGTGAAAAGGTGAGGCTCACACTGTTTTAATGGCCGTCGTGCAGCGAGGTTTTTCTTTCATGTTCAGCTTGAGACAATTCATTAGCCCCACTTACCATGTGATTGACGAACTACATTCTCAGCGACTCTGATTTGTGCACAGCCTATTTTAAACGAATACATTTTCATCCTTATTCTATAAACTTTGAAACAACCCTGAAATACAGATGACCATTAACAGCACATAACATACTAAAGCATGGCTCGAAATCTTGTGGTCTGAATCTCAACCGGCACTAAAATAAAGTAGACCACATCCAGCAAAATGATAAGTATCTTGACAGTGTTAGTGGGCTTAAAAGCCCTCTAGTCAATAACAGAAAAATAAGAGGGACAAAAATCTGTGTTTGAGTGTGTCCTGGCAGGCCTGTAATCCCGCTAAAAATACTCCTAGGAGAGCTAATCAGCCCATGTGGTAGCTTTTGTTGAGTAAAGTCCATTCAAATGCGCCATAACATTGTGGTCTGCAGTATTATTGTTAAGCACTGCAGCTGTAATTACCTTGACATTTTATTTCCTGATTAGTGCTTTATTAAAGATAATAAACTCATTAACTTGCGGTCATGTGGACCAGGTCTTTTTCCAAGTAAAACATATAAGACGGAAAAAAGGAAGGAAAATAAAAGAGTCCTGGAGTGCTGTGAGTATAGTGTTGGGAATCATTATCTACTTAAATGCTCCGGCCTTGGTCTCTTTGTTGCTTTACTCAAAGCACGAGCTGTGTTTCATATCCCGTAGAGACTAATGAGAACAGTCTTGGGACCCGTTGCGGTTATTTTGACAAATTGAGCCTGTAGTTGTTTTTCCTTTTACTCCCCCATATATTGCAATCTAAATCACTATTCTTACTGTAACAGAGACGATGTGGATCTTTAGTTGTGTGCTTTCCGGGGCCGAATTATAATACTGAGCATTGTAACCGCATATCCTGGGAGTGAAGTAAGTGGTCACTGACTCATAGCAAATCTATTAGCACAGGAATGATGGCAGTGCTGAAAAATCTGACAAAACAATTGGTTAATTTTACAAATGATAATGATTTTTTTTTAGTCAGATGGCCCCTCAGGGCAACCAAAATATAGGCCTCGGCAAAACGTCATGTCACAAGAGTTCACGAGTCTCTGATGTTTTCGGTCGACAAGACAGCCGGCCACATTTTTTAGTGCGACGCTAACGTCTCAAGTTACGCTGTAGCCCGAGCCAAGCAACGGCCTGAGACCACCCTTCAATTAATCTTACCCTTGTAGCGGCTTATAATTTGCCATTACAAAAGCCATTAAACCTGGGGGCCTGATTCAGAGCTCCTGGGACTGCTTGGGAGGAGGGGACAGAGATCGGACAGGCCTCCAGTTGGCCCCTTGGACCCCGGACGAGCCCCCTTCCACAAAACAGACAGGTACTTAAAAACAGGGTGAAAAGATCACCTTAAAGAAAACAAGGATGATTAATGGGGAAAAATGAGGGCCCTATAGGTCGCTTTCATCTGGGTCTGATTCAGGTCTTCAGTGAGCCATTAACCCAAAGGACAACTGTCCACCGCCAAAGTGAGAAATGAAGTCCCCCTGCACCGGTTCAGACAAATGTTTGAGCTGCTGCAGAAAATTTGGAGTGGGTGGAAGGCAGGGAGTGGATGTGGTTACGTTTGCTCCAAAATCACCAGTGATTTACTGAGCAGATGCAGATAAAACTTACAGTGTATGAGAACATATTTTGCTTTGTGGATGTTTGTCATATCAACTCAAGGATAGTCACAGGAATTTTACATATAGTAAATACTTCATTTTAACGAGACAACAGCACAAGTCAGTGTCATTTAGGACAAGTCAAAATTAATCAGAGTCAAGTCCTAATCTCTGATATATGGAATACACAGTCTACAACTTCTTTAAATGGTGTACACGTCTCTGCTCCATGATCCAGTTTTGCAAGCACTTAACCCAAGTGCCAGGTGAGGAGAGTTTACACATCCATGTATTTGTCCTGGTTCTTGGCACTTCTTGGTTTTTTTGTTGGCTGGCCCAGAAGTTAGCGGCACCCTGGTTCCCTATAAATAAATCCTATTGGATTTTCCCATTAGATTTTGGACTGTTGCAGGAAATAAGCTCTGTAGCAAAAAACATTTATGATTTAGACTTTTTTTTTCAGCAAGATAATCTTCACAAATGAGCACCACGTTTATAAGTTCTGAGACTATGAACAAACTACACCATGGCTGCATGACTTCAGTGTCAACACCTTAACGAGGCTTTAAATCCGTGTTTGGTGTTATAACATTCTGTAGTCTCATTTATCCACTTTTCATTCATTCATTCATTCATTCATTTATTCAAACCTTTATTTAAGACTCAGGAAATCAACTCTCATTTTCAGTGATGCCGAGCATGAACACAGACATTAAGAACAATCAAATAAGCAAACAAAGAACCATCATGCAAATCAATTATTACAGATATTAAATCACATAAAACAACAATAGCAATAAATGTTCCCATTTGCAAACTGCCTTTTTGAGCACACATTAAAGCTTTAAAATTCACAAGCAGGGTGTTTACTAACGTATTTTATGTTGTTGCAAAATGTGAAAACCACTTACCACCGCTTGTGTTAACCACAGACCTTATTTCAGGCATCTTACCAAACATCCATTCAAAAAAACAAGGGACGAGAAAACTAGAAGTGAAAAAGGAAAAGCTAACTCATTTCCATGTTTTGAGACTCATTCTTGCAGCACTCTATTTAGACGTTTATTTGCTTTTCTGGGATTAATCACTCACTGTACCTGACACAATATGAACCATAGTGATGCAATGAATCTCAAACACCAGTTGTTGCAACACTCAAACATATTTCTCACACATTTCTCAGAAAATGTGGAAGTTTGTTGAGGACAAAACTGCAGCACAGACGTATAAATTAAAGAAATTAGTCCCTGTGAGTCTGATTTGAGATTTGTTAGAGCAGAACAAACTTGTAGAGGAAGCAAGGAAACATTCGCTGGAGACATTTTTAAGAAGACAAATTGTGTCACTACATTTCAGCAAACAGCAGGGCTCTTTGCCTTCTTCAAAGCTGCTTGCTTCTCAGTTTTGGCAGTTTTTATTCCTCGTATGAGAACTAAAAGCCGTGGAAACTCCTTTGGCTTTGACCTGGCAGCGAGGTGTCATCCTGTCAGACCTACATAACATCAGGTTACTACTTCCAAGCACAGTCATGTGTCCACAGACCTCACTGTGAAATAAGTTTGGTTAGCGTGTGGCTCTTGTGTTCTCAAGTGCTAAGAATCTGCCAGAACAGCTGGACAAAATTATGAAAGAAAATTTCAAACTGTGTGAATGTAAAAACAAAAAAGATGTGTTTTGTACTTACAAGCGTGCCTGTGCTCGCAAAGCTTTTCTTTCAGCAGCAGCAGCTAATTAATTTTGTGATCAATAAGCTTTTACACATGGACCACATCCTGTATTGTCTGTAACATTTAAAGAGCCGTAAGAGCCAAGATACTTTTTCCATTTAGGCATCAGGTTTGCAGAAAGTGATACAGTGAACATCCCTTCCTATGCACTTCTGATTTAGGCGTTAGCAATTACATTGTCACGCAGCCTCCAAAGGTGGATATAAATAATACAGCACTGGATGGGAAGGCCGGAGCGCCGGTACGGTTCGTGGCAAGTACAAAGCCCACACCTGGCCCCGGAGTGAAATCAAATCTATCCTGAACTCTGTCTCTCCTCTCACTTTGCTTCGGCAGCTTTCCGTGAGCGCAGTTCTGGGTCAGGAGTCAGGAGGAGTGATTTGAGTTCAGGTCACACACACAGACAGTTTCACACAATAATGTGTTTCAAAGCTGTTGCATCACCGGGGTGAAAGGAAACCACATTTAAATGCCTTTTATTTAAAAAAAAAAAAAATCTCAGCTTCGTAGCTTCAGATCAGTGTTTTCAGCTCAGTCTTAATCCACCATTTTTCATTCAGGGCATCTTGTGAATCATTTACAGTTACAAAGGCTGGATCTCCTCTGATAATGCGCAGTAATCACTGGCCATTAAACCACTTTATATGGATTAACACCCACTGAATCCTTTGCAAGTCATTGTGTTTTTTTTCAGAGGATCAATAAACCAATTCCTCTTGGTTATGTTTTCCTTGTCTACAGCAATCAGTTCAGTGCTGATTAAATCACAGCAAATTATCTCCCTGGGATTTATCTTGCCTAAATTGAGTTTCTTTCACCCTGCTGGCCACGGGAGAGTGGGCAACGCCTGCTGGGAGAGAGAAATAATCATTCATTAACCTCTGACCTGGAAGAAGTGTCAATTGAGTCACCCGACTGTGTTTTTTTTCCTCCACCGCCCCCCCTGAGCCCCCAGCCAAGGCAAATTGACAATATACATGCTGCAGCCCAAACTTTATTAACCTGCACCGCGGTTTGATGCAGTCACTTGATCAGAAGGTAAAATGAGCCACAAAGATCGTCTCAGATCTGAATAACGTGTTCAAGTGGAAAATTGTTTGTGCCTTCTTTTCTCCTTTTGATTTTTAGGGCAACTCAGTCAAAAAATGTTGGCATTGTAAATTTCTGCAAACCACATATGTTACATGATGTATATGCAGCAGATATCTTGAAAATTTACTTTTTTAATGTTTAAATTTTCACTTTCATGTTGTGACAGTGCTATGGTTAACATATGATTTGGAATCAACAACCACTTGGTTATGGTTGGGAAAAGATCATGTTGTGGCTTAAAATACCCAATTTTGTCACCACAAACATGGCTGGAAATTTCCCAATGTGTCCTTAAAAAAAATACATGGTTTTGTTGTCACGAACACAGCTAGAAAAGTTCCCACATTTTGTTAAAAAATACTCACATACATGGCTTGAAATGTTCCAATGTATCATTAAAAAAATATATCCAGTTTTGTTGCCAAACCCAGCTGAAAATGTCCCCATGTCTAGTTAAAATATACATGGTTTTCTTGCCACTAACATGGCCAGAAATGTCTCCACTTGTTGTCAAAAAACACACACAAACCAGGCTTAAAATGTCCCAGCATGTTATAAAATACCAGGTTTTGTTTCCAAACAGTGGCTGGAAATGTTCTGACATCTATTGAAAGTACTAGACTTTTACTAAACATTTTTTGCCACAAACATGGCTAAATGTCCCCATGTCTGGTTAAAAAATCTGTTTATCACTACAAATATGAATGTTGTAAAATACCCAACTTCATCGCCACAAACAGCTAGAAATGTCCCAATGTGCCGTTAAAAAATACCCGGTTTTGTCACCAAACATGGCTGGAAATGTCCTAACTTCTAGTTACAGCATACATGATTTTGTTGCCAGGAACATGGCTGGAAGTGATCCCACTTGTTAAGAATAATACCTGGTTTTGTCACCAAACACAGCTGGAAATGTCCCAATGTCTAGTTAAAAACAATACATGGTATTTCACCACAAATATGGCTGGAAACAACCCCACTTGCCATTAGAAAACACCTGGTTTTGTCGCCACAAACACAGCTAGAAATGTCCCAGTGTGTCGTTAAAAAAATACCCGGCTTTGTCACCAAACATGGCTGGAAATGTCCCAACTTCTAGTTACAAAATATATGATTTTGTTGTCAGAAACATGGCTGGAAAATGTTCCCACCCATTTTTGTCGCCACACACACAGCTACAAATGTTGTGATGTGCCATTAAAAATACCCAGTTTTGTCACCTAACATGGCTGGAAATGTCCCAACTTCAATGTGTTGTTAAAAATATCCACTTCTCTTATTTGTTGATCTCGAACAGTGGTCTGCTGCTTGGCAGGAGTGTCATGCCATCCATCATCCCCTCCTCCCCCTGATGAGAAACTCAGATCATATACATGTAATCTGAACTACATCACTTTAGAAAAGTTGATATAATACTTCTGAAATGTACAAATGTAACTTATCTGTGGTTTGCAGAAATGTATACTGCCAATATTTTCTTGTGGCGACCGGTCTGTTGAGGATGATGTGAGAACGGACCAAAGGCAAACAGTGGGTGGGTAGAGGGATTTCATGAGAAAACACAACAAGCTTAATTTATGGAGTGTGACGAGCTCAAAGGGACGGATATGTACATCATCTCATCTGTCATTATGGTTCTTAGCTGTCTTTTCTTTCTTTCTTTTTGAACATCACATCGCTGCTGACCCACTGTGGAGTGTTCAGCCTTAGTAGGGTTTGATGTCTTCATATGGTCACAGTAGGAGTGATAAATTACAGAAGACCTTTGTTTTCTGTTCTCCACATGGATATCATCATGTGCAGGCATGCATCTGATTTTTTAAACGTGTTTCCTGCCGCAGAAGTGTGCAAACACAAATTATCCCCAGTCGGTTTTGTCACAGTAACGTGAAATGATTAGCTAATGTTGTGCAGCATCAACCAGCTTCAGATTGAAACTCAGCACCTTCCCTTTCTGCTCGTCACAAAACAAAGAAAAGCAGACCACCAAAAAACTGCAACGCAGAAATACATACATCTAATAAAACTGCCAGCGTTAATACCACTTTATATGTGCAGAGCTACAGGAATACTGCGTATTTCACCATCAGTGCACAGATCATCATGCATGAGAGAGAAAAATAGAAAAGCAGAGTGGTATTCGTTCAGACTTTAAAAGTGCTACCTTATTTATCGATTCTGTTGTCGATGGGAGTCTTGTGGTATGAGTCATAATGCTATTTCTGTCCCTGCACGGTAGCAATAAACACAACCAAGCTGCCCCGAGATCTTTCCCTCTGACATTATTAGGAGCTACAACTGTGTGAGACTCAACATGGTGTAAAAACAAACCAAATGTCAGCGCCGTTGCCCAAGCGCCTCTGCTATAGCCAACAGCAAATGTAATGAAAGCTTGGAAGGGTCTGTTAGTACGCCGCTGACCTTTTATACATTTATTGTTCTCCTGACATTTCTCCAAGATGGAGGAGGTGAAAAACAGAATGAGGTGCTAAAGCAGAAATCAGGATTTTCAACTTCCATCTCGCTCCCCCGTTAGAGAATGACTTTCATCGATCCAAACTCTTGGACTTTACTGAGGGTCGATGCTCTGTGATTGCCAACACTAACTAACTTGCTGCTGCTCTCTCTGTAGACATGACACAGTTTTTATTAGCTTTTGTGTCACTTTGGTGGAAAGTGAAAAGGGAAGAATTCCAAAGCCTCTGTTCACTGGCCTGTTTTTCTTTTCTTTTGGAACAAAAAAGTGAACATTAAATTGGCCGGTGTTTTTCTAGCTCATTCGCTGTCTGACTGTGGCATCATTATAGTGGAAATTCAGCAGAAAAACATGCTAATGAAGCCATTATCTAAACCCAATAAAGTAATGGAGTGAACTTCCCACTGACAACAACTTTAAAGGTTAACATAAAGCAAAAACCAAAGAACCATGCTGTGAAAAGCTGTGGCACAAGAGGAGAGTGAAATAGCACCAGGCTGTTCTCACTGACTGTTCGTACTCAAACGAAAAGTAATGCACTGTATTTTGTATATGACTGACATAATTGTGAGCCAGGAAGCCGTCATAACATGACCTAAACACTGTAGGCTGTCCTCTGTCATGTGATGGTAGCGAAGGATTCAGGTGGTAGATGGGTCAAGTAAACCCAGGACTTTCACCCAGGAGGCCACTGTTTGTGTCTCGTGTGAAACGTAAGTAACGTAATGCAGTAATACAGTACATCTCATCTATTGTGTTCCATTGTATTTCTATTTTGTAGTGTTGCATAACATTTTCGTCAAACACACCTGATGAGTGTTAGCAACTGCCAAAGGTTAGACAAACACAAGCCAGTAAATGTAATACTATCCCTTTCGGCATTTAGCATTTGTCACGTCTCTCAAAAACAAACCTTTCATGGTCAAAAAGCCTGCCTTGGATGCTTTTATGCATCCATTATCGTCTTCGGCACCAGTGACTGACATAGAGGTAAACTAACTTGTGCCAAACTGAACATGCAAAAACATGCATAATATTATAGCTAATACATTCATATCTATTGTAATTTTGCAGACTCAAGTTTTATACCATTATTTGTTATTTATGAGAAACAGTAGTTGCCTATATTTGCTTTTAAACTCATTGTTGATGTTCGTCTCTTAAGAAGGTTAGAAACACAGTCAAACGTGTTGGTCTTGTCAGGCTGTTCTCGTGCACTGTTCGTGTGTTTTTCAGTGAAAGGAATACACTTAATTCGTACATATCCCACATAATCATGAGCCAGTAATTCATATATAATCCACGAATTTGGGAATGCTGTGACTGCGTGACCAGCGTGCTGAGGGGTCACAAAACACAGGACTTTCACCAGGAGACCAGAGTTCAGAACTGCCTGAACTTCTAACTTTAATTAATTTTACGATAAGTCATCACCACAATTCTTTTTCTAAACCTAACCACAGTAACTTTCCTTGCATAAACCTAATCTGTGTGACTTTACATAGATTTTTTTAGTTTTAAACATCAACTGTGGGGCGGTAATGCGAAGGATATCAGGCAAATGCATCTATGTGCTTTTTTATAGGATATCATGCAATGCTGGTCTTGTACAGTATGATTTTTTTGTTGAAAAGTAAAGCCATATGTCCCAAATTGTGATACCTGTTTTTGTTTGTTCTTGTTTTTTGCAATAAAAGCAAAAAAGAAAAAAATATATATACAATTATGTCTTCTCTGCAATTACTTAAAATCTGTTTGTGGACACACACTATTAAAATGTGTGGTACTGTCACTCATTTTCCACCATGCAGACAGTTGTCTTAAATTGTTCTTTATATATTGGAAGATTTAAATTCATTGTGTTATTGTTTGAAGAGTCCTGGCCGAGGCTTATGTCAGAAAACATCTCATACCTGTCTACCATCGCCGGGCAGTCGGCCTTTAAGAGGAAGCGATCCAGCGAGAACAGGGAAACAGCTGCTTAATAATTCAGGATGCTGAGATTAAAAAGTGAATTTGCTGGGCGCGTTATTAAAAGGTGGTGTAATTACTTCAGAACTCCATGTCACCGCTTCAATAAGAGGCGCCTAATTTGGTTACTGCCAGCTCACGTGTAATTGGTGAAGATGAACAATGCCTCGCTTGCGAAGAGAGGTCCGACTGCACAGAGTCCCCGGCTACACACCAGATTCGATAAGAGGAAACCACGGGAAATGATAACTGGGATCTGGCATGTGATTTGACACAGTGTTTGAAACAATGGTCTGCTTGTGGGTGTATATGGAGATTACAGTGTGCTTGTGTGTGTTCATTTATCTATGTATGTCCCTCGTGTTGACATCTTTCTTAAGGAATGCTGGTGATGTCATTCTGTTAATGTATAAGCCTTTTATTTTCATTTAAAAGTAAGCTTTAATTAATACTCCCGAAAATATATACTGAACGTTTGAGAAATTATGGCGAAAAAGTTAAAGGAATCAGCGCAATCTAATTTGGGGGATAGTAGAGGTTAATTTATGTTCTCAGATAATGGTTAGGGTAATTTTTATGTTATATAGTATTTGGAAATGAGCTCATCAGAAGTGCATCACTCAGGCCAGCTGCTTTCCTTTAGCTTGACCCTGTCAAATCAACAGTGTATGTGCACGTATGCATCCATATTGGGACTGGACTCCTTCCCTCCACAGGCACTCCATCACAAAACAGAGGGAGTTGCTACCAGATGGTTAAACAAACACATCGCCCAACTGCCCATAACTCAAATCCACTTAGCACCCTCTTGTCAACATGTCTCTCACTCGTTCCCTACGTCTCCCGTCTTTGGTGTACGCCGTGGAGAGGCGAGAGGAAGGAAGGGAGGGCGGAAAAAAAAAATAATGCGGAAATAATGAGAATCAGCAAGAAATTCCTGGGGGGTGTGTTTAATTTTAATCACCAAGACTATCCATCCTCGGTAGCTCTCATCTCTCCCCTCCCCTTGCTCTCTCCTTCCGTCCCTCCCCCAGGTGTATTGAAATGAAGGGGAATAGTGAGCACCTGGAGTGACAGCGCGCGTAAAAGGTCACCGAGACAAAGTCCAAATGTGATGTTTGACTCAGGCTTTTTTGAGAGCTCTCGGGGAGGCGCCCAGGACTTAGGCCAGGGGTTAAGAGTTTGTAGGTCGCCGGGTCACACAATTTTCCCTTTTCCCTTGGCCTCATCCCTGCGCTTAAAACCTCAACGGTGTACTTGAGAGGGTAATTTATTATCCTGCGTGCTGTCCAGCTTGGACAAGAAGTTGGGAGCAGAGAATTAAGCGTTTCACTTTGGAGGACATAACGTCTTTTCTCTCACATTTTCTGGACCTAAGAAGATAATATATTTTTAAGAGCAGATTTTTATGCAGCATGACTTACAGTACAATAATTGCAGATAAATTTTAGTTGTTTTCCTTTATCGAATATTTGATTGTAAGTGTGTGAACTTGATGTTATTGTTAAAGTTTATCATGCAAAGCTTTATCTTTTCTTGATTATTTTTCTTTGAGGGTTCTTTGTTGTTTTGTTTAACCTCTTTGTCATGTAGGCTATCTGCCAAAATGCATTGCTTTTCCTTTGACAGAGTATTTACAGAACTGCCTTAAACATTTAATATTAATTCGTGCTTTTTTTCTAGCTCGTCTTGCTTGTGTTGCTTTTCTTAAAGATTTATCTCATAAATGCCCCTCCAACAAGTGGCAAGGCTAAGTGTGAGATTAAGGCACCCTGTATGGTATCTTCTTCCCCGTGCTGATAGTGTGGCCTCCCAGCACAGGTGAAAAGGTGAAAAGATAAGCATTATCTCGGACACATAATTGTCAAAGGCACGGATAATTGACATGCATGCCACCGATGTCCAAAAGTAGGCCTGCCGATGACAGCCAAACTGCATTTGGCCCCTGGAATGTGCAGAGGCCGTTTCTCAGACATCTGAACATCAAACGGCGCTCAGCTCTGTCAATCTAATAGCTCTGGATATGGGATTTATTGGCTCTCACAGGCCAAAAGAGAGACGAGGGGCGAAAGCGAAACCAGATTTTCTCTCCCATATCAGTTTCTCCTCTGTCAGTCATGTTCTTATAAGAGTGCCTGAGAGGAGATGCCTGTTATTACCTGAGCTTAACTTGATTAAAATTAGGTTATTTACATGTTACTATGCTAATCGACAGAGAGTATGCAAATTAAAGTAATATTAAACATATAAAACAACAATTCACATAACAAATAACCTAGTGCACCACAGCCCATGCAAGTGTTCTTATCTTATGGGTCAAAAGGATAATGCTTAACAACAAACTGCTTCACAGTCCTGTTCATTTTATCCTGTATGGCATCTGCAATAAGCCTCCACTTGCAATCAAGCAGCTGATAATATTGCTGGCTGTTTTACCTTTGACATTCACATATTCCAACTGCTCCATCATCAGTGTATCCTCCTCCAGCGGTTCGTATGATATCCTACAAATCAGCGCCCCATGATTAACTTTACATGCTTAATGTAAAGTTACGCAGGTTAGGTAGTTAGGCTTAGGAAAAGAAACATGGTGATGACGTACCTTAAAATGACTTAAAGTTCACACGTTTCCAAACACTGCTGTCCTGGGTTAAGTCCCAGGGGAAAGTCCTGTGTTTTTTGACCCATTCACCACCCCAGGCTCCCTCCTTATTGGACCACTGGGGGCTCCCAGCGGCGCATTGGTCACATGATGCAACCCTCCAAAATATGTGGGTTATGCAAGAATTACTGGCTCATTACGTGGCATATGTATGATTTTTGTTTCACTGTTTTTCATAGGAAACATACAAAGAGTGCATGAGAACAGCATGCAGTAATATAAACTGATAAATGTCAATATATTTCTCCAAGCTGCTGTAAACTAAGGTTTAATTTCCACTAGGGAAAGGGGGCACATGTCCCTTCCTCTTTTTAAAATCCTGTTGGAAAAAATTTAGCATGATAGCCAACTTTATTTTTTTTCCTGGATTTTGTTTTGGTTGCCATGTCCCTAAATATATGTAGAAATGCAGGAAATTGGCGTCAAATGGCAAGTGTCCTGGGTGAGGACCCCCAGACCGTTTGATTGTGCCCCCACCACCACTTCTCCAACCAAAATGACACCCTTGGCTGCAAATACTGCACTTGCTATTCTTACTCCTCCTCAATAAATCAAAAAGCTCCTAACTTAACTGTAATGTTAAGCATTTGATGAGAAGTGTGTGTTGACGATGGGTAACATTTGAAAACTATTTCGAGGAGGGATTTATTGATCATCTTGGTGGGTCTTCCGAGATCGAGTTACACATAGCAGAAATCAACTGCACTCTCGCGTCATTAAACTTTATTCAGACTCGTGACACAAACACGAGCTGCGAGGCAAGAGGGACGGCAGAGTTTGCTGCTGATGAAAACGAATGACAGGCGGCCAAATATGGGGAAGAAAAGTGGAGAGCGGAGCCAAAAGCCGAGGACACGAGTCGGGCTCGTCGTCGTCTAGCCTTGATAAAGACGAGGTTCTCACGGAGAAAGATGGAACCAAGAGGAGTTCTATTTATCTCTGTTAGCCCTCCGAAAAACTCCCTGTCCCTGCTTAGATAGCCCTGCCAATGTGCCATGATGTCATCCCCCTGGCGTGCAGTGATTGATGCATCCTGGCTGCCAGCTCTGCACTAGGGAGAGGCGGGGGAGTGGGGATAGGAGGTCGAGGTGGAGAAGGGGTGAATTTTCCACAGATAGAGACATCCAAATGTGAACGGAGCTCAGCGTGGGGTCGGTTCAGAGCTCAGGCCAATCCGCTGCATACCTGCCGCACTGTGAATGTGCTGTTTTTAATGTCCCGGCTCCATACGGTCGGTCAGTTTTGATGTTTCAAAGGCGTTCACGAGCAGGGGATAGTGGTGATGGTCTTGCTGGCGGTAGTTTGATGGAGACACGACGGGGGAAAAGGCCCGGCTCTGATTATATACATCCACTCCATCTTCCCTCTGAGTTCTGTTACATATCAAGGCCGAGGGAAGGAGGGAGGGAGTCGAGAGATGGAAGGGGTTATTCTGAGTGGAAGAGTAAGTGTTTCGCAGATAGTCACGGAGACGTGCTGAGATGAACTCAACGGGGAGCAGCCGTCCTCTTGTCAGCAGGCCAAGTTAGTTCTGGTGCTTTAACGGCTCTATCATATGCTGTTTCATGACGTTTCATGTCCAAAGGGAGATACAGTAAAGATAGAGCATTTTCCCGGCATGAAATTTTTGGTTTCCATGTGTGCTCAGTTATTTTGAGAGATTGAGACATAACATTTCTCAATTCTCTTATGTTTTATTCATGCATGGTAATGTGGACGGGTAGGTAGCAGGAATTGCAGCATATAAACATAATTATAAACTGCTGGTGAACATACTAACAAGTATAAAAAAAAAAAACAATCCTCCTTGCTGGATCCTGCATAGAGCTGCAGAAATCCAGTGTCTCAGGGTATGTATGGAAAGAATTCCCCAAAAGCAAAATAAATCATGATGTATCATTCCTCCTTATGGATTTTAACATTGTCTTATTTTACTAAAACATTCAAGAAAAAGCAGCTCAACTCCTCGTCAACGTGACTTTAATGCCGTGTCTCCCAGAGGTCCTCATTATTACCTTGGGATCAATACTGAAAAATAAACATCCACGTTGACAAAAAAGTCAATGATCCTTCACTGAACGAGTAAATGAGTAAACGCAACCTCACGCTTTTCAACTCAGTATCGACAGATTCACAATTAATTAGAGCCTGTTCTCTGCTCTCTTCATAAAAGGATTAAAGCTGTGTTTATTTAAAGCTTGAAAATGCTTCTGTGTTGTATTTGTGAGTGGTTGGAGTGTGAGTAGGAGGGCTGGACCAGCAAGCAGATGTTGATTTTTTTTAGATTAAATAAATACTCAGACCAACAACAAAAAGAAACAATTTTATTAGGAGTATCACTTTGCAACCTCATCAACAGAAGCTTGCATTGTGTGTTTTGGCAAACCACGTTACATTTGTACATTACTGTGTAGCAGACACTCTGACACTAAATTTCTAACAATGCTATGGTTAGTTTGTGCTTATATATTTAGGTAGATCATGGTATGGCTTCAAAACAGCCATGTTCAAAGGCACAAAAGCCTCTAGAAACACAGGGACACATTGCTAACAAAAAACACCCATGTTTGGTGGCACAAATGTCACTTGAAATAAAACCACTGGTCGCCAAAACTGGTCTCACTGAGAAAGAAAAAACCTTTGCAGTACACAAAACACAGTTCTCCATCCTCCTGGAGAAGGAAAAACAGGCCAACCTGTTTGTTGTCTATCAAAATCTTTTATATCCTGTCACCTGCTGTCTGTGGCCAATCAGGGAAGATCTGTGAAGTTAGTGCCACTTTTATCCAGGTGGCATCAATTTACACTCATCTGCAGCTCAGGGTGCCCAATTGTACTTTGACAGAAATCAATTTAGCCTCTCAGGACCATAATCAAAATACATATTGTTACTGAAGTTGATAAACAAGTAAACATTCCCGTCTTTGGAAGAAACACATTACAGCTGAAAACAAACGACAAAGACAGTTTAAAGAGGAAGTGCACTCCTTTCTCTTAATGGATCAGGCAGGTCAAGGAATTAAAGTTCCCCTACAGAAAACCTGATTGTGCACAAAGACCAAACACCAGTGAACAAGAATTTCTCAAACATAAGTTCATGGTTGAAAGAAATGTTGATCAGAGGAGTAAGAGGAATGTGCACCTTTCTCTCAGCATACATTGACTCAACAAAATTACATATTGGGAATGTTGAACGTAGGCTGCATGACATCTGAATTCATTGTGCCTTTTTGTTCATGAGCTTTTCCGAAAGAGCTAATGCTGATATTGTTTTAGTCACAAATGTGGTATTGGGTATTTTGTATTGGGTAGTTAATGTGACATATAACTGCTTATATCATTTTGAGAAGAGACATACTGAAAAAAACCTGTATTTACAGACCAGTAGAATATTAAATTAGTATATTAAGTTATAATATTATTTAAAGTAGGAAGGGTATCAATTTGAATTTTTTAAACATGACATTACAATATTCTGCTCAGCGCAATACCTTTAATCCTTTGAAAAATTCCACGACTTGGAAATCAGCGGTCAAATTAGCAGCATGTGGTGAACTTGAGATGCTGAGATCTTTACTTTTATATTTCCTTAAATGGCTTCCAACGATTCCTCAATACTTCAGGGTGGATTTAAAGGGATTTTTTTAGATGGTTTAGAGTCCAAATTGAGTCTTAAATGGGGGCAAATGGATAGAGACATTTAAATTTTTAGCCTAAATCTAAAATTCTGGTCTATTGCTTCTTCAGTCTTACCAAACTTTTCCTGTAGATGTTTTTGTGTTATCTGTTAAATTGATTTTAGCTTTCACTTCACTGCAATGACAACTAATAATGTCATTTTCACTCGCTTTTATGTATTTGAAAAGTTCAGTGAATTACAGCTTTGATTCTCTGGCAAGCAGATTTCCCTGTTTTGTTTTTTTCTTTTCCTTAACCTTATGGTCTGTGCAGTGTCATTAATAATGTGAGCTGCCATCAACACATTAAAAGTGCTGAAAATCTTAAGTGCTTACACACTGTACACAAACTCCACTGCACTTCACAGGAGGTCCTGAATGTGTTCTGGCTTTAGTTAAAGTCTTAAAATTCTTCTGAAGATCACACACAAGAAAATCTCCTTTATTTCTTAGGTAACCCACATTTTTCTGCTTGTCATCTTGCACCTTTAACAAAACCATGATACAAGTATTTACATAAGCAGCGGTAGCTTTATTTCATTTTTTAAATTTTGAATTATGTGTAGATGCAGGCACATGGTGTTTAAATACAGAGTGTTTCTGTCTCTGTGCCTCTGCAGGTATTTAATATGCTTTAAGTGTGGATGTTTGTGTGCATGTCTTGAATTAGCCATGTACGTGTTTATGTGCTTGTCCGTCTGTTGACATGCAGAGTGCTTCACACGACATGTCAGAGGGAAGGTGTCCGCTGCTACGCAATCAGTATCGGCCCCTGCTCCTTTTCACTGTGGTCCGGCAAGTGAGACTGAACATGAGGCGCAGGGAATTGAGGTGCATTGATCTGTCCTCTGCAGCGTCTCCCTGGACTGGTGAAATCATTAACCTCGCTGGCACAGACACAGGAAGCAACAACAGAGTATCTTTGAGAGGTTAATTAAAAATAAAAGCACAAGGGGGAAGGGCAGGGGGTGTATTCACCAGGGAAAAGTGCACTGACTTCCAAATGAGCTCACTCCAATAGCTCAGTGGATATGTTTGTGGTCAGCGTAAGATGAAATAAAAGGAGTTTATTTACCTTTACGAAACAAACCAACCAGGTGGAAGCTGCTAAACAATAGCCTTTTTTCTTATAATTATAAACAATAGATGGAAATGACGTGAAAACCTGTTAAACATGCATGTTTAAAACCTTAAACTATTGAGGCATTGACTGGAACTGTGCCAAAAGTTAGGAGAGCTTACCTATGGAAGCCCAGTAGGCCTTACAGTGGGCATCAGACTGTGCCATCATAAATCTGCTGGGTCTTATGACTAGCAACACTGTCCTCTAACTTACCTGATTGTATGAAATAATGGACGTAGCCACCATGACATCACCCACTGGTTTGTGGACTCCTATTTGAAGCCTCGAGTTTGCCATTTTGGTTGGTGCCATCTTGGATTTTTGGAGCCAGTTGTGACCATGTTTGGACGAGAAGGTGGAGCTAACCCTAATGCTAGCTGCTAGTTTGGTTAGCACGGTGCATTTACAGCTATAGTTGACTGTAATGATGCTAATGCTAATTTTGCTTGTGAAAAATAAACTTGAAAGCATCGACACAAATGTCGCCTACCTGACAGCAAAACTGAATATCCAACTACAAGTAACTTTGATGAACTGAAAACACATTAAGGAGTCGTACACATGCTGCGTCTTTAACCACCTGGAAAACATGAGGTCGCACACTGGGCGCTACTCTTGTGCCGACTCTGTGCCTGCAAGGGTGCAGAGGCACATTGCATGTAAGGTTGCTAAGCGACCATAACCAGCACCATATCATGGCCTACGTACCAGAAACCCTGATGCAGAGCTGATCTTCTTCCAGGTGTTGTTTTGTAAGTGTGTATTAGACCAAAAATATTGTTTGTTGGACAGATGTAAAGCTAAGCTCTGCACTAAAATGATCAACTTCTCCATATTTACAGACTTTTATTTATGGAAGAAGGGAAGGATATCTGATGATCTCAGGGCGCAGCCATCTTGCCCTGAAAAATAGGTGCTTAGGAACATATGTGCACTGCGATGGTATCGCTCTGGGGTTTGAACGCACCTACACTGAAAATAATTTTGAGGGCGCAAAAAATGTGGCATGTGTACAGCCCCTAAAATAGCAACAGCTATGGCTACACCGATATTTCTGCAAATCTGGGAGTACGCCATGGTTACGTTGCCTAGCCAACTCCCATGGTAGTTACTTATCAATAGACAGCACCCACTTGTCACTCAAAGTGGCCACGCCCTTAATTGTGCATTATATTAAGCCTTAATAAAATAAGACCAAAACCATTTTCTTGGCACCAGGCTGTGAACATGTGTATTTCTGCTGCAAAGTCGGGCATTTTAACATGATGGGTCTGACCAGATTGACCTGCTCTTGGAGCCAGCCTCAAGTGGCCATTTGAGGAACTGCAGTTTTTGGCACTCCAACCCAAGCAACAATTAACAGAGCATTCACTCCACATCGCATTAGGCTAACTAGCATGCTAATAAAATATCAGGCTGACCAGCATGCGAGATAATGGAGTAAAGGTAAGTCAAAGAAGGGTATTTAAAAAGTTAAATAATGCAGGTATCGACTGTGAAAATAATGGATATAATATTCTGGTGACTTTTGTTTAACTTAAGAAAGTCCAGCATATAACCAAACTCTACAGTATTCAATGAGTTTCTGTAAGTGGTGCTCAGGTGTATAAAACTGTATATAACAAGATTATCCTAATATCTACACATACAGTAACTTCAAAATACAAGTAATAACATGGCCAGATGTTGTCCAATGAAATGCCGCAGGTGTGACAGCTTCAAGACAAACAGCGGCTGATGTTTGACTGTCAATAAGATGTCACATCAGCCTGTGTGATGAGGTTTGTGAGTCGCCATCGATAAGGCCGGCATCGAGAAACTTTAGACTATTTCAGCTCCTCGGGACAGTGACGCAAAGTGAACGGAACACTTTGGCAGACCTCGCCGACAGCGATGGCTCGAGCTCTGCCTGAATTCATACATTCTTTATGAATTTGTTATTGAAAAGTCTCATTATGTTCATCAAAGACATATTGGGACCAATGTTTCTTTACCCAATATTGCGTACAGTACAAGAGACATTATTTAAGAAGGCACTTCATTGGATTACATCCACACACAGCAATGAGTTGTTTTATTAGCTTGCTGCTGTTGTTTACAGCATAAATAGGTTAGGTGTTTGCGGCTGTGTGAAAATGTGATGTGGATCAACTTGATAGGCCGGTTGAGTGGTGTTATTGCAGTCTGCAGTCCCTGGGAACACTCGGGAAATGATGCTCCCCCTGTCAACGCTGCAAAGCCCCTCTGCTGCTGGATCTATGGGTAATTACTGGGACTCTGCTGACTCAGGACACACACAAACCCATATGAACACAGCAAAGCCCCTATACACGTGCATACAGCTCAATATCAATACAGACACATGGACAAGACTATGCCAAAATCTCTCACACATGCTGTAGACTTCAGGCTGCCACCAGGACAGATTATATTGCTCAGGCACAGACTGCAGATGGAACGATGGCAGAACTGCTGTTGATGTAGAATTTATCTTGTTGGTTGAATTAAAACACAGACATGATCATGTAGCATGTAATACATGGAGCAAATGATATCAGACTTTAAAGTAAAAAAAAAATGAATCATGTATTCATTCATAACCATGATATTCATGATTCACGGGGGGTAAACAGAGCAGCTAATTAGCTGATAGAAAAATAATTTTCAGGGAATAGACCACCATTTTTTAAGAGTCAAAACATCATTTTTAAGCCCATATTTATAAGCACCTGATTCATTTTGAGTCAGAGCTGTACCCAGTCCTCTCAGAGTCATTACTTCATCGAAGTGGAACAAACAGTCATGACAATATGGAAGATCTTAGAGGCAAGTGAGAAAAAAATCTGGTGTATGATTTTCCAAGTGTGATCTAAATTGCTTTCTCTTCTGTATTGATGACTGAAGCACAGGTAAAAAAGGTTTTGCCATAGTTTTTTTCCCCCATCAGTGAACCAGGTGGGGGAAAATGTTTTGCCAGGTTAAAAGAAAAAACAAAAGTTCTGCCAGGTTAAAAGAAAAAGGTTTGTCAGGATCATTTTTCTGAGTCACTTTTTTCATCTGTAAAAGAAAGTTGGGAAAAAAGCTTTGACAGGTGATTTTTTATTTTAGAAATATAACGGCTAAATTCAGTATAGCTAAGGCTAACGGCAGATCAGCGATGATTAAGATACATTTTGATCCAAAATAAAGACATGATAATATAGTATTGTATGTCTCTGTGATTTGAGTGCATAGAGAAATTAAACTTAAAAAACATGAATGCTTTTATTCCTATTTAGAAAATGGGCGAGTGCACTTCAGCCTCTTGTGGCTGAAATGAGTATTACAACATCAACACACTTTGAAAAATGAAAAAGCAAAAACTATTACCTGCCAAAACTTTTTCACCCCGTTTGTTTTCACAGATGAAACTTAGAAAAATAAAATTGGCAAAACTTTTTTTTCTCCATGTGTTTCACAGATGGAACAAACATGTAAGGAATTTAACAGATTATCCCTGCAAAACCTTTTTCACTCATTTTTCAGTCATAAACACAGAAAAACAATTTAGATCAACAGATGTTTGTTTTTCTTACTTGCCTCTCAGAGCTTCCACATTACATAGATATTGATAGAATCAAAAGAGTTTACTCTTCGGATAAAAAAAAAGCTGTTTAAAACAAATTTCCACACGTCTAGAAGTCATTTTCTTATGTGTCTAAAATATTACAGTTAAAAGACATCTGAACTCCAACATGAACTTCTAGATGCTAATACTGCATCACTTGTAATGGTGCAGATGCATCAAAATGTCAACAACTCTGAGCTGTAATATTGAGCCCAGGTGTGACTAACTCTTCGTATGCCAGTGAGTCAAATATCAAAACAATTTTTGAGAGAACCAAAGCTCAGGATGCTCAATCAATATCCCTGGATTCCCTGGAACAATGACTCCTATATTTACTGAAATACAGATATTCGCTACCTTGCTGTGAGTTCTTAACAATGTGAAATAGCGTAAAACCTTTTTTTTCACTGTGTCAGAGAACATGCACACTACAGCTCATATGCCAAATGATGGCATTTATTAGCTGCCCAATCCTATTCTGAAAATAACCTGCTGTATGGCATGCAAGTGAGGACAAAGATCCTAAATCCTGCAAACAGAAAGGGGAAAACCGAGCAGAACAGCCATGGGTTTTAAGTATTAATCCACATTTGTCTTTGTCCTTGTGGGAAACACTTGTACATCATTTTGGCCCTAAAGTCACAGCCCAAATGTGTAGTCTACAATTAGCAGAATACTAAAGGTGCACATAACTTGTAAGGGTATTTAAAAATGTAGGGTCAACTAGTCTGACTATACAGGCTAAAAACTGACTATACAGCCTGGACACTTAATTCCTCATTGCCTTTTGCTTTTTGAGTTATAAACCTTTCTTACCTTTGACTTCACTAACAAAACCTTAACCCAAATGATAACATCGGTTCTGTGTTCACAAGCTCTGCCTGTGAGGAATGAAAGGATATCCCACATTTCTCTGGTGATAATCTTTCGGATTTGAGATAACAGATTCACCAACATCCATGGCAACCACCCACGGGACCTCATGATGTTTCAGTAAGAGAAAAGCCTATCCCTTTTCTGAGATGAAATAATTCCCAGGTTTATTAGCCTCTGGAAATTGGCTTCAGTGGGAGGCGGAAAAACAAATCATTTGAATACATACCCGGGTGTCCTAATGTTCATTTCAATGCTGTCACTTAGAAGGGGGGAGGGAGGAGGGACAGATCGAGCGCATTGTGCTGCTGACAGGATTGGCTTTGTGTGTGATGAATGGGGCTGTCACAGACGGTGACAGGTTTGTGTTCAATACATGTGGATGTACAATACGCTCTGCATCCCGTGACAAGCTGGGAGGCTTTTTGTCCCGATAATCTCCATATCGTTTCATCTCCGGCTGCTTATGGCGGATGTGGTCACTGAGGGGTGTGCCATGGCCGCTGCACACAGACTGTCGATCCTCTAGACGCAAAAATGGGACACAAAGTTGACTGATGTGTTCAAGATTTTTTTCCTTATCATTCTCAAAGTCATGGAGAGTTTGTGGAAAATACAGATTGGAGTTTCTGCCTCTACAAACATTTCTTAGGCCCTGTTCACAAGTGACACTAAAATGTATCTGATGTGATCTAAACACAAATATAAACAGCCCCTAAATACAGGTTACAATTACCCAAAATACATAAAGGATGCCACTAAATGAGCCACCAGTAGACGTACAAACATACAAATGTGGAAACATATACATTGGTGCATATTTTAAATAATGAGGACCACAAAAAAGAATTTGTGATACACAAATGATCAAGTTAATTAAATTTTTAGGCAAAATTCTGCCTGGATTTTCACAGATAAAATTAAACATAAGACGGGAAGCCAAATCCTGTCTGACTGTTCACTGCTTAATATCCACATCTGCACTCAAACTGCACGAAAGCAGAAAAAGTTAACAACCTGAGTGTGTTTTTTTAACACATAATTAGTTAAGTTGCAGACATGCTCTGCAAAGTGGGATCATCATTATCATATATTTTCATTAACATGTGATGTTAGTGGTCCAGCAGTCTGTCTAACTAACACACCCGCTGTAGATACCTAGAGGCAACTGAGCCTAGTTTAAACATGAAAGATGAGCCAAGCCACGATCTGTGTTTCCACTTTTAAACAAGAGCATTAGGACTCATAACATTATTGTAGTTTCCTCCTCTCTCTTCCTGCCTCCTCCACTTGGTTTTAGTCTGATACAAAACTGAAGTTCCTCGGCGCTGCTGATTTATGTGTCACCCAACCAATAAGACTCTTAGAGTGGCTCCTCCTACAGAGAGATTTACAGGAATAAAAGGAAAGAAAAACAGAGCGCAGTGACTCAGTGTCTATTTTGTTCATGTGTTAACAGTCAACTTCAGAATGATTACCATTGTTGGCAGTATAATGGAGAGTTTAGGTAAGTTAGCATAACTTTGGTTTAGTTGTACATTCTTGCAACTTGTTGACTAAAACACACGCACAGTCGTGTTTCCAACCCTTCAAATGACATGACATTGACATAGAGGTTCTCATTCTGAAGTCGTCAAATACTGTGCTTGGTCAGTGGTTTTCATGTCAGACACTGGCGAGGAAAGACAACACCGGTGCATAATGCTGCCAGATGGTGTCAGTTTAAAACGCCACCAGAAAGCAACGCAAGAAGCTGGAAAGTCTCTGTTTTATTGGTGGATGGATGCAACAAACACCAGACTTTCTCTCCCTGTGTGGGCGTTAGCTTTTCATATCAATGTTGAGGCAAACCATGGTCATTTTTTAAACCTAACCGTGTGTGTTTGTCGCACGAGGACATAAACGTGAATAGGAGGTATTTTACCGACGTTCTAAGTTTATTTTGAAAAAGACTGTTTCCATCTAACGTGCAGACACGGTACATTTCCTGTGGACGTGTATTTTGAAAAGGCACAAAGCATGTAGTTAATTGTCTGAGAACGTCAACAACAGATGCACCCAGGATACCGAACACATCAACCGTCCACTGAACAAGCAACGATATGTGATGAGTTGGGAGTGAGAATGTGTTGTCATTTCCTGGAGACTTACCCTAACCCAACCCATATCCACTACTTCCTTAACCTTAAGCTAAACTTACATAACTTTACATTACTTACATTACTTTTGGGGGACTGTTTTGTCCCCAAAAGGAGGGCGTGTCCCCAAAGTGTGACTGTGTAAACAGATAAATGTCCCCACAATGTAAGTAATACATGTACACAAACACACACACACACACACACACACACACACACACACACACAAGAGAATTACAGTAAAACTAAGCTGATCCACAATTCTTTGTTCCGGTGAGTCAAAATTCAAAACAATGACATAAACAACAACAAAACCAATACGACCAGCAATTCCACAACTGGGATGCACATTATAACCTCGGTGATGACAGCAACGACATGGAAAATATGGTAAGAACATAATAACATACGTACAATGAAACGCAGGAGAAGGAGAAATTTATTAAAATGGCTCTGCTGCAGGAAATAAAATCATAGAGGAAGTGACTGGGTCTGAGCGGGAGGGTGAATGCATGCATGTCTGTCTCTCTACAATTTGTATTTATGCAGGCAGACAGTGTTAAATGGAACAGGGAGGAGGGTGAACTTTTGAGAGTTACTGTGGAAAATAAACCGTCAGTTTATCACACGGCCAGAAAATCTATTTAAAATCTATAGGTTTGTCTGGAAATTGACGGTCAAAAAACAGTGAGAAAATTCAGATATTGATTAATGATTGTTGCCGATGTTTCTCATGAGCTTGGCAGTAAATTATTAACACTGGATGGGATTCTTGTTCAGCTCCTAGAATACAAAAGAGACCGGTTTGGCTGTTAGTTTAAGAGTCCGGCTCTGTCTTGATGCTGATTTGGAAAGTAAATATAAAGCACACACACAAAAGCTTTTGAGTTTTTCTCTATGGATTCATTGCTCATGGTTGCGATGGAGAGTGAGCCTATTCTTAATATTTATGAACTACTGCAGCGGGGTAAATCATGGACACAGATCGGGCCAAGACCTTGGTTAGTATTTTCACTCCCTTAATATTTATGCTTCCCCGACATTTTTTTCCTATTGCTATTTTTCCTGTTTTCCTGTCCATTAAAATATCTCAACCTTAGAAACGAGGGACGCCAAAATAAAGTATGAGAATGTTCTCCTGTGTTAGAAGAGTTTTATCAAACAGAAAAAAAGGTTTATGGTAGTTAACTGAAGTCAATAAATCGTTAAATATCATAACTTTTTTCCAGTAGTAAATGCCTGACTGTTTAAAGGTCTGTTAAGTTTTATCTTTTAAAGTAAGATTTGTTGTGAAGTGATTGAACTGTCATGGTGGAATTTGGTGAGATGGGTCTCTTGAAATCCTTTTTTGCTCCTGAAACTATTTGCCTGTTTCACAAGGAATAAGTATTATCACAAGAACTCCAGCATCTAAATCTGGAGGGTTTTTCCCTAGAAGCTTCTGACGTTAGCATGACTCAAAGAAAAGGCAGGTTTTACCATCTGGCCCCTGGTGTTACTTTGATCTTTCTACGCATTATCACTATTTAAGTATTTCAGAAAGAAAGGAATTTCTTCCCAGAGGAGCAACTTCAATCTGAATCTTCTGTGGAAAAAAACAGAAGGAAATAATAATGATTTAACCGCTGGCTAAAAGCATCCAAACATGTTCCAGTAAGTACTGTGCTGCACCTCAGCTGTGATACACAGAGTTTAATAGCTTATATTTCACCCATGTGGACACATTCATTATTCCATGAAGCCCGTCGTAATTGGGCCAAATAGCAGTGTGTTTGCCAATAATTCTTAATGTTTGTTTTATCCTGCTGAGGGGAGAGGTGCTTTCTGCATCATGACAATCCATATTTCACATTAGGTCTTAATCACAGAGAGGTATAATGCGTTTACTTTCAAAATGATTAAAACCTCTGGCAGTCGTGTTGTCCTGTGTGAGTATCTCCGTCCATGTGGTCGGTCCAAGTAGGCAAAACAAACACCAGGAGTTACAACTAATCATTTTTACACCTGTTGCTCTCTGCTGGACGTCTAATCTGAGGTGAACCAATCCTCAGTCTGGAGTTATTAATGATCCTCACTGTGTAGTTGTAGTTTTCAACTCTTTAAAAGTCTTTTAAAAGCATCAAACATACGTTGCCATAGTATTTGTGTGTATGCACAATAGCTTCTATAACGTGTTATCACTCGTATCATGACAAAAGACAACAGAAATAAGACAAAATAAACAGGTAGCTTTCTGTACTGTCTACCAACAGTTTCTTTTCCCTTTTCTTTTGGAGGTAGATCGTCTTCGCTGGTGCTTTGCTGTAATTTCCTCCGTACAACAAAGTGATCCATTGTCCCACTCACAGCCTTCTCCATTTAAATGTTATCATCCCTCACTCCCCTACTATCACGCACTTTACATGCAGGTAATAAGAGTTATGATGAAGTTTGGCGGAGTGATATATACGATATGAGATGCAACTCTTGTTGTCGATTTTCAGTTGTCCTACGTTCATTCTTGGGAGATTAAAGTGGAACAAGTCACTCTGAGAATCCGTCCCCGTGCTCTTACTTGACCCACAGCCCTTTGATAGATAGTTCAGTCACTAGTAAGTTCATAGATAAGACAGGAGGAAGAAACCTGTCTTACATTAGGAAATGGGCGCGTACAACATATTGATACAGTCAGTTAAAAATTCATTCCTAACTTTTTGTATAGGCCCAGTTGAATATTGCAATAATAATGTGTGGTAATCACAAAATCCCACGGCACACCTGGTTTGGCGTCACGGCACACTATTTGGGAACGACTAGTTTTAAGGTTATGTCATAATGAGAAATAAATCATTCATTTTCTGTATCATCTATAAATAATTAATAAGAGAAGTTATAACTGTTGATAAATACGTTAATGAACACTTTAAATGTCATTATGTTTGCGTTTAGTGGAAAATTCTGGGTGTGCCAAATTATGAGCAGAAGAAAATGTGAAACCTAAATACACAATATGGAAAATATCAACCCAATCACCAAAATATGTCCATACCTTTCCTAAATGTATGTATTTAACGAATATGTTATTTTTTGTTTTGTTGTTTAGGAACAAAACCCAATTGGTTAGGGTTAGGTTAAGAAATGTACAAATGTAAAATATCCATGGTTTGTGTAAACATGAAGTGCTAGCATTTTCCTCTGGTGACTGGGTTAGAAATATATAATGCATAATGGAAGTAAATTTCTGTGAGAAAAGCAGGCAGATCATCAAAGAGAATCTGCAGAATTATTGGCCTCATACACACAGAGACATAGCATAAAATTCATAAAAATGGAAAGTGTGATGGTGAGATTAATTGCCCGAACATGGCCAATCATACGCTGCCAAAAACACAAAGTGAGTATGATTACAACATATATATTAGACTCTGAAACAATTGTAATTTCTATATGGTTTCCATTCATTAATCTCCTGATACTGAGCTGCACATAATTCTCTGATCCAACTGTGTTTTGTTAAACATGCTTAAAAAAATAGTCCACACACCAGCGAAACAACATTTCTACAAGCAGACGAGGATGAACACTCATCACCAAGTGTCTAAATTCTGGAAGTTTCCCACCACGGCCCTGTCCTCTGAATATTGACAGGTAAAGTATACACTGCGCCTTCACCTTTAACCTCAACTTTAAATAGAAGATAACATGAACTCAATCACCAGCGTCCCCATGGGGATCGTTCGGTAATAATCAAGAACAAAAGGATGATGCAATGACCACAGTCACATCTATAATGTACTGTGGAAATTACCTCATATCCTGATTAAAGGTCATATAAGATTATATGTGTCGTACATTTTTCTCAGTGCTTGGAAAGTGATAATCTGCAAACAGATCCACCACTTACTTAAAACAACCAGCAGTAAATGCTGTACAGTACAGTTTTGAAGGTGAATACCAGCACTGTTGTATGCTTATGTGTAATATCTTTATGGGTGACAAACCACATTTTCTTTTAGGTGATTATATTTGGCGGAGTTAGAGAATTCATTCAAACAATTATCCACTTAAATCCAGATTTATTATATGTATAGTTTTGGCAGAAAGCAGAATGACTAAAAACAGCTTCTAAAAGGGAAGGACTACTTGATCTAAACACCCCTGTTGAATCTTAAAACTCCATTGAATGGACGTTACCAGTGGTTATCAACCTCATAGATAAGGGTTAGATAGATAAGGTATCATCGGCCTGCTACAGATGATACGAAACAGTCACAGTTTTGCAAGGTTTAACTTTCATTTTCGTTAGGTTTAGGCACCACTACATGGTTAGGTTTAGGAAAGATTGTGATTTGGGTTAACATAAGTTTGTTAATTATGTCAAGTGACATGACGTGACGTTACGTGACATAATTCAGTGCAATGTAATGTAACATATCATGAGACAAACTTACGTACATCAGTTAAAATAACACTGACTTTTGGTTTTACACAGGACACAAACAACAGTCTCCTGGGTGAAAGTCTTGTGTTTGTTTGACACATCCACCACCTTGATTTCCAGTGTGTGCGGCAACACATTCTCAACCTCGTCACACATCAGCGTTTGGTCGTGTACTTTCAATTTTCAGCAACATTTCCGTTTTCACAGGAAATGCACAGTTTACATACAGTCTCTTTCAAAATAAAGGCACTATGTTGGTACGTACCTTCAACAACAAATGCACATGGCTGAGTACGGGAAGTGAACCCCATCATCCTGGGTGAAAGTCGTTGGTGCTGGACTCATCCTCCACTCCTCACACTCACCCATCCCAGACTTCTGCCGTCATAACTTTTGCTGTTGTCCAGCTGCGTTTCCTCGTGACGCTGCCGGGCGCCGTTATGACAATCAGCTGCGTATCATTGCCAACGTGAAACAACGGCTCTCATTGGTATCTGACGGCTGAAGTCACTGACTAAGCAGCAGTTTTCGACAATTTTGGAGTGAGACTGGGTTGTATGCCGACGTTGTCACTCTTTATGTCACCTGACTTCCTCCTTTGCTTCCATCATAATTATTACATCATCAGAAGTCGCCTCCTGACCATAAAAGCACCACACTACTTCAAATCTATGTGGCTGATAACCACTGATAATGCCCATTGAGTGATAACATTTGAAGCAGATTAATAAAAGACTGAGAAAGATTATCAAGTATAAAATGTGTGTTTATTTCCATTTTGGGCTTTTTGTCTGCAGCTGTGTTGAGGAAGAGACCTCTGTCATCATGGAAACACACGCCTTACATTTAATAATGGCGGCAAACACAATAGATATGGGTATGAATCCTGTAATCTTGTTTTCTGCAAGCATGGTCAAGTTTCTGCTTACGCACTTTGTTGTGGTTGGAATGCTCGAAAACAGAACCTCTGCACCGAATGACTTCAGAATATTAATGTGACTTTAAGTGAAAGCACTCCTTGTGTTCTTCATGTGACTCAATTAAGCATCATAAGTCTTACTGTGTGTGTGTGTTGTACGAGTTGTGTGTGTTATTACCTTTTGTGGAATTGCTAAACTTCCCAAAACATGACACACACAAGAGCAGGAGATATAACACCGCGGCCCTGCAAAGTTCTGCCTCTCAGCGCTGGATGTGTACTTATCCTAAATATTGTTTGACCTTCCCAGTGCCTGGCTATTACTCTCCTGTGAGTCCCCATCACCTCTGCTGACTCCCTCCTCTTTTTTTTCCACAGATGGATTTTTTGTTGCATTAATCCCACAGATCAGGTGGGTTTTGTCAACGTGTTAAACTTTAATACTTTGGGTCATTTATCTTTACGGCCAAACCCGAGGTCTGTCAGCGACCAGACAAGCTATTTCCTCATTTGGTTTGGGAGCAAAGTGGCGCAGGAGAGAGCAAAGGGGGAGGAGGGGGTGGTGGCGGTGATGGTGGTGATGGAGTGGAGTGGAGTGGATTGGGTTGGGGGGGTTTTCTGCTCACCATTTAATGAAATCCTGATGTGAGGAGGGAGAGGAAGACTGGGTAGAGGGGTAGAGGGGTGATCTTGGAGGTCGAGGCGCCACACCATCTAAAGAAAACGACGCCCCTCCAGAGAGGTGGCTTCACTTATTCATTTATGTTTTTCTTGTTTGGAGGAGCTCGTAAAGAGAACTTCGACGATCAGCCCCTCATTACGTACGTTCGGACGCTGCATCAGGGACCCGCCGGGCGCCCAAGTGGACAAGGATAGAATTGCAAGTGATTAATTTGTTGAAAGCTCCCCTGGAACGCGGTGTGCTCTCACAAGCATTTGTCTTCATTTGCCAAGATATGTACAGTGACATGAGAAGATGGGCCTTCGGAGCCCTGAGTGGAGGGTTTTTTCCTCTCATTTCAGAAACCAACAGTTCAGGCTTTAGTCAAACATCCTGTATATGTTAGTTGTTGCTTGTACATTGTCTTACTGCTGGAAAACATTTTCTCGGTTCATTTAACAGCTAAAACCGTGGAACGAATGGACAAATAATGAGTGTCATAATGCTCGTACATACATTTAGTTTTGTTGCCTGCACAGAAGCAAGTAAAATGTCAGTGCTGTATTTCACTGGTTTAATTGTAACATATAAATACAAATCTGTCAGTGACTCATAAAGAGTGAGAGAAAGAGACCTTGTGATAAGTCTGTGTGTAACAAAACCTTGATTTACCTGCAATAATACACTCACATATATATAAACATGAATTAAATTTGTAGGACCTGAAATTGGAAACAACAAAGTGAGACTTTTCTACATTATTACTCTATATGGGGGATTGTATTGAGCACCAGAAGTGTGAGCTTTGCCCAAACAATGACAGCAGCAGTTCTCAAGCAGTTTCAAAACCTGAAAACTCTTCGGCTTTGCTCTGCACTTCGGCCTGTTGAGCATGAAGCTGTGGTTGTTTGATCACAGAGCAACTCAGCAAGAGACTCCCATCAACATTTATAAATAGACCTGGTCACGTGCACTCTGTATCTTGGTGTGTATGTCTGTGTGTAGCCAATATGATGAAGACGAAATACTGAATTTAAGGCTGGTCAGTGAAATTTATCTCATAAAAGACTGTGAAATAATTCCCAGTAAAGATTGCTTGTTACGTTTGATTGCTGTCTTGACATTGACTTGCACTCCCGATTAGTGCACTGCAATTTTAATGCTTGGAAATAACAAAAAAAGATAGTTTTACTAATTTAAAGCTCAGTTCACTCACTTGAATACTGAGCATGCATCGAGACATTGTTTTTCACTTCCTGTTTCAAACCTAAAGCAAAGCATCATACTATAATGTTCAGAGGAATGAAAATATGGAATAGTCTGCTGTCAGACGTTACACATTTAACAAGTAAAACTGTTTTTAGAAGGGGTTAAAGAAATACCTGTTGGCACAGAACACAAGCCCCTCTCCAAATAAGACACATTTTGTCACGTAATATCTGACTATATGATCATTAATGGGGAATTGTTTGTCATTTTATTTTCTCAGTCACTGTAAATGATGTTTTTAGTAGTACAGCTATTATTTCAAATGTTTTACTGACTGTCTAGATGTAGTGTGGGTACTTTGTGTCGTTGCTGTAATAATTGTTGTCATTATTGTTGATGTATTTTTTTGTTGTTGTTGTAGTTTGCATGTTTTCTTTTGTGTTTTGTTCCCATTTGCCTTGGATTTTAAATAACATATTTGTCCTACATGATGATGTAAATTTTACTCGTGTGGACCCCAGGAAGAGTCGTTGCTACCTTGGTGGTGGCTAATGGAGATCCAGATAAACAAATGAATAATTCAAGATCCAAATACAAACAAAATGGTCGCTCCACAGCCAAAAAACAATGTATATATGTTTACTTATGCTGCAAAATGTTTGCTTGCGTTAATGTTCGCTAAGATTTAAGTAAAAAGACCCTAATCACTCAAGAAACACACAAAACCCTTATTTTACATTCATACCTTAACCCCCTCGGTTATTAATACAGGTATACCTTTAATGTACAAGGTCATTATTAACTAATGAAGAATAAAAGAGGCTCTGTCAATATGTCCCACAAGGTAACGCAACCCACAACCCTGAGCAAGGAAAATTATTATTTTTAATTAGAACAATATTAGTGTTGGGACATTTTAGTTGCTCTTTTTGGACAAGCTGCCTTTGGGCAACAAATGACACACACACACACACACACACACACACACACAGACATTGACGATATAAATCTAATGTCTGGTATCAGATTCCACGCTCTGCACCTCCAGTCACTGGGCTAATTACACAGTAATGAAGCTAATCAAGAGTCAAACAAGAGAAACATTCAGACCTAATGCTGCTGTAATCCTGCTTAAAGCCTCCACATATCCTTCTTTATGATCTTAAATGGGCCCCGGTGGGCCATTAGAGAGCAACGAGGACAACCACAGTCCTCTCCCTGGAGACTGGGGGTGGTGGTGGTGTGTGTGTGTGTGTGTGTGCACTCAGGCCGTGGAGCACAATGAAGCTGCAGAGGTCGACTGTAGCTTTGTGTTCAGAAGGTGTAAGGGCTTGGAGGCAGTTTGGTCTCGTTTAAATGAGGATCACTGCAGCCTTGCTGGGAATCCAGATGGTTAGGTACATGTCAGAGGAGATGAGTGGGGCTAGAATATAATAAAATCTGTTCTCTACAGAACGAGTTTATTCACTTCATCTGTGTATGACGGAAGCAGGTGTGTGAAGTTTATAGTGCATGTGCTCCGATCTCTGTATCAGCCATTATTATAACAGCAGCACCTGGTTCACTGTATGTCTGTGACCCAACAAATATACACAGATGTAGAATACAGGAATGACTGTAGTTTGCTATATAGTAGTAACAGGAAAGGATACAAGTGTGCAGACAGATGTCAGTCGAGCTGTGCAAGGCTGCTGCCAACTTTGTTTCTTTCAGTTCTGACTTTTTACCTGAACTGTTGTGCTTGACATTTCTTATGATCTGTTAATATTTAATTTTTTTTTTTTTTTTGCACTCTGACTGAATCTTCCTCATTTTTTAAGTGTGTTGCATTGTGGGACAGCAGTGTTCAGCAACACCACATTCAAAAATCAAGTGATTCTTGCATGCAGGCTATAAGTTAAGTGCTCTTTGTTGTGTTATGTTTGACGTGAACAAGTTAAAAAGCAATCTGAAGTAGAATTCTCTTGGAGCATATAAATAATGATAATAATAATAATAATATAATGCATAATGGTCAAGGTTTTCATTCAGAGCTGAAGTGACTGCTCAATTAACCAAAAGTCAACCAGCAATTGTGATAATCTAATAATTATTTCAGGTATTTTTCAAGCAAAAACACAAAGTATTCACTGGATGCAGCTTCTTAAATGTGAAGAATTGTTGCATTTTTTGTCATATGTGATATTAAATTGAACATTTGGTCGATTTGAAAATGTCACTCTTGCTATTTTTGACATTTTATAGACAAAAATTGATCAGTCAAGAAAATAATCAGCAGATAAATCGATAAAAAAATAATTTGTTGCAGCTTTGGTGCCATTTGGTTGAGGCAATGTTTGGGTACTAATATACACAGCAGAGAGCTTATTGCTTCACAAAAATCAAATATAAAACAGGCTGCTCTAAAATGTATATCAGCAGCAGCAGCAGCTCCTGCACCAACATCTTCTCTAAGCTGTTAGTCTGACGGGCTGCATGTCTGTTACTGCTCAAACAATAACATCCTATCAATCATCAGTAATTGCTCCACACACACTCTCTCTCCAGAAATCCAATCACCGCCAGCTCCTGACTTAACACATGAAGACCAGAGTGTGAAAGCTACTGAAACAAAAGAAACACTGAGGATAATAAATGATGCAATGGAATGCACCGGATGGAGACTGATGGCCAATGAGATCGGACGACGTCACCTGCGTCACCTCCAAACTGAGGAGATGAACACCTGAGCGTCTCAACCGACGTCAAACTGTAACGGTGCGTTTGAGGACTGCTTGGAAAAAAACACCCTGCACGAGTGACACCAAGCACCAACACTGACTGAACCGAGCGTGATTTGATATTGGCTTGATAATACACACACACACACACACACACACACACACACACACACACACACACACACACACACACACACACACACACACACACACCCTGGACAGAGCAGGTGTGATCATAGGGTTGCCGTGCCCTCACCATTACGCACAAAAAATACAGCATATGAGTAAATCTTTTTTCAGTAAAATACATATCCCCTGAAAAGGCCTGTGTGTTCTTATATATTTATTTTTGTATTGTTGTTTTTATTATTAAGCATCAAGCCTTTCTGCCCCTTACAATAATAATATTTTGATTATATTTACTCCAATATCCCTGAAAGAAATTTTCACGTTTTGACTAGAAGCCACGTGTGCCAATTACAAGTGCCGTGGAGCCTCATCAACACACACACACACACACCTTGATCAGGCCCTTTCAGTGAGCCGCACAGAGTGTGTTTTACAGTGGAAACAGGGCCGGTTAAGAATGGAAACAAACACACCCACAGCGCCCTGGGCAGCCTTCTCCTGTATCATGTTATACTGAGAGGCGTTTACAGCTGTTTTGTTTCATAATACAGGGCGACACGCTGCGCTGTGAGAGCTGCCTCTTTACAACAGCACTGGAGACAAAGACGCAGCCTGTACGGCCTTTACGCACGAAGCAGATAATAATTAACCCAAAAATAAATTAGTCTTTTTTCAAGGATAAAATTACGGTATATTTCCCAATAAAATCACCCCTAAAAGATCTGAGAGGAAGAGAAAGAATTCACGGCACGAATGCTGATTTTATTGTGACCTTATTCAACTCTGTATTATTTTTGTCTCCTATTAAACTTGTCATGTTTATGGAGATGTATTTTGGGTGTTGTATGGCGACCTTTAAGATTATTTTATTGTATTTTGTCCTTTGTATTATTTGCAGTAATATATTCTTATTAATATCCCTTTAAAGACTTTTTTATTCAAAGATTTTACTGATTATTTTTCGAGAGGATTTTTAGAGAATTATTACCAATAAAAGAAAGAGAATCTTGCTCTTAAATAAAAATGATTGCACACATCACTTTTTGCGCTTTAGTCTTGCACTAAACATGTTAAAAATAATCGAAATCGAAAAATACAACGCATAAAAATGAATCTTATTTCGCTCCAAACTTTTATTCTGAGCAAACACACCTGGGTCGCAGCGACAGGCAGCTTCACAGCAGAGCAGAGATGAGCGGTAACGCGCCGCAGCACTGTAACAAATTACATTTTTCAGGATTATTATTGCAGTTGTTGCATTTGTCATCACCTCCTTCCAGTCTCAGATGGAGGCTGAAGTGGATATTTTCCCTGATATTCGCTCTGGACCGCTCTGAATTAATTTGGTGATTAATGACAGAATGGCTGACCTTTACCGGGTGGGAGTTTTCCCACTGCTTTGATTTTATCGAGCCAAAGGATGACACGAACACCGCACATTTGCCCCTCCTGATTATTAAGAGGACCAGTGATTTTTAAATGGAAGAGAAGCCGAAATGGTGAGGTGCTGTTTGATGAATTGCTCCACAGAAAGACTGAAATCTAATAATATTCTCTTGAAGTGACTCCGTGTAACGCACTACTTTTTGGAGCACGGAGCCTGGCACTGATAGGAGGTCAAAGCGAAGCGGATCATCCAATTAAATCCCTCAAGAGCTGATGATTGATGATGTCAGCTGCTCTGCTTCTAATTAACGTTTAAATTAAGGCAAAGGGAGGAAAAAAAAACTTTCTGACCATCGCTGCTTCACTTCAGACCTTAAAGCCCATTGGACCGTTGTTTGGGGAGGTCTTAGAGGCGATTCACGCTTAAACTAAATTTGAGGTTAATAATCTGCAGCAGCGTGGCTCCAGATGGTCTGCAGGGCTCGGTACACTTTTATCGTTCTGGACATTAAATTTGTAGGATTAACAGTAAAATAAAATCAGCAGGTTTTCATAATCACACATGACCCCGGTGTGGATGAGAGAGGCCTGCAGGGATAATGTGAAATTATCCAGAGCTAGTGCAAAGATTATTTTATCCTCTATTAGATCAAACATTTAGTTAATAGTTTAAAAATATATCAGAGTAGAATCATCTCTGCATTTCTGTCAAATTAAAGTAATTTATTTTCATTTAAAAAAATGTTTCTTTTATTTGTGTGTAAAATGTGCAAAAATAAAATAAGTGTATGCCTGTTATAGTTTGCAGTGCAACCCCCTTTTATATTTCAAACTACTTTTGAATCCACGTGTCAAGGTAAATCACAATCACCTTGATATTAATATCCTCTCAGGCCAGCCGAGTTATTCAGCTACCTGCAACTTTCCTCAAAACGATGCATGTTTCCGCCCAAATTCCCAAACTCAATTTATCCCCCACGAACTCCTGCTCGTTATGGAGAAATATATATTCAAAGCAGCCACAAAGGGTGGACCTCCAAGGTAGCTAATAGAATTTCCTGCTGTTTTATAACTCTGTCCCTAAACCAATGTCACCATATGCTCCTGTTGGCACAAGACTCTCCGCAGTGGCTTCCTGGGCGGCAGGCTTCATCCAAATGGGTCAGAATAATCTGATTGTTCAGGAAAAGGAAAAAAACACGAGTGATTCCCCAGCATTTGTTTTATTCAGGCTCTGGTTTGTATCAGAGGTTTGTGCATGGGTTATAATTTAGAGCTAAATTTAGAGCTTTTATTGATGTCAGACGAGGGTAAAATATCGCTTTCTTTCCCATAATTGCACAATCTATATTTCGTTCTGCCCGCAGGTTATAAGCGATCTCTAAAATGCATTTAAACGAATAAAGAAGCGAAAACAAGCCAAATGTGTTAAATGTGACAAGCCTTAAATAAAACAAGGCGTGTTTCCTCTGAGCAGACGTACCTGCTGCTCTCCTCGGCGTCCAGCTCGTCCCCGTTTTCTCTCTCTTTACACCTTAAACCCCCATCAGTAAAAATCACATTTCTCCGTCCTCAGACTCTGAGCAACAGCACGGCGTCACCTTTATTATCCGCTTGTTTCACGCTACTCTGGATTTTATCCGCGGGGTCACATTGACACGCGGGTGATATAGCAAGGAAAAAAAAAAAATAAGATCATAGATAAACAGCAGAAAAAAAATAGATGAACAAACTCAACAATGAAACTTTGTGATTTTCTGTCTTTTCTCTTTTTCTTTGTGATTTTTTTTAATCTTTATAATGTGTATCTTCAGTCTCATTTGAAACCTTTTAAATATCTCCAGGTTTTAAGGTAATATAGAAAATATATACGCATCTTGCTGCCATCATTTTTAAAAAATATATATGTTTAGTTTCAGATTAGAAGCAGGCTGCACAAAGAAAAATAAAGTCCATCACCTGTCATGTTGAACAATGGGTTAACCTGAGCAGCTTCTGTTTACTTGTAGGCAAATCATTTTAATAGACTTCACAATCAGCTCCGTGGATGTGCTCATCGTGGCTATTTTAAGCAAAATTCCCGTACAGCACAGTGCCCAATTCGCACATTACGCATAACGCTCTGTGCGTAATTACGCACGAAAATGACTAAATGAATATCACGGCTGGAGACCATTGTTGGCTCGGTGTTCCTCCAAACTTTTCCATAATGCAAAGATGCTGGTGGCAGTATTTTAACGGCCATCAACTCTCCCTTTCTAGCAGAGCACACCAGCAGAGGGAAACAGATGCATAAACATTCAGGGCATCTTTCTCCTCGGCAGCAACAGACTCCTCCTCTCCCCCACGTCCAATTAGTTATTATGGTCCGGCCCTTTAAGACGCAGCAGCGGGTCAGCAAGTAGTGTAGTGTTTCTCTAATTGAACTTCGCCCAATCAACAATAACTCGTTAGCAGTCGCTTTCTTTTTCTTGCTGCTTGAGACAGCTTTTTTCCCCTTGCAGGGATTCACCCCCTCCAGTCTGTTACTTCCTAAAGATCTACATGGAGCTTGGCAGAGGAACTGCGACTCTCTGAGGGGAATACGGTCCGGCTGCCTTTACAACTACGCCCGAAGCATGGTTATTTTGGAGGAAAGCTCTCAGGCGAGCTAAGTTGCGGCATTCGGCTGTGAGTGTCAAAATAAAGAGGGAGAACGCCGCGCGCCAGAGGAAACACTTGTGGACGCTTAAAAACCGCCATTTGAATGAAATAACCAACTTTTCTGGAAGCAGCGATTCTTCGGGACTGCGATGACCTCCAGTAAAGACATGAAGGCAGGTTCTGTGTTGCAGTCCAGCGGCGAGGAGAGGAGACGGGCTCCCTTGGACCAGCTGCCGCCACCGGCCAACTCCAACAAGCCTTTAACGCCGTTCAGCATCGAGGATATTCTCAACAAACCCTCGGTAAAGAAGTCGGTCGCTAGTATCTGTCCGCCGAGAGTGTTGGAGAAAGTGACGGGCTCCAACTCGGCGAGGAACGGGATCACCACTCCCTCCTCGCCGCTGTGCGCGCTGGAGGAGCTCGCCAGCAAAACGTTTAAGGGTCTTGAAGTCAGCGTTATCCAGGCAGCGGAAGGTAAAGACATATCTATATTTTTAATGTAAAATATACATTTTCTGACAGTTTGAACAACTTGAAAACTGTTTCTGAAGGAAAGCAAGCGCCGTGATCACAGCTGACTCACAGCTGACAGTGCTAGCTGGGTTTGTTTTGAATTTAAATGTGGAAATGACAGCTGCAAAGCAATGCGTAACAACACAAGACATAAGAGAAGGTGTATGCTACATTTACGCACTAAAATATGCACGCATGGGATCTGTTTAAGCGTTTAAAGTGGCTTATATGCTGGCTAATATATTCTGCGTGCTGTCAAAAAGTCAATCAGCCATTATGGCCTCCTTCATGCAGTGATGTGTTGGATGAAAATGGACAGACTGACAGATAAACGTCAGCGACACGCCGATATTTAAATATATGTTACAGTGCAGAACATAATCTAACAATTCTGATATTTGGTTAAATTCTTGTTAGTTCAAAATATGTGGAGAAAATTGTGACTTTTGGATCAATATTTCAAGTTATTTTCTTTTCTGTGACGATGTTGACAGCACTATAAAACAATCAGCTCGGTGTGTTTCAGAAAGGGGCCATGATTCAGCAGAGTTTTGTGTCGTCGCTATTGAAAGCAAGTAAAAATAAAAAATAATGCTTTGCTTTAAGGAAAAAGACAGAACCAAGCGTGCACACTGAACACGGGCCTGTTGCGCAGTGCCCTCTGTTGCTGCTGTAATTTTGGGGGAAACTGACCCCTGCGGTTGTTTTAATCCTCCTGTATGTTTTCTTCTTCCACCCCTCCAAGGTCGTGAGCATGTCAACGCTTTCGGACAGAGGCAGACGTCGAAAAAGAGGAGAAAGTCGCGGACGGCCTTCACGAACCACCAGATTTACGAACTGGAGAAGAGGTTTTTGTACCAGAAGTACCTTTCTCCGGCCGACCGCGATCAGATCGCGCAGCAGCTGGGGCTCTCCAACGCGCAGGTCATCACCTGGTTCCAGAACCGCAGGGCCAAACTCAAGCGGGACCTGGAGGAGATGAAAGCGGACGTGGAGTCGCTAAAGAAAATCAACCCGCAGACCCTGCAGAAGCTCGTCAGCATGGACAGCATTGAGGAGCCCCACGGTGGGGGCCCCGAGGCCAGATCGCCCAGTATCTCCCCGACCTCCCAAGGACACCGCGCCTTCCCACAGTCCCCCTCCTCGTCCAGAGACCAAACCACGGATGAATTCTCGGAGGACGACGAGGAAATCGAGGTGGACGATTGACAGTCAGATGGGCCTGTGATTTTCATAAGCAGCAACAAAAAAGAATATCAAAAAGGGGGCATTTTTCTTCCCAAACTTTTGCACGGATATTAACAAAAAAGGGAGAATATATACATAAAAACATTTCAGGAAAGTTTTTTTTCTCTCCTCCTCCTCCTCTTTTTGTTTCTCCATTTTAATTTATTAATCGGACTTGTAAAGCCTTCCAAGTCTGTCGTTTAAGTTTCACCACAATATTTGAGGAATATCTTGTTTCCTGTCAGACCCCTAACTGTAATGGTACAGTGAGACTGAAAATTGTGTAAACATTTTAATTTTTCACGGTGGTTTTTAAGGGGGATGGAATGTTGTGCAATTATTTTTTGTGCGTCATGTATTCGCATTTTTTTTCTGTTAAAAGAATCGGATCTGCCAAATATTTAAATCCCCCCTTTGTTTTGTTTTTGTTTTTTTTACATACACATTGCAGCCCGGGGCCTTTGGTCTGTCAGCTCATCCCTCCTTAAGTGTAAAATTATTATTTTTGTCTTCTGAGCGAAAAGTGCTTCTGCAAAGCATGCAGGCCTGTTCGCAGCGCAAAGGACGCATCACTATTTAGTATCGACTGCAAACTTTTACACGCTCTGAGTTCTGTATATAGATCAAACATCTTATGCGATAATTTTATTGTAACATTCTATTTAATCAGCATCTATGTAAATAAAGGTTATATGATATTTCAAGAAGCTCTCGGCGCGGTTGCGTGTGTCACTGTGCAGACAATTCTAAAATAATATCGCAAATCAAAAGGGATTAAAGAAATGAAAGGAATATTATGATGACACTATGATTTAGAAGGGGAAGGGGATATAGAAGGTGATAGAAATTACCAAGAAGAACAACATGTACTGCTAAATCCCTACAGGAATATTAGAGGAACACTTTAGGTGTTAAGGTGACCTGTGCTCACCAGGCAGTCTGTAAATCTCTATAGGAATGCTCCAAGAGATAAAGTCACACATGTCTCATATGACTTTTATAAGAATATAACAACACAGGGATTTGTCCTGACAGATTAAGCAAATACATAAAATATTCACCCCCTTAAAAAAATCTGCCCTGCTTGGTAAAAATTGGCCCCTTTGAATAATTGACCCCTGCTTTTAGCCTTCAAGTGCCATGACTTCAATTAGCCGCCGTCCGCTGCCTTTATTCCCATTCTCTCTCCGGGCTTTGAATACATCTTGTCACAAGAAGGTCCCGGTCTGGCTGCGGTGTTAAGAAAAGCTTGCACCCGCCCCTGCGCCATATGTTTTCTTCCACCTTCTATGAATCGTCTTTAACACAACTAGTCGACATGATTGATTAGGTTAACCCGCCTTTGCCTTGCATAAAACAGCTTCCAGCGAGCCGTGGGCAATAATGGCACGCATCTGCCACTCTTGACTCGGGTTTGTTTGGAAAGAGAGAGGAGGAAAAAAAGTCTCCCATGAATAGCAAATGGGTTAGTGTGAGACTCCTAATGAATAAACCTCAATGGGAGGCGGTGGAAATGCGGCGTGCTGCTGCTGCTGGCCCGACCATTTGCAACAGTTTTGTGACTGGAGTTTGGTGTGTGTAGTGTGTGCGTGTGTGTGTATGTGCGAGGAGAAAGATAATGTGGTTATTTGATGTTAAAATGTTATTCATCCTAAAACAATAAGCTTATTAACACAAACCGGCTTGCAAGACATAGATCTTATAGCTCCTTTTACGCGCAGGTCGGTGTCCTGTTACCGTCTGGGTTCCTTTTATTTTCCATTTTCAAAACAACACAGTATTTATTATGTGGGAATTATCCTCAGTAGTAGTGAAGATGTTTTGGATATTCGAGAAAAAAAGGCCAGATTATTTTCTTATTTTATATTTAAGCTCTGTGGGATCAAACCACACATTTCTTGATACTTTACAATTTTGTTCTGGATTATTCACAAAACGCACTGGAAACAAACTGAATCAGGGCCTCTCTTGGAAATAAAAAAAAAAAAAATCAAGACAGACGTTGAGACTAAAAGGAAACTATAGGGCTTGTTAGGACAGATTTCTTTTTCCTTTTTTTGGGGTGGGCACAGAAACAGAGCAGGCTGGCGGCGCACAATAGAAGTAATCGGCTGGAATAGTGGAGGTTGAAAAGTCAAGTAGGCCTTTTATTATGGAGCCACTCTGCACTGGCAGGAGGAACAACACAGAGGATGGAGCTTTAAATAAAAGTCAGTGGACAAACTGGTGAAGGCCTGATCCAATACAGAAATATACATGGGGAGAACATGTCTCCATTTGGGACCTACTGACTTTATAAATATATTAAAACAATGTCAGTTGCTCCAAGCCTAATGGTGATAATTTTATCCCTTTATCTCAGTGGCATTCCTATATCTCCTTCTTTAGATACTGGCTTTATTTTACTTTTTTATTACAAAATTTAAAATAGATATATTAGCCACTTAGCCAGTGTATTATAACCATAGGATTGATTTGGCAATATATACACATACACATATAATATTCGCATTTTCTGCATTGAACAACTGCAACAAAACCAGATTCATTTTACCACCACAGCTGTATTCTTGCATTATATTGCTAGTCTACCGTTAAATGGCAATAAAATCTCAGGTGAATTACACACACAAGCAGTCAGGGACTCTCCAAAATCAGCCGGGGTGATGCACATTTCTCCTGTGTATTAGTATCACACAAATTAAAGCCCAGGGGTGCCAAAAAGACAGGCTGCGTTCTAACTGAGGCGTCCAGCAGGAACCTGGAATTCTGTATTTTGGCCTAAAGGTCAAAGCTTTAGGGGATTATTGTTTTTTTAAGCATATAGTGCCCTGAAGGGACTTGCTCTGGCCTTATAAGGGTGGCTGGTGGATTCCAATAACAAGCATGTGTGATTGTGTGTGTGTTGCTGCTGCAGGTTTACAAGGAATTCATTTTATTTGTCATTTAAAAACATGGCCACAGGGGCCTGATTTGGAAAAGCTAAAGGTTCAAATTAACTTCAGGTTGTTGTGAAGGTTATCGGGGAAATATTAAAATGTCTCCAAACAAAGCAGAAACTGTTTTGGGAAAATAAGAAAAGCCTCAAACTGCCCTTTAAACCCTTTGTTTGTAGCGTCTCTTCTTCAATTGTGAGGAGATCCAACAAGTCTTTCCTCCACAGCTGCCTCACTCTACGTCACTGACCTCTGCAGTTAAATGGAAAACTGTCCTGCCCTTGATGAACACATGCTCGTCTTTTATATGAAATCTAAACTCCATTTCTAGCCTTTGACCTTTACGACACATAAACACCAAGCGCTGATATTTGTCTTTGCACAGTGGAACAAAAATACACAATGTTATCCCAATGTTAACAATTCATTAAGCACATTTACTGCATTATTTTTGGTTATTTTCTACTTAAGAGCAATGTCTCATAGGGATATTCAAGATGCCACTGGTGCAACTTAGTAAAGTGTTGCTGAAATGTTCTGGCTGCTGCAGCGCAGGCTACTTAGAAAGACTAGAGACAGAATAAGATACAAGGCTTGTATATATTATCAGCCCGTGTCAGGTTATCAGAGTCTTTCCTTTCACTCTGGACAAGATCACACACATCAAAGCTTCCCTCCTGCCTGACTGTCTGGAGAGCAGCAAGGTTGCCCCCTAGTGCTCATCTGGGAGGATTGTGTCTTTGTAATCAGTGCAAATAGAGTTAAGGTTACAAAGAGAGATGGAGGCGGTGGTCAGCGAAATTGTGCAATCACGAAGAGGTTGTGGGTCTGGATGGACAAAGGTTTTTGTTGTTAAAGAAATCTTACACAATGGGCTCAAAAATAGAAAACCTTGTCAAGTCATCACAGAGCAGACTGCAGTAATCCACCAACCCTTTTCTCTGTAAGCTTCTAAAATATGCAGTAAAGATCACCACAGTTAGTGTGTCACATAAAGGTTTCAAAGATGAGGTGGAGCGCCAGATGGCTGAGCTGCTTTTACAGTTTGTATGCCGCTTAAAAGAGCACTCACTCCACCTATCATAAGAAGGAGGGGATAACAGGGTTGGTCGACACACTTTTTACTTTCATTTGAACCCCTCAAAAACTGTATCCTTGATAGATTCCAATTTAAAGTGTCATGGAAGCCTGAAGCATCAGGTAGAAATGGAGAGACAGGGACTGTAAACTTGAGACAACCATCTCCATCGTAGGGTTAAAGGGTTCGTTGCTCCGATGTTATTTTAAGTGGGAAAACTAAAAAAATGGAATCAGTCTAAAAAATGACTTTAAAAAGTTGCAAGTTTAAAAACTGTTTCTATATTTTTCATCTTTAGATAAAAATACAAAGAACGAGACAAAAGCAATACATGTGACAACCATCCCCAGAGAGAATGTAACAAACATACCTGACTGTGATGTTTTGCTAGAAGAATTAAGGTTCTTACCTACTTTCCGCTCTAAACGTCCACGTAGAGCTGCAGCCACGCAGACACCAGCTCATTCTCACTCCGATCTCGTCACATATTGACGTTTGGTCGTGGACTTTCCACGTCCAGAGGTACCCTGGGTGCGTTTGTTGTTGACGTTCTGGGACGCCGTGTCAGGTTCTGCCTGTTACATGCATTGTCTGTTTTCAAAATACACTTCTGTTTTCACAGGAAATTTAAAGTTTACATACAGTCTCTTTCAAAGTAAATGCACTATGTCGGTACATCACCGCTAATTGTTTTTTTTTTCCTTCAACAACAAAAGCATGTGGTTGGGTTTAGGAAAAAAGAACGTCTGGCTTTATGATCTCACGGGCTCTCCCTGGGTGAAGGTCTGTGTTTGTTGGACCCATCCACCACCCCTCCCTCTCACCCTACTCAGACTTTCACCACCTTATTTCCTTCTTGTCCCGCCACGTTTCCTTCTGACACCACCAATCGCCGTTAAACTACAAAGGTGACTGGCTGCGTATCGTGCCACATTAAAGGACGGCTTTTTCGTCAGTGTCTGATGCTGTGAGTCACTGCCCAAGCGCTGGATTTCGACAACTTCAGAGTGAGACCAGGTTGCAGACACGCATGTGGTTCTATTCATAGTACAGTTTGGTAAACAGAAGGGCCGGGAGGTGAGCTTACGATCCTCCGACTGCCGACGTCGGGTGAAAGTAAAACTAAACGATGCTGCTGGGTCTGTCAAATGTCCAACTAAAAACTAACTTCCCTGTGGTAAGGCAAGTGCAGCTGGCATGAAAGAAGTGTTTCGTACTTGACTGGAGGGTGAAGAAAGAGTTTGCTACGCCTAGAGTCCGCGCAGTCGCCAAAAAATGGGCGGCACGCAAACATCTGCATAGGGGTCAGAGTGGATATGGGTGGATAACGAGATTTACACCATGCAGACCAAAGCGGACCCACATGGACGTGTAAACTGTGGCTTTAAAAAAAGCATTGTAGCCTAGCTGAGAAAAACATGCTCTGAACTGTAGTTCAAATTTCAGTTTCAGCACCAACTCTTTTTTAACAGCGCCCTCTAGGGAGCGAGGTCTAATTAATGCAACGACCTACCCCATTCTCCCCTACTACAGCACCAGTGACAACTGTTTTAATGTCGTCTGTGGTGGGAGGAGCAGAGTTTGATAAATATGTCCATTTACGAGGCATGCACGGTCTAAGAAAAGATGCTATTGAGCTGGAAATGTAGATTCCAGCATTGTTTAAGCTTGGCTCATACTAAGAATGCAAAGTCAGAAAAACATGGCAATTCTTTTTAATCTGTCTTTTGTAAATCCCTCAGTTTCACTGTTAATCTGACAAGTTGGTCTTGGAAAAATTTGAGACTCTAGGAAACCGATTACCTTGAGAAAAGTTATTTTTTGTTAAGTACAACCAACATGTCAGATTTTACACTATAGGCTATATGGAAATACAATGATCAGTCACTCAAGTTCGCTTTAAACTCACAAAAAATCTGTGTAATGATGCATTCTGTGGTTTTAGATTGCCCCAAAGCCTTAAGGCTTCAATTAACCTAACAAAATACTACAAGCAGGCCAACTGTCCACAGACGTGGTTTATGGGTAGGTCAAGAAAGATCAAGAGATGTAAAAGGGCTACAGGCTATGGGATTTTTGGCAGCGTTGGAACAAAAAAAAAAAAAAAAAAGACCCTTTAATATTAACACTGACTGTATCATTACTTCCTCCATTTTTACAAGTTGCATAAAAAGTTGAATTAAGATCACCAAGTGTGAAAATTAACCTTAAATGCTCCTGTATCTAATTGTGAACAATACAGACAAATCTGTGACATGTTTACTGAACACTGCCATTCAGGGGAGGATACAAGACAATACCCAAGGCACTGAATGCTGCTCAGTTTATAGTGCAGTCAATATGGAAAGAACATGGTACAGCTGTAAATCTACCTGGTGCAGGCTGAGTCTGTGAGAGAGGAGCGCTGGCGGTGAGGGAGGCCACCGAGCGATCCGGACACGGAGGGAGCTGCGAGTTACACGGTCGAGATAAGAGACACATAAAACTGCTGCTGCTAAGATTCACCAGTTGCACTTTATGGCTGCGACTCATGATATGGTTTGTGTTCACAGAGGGCAGGTAGGAGACTGAAATAAAGTGGTGGAAGATTCTATGGTCTGGAGAAGAGTGACCTTTTGACCACCATATTGCTCTCTACGTTTGGTGACATCAACACGGCACCGTCACCAGAAATGTGCACTATACAGCAAAAGGCCTGGTGGTGGTACTTCTCTGGCCCAGAGCGCCTGGGAATGTACAAACCAAAAATCAGTGCAGAAAAACAGAAAATTCCCACAGGAAAACTCGCTGCAGTCTTCAAAAGCACTGCAACGTGGGAGATTTATTTTTCCGTAAGACAATCACCTCAAACAGAAAGCCAAAGCTAGACAGGAATGGCTTCAAAATAACAATGACTGGCCAAGTCAGAGTCCAGAATTTGTGGCAGGACTTTAAAATTACTGTTCACTCACAGTCCCAATGAAACTTGACAGAGCTTAGGCAGATTTGTAAAGAAGAATGAGGGAAAAATGCAGCGTCCAGACACGAAAATACCTCTCCGCACAAACTCAGAATTTTAACTATTACCAGAAGTGCGTCTACTGGAGACTGCCATTAGATAGGCAAGATTTGTTCGTACTGTCTTTGATGATGTGTGACAAAAACTGTAACTACATCTACTAAAACTAAAACTAAAGTCCAGAAAGTGGAAACGTAGTGGCTTGATTTTAACACCTCAAAAGCTGCGTGCAAGACCATGACATCATGTTCCAAACAATATAAATAATTTAATCTTCTCTTTTTTGTTTGCAACATGCTGGTGGTTCATACCTCAAACATATTTCAACATACAATTATATGTGTACATTTTACTAGCCACTTCTGTTACTGTGATTAAGTCGCTGCACCATTAATCACACTTTGTGACATAATGGTAGATAAAAATGTTATTACCAAAACCAATAATTTATTAATTCTCTGCAAAACTTATGTAGCACATCAAAAGTATAAGAAATTATTAATGTATTAAAATTTAAAACTAAATAAAAACATATTTTGAACCTGTCCAAAAGGCAGCAAACAGCAAACTCCAAAAATATACCGCACTGAAAGCAAGTCATACAAACTATTATTTTTCCCATTTAAAATTTATTTTCAAAAATACAAAACAAGGAAAATAAGTATATGTACACAAACACTATTAAAATAGAATATGTATGGTACAAAATATGTACAGCTGTCCTCAGGGTGAAAACATGTCCTATCTGGTCCTTTTGTCCTTGATGGTGTAGTGAAGGACTAACGGTTGGGCCTGGGGACAGAAGAGTTTAAATATTAGATGTGTGATGGGAACATTTAAATTAACATTTTCTAAACAGATGAGCCATTTCTTTTTTTATTTTTCAGAATGTGTCAACTCCAGTGCTGTGCGTGTGGTCACACTGCATCAAAAATGTTCAACACATTTTGTAACACTGTAAAATTGAATTTGACAGTGAAACGCAATGATTTAGTTTTTTTCCAAGTTACACTTGAAGACTTCTATTCACCATTATACATCTTCAGTGAACTACAGTACAAAGAAATGTTGTCCAAGTGTGAAGGAATGCAGTGTTGGCACCAGTTAACAGTGTCTGTACCGTACCTTGCCAAACCAGTGTGAGAGCCATAACCGCTTCATGGTCATGTGATCGGGCAGAGACTCGTTATTGAACAACATCTGGACCTATAGGGAGACCACACAAACAGATGTGAAGGGGGATGTGGAAGGAACATATGCGGTTATTTTTATATGAGAACCTGTTTGTTGCTGGTAAAAGACGGGACAAGGTAGAAGAGATAGTTTCTCCCACTGAAAACACACGTTGAGTTTATGATGGTGATGGTGACATCAAGACAAATATATCTGTTAACTGTGGTTAAATTAAAACTATGAAGACGCGTGTGTTATTTGATGAAGACTCCACACAGACAGCGAGTCACAGGAAATCTATTCATTCCTACAGAGCTGAGTGACCAGAGAAACACAGCTGATAAAAAGATGGAGACAGACTTTCAGTGTCAAATTTCTGCACTGCTATTTGACTGTACTGACTTTGTTTAATGAACCACACTTTCAAACAAGAGGAATTAAATCTCAACAAATACACAGGTATGCTAAGCTCTAATGTAATTTTAGCCAGTTTTATGCAAGCAATATAACAAACAACAATACTGACTCAGACTGATTAGCACTTGGCCAGTTACCAAAAGGTAAGTCTTCCTAAAACGGTCATACATTTTTCGAGTTTGTATGTTACCAGTCTAATCTGTGGTTTGGCAAATTTTGCCAGTAAGTCATTTAGCCATACAGCAATGAGCAAAAGTAGTGCATTAAAAGCCGTTTCCCACCATGCACGGATTTTTGTCTGTAAAATTTGCACCAAACTTTATAAAAACTTGATCAACCTGAGGAAATATATGTGTGACCAATGAAATCGTTTGTTCCTTGTGATGTCATACCTCCAGGTCATAGCTAGCATGTTGCCAAAATGGGGAAATGTCTTATCAATTTGGTTTCTGTCTCAGCTGAGAGATTTGATGCTGGGAAATTTGATGCTAATACTAGCAACAACAGCTAGCATTAGCATCAAATTTGGGGTCAGATTAGTTTATGAATTGTATAGTCAACTTAAGCCCCTTAGATCAGTGTTTCCCAACTGGTGGGTCGCCATTCAAAAATGGCGCAAGTGACTTACAAATATGTCAAGCTTGTAAAAAACAAACTTTATTTTGAAGTACAGTGAATTTCCGGCACAGAGCTTTTAATTTGAAGTGCCGTTTCCTGCTGTAGCGTGAGTGAATGACTAAGGAGAAATCTGGACCCTGTGGCAGGAACCACTGCCTTAGATAATCTCTGTCATAATAGGTTTTTGTTGTGTGGAGTGGACATGAACACTACTTAGGAGGACTTTCTTGATGAATATTGAACATGGCACCATGAATAATTTGCACTGGACTCGACGTGCATAGTTGTCATGAGGAAAATTTGCATGTATATTTTCCATATTCTCACATCACAACCTTTAACAATAGTTATTAAACTGTATCTTGGCGCTGATATGACAGTGTGTACCAGTTTATGAGTTACAAAGTGACATTCAGTTAAGAGAATGCGAGTGAACATCTGATAAGCAACCAAAAATTACTTAACATAGCGACTGGAGACCAACTTACTTTGTATGAACAGTGGGAGGTCGGAGACGACACCTCATTCCACACATGAATCTTGCTTGTAAAATCTTGGCCAATAAGGCTTGCAATAAATGTTGAACAAATGCCAAAGGAGCCTTGAATGTCATGAATTACTCTTTGTCTGGCGGTGCAAAATTTTCTCCAAAAACACAGTTACCAAGCCACCAATGATTTGGGGAGTCAGTGCATTAAAGTAAAAAGTGTATGTTTACTTGCACATTGTCAAATGTAGAATTATTGTAAATGTTCTTCCATTAAATAGAAGACATACTGTGTATTTTGAAGGCAGTGGATAATGCATCTCAACAGCCATCCCACACATGTCCTCATGAACTAAATAAGCCAAATACACATTGTAAAATCTTTCATGTAACGTCATGTGTCCCATAATGTGTTCTCCTATAGAATCAATGACGATTATTGACTGACCTGATGTTTTTCCACGTTTAGTCGATGACAAAGCACTTTCCGTAGGTGTCTCACCTCCGCTCGGACAGAACAGCGAACAAACTTCTGCTGCAGAGACAAGGTCAAACAAACAGGCTGTAAAACTCCAGATGAGCAATATGATCAGTCAGTGACAGGCTGAAATCAAGAAGGTTAGTCTCATAAATCATGACCAGCTGTACATTTGTGTTTCATACTCCAACACTTGTGACCAACATGGAGCAAGTTGGGATTTTATTTTCAGAAAGCAGGTTAAGATGCCTGATTTACTTCAGTGTTTAACATGTAACTGTACCGTGGAATCATATCAGTCATTGTGCGTTTGGATTTGCTGCTTGTGGAGCCACCTGTTGCAGAAGTAACTTATTGTTCAGAGCAGACTGACATTTTCTCTGTTTTGTTGGTCAGATATGTCAAAAATATCTCTTTAGGTTTGCTTGCAACACTGGAAGCACAGGCTGTTTAATTTTAGCATTGAAATATTAGTTTTTATAATGTCTACTGAAAGTTTACAGTCACAAACTTACACACTGTTCCTTGACAAACGCATTTCCAGCACAAAAGAAAATGAATAACAAGGTAGCAGCATATCAACAGGGTGTGGCACACTCCTGGTCGCAACTGACTTATTATACAACTTTAACTTGTGACGCTTAACTTCCTTTTTCCACCTGAATGCAGCACAAAATGTTTTTTCTTTAACTTTATACCTCATTAAAAAACTGTGGATTATGACTGGATGTGCAAGGGACAGAGAAAAGCATGAAACAAAGGTTAAGAGTCAAATTTAAGTCCAAATGTTACCAGCTAACCTATTTTATAAGTTCACACAGAGGGTGGAGTGAAACACTAGTTCATGTATCAAGAGTCAGGAATGGAACCAATGAAGCCTCGTGTTTCCATTCCAAAAGGAAACATTAGACACAACAATAAACAACATTTTGATTTCACACAGTGGTCAAAGAGGACAAGGGTGAATAATGATGATGACACTTGTGGCAGTCACCAGATCACTTCACTAAAGCCCAAAAAAGATGTGAACACACACCCTTTGTTTTAAAAAAATTTACCTGTCACACTAGAACACAAAACGACTTCTCATGCTCTTTGGCTCTAGCGGTCTCCAACATTCTTCCCATGTCACGAAGGCATGAAAGCGCACAGCCTCACTGTTTTTCCTAAACACCTACTGAAAAGCTCATCACTGTTGTTTCCCTTTCAATAAAAGGATGTCGGAACTTATATTAACATATGAGTGATCCCTGGATATGCTAATCCTTCCAACCCTCGCTGAAAACAATCCCACTCATCTTCTAGTTTGACTGGGTCTGATCCTAAACTGCTGTTTCTGATGGACTTTAGACCTCAGACATAACACGTAAACAAACCTGTGAGTTAGGTGTCAATATTGTTATTTCTGTTGCATGCTCATGACACAGAGCAACACTGGGCATTCGCAAATTGAGGAGATGATCTCATCCATTTCTAAACACTCTCTTTTACACGTCAACACGTATACAAAGTAAAGTATTAACACACCTGCAACTGAAAAGCATTTTAAAAACTCCATTTAAATGACCTAGAACTCGTGTGGACAAGGCCAAAACATAAAGGAAAAATGTGTCTGTATGGTCTCTTTGAATATAAACTGACATCTGGACCATGTGAAATATGTGAAATCCTATGGAAACATAAAGTGACTGACAGCCTCACAAGTCAAGAATCCTTAAAATCTTCCATAGTGAAATATGTAAAACAAACAAACTGAAATCTTGATTTGAGCCCTGATTTGGGGTACCACACAGGCATGTGCTAACCAAGGGTGCCCTCTGCTGGCTGGCTAAAGTCCCTGCAGCATGTACAACAATATTGGCTTTGCAGTGTGGATAATAAACACTGTGGAAATCTGTGTGTTTTAGTTAAAAATCTCCCCCACTGTTCTTTGTTCAAGTCTTGATTCAGTACAATCTAGGCACTGTATTACACACACAAACACACACACATCCCTCGACAAATGGGCCTGTCAGGAGGATTCAGCCACGGAGGGAAAAGCCCAGCAAAAACTGACAAGGTAGGCACCATTTTCAGTTTAGTGGGCTTGAAACTGCTTAACAAGCTGTGTTTCAGATGCCAGCATTAAAACTGCCAAGATGTAAATTTGTATGAACAGGCATGAGGAATAGCCAGGGGAGTGAACGCACTATATGATGTTCATAAAGCCATAAAACAACTTGTTAAACTTTGGCCATCACTAATGAAACTGCTGGGATCACTGTCACTATTAGCTCTTCTTAGTCCCTCTTCTCTTAGTGTGTTTGCCACAAAGAAAAAGACACTCACAGGAAATTGCAATCATCCGGTGCACCAGTGAATTTGAAACAAAGACAATAAAAACATTTGTTTGACAGAAATACCCTGTTGTGTGATGGCTGGAAAAATGTCCTACAAGTCAGCACTAATCACCACAGACACAGAGTCAACATCTTGGCTATCTCGCCTCAAGTTGTTAGTTAAAAACACTTTCTCAAACAATTATAAAATCCCCAATTACTGAGAAATTAGTGGTTTGGTCGAGAGATTAAGATGATTATATGCCTCGCTGGTGAATACTTGTCCCACTTATCCCCGTCTCTCTGCGAGTGTGAGGCAGCCAGAGTAACCAGCTCTGAGTGCTGAATTCTGCTGTTGCTGCAGATGTCATTGTGCCATGTATTTGCTTAGCAGTTAAGGGTAGAAAATTACTTGTTCAGGCTTCAAAAATGTGTCCCTGGAGACATGTTTTGCACGGCTGTGCAAACCTGTGAGCCGAGTTGCTTTCAAAGCATCCATAACCAGCTTGACAATCTCACTAAATACACAGACTTTACTGACAGACAATGCTAAATATCACTAGGACAAAGTATTCGAATGACTTACCTGGAGAGTAAGTTTCGTTTTATCTTTTCCAGCAAGCGATGAACTTTAAAGACAAAACAGAGAACCAGGTTTAACTTGACACATAGCAGCATATTTTATCTACAGTCTATCAGTCTTATTTCTCAGAGATTCTATGACATAATAAATGCAGACTAAACACTGTTAGTTGCATCCAACAGAGATAAAAGACTCACCTTAGCCTTTCTAAACACAGTGAAACCTGCTCATCATATCTGTAGAAGTGGGCTTTTGAATGGTCGAAGCTTGTGTACGGTAAACCTGTAGCGTCGGGTACAGCATCTAGTTAGAAAGGGGGTGGGAACGGTTTTAAATTTACAAATCAAAGTACACATTAATCATGATGTCTTTGGGCAGGTTGTTGCAATGTAGTCTGTCAAACAGAACAAGAACTGCCAGCCAGACACAGGTACAGTTTGAGGCCACACGGAAAACAATCTCAAGTTTTGTTTTTTTGAAATGATATCAATCCTGAAAACACATCACATGACCAACCACACACACGAGGCATGCGCGAGCAGATGTAAACAGGAAGCAGATGCCTGGGGGTTGGCTGCTTGGTTACCGGAAACAAAAATATATAGTATAGTATAAGGCAGTTTAGGTGGCGGAAAACAGATTGGAAGTTGCAAAGTAAATATAGAAACATATCAGAGTGGTAACAGCAGCATTATCCAACACCAGAGGAAGCCATGGCAATGGGAAAAGGAGTACACAGACAAGAAGGATAAAATCACAAATGGGAGACCTAGCTTTAATGTTCTGGCATGAGACACCATAACCATCATGTGATCTCAATCTGGTCTCCAATTTGATTTAATCACAAACAAACTCAACGGAGACATTAAAAAATTGAAGACTTACCATCTCCAGCTGGTTGGATGACTCTCTCTAACCCACGCGACTGATAAAATTCCTTTATTCTTTTGTCTTCACCTGAGCGTGGATATTAGACAAACATGTCAGAGGTTGCGACAAAACTGATTTTCAAATACGCTAAAAACAGGTGGTATTTACAATGTTAAATACTGTCTATAGTCAACTAGCTGTAAAGCAACATTTCATTGTAGTAAAACATTTTCTCTCTAGACTTCAAACATCAAATTCTCATAGGGTTATTCAACAGTTTGTAGCACAGATGCAGACAGCAGGGTTTTACATACTTTCTTGCAGTCCAGGCACCAGTTTGTAGACGATGTCTTGCATCACTCGATCCAGTTTGAGGTTGAGTAGAGGCTGCGTTTCATGGATTTTGATGTTGCACATGGGACAATACTTGCTCGTCTGCAGGTATTTCACAATACAACTTTTACAGACTGTAGAGCAGAGAGAAAAGACAGATATTTAATTCTCACTCCAATTAGTTCATCTAGCTGAACATCTAAACAAGTTAATGACACATGAACAGATTATTGTCTTGTCCATTTTGTGTTTAAACTCACAGGTGTGCAAACACTCTGTAATAGTTGTGGCATCGATGAAGTAACCGGCACACAGGTAGCAGACGATGTGTTCGTTCAGGTCCTTGATCTTCAACTTGACCTCCTCCTTTCGGGACACAAAAAAAGATTTAATTATAAAGTTCAAAAGTTTGGTTTTGATTTATACCGCAAACCACGTTTAATAAGCACAACTCCTCTGCACTGCCAGGGTTTAAAGCCAAAGACATGTCACCTGAAAGCAAACGATACATAACAGACAGCATCTTTCATTTTTGCTCTAAATTATCAAGATAGACAGTGACTCTACAAATATTTGCATACTATTTGCTGCTAAAACTGCCAGACTTTGAGGCCACTTTTAAAGGTCCACTGTGTGAGATTTAGGGGCATTTAGTGGCATCTAACGTGAGGACTGCAGCTAGCAACCAGCTGGAACTTCGCCTGGTTAGAAATCCTTCAGTCTTCATTGTTTGGCAGGTTTTTACCAGGAGTCAGATTTTCCACAGAGGGGTCTAACTCTCCAAAATAAACGGACCGGGTAGTTTCAGTGTTTCTCCTACACTGCATGACGTGTCACAGATGGTCCGCTTGCCCAGCACCTGCAAATGTGTGCTCACTTATTTTCTGTGATAACTTTGTGAGCGCTTTTTTTTTTTGGTTTTGATGCAGATGTTCAGGAGGTTTTTACTGGGAGCTGAATTATCAAAAGAGGTCTCTTCCTCTCCAAAACAAAACAGACCAGGCAAGTGAAACCAGTAAAGACACAGACCCACTCCCTTTGTAAACGAAAACACTGCAATTAAATTTTTCTACGGTAATTTTACACTAGACGGAACATACTTAGTGTATTATATTTGCCAATATATCCCCCTAAATCTTACACACTGGACCTTTAAAGCAGACTGGATATGCAACACCTAGGCTATATGTTATGGTGTAAAGAACTGAATATGCACTGTGAGTTTGAATTTAACGTCATGCTGTGATGGCTATGATGAGCAACACACTGCACAGAAGATTCTGTAGGACATTCTTGTTTGCAATCATCACTCCCCCAAATACACAACATTATTGATCTCCATCAGAATCTGCATATAGCAGGGTGAATGACCTGACTTTATGTTGTCGTCCTGTATCTACCAAATTCTGATCCTGTGCAGCAGATGTCTTGATTAAGGTTAGAGGAAAAGGTCTTGGTTTGAGTTAAACTGAACAGATTTCTCTCAGAAAGGGCTTTCTTGGAGAAAGGAGAAATGAGAACTTCTCCAATGTGCATCTGGATGAGCTCGCTGACCCTGACCTTTGACCTCCGTGTGTAAGGACGGAAACGTTAAGTAATGAGACATTTTCCTAACAGCAGGGCCTGTGAATTATCATATTAAACAAAGGTGAATTTGAATGAAACAAACAGAAAAGTGGGTTTTAATTCGGTGCTCGGACTGGTGGCACTAACGTACGCACTAACAGCAAATTCAATGACGCTTAGCAAACACGTATAACTCGTTTAACAACGCAAGGTGCTCCCGGTAGACACGAACCAGCGGCAGGTCGAAACAAACCGCCGTTACTTGACTGTTCAATACGCGGACAGAGAAGAAGCAGCGGCCGTTACCGTCCCGGTTCACTCACACAGCGACTCAACTACAAGTTAACTCTGAGTGGAGCTGACGGAAACAGCTGGATATGTGCCGTGAAATGAGTAAAATCACAGTTACTTGGTGTTATTTCAGCACGTTGCTCCACTGTTGTGGCAGAACAACACGGGTGGACTCCGCCGTCCACGCATGCTCACACACGCTTCCCTTCACAGCGCTTCAGCTCGGCTCTGCCTCTCTTCGCATCACGCCGCGGAGACGACAACGATCTCCCGCTAATGCGCGTGTGTAACTCGGCTCCGGTAAAGTTTGACTCCCCGTACGTTTCTGCGCCAGCGAGCAGGAGCTCCAACAACATGCCCACTCACCTCGTTCCTCAGCGGGTCCAGTTTGTAGACGGACTGTAGCTGATTTCGTAGCCGCATCGCTATGGCCATCGGACCTTGCTCCGCCATCTTTGGGAATTATGCTTTCTTCCGGGTAAACCGGAAGTGGCATTTTCTGCGAGCTGGAGAAGGCGGGTAAAATAAGAAGAAGAAAAAATGAAAAATAAATAAATAATTTCATTATAAAGACGAATAATAATCTGTTGTATCGAGCAAAAAAAAACAAAACCTTTTTTTAAAAAAATATTCTCTACCTGATTTTTTTTTAGAAACAGCATTTTCTACGTTAAGTAGAGAAACTAATATTATTGGGGGACCCATAAAAAAGCAATGCACACAAAGAGAATACATAACTGTGGCAGGTCCTCCTGATACTTTACAACAATATTACTCAAGTAAAAGTAAAAAGTAGTCTTCCAAATAATTACTTGAGTAAGAGTAAAAGTGTATTTGGTGAAAAAACTACTCAAGTACTGAGTAACTGTTGAGTAACGTCTGATTTATTTGTAAAATAAGAACATGAACGTAATCAATCAATCAAAAATAATAATCTGCAAATTTGTGTATTTTAAACAATACCCCTAACTAAAACAACAATAAATTAAATCTTTACAAACATAACATAAATCAAGGTACAAGAAACACAAATATATTCTTATATATACTGTAATTATGTACTCAGAGGTGGGTCGAGTAGTCAAATATTGTACTCAAGTAAGAGTATTGTTGCTTTAAAACAATATAACTCAAGTAAAAGTAAAAAGTATTTTGTATTAAAACTACTATGAAAAGTACAATTTATCCAAAAAGTTACTCAAGTAAATGTAACAGTTACTACCCACCTCTGCTAATCTCTACTATAAAAATACTTTAATTTTTACAATATCAATACAATGGAATGCAAAAGGCCTATAGCACTTGGTTATGTCCTCTGATGGTTTTTTTTTTTTAAAGTAATTTTTCTGGCTTTTAGTTTGACAATCCGGCCTTTACTATTAAGGGTATTTCAATGGATTATCTGCATGGTTTTATATTTTTCAAGGGGGGAACAATCACAAATCCCAAAAGTTGTGTTTTTTGATAAATAATAAACTGTTATGATTCTCCTTTTGTCCAAAAGACCTTTAAATAAGATTATTGTGTTGAAGCCTTCTGAAAACATCAGTGAGAGCTTTTGTCTCGTTCTGACTGATTTCCTCCTCTGAGATGTTCTGATGAATTTAGGCTCTGATGAGATCTGAGTGCCTTCATGAAACAGACTTATTTGTAGACTAATTCACAGGCAGGCTTTTCATAATAAGAGACACCTTTATGAAATCTGAGGGTCAACAGAGAAGAGTCCTGGAAGGACTTACACCCATAACTTTCAGACGACTCAGTTTCATCTTTACCGGCTGAGCTTTCAGGACTCTATGAAATGAACTGAGTCTTACACAAACCAAAAATAGACTTTGTCAATGTGAACAAGTTTCAGTCAGTAAACTTTGTTTCTCTGAAGGCTGATGAAGGAGAAGTTTCTGCAGCTCCACTATGATCTTCCTTCTCTCTCTGGTTCTTTGCATTAATTGGCGCCAGAGATGGTCCAGTGGTTAAAGACACCAACTGGCGACATTGAGACTTTGATTTAAAATTCTGGCGTGCGTCACACAAGTGCACATAACAAATGTGTATGTGATTTAATGTGTTTGTTCCAAACAACAAAAGCTAAAAATTACAACCATAGCTACCACAAAAGCCATTCATCGAGGTTTTGTATTGATTTCAACGTATAAATTTCTGATTTTGGCTTGAGAATTTCCAACATCGACCAATGGAGAGGGAACACAGAGCATGTAGACTCTCACTTTAATGCAAATTGATTAAAGTAAGTAAAACCTTTTGCTTGTTGGTTTGTTTGATTTTTCTCACATTTCATTGTGCAACCATGTTTTGTAGAAAGACCACTAAACAAACTAATTCCCCTTGAGATATTCAAAATAACATTACAGGTAACTGCACCTCACTTTGCACCCTGAGGGACCTGAATTTTGCAATTAAGATGCAAACTTAGGTTTAACTGTATGTGAAGAGAAACAATTAAAACCCTCTTATATACATTAATTCATCACACTTACCTTCTCTTATAAGAGTTTATTTATGAAACATCTTAATGGTTTATGGTTTTTACGAGAAACAGAATAGTGACACAACTTTCCCCTTAATTAAAAATTAATTCAAGTTTTAAGAGGTAAAACCTTCCTAAAATGTAGTTTTATTCATCAAGTGCACCTTTTATGTCTTTATTTGAACCAACCCTACACAAGTATTCATTTCCAGAGAGAGGCAGAGCAGCTTTCAGTCTGTATTCACCTGCTTGTTGGTCTCTTCTCTTGACAATAGAGGGCACTGCAGGAACACACTTCAGTCAATTGTTAACAGCCCTTGGGATCTGCTGAAATTTATGTAGCATCAAGTAAAGCAATGTCATTCAGTCATTCATGCACTCGGGGGTTTAATGTTGCTGAAAAGAAGACACTGTTAAACTTCTGAATTCACTGAACCAACCTCATGCTCAGTGGGCCAATCCTTTGAGTCATCTTTACACAGTGTGCGCCGCACACAGAATGCCAAAGTCTGCACTGGTTTAAGACATGGATGTTTTACACCTATCTAATTCAGTTTATTTTTTTGTCACCCATTCAAACCCACATATAATAGGACCATGTAGGCTACACAGGTGTATACAGTGCTGCATTGGTATGTCAGACGTCTGCTGATAAAATGCACAACATATTTGGCACTGGCCCAGGTAAAAAAAAAAAAAGGTTGCAATGATGTACCACCGCTGGTATTCAAACCACATAACATGGGGAAAAGAGTGCAAAGACAGTACCTGAAGGTGTTCCAGGATAAAAGGTGAAGTGTGGGAAAAACACTGTTCAACCACAATCCTCAGCAACACACACAACATGGTGGGTCTTGTAACCTGAATCCTCTGACATCCTGAGACCTACAGTACTCAGGCATCATGGAGGGTGGGCTGCTCTCGCCACTGCACGCAATCCCATTAGGTCGGCTGAGTTATGTCAGACACCTTAATGTGGATGTCGCATCAGGAGATAAATCAAAAGGTGCTGAAACAGAAATCTGCATTAGGGTCTTGCAAAGCAACCACAAACTGGCATAACACGACAAAGCAAATTTTCAGAATGAGCAAAAAAATGTTTGTATTCGACATTCGACAATGCACACCTAAGTTAGTGTGTGTTCCATAAATACAACAAAAAAGCTAAACTGAGTTTGATTGGCTTTATGTATCTAATCTTTGCAGCGGTAATCCTTTCACTGTGACTGGAGTGTTTGAACCCCCCCAGACTGTTTGGAGCTTGAATGAGCACTTCTCTCCCCTCCCTGAACAACAACCATCGGAGGGCTCTTGAGAAAAGAACTGAACCATTGGTTTAGTGGCCAGCAGCAGAGGCCTGTGGTCGTCCTGGGCAGCTCCCAAACCTACGTTTAAATATGTGTGAATATGAAGTAGGGTGATGAAATGAAAGAGTGTGTGGGCTCCGCAAACATTTCCCCAGATAATCACATGGCTTAGTATTTGGGGCAATATTATTTAAATCAACAGTTTGTATTGTGTTGTGCTGTATTTCTGGTATTTTTTGAGGCTTTTTCAGCGGTGAGATGTCTTATGCTTTTATACATGCAATACATCTGAGGTTTTCACTCAGACGTGGGCTACAACCAGTTTATTTTTCCCCTAATTACTCACAATTATTTAATCGTGGGGAGAATTTAAAGTATAGCTTTGTGGAAAAATTAATTTTCAAGTGGGGAAGAGAATGTATTCTTAGTTGTGGCTGAGTTGCATCTGAATTAGTGTCTACCCTGTTTCAACAGGTCGCCGTATTGGTATTATTATATGTGGAGGTCTCCCTGATCCCTCCCAGAGGGCTTCCAACCTGTGGACCACCCAAAAGCTGCCGTCCTTCACAAAGACTCGCCCTTCATTCATCCTTTTGTAATTTCCCAGTGTAACGGAATGACTGGCAAGTTTGCCTTATTCCAACCACCTCAGTGAGTCTGTAGCAGCCGAAATGGCTATGTGCAAGCCATTTATTGAGACTGTTAAATCTGGCATGAATGCTTTGTTTATGGGTGTCTATCAGTGATAATTAAGACTCATAATTGAGGCAGTTTTCTTTGTTATTTTTCAAGTTATAGTTCTCAGAAACGTGAAAATCCAAAGAACGTCATCCACTGCTTTATACCATTGGCTTTACAAGTGCATGTACAATACAAAGCATCATTCATTCTTGAAAATATTCCCTTCTCCATTCATCCATTTGTGAGAGAAACTTGTAACACCTTGCACACTGGGATTTTTTTCTTCAAGATGAAACGACACTTGCCAATGAGCTCCAAATCAGATTCAGTCAATCTAAATTGTAAAAAAAAAAAAAGAAAAGGCACAAGCAATATATTTTCATCCTTGGCAGCCTTTTTTTTTTTTTTTTTTTTTTTTTTTTTTAGTTTGAAGAGCCGTTGTGATCAGTCTCGCTTCACCGAGCCTTCATAGTCGGGCCTTGTGTCCCCTGCTGTCTGCCATTTCCTCTTGCCATGTAACGTCTTATCTGCTGGGCCTGCGAGGTCACTGCTTATCTGATTGACAGGGCTTTGACTCCACGCAATATCCAAATAACCTGAGGGCCTGGAGGCGCAGGAGGATCACAGCATGGCAAAATCCAGCAGTCGGGGAGAGCGGGAGAGAGAGTGAGTGAAGAGGCAAAAGAGCCGACGAGAAGGGCGAGGATCAAGACGAATCCAAGCCTTTCATTTGTTGTCATACTTCATGTCAAAATCATGGACAATAGAGCCCCTTTTTTCCTGAAGTGTCGGCAAATCTGCCAGATATTTCTCCCGTCCTTCACTTTTATTGGAAATAATTAGTTTATCTGATGGATCAAACACCTGCCAGGACTACAAAGACGGTGCTATTATGAAGAATTTTGGGGATTATTTTTCATTGAGTAAAAATGACAGAAATAAAAAAGCAACAGCGGATAACAAACCCCATCTCTGTGTCTGCCCTTAGGTTGGATGTTAACTTTTACTCCGCGTAATGAAATCATGCATGAGGAAACTCCTTTATACCATGAGGGTCTGAATCAACTGAACACTCACTGAGCTGATAGAGACCCCATTTACCTCTGTCCTGGACATTCTGTGCCAAAACAACCACACAACCACCCTGCTACTAGAATCTACGGTCCGCCATGCCAAAAGGGAGGCCCCCCATCCCTCCTCTGTCTCTCTCTCTCTCTCTTTCACAGAGCAATCAGAGCATGCAGGGGTGGACTGCAGCCTTTGTCTCTTTTGCTCTAGCAATTGGCCGCCAAGTGGCAAGCTAATGACGAGAGCCCTCTTGGAATGACTCCAGAGCAGTACAGCTTGCGCTGCTTGATGGGCAAGGGCATAATGAATGATGTAGGGCAAGCCCTTAGGCCTCCCCCTGGCACAAAACCCACACTCCCAATATCACAATCTGAATCACTTTAAATGCTGGTAAAAATACATGCACAGGAATTTGTCTCAGTGAGAAAATGATGCCAACATTTGCTGTCAGACTCACAGAATTGCATAGCATGCACTGACATACACAGCCCAATGAATAGATGAGTCAAATGCAGTGTAAAAGAACAAAATACACAAGAGACCAGGGGTGTAATTTATGAGGGAGGGGAGTGGGGGGCATGTCTCCAGCACTTTTTCAGAAGGAAGTATTGTACCCCTCCACCCCTACATTCTTAAAACTATCATTAGATAGATAGATCATTAAAAAAATCAAGAGTCCAGCTCAAAAAGCGCTGTAATGGTCCATAAAGTGCTATAATGTTTCCTCTCTGTGCCTCTCTTCAGCCCCCCCACCAAAGACTTCGTCACGGGGGACGAAAGACTTCCCCAGTCTGCCAGTGGAGCAACTCTGGGACAGCAGATATGAAACAACAACAACAACAACAACCTATAGTCAGATTGTCAAACATGTTTTAGTTCACAGGCCACATACAGTCCAGTAAAACTATTGCATATTATCCTATAAATAACAAACAACAACAACAAAGAATTGTATTCTTGTCGAGGGTGAAAAAGCCTCTGAAGCAGCAGTGAAGAAAGCTACTCAGATTTTAACTTGCTCCTGAAACCTGGCACCTCTTAGCCTTCGCAAGTGCATCACTATTAGGTGTGCAAGGTCATCCAGTGGGCTGGACTGGACCCAAATGTTTGACACCCCTGACCTGTAGGGTTTGATGGGATTCATTTTTTTTGGATACATCTCCAAAGTATAAAAGAGATTAAAAAATACAAGCTGTTTATTTTTGCACACTTTGTTACATACTAACATTTAAAAATGCCATTTACTCCTCACGACTCATTTTGCTCTATTACACCACCTTCATTGTTTCAGTGCAAAGTTTGTGTGAAATTTCAGCCTATGACAACTTTATATTTAAATGTAGGCTGTAGTTTTACGATAACTAGTCCATACCCAGTGAGTGCACAGTTTCCCACGTAGTTTCACATGGTGTTTGTTTGGGATACAGGTCATAGGAAATTGCAGATTAAATAGTCAACTGAACCCATTAAGAACAGCAATGTATTCAGACAGAGTTTTTGTGAATTTGATAGTATAATTGCTTTATCTTACTAATGATGAAAACTAGATAAGAAATTAGCTCTCTAGCGCCCCCATTTTGTTTGATGGGGTCAATAATGGAGGGGTCCCCTCAGATTATGTGTGGTCATATGCCTACAAAGTTGTGTGGTGATGGGTGAAACCCTTGAGATGTTATACACCTTTATGTGATGAGCCACGCCCTCCGCAATATTCATTGCCTTATAGAAGCTCAGTTTTAGTAAGTTTTCCAACTTTTGCCAAGAGGGAACTTTAGATATTGGTCCCTAGATTATGTTCACCCAGTTTCATGCAGATCACTCAAACTTCCTAGAAAGAGATCGATTTGAAGTGTTTTTCAAAAAAATTCAAAATGGCGGAAAATCTATATAACTGTAAGTTATGGATTCTTGAGGCAGATTTATTCCTCATGAGGAGAGACATCTCTGTGCAGAATTTCATGTCTTCACGACATACGGGGCATGAGATATGTCCATTCAAAGTTTGCAATTTCAATCAGTTGCTATAGCGCGCACACACACACACACACACACACACACACACACACACACACACACACACACACACACTTTTCGTCATTATATAGTAAAAGATAAAGATAATACATTCATTCATTTTCTGTAAGAGCTTATCCTGTTGGGGGTCACAGTGGGGCAGGTTGCCAGACTATCACAGGACTGACACACAGAGACAACTAAAACAGAACATGCAAAATATGCACAGAGCGGCTCCCCCACCCTGGTTTGAACCAGGAAACCTCTTGCTGTGAGAGGACAATGCTAACCACTGCACCACCATGCATAATAATACAGCCTGATTACTATTGCTTTGAGGTGTGGGGCAGATATTTGTGCAAAGTTGAAGTAAATCCAAGCAATAGGTGAAAATTGCATGAAATTGAGTAGGTGTCTCCACCATCTTCAGAATGGTTTTATTTTGTAATTTCCACCTGTAGGCGAGTCAATATATTCATCATATCATGACTGTGTGCTGTATAGAATATTTTCCATTTCATGAAGGGGCCATATCAACATGGTTGTGTGTTGGGTACAGTTATCGAAAAAACTAAATCCCTTTTGAGGATCTGTGCCTGTAACTGTGTCTACCCATTTTTGCAAATCCAAATTATGCTCATGCAAGAGACACAGTTGTGCAATGTTTGTGTGTGTGGTCATCAAACCGAATCCATTTAATTCAGTTTATTTCAGTTACCGTTTATTTGACTGAGACAGTGCCCACAGATCAACATGAGGAACCCCACATTCATTGAAGCTCATTGAATTTAGTTGGTCTTTGTATAACAATATATCTGCATGAGGAGGGTTTTTTTTTTCTGGTTTTTGGTGATAGTGTGTGTGTGTAGCTATTCTTCTTGTTGGAGTCTGTGAAACTTTAGAGATACGTTTGATCACTATCACACCTTTGACATCAACAGTTGTTACATGCCTCTTTTGCACTGAAGTAAACATGCAAATACTGAAAACAGTTCATGCGCACAGAGATCTGGCACTTGCTCTGACATAATACTCTCTCTGTTCCGTTGTAATAAAACCCGCTGCAAATGACACGCATTTCAGTTTACTCTCAAAATGGAAGTGCAACTTTCACATTTCCCTGCCTGTGGGAGTCGGGATGCCTTGAAAACTCCAGTCCTCAGTTTAGATAAGCTAGAGGCCAAATAATGAATGACACGATTGGAAGATGCTGAGATAAGACGAGTTTGCCAGCAAGAACAAGTTGGCCTGCCAGTGTCAGAGAGAAAGAAAGCTCCGTATTAAATCTTATTAATGTGGCACAATAGGGCTTTGTCTGTCATCTATTGAAATTTCATTAATCACGTGCGTGTGCGTGTGTGCGGCTTTGAGGAGAGTGTATCTGTGCGCTCAGGCCTGGGTGTGAGTCAAGTGCACACAAATGCACACACAAGATGCAGTGATCCGTGATAACTTTCAAGCGTCTCGGTTATCTCAGGATTATCTGAGGACTTTGACTTTTCGCCACAAGGGGCATGAAACATGAACCTTTTAATTGTAAAATATTAGAAAAACATTTCATGCTGATGGTCTGTGGAAGTTTTTAGTAAATTCAGTGATCTGAGCTGGGAACATTTCAGTGCTAGAAATGAACAAGTTACACTCTCCCCCTTCGTAAGAGCTACACTCTTAGAAATAAAGGTGCTAACTTGAACCATGTAAGGTTTGTCCCCAAAAGGAGAACTCCTTTGAGTTCCTGGTAGCTTTTATAAAATTTCCACATTTTCTTATAGATTGTATATAAAGATGGACCACACGTCTCCACTTACTCCAGCCTCACAAAACTGAAGCCAAAATATCACAAATACAGCTGCTGCCATCTTGCACCAGTCATTGGTTTAAGCATTAGCTATCTCTGCCCATACATCTGTCCAAACAACCGTGAGCACTCTCACTGATCGCAAGCACAGCAGCTCACACACTGCTGCCAATCATGACGGCAAACCCCATTTTTTTGCATGAAAAAATTAGAACCAAACTTATCAGAAAATGCACATTCAAACATACATCAGTGAGATAAGATCCACATGAAATGACAAAAAGCATCTTTGGGAAAAATTCATTTGACATGTACTTTGATCTTTTATTTCAGACCATGCCCCATCCACTAACAAGAGAGGGGCGGGGTTTATGACCTATACTGCAGCCAGCCACCGGGGGGTGATCAAGATGTTTTGGCTTCACTTTTGGGAGTTGTCATGCAGCCTATCTGGTGTCACCTGGAACTCAACGTAAAGGGTTATACCAAGAACCATCTGTGAAAGGTTGCACCCACTATAAGACGTTCAACAGAGAACAACTCTTTTGTATAATGGTTTCACCCAGAACCCTCTCAGGGTCATTTGAATATTTGAGGGTGTGGAACTTCACATGCTTTCACCAGGAACTCTTGAAGGACTCTTTCTTCAAAAGAGGGTTCTTTGGTTGAAAAGGGTTCTTCATGCAACCTTTAGAGTGTGTCTCAAATCGCATATTTCCATTGGCACACTTGGTACATTGGTACAATTCACACTGTTAGTCTTTCAAAGAACCCTTGAAGAACCAACTCTTCAAAAAAGGGTTCTCTGGAAGCAAATGGTTCAGCCTTTCAGCAAGAGCCGTTTAGGAACCCTTATTTCTAAGAGTGTATTGCAGTATGCGGGCTCTTTCATGGCCTTTAGTAAGGAACAGAACACAGAACCTACGGTTTCGGTACTATATCTCTCCACCTCCCTAAAATATGGTGGTTAGGGACTCTCTCTCTCAAACACTCAAACACACACACACACACACACACACACACACACGTAAACACAGTCATACTAAGATAAGGTGATAAGGTGATTTGTTGCATGTTCTCATAATCCACCCACTCATAACAAGAAACATATCTTGTTATTTATGGATCAGGGTATGTTGCATAACAGAGAATTTCAGTAGCTTATGTGAAGATATAAATTACAACAAACCGTCTGATTCTGATTTTTCGCGATTGCTCATCTCGCACGTGATGCGACCAAAACGACCATTCATGCAAGATTCCCAGCTCAGCCTGCCCACACCGATTTGTCTTTGAAATTTAAGACCCACAAAGAGGAGAAGAACACTTGCCATCCGCTGTATCTGCTCTGTGCAGGGAGGTGCACGCTCGCTTATCACGCAGCCATCTTATCTTCATGGCCATTTAAGAGAATAAGGGTAAAGGGATAACAAACTCAGCAGAGAGGAAGCGTCGCCTAAATCCCAGTGAAAGATGCAGGCTAGGTGAGTGCTGCACTTACAGGCCGTCTAGACCAGGGTGGACCGATATGTTGGTTTTTCCAAGTATTGGGCATGTGTAATACATCAAACATATAATATTCACCAATTATGAACCTGACATACACTATTTTCCAGTTATAAAGTATGATTAATATTACCGCTTGTGAGTATTCCCTCTTGACAACAAGATAAGCACGATTTGTTGTGATTGTCTCAAGTTATAACTGATATATAATTTAGAATTAATTATTCATTTAAAGGCAAAAACACAGTGTATGCCAAAGTTTCCTGTATCTTTTAAAGGTACGTGGATGTGTTTTTGACCACTAGAGGTGCTATGGAGCATGTTTTGTCATACTGGGCTAGCACACGTAAAAGAAAAGAAAACCAGATGGGGCACTTTTAACAGGTGAGATGGGTCACTAAACGGCTAGTTTCATCCATTTGTGTCCCAGTGGAGAGATTTAATGTCCTAAAATTGTCTTACATTTCTAGAAAATTACCCTCTGAAACAGCCCAGTCCAATTGGCAATGTACATTTCTGCAAACCAAGGATATGCTGCATTTATGCATTTCATACGTATCATATCAATGTTTCTAATGTATATGAGCTGACTTTGTCATCAGGAGGTGGAGGAGATGGTGGCTTGTCACCTCGGGGATCATTGTTCCAGACCAACAAATAGCGAAATTGCTGTGTTTCAAGCAGCTTTTTCGCTAACAAACATAGTGACCCACTGTTTCCACCGTGGATAGTGCCACCAAAAGCATTTTAAGTCAATACATGACATTTACCTAATAATAACCAAGTGTTTTGTGCCTAAACCTAACCACACATTAACCACACATTTTTTTAAATGTAAAAACCCATAAAGTTTTAACATATCCGTTACAAAATAATGTACACGTGTAACACATCTGTGGTCTACAGAAATGTACAAAAACGAATAGCTATAGATGTACGAGTTTTTATGCAATTAGGATCACCTCTCTGTTGACATGCTGCGTTGAAAGTTGTCCTTTTTATGCTGTCTACACAAATATAAGTATCTGTCTTTTTTAAGCAACTGTAACTCAGTCGACTGCTTAAAACATGGTGGCCCTGTAACTCTAGTTTGCAACATCCAGATAAATGCACATCAAAGCATTTTGGTGCTCCGAGATGCCTCTGAGAATGCCGTGAGCTTATGTGTGTGTGTGTGTGTGTGTATTTGTGTAAGATAATGGCAATCCTTTGATGCCCGAGAGTGATTTGGTTCAAGCTTTCTGGCGCATTATTTCCCTTTTGGCCTCCTGTAAAGAACTTTGATGAGGACCCAGAAGAGAAGACCCTTATTGCCTGCACTTACTGTGTCAATAATGGAATTGTTTTGGAGACTTCACCCCCGTCTCATCTTCTTCTCTTCCAGCCTCACATGCAGGCAGTCTTTCATCTATCTTTTCTATCTTCTTTCGTAGCATGCAACTGCTGAGATCGCCAACCCGCGCCGCCACTTCTTAGAGGAAGCAGAGCTATCTGCATGGGTCGTCTTGATGAAGCTCAGCACTCACCGTCACTGACACACACACAGGAAGTGAGCTGATGAGTGTTATGTTTATACAACAATTTGTAACATGCATGATTCGTGGGCGCTTAACAACTGAAAAGACAGCAGATGCTGCACATTTAGATGACACCAAGCAATATGTTAGTTTTAAATTGAAAATCTTGCAGACAAATGGGGATCTAAAATGTAAAGCAACCATGTCCAGAATTTTAGATTAGATTACATTCAACTTTATTGTCATTGCACAAAGTACAAGCACTGAGACAACAAAATGCAGTTTAGCATCCAACAAGTAGTTTGGAGCAAGCAACAAGTAGTTTGGAGCAAGCAACAGAATGCAAAGTAATGTACATGTGTAGTTGTAGCATAAATAATAATAATCAGTAGATATGAAAAGATAGGAGTACGAATACACTACATGATAATATGCAGTATGACCAAATAAAATATGTGAGTTGGAAATTTTTTGGCTTTAGAGCTTGGGTAAACAGTTTTATTTTGGCATAATTGGGTAAAAATCCCATATTAAACTTTGAACATTTTGTAATTCAAGTGGATTGAGAGAAAACTAGACTTCTCCTCTTGGCTCTGTAATATCTAACCTGTGAAGGGTCATTTCAATGAGAGGGCGTTCCTACTGTGCTACTGCTACTAGCATGTGTAACAACTGCTGAACCAGGTGAGAGTGGACTCACACAACCCTGGAGAGAGTTCATGTAAAATAACAGTCTTTACAGGTCAGAAGGTAGGTACAATACACAGAAGGACTATCAGTGGAGGCAAGCAAATCCAATAAGGATGAGGCAGAGTCAATCAGACTAAATGGACACTGGGAAACAAAAGGCTGGAACACTAGTCATATAAGGAGCTAAGACAAACTGGCACTGAGAGAAAACAAGACACACACTAAATACCCTGGTGAGGGGAAGGATAACGAGACACAGGTGAGGCTAATCAGGGCGGGACAGACAATCAGACACAGGTGAGGTCATCAAAAGGGAGGGAAAACACACAGGGAAGCAGGAAGTGAAGCGATCTGAAACGAGAGGATATAAGTGTTTCAAAGTAAAACAGGAAACATGAATGAATAAAATAAAAAACATACCTAAAGACACTTGAGCTGTGACAGCATGGCTAAAAATATACAATGGTCAGATTTGTTTGGAAAAAAGTGGACAAATTGGAGACACTTTTTTTTTTTTTTATTCAACAACATCAATTACCAGCTGTATTCAAATATGCAATGTTTCTCCTAATTGCATGCGTTCAAATATTTTTAAATTTAAAACCACCCAAAATGGACTCTAATCTTTTACCTTAGTTCTTGGCCACCATCACGTGCATGACCCACAGCCCAGTGACTAATTCCTCCTAAAATTAAGAAATTGTTGAAGGCCATACATCATTTTCAAGGTTTTCTAAGAAAGCGGCTGCTTCGAGTAATTACAGGGAATCAAAGAGTAAGTGGTGTAAGATCAAAGGAAGGCATTCTTCTGTAATCCTGGGGTGTTGCAAATCTTTTGTAATCTGGTGCTGCGTTCCACCACTGTTTGACATCTATTTACTGTATAAAAAGGAACGGTGCCATCAATTATGGGCCTGCTAGTGCTGTTGTTTACTTTTGCCAAGCCCTGAGTGCCGGGCCCGCTTTGTGAAATATAGATCTCCCCTGTTTGCTCTCCGCAGTCGAAGGTGTGCTCTCGTGCTTGCCCTTGGCTTTGGGTTGGGGGTTGTCTGGCTGCTTCCTGGTCTGCGATGTAGGCTGAGAGATTAAGGGGGATAGAGTTTTGGCGGCTCTCAGGTTCTGCATGTTTGTTCAGTGTTGAGATGTGGAAACTGACATGTTTCTGTCTATCAGCTGGCTGCAGCGGCTGCACGACTGGCTGCACGGTTTACATTAGTGCACACGAAAAAGGAGCAGTCAGTGATTGGAAAGTTAGCATTAAACCGTAATCTGTGATTTGAGTGAAATTGGGATTTTTGCACAATTGACTGATTTACTCATATAACCTCTTTTCTTTTTCTGCTTTCTAGTCTCGGATGCATGAAATACCGGAATCTGTCTTCCCATGAAAAGCATCAGTTGTTTCATCAGCGCTCATGACACATGTGCATGCTCAGGTGACAAAGACCTCTTGTTCATCAGGAGCAGGGAAGGAAGATGTGAGGCATTATAGTGCCACAAAGTCCACTGGGGTGTCTGGGCTCAGCCTTAGAGATAGGCTAAGGAGCTCGGCCATCCGGAGGGAGCTAAGAGCAGCGCCGCTGCTTCTTTGTGTCGAAAGGGGTCAGTTGAGATGGTTCAGACATCTCATCAGGAGGCCTCTGTTTGGGGTCTTCCGGGCACATCCCGCTGGTAGGAGGCCCCAGGGTAGACTTAGAACATGCTGGAGGGATAACACATCTCATCTGGCCTGGGAACACCTCAGGGTCTCCCAGGAGGAGCTGGAAAGTGTTGCTGGGGAGAAGATGTTTGGGGTGCGTTCCTTGATTGCTGCCCCCACAACCCAGCCACAGATAAGCAGATGAAAATGGATGTATGGATGGAAAGTCCACTGAAGCAGGAGGTCAGGATGGCAGTCCCATCAAGGAAGACAGTGGTTCACTATGCATTTCCAACACTGGAACCTTGAAATAGCAGCAGCTTACTCCAAATCATGATCTTTCCATAACCTTAACCATAGACTGTATATAAAGTCTATAGAGATGGATGACATGTCTCATCTTCCTCCTGCTATAGAAAAATAAAGCTGAAATATCCCAGATACGGGCATTGCCATCTTGCGCTAATAACGTCAATCATGACATTACACCCCCCTTTGATGGCATCGAAGAACTAATTCAAACCAAACTCAGAAAAAAAACAACAATGACGAAACCATCTCATAGAAAAATATATTTGATGTGTACTTTTATTTTTTTAGTTTGGTGCACGTCTTATCCGCTAACATGGAGGGGGTAGGCTTTATGACCTATACTGCAACCAGCCACAATAGGGGTAATGATGATGTTTCAGCTTCACTTTCAGGCAGCTTTCATGTGGTCGATAGTCATGACCCTAAATAAGTCATTTTAATGCCTAAAGCTAACCAAACCTTAACCACAGCAGTGCAACAGTCAAATGTCCAACTGGAATATGTTCTAGTTTTGTCCTCAGGCTGCACACTAACCTGGTGATTATACTGTCCTTCCAAAGAAGTCATAATCACCTTTTTACCTTTGTCTCTTGTTAAAGTATCTTTAAAGAAGTATGTCACCGCTGGAATGATGGTCTCTTCACAAAACTGGCTGTCTATGCAGTAAAATCAGCCCAAGGGCCAGCAGAAATCTGTCATTTGAGCTGGAAGATGAGCAGAGAGATCTGAGCACTGGTTAGATGGAGGAAGTTCCCCGTAGTCCATTTGCACATACTGCACACATTGCCAATTCAACCAGCTTTGTATAATAACAAAGTATTCCTTTAAGCCCTGGAGGATTTGGATCTTTGTCACATGCCATTCCCATCTTTTATCTGTTCCTACGAGCAGAAAATCTATAAAAATTATATTTAAAAGAACACATTTGCTTAAATGCAACCATATAATCACAACATCCTGCGTTCGGATCTGGTCTCTGATCTTTGTTGCGTGTCATCTGTGTCTCTTTAAATGATCAAATAAACTCTTTATTTGATATAAAACTGTGTTTGCCACAGAGAGATACGAGATCAAAAGATGCCAGATATAAACCAAGCCTCTGACCTGGAGTCAGACTGAGTGTACCTATTGTCTGGTCGTGTTCCTCTCGCTGTAAGGCTTGGCCACAGCTGGTAATGGTGGAGGTTTGGCGAGGACAACCAGTCCAGTGCACACATTTCCCAGCTAATGGAGAATTTGTGAGTGAGAGCCTTTAATTTTCCGATAGGTGGGTGGATCAAAGATATGATATGATTAAAGGAGAGCTAAAGCATGCTGCTCTGTGTGAAATAAGTGGACAAGGGATCCTTTCAGAAGCATCTATTACTTACTTTCTCTTATGTACATACTCTTTTTGAGACTGTGCCCAATTGACTTAAGTGATTGTGTAACAAAAGAATGAAATTGGGATTCATTCCTTTTATTTCTGTATAAATTCAATTGCCTTCTGTTGTTAATAAAGCATGAAAACTTATATCTCACAAGCTATTTGAGTCTTGTATTGACATTATAATATTATAATAATTGGGGAAAGAAATATTGTTACATACTCAAGGTGTCAGAAATACAGTTGCCAGTTTTTAGGCCATCCTTTTTGGCTTGTAACCCCCTGAAATTAAGTAATGTTTAACTGTGACAGTCATCGGTAATTGCCATAGTGTAGAAAAGTGCTTGACACAACATGTGTTTTCTAGCTGTAGCAATCTAGTATAAAATGGGGACTCAGTTGCAGAGAAAAACACAAAACACCAAGAACAGTTCATCAAATCCAAATCTTTACTGAGGAGGTCAGGGGTCAAACAAGTGGAGACAGTCAGCGAAGACAGAAAAGTCCATAAATCCAAGCAAAGTCAAAAACTAAGGAATCAATCACAAAGAAAAGTCTGGAGAGCATGAGCACACTTAAGTACACAAGGGCTGATTACTAACTACACACAGGTGAGTGGAACAAAACACATGAGGTAATTAACAAAGGTGGGAAAACTCAGGAAGTAAAAGAAACACTAAACACAATGAGAACATATTTCAGACTAAAACAGGAAGTAGACACAAACACACGAGCATGAACTTGACAGAATATCACACCAGCCGCTTTTTAGCAGCCCAAAGCCCAACTATGATCTTTCCCTAACCCTTAACCAAGTGTCTTTTGTGCCTAAACCTAACAACAGTGTGGTTGACATGCAAAGTTTCAACATAATTGCGACATCATAACTGTAATGTATCCGTGGTTTGCAGACTCGTACAATGCCAACCTTTCCTCTGGTGTTTTGGTTGCATAGGTTTATCGTCTCGTCAGTACTTCCCAAGCTGGAAATACATTTTTTCAAACTACCTCTGGTAACATTACAAACCTCTGAGACTTGTAATTTTCATTTTCCATTTTACCTAAATGTTCATATTGGTTCTTGCATCATTCATGCACAATATTTTTTTATTTTTCTCATTAAATCATAGTCCTGGGTTGTCTACCTCCATTCTCGGATCCCATCGGCTGTATTTGGCGTCTGACTTCTGGCAGACGGCGAATACAGCCTCTGGGGGCAGACCCCTGATTTTTTGGCATTCCGGTTTGATTTGGGCGGAGGAGGCGAATTTCCGTTTCCGACTTCCATTTATATGTAAATAGATATGCTGAACCACTGCAATGGATTCAGAGACCGTTTAACCCGGCAACAACTGCAGCCGGCTCAAATGTGATTGGTCAATATCACGCGGACTACAAACAGCCTACAACCGGAAACCAGGGCTCTTCCGCTCTTCTTCCCGAGGCAAGATCTCTGGGGTTTGCCTGCAGACTCCACATTCACTGAATGTAGAGTCTGTATATAGAGACTATCTACCCCCTAACCCATGCTGCCATAACCATGCACATGGTTATCAACTGGCTACTGACACATCCTATATCAGATCTGAATGCGCTTCTCAGAGAGTGAGCAGGTCACTTGAATTAGCCTCACACTACAAAGGTACTTGTTTTGTAGAGCGTTTCCTCAGTTACATTTAGATGACATCGCAGGTATAAGTCACAGTTCCTTGGTTTCATGCCTTGTTATTAAGTCTGTTTGTCTGTGATCTCTAGCTATGGGTATGAGTTGGTCACACACACAATGCCATGAGCAGGCAAAAGGAAAGCTTTGGCCCCTCTGTTGTATTTTCTGAAAAAACAAAACCGCAACCATAAACAAGACCACAACCAAGGCTCGTGGTCCCAACAGCAGCAATGAGCCCAAACTTAATCTGCCAGCTCTTCCAGCTGCAGAAGACGTTAGAAGCAAGGTCAGAATGGGCGCACAGCCCAACACAAGTAGTTTTATATTGTTGTTATGTTGCCTTTCAGAGACTAATGCATGGTAGAGAATTTCATTGAACCTACCACCAGATGGTGGTCTGGAAATCTGCCCCAAATAGTCCAAAGGTTGGAAAAGGTAAGGTTGGGAATTGTTCACATCTTGTCAAAGCGCCACTATGTTGCCACCCATTTGATAAAAAAATGCATGAAGTGGCATGTCAGGATGATAATACAGTATTATTACATTAACTACATACACTATACATTTTCAATAGCCTTCTCAGTCACTTCATCCTGGCGCTGGGCCTGCTGGTAGTCTTCCAAATTACTGGCCTTTACAAGAATGATACATTAACTCATCCTTTATCTACTTAACTTAAATCATGTTACATTCCTGTTTAATAAGATCCCCAATCAGCACTCCTGCTGCGAGAGCTTTGATAAGACAGAGGAGCCAGTCCACTGAGAACTGAGTAAATCTTCTCAACTGGGCGCTGAATCATCTGTAGGTGGTCTAATCATCTCAGCTCCTCACCCAGACTCATCCTCACTGGCATTTTTTCCCCGTGGTGACTTCACTTCAGTCTGTCACACACACACACACACACACACACACACACACACACACACACACACACACACACACACACACATACACACAAACCCCACATATGTGGTGGTGCTGACCCAAGAAGACAAATCAGAAAAGCCTTGGGGCTCGGCCTGCCCGACCAAAGAGATGAGGTCATCCGACAGAACCTAATTTTCCCTCAAATTGCACCTCTGATCAGCGCGGTGTTTCCTGCAACAATTACACTGACCCCAAGTCCTCATTAGCAAATAGTGTGGAGGAGAAAAAAAAACAGGACAAAGACCACTTGGTTTGTGAAGAGCAGGATGTTTAGTTCAGCGAGTGTTTTTCTATCCCTGTCTTTATCTAGCATCATGTCTTGAGGCTTCTTCGCAACATCATCGTCTGATTAGTGAGTCTTGGGTTCTGCATCATGTGCTGGAAGTCTGACGATGAAAGCGCTTACGGTAAAGTGGAGGTCACGGTGCCACGTCCCTCACAAGAAGCCAATTTGAGCTTTTGACAAATAGACTGATTCCCCAGAAAAAAAGATTCCTGCCATTTAAACGAACACCCACCATTAGGAATCCATTTACAGACATTAAAGTAAAGCTTTTTAAAGCACTGCATTTAGGTTGTTAGCTATTTTGGGGTCTTTACTTCTAAAAGTGGAATCAGCATTTTTTTCTTTTGTAGTTTATTTCCCTCAAAATGAGGGACTTGGCGAAATTTTAACTCATAACTGAAAGCATGCTCTGAAAGCATCTAATTAAGAGGCTCATATTTCTCCTCAACACTGTGCACACACACGTACACACAAACACACACTGGTAGACTCTTTCAAAGACAGTATGCACCTGGCATATTGGAGGTCAGACACAGGACACAACACAGTATCATGTGTTTATTATCATTTAGCCACACTAGCAGCATGAGCAGTGGGGTCTACCACTTTGTCCTGTGTAAAACTTCCACTGAAGTACGAACTGCTTGGCTGATTTCTGTTACATTTTGTACAGATATTCATGGTGTCCAGAGGATGAAACCTAATGACGATAATAGTTTTCACCTATCCAGGGAAAAATCTCTACAGCTTATTTTCTGCAATAATACAAAATCCATTGGAAAAATCCTATTAATGTTTTGACGAGAGAACTGACATAAAAACAACTTTTTATGTCGGGGCTTCAGCACACTTGGATCACTACGGATGAGCATGTTGGAGATACTTTGTGGATTCAATTTTGTGCTCTTGGACGTTAGTCTGGGGGCCGTCAGCCATTAGGTGTGCTCGCCGCTCCCCCACCGATTACCGCAAGGGATGTGAGGACTCTAAAACGTCACCAGAGCCTTCCTCAGCATGAGGGTGAGTAGATAATGGCTGAATTTTCATTTTTAGGTGCACTATCCCTTTAAAGTTTTAATTTGATGCTTTCTCATGGAGGCATTAAATAAAATAAAACAATATTTTCAGGCAGAAAAAAATAAATAATGTACATTTTGAGTTTCTAATTACTTTCCATAAATCACAGACAGAATATTTGCCAGTGTTGTCATCTTAAGATAATGATCATCACTCACGCGTTTTTGTTACCCTCAAACAAAATTAATTAGCAGCTGTCACTGCACCCCATGTCTTGTTCACAGAACTATATGACTTTAAATCTGACTGCAAGGTGATTTGCTAAAATGGACAGTTTGGCGATGTAGGAACTTGATTCATCCCCAAAACGCGGGGGCCCTCCAAGCTAAAGCTGGAAACTGTTATAATTCATCCGTGCTGCTCCAGGCCAAACAGCTCCCACTTGAGTCAGTATGATCTACGAGTGTCCGTGAGCCCCAGACACATGTAAATGTACACCAAACTAATTGGTGCCGCAACAGTCAGGGGTTTTAAATCAGCCACTCTATCACCTGTTGTTTCAAACAGGAGGAGGGAGAAAAGAGAAACACCTTCTGAGATTATTTCATGATTTGTTTCAATTTCTCAGTTTAATATCTGTTTGACTGTGTGCCCGCTGTAATCTTTGATCTGTGTTTTTCCAGGTATTTCTAGTGTTACTACATTTGGAGATACATTTCCTCAGTCAATATCCTCTGGAAATATGAGGTTTTAAAAAGGTTCTTGTAGACTAGATGGAAGGGAAGTCAATTATATACTCGTGGCTTGAACTTTTCCACAACAGAAACACAATTAATGTACAACTCCAAACAAATGTCATATAGTTTTTATTTATTCAAACTCTATAGAAGTGAGAGTGCATACGGTTATATGGGATAAAAGAAGAGAAACTTCAAGTAGCAAAGACGAAAACAACTGGAAATGTTTGCTCTAAATCAGCAAAATTTGAGTTCAGCTGACAATGAAGTGTTAGCATGGAGGCAGGCAACGAAATGGAATGAAAGTAAACCACTTTTCATGAGACAGCATAACAGGTCAGGTGACATTTTGGACCAACCAGATGAAGCTTTGCAGTATAAAGCCAAAAAGGCACATGGTAGAGGTTTACCTTACAGAAAGATCTTTTCTGACAGAAATCTATTCATGTTAACACAAACCACAACTTTTCCCCGAACCTGAACCAAGAAATCCCTTTCTGGTAAAAAGCCCCCTGGGAAAGTCTTCCAGCTGTGCCAAAAAGCCAATCTTGCATTTTTTCTTTTCCAATTGGTGTGTTTTGGGGCCACATGGATGGCAATAGAATTGCTCACAAAGGATCAGTGCTCCTGGCTTGGTTGAACACTCTTAACCAAGCTCCAAGGAACAGCGAGGCTTTTCATCGGAACTTTCGACCACGCCGAGTCATACTATGGCACGCTGATTTGCGTTTCCATTACTAGTTTAAATGCACTGAGCTGTGCCGAGTCGCACCTGGGATGGAATACCTTCGGAGTCGGGTCAAAACGCACCTGACTGCCCCCAAGCTTGGACACTTGGAGGCTTCCTCATTATTTAGGGATGACTCCGCATCAACATTTAGTGTTAGTCATTTAGTTAGTCTCTATGTGAAAGCCTTGTGATGGTCTGGTGACCTGTCCAGGGTGAACCCCGCCCGATAGGCTCCATGCCCCGCGACCCTCAAGACGATAAGCGGTTAGAAAATGGATGGATGGATGGAAGTACCTGGCTACCAGCAACCATTGCACAGTGCAATATTAAACAGCATTAAAAAGGGTGCAGCTTTTAAACGTCATCGACTCAGCGTGTCAGCACTTAAAGACACACATTCAAGTGGGTAGCTCTGCTGCATGGAGGTGCAAAACCCTGCCGAGTCAAAACCAATGAGACAAAAATGGGGTATAGCATGCAGTGGTCCCTAGCAGAAAGCAAAAACACATCAGCCTTTTATGGACTGAATGAGGCGCCACATTTGAACATCGATGGTTCCAATGAACTCAACTGAAGGTGGGAAGCGGGTGAGGGATCACTTCTTTGTCGGTGTAGTAGTGACTCAAACTTGGTCATCTGCAGCAGTAAACTGTTTAAAGAAGTGAAGTGTCTCAACCTGAAAACGGTCCACCTCGTGTGTTCCTTCTCATTCTTCTACTCGTCTTTTTCCCCCATCTTCAGCTAGTTCCTTTTCTTCTTCATCATAACACATTTACTTCATCTCCAACTCATAATTCAAAATCATTCATTGCAGCAACCATCCATTAAGCACTGATAAAACAGTTTTGACATTCAAAATATTTTGTCATTCTCATTACTGCCTCATTGTTCGTCTCTCACAGCGTTATTGTATCAAGACTGTCCTCTGACAGAATTTGACCCAGCAGTGTAAAAGCCTGTCAAACATAGTATGCTTTCATTTATCTTTACTGTGTAAACTTGACACCATACCTCAACTGTCATATCAAAAATGGGTGGAGATAGATTAAATATTTGACCTTTGCTAAAGAAAATATTAACATATTTCTGTCGTGATCCTGCGCTGGCTGCCACGCTCATCAGAAAGAAATAGAAACTAACCGTGTTTGTTTGGATGACGCTGAATCTAATGTGCTCGCGGTGCTCTTTGATGTGCAGAGTTTGTGTTAGCGTGTAGAGACAGCTAATGCAGCCCATACCTGAACTGTACCTGAATGACAAAACATGTTGGAGAAGCTGTCCGCACAGAAATGATCAATAGAGCATTATAAAAGGCAGACACAGATTTTGACACCCCTCGGTCAGTTGAGCTGTTACATCAAAGGACTGTGGACTGCACAGACACTGTGCATCTGTTTAACCCAGGGGCTCGTAGTTGATATGCACAGCAAACTCTCAACTTTATCTCCACTGCAAAACACTGAATGTCAGATTGAAAAGAGTTCCCTTTATGTCAACCCAGTCACCAGAATAAATGTTGGCTTTGAACGTTTCTGCAAGTCAGGGAACTTTAACATTTGTCGATTATTATGTAGTGTTTTTTTTACATTTGTTAATGTGTGGTTATGTTTAGCCACATAAAGCTACTTGTTTATGGTAAGGAAACAATTCATGTTTTGGCCTGAAATGGCTGGTTTTGTTGGAACAATCATGGCTGGAAATGCCACCGATGTCTTGCCAAAAAACGAACCTGGTCTCATTCTTAAGCCGTCGAATTCTGGCGCTTGGGCAGTGACTTTTAGCATCAGACACCAATTAAAAAAGCCATCCTTGCATGTCAGCATGATACGCAACCGGTTGCTGTTATTGTGTGATGGCGCCCAGTGGCGTCAGGGGGAAATGCGGCTGAACAGCAACATAAGTGAAGGTCGTGAAAAGTCCAAGTAGGGAGGGTGAGAGCGGTGGTGGATGGGTCCAGCAACCCCCAACTTTCACCTGTCAGTCTGGTGTTCGTGCCCTGTATAAATGTATAAATGTAAAGCCAAACCCTGTTATTTCTTTCTAAACATAACCACGTGCTTTTGTTGCCTAAACGTAACCACGTGCGAGTGTTGGTTAAACATAACCATGTGTGTTTGCTGCTGAAGGAAGAAAAATGTAAATTTGCAGTGTTGTACTGACGTAGAACCTTTATTTTGAAAGAGACTGTATGCAAACTGTACATAACCTGTGAAAATGAGCATGTATTTTGAAAACACCTAATACATGTAATAGGCAGAAGTTGATGTGGTGTCCCAGAACGTTAACGACAAACACACCCGGGGTAGCTTGCACACTATATGTTGACACAGGAAGTCCACAATCAACGTTGATATGTGACGAGGTTGGAGTGAGAAAGTGGTGCCATGATGATGGCTGAAAATTGCCGCCAATGTCTTGCTAATAAGCATCCACTTCTTCATATAGATGTATTCAGGACTATGTCACTGTAGAAACATTGATATGACACGTATGCAATGTGCAAAGGTAACGTATCTTCTTTTTTTTTTTCTAAACATACAGTGCCAACATTTTCTCCTGTTGACTGGGCTGATATTGCAGCCTCAAACTGACGGACATGTGAAGTTTAAGTTTACAAACGACACTTAATGGCAACTGTTTTCCAACTCATACCTGAGACTTGGGTCTTGTGGTGTGTTTGTTTTACTTTTCTATACATATGTATCAATTTCAGTACAGTATGAAATGAAAAACAATGCTGTGCAGGCTGCCCTTAAAACTACATTCCTGTGCAAAAGCAGTAGAATCTCTTGCTTTTATGCAAATAAAACTGATCATTTTGCAGTAATTCAATTCTTCTCTTTATTTAAACCCTAAACTCTATTGCTGCTATAGTAACATACTAACTAGCAGCATCAATATAGGTCAGATGTGTGTATTTCTCAGTTCATAGCAACATCATTAACTGTATTTTTTGTACTCTAGTCAAAAAAATGAGTGAAATGTTTTCGGATGAATGTTTTAGTCCTCTATCTTGTCTGTACGCAAAGGTGACGGAGGTGGTGAAAGAGCCTCGTTGGCTTATGAACAATGACCAGTTGGCAGTTTTTGTCCAGCCTAACACAGACCTTTCAAACCAAGTCTCTCCAAAGATCAAGTCACACCCCAATATGCAGCCAGGATTTCATGCAGAAACACAACTGTGAATGAGAATTATGACCTCACAGCTATTTCATGGCACTTAGGATGGATTAAAAGATAGACAAAGTATTTATAGTTTATTATGTCTGAGGGCCTGAACTCACTGTGTTTCTCACTGTGTTTTTGTAAGCACTTCTCCTTGGTGAAACATACCTGGCTGCTACCAAACATATGCTGGCAAATGTTTGACAACTCTCAGCAAGTTTTCTGTTCCTGCATTGCTTTTTGACAGTACAAATGGTCTCTGAGACGAACAATACAAATGTCCAAATGAGTTGTCATAGTCAAATGCATGTGCCATGTTTCAGTCAGTCATCTTGTCCAACGTGTAACCTTACTCCTACGTGGCAAGCTGACACCACTTTTGTGTTCTTTGAAATTGTTTTTATCCGTTTCTGTACAACTGACACATCAGTTAACTGGTACGCTCATCAGGTGCCTTTGCACATGCTCGTGCTTGCTCCCTGACACGCGTTGAAGCCTACTTGCCAGCAGAGATGGTGGTGCTGTCACTGCAGACACCTGATTAAAAAAATGTTGCAAATACTTTGCAAGCAGATATGTGCTGGCTCGTTGGCGGAGTGGCTGGGCTTTTGTGGTTCAACAAGAGGCAACTGTATCCAGTGACTGTGGAGACGGCGGGAGAGGGTAAGGATTCCATGCAAAGGTGGACAGAGAAATGCATGCACAAGCAAATGTGTGCACAAATGCACGTGCATGTCAGAGACATCTCACGGATTCCTAACGACAGATTTTGTAAAAGAACACAATGAAATCTCTTACAGCTATAAAATGCATCCCCTCAGTGCAGAGGTGGGAGTCAGTCACGCATGTGCAAGTCACAAGCAAGTCTCAAAGTCTCAAGCAAGTCCCAAGTTACAGTGGTGAGAATCAAGCAAACTGAGTTCCTGATAAAAGTAAAGACAAGACAAGTCATGTCATTGCTCAAGTCGAGTAAGTCACAGGTCAAGTCGTGAAATTCTGATGATGTACCCCAGTTTCCACATTTAAATCAGTTACACAGACAGTGATCATGAAACGCAAACTGTAGCAGCCTGCTTATGTTAGCTAACTAAAGTTTGACCAGTCAGTAAGCTCATAAGTTCTTTTCTTTGTGGGTTTTATAATATTGGATCAAGTTGTGAGGCTCGTGTCACTAATTTTTGACCTGCAAACCTTGCATATTGTTTTTTCACTTACTACCATCACTTGGACTAAATCCCTCTTGTCCGTCTTGTCTGTGGCCCTTGGATCTGTTACCAACACACAAGACACCTTCCGTTTGTTTGAGACACACTAGGCGCTCTACGCACTTAAATGTGATCCCACTGACTGCAATAATGTTTTAGAAAGAGCAAGAAAGTGCTTGCTGTTGTCCAGTGAAAAAGCTCATAGTTGGCCTACAGAAAGTTGTTTGGTCAATGAAAACAGAAAACGTTTGTCATCCCGTTCAAACCAAGCAAGGAAGACTTGCATGCTACTTTGTAACATTAGCCTCTATTACTAACATTACACACTTTAAAACTCACCAGACCAACCAACTACCTCCGCAGCGCGGCCCCAAGCCTCATTCTTTTTAATTTGGTCTCTGTAACCGAGCAGCGACACATTATAAAGGACTGAGTGGGCGCGAACGCACGTAATAAACTTCTCGATATCCACTGTCGGAACAAGTGTGCTGTAGGAACCAAAGTTACATGGCTCGTTCTCTGGGACCCGCTTCATCAAAGCTCGTCAGCATTCCAATTGGTTGTCGCCGAACCACGTCAGAGCTCATTACCATAAAGTTAAATGAGTTTTAACTTCCCTTCGGACTGCTCCGGTCGCTTTGGTCACCCAAGACGAGCGGCTGACAACCAGGTCGCCCAAGTCGCCGGGCTCTCATTGAAATGAATGACTTCCGCCATTTTGGAAGCTCTGGTTACTGTTGGTTTGAACGTACAGTAAGAACGGTGGGTGGGAGGGAGAAGTGGTGGATGGATCAAACATGCACCGGCCTTTCACTCGTAAGACTGTTGTTTGTTTCCCGGATGAAAAGTCAACTTGAGTTTTTTCAACCACATAACGTAGTTACTGGTGTACATCACGTGACACACTTTTTAAGTTACTGTAACAAACATAGTTATTTTAACCTAAACCATGATAAGTGACAAGTGGCTTTACTTCCTACAGAATATGTAGTTTTGGTGGTGAAACCTACTTTTCCTGTGCAGAGGGAAGTTTACTTTGAAAGACACTGTTGAATGTAATGAGCTGAGATTGACACAGAAACAGACGCACCCAGAGCTGACACTAGAGGTGTAGTTAAAGCATAGTAGTTTGAAGCACAGGGCCACTGATCAAGCTGCCAAATATGACAAGTTGGGAGTGAGTATGTGTTGCCAAGATTGCTGCTGATAGAAATCACCCCATCATGTTTCAAACAAAACAAAACTTCTTATTATGGAGAAAATGTAAGTATTTAATCAAATAAAGTCCTTTTGAGACATCTGTCTTACAAGCTATGAATACCAAATCAAGTAGAATCTTTTATCAAGCAAGACTCAAGTCCTAAAATGTGTGACTCGAGTCAAGTCATGTGACTCGAGTCTCCCACCTCCAACTCCAGCGTTTCATTTAATACGAATGAAACCCCCTGGATATTGAGTGCTTTACCTGATTCATTCATTGATTCAGATTTTGAATTATTTAATTGACTCATTTGGTGTTTACTATTATCTTATTTCTTAGCTGTGCTCAGTTTTGCTTGTTAAATTAAACTACCACCCCAACAATGTCATTATAAGCTCTGTCCTGTAATTCAACGCCACAAAACAATGAAGAACTGTTTCCCAGCTCTGTTGTGACTACGGCCGCCCTGTTGTTCTCTGCTCAGATGGGAAGAAAGTCAGTTGTCTGTTTTGGGGGAATCACACTCCTGCAACCTGGCAAAGCCAAATGAAGGGTGATGGTCTAACGTCTCCATCGTCGTTCCAGAGAACAAACATTTGCAAGGCGCTTGGGAAGATGATATCCAATGCCACCCAAGGACTGCAACAAATGACTCAATATTTCTGAGCATCAAAGCCGCAGTGTGCAATGTGGCGTCTGACCTGCGAGGTCGCTGGACTCCATGACATCAGACCCAGTATCACGTCATGGTCAACCTCAGCCCCTGAGTGCTAATTAACACCAGACAGAGGGATCATGGACAAAGCTCAGGGCATTACCATTCATCACTGAGCAGCTTAGTTTGTTTATTTGCAGATGTAGAAGAGAGAATAATAACAGATTGTGCAAATTAGAGGAAAGAAAACCCAAGGGACATATAAATTAACAAATAAAAAAGGTGGGTAAACTTAGTGTAGGAGGTTTCACCGTCTGCTACATCCCAGTATCCCTGCCATAGTCTCCTCAGCTGATTACACTGCAGCACCGCACTCCAGGCTCCTCTCTTATGTGACCCAGCGGTCCGTGAAGTGTCATCAACCTTTATGAGACCGACAGGCCCAGAACAGAGGCCTAAAAGCTTGTACATGAAAGAGAGCATGTTTGCTTTGCTGCCTTTAAATGGACTCGGCACAGAGCAGTGGAGAGGAGAAGAAAAGAGGGAAGAGAAATGGAGAAAAACAGATTCGTGGAAGATCTTTCTCTAAACAGTGAGCATCAAGTCCTCCCTGTGCTTTTAAACATGAATTAATGTAGATTCCAGGCGTATTTTAAGTCCGTCTGTGACGCCTCGACTCACTGGCATGGTGGAATTTCGTAGGGGTGCGAGAATCTCGCTGTAATGGGCATTCCAGCGCAGCAACATTACCGCTATTTCCCAACAATCAATCATGGTCAGTGTGCTGCAGGGGGAGAGAGAGTAAAAAGAGGCTGCAGGAGTCTCTGTTTTGTGTGTGAGCGTGTTACTGTAGGAGAAGAACAGTTTATCTAATGTAAAGTAAGCTGTCAGTCATATCAATCTTTATAGACTTTTAAATATGAACCATGTACTGCTCCCCAGGGCAGGCCTGAGAGATGTAGGATGAACACATATTTTTTAAACCAGATAACCAGTGTAATAAACACAGTACATCCTTATACCCTAAGAAGTTATCTCAAGCAATATGTCACATATAAATCAGCGAGAGGGAGCGCAACACTGCCAAGGTTAGCAGTGTAACTCCTTCTGAGGCCACCCATAGTAAAACATGTACACATGCTGCAGCGTGTTCTGGAATAAACATCCACCGAACTGCATGTGGCGTTACATGTAGAATATCTGAAACTCAAGTAAAGCTTTTCTAAAGATAGCTCTTGTCAGGCTCATATTGTCAGTGACGAGAGCTAATGGAGGTCTGCAGAGAGCAGCAGTCTTCCTGTGTGTTTGTGCTTTTCAAAATAAAGGTGTATTGCGTTTGCAGGAGGCTTAACTTTACGAACAATATGTTAAAACCTTAAAAAACATAATGCAAAAAAAAGATTAGAGGATGTGATATTGCACAGTAATTATGAAGCTTGTGACAATATTAACTCAATATTAGCAGGGCTGTGATTATCTTCAGCACTCCACCTTCATGTGGATGTTGTCAAATGTCAGAAATATGTTCATCTTTGCAATGCAACATTTGTTATAACAACCATTATTATTGGCTAATTAATTGTTAATGTAATTAACAGTTTAGAGCACCTGTAAAGCGGTCTTACACATATTTAATACAAAGTCCCAGTGCTGTTGTTCTTGATATCAGCACTCACGAATGCCTCTTATCCAATCAAATTACTTGGTTGGAAGGAAACTATAAAGGAAGGAAAGGACATGACATAATGACAGCGTTCAAATTTTCCCCAACGTTGGTGCCACTTCATTGGAGTCAATTTATTGTTTCGACTTTGACTGAAAAATCTTTTCACAAAATTAAAAAACACACATTATGTGACTGATGCTGTGGGCATTCGTTTGCTTTGTTATAGGTCACTAAACAGATTATGGCTCTGTCTTAAGCCCCTGTTTCGTTAAATATAGCTAACATTACATGATACATGACTGAACAGGGCTTATTATCACTGAGCAGATTCTCATTGTAACCAGATCAGTTGATTTATGGCTCTGATTGTTATTCTGACTGGACTTAAGAGTTAGGTAAATATCCACCAGACTAGGACTTGACTGTAGGCTACAGTGTCTTGCAATTTGCCTCAGTGTTTGTTATCTAATGTAAACCTATACCGCTGGCTAGCACACACATAAGCCATGACAACGATCAAACTTGAGAAGCTGTAACATTTGCTATTACTTACCAATACCGCAGCTTCCTGTCTGTTTCTCTGATACCTTCACAGGGATTATTTTTACCAACATTAAAGCAACTCTTAACTTACTTGCATTTCACACAGCACTTCCCGCCTCCCTCCAAAGTCTCATCCTCCTTCTCCTGCAACTCCACCTCCCTCCAAAGGCCTACTCCCCCTCCTCCATTGTGTCCTCACTACGTCTATGATAGACGTAGGCGTTGGCAAGGTAACGTTAGATACACGGAAGAGGAGAGTGAGTGTAACGTTACAAACGCAACGCAAAGTTTTAAAACTCAACCGGAGTCAGTGATGACTGATGAGTTTTAGAGTAAGGTTACTGTTTCAAAGGCTACGCTACAGTAGGCTAATGTTAGCCATTAGCAACTGGATGCTGTGTTGTCATATATAATGTTATATGTTATATTAGAAGCAAACTAAACATAACGTTACCTGTCCTGCACAATCAAACGCAACCCTGGAGTTTTGAAACTTATGTTATGTTATGCGAGCGGTTCCATCAGTCGAGTCGGAGGCCTCCACATGGGGAACACAGGCAGGACGCTCAACCAATCAATGATTGGAGTTTTCTTAGAGCCATATGAGAATGGTATCATTATGAGGATTGTTTTTTTAATCTCTGGTGGAATTCACTTCCATTTTAGTGTGCCAGAAAAGTGTAAAATTTCCAGAGAGGTAAGTGTTGCTTTAATGGTTTTATCTCCCGATTATTGTAGGGTGTCTGTTGGCTAACATTAGCGAAACAAAGTGCAAATGCAAGTGACAAGTACCAGTGAGTGATAAAAGCCCAGATTTATAATGATTTGGTGATTAGCACCACCTCCTGATAATATTAGGAAACATTATAGAGCTGGCTAGCGTTAGCCCACATGAATATGGTTGGTTAATTGTTGATAATCAAATACATGTAGCCGACAATATTACCTGTGAACAGCTGGTAGTGTTATATATCTTGCTGTTCCTGTTCCATCCAGAACCATGTTGGGTTTGGAGACCAGGAAAACTAATGTGCACATTTACATAAAAAAACATCAGTCAACATCACGTAATGTTTGTTTTTTAATTTTGTAATCAAAGTTGAAACAACAAAGACACGATAGGTTATAGTGTGATTTGGCATACCCGCCCTATTGACTCCAATAGAAGTGGCTTCTCTGGCTTCAATGCAAATTTGAACGCTGTCACTGACGTCATGTCCTTTTCGTCTTTTATGGTTTCCTTGTTTGGAACTTACTGTTGTGTGATGTTTAATGCATAATGTATCATCTGTGATCATCTCTAAGTGTAAGTGGAACAAGCACCAGTTTGAACAGCCCCATTGCACTAAAATATCTGTGAGGGTTAATGACTGGGTTAATTAATCATGACAAAATGATTGTGCTCAGACTTCTGTAACCCCCCTCACCCCACACCCAAACAAGTATCAGAGTGAGACATTTATGTCTGTGATGACTAAAAAGCCTTATTCTCAAGCCATAAAAGGAAAAGATGAATCATCCCAGCGTTCTGCATTATAAGACAGGACTTTCTGCTCTCACTGGCTGATTTCTGTATTATAAAGGTGACTTTACTCATTGTGTCATGCAGAAACTATCCCAAGCTGCACCGTTTCCACTGGATACTGATAAAGGACAACAAAAGGCATCACTTTTACTTCATGCATAACTTACTTTGTTTCCTTTTAATGGCCACCGCCCATTTGATCAGACACACAATACGCACACACCCTCCTGTTGTATATCAGAAAATTGCTCTAACACTATGAATTTCCCCCATTCTTAGGTAAGAATGTAACAATGCACTGTTTATATTATATCTCCGGCTCATCATTATAACTGCTTTAGCCAGGAAAGAAGCCCAGCAACTAATAAAGCATAATTTTGTGTCTTTTGCTGTAAATTACTTGCACATTGCAGACACAATGTGCTCTATATTGTGTATTCAAAATCTGTATACCAGCCATATGTGCATCTTCTGTTTATTTAGACAGATCTGCTTTTTTCCATCCAGCTTACTTCATTAATACACATCATTTTATCTTGTTTTACTTCATAAAAATCATGCTTTATTCATGCATTTTGCTGGTGTTCTGTCCACATAAGCTTGTGATATTTTAGCAAAGGCATTTTGACACCAGACAGGGTGCATGCACTAGATATATTTTTTCCTCCATAGAGCTTTTCTGAATGTGATCAACAAGGAAATGTCACTATCCCACAAAGCAAATACACTAAGTTAGGGAGTACAGTGGCTGCTCAGATGTTTAGGTGTGACCTATATAGTTTTCTCCAGGCGGTTCCAGGCAGCCAGAACATTATATCACTCCTAAAAAGACTAACTTTCTGGCAGACTCCTTCTGTTGAAACAGATAATTAGATGACAAACTTTCATGGACCCTGTTTGAAAAAGATCCGATCCTCCGTAAGTGTGTGTTTCAGGGCGGCTGCAGAGTTCAAGCGTTGAGGTGCTGGGCAGCTCCTGACTATTTGACAGTGACACTGCACATACGCGCATTTTGACATCGCTGACGGCCGGCACATGTGCTCCACTTGCCGTCAGATCACGTTCGACCGAAAATGAAGAGGGAGGTGGACGGTCTTGTGGAGCAAAAACAAAAGGGCGTTCACCGCCGTGTTCCACACATTCTCAGCTAATCAGGAACTGCCCTGCTTGGAGACACAGTGTCCACTGAATAACAGCATGCAGTGATAAGGTCACCAAATTAACTAAAGCTGGAATCAAGAATCTGAAGCCTTTTCTAATCCGTGACCAACGTGATTAGAGGGCTTCCACTCAACATACAGTGTGGAGGAATCACTCAGGGGCCTGAGCTGTACTGGACACAGACAAGAGCCCGATTTTTAAGAAAGATTTGCTCCAAAATGAAACATCTACCTCAAATGAAAGTTATATACTGGTGACTCACTCAAGTGGAGCAGGTCATGCAGTAATCGTGGGGTTTGTGGTTTGACTCTCAGCTAACAGCAGACTCAACCCCAAACTGATCCAGAGGAGGAGTGAAACTGCAAAGCAAGGCTCTGACCTGACCGTGTATGACTTACAGTCGTCACCACAACCAGACTGTGAAGCTGTGCTCGGTGTGATGACGTTCTTTTCACTAGCAAGAACCACACCGCGACGATATGCAGTTTAAAGATTTAAAGAAGTTGTGATTGTCAGAGAAATGGTGATGAATGGGGGAGTGCAGATTTGCAGATGAATGAACAGGATGGAGATGACGTCATCGGAGGGTCGGACTGGCTGAGGTGTAGATGTGGGTGGAGAGGCTCAGTGTGGGGGATCTGATGAGCCCGTGCTGTTAGGAAGCCCCGCAGTTGATGCCTTGAATGAGATGAGGAGAGGTACACAGCAGATTGACAAGAGAGAGGAACAGAAGGGGAGGGAGGGTTCGAGAGATCTGACAGGCCTGTGGTAGAGCTGTGCTGGTATATATATGTTAGTCAGGTGATTAGGGGAGTGGTTGAGGCGTGGTTAAACAATTAACTCCATTAGTTTTGTTTAGCCACTTTTTCAAGACACATAAAAGCCTCAAAATTCACAAGTGGGGTATGTACTGGTGAATTTCATGTCGTAGAAAACAACGTGAAAGTCCTTTAAGCTTGTGCTAACCACAGACCTTATTTCAGGCATCTAACCAAAAACCCATTGACTTTAAGACGAGGGAACCAGCAAAAATGCGAACTCATTCCCAGGTTTTAGGACTCATTTCAATCTACTGCAACCAGGGAATGACTGTAACAAAGAATAGCTGCACTTTCTACCGTGACAAATCACCTGTATAAAAGCTTCGGAATACCAATGGACATGTTCCAGCAGGAATCTGATCCGAAATCAAGGAGATATCAACACCATCAGCAATTAAGATTGTGCTTCCTTGACGTTAGCATGTAGCTACATGCAGCAGTGTACTGGCAGCTGGGGAATGACTGTAACAGCACTTTTTCCTATTTAAAATGAACAATAAAAACTTTTAAACATAACCGGACATGCTGGAACAGGAATATGACACAAAATAGGGGAGACATTAATCTGCAACCAAGATGACATGTTTCCCTGATGTTAGCATGGAGCTTCATGCAGCGCTGGAAGCTACATTACGCTAACACCTGTAATGGCTTGACCATATAAATGACCATACAAAGAAATTCGTCAAAAACTGACGGTATGTAGCTTAAGTAGAAAAAAACCATTGGAGTAGTCAGAGCAGTCTGCTTTGAAAGGTAAAACGAAATCTTCTAGAAATCTGACACATCCAGTGCTCTTCATACACCAAAAAAGCACAAAGAGACACAATGAGAAGACTTTGCATCTGGTAATAGCTGTGCAATATGCAAAACAAGTCTGTGTCTTTTCCCAAAGCAGAGGCAGCCTCGTCTCTGAAAAGGTTCCATACATGAGGTAGCGAGGAGAATGCCACACAGGCTAAAAAGACGAACTGGGGAGAGGGGAGAATACACTTTCTCCCTCCCTCTCCTTGCTCAGTGATCCAGCACAGTGAACACAAAAGCTACTGTTTGCCAGTGTGCCGAGGAATCCAACCAGTTACCTCAATGACAGAAAAGCCTGAAAAGTGCTTCCCATAGAAAACACGGGCCTGTAAACAACACAATGGATCAAAACTGAGCGAGGCACACCTCAATGGACAGTGAGAGATGTCATTTGACGTAAAAAATAACTATGACAATAAGGGTCGACTTAGAATTATGGATCTGACCTTTTATGTGATGATACATAATAACCATTGTGTTCTCTTAGTTTAAGGTAATTTCAGTGTACTTTGGTCCTTTTCTTTCGCTAGCATGATGATGTCTCAGTAGCTTAGTTAGCTAATGTTACATTTTTACTGATGGCGGTCTCACATTTTGACATATTTCCAGGTTGTTGTTCGTACCAGGGTTTGCCAGTGCTGTCCTAAAAACTACCTGTTTAAACAGCGGGGAGTGTAGTTTGCATCCCTTCTCTTGCCTACAGTCAGCTTCACCTTTGATAAACCATGACTGGGCTTATTCCCTAAACTTAAACAGAATGTTATCACAGAGGTGGTGTCCCAAACCATTGAAAGATAATGTTGGCATTGTATGTTGGCTCCTAACCACACCCACCTCCACAGTATCTGTATTTTGCAGATATGTAAAATGCCAATATTTATTCTGCAGATTGAGTGTCAACTGGCTCAGATGAATCATTTTTGCAGTGGGGATATGGGTCATTTTGGCACCAACAAACAGAGTATGAGGACTTGTAGCTACAGATATTATGGAGGTAGAAACAGTCCGATATATCATATTTCCTTTTGAAATGAAGTATAGACTTTTACTTTTATTACAGAGGATACAGGAGAGAAAACTAGTGGTGAGAGAGGAGGGAGAGCGATATGTAACAGAACACCCAGGAAATTATTTTGACACTTTTCATACAGTTTTTCACAGTTACTGTGATCATTTAACAAAAAAAGAGAGGGGCTACAAGATATTATGAAGGTATTATCTCCTATTACATCTCTTTTTTTGCAAGAACTTTTAATCTCTTCGAGACTGAGAAATCCAAAACTTCTCAGACTGAAAAAGCATTTCATTGGATGAGCAATTGCAGTCAATCCAGCCCAGATTTCTTCTCTCAGGTCCTCCGTGTCTGTTGTTGAGAACCACCCGCAATCTATAATAAATCCTCAACGCTTTATGCTGCTTTTAGAGGAGCATAATTCTTGCAGGCTGAGTTTTTAAAATTTTTTATATCTCAGTGTTTATCCCAGGAACACATCGCCGCTCGAGAAATTTCACATAGGAATAGAGGATGACATTTATCCTTGTGCCTTTTAACAGGACCTACTACTTAAACTAAACATCTCAGGCTGATGAAAAAGAAGCAGCACTCACAAATGAGAATCAAATTATCAGCCAGATAAGACCTGATGATGTGGTTTACAAGTACCACCGCATTATTCATGAAGTTCTTTTCTATCAACACAGCTTCATGTTGCAGCACACACCATGTCAAGCTTTGATGGGGGAGATTACAGGGTTTTAGTGTAAGATTTGGCTTGTTATGTTACAATGCACGTATTTCAACAAGGGAAAAAATTAAGAGATAAAGTCATAAGTCTTCAATTCCCAATGGCACTAAGAAATGATATCAATTCAGTATTATAGAGTGCTACATATTATGTTAAGTAGCCTACACTGTATATTGTAATAGCTGACTTCAGACCTTGATTTACAAAACACTCTCACACATTGGATCTCACATATTTCAAAGACGATGAATGATGAAATTCATGTAATGAATTTTTATTTTCCTCTACAAAAATAGATATACGGCATTTAAGCAATGCACTTCAGTTTATTTTATTTTTCACCTGTAGCAACTGTCTCTCCTGTGTTTTATTTAGACGTGCATTCCAACTGGCCCACATTTAGAGAAAGGTTTATCATACCTGCCATACTTTCAGAGCCATTTCCCTCCCTTATGAATCCTAATATGCTCAGTCACATTCTCAGGATGAGACCACACAGCTTCTTATACAACAGACAGTTGCAGCCAAGCCACCTGATTGGTCACTGATGCGTTCCAGCCGTGCCGGTAATCCCAAAAAGCACTGGCTAGATGTTATGAAAAATGGAAATGGTTTCGATACTAACTCATGGTAACGAGGGAGCGTGAAGACAATCTGTCTTGCTTCTCCACTGTGTCAGTCTCATATTTGTAATTTATTCACACTGACTGTTTTAGAGGAATCGTACAAAGCTCATCGTTGTACACAAAAACATGTTAAAGAATCCTCTCTTGGATTTTATTGCTATAATAAAGAATGTGCGCTCAAACTGGGACTGGGACTGCCTGCTGATTTCAACACTCTGCTCAAGTGTGCTTTTTCCACTGGACTACTTTGTTATTCTGTACACATGTTGTCACTGTACAGTCTGTTTTTCAGTTTTTGTTTCACTGCATTTTATCTGTAGCAAAATTCTTCTCTTTGAGCCGTTGTCTGCAGAAGCACCATATTGTTATTAGCCCTGCAAAACTTCCTAGGAAGGAGGCCAAAGCCTCTTTTACACATGCACTGCAAACCTGAAATTATCTAGAGTGACCTGCAGGAGCTGTATGTGAGAACGCAAATGTCTGAATCAGTTGAACCCAACCCCCGTCTCTTTCTCCCCCTTTCATGCTTACCTGTCCTGTCCATTAAAGGCAAAATGCCCCAAAAAATATCTTTAAAAAAAAAAAAAAACAGGAGACAGGAAATTGGCGATGCAGATGGTGAGGTGGAAGCCTGATTTTAGTATGGATCCTACGCATTGTTTTATAAATGCGACCCGTGACTCTTTGGACATTGTGGTTTATATAAAACAGCTTAAGGTGTATAGATGGTGCCAGTGTTGTTAACTGTAATGACTGTGACTTTCCTCCAACTGTAACAAGCAGGTTTTAGGCCCCAACGTACCACTGAAACAGTAAGTGTCTGAACTACAACCTCATCACTACACAGAGCGAAACGTGCATCTACTCACGGACGAGAGGTCCAAGCTAGGTAGCACGAGATGTAAGCATTGATGGCATCCTCCTTGGCTGAGCTGGACACAGCTAGTTCAGAGATGCTAGGTGAGTAGTAGATGCACGCTTCCTTCGGCACAGTGATTTGGTTGGCAGGTGTAGTTTGGTAGTAAGAAAATCGTTCCTACATGAAACTGCTCACAACAAGGTTTGTGGATTATCTTGAGTAACTGGGTTGTGATTTCTGGAAAGAGACATTTTTAGTTTTTATAGGAATTTCTTTGGTGCATAGAGCTCCACAAGCCAAGTGCCATCTGGTTCCATTAACATCTCTATCTTCAACACGACAGGTAAGAGGAAAAATTTGCATTTTTGATTTGGGGTTGAACTGTCCCTTTAAGGCTCTGCCATTTTGGAGGACTTGTTTAAGATTATACTAACTTTGTGCATCACATGTACCACTGTAGAGCCCTGTTTCATACAGACCCTACACTGATATTTACAGTCGTCGCTTGTGCCATTGCTATATTAACACATTACCGGTACTTTGAGGCTACTATATTTTCAAAAAAGCACCACAAAACTATGTAAATCATGCAGACTCAACTCATGTGTAGTTGGAAACACTTGCCATGCACCCTTAATAGCACTTTTAGAATTTTAACACCATCATAAAACAGTCTGATTTCCAAATATCAGTTAAATACACAGTGGACCTTGTAAGTATTGTGTTACTAAATGGGCCTGGATCTAATGGCGCAGAGCAAAATGGTTTGTTTTTCAAAATCCAGTCCAGCAACAGAGAGCTGAAGACCAGCTCAACAATATGCCATTAATTCTGGATCACAGCATCCTGCTTATCAAAATATTTTTGCTCCGCCTTTCATCAAAATACCTCCGTAACCTTGGAATCTGTCAAAACATTTCGGGTGCACTGAGTTTACCTGACGGCGTCTGATCCCATCAGAGGAGATAGAATATTCCAACGTCACAGATTAGTGGGTGTTTTGTTAAACAAAAAGTGGGTTTGATTCTGAGCAGAGCTCGACACTCCACCTCTCAAGCATTACATAAAGGCGTGAGCCTCGACTTGGCACCTCCGCCTGTAACGATGCTCCATGAGAACATGACTGAGCAATGCTAAACCCATGACCCCACTTACACTTGTACCCCACATCACCCTGCCACCCTCCTCTGCGCCTCATTCTCTCCATTTCAGTATTTCTCCTCCCTCCTTTCCTCTGTTTTTCCTCTTTAATAGCTCATCTTGTGTTCAATGCTGTTACAATGGTAGCAGTTGTTTGTGTAGATTTAGAGTTAGAACATTGGAGGTGGAAAGAAGTGACAACAGTGACCGTGCTGGAAGTGGTGGTTGTCGTAGTTGTATTTGTATTTCCTGTTGTTTTTGAGTCAGGCTTCCTCTTGCTAAGACTTGCACGTCAGGTACAGGCGGTACACTTTGTACCATGACAGAATCCCTGATACTGTATCCTCGTCCTCATCCTATTTATTTTGTGTCTCACGCTCCCTCTTACATCCTCTTCCATCTCCCCTGTCATTTATTTAATCACACATCAAACGGCTACTCTGCTTGATCCCGGCCAATCAAATCATATCAAAATATCATCGCTGTCACCGGCTCTGTTGTTGTTAAGAGTGATGACGCTCTCGTCCACAGTCTTTGCATATTTTTGGTGGAGAGTAGCCAAGTGAAGTAGCTATAGTGATATCACTTAATAATGTTTTCAGGCGCCCATACACTTGTAACTGCCACTCTGATCATGTAAAGTATTGGGCACAGCACACTGCCAAATGATGCAATTTTGAAAACTGAGAGACAAAAAAGACAGAAACACACACACGCACACACGCACACACACACACATACAGTTGCCCAGTTTTTACCAGCCTTAACACCTGGTTGACGTGTTACTGTACTCCACAGAAATACAAGTGCACATCAGAACGACAAGGCTATGAAAGTACCACAATGGGAACCACAAGAACAATGATTAGGTAGATCACTGCAGACTACTCTTTGAGACCAACAAATAATAAAACCGGTTGTTTTTAGTTAGTCATCACTGCATTTCCATTAGCATTTTAGCCATGGGTATTTTTAGAAACCTGTCGCTGTGTTTTCACTTGAAATAATACCACAAAAAGCAATTGCTTTTCCAGCGAGAATTGTGCCACCAGAACTGGGTATTTCAAGCCATCATCTTTATTTTAACCATAACCAAGTGGTTTTTAAAAGGTAACCACACTTCATGTTTCAACAACGCCGTGGTTAAAGAAAAGTAATTTTTAAGTATCTGCTACATAACAACATACAAAGGTAAGGTATATGTGGTTTGCAGAAATGCACAATGCCACATTTTTTCTGGCAGTTGACCCTTGGCTGATGCAGACTGACCAATTATAACATGGCATCGGCCAACACAGACCAGGGTCCGACAACAAAACAGCTGTGCTCCATTGACTCTAATGCAGTCGTTTCAGATTTCCTTCATTTTCAGGCTGGTTTTGTGGATTTGGAGCTAAATGTTGTGCCTGGGGCACGTCGTGTATTAATGATACTCGTTACCTGGAGAGGTTAGAAAAAGATATACGTTTCCTCGATGTTCCAAAACCAAAATCAAACCCTGAAGAGTGTAGGGTTAGCTGAATATATACACATGCTGCTTTTCCTTCCGCTGGAGATCCCTGCCCGTCTGACGGCGGAGCTCCAGGTGCTGGCAGCAGCACGGGGGCGAAGCCAAACACCGTTCATTTGCACACACTGCAATGCCACACAGCTGGTTCAATATCAGCAAAGTTTCCCTTTATATTCATTGTCTTGTGTGGCGATCAGCAGTGATGTGGTGGTTCACTTTTACACTGTGATCTGTAGCCTATAGTTCGGCTTTAGCTTCTAACTATCTTTGTCTTTTTAACCTGTTGTTGCTGCTGAGTCGGTTTGACATCCTGGATATATCCTTCACACACAGACTGTAGACCCCTCTGTCTGCTTCTCTCTGGAATCACTCTTTCATTTTTCCACTAATATTATAATATCTCTTCAGGGAGTGCAGATAGTTACAGTGTGGGCTGTTTACTATTACTCCTACAGCTTGTTGGACCATCACAAAGGGGCGGGGCTTAGCGAAAGGTTGGATTGTCGCATGTAATGTCAAAGAGAATGTAAACAACAATTATTTAGGGCTCATAATGAATGACAACTAGTCATCTAGTGTTGTGGTGGTGCTTTCAGAATCAGCGAGTAAAGCCTGAGCTGGGGAGTTACGACCGGACCACCAGAACACCTCAACAGAGAAGCATAAATCAGATTTTTACACTTTTGGCTGCAGATAAGCTCCACAGGAGGAGCAGCATGGAGGGCCTTATTCAAGGACACCTCACAAGAAGTTGTTGTTGTCCTGAGTGTGTGCATGTGTATGTGTATCAATCACACTGTGAGGACATAAACCTGTCCACACAGCCGCAGTACGGGCACTCAACTTTACTAAGGCCTAAAGTAAAGCCAGAATAGTCACAGCCAAACTGGCAGTCTTGGTCAATCATTACAGAAACTTTTCTAGGTTCATAACATATAAACAGCAGGACATCTGTACGAGTTGTGCATTCTGCTGAACGCGCCAGAGCAAAGAACATCAGAGCGTCACATGAGAGTGTCTCAGAGTCTGGGTGGATTGATGGATGCCAGAAAGACTTTCTGTGTGGATTGCCCTTTGGGGTAAACTTTCACAGAATGAGTGTGAGTCAGTGTGTGTGTGTTTGAAGCAGAAGTAGATTCCTCAGGCTGAGGGAAAGAGGTTACTAAAAATAAATTCCAATACTTACTTACAAAACAGCTCTTATGCATGATGATTATACATTGTGTCATCATGATACGTTTTTTTGTTGTTTTCCTCTATTAGAGGTGTACGATGGTTCCCAACTCGTCCTGCCACGGGGTCCAGATGTCTCATTAGTCATTAGTTCACAGTCCACACAGTTTAACACTTTCAGCATCATACTTGTGTTTTGCCATGTCGTCGACCTACAGTAGTTTGCTGTCTCTGTCAAGTAGCTGTCTGTTAGTCACTCGCTCTGCAGCAGGAAACAGCACTTCAAAATAAAAGCTCTTTCCTGGAAATTCACTGCCTCATAGCAAGTGGATTCCAGGTTCGAATCCGCCAGTCAGCACTCTTCTGTGCAGAGTTTGCATGTTCTCCCTGTGTCAGCGTGGGTTTCCTCCAGGTGCTCCAGCTTCCTCCCACAGTCCAAAGACATGCAGGTTAATCGGTGACTAAATTGTCCGTAGTTGTGAATGTGAGTGTGAATGGTTGTCTGTCTCTATGTGTCAGCCCTGTGATAGTCTGGTGACCTGTCCAGGGTGAACCCCGCCTCTTTTCCACATCCTCATGCTAGTACTTTCTTTTTACTTTTACACTTTTCATTTATTTATTTTATTTCTGCTTATTTTACCGTCTGTGTTTTTCTCCAAGTTTTATTAAATGTGTATATACCTATATGCCTGTGAAATAAATCCTGAAATAAATGAATGAGGAAATAAATAACAGTAAACATTAGGGATGATCGGGTACACGATTATCTGTATCTGCGTCTGTATCTGTTTAACCAACGAAACAATCTGTATCTGTATCTGTCCTCGGGGTGGGCAGGGTTTAGGTCAGACATAGGAGGAGTTTAAAATTAAAAGTGCTTGTGGCGTAATCTGAAGTTGTTATTTTAGGCCTGAAATTGATCAGAAGTTGCTGTATTTATTATTTACTAGAGAACTTTTGATCACAAGAGTAAGAGATTAAACATAACTGCCCAAATGAGGATTTCCCTTTATTATGAGCACAGTTATTGACACATTTTACTCATTTAGTACTCATGTAAAGGAGTCAATATTAGGGATATACCCAAAACTAATTTTGGGGGTAATCTGTTTCTTCATAATGCTTGATATTGTGCATAGTGCTGGATAAAACTGGCCATTCTGTCTGCAACATAAGACTTTCATTTCACTAACTGGTAGTTTCACTTACTATACATTATTGAAAAGTGATCACTATATTGAACTGACTGAAAGCACATTGGGAGGAGGGGGCGCAGTGGTAGTTGATGAGGTGGATGTATTATTTGGTAGATGGGTAGATTACCAAAGAGGAAGTGGGTACAAAATCCTGGCGTGGCAGATGGATTTCTTTCAAACTCCTGCAAATTATGCATCAAAATGAAGCTTAAAACCTGTCGTTTCTAGCTTCTTCCATTTAAAAAAATCTGTAGAAATATTGGAAAACAACAACCATATATGTTTGTTTATTTTAGTAAATATTAATCCATTTAAAAATTACAATGGAAGCATGTTGGCTTTACTGTGTCATTAACAGCTGACGGTTTAAAACAGTAGTGGATAATAAATCCACCCACTTTAGGTCCAGTTTGGTTAAACATGCTCTACTAGCCCCACCGTCAGCGACTGAAGATCCATCCCAGCTCAAATCAAGGCCTCAGCTGTGCGGACTGCCCCGCCTACTGTCCCGCTTGGTGACAGACCGATCATTGTCTCTCCGCCTCTGCAGCAGCCGAGGATTCTTTGGGGATTGAATAAACTGAAGGGAAGTGAAATATTCCTATATTGTATAAACATTACATCACCCTCCCTATAAGCTGCAACTGGCAATTGTCCACAAGTTATTATATGGAAGAATCCAATGGCTTTGTCTCTGGGGTCTCAACGTTCCCATTTGGGGCACTTTTTAAGGGACAGACAAACTCCAAACAAACTTAGACAGGTACATTTTTATGGATATTGAAATGCAAAGTGACTATTGGTAACTTTTTCCTCTTTTGATCCCTGAATTGAGTCCATGTACCTGACTGTAACACATCATGTCACCAAAGTCCTTACACCAAATGGCTACTTAGTTTTCGGTGTAACTTAAAAATTGATTTTTTTTCCTCCTGAGCATTAAATACCCCAGTGCTGACCTCTTATGTCCACCGCACTGCACTTACAAGGAAATTAGCTTGTAGAGATTAATTTTCATTTAACTTTAGTCGTCTGAACATTCCTGTCACCTCTGAGCTGCCCCCTTCAGCAGCCAGTGAATCGAACAAAGCCTCACTGCCAATAGACACTCACCACCACAACTCTGCTGCGGCTGATGACAGACAACCATTATTATCATCTCCAGGATAAGCTCTGTTTAAGACCAAGACATTTTCTTTTATTACCTCTTGGCACTTTTAAAACATTCCACTTATTTTGTCCCTCCTCCGCTCATCCATAAAAATCTGATAAAATAACCAGACTCAAACTCTTTGGAAGCAGCTGAACATCTTTCTTTTTTTGGTGCAAGTCACACACTATATGCCCCCTCTTTGCTTGTGTGGCGCACTCTTCAATGTAAACCAGACGTTTTTTAGTTTAAGCAGATCTGTGAGGAGAAAAAAAAAAAAAACATTCAAAACAAAGGGTCACAAATCTGTGCAGGCATTTATGTAATATTTTCCCTCCCCAGACAGAAGGAGTTGACGCAGAGACACATCTGCAATGCTTTTCTGACACTGTCAAGTGATACTTTTAATACATTGTTATGGTTATGCTTATATTTATGCTAAAGAATCTGTGAGAAAGTATTTCAACATGCACTCTCAAGACAGGAGGACGAGATGGAAAACAATGTATTGTGACTTTAGGACATCTTTTCTGTCCATAGAATTTCAAAACAAAAAAAGAAAGCACAGAAAATGTTGAAGTTTTTCATAAAAAGTGAATAATTTCAGGATATTTCTGCCACATCACAATCTGTTGGAGGTTGTCAGTAACCTACCTACTAGTAACAATTTCTCACCACATGGAGTCATTTGATTGAATGTTACTGTCAAGAAATACCTCTTCATGAAAGTTTGAATAAAAGTTTTTAAACTCCTTTCACTTGAGTTTGAGTGATTGCAACTTAAGGATTTATCGTGGGAACTGGATTCCAGTTTACAGGGAACTTGGTGTTGAGAAATGTAACGTTTTAAAGTAGAAGTATTCATGTTTTACAGAAACGTACAATGCCAACATTTTTTCAGCCATTGGGTCGGTGGCAGATGATGAATTCAACACATTTACACTGCACCCAATGTCATAGTATCTGTCTCATTTTTCTGAAAACAAAAATACCATCAAAATAATTTTAATGACTCTCTAAACCTACACAGTTATAAACATTGAATAAAACTGACTGCAAAATGTTATCCAGATACACTTAAGAATTGATTCAAGTAACTCATTTTAAAAATAAAGATCCTATTCATGATTGTCATTCATCATTTTCCACTCAGTCTGGTCATATCATCCTGGACTGGGACAGTCTGCTCTGCCATCTATAACAGCTGACATGTCAGCAGGAGCTGCTGTAATCTGATCATGGATAATCTGTGGGATCATACATCACCGCTGTATGAACAGTTTTGAAGTCTTACTTCTTGTTCGACTCCGTGCAAACAAAAACCCTGTGACGGGCAATCTGTCACTATCTGTGCAACCTATACATGACAAAGCAACAAACTGCCTTTGAATTGCTTGTTGCGGGTGAAATCCCAGCTTCAGGGGAGAGTTTTTCTCCTCCTCTCACAAAGCAATGAATCATAAAAATGTGACAAATATGGTTTGACATTGCTTTTTGGGGCTGATTAATGAGTGTAGCTATAGTCCCGGTGGAAAGTCCCACACAGACAGGTTTGAAGATTTCTGTTTAGCACTGGAGCAGTAAGGAAAAGCCTCTTCATGTGTGTCCTGGCATTGAGCACAGGTTGGCTGGGTGACGTGCAGTCAGGTTATTTCCCTTATGCGAACCTTAAAATTCAAAGCTTGCTGCTGTTTTTTCTTTGACTCTTCCTATAGCAACAACAAAATGCTCATTTAGTCATCTATATACTGACCCTTATATTCATGATAGTTCACTGCCATTGCTTACTGGGACACTTAATTGCACAATAAGTACTTTTACTTTTGCACTTTAAAGGTTCAGTGTGTAGGATTTAGAAGGATTTAGTGGCATCTAGCTGTGAAGGGGGCCCAAAAAGACTTTTTCCTATAGACTTACATTTGGAAAGAGAGCTCTGTAAATCAGTGGATACATTTTTTTTTTTTTTACATTTTTTACATTACAAGTTTGCAGAGCAGCCATAAGTCTCATTGTTGGGCCTATACAATGCTGTATAGGCCCAACAATGTGGAAGATTTGGGTATTTTCCTACTGTGGAAACTGAGCATTTTTGGCTTCATGCCCCACTGAGCAGCTTTCTTAGGAATTTACGGTGTCCCGCCTTCAATGCTGCATCCAGGTCTCTTAATACATCCATGGTATAGCTGTGGCTGGAGCAGCTACATGACTTGCCTGACATACTTACATGTCAGTCCACCATCAAACCCCTTTGCCCTTTCCATAAGTGAAGCCCTGAAAAAATGCTAATTTAGTGTTTAGGAAGCCATGAAGTGTTAAGTTAAAAGAAAAAGTTAGGGTTAGGGTAAGGGTTACATCTCCTTACTTATGAGGTGAATCATGTCTTCATGTATAATCAATGACAAAGTGGGTTATCGCCACGTTTCGCTTCATATTTATTCACTTCATATTGACGTTTGGTCATGGACTTTTCACGTCCAGATACGACACGCAAGGTACCCTGGGTGTGTTGGTTGTTGACGTTCTGGGACTCTGTGTCAAGTTCTGCCTGTTCCATGCATTGTCTGTTTTCAAAATACATTTCCATTTTAACAGGAAATGCATACAGTCTCTTTCAAAATAAACGCTCTAAATTGGTACAATAATAATAATAATACATTTTTATTTATAAAGCGCTTTTCAAAAACTCAAAGACACTTTACAGACAGAAAAAAGTGCAGGGAAATACAATCAAGAGTGCAAAACAGCAGACAAAAGAGGAAAAAAATTGCAACACCACCAACTGGGGACCCCTAGTGACAAAAATGATGTGCTGTGTATTAAGATTTTGGATGTAGGACTTTTACTTTTAATGAAGCATTACTTTACTGTAGTACTTCAGTACTTCTGCTACCATTGATTAGTTCTAAAAGCAGTATTTAAAGCAGGAGGAGAAATACCAGTCTCAGTGGTAATTATTGTAGCGAGTAGCAGGTAGTCGTAGTTGCAGACATAGTAGCAGCATAAGCAGTAGTTGATATAGTAGCAGTAGTTGTGATTATAGTGTACCACTGGTGGTAGCACTAGTCTTATCAACACTACTGTATTTAGAGTGGTTACTGGAAGTTACAGTGCTGAAGCCTTCCGAGAGACGGGAAACTTGAGGTCCCTGCATTGTTTCAGGGCTTCACCACACAGAGAGGACCTGTTTTAAAGCTCGCTGGATATCTTACCCTTGAAGAGTTAAATATGAAATCATCATCTTCAGCTATAAAAAGTTGATGGTATTTCTGTTGTCGGCGCCTGTGATAGTAACCATGACTTCTTACAGAGCTGTTTGGAAACAACCTCTTCATATTCGCTAAACTCTCACTGGTTTATTTTATTTGTCACCTGTGGCAACATGTTCGTCTGTGTTTTATTTAGACGTGCATTCCAACTAGACTACATTTAGAGAAAGGTTTATCATACCCGTCATACTTTCAGAGCCATTTTCCTCCCTTATGAAGCCTAATATGCTCAGTCAGACCACACAGACCACTCAGCTTATTATGCAACGCGCAACAGGAGTGATTGGTCAATGATGCGTTCCAGCCGTGTCTGTAATTCTCACAAAAAAAAAAAGGAACTAGTTCCTGTGAAGTGCAACAAGGTGAGAAGTCAAAGAAAAACATACAACTCTCTTGTTGCACTGACAGTCATAGTAAAAACACGTTCTTAGGGATTTAAAGTGTGTTTTGTAATATTCAGGTGTGTATTTAGTGCTGTTAAAGCAGGGAAAGTTGTAACTATGATTAGCATTCAGCTGGAGAGTTACAGTGAAGTTAGGTAACAGCTGATATGCATTTCCTGTCCTTAAATGTGACAAACATAGATACAAACGACATCATTGTTTAGTATAAATACTGCAGCATCATTTAAAACAGCAATTTTAACCAACACACTCTCACCCCGACCTCGTTACATATCTAAGTTTGGTCGTGGACTTTCCACGTCCAGATATGACGTGCAAAATTCTGCCTGCTACATGCATTGTCTTCTTTCAAAATACGCTTACGTTTTCACAGGAATTTAACATTTAGTCTCTTTCAAAATAAAAGCACTATGTCAGTAAAACATTGTGAATTGACTTTTTTTTCATTCAGCACACATGGTTGGGTTTAGGAAAACAGAACAGAGTTTGGCTTTGTATCTTATGGGACGCAAACACCATTCTCTCGGGGGAAAGATGGTGTTTGTTGGACCTTTCTCCCAACCCTCCCGTCTGCCCCACTTCGTCGTGTCAACTCTCGTCCTTGTCCTGTCACGTTTCCACCTTTCACCGCAGGGGGCCATTAAACTACACCGCAAGTCACTGCCTAAGCGCCAGATTCCGATGACTTTGGAGTGACACCGGGCTCTTTTAACATGCATCACACCCAGTGGGACATTACTGTCTGATAAAAATCATCTTCAAGTTTTGGGGATTTTCATCTTTTCAGATACGACTAATCTAGGCTCCTAAAAACCCTGTTGATATCTCAAACATGCAACGATTAAGACATGGATGTTTTTCTTTCTTCCTGTAAGGTTCGGAGACACGAGGCTGTCACAGCACAGACAAATAATGATGAGATGAGTCATATGTGTGAGTTGGCTGGCACCTGTGTTCTCTGGGCTGCACATATATAAACGTGCACAGGTGTTGATTGAACATGTTCACTCGTATTTTACTTTCATACTTGGACAGATTGAGGTGTGTGATTTTGTTCCCAACAGGAAGTAGTGTCACATATAGTGTACCCCAGTGTTCAGATGAATGATTAACTCAACCAAATGAAAGACTTTTGGAAAAAGAAACATGTTAAATGGTGATGACCATAAAATGAATACTAGGCATGCAGCAAGAGGTTGTTTCTCCCTTCCTGTTTCAAAAACAAATGCAATGCAACATACTGTAATATTTAGAAGAATGAAATTATGAAATGGTTTGCCATCAGAAATTACACATGTAGCTGTAACAAGTGCAGCTGTTTTTAAAAAGACCTTAAAGACACATTTGTTACATACCTGACTGCATGAACCTTGATGTTAAACTTCCCTGGTCTTTTTTTACTCTCAGTCACTGCATATGCTGTTTTTAGCTGTAGAATTACTTTTTATAATCATCATTACTATTATTTGTTTTTTTTTCTGACAATTTCGATACAGTGAGGATACTTGTCATTGTTGTAATTAGCGTCATTAGTAGTTTTATTGTTATTAGTCTATTGGTTTTGTATGTTTCTTGTTGTATTTTGTTTCTTTTTGCCTTGGATTTTTGTGTTACACTATGATGTACTGTTTGCTTGTGTGAACCCCAGGAATAAATTAGCCACCATATCAGTAACTGTAACTGATGACCTGACAACACCCAGCAGCAAACAGGGATATATTTAAAGTTACTGCAAGATACTCTCTGTCAAAGATTTTCAGACTTGTTTTTTGTCTTTAGAAAAATCAGCTCATGGCAACTACAGCAGCTAAAGTTAAGATGAGGCGATCTAAACCACTTTGTAACTATTTTTAGTGATGTGTTGCAGCTTTGATAAACAGCCTCAGGTCAATGCTGTGTGTGGGTGTGCACATAATCTCACTAACGAGGATCAACACAGGTGACTGAAATTATGTTTAAGTTTCAGTAGTTGAAAAATGTCATTATTAAATTGCCTTTAAAAAACAAAAGGAATGAAAGGCAACACACACATAGTGGTGCATTTAGGTTGTACCAAGAGGAAAAGAAAATTCAAACTAACATCTATAAGATCTTTGTCCAGCCTATTTCTCCCTGGCATAACTGAGCTCAATATAACATCAATATGAGATTTTGACCATTTTCTCATATCTCTTAAATTCAACTCCTGGGAAACAGCCTGTCTCTAATTTCAGATCTTGAAATGCTCCTATTTATTCATTTAGTAATCGCCAAATAAGAGGCTGCTTTATTTCTGATGACTACTGTAAGCAGTAAATTGTTACTCTGGGTAGATACCTGTCTTTAAAAGAACACTTCAGCCCCTAAATTGTCTGTTTCCTCACCTAGTGTTGGATAGAATTTGCAACGAAAACTGTTTTTCTCACATGCCTCTAGTGGACGAAGAATCCAAAAACATTTTACAGGATTACAGGCACAGCCACAATTAACAGAAAAACTATATTAAAAGAAAACAACAAATGAGACTTTGATTATACTGCAGGATTTGGTGAGTTTGTAATGAGATGTCTTGATATTGTTTTGCTTTGTTAAAGTGGGACCCCTATGACTTCAGTTTATTAGGATGTCTTTTTGTTTTTGGATTCTTCGTTCACCGGAGGCATGTTTTCAGGTTTTGCTGAGGGGTTCAACCTAACATGGGGTGATTGATTAATACACAAAAGGTAAAGGTAAAGTATTCCTTGAAATAAATATACACTGTCATCTTTTCAAGGTCCGTCATATTTGTATGATGACCTGACAATACCAAACTTATATTTTAAAGATTTTTTAAATCCCTGCCTTCACGTCACCTGCAGGATGCAACCATGAATAGAAATATCTAATACTTACGCAGTGAGAAGCTGTAAGACATTAAACATGAGTCACACATCGGTGAAGAAATCCAAATCTATCGTGTGCTGGTCCTTTACACGATTGACATAAATAATATAAACTATCCAGAGCAGGAGTTCACCAGCCTGGGTGGTGTGTAGGATGATTGCATCTATTGTTTCAAGTCATATGGAAAGAGGTATAACTTCACAATGCAAACCTTCACAAGGTCTTTTATGTGCTGAGGGAATTTTGTGAAACCTGTTAAAACGCTGCTGTATTTACTTCAAAAACTCCGGCTTGTCAATAAGAAAATAAGCATTCTTTTCATTCTTGTCTTTGTGGTTTCTGTCCCACAGCTGCAAAATAGCTGTAATAACTCTTGTCCCATTACAACAGCCTGTGTGATTTCAGCATTGTTTGGGAATTTCCCTAAAGAATCTTGCAGAATATTATTAAGCCGCAAGACTTCACGAGAAGACTTTGGCTTTGGAAAAGGTAGAGACAATTTTTCAGATGATTCAGCTGCTACAATAATAAACATTGACATTCCTTTCTTTATCTCGCTATCTAGGGTTTCACACACGCTGCCAAAATGAGCAAGGTGTTTTTTCTTACTATGTGTGATGTGATTATACACAAGAATATTTGTTACATATCTTGCCCTTGACCTTTGCTCTCACTATTAGGAGTCACATGTAAACCTCTGCTAATGACGCACTGAAGAATGTTAAGATTCTGCACATGTGTTCATGCTCGCTCACACAAAATATTCAATATTCTCATATTAAACATATCTGCAAAACCTTTATTTTCCACTCTTGCTCATTGAAACTAAAGCACAGTGAAGGCATGATCGAGGTAGGTCAACTCAAACCATTTGGTTAACCAAATCCACCTAATGAGAGGATTTCAGTGATGTGTTGCAGCTTTGATGAGCAGCCTCAAGCTGTGCTGTGAGCACAGACGCACTGACGAGGACTAACACAGGTGATTGGGATGAATCTTGTTAAATGCAGACGAGGCTTCCATGTGAGGACATCACTGATTCAACGTTAAAATGGGTCTCAGGAGGGATTTGTAGATAAAAGCCTACACTCGCTTTAATGTACATCCTTTCCAGTAAGTCAACTCAGCTGTTAAGTGGGCCACAGGGTCTTGGCCTTTTTTAACGGATGATATTTTGACCTGGAGAGCACACAGAGCCATCGTTAATATTATTAGTAAAGATATCCTGATTTTTAAATACAAGACTGATAAAATAAAAGTTATTTTTTGGCCGTTTTGGGCAGCAGAACAAGTTGTTAACACAACACTGACATATTATCACCCCATAAAGTTGTTAGCAAGGAGTTGGCTTCTTACAAATCAACACTCTCTCACTCTGATCTTGTCACATAGACGTTTGGTCATGGACTTTTCACGTCAGGATATTACATATAAGGTACCCTGGGTGCATTGGTTGTTGATGTTCTGGGATGCAATGTCAGTTTCAGCCTGTTAAGGTGCGGACACACCAAACCGACATCAAAGAACTAGCGGCGACGAAAGCCAACTGTTGCGTCGCCTACGTCGTCTCACGTCCCCCTGTGTCAGTTGCATTTGAACACACTACACGGACTACACCCGACGGCCAAGTGGCACGTACGTTCTGCGCCTGCGTGAGAGAGAGCGGAGTGACAGAGTGGTGCATCCTGTCAGCCGAGGGGTTTCCTATCTGTGCAGCCGAGCACCGCAGCACCTCCACGGACTGTTACATTCAGACCTTTAACCTGAATAACAAACCAGGGCTCGGTGCTCCGGTTGGATCCAAACAGAGAGCTGGGGCTGGCTCAGAGACTAGTAGAGACTAACTGGCTGTGCGTCCCTCCGTCATGCTGCGGCTAACACTCTACTAGCCGCTTCCAGCTAGCCCGGCTCTCCGTTTGGATATAATAAAAACTAGGCTGACAGACGAAAGGACTGCTTTTTTTGTCAGCGTCTAAGCGCCAGTTTTCGATGGCTTTGGATTGAGACTAGGTTGTACAGCTTCAGCAGACATTCTCCTTGTAGCTCATTTTTGGTCACTACCCAACTCCTGAAGGAAGTGTATGGTTCTTTAGCCACTACACTGGCTCAAATACAAAATAAAAAGCTTGAAACACTGCTGCAACGAAGAAGACTTACCTCTCCACAAACTAAGATGCTATAGATGATGATAGTTTAACCAAATGTTGGCAATGTACATTTCTGCCAACCACTGATAGGTCACATTTGTACGTTATGACGAAACAAACAAAGCTCTGTTAACGTGTTTAGGTTTAGGCACAAAAATCACTTGGGTATGGTTGGGAAAAGGTCATGTTTTGTTGGCACATTCCCCACGGGAAACGCTCCAAAAAAGACAGTGGAAATGCAGCAATGACTCACTCAAAAACAATTGCTTTTGTTGTTTGTAGGTCTTTAACAATGGTCTACAACTCGGCAGCTGCCTGTCTGGATGACACACCATCCACCCTCCCCTTCATCTACTGATGTCAGCTCATATACTACGTAGCGAATCTGTGATTTGCAGAAGACCACAATGCAACATTTTCTTCCGGTGACTGGGCTGAAATAAAATCCCCTGCATGTGGTAACTGTACTTGTAGCTGGTATTGACACAGTATGCACATTTGGACAGCACAGCATAAAACACTCATTTAATTCTCAAACACCTTTTCACTCAGGACTGATCGCTGTCAATGAAAACCTCTGTTCTGTTGCCGACTTCCCTCATTCGCACCCTCCCAGAGTTCGTCCAGTCGTGGCGAAGTGCTATTGGCAGTCTGAGTTGCTGTGATTGGCGGTGTTGATACGTTTCATTAAGAGGTAACTCTAGCTGCTCATATCGCTGTTTCATCCTCACAGAGTCTCCTGGGAGCGTGCTGGAAAACAAAGGCTGCAGGGTCCTTTGTGGGGTACACTTAGGACTGGTTCAGTTTACTGTAAACACACTGGCAGGGGCACGGCAGAGGTCACGTATGAGTGTTTGTGTGTGGGTGTGGAGGCTTTTGTCACGGTGCTTTCATAGAGTTAGGTTGCAGTTGGTGATGGAGGATGAAAAGATGGAGAGAAGAAGAATTCCCTTTAGAAAACTAGGGAAGGAGTACAGAAGAATTTAGATTTTGCAGTATGTTTTATGTAGTGAGTGAGTTTGTCCTGTGGGGGTTTTATATTTTTCAAATGATGACAAATATATATTATATTTTCTTATTATTATTTTGATAAATAAAAATATATATATAAATATATTTTGGGATCATTTGGGAAATTCCACATTTTGAAAAACAAGTAGTTTTTTTCCACAGCAATCACACTTAAATGTGCACCAAAACAATGAGACCTAGACCTTCTTGAAGAGGTGGTCTCAGTCCAGTTACAAACGAACTCTGGTGCAATTTGTTTGTGGTGAGAACATGTTCCGACCTGGATGTGAACCAACTGCAGTCACATGACACATTGATTAGGTTAAACATGAGCATGTTACAGTCCTGGAGGATTATTAATGTGCACCTCCTCCTGTACTGCCTTAATATGCACATTCAGCACATCCAATGCATCAAAACATTGTTTTCTAGTTGGAGCCGCGCCTCGTTTTCAAACTGTATGGTTTGACTAAAATGAACAATAACAGCAATATAGTCCACGATGAGCAGCGCTAAAATCAACCTGCGTAGTTGTCCCTCCATTGTGACATTAGAAAGTGTCACATTTATCTTGCAAGTGTACTCTTCTTCAGCGTTTGCTTTACTTCCTGGATTTTTCCCACATGGAAATTCTGACCAATCAAGAGCAGCTTTCTCACACAAGGCGTTTGATCTGGTTCACTTGTAAATGCTGCCGTGAGAACACGAACCAACTCTAGGCAATTATACAACTTTGGAACAAAATGAGTCCCTGATTCAGACCAAAGGAGACGACTCTAGGTCTGAAAGCATAAAGTATTTATTTCAATCTATTTAACACATACAGTTATATAATTCTGTTGTTTTTTCTTTTCACCACTTTCTTTTGGTATTTGGAAATGTTGTCAGGATGCAGCATGAGACTTCAAACTAACAGTTTGAAGTCTCAGTAATACAAATAGCTACAGGAGAAAAACTGTCGACTCCAGCAGTGACCTGTCAGAGGAAGCAGGTTAATTGTTGGCGGACTAGTTAGCCGGTGCTCACCTCAAAGATTTATTTGATGTTTGCCGTTTGTCACCTTGACCCTCGGCCGTTCTACAAACACTGTGAGGTACAGGCTGATGAGGCTCTCTGTATGTGTGTGTGTGTGCGTGTGTGTTTACGCTCGTACCTTTTCCGACAGAGAGGTCAACCAGTCAACTAGGTGCTGAGGGAACAATTTTTCACAGGCTTTGATTTGCCTGTGAGTAAGTTGGCAAGTATGCTTTCAAAGTCCAGTAGTCTGCGGTCCCAGCAGACCACCACAAAGGAGCTAATCCCCTCTATCACAGCCAGCGCAAACACATTAGCCACACAACATCAACACTGCACTCAAGAGCCCCATTGACAAATCCTCCCTGCTTCCTCAATGAAATTCAGGCGAGGAGCCACGATGTTCCTTTCCCAGCAAATCAAGGAGCTCAAATGTTGAAATTCAGGATGCTGTGATGAATAGTTAAAGCTTTTTCCACATTAAACAAACAATATCTGAATGAGATGTTTATACCAGCAATCAGTGAGTGTTTTTGACATAATGACTCATCCTACCATTGAGCTCATTTCGATGATATAAGAGCGGGACATAAGAACAAAACACAAAAGTACAGTGAACTTTCAGGAGATGAGGCTTGTTTGAGAGGGTTCTTTGTTTTATGTTGTCATGTTTGCTGTGCGTCTGCTGCCTCTGCTGGCCTCGCAGCTGCACGTTCCCTCAGCCTGAGGCTAGATGGTCATCAGTGTGGCTGACAAGTGCATGAACTTGACTGAGGCAGAGTTAACAAACCACCTGTCTAAAAGGCAAAGGTATTAAATGAAGGCTGGGACACAGTCATATCATTGGGGTACAACATATGCAAATTAAAATCTGGTCTGCACTTGCTGAAAGGTTCAATAGCTGGTGCACTGTCACAGAACACGGGGGTGATTGATGAGTTTCAGTGTCTGCAGTCGCGCTTGGGTCAGAACATATTTTCACAACGTGAGAATTAATCGTGCTGCAAATTTAAATAATGCGAAATTCAGCCATGGACAGCCACAAATTTTGGACCTTAAGTTCAAGTTCGTGCCTCCATATTTGCCCATGCGGTAGCAGAGGAAGAAGCTTGTCCCTGTTACTTCACCCTCGTGTCTTGCCAGCAGATATTCATCCCATTATTGCGGTTGGCGCCACAGCTCATGCTCACTACATTCATCCTTTTCCTCGTCTGACAGGAAACTTTTGGTAGACATTCCCCTCTTGCAGCCAATCACACACCAGTCCTGCATGACGTTCTCGCCTCTCTCTGTGACTCTGCTGGCACTACACCTTGCAATCAGGCCACTGAAAAGTGTCTGAAAAGAATTAGTGTCGAGCTCCTGAGAGGACGTCATCAGAGGCACAATGGGGAGTAGGCAGCGAGCCCTTGGGCCCCCGTGGGGGTTGCCGGCTCCCGAGTGAGAGCCCTGTGGACTCCCAGCTGTTCTATGCAACATGCTGAACAGTAGGGGGTCGCCCTGTGTTTGTTTAAAACTAACAGGAGTCCCATTAAAGCCCTGACTCCCCTCATTTAGGACTGCCATGGGGACACAAAGGACAGCCCTGGGAAGCGGCACGTTGCAAGGGACACCAATTATTGAGGCGAGGACACAGGCCAGCTTGTTCGTGCTCAGGGACATGTCAACTCGTTGGACGACCCCCTCCGTCAAACCCATTGACCAGAGCGCACAGAGAGGCATCTTAATTGGTGTTGGGCAAACAGATTTTGTCACAAAGTTGCAAAGGAAGCTAAGTAGCTGAATGTTCACATTGTCCAACCCCTGACCTGAGCTTCAGGGGCCGTTCCGAGACATCATTATGCTCCATTACTTTGAGTAATCGTCTCAGACTCGTCCTATACCGCAGCGGGGAATCCAGGACAGCAATTAAAAGCAATATTCTGGCAATAACAACGGCGTAAATAAAAAGTGAGCCCTTTTCTCTTTGTACAATGATATGATAGTGGCGAGGGGTAAGATTTGGCACAGGAAGTAGCCGGTAGGGTCTTTCAGCAGCACCATGTTGAGTTTTTTTTGACAATGTGGGGGTTCGTCTCAGTCTTCTTGTCTTCTCCAACCTGTCCCCCCCCCCCTCCCTGCTCTCCAGCTCCATCCCCTCGCTGGACCCCCAGAGCCCCCGCACTTCCCTCCCTCTCTGCCTCTTTCATTCTGTTTTAAAAGGGATTCTGTGAGAGGGAATCACTTGACATCATTAGTTTTGGAGAGCGGCCACCATGGCAGGGTTGCTTGTCTTGGCTCATGAAAACATATGTCAGATTAGCGGCAGAGGACCTGTGTTTCGACCTCAGGTGAAAGGTCTGCATGAGTGCTTTTTTTTTCTGCTTTTGTTTCCTACTGTTCCTCCTCCTCTCTCCCACCAGTCAACCAATGTTATATAATATTGCCAAATAATTCTTTGCATTAGTTTTGACCCAACTGGAGGACTTAATGGTTTGAGTTCAGCCTGTAGGATGATGCAGTTGTCTCTTCTTTGCCATCATGCTGTGGGCAGGCCATATCTATGGCTTTTGTACAGACTCAGGGCAAAAATCAACTGTAGGTCTCTGCCAACCGCCCCACTGTGTACATCCCTTGCTCTGTCCAAGTGCCCACTGAGAGCAATATGCAGCATGCAATAGTATGTATGCGTACAGATAAAAAAATATGCAAATAGGAAGGAAGTATTTGTATGTTTTGTCTGGTCATCAGTATAGTGAGCCTGGTCTCTTGAAATGTTACAAAATTAGCACAGTGTCTTAAATGGAAATCCAAATTCCATTTACAGAAAGGGGAAAATATGTTTCCTCACTGCGATAAGATAACTAATGCCTCATTTTCGTAGCATGGTACAGCACAACTAATACACATCTCGGCTCACTCTACTTTGGTTTTCTATCAGCAAAAGTTGTGGATTGTACCTGATACTTTTTTGGTAACACCTCGTTGAGCTGACACCAGAGGATGGAATTAAAACACTGCAGACAACTGATTGTTGAGAGAGAATAGTCACTAGCAATCACCTGAGAATCCTGCCCACACCGAGGGGTAATCTCCACAGTGGAAAACAAAATAGAGAGGAGGACATGGTGCTAGAAGTGAGTTCAGCTGAACCGCTCCGTGCCCGTTTTGAATATTTGCAGTGCACTTTATTGCACTTTCATGATGGCCTGTCCATGTTGAATATCATGTTTGCTACGTGTTCTTTACTGCACCTGGATTCGTGAGTAATGACATTTCGTTCCCTGAATGCTGCTGTATGGAGAGGATGACAACAATAAATTGAATTGAAATATGAAGTATGTTCAAAGATTGTATTTTCAGCAGGTTAGTCATTTGAATTTTTTGGAACTTGTGTTCATCATTAAAATATTTTACTGCACACCTTTGTCTGATACAGCAGCCGCACACCGATGTGACAAGTACTTTTACTTTCTTCTGGCTCCTTCTGATTTCTTGTGGTTCCAGGTTGAAAATATAAATTTTGTGCATTTTACTTGCCCATTCATGCACTTTGTTCTTTCATTTTTTTGTCTTTATTGTGTTTTGTGTTTGAGCAGTTTCATGTTCTGGTCCTTTGTTTTAATTCGCTCGCTGTGGTCAGTTTAATCCAGGTGAAATCAAAAGCACAATCAAGTGACTGATTGTTTGATTGATTCCGCCTGATCCATTGCCTCCTTTGTCTTTTTGAGTCTTACACACACGTACAATCATGTTGTCACTCTTAATGTGTTTGGTTCTATTTTGCAAACAAAATCATGAAAAGTTCTGTCTGAAAGAGTTATAACTCTTCTGATAATAACCAGCTACATCACAAATTTCAGAAAATAAACTGCTGATTAAAGAGGATGATGCAGCATGTGTTGAAGGGAAAGATAATGAGAAAGCAGAGAACATAAAACTATTTTTCACCTTATCATAGCTCAAAGCTACAGAGTGCCTTCAGTTTGATGTCAACCAGAAATCCTAAACAGGAAGACAAATCAAACTAAGCTGCGCATATATCACTGATACATCTGAGCCAAACAGCATTTGAAAGCACCTCTTAGCATTGTTCAAACGTACGTGGAGCTCCAGACAGATGGAGCTTAAGATCAGGTGCTCAAACGTCAGGTAAGTTTCAGCTTCATGAACTGATGTGATTTTCAAAAACTCTCCAGTGATAGTCCAAACCATTTGGCACTTATTGCTTTGTTTATATAACAAACTCCAAAATCTGGCACTTATGCACACTTAAACCATAAAAAGTGCTTTCAATAATAACTGACTTTACCTAAAAGAATGAAGTTGTGTTATTCATCCTTAAATTTGCCATCCGACAGTTGTAGCATCCTGTCTCATCCTGATATTTCCATTACCGGAAAAAGGCGTCACAACTTAAAAATTTGGCCTTGATAGAGCTGAGCGGCTCCTGCCCATTGGTGGGAAAGTGCTGATTAATTGTGTCGTAGCCCTGTGAGAAAGTACGCCCAGCGCAAAGCACTAATTATGGGCCCTGCCTGGCTGAGAGAAAAGGGGGCAAAACTCTCAACAAAGGCCCATCTCATATCTCAAGACAATGAGGAGCCAAAAGAATAGGAGAAAGGAGAAGTTAATGAGCTGTGTCACCTGGCATCTGTTGATGCTGGGACGAGGCCTGACTGGTGTGTCTGTGTGTGTTTGTGTACATGAGAGAGAAGGATGAAGTTTGTATGTATGTTTACATCACGTCATCACTGGGCAGCCTTGTCACCAGTAGTTGGCATACTTTTCTGCAAACCATGGATATGTTGTAAGTTTGTAAGTTTTGTATGTATCATATCAACGTTTTTTAAAGTGACGTAGTTTTGATTACATGAATATGAGCTGACTTTGTCATCGAGAGGCGGAGGAGGTGGTGGATGGAGTGAAGCCTAGGCGAGACGGCTGCCAACTTGTCAACTACTGTTCAAGACCAACAAACGACAAAATTGTTTTTGAGCAAGACATTGCAGCATTTCCAGTGATGATTGTGTGCCAATTTTTTTAGTAACATATCTCAGCATTATAGTGGCTATTGTGCCAGAAGAACTGGGCGTTATATAGCAAAACACCACTGCATTTCCAGCAATGATTGTGCCACCAAATTGGGTTTTTAAGCAAGACAACATTGCATTTCTATTGCTGATTGTGCCACCAAAACTGGGTGTTTTTTAGCAAGATATCTAAGCATTTTCAGCAGTGACTGTGCAACCAGAATTTGGTGCTACTTAGCAAAACACCACTGCATTTCCAGCAGCGATTGTGTCACCAGAACTTGGTGTTTTTTTGCAAGACGTCACTGCATTTACAGCAGTGATTGTGCCACCAAAACTGTGTTTTTTAGCAAGACAACATTGCATTTCTATTGCTGATTGTACCACCAATACTGGGTGTTTTTTAGCAAGATATCTAGGCATTTTCAGCCATAATCATACAACCAGAATTTGGTTTTACTTTGCTTAACACCACTGCATTTCCAGCAGAGATTGTGCCTCCAAAACTGGGTATTTTTTTGCAAGACATCAATGCATTTCCAGCGATGATTCTGCCATCAAAACTGTGTGTTTTAGTGACTATGATGGTATTTCCAGTGACGACTATGGAACCAAAACTTGATGTTTCTTGCAAGACTGCATTTCCAGCAATGACTGTGCCACCAAAATTGTGTTTTTTAGCAAGACAACCTTGCATTTCTATCGCTGATTGTACCACCAATACTGGGTGTTTTTTAGCAAGATATCTAGGAATTTTCAGCCGCAATCATACAACCAGAATTTAGTGCTACTTAGCATAACACCACTGCATTTCCAGCAGAGATTGTGCCACCAAAACTGGGTGTTTTTTGCAAGATGTCACTACATTTCCAGTGATGACTGTCCCACCAAAACTGTGTGTGTTTTAATGGGTATGACGGCATTTCCAGTGATGACTGTGGAACCAAAACTTGATGTTTCTTGCAAGACTGCATTTCCAGCATTGATTGTACCACCAATACTGTTTTTTTTAGCAAGATATCTAAGCATTTCAGCAGCAACTGTGCAACCAGAATTTGGTGCTATTTAGCATAACACCACTGCATTTCCAGCAGAGATTGTGTCACCAACACTGGGTGTGTTTTAATGGATAAGACAGCATTTCCAGCAATGACTGTAGAACAAAAATTAGCTGTTTTTCAATGAGACATCGATGGCATTTCTAGCCATAATTTTATTTTATTTTAATTTTATATTTTAAGTCAAAACATGATCATTTCCTCACCATAACCAAGTGGTTTGTGTGCCTAAAAATAAACACACATTAACCACAGCATTGTTGACGTGTAAAGAAACAAAGGTTCAACATGTCTGCTACATGTTAACATACAAATATTATGGTGGTTGCAGAAACATACAATGCCGACATTTATTCTGGCATTTGGGTTGCACTGTGTCCCTTTCTTCCTGCAACATTAGCACACGGGAGAATGTTTGTCTTCAGGTCTTTCTGACAGAAATCTATTTATTTTAACCCAAACCATTATTTTTTTCTTAACTTTAACTGTGAAATCTGTTTCGGGCAGAAATGTCTCAGATAGAACAACGCTGCAGGTGAAAGTAAGAAACTCAAATGTGTGAATGAAAATGATAAGGACATTATTTTTTTGTCTCCATCTTTGTTGCCACGTGATCCTTGTATTTAAGCACTGGAAGGAAGTTTTCTCAATATTTCTGGATATCTTTTTGCATTCTTTCTTTCTACATGCACGTCACTTCTTGGTCATGAGAAGTTTTCATCTTGTGTCACTTAAGCTGTTTGCAAATTTCCTTTTGCTGTCACTGCTGTTCGCTCGGTGCAACAACTGCTGCTGCTCTTCATCAGCTGTCATGCATGTGTGTAATTATGACTGGTAGCGTTGTGCTCGAGGATGGTTGGTAGTATGAGTGGGAAGGATGGGCCAGCATTATTGATCTTTAAGATTGAAAAAATGCACTCAGAGCGGCTGCAAAAAAAGAGAACAAAAAAAAAATCACTAGGTTTATCATCACGAGTACACAAAACACTGACGCTCATTCTCCTGGACAGCAAAGAACAGGCCAACCTGTTTGCTGTCTTCCAAAACCTTTAATACCCTGTCACCTGCTGTCTGCGGCCAATCAGGGAGGATCTCTGGAATTAGTGCCACTTTGACCCAGGTGGCATCAATTTACCTTCATTTGGAGCTCAGTGTTACTCATTTGTACTTTGACAAAAGTTTGAATCAAAGAAAGTCTTTACATGAGTGACATCATTTCTCAAACATGATTTGAGGCTTCAACCATCAATATATCACTGTGAGTTAGAACAAGATGGAAAGAGGCTGACACACTAAACCTACTGACCTTTATTTTGACCCTTATTCATAACACGCCGGCCACATGTTGTTATGGGGAGAACACAGAAGAGGTCTGGCTTTCCAGAAACTGTATGTACAGTAAGCACATTTGTAATCCTGTAAAAACACAACTCAGCCATGTGTTCAAAAATACTTTGTGAGATCCACAGGGGGAAACACTCTGCGATTCTCAGTCATAAAAGGCGACCAGTCGACTGTGGTTTCGCAGGAGTTAGAAGGGCGGCAGCAGCAGTCCTGTTTTGACAGTAAATGACATGACGTGAAACTACACTTAATGACACGAGGTATATTACAGCATGAACTCTGTTTTCTGTTTTGTTTGGCGTTGGGTGTTTTGTTTTTCACTGACCTTGAGGGACAATTTCAGTCACATTCAGAGAGACAAAACTTGTTTCATGTCTCAAACAGAACAAATTTCTGTTGACAGGGCTAATTGCTAAGTGTGTGGTTGCTGATCTCGAGGCCAAAGAACCACTTTTGGTCGTTCCACTGAAATTTGTATAACTTACGCGCGACCACAAAGTCTTTTTCTCTACATTGACGCCGCTCTCTGGTCATACTGTATCCATTGTGCACAGTTTCAGTGTGCTGAGATTTTCTAATAATAGAATATCAACTACTTGGCAGGCAGGACTGCATTTAAAGATTCCACCTCCTTTGAAAAAGGGGCTGGGCTTTGCAAAAGGGAATTCTATGTTTCATTTTGAAGTTATTGGTCCAGTTCCAAGACCATCTAGCCTCCAATGATCAAAGGTTGAGTCAGAGAAAGGCCTAGCGGGAGGCTTATGCAAAATGTCGTCCCCTTATTGCGAATCGGCCGACACGTTGGAAACCATCGGCGCTCGTTTAAATGTCAATATACCCAGATGCAGTTTGGCTGTGCTTGGTCAAGTTTGAAGTATGTGGATGGGAAAAAAAAGGAAAGCTTCTTGCTCGCATAAATAGAATTTGGAGGATTTCGAAAGTTGCATTGATTAAATTCCTCGGCCAAGGCTGATTTTAACTCCCAGTAAATATCTGCAGACAGGATAAAACTTTTTAAATTTATATGAGAAACAGTGTCCTAAAAGTATTTATTTATAGTTCCCTTAATCTTTTTAAAGGGTCACCTTGTTGCCAGGACACATTTAATACACAGTCTGTGATTGCTGTTTGTTGCAGGGAATCTTTTCTCTCAACAAAATCATCATCGGTACACAGAGGAGATAAGAAGCAGATGATGACAAGATGAAGGGACATAAAACACTCCTTGAAATCCTGCAGTCATCTCACCGCTCCCTCCCTCCCTCCCTGCCCCCCCCCTCCCCCTGCCCAGACAAGCAGGATCTTCAGCAATGATCCATTATGTTAATGGCAAATTACTGGGTCACACATCAAGCACCATGTTTCCACCTTTAAAAGCAGGCCAGACGTCCAAAATCCCATGACAGAACGGGGGGACTTCTGGGACTGTTGGAGGTAACTACCGGAATGGAGGGAGGAGGGGGGAGCTGATCGTATCGCTAGGAATTTAAACAAAAGTATTTTTTTTCTCCCTCAAAGCCGCCATCTTTCAGTCTGACGGTTACTGTAAACATCATTCCAGCACACAGCATTATAAGACATGCTACTCCACATTCCTCCTGCGCTTTTAAAAGATGGAAAAATGTCTAAAATATTGTATGTTTACTGCTCTGAAGCACGGAGCGTTTACATCAAAGTAAGTCGTGTTTTAAGTGCTCAGGTTAGCAAAGGCTGATCATCTTTTTGAAAAATACTGAATTTAGTTTTTGGGGATGGGACTTCTGTGACACTTATCTGTGATGCAATATTTAATCCCATTTCTTGAGACTGAAAAAAAAAAGAACACATAAGAGATAAAACATTATTTTCTTTGCCAGAAATAGTTTTTAATTATGTAATGATGTCGATGTTTAAAAAAAGCACCAACTGTGAACACTCATTACCCTTGATGTTGATATAAAAAGCCTTCAGAGATGTTGCAATGTGCCTTTTTTTTCTCAATTTTAAAAACCGCTGACCTTAAAAGCAGTGCTCACACTTTGGGTTTGTATATAAAAATGCATACCTTGGCAGTATGCAGAGAAGGGAATGTACTCTATGTCCAACCAAACGCTACCTGCAGCATTTCTCTTTTAGGCAGTATGATATTCAACGTGCACATCTTCAAACTCCAGACTAAACCAGGACATAAAGGCTCTTTTGCCGTTCACCACACCGTGCAATAAAGACATAAAGTGGGTCTTTTTTTAAAATATAGTCCTCATTTTATTAACAGAGGCCAAATAAAACTCATCACATTTTATTTACAAAGGGAGGCAATAAATATCTTAATAATAGTCATAAAATTATTTTTGCTTACATTTGTTTAAAAAAAAAAAATCATAAATGTGTCATGTTGTTAGTAGCGACTCATACAAAAACCTGCCAGCAGACAGGTGAATACATACTACTGGTGAAAAGAGGCTTGTCGTCAGTGAGAGAAGGAATGATAGAAGCACAGACTTTCCCCTTTGCGAGTCAGACTCGACCGCAAGTCGCCGGAAATGTCACCATAATCCCGGACGTGTTGGGTCGTCTGGGTTTCTCGGGAGAAGTCTTAATTGTCAAATGTGGATTTGTGAAGTGATCAGGGGTGTTCAGAGCTACGGTATTCCTGTGTGTGGATCACTGATCTGACAAAACAAGCACGGGGATAAGCTTTCCCAAAAGCATCTTTGAGACTTTCATCCAGTGAGAGTGAAAGGAGCGAAGATGAGCTCACAGTCGAAAGATGATTTTGGAAGGGAGGAGAAAAAAAAAAGAAGAGGAGCTCAGTTCAGCTCAGCGTCGACAGAAAGGTTCTTGAGATTAACTGAACGCAGACAGTCAGACTAGGTGAAGATAAACAAAAAAAGAACAAGGAGGTAGAGGAAGTCTTCATCACCAGCCCCGAAATATTAGCTAGCTCACACTCAAGGAATCAAGGCATCCTTTTCTGGAACAACTTTAACACATGTGAGAAAGAGCTGTTAAAAATCCAAGGGGGAGAGACGAGAGGGATTAACATCCGTCTCCCAAATGTGATGAAGTTGGAAGACATTGTGGAATTATGAATCACATCAGGGGTAATTTTTTTTTGTTTCTATTGTTTTCTTTTTAGGTGTTTAAACAAGACTAAAGCCACGGCTGGTGCCCGACTAGTCAAAGCATGTCGTGTTTTAGCTGAATCACAGGCTGCATGGAAATGTCAAGGAAATCACACACAGTACTCGGAGGGTTCAGCGCATTCCAGGAGCCACGAGTGGAGCTGAGGTTGAGAGACGTATGGAAAAAAAAAAAAAAAAAAAAAGAGGAAGAGAAAGAGAGAGACCTGTAAAATATTGCACTCAAAGCTACACAGTTATCCCGGCAGTGTCACCTGCGACTGCCACCTCTCTCCGTTTCATCTCCATGGTGTCTGATTCCAGTGGAAAGTATGGGATCCGCGTTGTCAGGGGCAACACAAACAAAAACCGACAGGTATTCCAATAAATCTCTAGTTGGCTGATTTTTATAACATTGCGTCAGCTCCTGCTTCAGCCCCCATTGTCAAAAAGAAAGTGGGCCTTCAGCTTGCAGTTCAAACGTAGCTGAGGACGACGGCGACAGGAATTCTCTCAGAGGTCCTTTAGTTTATCCAGTATAAATAACATGACAGACACGTTAGCACAATGACATCAACCCAGAAGAATCCAAGAGTTAGGAAATATTCAGTCATCCTGAAATACAAAAATAAAACATCTTTGACTTTTTTTTTTTGTTCTTTTTGTCTGTCTCTCTTTTACAGAAGTGAAGTCTTTAAGGTGATTCTTTTAAGACAAGAAGCTTGAGATTTTCAGTTACAGTATTTCTTTTTTTTTTTTTTTTTTTTCCCCGAGGAAAATTAGTGCTGTCCCATTGGTCCCATCAGTTCCTCTTGGGGTTGGGTTTTAATCGCCGAGCCCTTCGTGTCCGCTTAGTCACTGTGGTGAAACGAAACTCCTCCAGCGGGTCCGGCCTGCCCTTCGGCTGGCGCTTCATGAAGTGGACTTCCTGTTGCCTCTGCGTGGTCCGTGAGCCTTTCTTGGGCCGGCCCTTCCTGTTGAAGCCCAGGTACCATCCTTTGTACTTGGCCGACACAAGAGCTGTGTAGTTGTTCTCCAGGAATTCCTCGACAAAGACGCACTCCTGCTTCCTTCCATCGGGCTGAAAGAAGGACAGAAAATAGAGCATGAACTCATTATGAACATGGCAGCGTGATCTCTGTTTAACATTCTGGCTTATTTCTGTTGCATCAGTGTGTTCAGGCTCAGGATGGCTTGCTTCTCTGCCGGAGGTTTGTATTTTCCATTTTAGTGTAAAACAGTGTGAAGTCTAAAATGCTGGTTATTTGTTAAGAACATGAATTTTTCTTAGTGAAGTGAAACACCATTATAGAAAAGATCTTCCTAAGAGTTAGGAGTTGTTGTCATGTGTCAATGATTTTCATCACCTAGAGAGGTTGGAAGGAGATATGCATTTGACCAATCGACAAACTCAACAATAAAGAATATGGCGATGCAATATCCGTTTAGCCCATAGATTTTAATAACACCTAGATATCGGAAGACAAAATGGCACATATTCCAATTGAGTTGCTTTTCTCGCTTGAGTACGCTTTTCTCCAGGACAGTTTTACAAAAATAAAACCTCCATGGATCAAAAATTCATAATAGAAAGCTTCATGATTGAATTGTTTGCAGTTCGAAGTGTCCTGTCAACAGCTTTATCTCTGTTACAGTTGTGTTCTATGGGGAAATGCTGCAATACCACGAGTGGCCACTGGAAAAAACTTGGAAGCAACACTTGGAAGCTGCATTCCTGGGGGTCTGGAAGCTACAAACTGACGTGCCACAAATCAGAGTTGAGCTGGCCTCAACTTCGTTTCAGCGCTCCAATGATGCCGTTAAGTGGCAACCAGTCGTATTGTTTGTTTCGAGCTGTGGTGCCGTGTTAGTTAGCTTAGTGTTACGTTGTTACGTTGTCCCCCATCGTATGAACACAACAGTGGGAAAGGGTAATTCCATGTCTGAAAGCTAAATATATAGCGAGAGCCAGGAGACAGTTAGCTTAGCTTAGCATTAAAACTGGCAGTGTAGCTTTATAATTACCAGAGAGGTGACAGAGTGCTATCAACCATCTCATCGCACTTGGCTAAACATTGAATTTCCCAAAAGTCAAACTATTGCTTTAAGCTACTGAATTATAGGCCTATGTTTATGATTTTTTTTGTGACTGATGCACTGTCCTGTACTATGCTCACGGCTCACACCTTTTACAATCAGATACCTTCAATGTTATGCGACTCTACAACAGACTTTTTCTTTGGAAGTAGAAAGAAGCTCGACTGAAATCTATTCACAGAGAGGTCTGCGGATTATCCGAGGTAACAGCACAGTGCTGCTGAACTTTTAAAAACAGGGTGGTAGTAAATATCTGAGACATATCTCAAAGCTGGGCCCATAAAAATATGATTATCTGCATGTCTTCATAGCAGAAATGATAAGTCAGGAAATATTTTTTGCTTCTCTTTTCTTTTCTTTTTTTTTTTTTTAAATTTAGGTGAAAAGACCTTTTAAAAACTGTGATGCCAACATTGGGGAGTTTTCTGAATGTGTCCAGAATTTCTGTGACTTACAGAACAACTTATTCTTATCATTAAACAAGCTGAAAGCCAACAGCAGTCAACAATTTAAATGTCATTTTATCCGATTGTTAAAATAATCCTACAGTGGTTTACAGGAGGAAGTTGCAGAACATTTTTTTTTTAAACAAATGAGGCCCCTGCAACTAAAACTAAAAAATGCATGTTTCTAACAGATGACCACGATGAGAGAGTGAAAACGTGTGTGAATTACTGCAGCCCCTGCGACGCTGACAGCATGAGTTATTAATGCAACAAAATCACACGTGTGCCTCCGCAGTGTGCGTTTTCAAATATTAACTTCTTTTCCATATCGAAGCGGTCGTCCGCAGAGTCACATGCAGTCATCCCGCGCTTGTGGCCACCTGGTGTGACTAAGTGATATAATTGCAATGGCATTCCTCCTAAGTGACCATTAGTCTCTCAATGCATTGTGGTGATTGCAGTCCGTAATTGACTGATCGAGTGTCAAAGGAGTAGGCCGATTACGTAATGGAAGAAGGGCTGTGAGTTATCAAAGGGGTTTTGTTAGGGTGTACAAAAACAGCAGGAGAAAGCAGATCTGAGGCTCAATTCAGCCTGGATTAAGAGCTCCAGTTAAAATATTCATTTTGATATCAGAAAGTGGTGATTTGATCTCGTCAGTTAAAATATTGAGCTTCTACTGAAGTCATTGTTTAAGATATTCCAAAAATATAAAGCAAAAGACACTCACCCTTCCGACTATTTTGCCCTTCTCGTTCATGCAAATGTAGTGTTCGCTCTCTTTTCCTTTTATTCGAATGTGGCTCCCGAAGGTTTCTGTCTCGACAACAAGGAGAGCTGGAAAAGAAAAGAAGAAGTAGACTCTGTTAAGAGCGTGTATAAGTCTTTCTGCTCATATAAACAAAACATTTAAGAGTTCCCATACATTTAAACATATCTGGAATGTTTATCTCACTTATGGTCGACAGTATCTGGGCTCCCGTACTTTTTTCAATACTGTTTTTGAGAGCCCACATATTTAATCGTATTTAATTTCCAGTCCTGTAAAGCGACCGAAGCACTCTGCACTTGAGCCTCATCAGAGCCTCATAAAGAAAACTTTATTAAGCCTACATTGTGCACTAATGCAATTGTTTATCAAGTTTTTATTTCATGAATGCATTTTTCATCATATACACCACCACAAAGCAGTTAACCACCAATATTGTTTGCACCAGAGATTAAATTACCTTTAAACACATCAAGGACTACAAGAAAAAAAAGATCTTTACGGCTGAAAAACACAAACAAACAAAGCTCTGTAAGCTCTGGATTTGTGATTTTCGGCTACAGAAGTAAATTTGCCTTGACTTGACACACACTGCAAACACTGCACCATTTTTTCTGCACATGTAGCCTGTTTTTAATAAGAAAATATTGACCGAAAAGCGATGAAGTATTCGTCTCCAGAGCAAATAATTCTTCTAAAGGTATACTGAGTGTATATCTTTCTTTACACAAAACCATATATGCACCAGAACAACAATACCGCCGCCACTTGAGCCTGACACAGCAGTAATCCACTCTCGAGACGCATCCCGGCGGCTCTTTTATTCACCCCCTCCCACCCCTCAAATGTTAACCCCCGCGAGGTCACCTTTGTCTCTGCTCGCCCCTCAACCAGCAAAGAGATCTGCCAAACATTTGTGGAGCGGTTATGTGCCCCTCAGGATTAGGTTTCAAGTTCCCTTTAGTCTGTGCTCACTCAATCAAAAAGTTAAGATGATCCATTTGTTTAACACACAGGGCCATTCAGTAGCGCTCAAGGGAGCAGAGGAAGAATAGGCGAAGGGGATGGGACGGGCTCGGGGGCAGAAGTAACTCCCCCCCTTCACCCTAACATCCAACCTTGGGAGGAAGGTTAGAAGAAGAAAACCTGTCTAATAGGTGAAACTTTAGAAGTGATTCCTCTTCTTGTTTTGAGAGATTTCTGTTATGTCTTATTTGGTTGCTAGAACAATATTTGTGGCTTTATTTTTTGATCACTGGAGAAGATCAGTCTGGACCTTTTTGAGGTCCGTGAGAAGGGGAAAAAAAATCCTGGTATGTACGAAGTGAACGATGTTTCAAGAGATATTTCAGCTCTGCAAGTCAAATCAGGAGTCATTTGACAACACTTTGGCCTTCTTGCTCTTTGCTGGTTTTGCACGGAGACCCAAAATTCAACCTCAGCTATGAGGCCTCGACCCAGAACATCAGATAAAACAATATTTTCCTCCCCTCTCTGAGTTATCCTCTGTCTGTGACCCCTGATGGCAACGCACCAAAAGTGGAGTCATGTCTTTTTATCTGAACAGCATCCACAAGCAAATCTCTTTGAGTCAGTGAGTGGTCAATGTGATGTTTTGTATATTAACTCCGGGTATTTCTTTAAACAATTCTCACGCTCAAGACTCCACTGGCAGCTGTAGCTGGCGGATAAAAATGCAAAACTGTAGGAATTCTGACAGATATTTTAGAATATCTGAACAGTTTTAAATTTAATCCCATTTTTAGTTATTTCATAACTTGTGCAATGTTTTCTACTTCGGTGCAGCCGGCATTTATTGACCTCAGCATGGGGTCACCTTCCAAAAAAGCTGATAACTCCTGCTTTAATTCCACAGTGCAGCGTCTCTCAGTTTAAAAGCCGTTGCTGTGACCCTCCATCTGCTCTGAGAGGACAACAGGTGTCATTTATGACAGATTGTTCTGTAAAAAAAATATCTCTAGTCTTTTAAAAGTAATGAATATGCTACGCTATTACTAAGAGGAATGATAATAGCCACACTCTGGCTGCACTGATATGGACCTAGTGCGACACTGAAGCGATATATTTCTTCTGAAGTGGTTTGTGGTCTTCCGCCGTGAAGCTGCAGTGACTGAGAGTGGATCAGAGCAAGCACAGTATCTTCTTATTAGTGAGTGCAAAGGAGTTCACAGGTGCCAGGTACTGCAGCTGGATGGGGAGGAGGAGGAAGAGGAGGAGGGCGGGGGACTGGAGGAGGAGGAGGAGGAGGAGGAGGAGAAGGAGGGGCGGAGGGTAGAATTGGCAAGGCCTCATGGGAAAAATTGGATCTGCTTCCACTCAAGCTCTAACAAGCAGTGAGGAAACTTCGCCTCGGCGCATCTGCGACTGAACACACTCACTCAGAGGCATTCAAGACCAGCAATTTTCGAGCCGTGAGTCAGCTGTTATGAGCAAAATATCTGCAGGAAAGCACAAAACAAGTCCTGTTGCCTTGTGTTTGTTGCCGCTGCATCAAAGAGCGCTGCACTGACCGGCAATTTACTCATCCGCCGCATTTGTTTTGATTTGAAATTGTGAACAAGTCCACACAGAAAACAAAGACGGATGTACTTAAGGCTGATAGAAGCATATCTTCAGGTGTAAAACAAAATCTGTCAAATGGCTTTAGTCACTGTTGTGCATAACAAGTTGGAGTGAGGTACTTTTGCACTGCTCGACAAATCAAACTGGTTGCCCATTGTGTTGCAAGTCACAAAAACAAAGTCAAGTCTTTGCAGTCAAGTCCTAATTCAAGACTGGCAAGTCCCAAGTCCCAAACTTTGAGTTTCGAGTCCTAAACAAGTCATAACTCAGAACTCTTCACCGAATGTAATGTCATTTTAAAATAGAGCAATATTTCAAATTTACAAAATCATTACTGCTTTTAAAAATGTGGATTTTAATCATTAAAACGCGTTTGTTGCAATGTTGGACATTTGATTGGATTCTGTTGGACTGGTTTGAACAAAGAGGATCGGATGAGGAATTAAGTGTCGACTCACTGGGAATAAAGCGTTAACATTTGTTAAGACAGGAAGTTAGGGTGAATGAATTGCTTTATGGCACACTTTTAAATTGGGCTTGGGAGAAGGTATCAAGTATTTTCAGGTCAAAAAGCTTAAGTCCAAGTGAAGTCACGAGTCATTGGTGTTAAAGTCCAAGAAAATCTTTTGTCAAGTGGAGTCTAAGGTCATCAAACATGTCCAAGTCATTGTATGCCACTGTGTAGTGAAGACAATGAAAGCTTAAACATTTCATTTTTCTTTCTTTGGTCCTTTCAGGTTCAAGGACAACACAGTCATAGATGTAATGACTTGCATTTTCCAATATGGACAGTCAGATTCCAATTACTCATTAAAACACCAACATTTTCTGATACATTACGAGACAATAAAGTTGAGTAATGCCTCAGAGTTGCATCCTATAATAACATAAAAGCTCATAACCTAACCCTTCCAACCAGCAGTAAAGAATATTTTGCAGAGTGGGAAACCAACAAGTCAGTTTTGATCCATATGAGGTATTCTGGCAAAAATTCACAGCGTTGGCCTATAAATCTATCAAGGTAAAAATAGACTTGCTCTGGATACCCAAAGGCTGCAGTAAACATCCACTGCAAGGTCAGCAATTTCATTCTGTTTCCAGCCACCCCGACCGGCCAACCAGTAGTTGGTGGCTTGAGAAAGTCACTGTCCTCTTCGCCCAGGCCAAACACAGAGCATGGAAAACAACCTCCACACAATGGGTAGTAAACAGCCAAAGTGGCAGGAGGGAGTGAGGCAGGATCTCAAGAAGCACCAACATCTGGCTGGTAGGTGGCGGTGATTTCTCATCCTGTTATAGCAAACTAGCTAAAGTGTCAGGTGAGATGCACAGGAGTTCTCCCATACCATACTTGCCCCCATCATCTCCGTTGGCATTGACTTTCTTCCCCAAGATCTGGACGTGTTTCCCTGTGGTTCTGCTGTAGAGCTGATAGATCCGGACCTGCTTCCGGCTCAGGTCGTCCGGGTTCCTCGTGTGGTTCTCGATGTAAAACCTGAAATCAGCAGAGGTCTGCTGGGATTCCTGCACAGAGGCGTGAGACAGGAGGAAACAGAGAGAGAGAGAGCGAGAGACAGACAGTGAGAGATCGTCACAGCACAGGTGTTGATAGTAATGTGTGCTGTTGCTTTTATGGGCCCTGTGTCAAAAAAATTGTGCTTCAGGGGTTTAAAAACTGAGCAACCAACCAGGAAATTGTGGCTGCAGCATTTTAGTGTTTCTCTTCCTGCTCTCAACTGGCACATTTTATATGCATTGCATTTACAAGCTGATAAATACGCAACAAGATGTGTTAATGAAGTCACAGGTTTGAGTAAAAATCCCACAGAACAAGTGCAAAGCCCATAGTGCAACCTTCTGTTGCTTCATATTGAGACAGCAGTATACTATGCGCCCCAGGCGATATTGAGAAACCTGTGCTCCATTTCCACAAGCAAGCAAGCCACTAGCAATTATACACCTGAAGCATCCAGACCTGTTGCACTATCATCAAACAAATATCTGCCTGCAGGCGGAGTAGGGTCCATAAATTAGGAAACGCAGCGGGCGGAAGACAAGACTGAGAGATGGCAGGAGGCACCCTGAACCACAAAAACACTCTTGTAGGAGGACTTTCTGATCAAATTGTCCGTATCCACCTTTTAAGAATTCACTAGCCGGCTGTTTACGAGTCACCTTTAGACCCGACATAAAAACGGAGGAAATCGCAGGCTTCAACGGCATGTCAAAAAAAAAGCAACTGTGTCACCCAACATGTGGAAGAGCGAGCGGAAACGTATACTTTCAGAAGCCCTGGAATCTCAGTTCACGCCAAGATCCCATTTCCCCAGCTGTATGGTGTGGTAATTGCACAGTAATGGCTTTTTATGTGGCTGTTCTCAGGTGGCTAATTATATACACATTACATACCCCGAGTCCTTGTTATTCTAACTTTGGTAAATTAATGACACATAGGAAGCATGATGGGAAATTGTGGCCTCGGAAGAACAAATCCAGAGAGAAAAAATATATCTGAGCGCAATATTTTTGAGGCTCCAAACATATTATGAACCAGGTGTCATACAAGCTGTGCCCCGAATCAGGCGCCTAATCCTTTGAAGAACAATGTCCACGAAGATGAGTCCTTCAGGTTGGGAGCTACGCCACACACCAGCAGCGACAAAACCAAAACTTATGTTGAGTTTGGATGAACTTCTAATTCATTTGCCATCAAATGCCTAACAGAATCATACACAGCATCAGGCAGCGTTTCTGGGCCACACTTAGACTTTGGGCTTTTAGAAATAAGACGGACTTGTTGGCTCATTATGACGTATTCGGTCTAGAAATGTGGCCCTCTGAGGATCCAGCCCCTTAACTGGGACACAGCTTCTGTATCTTGACATTTAAGAAACACGCCCATAATGTTACTTTTGGCATCAGGCCTTGTAAAAAAAAAAAAAAAAAAATGAGAGTCTGGATATCAAAATGCATCACCTACTGATGCAACTCATTTGGGGTGTTAATATTTACTTAAAGGAATCAAAACTGAAACATTGTGATGACTTTACTTCATGCAGTAGGATTTTTATTGGGGGAACATTTTTTATGGCCGGTGTCTCTTTAGTAGCAGATCATGCATTGCTCTCATAGATATTTTTCTTTTAAAACAGAGGTATCAAAATTAGCTGTGCCTTCACATTTTCTCCCCTTACAGGATCTGACTTTGCCACTTTTTCTTTAGTCAGGCTACATTTCCTCTAAATGCACTCCAATGCAACAGAACCTGCACGAAACAACTGCTCAGCCACGACGATCGTGTCATAGATTGTCCTCTAATATTTATATACTTTTACTACAATCAACACAATCTTTGCAACTTTGTGGATCCCTAAAATGTTAACCACAACTCTATAGTCACCCTAAACCAACTGCTTCATCCTCTAAACTCAACCAGGACTCAATCATTTGTCATTTCCAGTACACCTGCGTGAGACATTTAAGACTAATGACAAAATGTGTAAATCTAAGTTTACAATTCTGTCTGATATCAGGCAAACGTTACTGGAGGCCGATGGGGCTTTTCAAATTTTGCTCCAAACAAAGAGCACTACTCAAGCTTTCATATTTGATGCTCTCAACATAAGTGCTCCCAAGGGAAACTCCAGAAAATGATGCATTTAAGGGCTGAGCAGTTAGCATGAGCAGCAGCAGCCACAACGGCTGAACAAACAAAGAAAAAAGCATCACCTACAGGACTTTTCAGCCGAGGAAAAACACGATTCAGACTGACTGACAACTGATCTCTGCACTTCACAAACTACTGATACAAAGTTTCAGATGATGCTAAATATGTGCTGGTTAAAAATAAAAAATATATCTCAAAAGTTTTCATCCAGAACGACACACAGAACGTGTTAAAAAGTCAAACATCAGCATCGTCTCTTGTCAACTTTCTCTCAAAATCAACCTCAAAGCTGACGAGGAAGTACAAAAAAAACAAAACAAACACACAGCAAAATGCAGCCTAACTCTGCTGCTGAGGGATTTATCCCAAATCTCCCCATCTCTAAACAAACATAAAGGTGTGTTTGGTAGACAGTTGCATTTTGCATCAAGGGAAAGGCAAGCCTAAGCACATGGCTGAGGTGAACACCAGCGACAACAGTTTTTTATCACGCTGTCTCCTTTCTTCAAAGACACAGCATGAAAACGGATATGGTTGAAACTTCAAAAGTCTGGCACTCATCTTCGCGCAGGAAGCTTAGTTGTCGCATCCATCTAAGATACACCTTGCTATCTGCTCGACACACACAGACGGGGTCACACACACAAATTGGGAAAGACACACTCTCGCATGTTGGTGGTGCATTTAAAGTTTACTCTCAGCTGTGGTTGATTCTGTTGTTTCTCAACCACAACATGACATGTTGGAGCCGTTGGACATATGCAGCAGTGCTGAGATGCACCCATGGAGAGGCAATGTGAAAGGAGGGCATTAAAGGGCTATTCCTGCTTTTTTTTTTTTTTTTTTTTACTTGATCATTATCCTGGAAGCACTCACGATGCATTTCCTTTGTTTGATAAATGCCTTTATCTAATCTGACTTTTTTTTTTTCTAAACCAAAACAAACATGCAAACCACAGCAAAGAAAAACATAAAATATCATTCATCAGTGCACCTCATACTTCCGCTGGATCACATTCTGCATGAAGTCATGGTCAGTCAACACTATAGCTTTGTTTGTGCCAGCTCTGTTGGAATAATCAGAGCACATAGACTTATATAATATTGTTTCTAGTTTGTGGAGTTTTAGAATTTGTCTCTGAGAAATTTCATTAAATAAAGTTCTGGATCAGAGAATTTATTTCAGGAGCTAGACCTGTTATTTTGTCTTTGAGAGCTACTGGCTTCCTGACTGGGAGAAGGGGGTCCGAAATGAAAAAACCTGGTAGTAAAACACAACTGTGCAACCAATAAAATGTAGTTTATATAGTTTAGAACAAACTTCCCCCTGAGCAGTGTTTTATTCATCCCAAAAGGTCAAATGTTAACTCCCTACCTTGGTATGCTTCACTAAAATATACTATTTTTTGCAATCTGTTAAAGACATAATTACATAAAAGCTAGAATCAACTGTGTGGTGCTTGTGTGGAAGAAAATGCATCACAGAAATGGATGGGGGAAAAAAATCAGTATTTCCTGTTTTAATATTTAAGATCACAGCGACGCTGAGATTAATTTAAAACAACAGCACGTGGAAAATTATGATCGCACACGTCATGGCAATAAAGTGATCAGATAGCTTTATGAGTGGAGGAGCGTGCTCTCTTCATCTTATCTGAATCACAGCGCGCAATTAGGTGAGTGGATGCCTGCAAATCATTACTGTTCAAAGTGAGACGCGACTAATAAAAAACTGAGGCAACGAGCGCCAAACGAGCCCATCTGTTCAAAGAACAACTTTTAACCCCAGGGATCAAAATATTTATTACACAATTCTGTTGTAAAACACCGAAACTGCTACTTGAAGTCCAGATTAAAAACAACTGCTTTTAATTAATCTTTGCCAGACTGATGAGATTGTTTGGACACATTAGATTAAGTCCGCGTGCAAAAAACAGCTGATACGCTTCACATAAGCGTTTCCCTGGTGCTGAATTATATTTCTTTATCATTACAGCAAGTTATAGTTTCTCCATTAGTCATTTTATTGGGACTATAATGCAAAAATCGTATTTTCTCTCCTATAGCGCTGCTGTAATATAAATTCTGTAGTGTCGTAAGTGTTCAATATTGAGTCACGTTACTTGTTCATACATTTATGAGATACTTTTAACATCGTGTATCACTAAAATATTGCTGTAATCTCCCTTATTCTCCCCATTGTTTGCAATATCCTTTTTATTTTATAATATTTTACGCTTTTACGCATGATGCATGCTTTCCCTCTAAACTAATAGGCCGTTTTTTTCTTTTCAGGACCCTAATAAATATTTCTGGTTATGGATTTGCTAGAAGCAAGTTAATCCTGCTTTTACCCTGGGAATAAGCTATACCCACCATCAGCATTATTCACATTAAAAAGCTGCACAGTAACATGCGAACACATGCACACAAAAATGAGTTGAATAAGGGAGTAAACATACCTGTAGCTGGAAATAGAGTACCAGAAAATGTAAACACCTATGTGGAGAGAGAAGGAGAGAGAAGGGAGGAGGGGAGTGAATCACACAGGCAATTACATGAAGGATACACGCAGCCTACCTGGATGAAAGCAGTGCGCAAATATGAAGCTTTTGGCGACTTCTATTGGTAAGAATGCATGGTTTAATGTGGAAAAGGAGCAAACGGAGATGTGGAACACTTACAGGTATATGAACCTCGAAGGCAGCACAGACATCTTGACTCGCAGAAATACACCTGAAGTACACCTGCTTGCACAGATTTAGAGCCCCGGGAAAGGTTGGCGAAATCGCCCCCCTCTCTCTTGCTTTCGCTCCCCTGCGCGTCCTTTACGCACACAACTCCGGCGGTAAGTAGGAGATTGAATCCCAGTGTAAGGACAGATCACTGGAGAGCTGCAACAGAGTCACGGAGTGCAACATTAGGTGTTTCCTTGTTGGGGGGGAATTATCCAGAAGATTATTTTTCAGTCTCCTTCGCTCCCCGAAATCCCGCAACGTCTCCGTAAATCGGTGCCAAGCGTGTAAAGGATTGAGAAAATTCAACCTCTCCAAAAACAAAAATCCCCTCGCTCAAAAAATATCCTTCGCGCACCTATAGCCAAGTTTCCCCACAATCCCAATCCTGCTGCTCCAGAGATCACAACCTCCTCAGCTCCGTCCGTACCTGCGGGGGATTTCTACACCTTGCATGGGTCATTTTATTCTACCAAGTGCTGCGGTGGAGAAAAAGGAAAAGCGGTGAATAACAAAACGCCCTTCCACCAAAAACAAGTCGCTAAGAGTGGCCAAACAAACTTATCCAGGCTTACAAAAAGAAGTTATGTTTTCAAAAAAACCGTAGTGTGGAAATCGGCAGCGGCGGCAGCAGCAGCGGATCCCTGGAGAGGTTTTGGGGGCTGATGATGGCGCAGCAGTGCCTGTCAGTGGTGTTTGTGCGTCTGCGGCTTGAGATTTGGGCACAGAGAGGCTTTTTTGTTGTTGGTGGGTGGAAACATGTCAGCGGTTTGCACCTGATAGGGTAATCTTGGAGAGACCATCAGCTTGGAGAGGGTTTTTTCCTCTCGGTGGGCAAAGCGCTGCGCAGAGGAGAACAAGGACAAGGAGATGAACTGATTTTTGGTTTGTTTGTTTTTTCGCTTATTAAAATTAATATTTATAATTTTCCTACAGTAAATTTGGGAAATGGTCGAATTTGTGTTTGGATAAAGACAAACCAAACTGATTTTAACGTCTAATTTGAGGCATGGGATGAAATAAAGTATTTTTTTTGTTTATTTATATGAGTTTTATTGGACCAAGTTTTCATTTATCTAAAGTTTTGCGTCACATCATATTTTTAGTTTCAGTTTTTAATCACCTTAAGGCCTATATAATGATAATACATACCAGCAAGTATTGTCATTAGTATTGTTATTATTGCATTAGTGAACAGTGACAGAAACTGCTCCTTCTTCCTCACTGATTAGTCATGCCTTTTAAAGTGCTGCAGGTTTGTGGATTGGCCTCGGCTCTCCCAGACAGCATTCAAATGCAGGTTGTTGTCGACCTCGATTTTTTTCAATAATGTGCTATAACTTATCCCGCATTTAAATGAAAGAGAGGTGTGAATGTGTTTACGAGCTGGCAGCAGTAAAGCGAACCCACATCCCTGCTGCCATTAAAAAAAGAAGAGGAAAAAAAAGAAGTAAAAAAAGAAAAAGAAAAAGGAAACCTTTGTGGTTCGTCTTTATTGTCCCATTAAAACTGGATCCTCGGCATTCCGGTGCCATTGATATTCAAAATGAATCTAAATGATTACATACAAAACTTCCCATGTTGGGGATTTCAAAGGGCCTCCTGTGGTGAGTTGTGTGGGGAGTGTTTGACTAAAAGTTGCAGCTGCTGATCAACACAAGCAAACAGACCTGAAAATAAAAAAACAAATAAATGATTTCTCTGGAAAAAAATATTAATTTGTGGCTTTTCTTTAAAAGACTCTATGTCATGATTTACAATGACAAGTTAAATCATTTGTGTTGTGTGCAAGTACAAATGTGGATAAAGTGGGTTGATGTGGGTTTACTCAGTGATTCATGGCTGTCTGTCTAACAAGAAGGCTTGATCCTGTCAACCACAGTGCACTTTAATCATCCCTGTAACACAACTGATGTATAATGTCATTTAAAGCATGACTAATTTAGCCTTGTCTGCCTCAGGGAGGGAAATCACAGCAAAAAAAACGGCAAATAGTAATTACCCAGGAAGATAATTTGATGATTTCTTTACAAATACAAGGCTTTGGTTCTGTTTGATCAGGTAAGGCTTACATTAGCTGCTGCTCGCCACCGATCAAGATTTCTCTGCAAGTTCAAAATAAAAGCACCTGACAACTGATTTAGAGAAGGCAGGCTGATAAACAGCAATTACCACAGCGACTGTGATAGAGCCAGCATTGTGGAGTCACTCATCGCCTCTTAAGCACATGTTTGTGACAAACTTCTCGGAGCATGACTGTAAATCCACAACTGAGGAAGGAGAGCGCAGCAGCAGGCTTGATGTGGCCACCTGTGAGTCACAGGCAGGAGGAAATGTATCTCTGCTCGTGGCAAAAGGGAAGATCCCAGATTTTTTTTTCAAGAGGGCTTTTATCATTTTATCAGTCTTCAGAGCAGGAGAAATAAGTAATGGCTGCAAGCCAAGTCTAGGATGGTTGTGCCATGCACTTGTCTGGACAGCCACTCACTTTGGCAACTGGCCAATCAGGAATCAGAGGAACAGATTTATTCTAGAAATATAAACTAATATGTGGCACAAAATAATTCAAAGTGGACTTAAAAAGCACTTTTATGCTCCACTTACAGATAATCTGACTGACTAAAGGGATTTATAATGACCTAAATTAAAGGACTTTATTGGCTACGTCTTGCTCGGTCGCCTTTTAGGACCCACTTGTCATTTTACAGTGTTTATCTATATCTGTCGCTGCTGAAATTTTGAAGCTGTTTAAGTTTCTGCACCAAATCCACGAGAGGAAACAACCTGTGCAGCTGTTGCATGTGAAGCATAAAGCGATACTAATTAGGGATGTCAGATTTGGTTAATTTTGCTTTTGATAGCCCAACATGCATCAACTGGTTACTAATTGGTTAATTTCTAAGAAAAAAAAAGAGCCAAATTTAGAGATGGTGAAATGTGATAGTGGCCAACTTCTGGCCTCAAAACCCCTTTAGCATTGTTAACTATGTTAGCGTAGCGGAGCGTCCTGGGTTCGCCTAACTGAATAATTCATAAAACAATAACAGGGATGCTCCGACAGCAACCGCTGCCCATATAGTTTTCTTCACACCATAAACTCTCACACATGCATGATCCCCCTAAAACTTTCTCCGCCCTACAGCAACTGAAAAGAGGACTCACAATATACAGTCTGTTACATTAGCACCACTAGCTGTGCTGACACTGCTAGCGATGCTAACAGTGCTAACAGAGTTAACAATGCTAAACAGGGTTTGCGGCTCAAAACCAAGCTGCTTACACACCAGGGCGACCTGGTGGGAGGCCGAAACACGGACACACTGTTTCCACAACTACGCTGTTGGGTCGGGACGGCGTTATCAGTGCTAATCGCCAAGTAAGTAGCGCCGCTAGCTAGCTCTCACAAGACCCAAATGGTGCCAGTGCAGTAAACTGAAGAGCAGCAAAATTGACCTTTAGACCAACATACATACGCAGTCAAAATATTCTCAATGGTTAACCAATTAAGGATTGATTAACGGATTAATGGTTAACAGTTGAGATCCCTCACACTAATACAGGGTGCTGTATATAAAAACAAAATGTATCATTTGTAGGACTCATTACAGGCTTGAAAGGTTGGCTCACACCATTTATAAAAACAAATACAGTACGCTAGCTTTCTCGCCTGTTTTACTTGTTGACAGTGGATTATCCAGATTAAGTGCGACTCTGCTTTTGCGGCTGATTTTATTTTAAATGCAATCTGTCGACGCTTTGAGCACCACAAAGTAAATTCCATTCACCTCCACTGTGATGGTGTGTTGGCAAGAATCTCAAAACCTGAGCAACTAAAATCAAAACTGTCCTCGTGTGAAGATACTGTTGGAAGTATCTGAGAAAATATATGATTGTTAAATGTGGGTGAACTCACCCTTTAAAGAGAAGGCCTTTCAATGTGGATTGAAAAACTACATTTTCAGACTATCAGTCAGAAGAGTTGGTGCTCTGACAAATTGCCTGCTGACACTATATGAAAATGTGAAAAAATAAAAAAAGATAAAACAGCAAGAATCAATCAAATGCAGTATGCTGCTGGTCGAGCATAACAAGAGTGAGCTTTATGAATGGGGAGAGCTGTTTCACAGTCCAGTTTCTGAGGCTCGGAGGAGGGAGCGAGGGGAGGGAGGGGGGGGGCAGCCACTCAAGAGTTGGGATAAGGTTACCCACAGAGATTAGCTGACAAGAGCGAGGGAGTGAGAAAAACAAGCAAGCAAGTTAAAGGTCTTAGTTTACCTGGCTTGCTGTGCTTGGCAGCCAATGAAAGTGCTTTCAAACCACAGATTCAAACGCTGCCTGAAAGGATCCTCTGCAGCCACATTTGCCAATTCTATTTCAATTCTGACGAAAACAAATTTCAACTTTTAAGTCGAGAGCTGCAAAGTGGCGAATGATGTTATTTAGACGACTCCCAGACTCCTTTCAAGCCTTTGAATTTGAACCTCGTGCAGTTATGCGTGTCTGTCCGCAGCGACGGGACTGTGGGAATGTCACCGAGGATATCTCATTGAAGGAAAAGGAGGAGGCATCTGAAGGCGGGCGAGCGCTCAGCGGTTCAAAGGGCCCTAGCAGGCATTTAGGGCTTGACAAAAGAACTTGGCAGATCAGTAAGTGAAGCCCAATGTACTACATTAGTGTCAGGACCCCCTCCGCGTCCCTCCCACTTTGCACTTTCATCTCTGACACGGACATATTGACTTTAAGGAAAGGAGGGGTGCCAGGGCCGCCAAGGAGGGGTGGGTAGTTCGGGGGGGTGTATGAGCCCCATTCAATTCTCAAGGTGAGGCGATTGATGCAGAGGGGTGACCACTGACTCATATAAGCCACCCAGAAGCCCTTTTTTTTTTTAAACTAGAAGTCACAGGCCGACAAGCGTGTGAGACCTAAACGGGACGGCCCTCTTCCTCTCATCTCACTGAAATCAGCCTCACCCCATTAGTATATGCTGACCCCACCCCCGCCCCTCCAAACACACACTCACATCCCTTTTCACACTGTGGGCCATGCCCTTCTGCAGGCTACTGAAATCCGACGGCCAACGCGGGTTCGGGTCGTAACGGGGTCGCGACACCTTGACATTGCGGAGGGTGACAGAGAGAGGAGCCAGAGGAGGGAGGGCGCAGCTAAAGCCAGCTACCTCAGAGACCTTTCAAGTTATCACCTGAAGGAGAGGGAGGAGGGGGGAAAAAAGCGGGAAGTGTTTTAGTAATTTGTCCCCCGTCACACGTTGTTTGCATGGAGTCATTAAGGGCCATTTAGGTTTTGCCTTGAAGGGAAGAGGCCAGAGAATTTGGGTGCGGGCGCTCTTTGGGGGAGAGGCCGTGGGAGTGAAGGGTGAAAATTAAAGCGTCGCTCTTCAACAAATCATCTCTAAGCACCCCGGTACACGCAGAACATATTAATGTTTCCATTGACTTCAGTCGCCTGTTTGACGTTAATGATGATTTGCTCCATCTCGTCCGGCGGGGAGTCAAGAGTTGTTGCTCTCTTGTTGCTAGTTGCTAACACGTGAAATAACTTTATGTGACTACATGCATTTTGAAGACATCACTAAACTATTCTTGCCTGGATGAATTCTTTGGCTGTTGCTCAGTGCAGAGAAACTGCCAAAATGTGTCACAGTGCTACAATTGAATAACAATGTGCCGACAGACCCCATGTGTTCTAAGTTTTTGGCCCCGGCTTGACAGATAAATGTCAAGTCCCTTGGACGAGCAGAGGTAATCAAAGAGTCTCGTTTCTCAGACTTTTGTTTTACAATATGAGTGCCTTAATGACATAATAGGCCTTCAGAGCTGGGTGGACTGGTGGTGAAAGTTTGGGAAGTAAAATGATGTAAGTGTTTTTTGTCAGGTCTTTAATTTTCTTTCCTCCCTGAATTGAACGACCCCATAATTGTTTTCTTGGATTGCCATAATTACCAAATTAAGGCTCTGCTTGTTTGTAATGTGGCATTAAATTGCTATGAGACTCACAAACTGGCCAGACGCTTTGACTCATTCACACAAAATGTGTGATTATTTGACAATTATTGCAAACACCTCGCTGCCCTGCTGTGTTTTAAAAGCATCCTCAACCCCTTAATGAACGGCAGTTTATAGATCTCATTAATGGCACAAAGGGCCAACGGTAAATTAAAAATCAGCTTTGAAACAGCTTTGAAAAGGTGATGCTTTAGAATCAAAAGGATGTCGAAGCCCACCAAGAGTGTGACCCAGACTCACCCACATAATTTGATGAGGACGACTTTGATTTCAAGTCATTACCTTCATGTTAGGGGTGAGAAGTACTAAGTGAGTGTTCAAAGCCGAAACCTGTCAGGCTAATGTTTATCTGATTACTGTGCTGTCTGAAAAGCACTTCCTCAGGTGCAACTGGTCTGTTGTGCGCTTGTTGTGGCAACACACCAGATTGGTCTAGTCTTGTGTAACTCAAATTCAGGAACATTTTAATGATAACTATGTAACTTCAAAAACAGTGGGAGGCCAAAAACACCATTCTTCCTATTAATTACAACTTTTTGGAATAAATCCCATAAAACTCACTTTTTGTTTGTAAAAACTTGCTTTGCATTTGGAAAAATAAACTTTATTGTACCCAGTGTTGAAATGTGGCAACTGTTTTAGATTTAGTCTAAGCCTCGAGGAAAATTAATTAATTTTAGTCACATTTTAGTCATTTTTATCCTTCATTGTTTTAGTCTGGTTTTAGTCACTGAAAAGTCGTCAATTTTTAGTGATTACGTTAAGTTTAACTAATCCAAAAGGCTGATACAGGAATAACTGGAATCAAGGTGACGGGTTATATCAAGTGTTGAGTTTCATTTAGACATGTTTTTCTACAACTACAAACATTCCTACACATTTACAAACTAGCATTTATCCAGCACAGCTTATGACAGGTTTTAAGGATGATTTACGAGTATGATCATTTGAAAAGCTAAAATTCTCCAACTTTCAGACCATAAATAACTATTTTGAGGCAACTAGACCAGGTAGTTCTCACGCAGGGGTCCAGGAACCCCCAGGGGGGCTTGAGGGACTTCCATCTTGTCCTTAGAAAAATTATGAATAGTTTACTTGTACTATTAAATTCACCAAAGAAGTGAATAGGAGTCGTAAGAGTGATTATTCTGATCAAAGGTTTCCACCATCTCTTCAACTGGAGTTGACAGCTACAAACTTCTGGTTCTAACCATGTCAAACAACCAACATCTTCTCAGACGGAGGTCCATGAAGTGAAATATTTCCAAATAGAGATCCGTTACCTCATCTGTATCAATTTACAAGTCCTCGACAAGAAGAAGGTTGAGAACTACTGACCGAGGCGAGGCAACTTATTTGTACCAAGTGGTAACCTTCAGGGCTCAGAAAATGGTGCCAACATGGAAGTGCAAAAACTTCAGTTCCTTGAATGCAACTTGAGACTGGATGCAGAAGTGAGTCAATCCCCATTGACCTCCACGCTAAAATGCCCAACTTTACAACACTGATGAACAGCCTGGTATAAAAAATGGTGATGGCGACGGCCAAAATGCTAACTCAAGTTCTCAAAACGTACCAATGGTGACGTCAAGGTAGCCTAGGTTTACTGTAAAGCCTGACTTATTGATCTCACTGTCAACTTTACATTTAGTCTAGAGGTTTAAACTCGTGTCCTCTCAGAGTTGTTGATCAAAACTGCACTTTCAGCTCCTTCAGAGAAAACTCAGACTGTTTACTTAAGAGCACAGCTACACTCACAGATAACTGAGCCTCCTACCTGCCAAGTCCAGAGGCTGTTGGCTCTGCTGCGGTTCAGCAGCTAACAAGCGGAGCTAGTTGCTTTAAACCACCACTGCTATAAACAAACTCCACACTTCCATTCAACAGCTCCACCAGCCACAGTCAGACACACACAGCTGATTATTTACTGCCAAATTATAACCAAAACTCGTGCTAAAAGTTGACCGGACCTGGGTGTGACTGTTTTTAGTGAAACATCCTGGCTTTTACCAACCTGCTGCCACACCGATCTCATATCACTTTTACGGCGTAAAAAATAGTTGCACTGCTGTTATCACCCTAGTTAATTGTTCTACTGTCCTCTCCTCTCATTTTGAATGTCAAATAGCCCACCGCTAACATTCTAGTCTAGTATCATCTCGTCAACAAGTTGTTATCATCAAAGATATTTTTAGCTTGTCAGCGTCTTGTCTTAGTTATGGAAAAAGGTCCATAATACACATTTTTTGTCTTAATTTTGAAATAATACTGCTTGTACCCATATTTCAGGCTAAAGCTGTGCTGTGTGAGGCAATTAAAAAGACAGTTTGATTTTGCTCTTAATTAATCAGTTCCTGTTTGCCAAAACGTGCCCAAAGCTGAGAACAGAGCCTCATTTATAGAACAAATATAAGACATCTCACTTAGAAGAGTAAGGTGTTTTACTTTAGTGCTACCACTTTGTGTTTAAGGCTAACTGATACTTAATGGTTGCTTTTAGGTTATGACAAACATTTTACATGGAATTAAGTTCAGTCAAATTCAGTTTTTCAGCATCTGGACAGAGTGACAGCCCCAATCCAGAGCTCTACAAGGGGTCAGCTAGTCCTCTTACAATTTAAAAGTTCAACAATAAGTCGCACTGGAGTGCAGCTGCTGCACACAAGTCCTCTTTCCCCAGTCACGAAAGGTCCCTCAGCAGTTGGAGTGGAGTCCCTCCTTGAGCTGTCTCTGCTCTGGTAAGCTAGCCTGAACCTGCAGTTCCACTCATCCTAATCGCTGAGCCCAATCCATTCCCCTGTCTAGCACCTCTTCAGAGGCCGCTCGCCCCTTTGTTCTGACAATACACAAACGACCATTCAAATGGAGGGACTCTGTAATCAGTGAAATACTAGCCTCTGGGCTTTGTAGCATAGAAAAAAAAGGGAGGGAGAGAGAAAGAGGGAGCAACATAGAAAGAGAAGAGGGAGAGAGAAAATCCATCCATGACCAATCAACTCTAACTACCTGTCTGGCTTTTTAGCTGCAGATGTTATTTGGGAAAGAGGGGAAAAAATGTGCCCGTTCCAGATGTAAGATGTACAAAGGGAAGGCAGGCTGGTACCTCCACCCACCGAGAAAAAGGCTGGACCCTTCCACACCCACCCAGCTTTTGATATGGCTGATGTTTTTGCTCTTGCCTACGCCATTTCCTTCAAAGAAATATGTGATGCATTGCGTCACCTCACACTAAATTTAGACAGCATGAGAGATAAAATAAAATATGATTGATGCAGTCTCACTGTCAAAGCATGCTGAGATCTTACTGGACTCTGAACTTCACCTTGGAATGTTTCTGGATCATTTATTCAGGTAAATAAAGGATATAATTATTCCTCTGAATGGGTTTATCTGAAAAATAAAGGACAGTTTAAAAGGTTTTTTATTTTTAGAAATACAGGGTGATGTCTTTTAGTTTATACACATTGCTTCCTATTTGGATCAACACATATAGACTTCCTGTATATTGTTTATGTGCGCTTTGTCTAAAGTCTTGAGCTGCTGCTCTCATCTAAAGCTACTGAAATTAAAGTGAAAGTTTACTCCAACATTTTTTTTAAAAATGCACATTTATCTTGTTGCCTGTGGTGCTTTTTATCAATCTAAATTGTTTTGGTGTGAGTTGCTGAGTGTTGGAGATAATGGCCGTAGAGATGGGCCTAGATTGCTGCTAATTGACGGCTGTAGCTCAGTTGAAAGAAAATAGCTCCTGCATGAAACTGCTCACAACAACACCAGTGGATTATCTTGTCATGATGTCTGTAAAGAGACGTTGCTGTTGAGTGTCAAATGTAGCCAAGTGCCATCTAGCTCCATTATATTGCAGAGAAGGCAGATATCTCTATGGCCGATACCTCAAACACTCAGCAACTCACAATAAAACAATCTAGACTGACAAGTAGCTCTACAGGTAAGAAAAATGTGTATTTTGGATTTTGGGGTGAACTGTCCCTTTAAGTGCAACAGTAGAACAAGCTTCAAGTATGGATTACAATGCAACACCTAGACAAAGAAGAAAGCCAGGTCTTGCTTCGTTGTATTTGTGTATTTGGTTCAATTAGTTTCACCCTGCACAACAATACACAAGCCAGAGGCCACATGGGTCACTCATGTAGGATGTTTATTGTACAGCGGTTTGGTAACCTGTTAGGTAATAGGGTGCTGTCGTCTGCAAACAAACAGGTTTTTATTTTAATCACAATACTATCATTTCAACTAGTGTGATTTAGTGCTGGGTGCTTAGACTCATTGTCAGTTTTGTGATATTACCGTGTTGTACAGATGACAGTTTACATCGGTCTTACTAGTTATTGGATGACCTCTGTCTCAGATTGAAGCAACACTTAAACTGACAAAATCAATTTCACATAGCCAGATTTCCACACTTTGTTTTAGTGCTGTGCCAGTGTTAGAGAAAGGTCTGGCTGAACCCATCATAATTCTGCTCAAGTGAAAAAATCATCTCAATTGCAGTTGTCTTGGGCGGCACGACATCCAGGATGCAGCAACAGTGCCCTTGCAAAATAACGTAGGGAAAGGGCGAGGAAGAGGGGAGCCCTGGCATTAAAACTGCAAAATCCTCACATAAGAAAACACCACAGAAAACATTAAAAGACGTTTAAGCGTGTAGGTTTCTAGCTGGGAGGTTGTTATTTAACAGCTAATGCTTTTAGTATGGAGATAGGTCTGGCTATGTGAGTTTCATGTAGAGACAGGGATTTAAAAAATGGTAACATGCAGATAGCAGCGGAGAATTCCATCTGAAATAGGCAATCAATGGTAGGCTCATACACTCAGTCAACATCCTGTGAGTCAGACAACTGCGAACAAACTCAGCCCTGATAGCGTTGATGTACTGAGCTGTCAAAGAGCAAGAAAGCAAATGCTTCACTACAAAATACAGCACGTCTTCACTAAGCTAAATTTACAGTGATTAATCTTTTTGGATTACTGATATCTAAAAGTGAGCTAACTGGAAAACCTCACAGCCCTTCAGGGTGTTTGGTCTGTTGCCGGTGGTCAGTTTTTATTGTGCTGGCAATTAGTTTCTCTGTGTCTTGACTGGAGGGATAAATAAATACATTCAGAAAATAAAAAGGAGCAGTGGAGCATAAATAAAAGCAGCTAAACCTGTAAATCAGGTTAAAGCCCGGCGCAGTGTTGGCTAGTGTGCTGTAGGTCAAGAAATGCATCAGCTCAAGCCAAATGAAGTGTGCCATGTTTTGCTTTCCCTCCTCTATACTCCTCTTGTGAAGTCCATCTTTAAATGTAAATAATAATTGTCTATACGCCTGCAGCATTGCCTTCCTGTGCAGGGGAGGAAAACAATGGTTGAGTTAATGTGTGTGTGTGTGTTTTCAAGGTTTAGAGGGGCACTTAAAACTTCTATAGATTCAAGCACTTTTATTGTGGTTGGATCCTATTCCTGGATTTCCTACTACCTTTGTGGGTGAGGACGCAGTGAAGATGTCTGTCACCTGACTAAACACTCACTTTCTATTCTGCGTCCTGTGTGCATTTGCAGAAAAGAGAAACCCAATCAGTGTTGTTAAGCTTAGTTAAAATGCAAGCCTTCACCTTGGTAAAACCTTGCAGAGAATAAGAGAAGCTGGAAAAAGTTCTCAAGTGAGACGTGATGCAAGGTGCATAGCAGCCTCACTCAGAGCTTGGGGGCTAAAGTCATTACAAGATATCAGCTTTTTGAAGTTTGGGGACTGACAAATTACCTTGTTGAACCACACTGGTTTGAGTGAGGCATGTCTGTCAAATATATGATAAAAGTGCCGCCTAAGGCTGCTGCTGATCGTGAGCAGATAAGTGTGAAGCAGCCAAACGTGCGTTGAGTGGAGTAAACTTGTGTTGTAGCAAAAAACTGAGATACATTTTAACTCCTACCTGTGATCACCAAAAGGTCTCCTTTATAGGTAAATACCTTAATTTTGAGCTTCATCTTCATAGTTTTGAAGCTCATTTCTTCCAAGCAGATCACATTACTCACCATTTAATTGCAGGCAGCTGGGGATGTGGTGACATCTGTTTGAATGGAGTTTAATGGATGGCAGCAACAGGAGCAGTTGACGATAGATAAACCCTGTACATCAACCATGTCTGTTACACTTCAGTGATTCATAATACATGTGAAATGTTGGTCTGAATATGCATTACTTACCGAAAACTGATAATGTTATTTTGGGAGAAACTGAACAGAGAGTCCTTCTATTCATCTGCTTGCAACTGCTTATCTTTGTCAGAGTCATAGTGGTAGCAGGCTTAGCAGGGTAGCCCAGTCACTACCTGCACGTCAATCTTGAGAGGCAATCTACCATGGTCAAGTGTGATAAAGCCAGCAGAAGTTCATCACTAGCAAAAGTTAAATTTGGATACCCCCTGCTATAAGCTTTCCTTAGGAGGCTGAGCAATCTGACAGCCCAATAAATGGAGCATGTGGTCCTTGAAGAAAAATAAGAATCACCACTTTGAGGTCGATTTATACGTCTGTGTTGAATCCATGCCGTAAGTGTGCCGCTGATGCAAACCCAATGTTGTAGCCTCTTCCAGAAATGTTACTACACTTTGTGGCAAGGCAGACTGCATCATTTCCAGCTGCTCCTTCTTCTCTGTAAACATGGACCAAATCGATGAAAGGTTAACTGAGGAAGTCCATAAATATGTACATTTGTATGACTCCTCATCTTCACAAGATGGCAACAAATTAATGGAAAGACACATCGGTGTGGACATCACAGCATGTACAAAGAGATGGTCAGCATTCATTTGCTCCAACTCCAACATGATCAGTTTCAGTTGCCACTGTTTGAAACGCATGAGGAATCTCGATGCCACAGCGCCAACTAGCCTCGTGGAGGTGTAGTTGCAGAGTGAAGCAGTCACACCGGCACACAAGTATAAATGCTTGTCACTGCAGAGGTTTTTTGACTGCCTCAGTGACCTCTGTCAGAGAGATAGACAAGTCTTCTGGCTCTGCCCCTCCTTGTAGAAGATCAGTAGAAGACCAGGCAGAAGGAAGGACTGGAGCACACTGAACAACTTACAGTTTTCAATAGAGCAAACGGATCACTGTGTATATTTATTCAACCTACATCAGGTGTGTGCAACAGTTCTCATTGGATAATTGGTTGGACAGGCTTTCAAATTCATTGAACAGTAATCCACAAGTGGGAGTTACCATTGTTAATACCACACCTGTGCACAACAATCAAAGTCTCTGTGCAGGGAAAGGATATCAGCAGTCATTTTTGCAAGAACTTCAATGAGGCCAACCAAAAGTCCTTCTTGAAGTTATTAGGACTTCGGTTACAGAGCTGGTGTTGTTGCTCAGCCTGTCACTCTAGAAAACATGGCACACCACAGCTCAAGAGCCAGTTGTCACAGTGGCACACCAATGTCTCCAGTTGTGCCTGCTACCAGATTTTTGACCTGACCCTGCAGTGAGCCTATAGAGCAGCAACTCCTTGTTTCTTTGGGCCAAATGTAGCCAGGCTCTCCAAAGCCTCAAAAGGCTGAGCCACAGCCCCAAAAATATTGCAGCCTTCTATGGGGTTTGGGGCTGGATTTATAAGAACCAATTAGCAGTAATATCCTCAGAATCCGGAGAGGCTCTCATATCTTAAACTTTCTGAATGTGAGTTTTAGCTTCAAGCAATCAGACTAGACGTTAAAAGATTTCCATTTACCTTTCTAAAGTCTTGTTTGAGGGTTTGAATTGAATTATTTCAATAGGTTTGTTCAGTGTGCTGTAGGTCAACAGAGCATGGGGCATTGAGACAGTGCACCAAGTCATTGTGCTGGTTACCAAACCAAACAGAACACTGAGTCATATAGAATTTGGCATCTCTCTTTAAATTTCAGGAATCCCAGATTATCTTCTGAGAAGTCTTATCTGCATGATACCTTTATATCTTGTTCAGCCTTTGCTGGAATTCCAACATATTTTTTCAGGATATATATAAAGACAGTTGTCGTCTCAGCCACTAGTAAAATGGAAACTAAAAAAAATGAAAGGCACTTTTCTAAAATAATGCAAGTTTAATCTCAAAGGGATGAAAATGTTGGAATTGAGGCCAAAGAACAAAGTGAAGGTGGGCTCTCCATAGCAAAGCCTGAGCCCTCAAACTCTCTCCCAGATCTGAGCCTAACTCTCAGGAGCCTCTCCTCTGTTAGGGGAAAAAAGCTCTGAGTTTGTGGGCAGAGGAATGCAGCTCACATCTTTGCCATAGCAGCCGTAGAGGTAATGCGCTCGCATGTTGGCGCTTGTCGAGGTGAGCGCACCTCCCTCTTCTGTATTAATAACCGCATGTCCTATTGCTGTACCAACTGGGCTGTGTTTTACTGGGCCAGGGTTTTTGCTTACGGGAAGATAGATGATGAACTCCCCCACCTCTTCCTCTAATTTACACAATTACTTCCCCCGATGTCTGTTTCGCTGAAGTGTTCCCAATCCCTGAATGAACATCCCCACCCTGTCATTCCCCAATGCCAAGAGCAGCTAAAAAAAATGTGAATACGCCATAAAAAAATGGAACAATAGAGCTCAAGGGCTTCATTTACGACTGAAATAGTTAAAAATAGCCCTGCTTAGTATTCACACTATTCAAGATAATGCCACAGAGTTCACAAATCCTGACAGGAAAAGAGTTGCCTGCTCTTTTTTTTTTTTTTTTTGTGAAGAAAAATGTTTACATAAGTGCATCATCCGTGACAATTGACTTATACATAGAAGGAATTGTTATTAAGATACAGTCAACTGTCAAAATCTTGCCCTGAAAGAGAAAATCACTGGTGATGACAATGATGGCTTCCTTTCCGTCTAATATAAACATACCAGCATGATCACTTTTTCCCCCCAGGGCAAAGTCATTGTTCCATTTTGAAAGCTCTCTGTGAATGCTTGAAATGTTCCCTTGATATTTTTTCCCTCTGCTCGTTTATTTGCTTGTATCCAGGTGATGTGCCAACCTGTCACATCAAGCACAGACGGCCTTATTTCCTCAGAGCAAAGGTCAAAACAATTGTCATGGGAGGGATGGGCGTGTGTGTGTGTGAGTGTAGCAGGGGTGTGTGGTGGTGGTGGTGGTGGTGGTGGTGGTGGTGGGGGGGGGGGGGGGGGGGGGGGGGGGGTTGATAGATCACACTCAGTAGTTTTAGTCTGATGTGTAACAAACTACCCGAGGAAACAGACATTGTTAACAACGTGCTCATTTGAACGCGCCTCTATCAGAGGTTTTGAGAAATCCATGATTTTTGAATGAAAACACAACATCTATCAGTTTAAATCACAAACTGCGGCTGCACCAAAAATAATTTGATCCTTTTAAGACACTTTTTGCTGTGTATTAAATCTGGTTTGTTTGACTTTAACTTCGTCCATCTGTACAGATCACATTATGTCACACGACAGGCTGATAAAGGGTAATCAAGTGCAAAGAGCCGAGTTATCTTTCACTGCCACTTGAGGCCGCCAAAGTGCAAATCTGACAGTGCAGCTTTAAAAAGAATGCCTCCTTCTCAACACATCTGCATGTCCCATTTTGGAGGACAAATCCTGAAATGCTTTCCAACTTCACTCTTTCTTAATAACAACTCATCACCAGTTACAGTACTGACCACATGTCTCAGCCACAGAATTATTATATAGTATTAGCACGTGTTAACAACACCTGTTGTCGTGAAGCGGATTTTTTTCAAACTAGACGCACAGATGTCTTTAAAATCACACATCCCTTTGGGTCGTGAGAAAAAAGAGGGCGGAAATGTACATGCCTGCAGAGACATGACCTTACATTTCTTTCCACCAGGGATGAGTATGAAAATATTGTCCTCGATTAGATGTCCTGCAGGTAAACCCTAGAAAGACAATTTGACTGATGATACATGATTTCGCTGAGCTTTTGCAGAACTCCTTGTGTAGTAAAACAGCACCTAACAAAAAGCGGTCACACTAGAAGCGGTATATAGCAACAGATAAATATCTAAAGTGACATTACATTAATGCTACAATATGAAGAGTGCGTTTCGCTGTCATCCACCACTGCTTTCAGCCATCAAAACTGGAGTTGTAAGAATGCAGGCTGAGGCGTAGTGAGTGGAGCGATATAGTCAGTCTGACAGTAGTGTTAGCATTCCCTGAAGGCAGTTTAAAGAACAGTGTAGGATGAGGTTGCATAATGTGTGCCTCAGATTCATGGAAAAGAGTGCCTGGCCTTTGAGAAAGATATACTGACACTTCCAAGACGTCTGGAGAGAAGCATGTGGAGTAATACTCTTGGCAGCAACGCAGGTGATTGTATCAAATAGAAATTTGTAGCTTAATTGATACTAGTTGCTACAAGCCGTTCTAACAAAAAGAGGCGATGAAGTGGTGACATGAGTCTGAATTTTAATGTGAATCTGAGAGTTTGTTTCTTCAAGCACATGTGAACAGATTTTGAAGATTTCCCAATATATGACTAAACACATTGGCCTTTGACTTTGACTTTCATACAAACACGACATTCTTTAATAAATGTCAACATGTTAGGATTCAATCCTTAAATGAGCTGCAAGGCATGAAGAGACATGCTATGGCAATGTTTTTATGAGTGGGTCTGCATTTTGTTGTCATTGATTTCACACTATTCTTTTAATCAACAGCAAACGGGAATGTAAAAGATGCACGATTGTGTGTCTCATTGTGCCTGTATGGAAGACAATAAATGCCACAGCTAGTGCTTTGCATTTGACTTCCCTCTCATGACTCTGTGAAAAGTCCCCATGAAACAGCCGCGGAGTGTATGTGATTCTGCATATTTATGTGACCTGTCAAAACAGGAAGCTACGGAGGAACTTGTCGCCATAGCCAATCAAAATATAGTAGCCAATCTGATGTTACATAAAGGTCGCTTAACCACAATGGCAGGAGCTAGTGCTAGCCATGCTAATGATGCAAACACGGCAACAGTGCTGACAGAGCTAACAGTGGTGACTTGTAGGGGGTGTTAGCAGCAGTAATCCTGGGAGTTAGCAAAACAAGAAACAGTGACGGCCCAGAACTGCAAGCTATAGCTCCCAAGTCCGTTACTGGCAGAATTTCTAGTCATGGGGGAGGGACAAAACATTTCAAGAGTGTTTCATAGGATACAAAATTAAGTATATGCCCCACAGTGCAGGTTAAGTTGTCAACATTTTATATCGATCCAGGAAAGGACAAAAAAATACCACAAAGAATACCTCAAGAACTTTTTTGTAATTCTTGGGCCAGATACTGCGCAAAGGTGATGATTAGTTCAAGACTTAAAGTATGTGATTGAAAAGAAAACTAAACATCTATTAGGATTTCATAACATTTCTAAAGCTACCACTGATTAATCGGACACGTCATGCAAGACCCAAAAACACCGTGGCACACATATTTGCATTTCATCTGCCTAAAGCTGGTATTTGCAGTATGTATGCATATGTCTCAGTGTTTTAGGAATTCTGTCACGGCTCATTGAACAGGTAAATCCAGGTGAAGGCTGGAACACGTTATTACTTTCATCAATTAAATCCACTACAACAGTCACACAGAGGAGACTGAGCAGAGAGGAAAAGTGTGCGCCAGGAGAAACAGACAGTGTAAGACAGGCTGCAAGTGGAGTTTAGCTGGCAAGGGAAGGGAAGGAAAAAGTTTGTGATGAAGAGGGAAGGACTGTTTAAAAACATGTTCTCTAATCCAGTCTGCATCGCAAACATCTTAGGATAACATTTTAAGTATGATTTCCCTAAAGGCTGGTTGTCAGGTTTTGTTCTCATTTTGTATTTCAGTCTAACTTGATGTTTTTCAGATGAGCCTCCACAATCAGTCACTTGTAAAACATGACGTGCTGGTTTTTTAAATTCCTTGGAAAGTGATAGCAAGTGTTTTAAGAACAACAGAAAGGTTCTCTGGGTGGTTTTTGCTGCTTTTACAAGGAATTGTTTTAATGTACAAAAACGTTTACATGTCATTAACATACCTCCTCTCCCCAGCTTGCATTTAACTTAATGCTGTGAAAATGACTATTTGTGTGTTTAGTTGTTTGTGTCTTATACGCTGCAGTGACCACAGCGTCCCTGGAAGTTTTTATGTTTTGGTGAGAAAAGAAATTGCAGGCAAATTATGGTTTGTTTGTGCTAAAATGCCCCTGAACAGTACAGATGATTCACTATGGATGAAAGACTATTTAATCCACCCCTACACACACACACACACACACACACACACACACACACACACACACACACACACACACAGGCTCCAGGCTTTTAATAAGGCAGATGGCTGAACACGGTGGTTTTATAAAGCACAAACTGCCCGTCTTGTTCTCCACTTGCACATTCTTCATAGGGGGCATAAACACATTCACAAACAAAACACACCTGTTCTCCTAAGAGCACACACACACACACACACACACACACACACACACACACACACACACACACACACTTGGAGGCATCTATGACTGAGAACAGACTGTCGTGACTGTCCTGTCCCATATCGTGTGACCGCTGGATTAGAGAAAAGGGCGATATTTCCCTAATGGCCTAATGTCGTGTTTGGCTGCCACACGTAGGGGTAATGATACCCGCGGTGTCACATGTACAGCACACCTGCCTTGTCCCTGTGTGGTTTTACTTTTACAGTAAGGCACTAACAGAAAATGAGCACCATTAACGAATACTTTACCCCCCAAATGGTCATTTGTATGTCAGTTACTCACTGCAGGTTGCGCTGCATTGGAAGTCACAGGGCCTTTAACAACAGCAACACTACATCAAAACATCTGGTTAAAAAACTCACACAACTTGTGCAGTATAACCCAAGTCTCATTTATCCAGTCGTATGCTCAGCACTTAACAAAGACAGGCATTTTCACTAAAACTATTAAAAAACTTTCACGTTAACAGCCTCATGCATGTATGAAACATGAGTTTGGGAAGAACTGAGTGTAAAACTGGATAAATGAGACTTGTGCTGTGTCTCAAATCGCGTACTTCTGTACTTACACTTAATATTTTGAGTGCATAAGCGCGTTCACACGGAGAAGTATGGAAAATGCAGTGCACTAAGTACCCGGATGGTGCGCTCAAAACGGTCAAGAAGTTGAGTGTGGAACTATGGACACTTCTCACCCTCACTGGTCGCCATCTTGGCCACGTAGCAGAAGGGGAGGGGCCACTTTTCAAACTGCGAGGACTGTGCAACCGTGAACGTCGCTGCATTGTACAAATACATGTGTTATTTGCACTAAGCACCACTATACTGTTGGGTATAAACCAGAAGTATGTTTGTTGGGTTAATTTAGCAGTCTGTAATGATTTGGTACCATGAACGATAATGCAAATGCTAATGCTAGTTTGCTAACCAGCTTATTCGTGGTTATCATTTCCGGTGAGTGCACAACAGCCGTGTTTGGTTTGAGACAACACTACCCTGTCGAAATTTGCACACTACGCCAATAGTATACTACATGGAAGTGTACTGACGGAAGTATGTGACACACCACTGGTTTACACCGAACAAGTTGTGAGTTTGTAACCAGATGCTTTGATGTGGTTTTGCTGTTGTTAAACATGGACCCCTCTGACTTCAATGTATCATTCCCGCCTTTTTCGGATTTGTCTTTCACCTTGAAGGCTTGCGACAATAACATTTTTCCCCCCAAAATTCAATGTAATCCCCAAACTGTACAAATTACAGTTTGGGGGTTGAAGTGTTTCTTTAAAAGTTCAGTGCACCCAAGTTAAAAAAGAAACATATATTCCCACACACCTCAGGTGGTTGTAGCCACGCAGACAGTTTCATTTCCTCAAGTGGAATTAAACACCGCAAGTATCAATACTACTATTCAATTTCTGCTCCGAGGTACACAGAGCAGCTCGTAGGCCTACCATTCTCCATATATATGTGAATGCACTTTGAGATTTTGGTGTGTGTGTGTGTGTGTGTGTGTGTGTGTGTGTGTGTGTGTGTGTGTGTGTGTCAATACCTCCAGGCTGGTTCAGTCAAACCCTGGACTGGAATTCAAGTCAACCACAAAGGGGGGATTTCCACGTGCCTCTCAGTCGTCTTGTTTGGAACATAAAATCGTGCGTCATCCCGCGGCTGCATCCGCCTCACTTCCTCGTGGCTACGGGGCAAAAACTGTTCAGCTGGCAGTGAAGTAATGCCTGACTCACACTTCAGGTAAAAGCTTAATCAATATATATCATTATAAAGTCTGGCTTTGAAGTTAACACCTGAGCGTCAGTGCCATCCAGTGGTGACATCAAAGATGGGCGGTTATTGCAATTAAAAGGTTCACATTTTTGGAATGTCTAAAGACAACAGTCACATGCCCATATGTGCCCTGAAAGCACTGTTGGTTGCTTTAATTGTTCCTCCGGTCCATTGCAGCTGCAAAAAGATTCTCCTTAAAGCAATGGCAATGTTAGTGACAATGGACACGCAAAATCCACGGTCCGATTTCAGTGCAAAAGCTAAATTCAGCTGAAGCTAGTATGAGGTTTCAGCAGCGTGAGCCAGTCAAATCAAGTAGGTATTTAACAAAGTTTGTCTTTTCTGTACAATTCAAGTTTTGTGTTACCTCTGTCGCAGCTCATCAAGCAAACACTGTCTGTAAAAACACAAAAAGGGAAATGGGTATAACACTTTGGAAGATACCCACATGATCTGTCTGCCTTCATGTCTTTAGCTGACCTTTAAAAGTGAATGACGTCCCCCATCACCTACACTGAACTTGCTTTAAAAAGGAACATTAACGTTTCCAACTGGCATTTGGTTTTGCAAGTATTTGTTTTATGACAAGCTTGAAAATACTGAAGTAATCCTTTCAGGAGGAAAAGGATATTTTGGGGTTTTAATAATGAGAAAAAAAAGATCCAGCATCCTGTTTTTTTTTATGTCTTCTTCAATAACCAGATGTCAGCTGATAATGCTGTGGGACATAATGAAAACAGTATTCTCTGTTACAGATGTGTTGAAGTTAAATGGCCATGTCCAAGATTTTTCTCACAAGTTATCCGACAATGTTCCGGCAACTTTGGGCAGTGTGGCTCAGGAGGATGCTTCCTAACCATTGCCTTATGCCTTAGTCACCCCGTCCTCATTAAGTTTAAACCTGGAGGGTTTAACCACAAGAAAGATTCAGTCAGCTGACAAACTGCTAAACACCAGTAATCAACTCAGGAAACTCAAGCCTTGTTCACACTGCCAGGATGAATCCATGTTTGGCATTTCCAGATTGCATCCAGGTTGATTTTAGAAAGTCCGGACAGCAAAAATCGGATCCAAACCACATTTGAAGGTGGTGTGAAATGCGATTCCAATCCGATATCTACAGATGCCTGTTAGTCTGGATGCTCTGGATGCTCAAATCGGATTTCAAAGAGTCTTTTCTGTTACTCTCAACCAGCGTTGGAAATTAACTTTTTCATCCACCTACCACTGTGGCTGCTGGATTCCAAAACCTACCAGCCACTCAAATGCTTACCATAGTTTTTTTTGGCTGGTGATTGAATGAATCTAGCAGCCACTTGCATGTTTTACAAGCATTTAGCTGGTGGCTGGTGCTAATTTCCAACCCTGCTCACAACGCGACATGCAACGACATCAAATCCAGGGTGACCAAAGTGCTAAGCAGAATCCATGAAGCCAATTCTACACAGCAGCCAAACCAACTTCCGGGTCCATCATTTTCCCCTAGACTGACAGTACATTGTGAAAGAGACGCCCATAAATCAGTATATATATTTTTTGAGCATCACAACTCACTCAAAATGACTCGCTTCACTATCAGACTTTGATCCACTCAGTTCCATCACATTTCAGAAGTCTAGAAGAGCCACATGATCCTCATTTAAGTTATTGGAGGGCTAAATCGGAAGTTAGCTTCTCAGCCAGCGGAAGTCTCCAGTGCTCTTGCTCTATGGGCTCCATGATGTGGATGATCCAGGTTATTTTTTGATCCAGGAAGTCAGACTTTTTACTTCATGTCTCACTGGGCAATGGAATGAACGGGGCACCATTTCCAATGCTATACCCACTTTTCTTTATACATTCATGAAGCCATGCTGAGGAAAACATGGAGAGCGGCAGAGAAGTTCTATTTGACAGTGCAATTGACAGTTTTGAGGGCAGAATGATGGACCTCCATTTCTCATATTCCCATTGGAAAACTGGGTTACCAGTGTAGTATACTGCAACTGACGCCTACATCATTACCACAGCATCACATACGGATAGGTTGATGTCTGGACCTACAAATTGGATCTGATGACTTATAACTACCAGTGAGGATAGCTTCTATAAAAGCTCTTGTTTGACAAACAAATCTAATAAAAGGCAGGATGGATCCATGCTTTCATGTTCTTTATGCCACATTCTGACCCTACCATCTGAATGTGGCAGCAGAAATCCAGACTCATCAGACCAGGCAACGTTTTTCCAATCTTCTATTGTCCAGTTTTGGTGAGCCTGTGTGAACTGTAGCCTCAGTTTGCTGTTGTTAGCTGACAGCAGTGGCACCTGGTGTGGTCTTCTGCTGCTGTAGCCCATCTGCTTCAAGGTTGGACGAGGTGTTGTTGCTTCAGAGATGGTCTTCTGCAGACCTTGGTTGGAACCAGTGCTTATTTGACTTCCTGCTGCCTTTCTGGACCAGTCTGGCCATTCTCCTCTGACCTCTGGCATCAACAAGACATTTTGGCTCACTGGATATTTTCTCTTTTTGGGACCATCCTCTGTAAACCCTACAGATGGTTGTGTGTGAAAATCCCAGTAAATACTCTGACCAGCACGTCTGGCACCAACAACCATGCCACGTTCAAAGTCACTTAAATCACTTTCTTCCCCTTTTTGATGCTCAGTTTTAACTTCAGCAGGTCGTCTTCACCACGTCTGAATGCAGAGTTGGCTGCCACGCGACTGGCTGATTAGCTATTAGCATTAACGAGCAGTTAAACAGGTGTAGCTAATGAGGTGGCTGGTGAGTGTAAGTAATTTGGTTAAATGTCAGACAGCATAACTGAAACAATACTGAGTCATCTCTTATCGTTTCACTGATCGCTTTGTTCTGTAAATATTGTTAATGTCGAATTCTCATGTAATGTTTTCCATCAGTGTGGAGGAGTCAAATTATTCTGAGTCAATATTTTGCCCTAGTTTCCCAGTAAAAAAAACACAACTTTGAAATGTGGGACTCAAAAACAAATGGGATTCACTTTATTCAGGTAAATGTTACAGGTAGAATTAAAAAAAAAATGGATGGATGGATATGTTCATCTCAACAAACCATGAATGTATGAATATCCACCATCAGCAGTCATGCATAAATTCATCAATTAAGTTCGACTAAATGGACAAAATGCGCTTTCTTTCAACACATGTTGAGTCAGCCCAACCATCACCTACTTGCAGCAAGAGTACAGTGTTTAACAATTTAATTTGCATTGACATATGCAGTTAATATGCACGAGCCTTGTTTCTTGTTGATTCAAACTGCAGATGCCTCTCACCACATGCTGGTGGTTTACAGTAGGTATGTCAGGTCACAGACACGAGGCAATATGATGGATAAAGAAAGTACAGATGGGGGTTATTGGATTGAAACAGTATAAATCAAAGATCAATCTCAGAACTACTTTCATCTCATACAATAGTAGATACTTCGACTCATGATTCAGAAAACTTGGAAAACTGTTGTTCTAAACTCAGTGTTTTCTCACGCTGGCAGCACTGTTAAGAACAGTTGCGCATCAGGTCATCAACATAGATCACATTCTCTTTTTCGCTTGGGCATATTTAGGAACTGGCTTCAAAGTTACAGAATCACAAGAACAACCTAAAGATGACAAACAGCAGGGCCAAAATGAAGCGTCAACAAAATCAGGACATTATTTCAAACATTATTAAAAGGGGTTCTACACTCAACATAAAACACTTCTACAACACACTAGAGCATGACATTTCAAATAAAGATCATGACAACAAATCCAGGCTGCAACACCAGCTATGAGCAAGGGCGGATTAAGCCTACACTTAAAAATATATTTGTTCAGCTGCCGTATCTGGAAATAAAACGAGAGTTATTTACAGAAAAGAAGTTTATCGAGTTTGATAGGAGGGAAGTATTAAAAAACATGAATGAAGGACTCTGTCATGAACTCATACACAAGCCAAAAAATAAATCCTAGGAATGGTTAACTGCTTCAACTGAAACCTCGCTACAAAGAGGACAATACAGATGTCTAAATTTAATATGAAGGTAAATTATCAGGGCGACTTTAATTACCTAAATTAGTTGAAGAAGTTTGCAGCTAAGGAATCTGAAATATCCTTCACAGATAACAGGAGGGTTGAACCAAGCAATGTGATTGGTTAAAGATGGTGTCCAGCTGCCAACATTTGGCTCATAAAAGACACACAGGATCGTAAACACATAAGCACCAAGTGATTGTATGCTTATTGCCATCTGAGCACTGATATACAAGAGTGCAAACAATTATGGGGTTGAGTTCTTTATTGGGTTTCTGTAAAGGTGACGTGATGCGACTCTGATGTCATTTTCTGATATATACTTTATGATTATGTTGTAATAAATAAGATAATCTATGTTCATAGGCTTGTAACTCTTTTTAGTGCATTAGAGTGTATTGAAATGCACAGTGTTACATTGTAAATACACCCCTGGAGCAAGTTAACGATGTATTTATCATGTTTTTGTTTTGTTTTTTTTACTTTTTGTATGTATATTTCTTTAAAGAAAAACATTTTAGTCAGGGCAGCTGTGTTGGTTTTACAAGGCTCATAATACTCTTGAGAACGTTTTGCATACTGCTGTTATGATCATTTTTGTTACAGATGATTTTTGGTTGTAATCGCTGTAATGAAAGCCCTCTCAGGTTATGACTGATGTTAACAAGCTTGATATGAATTCACACTCCAAAAAACAAAATGCGATGTGAATTAAGTCCAGTTGGCAGGTTTGCAATAAGTTTAGCTCACCTTTATATAAACATAAAGACATTTGTATTGAAAGTATTGAAATAATGGCTCCATGTCCACAAAAGTGTTTCTTTTCCAGCTGAAAACACCAAGTGCTCCTCAGGAAATGCCGAGCTGGGAGCGCTTGAGAGCCACAGCGTTTTATCAGCTGAGGCACATTAGTTGTGTCTGGTTGCTATGACACGAAATATTCACAAAAGCTAAAATGCTGGTGCAAGGAAGATAACTTGCCCTGGATGAAGGGAAGAGGACAAACCCACCAGTCTACTTGGGCTCATGAGAGGAAACATGTTAATATATATATAGTATATTGACATATTTCTCCTCTCTTGTTAGTTGTTGGGAGAATGTGAGCGTGAATAGTTGTCTGTTTTTAAGTGTTAGCCCTGCGACCTGTTTAGGGTGTACCCAGCCTCTCGCCCAATGTCAGCAGGGATAGGCTCCAGCCCCATCGCGACCCATAACAGGATAAGCAGTTACAGAAAATGCATGGATGAATGAATGTTAGCAAACGTAGACTACATGTAAGATGTGACAGTTGGCTTTCCTGGTATTTGTCCCTCCTCCACTGTGACTGAACGGCTGGGTAAAGTAATGAGCACAGCGTTCTACCCAAAGTTGAAATTTTCGTGATGCCAGGCAGCACTCAGTGCAGAATAGACGCTTAGCGCCTCGTCAGATTGCTGGTGTTTGCAGCATAGCATAAATACGCGGCACTCCCAATGCAAAGATTTTAATAATAATCTGGCCTCAGGAAAAAAACGCTTTTGTGGACATGGCCTCTAAGAATGAAACTGCTCTCATCCAGAAATGTCTGAGGTGTTCCTGGTAAAAAGACGGGATGAAACATTTCTTATTTACTCAACAGACTGACGGGAGAAGATATGTAACCGTAGCAAGGTTACAACTGCACACATCTGTGAACATGTATGGATCTCACTGTTTCTTAATTGCATTATTTTTCTTAAGTGAAATGTTTCATAAACAGTTGAATTTTTCTCTCTTGGTGTTGTTGTCCAAGTTTTTAAGAAAAATAAAGTTGCTGCAGGCTCTGCTGCAGGAGTTACTATGACCAAACTGAATGACACAATTAAAAAAAGGGTTATCTCGACTCTAACAAATTCCTGTACAATATGTATAGAGCAATTATGCCGGACAAAGTCAATCTATAAGCATGTTCGCAAGCTAAAAATGCTTCGTAAAGCCAGACAGAACGTAAAATAACAAAACACTTCGGAGGAAAAATATATTGTCATTGTCCCCGTTTCACTTGTCTTTGCCATCCTTGTTTATACTGCTTAAATTCACACAAAATGAGACTCTGATTTATCTCAGTTTACAGTAGAGATATTTAAAGGCACATTCTGCAATATTTCCTATTGCATTGTTGACGTAAGGAGGACACACAGTGCCATGGATGAGAAGCACCTGGAACCAGGCTCTGCCAATAAAACAAAATTGCATTGACTATACATGAAGAAATTAAGATGTAGGCCGATCTCACCTTCAGGCAACGAAAGGAACTGCTTCTGCTTCTGACAGTTGCACCACCTGCAGTTGCTTTCACTTTTATAGATGCTGTTCAAGGATTTATATTTAACCTCATGAGTAGGATCTAAATTTTTGGAATTTGGCAACTTTTTGTGGTAATAACAAAAAAAAGGAGTAGGACAGAGGGACCATATAAAAATATTAGCAATGACTAACTTGACTAGGTTCTGTCTGTCTTGTCTTTGGCTCTGAATACTTGGATTATGTTGTTGCCAATTTACATATCTGTTATTTTATTGCAGCTATAAAAGTCCGCAGGTGCAACATTTATTGCCTGCAGGTGGCGCAAGTGTTAAAACTCCACCAGCTATTTCTTTCCTGCAGGAAAGCAACAAAGACATCTGCATGTCCTAATTGGTGGTGCTGTTACTTTCCTTCCCTGTAGGTGGTGCAGATTGGCATGCAGTGAAGTGGACAGCTTATCTACTTAAAGTAAATAAGCGAGTTCCAGGAGGTGCTTCGCATCTAAAAAATGATGACACCTGAATCATTAATGGCTTTACTTTTTTTTCTGCACTCAGTCCTTCTGTTCACTACGAGTCATTAGCAGTGATGACATAATAAGGCCAAGTAGGAAATCTTGCTGACTGTGCCTTTAAATGTCTTCCATGATGCAAAACATACAAATGCTTCAAAGCAAACAAGGTTTGTTACTTCTTCTCAATCTTCAGTGTTTGTACAAAACTCCAAAGGTCCTTGACCACCTGAGAAAGGTCCGGAGAGGGGAGAGAGGGATAACAACATAAAAAGAAAGAGACAGAAATTATAAGTCTTCCAAATGAAGTGCTATACAGCATTAGACATATGACTCACTTTTACTACAACATGCTTTTGTGCGTCTCGCCTGTGGGAACACTGAGTTTAGATGGGGCTGTTGGGGGAACGACGAGGGGTTGGGTGGGGGCAACAGCACATACCAGAGTATATGACTAGGTGCTCCAGGTCTGACAGATCTCAGCCTTGGCTGATGAAACCAAAGCACTTCCACAGATGTTTCTACACACTGGGATCAACAAGCCCTCCCCGACCCAACTCCACCCCCACTTTTTTCCCTGTCCACCAAGCCCTCGTGCCGGACTAAAGAGCTTTCACCTGCTTCCATAACTGTACAGTTAACATTTTAACACTGCAATGTGATCACGAATGAATGTTAAAATAGCCCCTTTCAAGTGTTAGCCGTCTAACAGATGCTATGCTACAGAAAACACACCTTTACAATCTAACACAGCCTAGTATCTTTGAGTCGTGTTGATAATCAGCCCAGTCATCAGAAAGAAATGTTGGCAATGTATGTTTCTGTGAACCATGGCTATATGTTACATTTGTATGTTTCATCATATCAATGTTTCTCAAGTGACATAATATATAAGCTGAATTTGTCATCTGGAGGTGGAGGAGACCAACAAAGAAAACGATTTTGTGATTTTGTGAGTCACGCTGTGTTTTCATCAGTTTTTTAGGCTCCAAAACGCAGGTGTTTTGTAGTGACTTGTCTGTGTTTTTCCAGCATCTTTTTAGGCTCCTAGTATGGGTGTTTTGTAACAACCTGCTACTGTGTTTTCATCAGCTTTTTAGGCTCCAAACAAGGGTGTATTGTAGCCACCTGCCAGTATTTTCATTTGCTTTTAAGGCTCCAAACAAGGGTGTTTTATAGCAACTTGTCAGGATTTTTCAAGCAGCTTATTAGGCTCTAAATGAGGATGCATGTGACCTGTCTGCGTTTTTCCAGCGGCTTTTTAGGCTTCAAGTGTGGGTGTTTTGTAGTGACTTGTCTGTGTGCTTTCAACGGCTTATTAGGCTCAAAACAAGGGTGTTTTGTAGCAACTTGCCTATTTTTTCATCTGCTTTTTAGGCTCCAAATATGAGTATTTTGTATTGTCCTGTCACTGTATTTTGATTGGCTTTTTTAGGCTCCAAAAAAGGGTGTTTTGTAGCGACCTGTCACTGTGTTTTCATCTGCTTTTTAGGCTCCAAATATGGGTGTTTTGTAGCGACCTGTCACTGTGTTTTCATCTGCTTTTTGGGCTCCAAATATGGGTGTTTTGTAGCGACTCGCCTGTGTGCTTTCAACAGCTTATTAGGCTCAAAACAAGGGTGTTTTGTGGCAACTTGCCCATTTTTTCCAGCTGCTTTTTAGGCTCCAAATATGAGTGTTTTGTATCAACCTGTCACTGTATTTTCATTGGCTTTTTAGGCTCCAAACTAGTTTGTTTTTAGCCACCCGTCTGCATTTTTTTTTTGCATCCAGTAGCTTTTCAGGCTCCAAATGTGGGTGTTTTGTAGCTACTTGTCGGTGTGTTTTCATTGGCTTTTTAGGTTCCAAACAAGGGTGTGTTGTAGCATCTTGTCTGCTTATTAGGCTCCAAATTTGAGTGTTTTGCAGTGACCTGTCAGTGTGTTTTCATCAGCTTTTTAGGTTTCAAACAAGGGTGTTTTATAGTGACCCTTTGGTGTTTTTCCAGCGAGCAAAGCGCCACGAAAAGCGGTTGTATTCTACCAACCATCGCTGATGTTCCTGCTCATTTTGTGTGTAAAGTAACATAAAGTTTCAACGTATATGCTACATCATAACGTGCAAATGTAATGCAAAGTGTAACGTATCCGGCGTTTGCAGTAAAGTACAATGCCAACATTTTGTCTTGAGAATGGGTTGTGATAATCTAAAGGGTTTAGGCTGATTAATTCATGCTCTGTAAAACAATGTGCAGGGGCTGTTGTTTTTCTTCTGAAATGACAAGCAGCATTAGAAAAGATTTAAGTGCTGCTTTAGAAAAACCCTCTTTTGAGTTGGTCAAAGGCCTTGAATGTGAAAGAGACTGGTACCATCCACATACCACCAGTCCCTTCATTAAGGCTACAAAAGACACACACTCCAGTAAATCACTGAGAAAGAGTTTGCCTTGGCAGGTGTACTCCCATTCCATCTCGAAAGAGCCCGCTGACACAAAATGAATATAATTCAAAGAGAACACGCTGTGCTGAAGAGACGTTTGAGGCGTAATGGACAGTGTATGGTAAAAGGACAGTGTATGGAACAATAATGCATTCCTGGGTATCTATCATGGCAAAAGCTCTTAAAGCTTGAAATGAAGGTTGATGTAGATGTGCCTGTGGCTACAAACCAAACAACTCCCCATGACTTAGTGTTTATGACACTACATGCATAGATTGCATGACAGGAAAAAAAAAGAAATAAATTGCACGTCATGTAAAGCAAAACATGTAAAAGACTTAGAAATAACAAAGACCGACCTTAGATGCCTCTGAATCAAAACCATGTGCAATCAATAAATATACACATAATATATCAAATGACTCACATGATTACTTACTTTTTTGTCTGAGATTTTAAAAGAACTCTTCACGAAATTCTCAAACTTCTGCTCCGTCTTCGGTAGTGGTTTTCCCTGATGAAAAACACCATTAAATCATCAGCTTAACTGTGCGTCAGACATTCAATTAAGAGCGGTAATTTGCAAAAGAGGATGACAGCCTTACCTCCTTGGCTGCCGTTGACAACTTGCTCTTAATCTCAGTCAGAGAGGGAGATTTAGACGGGCCAGCCTGGGGTTTGTCTTTTCCTGGGGCAGGTGTCTTAAAAAATACATCAACTAGATAAGAAACACTGATTGATATGTCAAAAGGAGAGATTTATAGAGTTGTAGATAAAAAGATAACTTCATATTAGGCCACAATGTTTCTCTTTTTGTTCAGCTCTTGCTCTTGTTTGAACTCAACACAACATTGCTAACATATTGGTGATGAATCCATTTGCTGACCAAAAGGCCAGTCTGGATTACAGCCCTATCATGACCCATTTTGTCTGGGTCTGTGTTTACAGACTTGGCATGGGCAACCAGCTGGAAGAAGATAAAAGCACTAGAAAGGACAACAAATTCTAGCCTAATTACACCATCTTTTATACAAATACATCAGGTACAAATTATGTTTTTTATTGTTTGCAAGCAGGAGAGGGCAAGCCCTGACTCTCCAATGAGTAATAGATTGTCAAATGTGTTTTTCCCTTGATGTCAAATCTTAACGACTGAACTAAAGAACAAAAGTCAAAGTGCAACTAATGTGCTTGTTTTTCAATTAAAGTTATGCTGACATCAAATTAATGACTTCCACAAGAAAAGATTACACTTACACACTTAACACATTTATGGATGGTCAAGACTAAAACAATATGGTCACACGCAACCTTTCCTTATAATCCTTGGTGACATTAAAGGTGCTATCTCGACACATAAAGAGTCCCCTATGTTTTCGCAGAAGAGAGCACAGAACCAGCGGGCCCGCAGGTGTGTTCAGACCTGGGCAGCCGAGGCCCCAGAAGTCCTCAATTAGGAAGTGTCTGAATGTGACACAACAACAACACACACACACACACACACACACACACGCCATACGCCATGACTGCATGTTACACAAGCCACAGAGCTTGTCCCTACATGTAAAGCCAGTGTGGAATCCAGTGAAATTGCAGGGTTTCATTGATAGCCAGAGACACATTTGAAAGAAGAAAGGAGCCATGTACAATGCAACTCTTTAGCCTGCGAGCCAAAAAACAGCAAAATGTCTTGTAATTGATTTTCTTTTTGGTGGCTGATTGCTTCAACTTCAAAACACTATATTATTGTACACTGCTGTTAAGCAGCTCAAAGGGTGGAGCATGGTGCAGATAATTTTAGGGTAAAGGTGTCTATTCCTACTGGAAATAGCAGGCAGTGTGAGTAGTAGGGATGTGAGTTTCGGTTAATTTTGCTTCACACAGCCCGAAACCTGTTAACTAGTAACTTGCTAGAATGACGTGAAGTACAAGATGCCTTTCCTTTTAGTCCAGCACTCCACTGACTCAGTGAGCTTTAGCAGCTCATTACAAAGCGCCATCCATTGAGGTGGTGACATTTGATTGTTTTGTGTTGTGAATGTCTTGCCTTTTATTTCATTTTCTGTTGGCTTTGCTGATTAACAGACAGCTAGCGACGTGTGGAAAGATGGTGCCCACTGCGCACCATCTGGTCTGCACTGGTTACCAAACCTTGGCCACTCTACAGTGTGTAAGCGGCTTCACTTTGAGCCACAAAACTCCTTTTAATTTTGAATAATTCAATTCAATTATTTTATTTTATTTGCACTTATTTTTTAACTTTTAACCATGTTAGCATCACTACCGGTGCTAACACAGCTAACAATGATAACACAGTCAACAATGCTTAACGGGACACTGAAGGGTGGGCACAAAGTTTCCACAGCAACTCTGTTGGGTCAGGACAGCATTACTAGTGGTAACTGCCGAATGAGTGGAGTTGCTAGCCAGCTACCACCAGACCTGGTTGGTGTGCAGTGCAGTAAACTGAAGCGTGGCAAACTTAACCTATAAACCAACATGTGTAATGATTCATAAACATTCTCAATAGTTAACCGATTAACAATTTACCAATGTCATCCCTAATAAGTAGGTTTTGATGTAATTTTTTTGGGTCAATTTTGAGAATTTTTTATTCCAATTTCTACACACTAGTTCCAAAAACTGAGACAGAAACAAATGACAAAATGGTTTATGTCTGGTAGATTCAGGCTGCCATAAAAAACAATTTGTTATAAATGTAAGATGTAGGTGGAAGTGCAGTGGGTCAAAATTTTGCAGTCAGGAATGGATGAGTGAAATTTAAAAGCTGCTTTCTTGACAATCTCCCACTTCTACTAACAGTTCGAACTGGCTGTTTAGATAAAAAGCAATCGACAAATATCACTACTTCATACTTTAATCACCTTTAGCAACTTCAGGCTTTGAAAACCAGGGTAAGACTTGAAACGGTTAAAAACAGGTGGAACAATCTGGAGAAAATAAATTCTCTCTCTCGTTTGAAAAACGCAATCATCTGTCCCTGTCCCCAAGAGATCTGCACTTTATAGCGCAGATCAAAAGGTATAAAATAAAGAAAACCTTGACGCACACATACCACACTACAAAAAAAAAGAGCACATATGCTGCTGGCTCCTGGCCAGACAAATGTACGTATTTATTATTTATGGGAAGCTCTCTACTTCCAAGGGACAGCTGCGGACCTGAAACAGCTGATAAACACACTACGCCAGCAAGCTTTTTCATCTGGGCCAGACACTGATTACAGATGCCACAAGACATGGAACTTAATCACAAGCACACTATCATTTGATGCAGTGTCTTGTCTTCAATCCAGTGCAAACACATGGTGTGACACCTTTGCTCATCGGGTCTGTCCGGGGATGGTAATTGTCATTTTGTAGGAATGAGAGCTTTGAGGCCCGTGTCTGGGAAAAAGTCAGGTCAATGGGTACTGTGACTTTAATCCTGTTACTTCTATGTGTAAGTAAAGGAGGACATCATGCACAACGGGTCTTGAGTCATAGTTAGAAGGCAACATCCTCACGGGAAAAGTAAATAAGCACTAAATAGATAGGCACCTGCTGAAACACGTGTCAATCAGTCGCTAAAACAATGACTCACACCCTTTTGGGATAAGCCTGAGTGAAGTGGTATATACTTTACGACTGTGACGTGTGCTTGAAGGCATCAACTTCTCCAAACCCATCAATCAAAAGACACCAGCTGCAAGATAAAGTTACTTCAGATCAGCACAAGTCGAGTTAGCTGGTTCTCATGTCAAGCCTGTTACGCAAGAAGGTGCAGCTACATGCTGGGCCGCGAGAGGTGAGAACTGTGGTACTGGCAACAGATCTGACAAGCCAATCTAATGACCAGTCACCTGCATTTAGTAAAGAAAAAACAGACATCCACGCCCGCTTCCTCGCTCCTCAGGGGCATCTGGAAGCGCAAGCTGCACCAGACATCAAACGCTGGTAATGAGAGCAATTGGGAGAAGGTGTGTCCAGGAAGTGAGGGGTGTGAAGAGGTTGTAGAGAGGGAACAGTTGTTGTGTAGAAGTGGAGAGGGGACGGGGGCAGTTGAAGCTTCCACAGGCCAGAAAGTTAAACTGGCGGGATGATTTTGGAGGCTCAGCTGCCCATCGGCTAATCCCCCACAGCATTTCAAGAGCCACTGTTATGTCTGGACAACGGCCACTACAGAATTAGCTGCACTCTCCCACACACCAAGAACCCTGGCCTGGGGGGGAATCGCTTTCTCGCCTCAGGAATTCAGCAATCCTGCCGCTCAGTGTTTAACATGATAGAAATTACGGAGCTTTCAATCAAGACGTCAGACAAGAAATGGCAGTTTTCTTAAGTGCGCTGGGTGTGTGTGAGATGGTGTGCCTTTAGCAAAGTGCTGTCACAACACCAAAATTGACTTCGATACCAATACCAAGCTTAGTATCACGATAAACGATACTTGGAACTGAAACGATACTGATTCAATACTCAAGACCAAATAGGTCAGAAACATTCAGCATGATAATAAATTATGTATAATAGACCTGTCTGCACAAAGCCCATGTATTGTTCTCCGAATGGTTCCAAAATAACGCGTGACAAGAAAACTCAATGATGACTTAAAATTTTAATTTCACAGAGGACACAAACACTGATTTCTTGGGTTGGTCCTGTGCTTGTTGGGCCCATCCATCTCCCCTCCCTATTGCTCTAAGTAGGCTTTTGCACTCTCAAATCAACATCTGTTGCTCTGGATGTCTAATAATGACCTGGATGGGTTTACAGTGGAGTCATTTGAAAGCCCAGTGCCCCTCAAAAAGACACTAAAGGGTGGCTGTAGTTTAGAAGTGACACATAGCTACCAGCCCGATGCTATTTAACATCAGCTATTCAACCGTTTTAAAAGCAACAAAATGAGACCTCCAAAAAACTGTAGCTTCATACATTTGACATTTCGAAACTCATATTTTCTGATATACTTGTCACACTATTTACAATATAGGGTTGGCCTGACACTGATACACTACGCTACTGATACACTACTTATCTCAAATAATTTAACAGCTCATCACCATCCTATCAGCTGACTAGCCAGCTAGCTTACTTGCTGAACTCTCTTGTTTTGTACTCCTTGGAGAGGTCGTGATGTCTGTCTGTCTTTGAGGTGTTTGGTGAGGTCTGAAGTGTTTCCTCCCTTGCAAGACACTGTTTGCGTACAGGCTTGATTATGTCACAAGGTTTGCCATCAGCACTGGCTCTGAGGTGAAGTAGTTCGTAGTAGACTTTGGCAGCCAGCTTTGTTAACCAGTGCCCGGCGTGGAGTTATTATTTCTTAAGATGACAAGCTGTTGTTGTCAGAAGTAGACATGTAAAGGTAGAGGCATTGCTTCTCTCTCTCAGTCAAGGATCAAGCTGTATCATCAGGGATAAATGCACAGGTGCATGTCCCCTAAATACAAGTCCCTGGCTTGGTTAAATTGCTAGTTCTGCAACCTGGTGGAGATTTAGACAAATTATACATTTCATACTCAAACCTACTACAAGTACCGAATGTTGGGAAATTCTAATACCGTACTGCTTTGTCATTTTTATTTCGATATTCTGTGAAACAGCATTTTAGCATATACTTTATCATACAAGCAGCAGCATTTGCATGCCAACACATAACACCTTATCTAAACTGGGTTTCTGTCCAAGTCATTTTTATCACAGCAACATGCCTTGTGAAATTTGTAAACTTGCAGAGGAGCTTGCCAATTTGTATTCCTGTGTCTGTGTCTGTGTCTGTGTGTGTGTGTGTGTGTGTGTGTGTGCTACAGGGGGTTGTGGGGGGGCATCAAAGGTGGCTGCAACTCAAGATGGCGGGGTCAGGCCGAGGAGGTCACGGGTTTAAACCTTGCCCCAGGAAACCTGTTTAGAGGTCAGGTGTGTTTGCTTAAAGAGAGGCAGAGTTCAAGCTGTGGGTTTTGAGAGGCGGCTGTCCAAGACATTCCACCCAAGAAATTAACTATCAGGTTGAGCTAATTGCAATGTGCATTTATCACATTCCTTGGCGGTGGAATGGGAAGGCTCTCCAAGTTTTTTTTTTGTTCTTTTTTTTGACATGTTTTAATTGTGAATGCCAATAAATACAAACAATTACCCTTGATCACAGACCCAGTGTGTCTTCTCGGGCTCAGGTTTGACAGGAACAATAATACACAAAAAGATTAAGTCGTTCAAATAAGTTTTTTGTTTCTTTTTTTTAAGCGCATTACATTGTGTCACGCATTTAACTTTCAGGCCTTACGAGGCTTTTACTTCAGACATACTCTAAGCAGAGGGAAGTCCATGGGTGTGAGGCTTTGCATTTGTTGCTTTATTCTGTGGAGATTTGATTTATCTTCTGTACATGTTGTGCAGACTTCTTTGCGTATCCTTCTTTAAAACTTAGATTTTCACTGTCCACCATTCTTTTATATAGTTTTCAGAGTGGCATGTCTTTCATTAGGAACAGAGTTGCTGGGTTTATCTACAGTCCGGCATAACTGCAGACCTAATTAATCAGTCAGACAATGTCCTGGCCTACTACACAAATCTAGCTATATTATGTCCTAACAAATTTTACAGTAATATGAACAAACAAACATAGGATGTTTGCAATATAGATGCAATATAGATAGAGTTATGAGACATCCCTCATTTGTTTCCTGCATAGCTTAACAAGTATCCAATTATTGCGTCTACATCTGAGAGGGAAATAAACAAGTCGGCCTTCACTGCACCTGTAAACCTGTCCAATAAACAGTGCTGTGAAATCTGGTTCTTAGTTGACCCTAACAGCTGACCCTTTGTTCTACAGTATAATGGCTGTCAACCGAATAATTAAATAACCACAAGCCAACCACAAGTAAACAGAGCTGAGCAGGTGACAGAGCCTCTCCTACCTTAATCTGTGGTTTGACTGCTGATCCTGATGGTTTTCCTGCAGGGCCGTTTTGCTTCACTGGAGTCTTGTTGGGCTTCTTTGCTGAAAACTCTGGGCCCTGAGAAAGCAAAGAAACACAACCAAAATGTATCAGTAAAGCACCCCCTGTATGACATGCCTACGTTTTTAGGAAAAAGCTGGTCATGAAACCTGTACATAAAGATGTACATGTTGGACAAAGACAAGTCTCTGTATTTATATTACAAGTTCAGAAAATGTATATTAAATTAACCATAGATCACAGTAAATCACAGCAAACAGAACCAAATGTGAGCTGACAGCAGGGGCGCCATACTGAAGTTAAAAGCAGCTGTAAATTTAATCAACACTCCATGAAAAAGTGGCCCGACTCACTTTGAAGTAACTGAATGAAAACTGCAAACACTGCCACAAAGGTGGAACAGTTTAGATCGCTGGCCGATTGCCATATTTAACAGCCCCCTATATACTGTATATATTAATCATATCCCTGTTGGTTAGCTTCAAACTTCAAACTCCTTTTTGTCAATGTTACTGACTTTCAGGCTGTTCCTCCACATATTTTATGTTGGATATGAAAATAACTTTTCCTCTTTGGGGTAGTTGTGTCATGTTGTTTTGAAAACTCCCATATCAAAGCTCTAACAGCCAAGCCTCTTTTATAGCTGACAAATTATAATTGCCATGTAACATAATGTGAACCACATTTGCAGAAGTGTTTGCAACTGTGGTTAATTTTCTCCAGTCTTTTGCCATGAGGTGTTCACGTTTCTTTCGCTCACCCCTGTAAGGTCGTCGTCTAACTAAAATGGAGGGAGTCTGTCTCTGTCTGCCTGTATGTCCTTTTTTTGTCAACAACTGTTCATCCAATTGACTTGACACTTGGTGGGTGTATTGCTAAGGATCCAAAGAAGGGCAGTTTTAAGTGCAAGCTCTTGAGATCTACGGGACGTATTTATTAGTCGTGTGTTGTGTTCACTCTGTAGTGTAATGAGAGGGGACCCCTATTAACTGTTACACCACTGAACAGCACGCTCTCCATCGCTTGCTGTAGTACACTCAAGAACAGATGAAAAATAAAACTACAGAGCACTAGGGCTGGCTACTTTTTACAAAATTACAACACCAGTACCAAGACCAGTACCCTTAAAGTGATACTGGTACCAACAGAACACTTAATTTGTGAAACTCAGCAGCAGTCATGTGACAATAACAACCAATCACAGCCAAAAGAAACCTTTCCCTTTTTCTGAAAATATCAGTCTGTGGTAAATATGGAAAAGTTGATCATTTTGGTGCAGGGCAGCCAGAGCTTTTCATCTGGGCCACGGACGATAGGCCTCCACACTTATAAACAGTGCCTGGAAGAAGATCAGCTCTGCACTCATGATTTTGGGTAAATAGGCTACGATATGGTGCTTGTTAAGGTTGCTTACTAACCTCAGACACAACCTGCCACCGTGCTGTAACTTGCACCTAAATGACACGTACACGGGTCGGGCTCCTCATAATAGACCTAGGCTACGTGACGTGTGTGTCAGCTTCATCGAGTGTACCAAGTGCAGCACGATGCCGGTATATGGCAGCAAAAACACACGTCCTTGACACTTAAGAGGCACATGACGAAGGCTTGCCATGGAAAGAAAGACAAGAGTCAGCCTTCAATGTCCACGTTCATATCCTTAAAAAAAAAAAACGGGCTCGGGCTCATAACCACAGTTAAAGGGACGGGCCGGGCTTGGACAGAACATGCACGGGCTGGATTTTTTGGGCCCAATCTAAGCTCTAGTGTATTGCCAAGGACCCAAGGAGGCACAGTGTTGATTGTGAAGTTGTTTAGATGAGTGGCTCTCAAGAAAGCTACAAGCAGCAATACCTGAAGCCAAGCAATTGGCCTGGACATAACAGGCATGTCTGAATGGACACTGCACTAGTATTATCAATGCTACACACGTCGACTATTGTTAGCAGTGTTAAAACCCAGGAAGACAAAACATTTCCATTCTACAACAAAAAACAACACTGTTGACACTAATTTAGGAATTCATAGTTTCTGATTAAGTATCTCAGTAAAGAGAAGTGTACTGAAAACATAACTGCAACCAGATCAGGGATATGTGACCAAAACTGAAATAATCTCCAAGCACCAGCAGCACTGTACGAAATGACTCAGGAAGCACTAGACATACTTGGTAACTTACCACAGATCAGATACTTTGTGCCCCCATGACTTGTCATTGTTCTCCTCCACAATGGAGGCCTTCCTGTCAGGTTTCCATTGCTCTCAGTCACCTGCGTAATTACCTTGTAATAGCCGAGGCAAGTACCTGCATTTCCTGAGCACCAACCCTTTCCTTGGAATGGGTGAGAAGTGTAATTGCCTGTGTTGACATAACTGCTACAAGGCAATTACACATGTTATTTCCTTGGGCAATGCCTGGTAATATAAGTAGCTGTAAGGCTGTTGCTGTGTGGTTGCAAAGCTTTTTTTTTTCCAAATTAGAGGGATATTAATTACTAAAGGACAGAAATCAATCAAGCAGAGAAATGTTATGCTTTCTTCAAACCCTTCATAGATGCACCGCAGTGTTTTCTTTCGGTTCCTCTCTGTGTTATGTAAAGGTCTTTCACCAGTGATATCAATCACTCTGCTCCTACTACAGAGGGAAATACACAACTAAAAAAGCAGAAGTGTGAGGTTTGTTTGTGACATAATTTGTGACAAGAGAAGAACACAGTCATTAGGTTGTTCATGTGACGTTTGGATGGAGGTTTTGGAGTGGAAAAGTTGATGTAGTCCCAAAGCTCCTAGAATTCTGTTCCTGGAAAAGTTTCTGTAGCTTTAACGCATCCTTACTGTAAATCTCCCTCCATCAAAATATGTTTTATCTTTATTTCTCCTAAAATGTTAGACATTGACTTTAACTTGTATCTAAGTATCAAAGTTTGTCACAAGAGTGTTGTTTTCATATTCCTCTACTCTACAGAAGGGGGCGATGTCTGAGCACTTCTGTAAGTGCATGCTACATTAGATACGTCACCAATACAAAAGACAATTGCTGTACTGGGATCACAAATCGCTGGGGGAGCAGACTTTGACACAACACTGGCAAAGAAACCTGAAACCTCCGGCACAGTGCGGACTTGTCAGCACAGATTGCAGAGTTTGAATTAAAATAGTGAAAGTTTTGACAGCAAACATGGTGGAGTGTGCAGTTTCTGGATATAAACCAGACCCTGGAGCTCCCTTCCATTATCCACCATAAACTCCATCATGGCAGATATTATTGTGTTTCACAACCACAAACACTTTGTCAGCCACCACCAGTTAGCCTGCAAGCTAACAAGCTAGCAAACAACATAAAAAAAAAATAAAATATGCTAGCTGCATTTACCATTCTGATGCGTCTGCAAGTCGCCAAATCTGCTGCAAAACAGACTCCTCATCTGAGTCTTGATCTGACAAAGGCTCAAACATCTCTGCGATGTTACCTCTAACATTAGTCACCTCGATGCACACTGCTTGTTCACCAGTCTACCTGTCAACAGTCTCGCTGGTGCCAGTGCTGAAAAAGCAGACAATGGTGGTAAGAAGGACGGAGGCCAGATCCAGAGGAAGGAGAAAGAAAAATGGATCTGCTCCCGCCCTCCTTGACAGTTTTTTCTTTCTTTTTATGTGGGGAAACCATGATAAACAAAATATTAATAATAGCAGAGTATTTTTTACGTTCTTTAAAACATGTTTGGATGGGGATGTTCATTATTACCTATCAGCTATTTTATTTTCTTAACATTGGTTGTGTTGTGTTCCCAATGCCAACACTGGCACTGCAGGACTACTCTGCTGCCAAAATTATAATTGTCTCAATTAATGATGTAAGATTTACTTGTCATGGCAAAGCTGTCAAATTGCAATTCAAACATCTAAATACAGAGCACACGTACGCCACACGCCTCCAGCTCTTATTCGGTAACACATATCAAATGAGGTCCAAACCAGAACTGAAAATGATGCAACTCCATAAACGTGTTTGCTCTTCACAAAGGGCAAAAAAAAAACATTGAAATGTGATCGACAAATCAGCACAGGCTTATTTTCAATGTAGCTGAACTCAAAACTGAGCTCTGGTCAGGGCTTGAAAATTAGTTGATGCCAGTGTAACTGTAACACTGTGATGTTTAACACAAACAGCCACACTAGAACTTTGACTCTAACCAAGTGTCCATGCACAATGCTACAGAGACATTTTGGTTGGTATTTAAAACCTTAATTAAGTTCAATTCAACAACAAAAAGGGAGATAAAAATTATACTGATATATTGCTAAATTAGCAGTCAAAAAAATAATAATTGATCCCAGCTCTGCTTTCTAGAGTTCTGTGCTTTCATTACGAAAGAATGAGACAGGATAAATATGGAGCTAAAAAGTAGAAGGTTGAAGAAAAGGATTAAGGTCAGGGAGGGGAGGGGTACGGGGAGACGGAGGTGGAGGAATTGGAGGGGAAGACAACAGAATAAATCAACAGGTGACAGAAATGCTCAGCTGTCATCTGACCCTGAGGCAAGGATCGGCGCTCACGTCGCAGGTATGCGCATCTGCCCCGCTTTGATCTTTTGCCTGGCACAGTTTGCACTTGGATAGCGTGTTTAAAAAAAAAAAAAAAGAGAAAAAAAAAAAGAGAAAGAAATCACAAACAGACACCGACGTAAAAATGAGGCAGATACACACATGCACCCACACACTTGCAAATGATTGTGGTAACACGCAAAACAAGTGTTCAAAGGCAAAGGCCAGGTGCAAAGCTGAAATGGCATGAGAGACGATAAAAAGGAGCAATCATATTAACAGTGGGATGACAGAGGGACAAAGATATGCAGTGTTACAGAAAAATGGGGGAAGATGTTTCCCATAACTGGTGTGTGTGTGTGCACGCGTGTGTGTTTGTGTGTGTGTGTGTGTGTGTGTGTGTGTGAGTGAAACTTGTAATGTGTGCTTCTCTGCTTATGTAGTGTAGATATGTATAGCTAATGTTTGCAGACTGTGTGCAAGCATGCATGTGTACTCACATTTACAGTAAGTATATATGTCTACAGTGTGTATGTATACTTTGAGTTTGTGTGTGTGTGCGTGCATGTCATGTGTGTGTGTGTGTGTGTGTGTGTGTGTGTGTGTGCACGTATAGGATAACATAGTGCCGTCTTGTTGGTGAGACGGTGAGAATTCAAGCAGATTACAGAGGAGAAATCCGATCATTACGCCACACAGACCCTGTGTTTTACTCGTGGAAAACAGGTGGGTACATGAGCGAACAGGATGAAAAAGTTCCATGTTTTGTCTCATACAAAAAGGTGGACGGTCAGCGAGTGCACGAATGGGAAGGGCCTGCTGAAACAAAATGCTACTATAGGATACGGTCTGTGGGAGTTTACATGATGTGGTGGAAGCAAAAGGGGAGCGGGGCAGACTGCAGCAACACAGAGAAATTCCTTCTACACACACACACACACACACACACAAAAAAAAAAGAGGGCAAGCCCTTGGCTACCCTGACACCTGGTGGACAACAGGGGACTGGAAACTCTCCAAGTTAAATGAATCTACTGTGCAAATGAAAGTTTAGTGACCTACAAGGACATTTAGTTTGGTTTGAACAGTGATCCAAGTGATGCAACAGATTACAAAACATCCCTTATAACACTGAAGGCAAGCTAATACACAGCAGAGCTTCAAAAACATGCATTTATAAGGACAAAAAAATGAATCCCATTCCAGTCTAATCAACTCGATTTAAAGACAATTTCATGCTATTAGTGCTCTTTTAATTCTTTGGTGTCCAAGAGGAGCAGATGAAGAATGAAATTAACAGCATGTGACTCACTTTATAATTATAGGCTTTCAAAACATGTGGTGCCCATCACATGTAAGCAATCATCCTCTTACACCCAAAACAATGCAATGTTAAAGTTGCAATGTTAAACAGTGACATGTCGCCACTTGGTGTCATTATTTGGTACCACTCAAGTTCAAAACAAGTGTGTATTACTTTATGTAATGTGTGCTTCTCTGCTTATTTATTACTTGTATATTTATGTGTTACTTGTGTGTATTACTTTTATATTTTAGACCACTCAAGTTCAAATCACAACACTGTCTCAACCTGCCTTGATAAACCAAGCTGATTTATCACTGCAGCAAACTGCTTTGCAGAGGCTCAAGGTTAGCATGTTGGATTTTGAATAAATTCCTATTTAATGTCACAAAGGTCACACTGGACTGTTGATATTGCATGTAGTGTAAAGGAAACTACACTCAGCAGTAAAATGATTCACTCATATTTCCAGACCCACCTCATTATCACACACTGTATGCTTTTTAAACCATCAGATATTTGTATTTATTCAACCTGAACTGCTGTTTACTTTGTTCAAAGTCTGACACCGTAGGCCCTTCCCCAGAAAGACAAAACTAAGATAACTGTGCTTTACTAACACATCTTTTTTATATGATTTCGACTCAGATTCATGGACATTTATTTGCTATGGACACGGATATCCTGGGAAAGTTTACATGATACTGAAGCTAAAAATCAGTGTATCACATCTGTGTACGCCCTCAAGGAACGTGGATCTCACAGGTTGAAAACCTCGTCCCTGAGTTATCCTGCAGCTACTGTCTAACAACTAATGCTTTTCACGGGTACAATCAAAGTTTACATTTTTAATATTATTTACAAAAAAAGCAGCCTTACCTTTTTGACCTCTTTTACGACATTCTTCGGAGGCTTCACATCATTTTCGTCACTGTCCTCATCTTCATCATCACTACAAAGACGAAGAGAAAAAACATTAACTGAGATAAAAAGCGATATGATACGTTGTTTTTTAGGCATGCAACACGAATTAAAGAAAAAAAAATATCAGCAAAAAAAGGAATACATACTCGTCATCATCCTCGTCGCTGTCATCTTCATCGTCATCGGACTCCATCTTCAGTTTTTTCTACGAGGAAATTAACCAAGAGTTTTACAGAGGACCTGAGCCGTCATTACTATTTGGTTATTTGCACCAGATGGCAAAAAAAACAACAATATGCTGCTTTAATATTGACTTTTTTACTCAGTGTGACAACATGCAGTGTTCCGCTGTCTTCCTTTTGTCAGTGTGCAACAAGAAAATAAGTCCCACTGCTGCAGAGATGTTCTTAAAAATCTTTAAAATCTAAAGTTTAGACTCTTTCTTTGGGAATTAAAGACAGATCTGTGGTTAAATGAACACACTGAGGTAGCTACCAATGGGGGCCTTTTCCCAGACATCAGGCCTGCAGGCCGCTTCACCGGTGACGTGTTGTTCTCCTCTTCCTCATCCTCTGAATCCTTCACACCTAAGAAAACAGACACTTGTTACTGGCACTACACAGTGATGAATTTAATTTAAATGTACCTGGACAGCCCTTGCACTGACTTTCAAATACAGAGAGCGATATTTATCGTCAATATACTGGTGTAATGCTAAAATTCTAACACTCAGAAATAGATTGTTTCTCTTCGTATTTATCACTGTAGTAGTTTTAAAACCGTAGCACTGTTTTTCCTCTTGAAAAATGTGTCATCCCGTTATGCATTTGTCCCACCAAACCAAACTGTAAAGAGGCAGCTTGTAAATGAACATGTTCATCCCAAATTACAGTCTGAATAATAATGATGGTCACTTTGTTTTATGGGTCTATAAAATGAAGCTCCATTAACTTCACGACACTTCAGACTGACGTAGAGTAAAGTAGGCAAGGACTTCATTTTACTGATACAGTGAGTCACACTTTGTGCGTCCGTGTCTGTAATTAAAGAAGAAGAAAAGGCAGTAGCAGCACTAGCAGCTGTTGGTTTAATACTCACTAACAAAATGCTGCCCGCTGATGTGAACCGGTCCAGAGCCAGACTGCAGACGGAACGTAACAGGAGGTGTGATCTCAAATCCACCTAAACTCATCTGGAGAGGAAAAATTACAACAGCAAAATGAGCAGGTTAATCACTGTTGTCATACTATTTCATTCACTATCATCACTACTGGTTTCTATATGCTCCACAGTTAGAATAAGTTGTTTAGCATTAAAGAGGCTGAAAGCTATTTTTCTTTCTGTTGCCAGTTTTAAAAAAAGAACCAGGTACTATAGATCATACATATTCTTTACTTGTATACCATTGAGTAGCCCCTTGAATACTTCACAAAATGCTGCCAGCTGAGGCATTCACTCACAGAGGGCAGGACGGACGGTTTCAGGACAACCAGTGGCACTTTGGTCGATTTTCCATCATAAGTGAGGCCTTCCACTTCCACCATGTGGAACTTATCCTCCGCCTCTGCTCCCAGACACACCTGAGAAGGCAACACAGTTCACATCATGACACCATCTTCATGTCTCGGCATCGTTACTATTGTTCTTGATACCCTTTGTGTGACCTCCTGCACTGTGACGAGTGTTATCAGACAAACCTACCGTTTCTAGAAGTGTCAACGTTTATGAATTACCTGGTAATGATCTTTCGGGGCACAAGTGTTTAAATTAGCATCCAGACTTTATCAGTCAAGGTGTAATTTTAGGATAAAAAAATTCTTGCTTTTCCCTGTTTTACATTTTAAAAAATACCTTTTCTGACAAATGCAAACATATTTAAGACATGCATTTGGTCTCTTAGAACGTATTTATTTTTGACATTCTTTGACTTTTATTCCAACAAGTAGGAGAGAGACCGAGACAGACACAGACTGCTGTGTGAAATTATGGAAAACGCTAAAAACATATGTCTAACAGCTGTCACCTGGGCATCAAAACAAAGACACACGTTTAAAGTATAAAACTATTCTATCAGAGTTTTGAAAAAGCTTTTCCAGGCTGCATAACCCTGTGAGTAATGAAAAACGTTTCCATTGGGAGGGACAAGAAAACGGTAAGACTAGCAGCTCAGTTTATCTGCTGCCACAAGTCAAGAAGAAATGAAATCACTATATTTAGATTCTGATCTGACTTGTATTTGTAAAATCAGACTGGATGTAAATCTTAGGAACATAACACAACCAAAGTGTACACTGGATTTACCAATCGCTTGGAGCCAAAGGGGTGTAGGTGCTATGTTGGGCTAACAAATTTTTTTTTTTTTTTTTTTTTAAATCTCATGAACACTCTTAGTGAGATCTTTTCAATGCTACAAGGACACAACTGATATGATGTAATTAAAAGAAAACTTAAAGTATAACAGTGAGGTTGCTCACAAAGCATTGTGGATAGAGGTTTTGTGAGTTCGATGGACCCAGATGGATTAGATGATCTTAACATCAACAACATTTTGTAGTGTGGTGACAACATTCATTGGATGATTCAGTACTGGAGCTTATATTGTGTGTTTTTGTATTGTTTTGTTGTGTTTTTGTTTAGATGTGTGTACTGTCTTGTTGTTTTTGTGATGTGTGTGTGTGTGCTTTGTATTGTCGCGTGGAGAATCATGAAGACCCCAGGAAGAATAGCTGCTGCTTTGCAAAAGCTAATGGGGATCTTAATAAAACAAACAAACAAACATAGAGCCAGAAACATGTAATGTGTGCGTGCCCACAAAAAGTGTTAAGGAGAACTGTGACTCTTATTGGAACAAATGAAATGGGAATTTCCCCGAGTCTAACAAGTTGGAAATATCTGAGTATTTTTGGATTACGGGAGATTCAACTATGCAAAAACACTTCATCATTAACGTATGTACTGAAAGCAGAAAAGAAGAGGACGAAAATTAAAGGACTGACTGAAGTGTGACTGATACATTTCAACTGGAATACGTTATATTCTTATATTATATGTTATATTCTGCATTAGCCACCTGGGAAAATGTTTGTGTCAAAAAGGCATACCTTACTCTTTTGCCAATTTTGGTAGGCCTACATTTAATGCATTTTTTCAACTTCAAATATATAAGTATTGCTTTCATAGTGATGCTCAATCTGATAACACAAATAGAGCAAATACTGTCTTCAGTAGATGGCAACAGCAGCCAATTCAGGTTTGAGCAAAATCAGTGTTGGCTCTCCTGTAAAATCTCATATAACGAAGTTAGGCTGAATTCATTCAGTGGTCACTGCTGATAATTTTATTATTATTATTATATAGCAGTTGTTTCTATCATAATAACCACTGTTCTCCTGTTAATTAGACTTTATTCTTTACATATAATACCTGTAAAGCAAACTGGAACTGACAGACAGACAGGTGCTCAGTGAAAGTAACTGCGTATTGGCACACAGTTATCGCTACACTTACGTATAATGTCCATGATCAGCTCAGGTTTCTAACGTCTAAACACACTGCTATTTCACACATGTAGCCCACATACACTTCCCCACTGAAACATGCGTTACTGCCACATTATTCAGCTTCAACAGTTGCTGTATGTGCAAGATAATGCGTCTTCCTTACCGCTTTGAGTGACAGCTGTTGCTCCGTATCATCGTCGTCTACGTCAACTTTGAACTCCCGTTTGTCCGATTTGAGGGTACAACCTGGAAAAAACGATACGTGCAGCGTTAACTAACCTCTTATGTGCATCTATGTTTAACAAAAACACAAACATACAAGTCAGCTGGACATGCGGGGGGTCACTCTCCGCTCCAGCTGCAGCCGTGTCTCCATGCTTTGCTCGGCGAGCTAACAAAAGAGCTGAATTGGCGCGAGCAGGGGGCAGGCAGGCTAGCTAGCTAACTGCGTAGCTAACTTCCTCCGGCTGAAGATGTTAAATGGCTATTTGTGCATGATAACATGGCGGTTAAACTGGTTGTGCAACCGAGCATTTACACGCTGGTCAGAATAAGCGAGCTCACCAAACAAGTACATTTGTGGTCTGCTCAAATCTGAGATATCGTCCTCCATCTTTGAAGTGGGTGGTAACACTTCCGTAAACAGGAGTGACGGACACATCGCGGAGCCAATAGCGTGTCAAAACGTTGGACGTGTAAAAACGCTTAAGCCAATAGGATTAAAAGTAGGGCGGGACAAATAAAACTGAATGTTCTCGCGGATGAACACTAGATGGCGCTGTCGTAATATGGATTGATATCTTACAATTAAATGACCTGCTACAAATAAAAGTGTGAAATAATAATAACGACACGAACAAATAAGACATACATAATCATTTAACAGAGGCGAATTATTACTATTGTTTAAATATGCGATAGTTTGCTACAATTTATGCTTAAAAACAATTTGTGCAAGAAAAAGAAATAGCAAAACTCATCAAGACAGACAACAAGATGGCAGCAGAGAAGGTTTGATTATCAAGTACATAATTAGATGAAGTTGGTGTTTGCACAGCCACCAATTTTCTGAATGTCTGCAAGGTCTTTCTATAGTAGTTTGTATCCTCCTAATTGCTTCCTCAAATAAGCTTTACAGCTTTTATATTAAGATTGGGATATTCTCCCTTATGTCTATCACTTAATGTGCTGTTTGGACTAAATAAAAGAGGCCTTTGGTCAGTGCTATTAAAAGTGCAGCCCAGGGGGCAGTTGCAGCCTTTGAAGAGTCTTCAGTGGTTGTTAAAAATATTGATAATAAAACGCAGAGCCACTGCAGTCTCAGATATTACAGCGTGAAGAGAAATGAACCGAGTGTGAAAGTTTCCAAACTACACACAGAATTTATTTCATCAATGGTTTGCTTTAGGGAAAATGCTAAAAACAATCTCAAGTGTATTCGCAAATGCCTCTTTTTTTTGTCTGTGGGTTTATAACTACATATTTCATTTAAAGTGGGTGTAATACAAGTCAGATGATTGGATGATTTGATCTAGGGTCAAAATTGTATTTTTATTTTTTGATACCCTGGATACCTTGTCTTGCTCTCAGAGCTCCAGAGCTGGTGAGGATTCACTGATTTGCTCTAAAGCATTGCAGTGTTGCATGAAGCTTGGCAGGGAAATCAAGGCCATTCACAAGCTGGACAGTCCACTGATGCGTGCTGCAGACTTCCGCCCTGACTGCATGATTTCACTTTACTTCTGTTGCGAAAACATCTCAAGGCACACACACAGGCATCCAGGACAAAATGTCTGAAATCTAATTGTGAAACCACAGCTGAGTTGCTTAATTGTGAGATGTCTTTCTAACCTTAATGAGTGCCTGCACAGTGTGTCAGTAACCGGCTCGTACTGAGCAGGTGTTGAGTCACTAATCCGCAGTACCAGTATTACCCAAAAGGAATGAGTTGTCTTCATGCATGCCTGAAAGCTTGTGAAGGCTTTAATGTGTCACAGACTGCCAGGACAGGACATGTCTGCAGATCCGTTCTCATAGCAGATATGATGTTATTGTTTATGGACTTACTCGACACATTTTCTCTGCTCTTTAGTAAAGACTCCTGAAGGTGCAGAAGAAAAAGAAGTTGTTTTGTGTCTATATTTACTTGCTATCACCCAGAACATGGAGGCTTTTTATCCCTGCATCTTGCATGAAAACATACATATGTGTAACAGGGAGTGAGTACGTGCACATGTGAGTGTGTGCATATATGTGCAACTGAGAGGGAGAAACAGAGAACCGTGAAAGTGTGTCATGTCGGCAGGTTGAGTTCACTCTGAAGTGTCTGACATGCTGTCAGGCTGCAGAGAGAGCTCTTCATTCCTCACTTGACTCAGATGGAAGTGACTTGATGCTCCAGGATTTTTCCTGCTACAGCAGCCGACAGTTTAATAATCATCCCATCAAACGGTACATCCGGAATATGAAGACTTACAGTAAAAACCCATGTGAATCTTTTGTTAAATGTTCCCTAATCCACTAATTGGTCTTCTATTTAAATCTGTACTTGATATGTTTGTAGATTTTTGTAGAAGTCACAGATAAGGAAGAGGATTGATTTTGAATTATGGCATTTATTTTTTAATTTTTCAGTATCATTTAATAATTAGAAATGTTTATTTTTATAACAAGATAATTTTCATGTTTTAACAAGATATGTTCAGATTATAACAATATATTATCCCCATTATAATGATAAACTTTAATTATTATAACAATATACTATTTATGTTCTTATAATGTGAAACATTTCATGTCAAAACATGAAACTTATTGTTGTAACATAAAACATTTTACGTTGTAACACAAGTAAAGTTTCTTGTTGGAACGTGACAAGTAATAAAATGAAAATATGTTGTTATAAAATGAACATGAATGAACATCTTGTTATTACTTGTTTGTTTGTTTGTTTTTCTGGCGTGGCAGTAAAATGCCCGCCATACTTAGTGCCTTCTTGATTCCCAAACAAAAAGTCAATCCGTCCAGCCAAACCAGTTACCATCATTTGAAACAGACAGTCTCCACTCAGGAGGTTTACCTCACTTGAATTACAGAAAGCCACAGGGCATCATGAAGAATGCTGTTTGTTTCCCGAGCAATAATACATTTGAAGACAAAATAACCAACCTAAATATTATGGGACCATCACATCTATCACCAGAGCATTGTGGTTCTGAGTCATTACTAATATTGTGTGATCAATGAATGGGCTCAGGAACAAAATGGCTCTGGAAAAATCAGTTGTGAAATGCCCATGATGTAAACTGTTTCCATTTTGCTGACTGAACGCTGAGCTGAGTCTGATTCATCAGAGCTGAGTCTGGTTCATCAGAGCTGAATTTTGTTGATATTAAATGCATTTCATTTTTCACATCTGCCGGAACAAAACTGTGATTTTCACTTGTTCCCACTTCCCACACCTCTTGCGTCACCTACATGTAAAAATCTGTTAATAAGTGTCTATTGCAAGAGCACTTCATACTTGACCGAACATCTGAGGGAAAGTGTACAGATCGCTGCACTTCAAAATGGAGGCCTGTTACTGTAGAATTATAGATTTGGAGCGCTTCTTCTCCCTGCTCTGCAATATGCAACCCAAGTAACTCAAACTAACGGGCCGTGGCAGCATTTTGAAATCAACAGCCATAAAGGCCTTTAGTCAACAAAGCCTCGCATGTCAACACATTAGCAGTGATCTAATAGAAGTTGGCAGTCTGAAGCGGCCGTTGCTTTCCTCCAAAATGTAGTGGCTACAGCAGCTGTCATGGCCTGAAAACGGTTGTTAGGACTGTGGACTGATATTATTACATCTGGTATTAAACAGGAAAGAAGAATTTCAATATCATGCTTAGGCTGGTATTAGTCATGTGTTGTACGCTAGTGGATGGGCTGCAGATAATCCCACTGAACATTTTGCCATAGTTAAGGAAACATATTAAATAAATAAACAAAACCCCGTTTTAACAGTCCTATTCTTGTGCTCTTTGCATCCCCCAGGAGGAGCAGGAAAGTGTTGCTATGGAGAGGGAGAACTGGGGTACTTTGCTTGGAGGCCCCGGATAAGCAGATGAAAATGGATGGATGGATGGATGGATGGAGTTCATGACACTGCTGGCTGCCACCTGTTGCAGTGGTATGATATGCAGCTGGACAGCATCAGTTTGAAACAGAGCTTTAAAGTCCCTGTAGGGTTGGTGGGATTGATGGTAGAACGGTCCAACAAACCCTGGACTTTCACCTGGGAGGCTGGTGTTTACTTCCCATATAAATACGGAGCCAAACCATGATGTTTTTTTCTAAACCTAACCATGTGCTTTTGTTGATATCCCAGCATTGGTTGCAGCATTCCAGAAAGCCTAGTGTGTAATATGTAGACGTAGATGTCCACTGGCAAAGCGACGATATACAGTATGACATCTTGGGATGAGAACGGGTCGATTTATCAAAACCTCTTAAGCACACTAGAGGAAAATACAATAAACAAAAGCTACTCCTCTCTATATAAATCACACGTGCAGCACAACATATATGACACTTAACTCAGACTTCATGTGGTCTGTCTGACCAAAACAACATTATAAAGACATTAACATTAATTGAATATACCAGTGAGTCATGTTCTAATGGGGTACGGCAACACCACTTGGACAAGCCCAGCCTGGTCTCACTCCCAGCTCATCAAATATTGACGCTTGGTCAGCGGCCTGTCGGCGTCAGACACAAACGCACTCTACAGTGGCGGTGGGAGGTGGGATTTGTTGACGCGCCAGGCAAATGATGCTGAGCATAAGTTCAATCAGGATACTTTCTTTATGCTATATTCATTCACAGTTCTCTCTTTATCCCACTCCCAGTCAAACTTTGCCACAGTGTCTCTCAGCCATTCATGTTGCTTCTGCCTACCTTTAAATCTCTTCTCCTCTCTGCTTTCTCTGTCAGCTGACATTTTAGAGTTGTCGTGCCCTCCTCCACCCCATTCACCTCCCGTCACCTTATCCAGAGCCCAGGACCAGCTTATCAGAAGCCCCTTCCTCTTCACATCCACATCCTCAGCTCCGTCTTCATCTCATCTCATCACCACCATCACCACCACCAGCGTCTAGACTCCAAAGGGGGGGGCGGGGTTCCCTAATCTACTACGTCTTTACCACCCTCCTGGAGTAGCTGACATCACGATGGGGTCTAATCGCATTTTTTCATTTCTCATGCTATGTGCACATGTAAATAGAAAGTCACATGGTGCGGGAGGGAGGGAGGGGAGGGGAGGTGGATGGGTCGAACCAACTCTGGACTTTCACTTAGGAGACCACTGTTCATGTCCCGTGTGAAACCAGTATCAAGTGATTTTTTGATAGCATAACAAACATACTTATTTTAAGCCAAAAGGGTGATGGTTTTTTTTCTTCGAAACCTAACCACGTGATTTTGTTGCCCAAACTTAAGGAAGTGAACGAGAAACCAAAGCATTTTATGCAAGTTTATTTTGACAAAAGACTGAATGTATTTGACAAGCAGAAACTCTACACTTCCTGTGAAAACAGAAGTTCATTTCAAAAAGAGAAGATGCATATAACAAATTTAAATTCACATATTGACCCTGAACATCCAAAAACAACAGAGGAGGGACCCAGTCAACCCGGTCTCACTCCAAAGTTGTCGAAATCCAGTGCCTGGGCAGTGACTTGTGGCGTCAGACACTACAAAAAAAGCCGTCCTTTAATGGCAGCATGATACGCAGCCGATCGCCATTACAGTATAACGGTGCCTGAAGGCATCAGGGGGAAGAATGAAAGTTAAGGTGGCGAAAGTCCAAGTGAGGCCAGGGGGAGCAGCGGTGGATGGGTCCAACAAATTACTTTCACTTGGGCGAGCGGTGTTTGTTTCCCATAAGATTACAAAGCCACATGCGACGTGCAAGGTACCCTGGGTGCGTTGGCTGTTGATGTTCTGGGACGCCATGTTAAGTTCTCCTCTTTCAAGATACATGTCCGTTTTCACTGGATTTCGATGACTTCGGAAACCTTCGGAAACGACGTCTGAAATTGTATGCAAACAGTACGTTTTCTTTGAAAACAGAAGTGTATTTAGAAAGAAGACAATGCATGTAACAGGCAGAAGTTGACATGGTGTCCCAGAACGTCAACAACTAACACACCCAGAGTACGCTGCACATCATATCTCAACGTGGAAAGTCCACGAACAAACGTGGATATGCGACGAGGTCGGAGTGAGAATGTGTTGAGAGCGTCATATCCTGACGTGACAGGACACTGACCAAGCACTGATATTTGAGTTGGGAATGAGAATGTGTTCACAAACCATACACAGAACTACACCATGATACTACAACTGGTAACGATTGATATGTATCAAGTTTATTTATGATTATGCTAACATGCTTATTTAGAATGCCGTGTGTACCAGTTGTACATTTTTGTTTTTATGTTCAGCAACATTTTGGGTGGAGGGGGGATTTCTCTTCCCCCAGGTGCCTCGGAGCCGCCTGATTAAACTGTACAATGCTGCAAAGTGACCTTTTAATATAAAAACTGTCATTTGCTGACGGGCTGCCTATCACGTCTATCAGCATCTCTTCAGAAATCAGACCTGACTCTGTTCTACTCACTGATCGCTGAAGTCACAACAGCTGCTTGATAATGACTTAAATGTTGACCGCCTTTCTCAAGAATGGAAACAACTGATTAGAGCAGACGGAGCGTGACACAGAGCAGCACAAAGCGTATGTGGTGAATAGTTTTTTTCGGTGGCCCTGTTCAAAACAGTGCTCGATAGGAAGTCTGATATACCCTGAGCCTCTCTTGTTCATCTTTTGTGGTGACATTTTATTGGATAAGGACAGGGCTCTTTGGCGGCAAGACAGAAGGAGTGAGAAAAAAACAAAAAACGACAGAGCTATGACAAGAGAGGAGAAAAAAATCTTTAAGCACCTGTAGTAAAACACAATGCACGGTTTTGAAAACAGTAAAGGGAGGAATTTTTCTAAAATGGGCCAAGTCACGTCTTCAAGGCATCTGAGACAGAGAGATGAAAGCAGCAGGGAGCGGAGGAAATGGGGGCTGAGGAGGCGTCACCTGGAGAACTGCCTGCCATTGACAGGATCCCAACCAGGCATGACGCCCTAAAAACTGACTAAACATAGGCGCTGTGTTTGAGAGAAAGCGGAGGGTTGTTGGGGGTGGCTGCAGTTGCAGACAGCTGTTTCGAACCAGATCATCAACCTGCTCTGAGCAACAACTTGGAGCAGCCAGATGCTGTTGATATCCCAACAATAGGCGCAAGATGTTTACCCTGGAGTTTTCAAACCCAGGTACGTCATTAAGATGATAGGTATTTGTCAGCGGCGTGCACAGCCAAGATTAACAAGAGGCTGACATAACACTCACAGTCCAATGAAACCTAGTGATTCGATGCGGAGGAGGGCACGGCAGGGCCCACTTCCTGTGGCATTTCATAATGGTGAAGGGTCATTTACGAGCAAGCAACCTGAATGATGTGTTTACTGTGCTTCTAGATAGGTCGTTTTTGTTATGACTCTGCTGATAAGCATTTTCCTGATAAGGTGGACGTGGTGATAACAGAATGTTTACGGCTGTCTGGTGTCTCTGTGGCCGTGATTCACCTAGACAACAATGGAAGACAATACCAAAAATGGTGTGGGAGCTAACAGTCAAAAAAAGGCTGTTGTTTTTTTGTTTGTTTGTTTGTTCTTTTAAAGATAATGCTGCTGTCATCAAGGACTGCAGTCTGCATTAGTGCTGCTACGTGCACACTCAGTTTACCTTTTCTCTCAGCATCTACAGCCAGAAAAAGATCCTCGGCGGTTCTTTGGCGTGGGTTGAGATGCCCATGTATCTTTCCTTGGAGTTCTCAACTGTTTCTTTCCCTGGTAAACAGCTGCTTCCTTAGCTTAGTTTAGTTTCACTTGCTGGGGAAAGAATAAAAACACTACATTAAAAAAAAAGCCTACAAACGATATATTTCTAGAGAATAACAAATGAAAGGAGTGCCTCTTATCCATTTCGCCTCCGCGTGCATGAAATATGCTGGTTTAAACAGGTCATAGTGTTTTTCAGGAAGCATTTAGTACATGATTCTGAATCTTTAAACCAACATTTTATAAGTAATGACTAATAATCATTCACATTTAAATGCTTCAGAGGGATGTATTGACAGAAATCAAATATAATGTAATAAATATTTGTTTTAGTGTGTAATCACCTGCAGATAAGAATCACTGTGATTTATTTACCTCAGACTGCTGTCTCTGCCCCGTCTGCGACAAGCCAAACAGCCGAGGAGAAGCACTGATTTGTAACGTGACGCTGCTTTATCCAGAGATTTTACTAATTTTAATTAATGGATCCGTTTGTTTTGAGGAGGAGGAGGAGACCTCCACAGATAATATGGCTCCCAGTAAAAACCTCCTGAACATCGAATGTGAAACCTAACCGGGAGAAGTTTCGGCTGGTTGCAATCTGTGATCCTAAACACAATACACGTTGTTCCTTTGAGTTAAAGTGTCATTTAGAAGCATAATGACTCATCCGTGGTATTATCTGGCATCATTCAAAAGCCACCAGGCTCAAAAGTTTAAAATCAATATAGTGTTCTATGATCTCTCATGGTTCTGTACAGCACTTTTTGACAAGGGCGCTGTATATCACCCCTTAAAGATAGGTGTCATGTATAGCACCATCACATTCCCCTATGATTATGAGCCAAAGAGCCACTTTTGAGTCATGCTTAGCACCATTTTTGTTTTCTTACTTTTTATATTTCTAAAAAAAAAAAAAAGGCTTCATTCAGCTGCAAAGAAACTCCAGCATCAACCTGAACCAAAGGCAACACAGATATGGTGATTAAGTTTCTCCGATGGCAGGTATCTGAGGGACTGTCTGAGGGCGGAGAATTCCATTCCTTCTGTAGGTGTCAGCTGATTGACTGGAAGCAGAGCGTAACGTAATGCAGGGCTGATAGAGGAAACAGAGGAGCTACGACCACATCACACCACCGCTTTTTGCTTACTACGACGGATCATCTCACTCTCACTGAAGTTGTTTTTCACCATGTGCAAGGATGACGGCAGCAAAGCGCTTCACGGGGAAGAGTGTGCTGTGTACAAGCTTCAAAATGAAAAGTAGAAATGTGATGGACGACGTTGATAAGTGACACACATTTAAAACACGCTGTCCTTTCACTGGAATCAAACAAAAACATAAATAACAACCAGAGCATTTCAAACATTCCCTCGGCAGCTGCACAACCTGTACTTTCACACCTCGTGCTTTCTCCTGTGCTCTCATTCTAATTTGAGCTGGCATCAGTTTTCAAACCTTTATTTATCCAGGGAGGGTTCTGCTGAGCACGCTTGCTGTTTTTTCGGCAACGCCCTCCTTCACATTCACACCTGGGAGCTGTAGTCATCAGTTTTTATGGATAAAAAAAGGTATTGCACTGTCCTTCTGATACAATTCGACGGTATCTTACCTTTGGGTGGTTTGAAACTTTAATGTGTAATCATAGACAAATCCCGTGAGGCTAACTAGCTCGCTAAAATCATAAAGTATTATTGCATGGTTTTCATAATGGTGACAAACAACAGACAGGCAGTTAGAGAAAGAACCCGACGAGACAAAGAAGGGAGGAAGAAAAACAGAGAGGTTTGTCATCTTTTCAAAAAGTCACAATATCATTTAATATAAAACACCTTTAAATTCAACATAATGAGGAATTCGTCATCAGGAGTTCCACCAATCCACTACCACTTGAACACTGCAGTCCACCTCCACGGCAGCTGACTTCAATGGTACATCCGAGTGCACACAGAAAAGGGTTGAAACATGCATTTACTACATTGTACAAAGTCAAAAGCGAAAAACAGGAGGTCTTTTTTTTTGCCATTATTGGCAGAGAGTCTCTGCCGCCTCGTGAGGGATCCAGAGGCAAAAGGGGGGGACAGTCTTGATAGTTGGGCATGTACAGAGGTGTCCATTTGTTTCCTGGCACTTATGGATAAAGTGCCCTCCTCTCTTTTAGACCGTCAGCTGAAGGGAAAGCGGAAACGTGGTGTAAGGCAGGAAAATGACTCAACATACTTTAGATATTTGAGATAACAGTTGCTTAATTTTGACAAACAGCAATGTCAGTGCGGCTCCTGTGCTGTGAAGTCCGCACACAGTGTTTTGTAGGTCTTGGCAGTAACAGATAGCTGTCTCTCTCTACACACGCTCCCCCACCATGTTGCTGGTAACGATCAATGAGTGAGGAAGCACAATGTCCATTCTTTTTTTTTTTTTTTTTTCCAAAGCAAGCATCATTCTCCCGTATCTATGACAATCCCATAATGGTGCTGCGTTCTGAACGTCAGGAATACAGATTCCTTTTGTCCATTCACACTGACGACACTTTGATAAACACATCTCATTCCCAGCTTCGCCCCTCCCTCTGTCTCTCCCTCCCTCTCTTCTACGCACACACACTCACGTACACACACGTTCACACTACAGATGCCACGGAGGTGACGGAGGTCACCTTATTGTCGTCTGCCCAGGGCTGCAGGTTCTGCAGGGCGTAGAGGGAGGAGTTGTGCAGGCAGAGCGGGTCCGGCTGCAGGGGCTGGCTCAACGTCTTCTGGAAAGCTTCCTGCTGAAGCTGCAGCATCAGCCGGTTGGCCTGCTGCCTCTCGGCCTCTCTCTCCTCCGCAGTCTGTCTCCTGGGTGGACGGGGGAGACAAAAGGGGAACAGAGGAAGATATAAGACCTATATAATGTTTATCTTTATGGGGTGTGTATGAGATTTATTAATGCTGCATACCACAGCATTGTTTGCTATGTTAGTCTCGTCGCCTCATAAAGAAGCAATATAACTTTCTTTCTCAGACAAACAGGGTAAAGTTTAGATTTAAGCAAGGGTTCCCAAACAGGGGGTCAGAACTGCACAGGGAATACAGGAGGGATTGTGATAATAAATGTTTTATATTTTTCTTTACAATTTTCCTTTTTTCTTTCAGGTTACTGGATCATTTTACCTCCTCAAGCCTCAAAACATTTTCATACAACAAGGAAAAAGAACTTTTAGTTGAGATGGTCACAACTAGTAAGGCGCCCGTAGAAATTTTTCATAGGGGTGGCTAGTTGAAAACTAACTAACCAACAAGCAATACTAATTATCTGATGTGCAAAGACTATTACTGTTACAGTTAACATTTTGAGCTCCACAACAATCCCGTTTTAATACATTACGTATCTATACACGTAAGGGATTCATTGCTCTTCAAATAGGCTGATTGCCGCCAAAATTTAGACGAACCTTGAAGGGTTATTTCGCCAGTTTCCGACATGCTAGCATGACATGTTTGGTGCCAATGGATGCCTTTAGACCCTGATCACACAGAAAGTGTTTTAGCAGCAGGAGGCACCATTTTGTAATTATTTTTAATGAGAATGAAGCTTTTTGCACACAGTTTTTGCGTTGCGAAGTGCCTTGCGTTTTTGCGCTCTAGGGACCTAGTGTTTTTGCCGGAGAGCTCTGAACTCCTCGATTTGAAAAAACTTCAACTCAGAGTGGAAAAGCCAATCAGATGATTTGAGAGGTGGGCCTTCTGTGGTGGCAACAACAATAAATTCACAGTTGGTAAACAATGGTGGTAGAGGTTGCTGGATACCCAGAGCTATACGGCCTGACTATAGACGGCAGGTTGTCAAACTGCCCCCAGGTCATCCTAAAATATGCCTGGACACGGCCATCAGGGAGGAGAAGCTCCTGGACCAACTGGTGGTTCTCCCCATGATCCACCCTCTTATTTAGTCTCATGCACCCACAAAATGCAAAATTCTTTCTGTGTAATCGAGGCCCGAGGTTGTCATTGATTGCCATTAAAATAATAACACTACAATAAAAGTTGCGGCTTGCTGAAAATGAAAAGTATACAGAAATAGAAAGAACACCAGCCTGAAACGGGATTTTCAATGATACTCATGGGACATTCGATGGAAGTCAATGCAATATAAAAACCAAAACAAAGAAAGTAAGAAAAGGTGTGAAAAGAAGAACAGCACGGTTGCACGTGTCTCTGAAAATTTGCAAATGAAACCTGTTCATTTACAAATCGGCTGCTTTTACTGCTTGTTCATTCAACACCTGCGCCAGTTACTTCGGCTTCAGGCTAGATGACAGCTGATCAGGATGAGTGACAGGTGTTGGCGAGGGGACGTGACAAACGGAGGGAGGAGGAGGAGGAGGAGGAGGTACAGTACACTTTCTGCCTCAAGGTGAAAACTGTTTTTTTTTTTTCCTTTTCAGAACAGCATATGTTAACAGTTAAATACATCCTGTGCATCATGTGTAGGCGTTGATATTAACATTTGCTGTGTTTGAGAAGCAACACAGATGGGTGTTTTCCTGAAACACACAGGCACAGTATGTTTAAAAAGATAGATGCTTTTCAACGGATAAGTTGGAGTGTTGATGTTGGAAAGTAACCAGAGAGAAACACTAGAACTTTTAGTTGATCAGCATACTTTTAGTCTGAAGGATTAAAGATGTAAAATAGGAACTGAGGAAATAAATGCAGAAAATTAGCTTATTTAAAAACTGTGAATCTAAATTGAGCTTGAGAGTAGATGAAATGTTGCTTTTCCTCATCAGTATAAGTTTCTTTTATATTCAAATCAATCTTCCTGACAGACGTTTGTATGGTAACAGACATTGTCTCCTCTGTGTGTGCTCATTTTAGCAAAAAAAAAACAAAACAAGACAGATTAAAGCAAAATGAAGAATTTACATGGCTCTTTCAAAATGATGGTGGTGTTACTACTGACACAAAACACGATAAACAAATGATGTCAAAATCAACTCCAAAATACAAACGACAGGTAGAAATCACAGGCGGAAACACACCTCTAAAACACTCTTTCATGCACACCGACCTCCATCCATTAGCCACACATTATTGTTAACAGCATTATCATAATCTGATTCCCCGGCTGTTGATTTGATCATCCTCTTGTTACTAGCGTAGTCGTCACGCAAAGACATCCCTCATGCTCATCCTATCAGGTGCACACTACAGGGAAATGGCATAAATCTCAGCAAAACTAGGAAATCAGAAAAACGAGTTAAGCCAATTCCCTCGTTCCTTGTGTCATGCCGTTTAGTCTTGGATTTAGTTTGGTTGCTTTTATTTCAGGCAAATTCCTTTTTATTGTCTCTTGGAGTGGGAAATATGTCTTGGTCTCTCACTGCTACAGGATGTAATTGTTTTGACAGGGATTGTCGAACCTAATTTCAATAGTATATGTTTGTTTAAGACAATAAAATAACTCACAAATGTTAAGCAGCCAAAGAAAACCCCCAAAATGTTAAGTGATTTCTATGTGTATTAAGTTTAAACTCGTTGCAGGGGCGGAGCCAAGTGTTGTTAACATTCGGGGCACTACTTTTTTCAGGCCATGTGAGATAACAGAATGCCTAAAAATCTGTACATCATTTGGGAGAAAAATATGATAAAAATATATCCTCATATAAGGCCAATATCCGAATTGTTCTCCAACTGTAAAACCATAACACAACAAATAATGAGGATAACTAAATTTTCACTCCTGCCACATATAGCAGGCAAAAATTGTGACGTGTTACTGGTTTAAGTTACACAACAGAGGTAGTGTGAGGGTTACGATACACCCTGGGCACAGATATGCAAAAGATGGCACAACTTCTCCAAAACAAATGCACAACACACCAATTTTGTGGTAGTTTTGCATCACTTTGCGGTTATGTGTTATTTTGGGGTCGATTTGCCCATTTTTGTGGTTATTTTGTGTGTTTTTGCAAATCCTCTGCATCTCTTTGTGGTCTTTTTGTGTCTCTTTATGGTAATTTTGAGTCTGTAATCGGTACATTTTAATTTGAGCAACACTTTGCAGGTGAGGACCTGTTTAGTAATTCATCCATGATAAGAAGTCTAGGAATTTGGCATACAAAGCATTACAAATATGATGTAATATAACTTTACTGCCTCAGAGACACTGAGGGGAAATTACACAAAGTTTAAGGTATTTTAAAAAGCCAAAAGATTTGAGGCTTTTGAGAAAACATTCGAAGCCTCAGAAGCCACCTCCCCACTCTGCCACTGACTCATACTAAAAAGCTTTAGAATCATTTAAACATTAAAACCCTAAAAGGTAATTTAATTGTTCATAATGTGCTTATGAAATATGCGTCCTGTCCCTTTAACTAGGGGCAGGGCTTCATAATTTGATTTCCTACTCATTTACTTCCAAATGGCTATAAACAACAGTTAGAATGAAGTGAAGGAGTGTGTGTGTGTGTGTGTGTGTGTTCTTTCTGTCTATGGACTTGGCAGTCAATTCCTCCTGTGAGTGTTTCAGTATTGCTTTGGACAGCAGGTTTCTAAAAGGCCTTTCAGGAGGCTCAGGAGTAATTGTGCTTGGTCAAGTGAACTGGCCTCGACTGGCAGCTAAGCTAAGCAAAATAGGTGTTGTGTTGTACGACGCCTCGAATGCTTCAGCTGCGGGCCATTTTTACTCGTGTTTAAAGTAAAACACCGGTAAGCATTTTGGACCCCGAGAGCAAAACACAGACACGTTCAGTGCTGTCGATTTATGGCACGAGAAAAACTGGAAAGAAGGAGTGGCTCTTCTGAGTGAACATCCTGCCCTCATAAAGACAAACAGCTTCTGAGAAATGCACCACGGCCTTTTTTGTTTTGCTTAAGTAGATCATGAGGGTGAAGATATGAGCAAAACATGGCACGTACAGGAGAGAGCTATGGTGCTCTAGCTTCCCTACTCTCTACTCTCACACCAGTAAAGGTGATTGAACTGCACCGGATAACACTGGAAGTGAAGGAACACCCTGACGCACGCTTACCGCCATTTTGTCCGTCTGTTCTGAAACCAGGTCTTGACTTGTGCGTCTGTCATCTTCAGGGCCTTGGCCAAGGTGGCGCGCTCAGCCGACGCCAGGTACTTCTGCCGGTGAAAACGTTTCTCCAGCTCGCAGATCTGCACCCGGCTGAAGGAGGTGCGAGGCTTTTTCCTCTTGGGCGGCGTCCGGTTCTGGTAAGGGTGGCCGATACGACGGGTCACAGAGAAGGGTGAGAGGGCGGCTGAAAGAGGCAAAAAAAAGGAGATGATTTTCAAGCAGTTGGTGGATTGTAGCTTTGAACATTGTGCAGTCATTAAAAAAAAATCCATGTTAGCATGACCAACGAGGTTAGTGTAAGTTTGGACTTCAAGGGCTCAAGCAGTTATTAGCATTTCTAAAGTAGAACAAGCCGTGCTTCTTAAATATAAACTTATTTCCCTTGAGCTTTAGTTGGTCTATGTTCATGTTATAAACACAATTTTGTTTTCCAGTCCTTGGTTAGATACAATTATTGTCCATTTTGTCTTAACTCTGGAAAAGCCAGTGTTGTTTGGGGAGTCTAAGAGAAGGCCCAGAAGCTGCCAATTGAAGAAGATAAATGTAATTACAACTAATATTCCCCTGCCAGATTTTGAAAACCAAACGGCACACGGGTTTGTACAGAAAGGAAATCCAAAGGAAAGTCATTTAGAAAGCAGGGATATACAGTTTCAAAAACAATTCAAGAAAAGATATTGCTCAGAACCGGCAATAAATTGCTCTCCTAGAGTCGAATCATGGAGAAAAAAAAAATCAACTCCTACTTTAGCAATATGTTTTTTTCACACATAAAGACAGAAGACCTTTCAATATCTAGTCACACACAAGAGGGATGCACTTAAAAATCAGTTGTGAGACAAATGGGTGAGGTTGTTGTGGGGGGAGGGGGGTTGACTCACCTGGGCAAGCCCCCTTTGGGAAAGGATAGTCTGCTAGAAGGCCATTGCCGTCTCGCAGGTGAGCGAGCTCGGGGTAATAGCATTTGGCTAATGTCTCCACAGTGCTCCAGACGGGGACCCTGCCGATGTCTCCCTTGGGGAGAGGACAGAGGGACCCGGCAGGCCCCGGCCCCCCTGTGGCCTCTCCGGCTCGGCTCTCCTCTGCCTGCTCCCCTAAAGGAAAGGGAGACACAGTGAGGTCCCACATCTGGAGCACAGCAGCAGCAGCAGCCGCTGTGCAGGCGCCAACGCATAGCAGCTAATCACATGAAGGAAGCCTGAATGATGAACAGAGTCTACTTTAATGTCATTTACTGCTGCTCTCTTAACTTAAGCATTGGGAAAGGTTTTGCTCCAAAATTACATATCAGTCCATTTAGAGAAATAAGTGACAACTAGCAGGGTTGGAGAGATAAATCAAGCACATATGGTCAGCCAATCAGGAACAGGCAATGACGGGCATCCATTCACAACTTAAAACAAAGGCACTAGCAGTATAAGCACTATTCACAGTCCTTCAGTCTGACACAGTTCAAATTTTGAGAGATTACGTCTATTTTTCTGTAATTTCTCAATTTTCATTAATTCAGTTTTGGCACAAATCATCTTTCATACGACAATAAAACTCCCAACAATAACAATACATGACTGATGATGAAAAATTGCACAACTTTTTGTGTAATCCAAGTGTGTATGGTTTCATATTAACATCATGGGGGACACATGTGAAATGGAGGTTTGGGGATTGTCAGAAAAATATGGGCATCAAACACTTAATTTCCTGCATTCTGGTGGAATTTTATGCACCGAATCGTGCCATTCTCCAGCTGGCCTCCTGTTACATTTAAAGCTGATCCTCCCTGCACACAAAGCCTCAGTGGGCTCAGACTGAGCTACATTGCTAACTCCCTTTTTCTACTATTTGCCTCCACCAACACTGCCATCATCTGCTGCTGGTTCATTGGAGGTTCAATGCAGCGTTTGTCAATTACGCCCCAAAACTGTGGGACACATTTCCGATAGATATCAGGGAAGCTAGCTCGCTAAATGTTTTTTTTTTTACAGGAAAGCTAAATACGTGTCTGTTCACTTTAGCCTTTAACTAGCTCTGACTTTCCTGACACAGGTCTGAAACTCTTTCTTTTTATGCTTCATGCTGCTGCAACTCTTAAAATCTTATTTGATTTTATGATTGGTTTTACAACTCTATAATTTTATGAAAACGTTAATAGATGTTTTAAACTCTTTTAAATGGAACTGCCTTGTTTGTCTGTTTCATGTCCATTGTGTCTATTTCCACGTGGTGCACTCTGCTTATAATGCCTTTATTGTAAAGCACTTGTGCTGCATTTTTGGTATGAAAGGTGCTAGTTTTTATTATTATTTATTATTATTAATCTTTTTCTGAAAATGGCCACTGCTGATGTGTGATGTGTGAGTGTCATACTGGACTTTTAGTTTGTGATTTATTGCTGGATAGTTCGGGTTTTATTGTATTTCACTGATGTCTATTTTATGATATTAGTAGCCTATTTATTAATTTAGTGTTGGAACGACCCTGCAAACACGCTTTCGTTACTGTTTGGTGAGATTACAATTAAAGCCTAATTTGCTTTGATTATCAATATCATATTATGGTGTAAGTGTCTTCAATTTTGTCTAAATAAAAGTCCTCTGCTACCTTTATGTTTCTAATGGGGGGACAAATGCACATGTTGTAAATATTAAGGGGCCCCTGCGTCCCCCCAAAATCTGCACCCTTGTCTAATCATCTCTTTCAGAAAAAAAACGCCTATAATTAAAGATATTGATGTTGAATTTGAGGTAATGATTCAGTCTTTTGAATAAGTTATATCTACATATACTGACCGGCTGCTTCGTCATTGTGCCTCTTCAAAAATATGAATTGCACACTGCCACTGTATTTATTTTTTCCTCCATGTGTGCCTCGCTGCCTGGCGCTCACTTTCACATATCACTGTATCTGGGTATTAATAACAACTTATCTCCTGCATCATAAAATATCTATGAATCCTGTCTATTTTGTCAGCCATGGGTAAACAGAAGATCGATAAATGTAATGAGATCGTTTTTGGCCATAGATCCACTCCCCAGCCACATTCTCATTTTGAGGCAGAATGGAAATCAACAAGAGCAAAGCCTCTCTGTGTCTTCCTCTCCCTCTCCCTGTATCTGTGTGTCACTCCTCCCCAGCAAGCTGTTTCGCCTCCTGTCTTACAGGGTGTTTATTTGTTTTTGTTTTGTCAGAAAAGCTCACCAGAAGCCAAAATGAATATGAAAACATCTGCATAGGTGTCCCCTGGGGGCCACGTGCTGCCGCCGCCGCTGCTGCTGCGTCCTGGAAATTCATTTGCCGCACAGACGATGACAATTTGAATGGAAAATGGAACATGAAGCTATTATGCGCTCGGCAGTCGTTTCCAGGGAGCTGCCGACGTCCCCTGATGGTGCTGAACACGAGTGGCAAATTGAGGCGTACACGAGCAAAATGATTTGTAAAATAAAGACGAATGGCTGCGATGTGCTGTTACAGTAGGTCACATAAAGTTAACATTACCTGCGTGTAAATTAGCCCTGCAGATTTAGTGCCTGGAATGAAAGCTCGCTCCCTTTTTATTGTGTTTTGTGCCGGATTTATAGTGTCCGTGTCTTCTTCCTCTTCTTCCTCTCATTATTATTTTTAATCTCCTATGGTAATATTCCTATAATATTATCATCAGGTTTCACATTTTGTGTTGCTCCAGTGCTCAATAATAGTAAAAATGGTAATGCTATCCCTGTAATATTCCTTCCGGGACTCAGACAGGCATCTGTGGTATTTAATCATGAGTTTATGGTGACGAAACTCCCATGACGTTTCTGAGTTTTCTATAAGGTGCTCACAGTGGACTGAAGCACCTCTGTGGCCCTTAACAGTGAATTCATAGTGACCTTATTGCACTTGATGGTATGTTTTTTAAATCTCACATGAGCCCTGTGTGATGACTTTTCTATAATATTTCTAATTGGTCCTTTTTGGTGGCCCCAAAACTATGTGCAGCCTTAGCGAGCAGGCCTGTTGTTGCTCCCAGCGGTGCGTCTGGCTAAATAATACCGCATTAGATGGCTATTTCAGGCCATCTGCAGGACTAACTAATGGACCAGGCGCATACAAGCACGTTCAGAGGCAACCCAAGTGGAACTGCATGCTGCAGGAGCCTGTGGAGCTGCCAACTGCAGGGAGGCTTTGCTCCACAGCGTGCAAACTGCTGAGAAATATACGATACAGTGATGCTGTGAATACTGCATCAGTCATGGGTCGTGTTTTGACTGAGGGTACACGGCTGAGACAGCTCAGGAATCAGATATTCCCCCAGATTTATCCATTGCTATTATTATTAGGACTGTGGGCTATTTTTTTTTACAAGGCAATAGGACAAGAAATACTGTAATGTTAAAGGATGTGTGGTTTTAAAAGCACAAACTCGGATGGATTTTAAACCAATATGAAATGAAAAGACTGTCCCTGCTCATGCATGAATAAAAATAACCCCTAATATTCCAATATTCTTGTATTTATGGCTCTCAAATGTACTTATTAATTGTGCATTTATATTAAGCCCATGTTAAATTATGAGTTTTTAGTAAACCACGCTTAAAAGGTATCATGCAATATGAAAAACAAACAAACATATATATTCAATTAGCAACCTCAGAATTCTGACCCCAATGTCGAAATCACATAAATTAAAAGTCTAAATATTAAAGACAGCTAATTGTTGCTCATGCATGGAGCAAGTCTGTTATTTCTTATGGTATAAAATTGGTGTAGAGATTCAAATCCCACGAGATAAAACGGATTGTAGTGCAAAATTCAAAACCTTACATTAATGCTAAGACATCTTTTGTGTCCTCTAAAATCCAAAATTAGGATTTTAATAATTTTCACTATAATAAAATGATAAATAGCCAATAACATCCTGTAAAACAGCCAAACTGTTCATGCTGTTTGTGTGGAAAAGGTGTAAAATCTTAAAACTCACACACATTTGGAGACATTTATTACTATTAAAAAGAGAAATAATTCTTATTTCTATAAAAAGAAAAGAAAAAAGTTGCAAAAACGATGTGACTTTCTCCTCCTCTCCCTCAGATGAGAAAGAAAATGAGCCAGAAATACTAAATCTGCCGCCTGGGTAATACAATTTAGCATAAGCATATCAAAAAATAAAATGCTACCATGGAGGATATGTTTCCCATAATAAAACCACCTATACTTAATAACACTTCTCGGTGACAGCGCCTCCCTTCCCCACTGCGGATATTACCTCTGTAGCAATTTAATAAATATATCCGTGAAGGATTCTAAAGGGGATATTGAAATATAACATGAACATATATTGCTATTTATTACACTATACGGGACAAAAGGCAGGGACACTGTCTTCTGTCACGGCGAGGAGCAGGGCGGCGTGGAGAGCACGAGGACAGGAGCGGAAATAAAATCAGATGTTCCTGCTCTGCTGAAATTAACACAGAGAGAGAAGGAGATTTATTGGAGGAGAAACAGCTTTAATTGTGTTGGTGTTTTTTATTGGTGTTTCTTATAGAGCTGCACGTGCTGTAGTGGCTCTGGTTAATGTCACGATGCTCAAAGGATCCACGTGACGTCCTATTATTATCATTATTAATATTATTAAAGTGCTATTTTTCCAGTATGTTTTTTTTAAATTACTGAATTGGTGTTTTGCCATTTTATATTTACACTTGTATGAATTTCATCTGCCCACGTCATGACCCACTTGTTTCAATTTATTACAAATATTATTGATTAGATAATTATTATAACCTTTTTTTTTTTTTTTTTTTTACAGCAGCCAGACTATTACTTAATTCTTTTGCGAATTGTTTCTGATATTTCACATTTTATTTAATTTTTTAAAATGTTTTTATGTCACAAAAAATGTTGCCGAGAATTTAGCAGATTTAAAACACGCCTCAATAAATAAATAAATAAATAAATGAGCGTAAAAAATTAAATTAAAAATAATGTTGGGCTGAATCAAGTTTTTTTTTTTTTTTTTGCAAAATGACGTCGCCAAAATAATACTACTACTCCCATAATAATAATGATAATAATAATAATAATAATAATATTGCAGTGATGTTTGGGATAAATAATTAACGCATTAAAGGAAATAAATAACTGTCAGCCACAGACAGGACTTAGTGATCATCAGCATAAACCCTCCAGTAAATAAACAAGTCTTATTTTCGGATATGGATGAAATGATCCCTCTAACGCCCCACACTTTAATCCTCTGCGTCACTTTGATGCAGCTCCTCGTGATTTATAACACGAATTTAAGCCACGAGGGCTCGCGCCAGGAGTGAAAACCGAGAGAAGGCGATTGTGTTGTGCAATTTAACAGGTTTCCTTTACATCCCTGCAAAAAAAAAAAAAAAAAAATAAGAAAAGCGCCTATGGCTGCCAAAAGCTGGGAGCCCTTTGGCTAAATGTTTGGCCGTTTAAAGCTGCACAGGGCCGTTTGTGTGCTCCGGTTTCAACTTGAAAAACGAAGAGAGAGAGAGAGAGAGAGAGAGAAAAAACAAGAAACAGAGAAAGAGGGAGAGAGAGATTTAAAATGGTGCTCTGCCCATCAGGATAGATGATAGTCCATTTGATTTACGGCCTTTTATAGGAAACAGAGCAGGCTAAATGTGGACTGTGTGTGTGTGTGTGTGTGTGTGTGTGTGTGTGTAGCTGCTGCTGATCTTTGGCTGATCAATACAGTGGAAAGATATAAGCTGCGAAATAATTACAGCGACACAAAGCTGAGAGAAATTAAACGAGAGGCCCTCGGTGACCATGAGTAGAATTGATAAGCCTATTTACACTGTATCTTTTTGCAGTTGACATATCGTCCCCCAGTATTTAATAATTAATCAGGTAGAAAGAAACGGAATGGTGAATATTTAATGCGTGGAGAGGTGGTGTGGAGGGGGGAGTGTGTGTGTGTGTGTGTGTGTGTGTGTGTGTGTGTGTGTGTGTGTGAGTGTGTGTGAGAGAGGCTGTGCAGATCCATGATGTTCTTCATTTTCATCTTCATAACGATGAGGTCATGAGAAAAAGACCAGTGGCACCACCATCACCTCCCCCTCCCGAATTAATAAAGAGAATAAAAATAGATAAAGAGATAACTATATAATGTCTGACTGCCACAGAGGACACAATCCTTCACTTTACTATTTAAGGATTAAAAAATATTATTTTACACTACTCTCTTAATTAAAATGCACTTTTACAAAGACAAAATGGAGGCTTAATTTAACATCTGGCGAAATGAAACTGAAAACTGATGTTTTGTTTTACTTCCTCTGATCAATGTGTATTGTCCCTGTAAAATATAAATAAGTAAATTAAAAATGGAGGCTGCACACGCCTCTGTGACTGAAGAAAAAAAAAACACGAGCAATTAGTTAGTGATTATGTTTTGCACGCAAGATGCAAAGGCACGTGAGCAATAAGAGTGCATGATAAATGCTGCGAATAGCCTATATGACGATGTTTGACGTGAGCAAATACCTAATAACAATTAAACTGGGATTTGTGATGCAAATTTGCACCACAGACAAAAGTAACACCAGATTGGCTTGTGAAAAAAAAAATAATAATGCACCCTAGCTTCCTGATTTATGCTTATTTATTTATTTATTTAAAGAAATTAGTTATTAGTCACGTTTTTAAGGAAGTATAATGATAATTAAATCAAGAAAAACTTTAAATGTATATAAAATCTGCAAAGTAGCTGTATTGTTGCTGCGTCATGTTTTTTTATTCTTTATTTTTTTTTATTAATTGCAGCAGGAAAAATGAAAAGCAATCAGATCCAAATGAGTGAGGTGTTTCAAATTTTACTGTATGTGAATTATGCAGATTAATTTTGATAGCTACACATAATTTAGGCATTAAGTCATTTTTTTTCTCTATATTAGAATAAAAATGCTCGTTGCAGCAAACATTATAAATGCGTAATAATAATAATAATAATAATAATAATGATAATAGGCCTGACCTGTTCTGTAGGATTTAAAGCTGCCATGTGTTATTACTATTATGACTCATCTTCCTGTTTTCTCAATTGGCTCGCAGAGGAAGAAAAAAAAAATCATTCATCCTCATGAAAAGACGCGGAACGTCGTTATCCGTCATCCGCTGTAAATGGAGAGTGATGGTCCAATACTGATTCATCAGCATGTCCATGTCAATTTCTCCTCTCGTTTATCACACTGCCCCTTCCAGCATAATAAAACTGACTGTGCGCGCGTGCATATATACGATTCGTTATAGATTACAACCTAAAGATGAAATCAGCTCCAATCCGTCGAGCTGTTAGAGGCCCACTTTATCCTGCAACGTTCAGGGCCTGTTTTTAACATGAGAAAATTCACAACTCACACCTGTGCGGCCATGAGGGGAGTACAGAGTGGTGCTACACTGTGCGCTGAGGTGATGGGGTTCATTTATGAGGGTGTGAGAAGCAGGTGAAGGTGTATGGAGGTAGATTATATAATCCTCTGGCCTACGTGTGTGTGAATGGGGGACACAAGTGAGACTACGTGTGTTGCAGGTTCACGAGGAAACTCTTTACCTGTTAATCTGTCCTTGGCAAACCTCCTACTGCTCTCCATCCACGGGAAGGTGAAGTTTGACGCATTCCCCATCCCCATCCCGGGCACCGAGGCGATGCCGGGTCCGATGCCCGGCGGATGCGTCGAAGGGGGCGGATGCGGCGCAGCAGCGGCGGGCGGCGGCGGAGGCGGCATGGGTCTGTGCGCCGGCACCCGGATCACCCCTCCGGCGCCGCCCGAGTTCACGTTAACGTTCATGTTCATGTTCATACTGACGTTCATGTTCATGTTGACGTTGTAGGAGCCGGCCAGACCCGCCGCCATGGAGCAGGCCGGGTTGTAGACGCTGTTGTACCCGTTGCTGTAGACGTTGGGGGCCAGCGCGTAATCCGGGTCGCCGGTCCGGTTGGGCAGCATGCAGCCGCTGGACTGGTCCGAGCTGTTGAGGATCTGGTCGATCCCGAAGCTGATGGGCTCATGCTGCTGCTGGTGCGTCTGGTTCACCTCCTCAATCCCGGTGTGCTCCATAGTTTATTTTTCTGTCTGTGATGTGTTTGTCAGTGTGTTTTATCAGTGCTCGTTGTATTCTTGTCATATGGTAATTCACGCCTTGGGAAATGAAACGTTTGTGCTGCAGGATCGGGCTGTGTTTGGTTTTCAAGCATCGACACAGGCCTGTTCTACTCCCAGGAAAGCAATAACGTGTCCAGTGCTATCCAAAATCTTGCCATTATTTTTGTCCAGCATTGGGATCGGGTGTTCCCTAAATTAAATGCCTATCCATCGGGCTAAGAAAAAGCGTATCCATCTTTTACAGCGTGTTCTTTCCCAGTGAACTACACACACACACACGGCAGCCTAACAGCAGGAAAAAACAAGCGAAGATGCCAAATGGTTATCCTGAGTACTTACAGACAAAAATCCGTGATTTTTTTTGAGAGGAGGCAGTTCTCTGGAGAGGCTTGATGCGCTTTGTTCGCCTACTCTGGCAAAGACGATCCATACGCAAAGGGCATGGTAAGATACCCAAGCTCGTCGCATCAAAATAAAGCCACAGACACAAAACAAAACAAACCCCAGAAAAGAGGCGACGAAACGAAGCGCTGACCTCGCAGGCGTGGATATTAATTGGAGGTGAGAGCGAAAGACGGCTCTGTTGTGCTGAATGGGTGAAGTGCGTTTCAGCAGGTGAGACAACCCTCTGCGTAAAAGCTGCCATTCGGTCATCCAGCCAAACCTCGCCTCCCTCCCTCTCTCACTCCCTCCCTCCCACCACTCCTCCCTCCCTCCTCGGCAGGGCAGTTGTTTTGCTCGGATGTCTTAAAGAAGCCGCAGCTTTCTTTATTATCTGCAGCTTTGCTGCTATTAAACGGGAGGGTTTGTGCCTTTTAGCGGTGCTGGAGCTCCGGGTCAAGCGTTTCCAAACTGTTTCGCGTCTACACGTTCAAAACACTGAATCAAACTTAAAAAGTTCGGTCTAATGTTCAATATATTATTTTAATAGTAATAAAAAAAAATCTCCCTTTGTATCAGAAAGTATAGCTGCACTGAATGAAAGGAAAAAATATATATTTTTAAATGTATTTATACATTTATTATTGTGTTTTATTGGGGCCTTTTTGAGTGTGTCAGTAAATGTTTAGTTAGTTCTGATATTTTGGTGTCCACTTTTATTCTAAAACTCTTGTACATAGGTGTAGATGTCAAGTGATGATGATGGAGGACGCAGGGGACATGTCCCCCCGCAATATTTAAAAACATAATAAAATAAGACTTTAATTTTGACAGATTTAAAGACATTTACACCATAAATTGACTCAGAAAAGGCTAAAAATGGTGCATAAAAAAAATCACCAGAATGCAGGTAAGAATTTTCTTGTCAAGGACGCCCGAACTTCCTGTTTCATGTGTGTATAAAAATGTTGAAATGACTCCCATGCTCTTGCATATTCATTTTCTATTGTTCTGGGGAGCAGCTTATGACCTGTCTGCCAAACAGTTCCAAAAACAAGAGCTGTTGCACCTAAAGTGACATAAACATAAGTAAGTTACTTTCATATCTAATTTTACTTTGTATATACTTTCAACATCGTATTAATGTTGAGCTTTTATTTTGACAAAATTAGACATTTTAATTATAAATTGGTGCATGAAAATCATCAGAGTGCAGGAAAGTAGGTCAGAAATGTCTGGCAGGGGATCCCCATTACATGTGTGTCCCTTCCAACATTCAAACAAAACCTACGCCCCTGCTCCTGAGTACAATACATTTTAAACATAACCCCAAAGCAATGTAAGCACTTGGTCTTTACATCCAGGCCCCTGGAGAATCTCCCATGATACGATTTTGTTTGGGAACTCTGCCACCTGAGCAGAACCCTGCTGTTGGACATGATTTGGTACAGAACCCGACAGGAGGTGAGCACTTATGTTTCCAAGGCACCAAATAATACACGGGTGTCCTTTTGTGTGCGCGCTCACTGTCTGCGCAATTAAACCAGCCACGCACTCACCCATGGACCCGTGTAACTCATCCAAGAGTTTCCCGGCACACCAGTTTAGGGAACCACAAATATTCGGATCAATGAACACTGAGCGAATATAAAAACCGAAATGGCAAGTTGCACATCATGCTGGAGGATGGGCCTGAGTGGCATCCCCTTATTTTTAATGGCAGGGTTGCATCAGTGCAACGGGTCCTGCAAGATACAACAAATACTGGACCAGATTTATGCGCGTGTGAGAGAGGAGAGCCGCTGAAGCAATAATCTGTTGCGCGCAATAAAGCCATAAATCCGGTGCTATTGACGGGAAGTGTGCGGAGTGTACAGGCCTGATTTAAAGGCACTGATAGGCTCATTCCAACGGACATTATCACAAAGTAATGAAATGTAAACCCACCGTTAGTCTGTATAGGAGACAATGTACAGACCCAGGAGTGAAATAAAGGTTTTACATGTCCAAATGAGGAGAAAAAGGACAGATAGATAGATAGATAGATAGATAGATAGATAGATAGATAGATAGATAGATAGATAGATAGATAGATAGATAGATAGATAATTAAAGGAATAAATAGCAGCTGGAGTCACATCATGAAAGCCAAATGTGTTGCTGATTTGCACAAATTATTTAACCTTTCTCCGCCCGAAGCGACGACGCGGATCGCCGGGGTCTCAATTCAATAAAGATGAAAAATGGCTCACAATAAAAGCGCGACACGGGGAAAAACGAATTTAATATATCACCGTTTTATTACGCACTTATTTCACTTTCCGTGCGAATAAAGATATCTCTCAACTGCACAAGGTGGCTAGAGGGAAGCATAAAAATCAATTGTGTGAATTCAAGGCCATATCAATAACGGCGCGGGGACGAGAGCGGCGCGAGTGGAGCTGCTATTAGGCCTGTTTATATTTGCGCGTTACACTGAAATGAATAGGGACAAGAGGATGCACTGAGCCCGCAGATCAGCTTACTGACAAGGTAATTGGCCGTTTATGCAAAACCGGGGAGATCTATGGGACGGAAGGCTGGGAAATAATGTTGGAGGTAACGCATCTCTCTCTGTGGTGGTGATGTCAGCAGCGGGGATGTGGGGTCTGATTGTGCGCCACCTTTGGAGCCACAAACCAGGTTGTTTACGTAGAACAACACGGGGGTTCCCAAACTTTATCATATCTGTTGGAGCAGTATGTTTTCTGATCAGTCAGTGAGGGCGAGTTCAAGGGCGTAACTTTGGTTTGAGAAGTGTGGAGGGCACAATAACACAGGGGGGCTTTACCCAGGATATAAATTTGATTTCAATCCCATTTCCGGAATTTCTACATACATTTGCAGACTATGCTAACCAAAACAAAATTAGGGGAATAATTAAGTTGGCCATCATGGTAATTTCTGCCAAAATAGTACTAAATACGCTAAATAGGCTGCTCCCCTGGCTTTTATTTATTTATTTATTTACTTTTGGAGTATATCAGAACAACTGGAAATTACACCTCAGGTTAGTGCAGGGTTCAATGGAGAGTCGAGTGTTGCTATGATACAGCACGCCTCTACGTTGTATCCTGTTTATTTGAATTAATATTACATTTTTCTTATTACTGTATGTTTGGGTGTTTAAACGTCATGCAGTGCCTCAATTTTACACATTTATTTTGTTGTACAAAGAAAAACAGGATGCCATGTGCATCAACCTAAAGTCAAAGTTTCTAGGCTGAAGTGTTTTTATTGTCTTCTCCTTACAGGCATGTTAAAAAAGAAGAAGAAGAAGAAAATACAAATCTAATAGACATGCAAACTACGTGTTAAGACATACAACACATCTGTACTTAATGTTACATTAGCAGGAGCTATATAGGCTATACAAGCATGGGTGTAGCTTTCGGGGGGTGCAGGTGGCTCACCTCCCTTAATATTTAGAACATGTGCATGTCTAACCCCCAATAAAAATAAAAGTAGCAGAGGACTTTGATTTTGTCAGAAATAAAGACATTTGCACGACTAATTTATGTAGAAAAATGCACAAGTCGGTGCATAAAATTCACCAGCATGCAAAAAAAATAGTGTTTGATGCTCAAAATTTTCTGTCAAATGACCCTGAAACCTCTCGTTTCTTCTTGAGAAATGAAACCGACACCCGTGTATATGAGTACAAGCCAGTTTCCTTGTATATACATTTATTTATAGGCGTATATTCTGCATATAGTACATCAGGTTGATTTAAACACCATCACACTGTGTAGTGTTGCACTTTTTAGGGTTAAGCTGACATGTCTTATTATCTTTATGTTGGGGATTCCCAAAGTTTTCCATGTCAAGGACCCACAAGTGTTCCAGTGTAGGCCGTTTGATGACTGCCTTTATTACTGAAAGTCATTGTGAGATGTTTCTTGTCATTTTCAGCAAGATAGCACACTCATGACTGTTCCCCATACATTCTTTAACTGTGCCAATATTTAGCCAGTGAAAACAGTGTAAATATCTCCAGTAAGTAGATGTTCCGATAACAAGTGACAGGTTTTTCTGCAGGGTTTATGACACTAGTTTATAACTGTAACAGCAGGAGTGCATGTTTTTTTTTTAATTCATTTTTTATTTCATTTATTAGGCTACATTTGACCACAGACTATTTAAAGAAAAATCCAAAACACTCCAAAAATATTATTATTATTACACAGACTTATACTCAGGGTGAAAAACATTTACTGGACGTCAGTTGATTATGTTTTTTGGTAGACAGTGTAAATAGTCCTCAGAATCCACATGTCCCGAAGCAGGAAGTCGCAGGCCTACTGAAATCCCACACCTAAAACCTTTCCAAAATGTGTCCTGCTCACATGAACAGCAGCTCCATGCATGTGCACGACTCAGGCTCTTTGCCAACATGTTGAACACAGTGGTAAAACTGCAAACCTCTAATCATCAGGAGCAATATTAGAGTCCTCTTTATTGAGCCTGACAACCAGAGCTTACTCAACAAGACACCAAGTGTCTTGTTTCATTATTCTCAACAATTGAGGCCGTTCATTGTGATTAGTTCCCACGAGCTGCTGCTATAATGAAGCGGACGGAAATTAAAAATGATTTTTAAAAGTTATCTGATTTCTAATGTGCAGTTGGGAGTCTTCAGACTGATGTGGCACCTTTGACTCCGTGAAACGTCTCATCATATGATCTGTTTTCAGCTTACGATTGTATTTCTGCACACGTCTGAGCAGAAGAAAATAAGTATTAGAATAATTATGTTTTTAATCAAAGCTACAAAGGAACCATTGTTATGAAATTAAAGTCTTTTTTGTAAATCTCTTGTTTGGATCATCACATAGAGCTCACATATAGCGATAACACCTTTAAACCAAACTGTCCACACCTCTCCCCTGTTTTGTGTCTGACACATTCTGCAAAGGGAGACACTATTTCTGTACATAATGAGGTGGGAGTGTATGAACTGCTCATGCTCCCCGTTTCCTCTAAATGCTTCTTTAAGTATCTTCATTATAGGCTAAGAAGAGAGCAAATCTCTTCTTATACATCTCTCTATCTGCTGCCTCAGTGACCCAGCTCTCCCATCAGGATCATTAAAATTTTATCTAATAAGCTATACCTGCAAAACATGAGGGAATTAAAATTATTATTATTATTTAAATAAAGATCCCTGACTTATTATGGGCTGCCACTATAAAACTAGCTATAAAATAGGCCAATAGGAGGTCTACCTATAGCTTTGAAATGCAAACGTGACATGATGCTGTGCAGGATTGTAATCAGCAATTTTACTAATGCAATAAAACCCCATTGCCAATTAAGGTATACCCCCCTCTCACACACTCGGTCTCTCTTACACACACACACGTACACACTCCCTCTCTTTCTCAATATGAGAGCTCCTCGCTGACTTTGCCCAAAGGCGTTGTCTATGGTTGCCGGCTGTGCGTGATGAATCGTTATCTCCAGGCCATGCTGCTCGTCTGGGTAATAAAGTACCAGCAAAGCGGAGACAAAAGGAATTTGTCACAGTTGCCTCCCCGATATATTAGCGACCTACCGGTCGGTTTAGCTTTCATTTGGGGGACCAGGGGCCTACATACCAAATTAAAACGAACAGAAGAAACAGAGGAAGCAAAAAAAGGGAAAGTGTCTCCAGAAATGTTGCAGAGTGGAAGCAGCATGGAGAGGAAATGGAAATATTTAACAAGTATCCACAGTGAGCACAGCACTAGAGTGAATACACTGTGCTTTACAGTATCATAATTATGATGATTAAGCCTGTTTCTGTTGTTGCTGATGTTCTTGATTTTGTTAGACGCTGTTTTGTGTCATTAGTTTGTGCAAAGCCTGTTATTGGTCATTGGGGTTTTTCCACAGTTCATCATGGGAGACGCTTCCTCGGACTTGGTGTTCTCTAATTGTTTCTGCAAAGAGAGATGATGAAGGGAAACACACTTAATGCAAGTGTTTCTTATTGCTGTGCGCAATGTGACGATGCAACAATGCAGATCTCGGTGCAAAAAAATTGACCTAGTTTCAGTTTGATGAATGCGTATATTTTCAAAATGTTCATCTCCAGTGCCGCAGCTATTTGGCTGCAAGACATTTGGCCTGCATTTGCTCACACCAGGAGAGCGCACTGACATTTAATCCGACAAAACATGAATGTGTGTATCAACAAAAAACGAACATGCATGGTTTAACTCCTTTACATGCTGTCAGCTGGTTGTTTGTGGAGTCTTGTCCAATTTTTGCGTAAAAAAAAAAAATTGGCAAAAGGCTAATCCAGACAGGAGGGGCGTCCGATAATGGATGTCTAGCCGCTAAGTTGTCCGATAACGGACGCATTTAAATTGACAGCTGAAATGATCCCAGACCTGGGGAGGGGAGAAAAACTGCCTCTGCAATCAAGGATGTCGGAGATTAGTGTGACGAAGGCTGTCATCCTCCTCCCTCCCAGGCCCTGTTTGGCTCTCTGCTGCTGTTAGCTTGAATTTCAGAATTTACACCCGGAAAAAACAGGGTTCAGTGGTCAGAGGAGGCTTGGTCGTCCTCTGACAACTCCTGAAAACGTTAAATAGCCTAAGAAATAATGTGGTTCTCGAATACGTTTTATTTCCCGTTTATTTATCCCTCAACATTCTGCTGTAGCCTGTCAGGGCCGTAGGCTGGATTTTAGATATGCTGGGGCCAAAAACCCACATTGGCCCCCACACTGCACACTCTCAAATTTTTTTTTTCATATTTTATTTGTTCACTGAACTGTTGAATTAATGGTTCAGTGATGTATAGTGTGAGGTTTATCACCCGACTAATATTAAAGACTTAACGCTCTTTCAATGGCTTTCGTACGTTAGAATTACTCTAATTCCGACCATGTCCCGCTGTGTTTCCCTGTGATGCCACTGGGCACCTTTAAACTATAATGGCGACCGTCCGCGTGTCACACCGACCTCAAAGGATGGCTTTTATCGTTGGCAAGTCACTGCCCAAGCGCCAGATTTCAACGACTTCGGAGTGAGACCAGATTGGTTTAAGAGAGACTTCTGGGTGCCCATAGAAACCATTTTCATTCAGATATCTTGAAATGAGAGTTCAAGGGTCCCCTTCGAAAATCGCCATGCCAGTTTTGACGTCATTATAATTTAGCCTAACTTCGGAAGGTTATTTACTATCAGACAAGCTAGCAAGACATGGATGGTACCATTAGGTTGCTGGTGACCGTCAACGGCTGTCCGCGTATAACGCTGACATGAAAGGACGTTTTTTGTTGTCGGTGTCTGATGCCAGAAGTCACTGCCCAAGCGCTGGATTTCAACGACTTTTGGTTGGTTTTGCGTGCAAGTTTTCTCCACAGGCTTAAACCACCTATTTCGTTGAACTACAGCGGCATAAATTACCACTGAGGTCATATGGAACAGGCTTCAATAACAAGTTCTGATCACCTCTGTGTTGTACCATCGCAGCAGTCCAAAGAGTCTCTTTGTGATTGTGAAAACTTGATAAGTGGTTTCATTAAATGTTCAATCGGTCAGGCTACATCCTCGCTACAATATGTTTTCATTTTAAAACATTAAATCATTGTTACGTTTACACCTAGTGTCCGCACTACTCTGGCGTTTTGAACCCCTAAAATGGAGACCTTTGAAAACACTGCTGACCCTGTTTCAGTTTGTAAATTCTAGGGTAGCATTTTAATCTGGGCAGGAGGAAATTAATGATGACGCAGAGACCCACTTTTGCTTCCTAGTTGGATCTTATCACTCATAACATCTCAAGCCAAACATTACAGCTGGGTACCTTTCGTCATTTCTTCCTTTCCCATTGCCATGGCTTCCTCCAGTGTACTGAATGGTCATGTGTGTCTTCAGGTCTGTTAGTACGGACAGAGATTAGTCCTGAAATGGTGCAAAAATATTTGTGCATATGAAGATCGCTTTCATTTGAAAATGAAACCATATTTGTGTGGATGTGGCCTAAGGTTCTCCATTGCACCAGTACCGTAGGATTCTACAGACTGCATTGCCAATTCTTTGCAAGACTTATGATGCAAGAATCATTTGCAAACCTTTTTACCGAGAGTGTGGACTCCAAGGTTGACTCAAAATCACTGTAAACAAATGCAAGTAATTCTCTCATTGCTGCGTTTCAAACCCTGATGAGGGCTGAGTAACCAAACATTTAAGAAAATAAACATATGAGAGAAAACATCCGTTTCTTGAGCACGTCTTCTGTCCCAACAAGTTTGCACTCTGCTGTTCTTATTCACTCAACTGGAAATCTCCTCCAACAGTCAAAATCTGAATGGCGTCCTTTCATGGTGCAAGAACCATTTGGTGATCGTGAAAGCTTGAGAACTTCTTTCAATTCGCAAATGTATTCACGGGAGCAGGTAAAGAAGAAGTGCATGTACAAATCATAAGAAATAGCGCAGATGTGAAACCCTGATAAGATATCGAAAGCTTGAGAGTAGAGGCCAAGACATGAAGCAAATTGTATTTTAAAATGTACAAACACATTTTAGATTTAAGAAAATAAAGTGCATATGATATACAGTAACATTAATGACCAACAGAACTCCTAAAACCCAGCGACTACGCTAACCTAATGCTAAATGCTAATGCTACTAAATTGTGCCAAGACATTTATTCCATCAGCTTAAACACTGGTTCAATAGGTCACTGCTAACAGTTAAAAAATCAAACGTGCATTTTGGAGTTATTTGTACAAAAAACAGGCTAATTATTAATTAAACATGATATTAATGTGAAACACTGAGACAATCAGATGAGGTAATGTCATGGAAAGTTGGGGTTTTCTTTAATTCTTTATTATTTTTATTTGATTCTATTTTATTTTATTTTATTTTATCTATTTTTATTACTTTTATATTTTGCAGTGGATGATATCAAATTTTGTTTTTTTTACAACCAGGGTCCTATTAGTTTAATAATGTTAGTTTGTTAGTAACATATTATCCAAACTATTTATTGCAAACATTTATACTGCAGAATACTCAACTGTGACTTAGTTTACTTACTGTAGTTGTCATAACACAGTTTTTTTTAAAAGGTACATTCACGATTTTCACCTCCAGAAAAGATAGTTTAGGTCACTGTTTCCCAACTGCTCCAGATCTCTCCGTAGTCACTAGTTCAAGGTCCACACAGTTTAATACATTAAGCGTTAAGCGTTTCATCATTTCGACAAGCTAGTTTGCTGTCTCTGTCAAGTAGGTGTCCAATAGTTTAAAAAAATATCTGCCAATAATTCACTGTACCTAAAATAAAGTGACATGTTTGCGAGTCACTTTCGGTCCATCCGGAATGGACATGCGACCCACTTTTGGACCATGACCCACCAGTTGGGAACCACTGGTTTAGGTGATGTCGCAGAGTTAGTAGTTTATTTACAAGTGTTTTAATCATCTGCACGATTTTGGTGTTTATCCTGATGGACTCTGACGTCATCACGCACCAAATACTCAATCACTAAGCGGTTAAACACAAGATAAAGACCCCTTGTTTGGCAGCCTGTGAGACCTGTTTTCCTGAGAGTGTGCAACACTCATGGTTCTGTGATGGACGAAGAGCCACCTCTCCGTTGCCTCCAGCATCTGTTTTTCTTCAGAGTGTAAGGTTCTGTTATAAACTGCAACCCCACAAAGAAACCATCCTGCATGTGGGAACCCTTTTTATTCAGAGTGTGGAATTACATTATTCTGCATTTGGAGGGTTCAGTCCTTGACTCTTCGCCTCCCTCAGGGGAAAACCTGGCGCCTCCTGCCCGGATCAGACGACTCGAAACTGGACGGAGTGGAAAGGAGGAGAGGGGTGGAGAGGAGGAGGAGGAGGGGGAAGAAGAGGGGGAGGAGGGGGGAGTGAAAACAGTGAAAAAAGAGAGGAGAAATCGCTGAAATGCAGGCTTGGGACTGGGAGGATGGAGGGATGTCATGTGCACTGTGCACTGAGCGTTACAGGCCTCACAGGCTGCAAGAAAACAGGTAATTTATTTTTAACGAATTTATTATTATTGTTATTATTATTATTATTATATTATCATTGTTAATAATAATAATATTTTTTATGTACGATTATTATTATTATTTTTATTATATACTTAAATTTTGTTGGTAAAAAAAATAAAAAAATATTGTGTTTTCTTTCTAACTTTTCCTCCTGTGACTTCAGTCTGTTTGAAGAAAAAAAATCGACACAAACAGGTAAAATAAAACCCGTAATTTCATTACACGACGTCAGATTCCTCGACTTTATCTTTTCCACTTTTCCTTTCAAATGCAAACCGATTCATTTTGCTCTTCCCAGCTGTTCGCCTCAGATAAACCTATCGATTAGACATCAGTTAGATTCCTAGCCAGGGCTTTATTGAGTAAGTTGGTGAACCTTAAAGTGAATTACAGGAACTGCTCTGCCCCTCCGGTGAACTATTTAGTTGAATCTAATTTACTTTGATAAAGACCATCTATTTTATTTACTCTGATCGCCATTTTCATCGGGGCTTTATTGTGAGACTGTGAAGGCAGTTTGAGGAGGATTTTTGGAGGGGAGAGGAGATTGGGAGCACGGATTTAGCTTCTTTTAGAAGAATTAAAGTGACGACAGTGAATTTAATCTGTCATGTTTTTGCATAGAAAATATACAGAGTTATTTTTATTATTTAGCATTATTATTTTATATATTTTTTTATTTTTACAATTGTTATTTTTATTCCTAAAATGTGCACATAGGCCTCTGATTTCTATCATTTTGCAGCAGATGCTAAGTCAGTGATTTCTGCATTAAAGCCAGTCATATTTCCCCCAGTCAATACACTTTATTCAGTTAATAATTTTACAAGCTACCCTTCACAGATTATAATATGCATTTATTTTCTTTTGTCTGCAGGAGTCAACTATTTCGTCCACAGCTGCACAGCTGCTGCAAGATGCACCACTGCAAAGGGAAATGTTCATAATTTTGGGCTAAATTTTTTGAACATCAGAGCACTTCCTGCTTTGTTGCTAAATATGAATACACTTAGTAGGTAGGCAGATGATGAATTATGTCTCCCACAATAATTTAAAATTGAAATTGTGTTTGATAATACATATTTTGATAGAAGACATAATTTAAAACTTTGATTTAGCCAAATTCAGCCACCAAAGGCAAAACTTTGATTAAATATTATATATTCATATTATTTTTTTCACTTACATCCTATCAGCTCTCAGTACAGCCCCTATTTTTATTTTTCAAACCGCAATGATGAATTAAAAAAAAAAAAAAAAATCAAAATGATTATTTGGCCACAACAAATCTCTACAGCACAAATAAAAACACAATTTGTCCCTACAGCCTGTTTACGCTCCTCTCCGTCCCTGACTCCACAGTCTGCTCTGAGAGCCTGTTGTACACATGCGTCGTATTTAAGTGTAATTGGCCGTATCATTGGCTTTTGTCTTGTTTACAAAGCGGGCAACAGGAGCGGTAATTTAATTTCCTCTGCCGCATTGAAGAGCCACCAGCCGCCTGTCAGGCCGAGCTCAGCCTCCCCAACCCCGGGCAGCGGGCAGGAGCCTGGCCCCGGGCGATTCTGGAGAGGGAGGGTGAGGAGGAGGGTGACATCTGCCTGCAAACAAAAGTCTATATGAATGATATCCAGGGAGGGTTAACCCACTCCCGACTCTATGGTTTAGCTGACACGAATCTATAACTCAATATTAACAACAGGCTCATCATGGCTTCTTTTACTATATTGTGTTTTAAATTCATGTTATCACATTCATGTTCATGTACGGTCTTAATATTTCCATAGTTTCACATTGTGTGTATTTTTTTTTTTTTTTTTCATGTTTAGTTTTATCATGTTTTATTTAATTTTATATTTATTTAACCTTTTTTTGACCTTTTATTGCCTTAATTATTTACTTTTTTAAACATTTTCCCCCATGTATAGTATTTTCATTTACTGTTTTAATTTATTGCAGCAACAATCTGAGCTCGATTTATCCTGAGAGGGGAAAAAACACAAATAAATAATGTTCTGAAAATAGCTTGGGTGATTTTTGTATTGGTTGGTAGTGATATGTGTTTTAAGGGCAGAGATGCTTTCAGAGGTGAATTCATGGATCATAGTCATGAAGCTGGATTATATAAGGGAGCATAAACTCATCCCGAGTCTGTGAAAATTTAAAATTGAGCTTATGTTTTTGATGATGATCACCAACAAGACGGCATCCCCCTTTTCATTATCACCACACACGGTAATGGAAAAGCAGAGAGACTTGCCCAGTCACAGGGAGAAGCAAAATGACAGCAGCCTTTTTAAACTGAGGCCCTGTTAAAACCAGAGCGATGCTGACAGCGTGTTAACACTGTGTCATTTATTCATTGGGAAATTAAACACACTGGATTCAGTCACCAGGCTTCGTAGCTTGTGACGTGACGCAATGGGAAGCAAGGCTGTGATGGTGTGACCTGAAACTGGTGATCGTTACGAGACAAAGGGGTCAGCAGCACAGGAAAACACTAAGGCCGACCCTGGTTGTGTCCAAAATGAATTTACTATAATTTGGAGAGAAAAGGCAACATTCAAAATTTACACTCACAGTGAAAGATGCTGGCTTTTAGTGAATTTAATGCCTCGATTGAAAGAATAAAAACCCTTTTATTGACTGGATCTTCGTTCATAATCCAGAAATCAAATAATGAGTTTAAGGTTACATTTATTTGCAACATGAAGGAAAAAACAGGCTTTTGTAATGAACTCTTTGTTGGCATTGTGCACATCTGAGGAAGAATGAAACGCAGTGTGTGTGTGTGTGTGTGTGTGTGTGTGTGTTTACAAGACCAGAGCATGGAGAAAGAGGGAGAGAGAGAAAGAGAGGGAGATGGCACATTAGGCCTGAGGGTGCATCATTATTAGAGAGCCCTGGCTTCCCTCCCTCTTTCTCTCTCTCTCTCTCTCTCTCTGTCTCTCTCTCTTTCTCTCTTCACCAGGCTCTCTCCATCCAATCACAGGGGCGGTCGAAGGACAAACAGAGCGCCGGCCGTCGTGCAGCAGCTTCCGTACGGGGCCAGCGCAGTTCCTGCTCTCTAATTACGCCATGATACAATGCAATATTCCTCTGCAAATATTCCCACATAAATTCATTTCACAACCCATTAAAGATACAGCGGGTGAGATCATTTACATCACCGCGTCCCAGTACAATACAGCGCGGTGCCGGCTTTTACAACGCCGCCAAATGTGCCAAGTCCCCCCGGTTGAACGGCAACCTGGTAGGCATTAACTCAACATAATGTCTCACAAATTAAAGTATTGCTGGGGCTACCACCGCGGCGTCAGATAAATGTGCTCTATTAGGAGGCCTCAAGCTGTGCGCAAAACAATTGATTGCTTGTTTGTGTTTTCATATGGCGTCCGCGAACATGCAGAGTGATGGATGAGAGCCCGCCATCTCAAGTTGCTGTTAGTCGATTGCTGGTGGTGTTTTTCTTCCCTTGCTCTAATAGGAGAGTTGGTCAGTCCACACACACGCACACGCACACACACTTTATATTTTCTTTATTGAGGCTGTAGGAAGGCTGAGAGGGAGAGACGGTGCAGAGGGGGCTGATGGGAGTTGAATCCGGGCCAAGGAGGGCAGATGTGATTGCAGAGCCAGCAAGGTGTTAACTGCAGCTATGTTCACACTGCAGGACTTCATGTTCAGTTTCTAACTGCTGCTTGTGTCAGATTTTATGTTGTTGTTTGTTCATATCTACTTTTGGATGTGACCTTTTTCTGATTCCTGTGTGCGCTGACAACACCACAAAGACACCCAGCAGAGCGATTACGACGTAAGGTGTCACATCTGGTTTTATATTCAAACACATTTCACTCACTTTGTACTTAAAGTCTGAGGCACTGTAAGCAAACTCCCACTGAATACTAGTCCTTTGGGTTTCTTTGCATTGTCGTGTAGTCTCATTGTCCAACATGCTAACATGGGCTCAGTGACTCATGCTCAAACACCTTTGGTGAAAACGGTATTAATCCGCTCCAGATCCAATCGGCTCTGATTGGCGGTGATTTGCAACGTGACACCCGGGCGGACATGCTCATTTTTGAAGTAACCACCATGACATTTTCACCGGCCTCCGTGCCAACACATTCTCATTCCAACCTCGTCACACATCGACATTTAGTTATGGATTTCCCCATCGAGATATGACGTGCATGATATGGTGAGTTGGCCGTACGCCGTGTCAAGTTCTGCCTGTTGCATGCATTGTTTCAAAATACACTTCCGTTTTCACAGTAAATATACCATTTGCATACAGTCTCTTTCAAAATAAAAGCACTACGTTGGTATAACTGAATTGACGTTGTCTGTCCTTCAACAACAGATGCATGTGGTTGCGTTGAGGAAAAAAGAACATGTCTGGCTTTCTAATCTCCTGATGCCACCAGCTGCTGTTAAACTATGACGGCAATCGGCCATGTTTCACGCCAACGTTAAAGGGTGGCTTTCTCCATCGGTGTCTGACACCAGGACTTCAGAGTGCGACACTGTGACAGGGTTGTCCATGCTGCTTTCTATGTTAACTAACCCTGTTTTCCTACTCGTCTACTGGCAATGGGGAAGTATTGCCTATTTTTAGCGTGTTTTCCCAAGCTTAAAATATATATAATATATATAAAAGGGTATGTTCCTGCACTGGCACAGCTAAGCAATCCAGGCCTTTCACTTTCACCTACTCTGCCAAGCTGGTCCGGAGGTCTACCCTGTCTAGTTGGGAAGATTATAAGACCTTGGGGTGTCTCACTTTGTGCTATGATGGATGGAGACTCAACTGTATGTTCCAAAGAGCCACACACGCCTCTCTGTGTGACCTTGTTTTCTTTGGTGTAACTGGTATTGTTTGTCAAGCAAACTCCAGGCCACTGATTCTGGGACCAATATTGTGAATGAATAAAGTAATTTTTAAAGCAAAAGAGACATACATTTTTTTTTTTATTATTCACCACTAACTGTTTAATTGACTTCACCAATATTTCTTTGCTATAAACATAATTTCCCCCTAATGTTGTGCATTTATACTGTAGAAAGTGAGAATTTTGAAAAGTTTGGTAATTAATACAATCCAGCGTCTAGCAAAAGTGTTGCTTCCAAAACAACTTATACGAGTGGTTTCTAAGCTCAGCAAGTCTTCATACCCAGATGATATGACCAATATAAGAAAACAGTGTATGAAATGGTTATGGTTTGGATAAAGTGACGACCCCGTCCTCCCCATCTGCCTGTTACTTTGTGTGACTGCTTTCTCTGCAGGCACTGGAGCAGGGTGTGGCAGAGGCTCATCAGCAAAGTGGTCACACCTGGGCTCATCAGCATCACTGGCAACACCTGGGCCCTGTGTGCCAGTGTCTCCTTTAAAAACCTTCTTGGAGCTCAGTTGCTGTGTCTCTCCTCCCCTTAGACATCCATGTGGTTTTTGGTTGATGTTCTGTCTTGTGTTGCTCCAAGTTTTCCTCTCATGCTGCTCTTTAAATAACTGTTGGGCCATTTCTACCAGTTGTGGCATTTAATTCAAGCAAAAAAAGAAAAAGCACTTGGTCAAAATTAGGAAAAGATTGTAAAAGAAACCAATGCAGCTGGTACGAGACAATATGCAAGCAGCCATCATAAGTGTCACAGCTAGACATTTTGTAAGGTTAAACATCCATCCTGATCGCCTCCTTGAAAGGTTTTGCCATTCTGAAACAACCGCACACTCTCCGCCTTTGCTTCTGGCAGACAATAATTATTTGCATGAACTTAAGATGTCGCTTATCCAGAGGACATGAATAAATGCCGCTTTAAGCGTTTGAAAATCAACCAGTTCTGCTGCCTTTCCAGTGTGGATGGGTTAGTTTGATCTAACAAAAGATTATGAGATCAAATCTGTGACCCTCTGGTTACAGGACAGTCTGTGCTCCTACGGGCTGAGATCATGTGAAGGATCTGTGCTGTTACTTCCAATCTGTGATCTAGTAATGAATCATCGACTGAAACCATTGTCACCAGCTCAAACATGTAATCTGATTATGCTCATTATCAGTTAGACTGCACTAGTTTAGTCTGAAGATAATTTAGTAAAATTTTCAAACTGAGAGAAACTTTAGAAACAAGCAAACAAAAAGCAAGTTTTTATGAACTTCAAAATGTTAAAGTTTTGAGAAATTTACTTCAGTCTTTAATTACACATGTCTCTCTTCTAATCTGTAATGCTTGGTCTCTTTTTTTTCTGAAAAGTAGTTATTTTCTCCAATTAGCAGCAGTGAAGGAAGTACTCAGATATATATGGTCTCGCATATGACAAAACATACCAAAGAAAATGAGAAAGTATTGATTTAATTTAGCAATTTTAATAGTTTAGTTTATTTGGAACAAGCATATAATTTTGTTGTGGATGTTATTAACTGTTTTACCAAGAAACAAAAACAGAAAAGTGATGAAGATGGGTGTGCAGTTCTCAAGGGCATATGTAGCAAATGGCAGTGTTTTTAATTTAATGAGAGTTCTCTGAAAACAGGCATATTTCCAAAGTCGGAATCACTCATAAGGGCCCATTCTCATCCCAGCACATTGTTGGAGGGCCCACCCTCTGCATGGGCCCCAGCACCACCACACTGCCTGCACTATTTACACCCTTGATTGAAATTTACTTTAAGTGCAAAAAGTTAAAGTACTCATTATGCAGAATGGCTGATATCGGATAGCTGCTGAAGGGTTGCTTGTAAATTCCCATAAATAAATATCTTTAATTATATTAATATATCATGTGTCTGTTGATTGTATTTTATATTTCTACTTTGAATCTGCACATCAGCTTGTAACTAAGCTGTCAAATTAATGTAGAGTGGAGTAAAAAATACATTTCCCTCTGAACTGATGACAAGTAGTTGCTGAAAATGGAAGTAAAATAAAATACAAGTACCCAGAGTTGTACTTCAGTACAGAATAGTACAGTTACTTTCCACCACTGCTTATTTTATTATGCCAAGTATCACTTATTTACTTCATACCCTTGCAACAAGGATGTTTGTTCTTGAATTGACATCAAATTTGTTGTTCATGTGGCCTTAAACATACATTTGACAAACCCAGTTTGTCTTGTTTACTGCCACTTTTTTTCCGCTTGGATTAAGCAAATTTAATCACACAACACACAAGGAAAAGATATTTATCTCCACCCTCTTATGCATGTGAATTTGCATCAAGCTAGGAAGTAAATGAAATCTCTTATCATACCTTCTGTACTACACAAGTTGAACGCACGGAGAGCAAAGTACTGCACTAAAACACCATCTCCCATCAGTGTCTCTTGGTCGAACACAGTCATTACTGTAATCAGAAGGCTGCTGCTGAGAGTCCAGGTGAAAGCGAGCCGGGTCTCCGTGAGGATATCGCGGCATTAATTGATGTTTAGCTCGATCCGTCTCAAAGGTGCTGATTGCAGGTGCAGCGGCAGAAATGATGAGAATGCCCTCCCTTTGCTCTTCGCCATTACTCACTTCCACCACCACTATCAGCCCCACTCCAACCCTCTCACGCCTCTGCCCAGTGGTAAAAACAAATATGGGCAAACTATGACCTCCAGTATGTGGCCATCATTAGACACACAACCACAAATATGAACAAAAATCAATTACATTTTAAAGGAAAGTGTTTTTCTTGATTTCATACTCCCTTAATGCCACTTTTCTCAAATAAATCAGCAGTTCTCACTACGTCTTAGAGACAAGAATAGAAAGAGTTAATGTCATATAAGCTTAAAATCATAACTAAATCAAATTTCTGCAACATTTACAACATCTTGATCAAAGAGAAGCATGCTGGGGAAACAGAAAGAAAGGCATGATGTGTAACCGGCTGCAGGTTTTCATGCACTATATGCTGAGTCTCCCGCTGTAAACTGGGTGTTTTATCTTGGGGATGTGAGCAGCCAAGAGGAGGCCTGGCTTGCAATGCCAGCCAAGGCAGCTAATTGCATTTTCCATCTCGACAAGAATGGAGGATTCCTTCCTATGTTATTAATCATAATGAGTGGAATATAATAAGCTACCATACATCATGCCGTTGACAGTCGTAGTTTGCCATTTGCAAGCCCAAGCATTCTTCTTCTTTTAATGGCCGTAAACTGAATTAATGTACACTGAGTCCGATGCCCTTAATCAATTGTGGATGAGACTTAAAGCCTTTTAGCCTCACCCTCCAGGATTTTGGATAGATATCAAGAACGTTACTGTCCAGGAAATCACTATAGGTGTTTATATGTTGTGCATGCATCAGTGTGTGCATGTAAAGAAAAACAGTCTGATCATTTACAGCTATTTTACATGAGCTGAGCACATTTCGGCTGAAACAACATTCTCACCAGATACTTTTTTCAATCACATTAAACATATTTGCAAAACGCTAACTATTTCTCAGACTGTGAAGACAAGGAAAATGTTTATATTGAAGGTTTATGCTACATGTTTTTCATTTCCTTTATAATGTTGTCATGGCAACTTAGGCATGATTAAGATATTTATCATACAACAGCATTCAGTGTCCTCATGGTCATTCAATAAAATATGTATATAATGTGAAAGGAGTTGCCCGTAGAGCTTTTAGCCTCCTCAGTTGCTCAAACTTTGGTTTTACAGCTCATTCACTGCTTAGTTCAGTCCCAAGGCTCTCATCTTCCCTGTTTAAAGCAGCAGCTGTTTTCAGAAAACTAAAAAGCTCTGATAAACCCGATGTGTGATACCTGCGCAACACCAGTAGTAAACAAAGTAAGTGACTGTTAAAGAAAATTGAAATTTTTTCCCCTGCGAATGTTATCCTTCCCTGAAATGGGCATTATCAGTGGTTATCAGCCTCATTGATATCGGTTAGCAGAGTCCAGAAGGCCATCAGCCCATTAAACCATTAAGGAGGAAGTCAGGTGACACAGTATAAAGAGCAAAGGGAGATGGGTGGTCTAAAAAACAGAGGACTTTCACCCAGGAGGCCGCTGTTCCTGTCCTGTGTCAAACCATTAGTGAATTTTAATACGTAATGCTTAAGTTTGTTACGTTACGTTACCCTTTCCTTACCTTACCTTACATTATTGTGAAGGACCATGTGAAGGATGAGGTAGATGGCTGGTTCAGGATTTCGGAGTTTGATAAGGACACGGTAGGCAGGTATTCGTTTTATGACGTTTATTCAGGTTCCAGGTAGGCACAGAGTTTGTACATATGTATGGTAGCTGAAACAGAATCACAACAGAAATGGATTATCAGTACCTTGTTACAATAAACTGATACATAAGCTATGGTGACAGATATAAAAGGAAATGAACTACAATTTAGGCCAAAATACTTTGAATATCACAAAAAATATTATCAGAGTCTTACAGGAATACTACAGAAATACTGTAGGGATATTACCAAAACATTACAGATATACCATAGAAATACTACAGGGAACACTAGCAAGGTTCAAAGAAACTGCAGCATACAGGCCTTCTGCATGCAACACACAGCTAACCCATGCTTTGATGTTAGCTAGTAATGCGAAAGCTAACATGCTAACAAAAATATTAAATTGCAAAATACGACAAGTGTAGCTTCCTTACAAGTGCATTTCAAGTAAATTAAGCTGCTAGCAAAATCAGCTAAAATGCTAAGCTAGGTCAGTTGGCAAGAATTAGACTTAGACAACATCATTCACAACATGAAAAATGTCCAAATCATCCACCAACAGACAAAGTCATTCAACTTACATTCTTCATGGACACATACAGGCTGTTACTCTGTCAGGTGGAGAGTCAAACTGACTCCTATGGAGAACGTGTGGGATTAGGCCCCTCTATAGGTGACCGAACTACGCCTGACTAAAATGAACAGCAACCAATTAAGGAGACAGCACCACTGGCAGCCTTCACAGGACACTGAAAGGATACATTTTGTGGTGATCTAGTCACACTTTCGTACAATTACCTTATTTTAACCCAAACCATTATATTTTTTTCTAAACCTAAATGCTTAGTTTGGGCCAAAACCTGAACAAAAAAACAAACCTGATGAAACTGCTCCCAGTAACAACTGGCAATGCCCACTTAAGGGACTAATAATTAGGGCTGGGAATTGTTTAAAAATTACAATACCAACCTTAAAGTGATACCAACAACAATAGACTACTGACTATCATTTGACTTGAAGCATTCAATTGCAAAAAATGCTGCCACCACTTCTCCCCATCCAAATGATTTTTACACAACACATTTTTAAAGTGTTGAAGTTAATAATTATTTACAACTTTGTCAAATACACTGTGCTCACCTTCAACACACCACAGAATAAATGGGTTGTAGCTGCTGTGTCAGCACAGCAATCACCAAAGAACAATGATATGCTGCAAAACCATACAAATAGTCTTTTTTTCCCAGATCTTGGTAAAAAGAAATGCTTAAATGCAGGTATCGTTAGACTGGAGAAGTTCAGACACCACTTGGTGCTGGGTTATTCCGGTCAATACCTTAAATGTATTGAGTACTGACACCTAGCTCTACTGATAATGGCCTTCCAAACCTACTTGGAAACTTCTAACCCATATCTATAAGGCTGATAGCCACCGATAAAACTTATTTAGTTTAATCCCAGCTTTCAAAATGGGGTTTTTTCTCAGAAGATGGTGGAGACCAAACCAAAGCTACAACACAGTATTTTAAATATATATATTCATCGTGTGGTCCAAAGACCAATACCTGCGCATTTGTGGACTGTGTTGTTAACATGTTAGTCTTATCAACTTTAGAAGGCAATCTTGAAGGGATAGTGCACCCAAAAATGAAAATTCAGCCATTATCTACTCACCCATATGTCGAGGGAGGCTCAGGTGAAGTTTTAGAGTCCTCACAACACTTGCGGAGATCCAAGGGGAGAGGAGGTAGCAACACAACTCCACCTAATGGAGGCTTAAGCCGCCCCAGATTCAGACGTCCAAACATACATAATTGAAACCACAAAATATCTCCATACTGCTTGTACGTAGTGATCCAAGTGTCCTGAAGCCCCGACATAAAAAGTTGTTTGGAAAAATTTGGAAAACATGTTTTAAGGGCCTTTAAGAATAACGAAGGTCTTTAATTTGTCTTAATGTATAGCTGCATTAATTGGTCTTTGGTCACTAGGGGGAAGAAGAAAACCAAAAAAAATTGACAGACACATAAGACAAATTAAAGCACTTTTTTTTATTCTCAAAGGCCCTTAAAACATGTTTTCCCAATCAGCTTCTTAACGATCAAAAGACTACTTCTGTGTTTGACATTTTAGGCTATTCACTTTCTTAACAAGCGTCAGATTAGAATATAGATATGGCTCTCTTGTCTGTATTGTAAATGTAGGCCTATAGCTGGAGCTGGCGGCTGGTTAGCTTAGCTGGAGTGGAAACAGAGGAATATAGCAAGCCTGGCTCTGACTTACATCAACAAAATCTCTAAATCTCTGCAAGGAAGCTGGTAAGATTGTTCCCAAAGTGTCAGACTATTTCTTATAGAGGTAATTAACAATGTTTTAGATGAATAGGCTAAACACTTTAAACTAGCACACTCACCTGTCCCTGCATAATACAACTGTTTCCTGCACTGGCTCCAAATGTTGGCAGTAAGTATGAGTCACTATTACAAATTAGATTCGTATGAACTTAATTTGTAGGAGATTTCTGTGTGTGTCCATGTGCAGGTGTTCACTTGTGTCTGCAGAGGTGTTTTTGTCTTAGATATGATGTTGAAGGTGACAGTGAACTGCAAACAGAAAGCTATATTTCTTCCTCTGTTGTCAACCCTGACATTCCTGAATCAACTAGGGAAGCCGATTCTATCACTGTGTTTAATAACAGCACGAAAAATGAAAAGATCCTGAAGGTAGCTATACCTCCTGAACGGCTATCTGGAGAGAGAAACAGCACTGCAATGTAATTTATCGTGACTGAGCTCACAGCCCCCGGGCTTCTCCTTCCAAAGGAAAAAAATCTCAAAAACTAACAAATAGGAAATAAAGGCATTTCTCCTCTTAATCCTCCTCACCTCAAGGGTGAAAGACACAGGTTAAAGACTTCACAGCCACATACAAGGTCCGAGTGAGTCTGGTCAGTATTTCGATAACTTCATCAATCCTGGAAAATGCAATCAGATACAGTCCAACTCTAAGCTGCTGTTGCCCTCTGGGAGGCGGAGAGAGACATTCATTTTGGCGAGGAGGGCACACAATCTCCCTTTTGTAATTAAGAGTACCCAAATAAACTGTGTGTGTTACCCCTGAAGTGGAACAGTTAGAAACAAATAAAAGGCTAATGAAGAAATGATTGCTCTTTTACAGGAAGAGGGAAGAGAAGGAATCTTAAGGCAGTGCGCTGCTTGTATGCAGCACTCCAAACTAGCTTTGCTCCTGGTTGAAATCAGGTGAGAACAAATGAGGACGGCTGTGTGCTATTGTGTGTTATTTATGAGCCTTGTTATCCAAAATAAGACAATGAACGTGCATCTATGTGTCTGTGGAAATGGAAAGGTAGGTAGATGAGGTGGTCTGTCAGTGCTTCCTATACTGACTGCTCCTAAAATGACTGCTGATGTGACATCCCCATAGTGAACCTGCACGCTACAGGCAACTAAAGCTACATGTTTTGGGAAAGAGGGTCAACAGAGTTAAAGAAACCAATGCTGATAATTGGTAGCAGATCAGACATAAACTGGGATATTAAATGTTGGGTCTGGGCCCACAGCTGACATCGTCTTAAGTGGTTTTGAGGTGTTAAAACAATGTCATTTTGCTTCAGCTTGACTATGAGATGTTGTTGAAAGCAGCAAAAAGTGAGACCCCTGACCTGAGATTGTTTTGCATTCAGTCATGGCCATGAACTTTTACACTTAAAGGAATATTTCACCCCTCAAATGATCATTTATATATCAATTACTCCCCGTGCGTTATGTTGAATTTGTGAGGAAATCTTCGTTTTTCTCGCGTGCCTCCAAAGCGAACGAAGAATCCAAAAACTGAGAAAATTCTTGATGAATTGAAGTCATAGGCATCCAAGTTTAACAACAGCAAAACTATATCAAAACAGTACTTCCCAAACAGACAACCCATTCCTACAGGAAACTATACTACAAAGGAAAACTTATCCATGTCCTGAGCGGCTGGTCTTTGTTTGTGTTATTTTGTGTCTTTGCTGCATCCAAACTAAGTCTTTAAAATACCAAAATCACACAGTAACAAAGACATACTTACTGATCGAGGTAGCGGTAGACTAGCAGCTTTCATGTTCAGCGAGGTAAAATTACTGTTTTTGTCAGTGGAGTCTGGTTAACCTTCCGCTCAGTACCCCGTCAAAAAGAACAGCCTGTTTGGGAAATTTCAGAGTATACGACACGAGTTGTGTGAGACTTTGTTCTTCAATTGCTGGAAACCCAAAAAACTTTTTACTACGTTTTCTTCATGAATTAAGTGTAACATGGGTCAGTCTCAGAGACTGTCTTTTTGTTTTGCTTTGTTTGTTTTGTCCCTGGATTTGTAAAGCGTCTTTGTGTGCCTTGAAAAGTGCTATATAAGTATAATGTATTAATATTATTATTATGAATAATTGATGTTCAAATAGTCGCTCAGGGGGTGAAGTATTCCTTTCAAACCTAATTCATTTCACACGTTTAAACATATGCCTTTGATGACAGTAAAGAACATTTAGATGCATTTGGCATTAGTTTCACTCATTTATTTTCTGTAACCTCTTATGCTGTTAGGGGTCGTCGCTGGAGCTTATCCCAGCTGACACTGGACGACAGAGACGTTTCAAACAAGGTGTTGAAAATGAAAGTCGCTTCGCTCGTCCTTAATCCAAACATTTCAATCTTGACACTTTCATGGGTGGACAGTCAAAGGAGAGTAGAAGTTGCACTGCCGTGGAACAAAACAGTCCCCTTAATTACAGTAGCCAGCCACTCCAGGTTCAAAACCTGCTTGTTGAGAGGCAACAATGCCAACCACTGTACCAACATGCCACCTGACATGAGTTTGTTTATTTGAAATGTCATTTTTGCATACATCTGCAATATAGTGACACTGATATTGGAAAGATATTCTGATTAAACCAATATTCCTGTCACAGCTTCAATACTTTTGTTTTTGATATTTGATAACATTTCTTGCATTCTGCATTTTTTGGAATATATATTTTTTTCATCGTGTTAATTCTTAAAGGATCTGAATATGTCTACTGCTGTGAATCACTTGACCATTTTAAGCATCCAGCAGCTTCCCATAATTAAAATGTTTCTCAGTGTCTCTGTTACCTTATATTTCTTTAAGTGTGAGCCGTGTTTACTTTTCTTGGCAGATAACTGACGGCAGATCAAGACGCCGAGCCACTTGCGATGAAAGGTTTTGACTGCAGAGATGAAAGTTTGTGAATTCCAAAGTACAACTCCGTCTCCGGTTACAAAGCGAGGTCAATCCACTTGCGGTGACTAGATTTTAGTGGTAAGGGCGCCGAAGGTGGATGAAAACACACAGCCACTGCAGACGTGTCAGCTATTTCAAGATTTCAGCTGTCTCGCCATGTCTGCACATTTAAAGATCCATTTTTTTGCAGCGGGGGGGAGCGGGGGCCTGAGAAGATGATGAAATTTGTTAATGTGTCCTCAAAAACTCGATCGCCCGTGGAAAGTGTGGCACATACCTTTACACAGAGCTGTTGCAGAGGCTTGTTGGGTGTACCAGCGCTCATCTGAAATGTGATCTTGCACATCTGCGTCTTTCCACCGCGGCCAAATTCCTGGCTACTGTAACTAAGGGGATTGTTTTGTTCCGCGGCAGTGCAACTTGTACTCTCCTTTGACTGTCCACCCATAAAAGTGTCAAGATTGAAATATCTGGATTAAGAACAAGCGGAGCGGCTGCCATTTTCAACAGCTTGTGTGAAACGTCTCTGTCGTCGGCAGCACGGCCGTCCAGCAGGAGGAAAATGCATTAGTCCCAACGGATCGTAGTCCCCCGGAAACCAGATATGCTGCTTTTATTAAGAAGGACACAAGTTAATTTATGTCAGAGCTTAAAATGGGCCTGTTGCTGCTTCTTATGTTAATGATGAAGCAGGTGTTGTGGGGTTTAACCTCACAACAACAACTGGCTCCGTCTCAAGGTTGTGTCTGAATCCAAATGTTTTCATTTCCAACGATTATTAGCGGTTTGTAAATTTAATATCAGCCACACTAATGATGCTTTATCGGCACAAACCCCGAGGATCTGTAGAAAAACAAATACAAGAGCGTGCAGGCACAAGTTTACACGGCATACACGAGTTACTTAAGAGGTTCAGAGATCATACACAAACGTTACACAGCAGCAGAGTCAGAAGGAGCGTGACACTGTTGAACTTTGCACGGCGTGTCCATGCACGCAGAGGGCCTCTGCTAATATCGACACATTCCCATCTGCCATTGTCTTGGCAAAGCAGAGGCCTGGAGATCACAGCTCGGGGAAGAAAAACAGCAGCCTAACATCTCCCTCCCTCTCCCTCACACACACAGCCAGTGATCGACACACTGACTCAAAGAATGAACGCTTCAGCTGAGGCTGAGAAGAGGCATCTGGATAGCATCTCTTGTCCGGATCCTCTGAACTCTCGAGCCTCTTGAAACGTTTTGTCGCCATGCTGTCCGGGCTGTGCCATTTTCATTCCAGCGCAGCCGCTCTGCTCTTCCACCTGTCATCTGCACTCTGAGCTCCCTGCGGCCGACCTGCTGACAGCTCCTGAACGTGAGGGGAGTCACAACAGCAGCGCCGGGGGAGAGGTGCATTGATGGAGCCTACATACTGTATTTAGCTGTCATTATGCTCCTCTGCTGATGGAGTGCTCAATATTCGTGCACAATTAAAACTAACCTTTGTGGGAACTAATCTTCCTGCGAGTTACAGAAGGGAACTGAATTTTATTAAGTAGAATATCAATGATAGTTAAATCTTAAGCCCCAGATGTCAGCAAGAGGTAACAGCTTGAGAAGTTAGAGGCTTAATCAACAGAAATAATACAGTCTGGAACACTGCGACAAATCAGTTGCCTTTTTTCTGGTCCCTTCATGCTCCATAGCATTATTGAATGTCAAGATTAGGAAGCGTAAAAGTATAAGATTGCATGACACTACATTCAATTTTAGAGGCAAATATTATACTTTTTTTTACTAGCTCTAGTTATTGTGCAGAATTATGTTTTACATACAAAATATACGATTAGTTTTTAAGATATGATTGTTAATGACTCATTTAAATGAGCCGTAAACTAAGTTTCCATCACCCCCAAACTCAACTGGATCATTTTCCCTCCCATTTGCAACTGGGCTCTTTTTCTTTTGCCAGGAGTTTCCATACTTTCTTTAGTTGTTCCACCATCTACCATTTCTGCTACTGGGAGAACTAACAGCAAAGAATTTACATTGATACTCCTCAGTAACTGGGGATAGCTACGCACTTCCTTTATGCTGTAAATCCAGCCTTAATTTTCCTGGAGATTGTACCCGGTGGCAGAATTGAGTAGTAAAAGCAATAGGAAACCAATCTAAATGCAGATTGTGTCATTATTCTACAGCCATTACACTTTAAATGGTATATACAGCAGTTAAAGCTTGTTACACTAAAAACATAATATATTGCTCATTACACGCTACACTTTTCAATAGTAATAATATTACGTTACCTATGACTCTCTGCCGACAGTAATTCATTACACTACTAGTTATATTACTTTCCCTTATACTCCATAAAACTTGTAATTGCATTTATATGCATTTATTTTCCTGAAAATCTGCCTGAAAGACAGATGGTGTGTCTCAAATCATGTTAGTACACTTCCATGTTGTATACTATGTGCACTAATTGGCGTAGTGCGCAAATTTCAACAGGGTAGTGCTGTCTCAAACCAAACACGGCCGTTGCGCACTTACCGGAAATGACGATCGCAAATTAGCTAGTTTGCAAACTATCATTAGCATTCGCGTTATCGTTTGCAGTACCAAATCATTACATACTGCTAAATTAACATTATTTGTACAATGCAGCAACGTTCACGGTCGCACAGTCTCGGCCGCTATTTCCAGTTTGAAAAGTGGTCCCTCCCCTTCAGCTACGTAGCCAAGATGGCGACCATTGAGGGCGAGAAGTGTCCATAGTTCCAAACTCAACTTCTTGACCGTTTTGAGTTCAACATCCGGGTACTCACAGTGCACTGCATTTTTCCATACTTCTCAATATGAATGCACTTATGCACTCAAAATATTAAGTGTAAGTACAGAAGTACGCAATTTGAGACATGGCAAGAGAATCAAATCCAGCCACAAGCTTCATTACATCTTTGTAGCTGCAGCTGCCCATAAGTAAAATCCAGTTCTAGCTGTTTAGTCAGTGTAGAGCTGCAGTTGACGTCCACATCTGAGAGGGGTGTATTTCCTGGTGTTTCACGCTGTTGTTTTGCCGGTCGTAATAGGTGCTTCAGACGGGAGGTTTGAGGACAGGTTTTTCGCAGGGGAATGTTTTAACACGACTATCTGCAGATCTTCTTGTCATCTCTCCTCCCGATAAAGACAAAGTAATGGTAATATTTTCAGCTGCTTAGGTCGGCAGTTCCATCTTAATTAGCTTGCTGTTTTGTGACTAGCCTGCGCAGCGCGATGAATACAAAAATGAGTCTGCTGATGTGACTGTTTCGGGGTAACTGTAATATTATTACTTAAATTTTATTAGTAATTAGTTGCACTTTGTTCCTAGAAAAAACATATTATTGTAACACATTACAAGTAATGCAGCAGCATGTTAGTGCATGTGTGTCTCCCACTGGCTAGCTCATCATGGCTGCTTAGCACTGCGCTTATATGGAGGTCACCACTGATATCTGGATGGCGTCATCAGGGAGGCGTAACACCCACTTAATAATTTGCTCTGCAAACACTGCTGCCAATCGTCTAGACGATTCATACGCTCTGAATTTTGCATAGAGCTCCTTTAGTAAGATGATGGATGTAGAAGTTTCATATCCATCCGTACATTTTCAACCGCGTATCCGAACCCAGGTCGCGCGGGCAGCAGGCTGAGCAAAGTATTCCAGTTGCCCATCTCCCCAGCAACGCTTTCCAGCTCCTCCTGGTGGATCCCGAGGTGTTGCCAAACCAGATGAGATATGTGAACATTTTCTGCCTAAAAATAAAGCTTCTCATTATGTCTGTCAGAGACATAGAGTGTGTAACGTGCAAAATGTACTGATTGTTATAATTTTTTTTTTTTAAACAATTAAACTATTTAGCAAGAACACCTCTGAGCTTAAAGCACTCACTCAGCCTCCTCGTTATAATTCAGTTGATAGAGAGCAGGTTATCAATTCCTGGCTCCCCCCTTATCCATTCAATCCCAAATTCCTCCCAGTGTAAGGGACCAAATGAAAGTGCCTTGCTTTATTACGGTGCACTCAAACAACCCAGGATGGTTCTTTTTTTTTTTTTTTTTTTTTAACATGTACCAGACTGCGGGCCAGGTCTTGTGGGCACTATGAGCACTCACGCACTGCTGGAGACAGTTTGTATTTCACTCTTAAATTTCAATTTGTATCTTGCTGTTTCCTCTAGTGCCCATACTTGATGCTATAATTACATTTGGGCAACGGGGTCTACAGTATTTCAATTAGTAAGAATGGGGCACGTTTCACTGTTGCAGCCCCACTTTGTGGTTCAGGCTGACATGAACGCAGGGATGTCATGTGATCACATGATAAGGCCAACCAAGCAGGACACCCACCTGGGTGTAATTTTACAGAAAAATATTGCCTAGTTAAAGTACTACAGCAGCGAAATTTACCTTGGTGCAAAACTTTAGTAATGAAGAAACTGCATTACATGGCAGTCTTATTCCAAATGTTCCATGTAGGAATAATTAGAATAAGAATAAGCAAAAATTTAATGTCTGTCTCTCTGCAGGTGACAGTAAATTATCTTTGCCATGGTTCCTCAGTGAAAACACAACATATAAAAGAAGAACAATTAGACACAAAACAACTACATAAAACATCTGTTTAAGCTCTCACAGAATCATCACACAGCATGTAAACCTACAGGGGTCAAACATAAATTTGAGAATCTCATAAGAGTATATTCGACACATCATGAACAGGACAAGATTTGCAGTCATTAACATTCGGCTCGATCAACAGGGAAATAAGTTTGACCGGTTGCAGTTTTGTTACTTTTATAGAGCCTCGATACGGATCTCTGGGTTTTTCACAGGATGTCTCCTTCACAGCGTGTGAGAACGCCCTCAGCCACCATCGCTGGAGACGTGATGGATGGGGTTCAAACCATTGAAGTCGGCCCATAATAATCCTGAGACAGAGCTGGGAGTGTTTGGAGAAACGCAGATACTACCACCATGGCTTTACTTTCAATAAAGCAGGCCCAGATTCATTCATCCGCTGATCTCTGATCTTCTGCTTGAGTTGCATTACCCTCACCTTGACGGATGCTGAGGGGAGATCAGGTTAATGGCCATTAACGGTGAAGATGGCGATACCGATGAAACCTCTGATGTTCTGTGATAAGAATGAGGACTGCTGCTGCTGCTGCGGCGGCATCTCTTGTCTATGATAGTGTAACAGCTGTGTTTTCAATGACTGAAATCATACCTATTGTGTATTATAGAAACAACAGTCAACACGTTCACTGGGTGAAAATATTTGCTGATGGTTGTTACAACTTTGTTCAAGGTTAAGGCTAAAATTTGTGACATGGTGAAGTATTATTACACTCAGGCTGACTAATTTGCTGAGGTTTACCTTGCTGTTTCTTCACTCATATTCACATAGGTGTAGATTTTATGTGCATTTGTCCCCCCAAATTAAAACATGTAAGTGGAATAAATCTTTCATTTTGACAGGCCTAATTTAAGACATTTACACTATAAACCAATGCAGAAAAGGCAAAAAAAGGTACATAAAAATTCACCAGAATGCAGAAAAAATGAAGCGTTTGCTGCACTCTAAAAAGAATTATGCATGAGGTTATTAAATAATGCTTAAAATAAAGAAGTTTTTCAGTATAAAAAATATATGTTTGTCTCATTAACATGTTTTAGCCAGTTGACAACTTATTGTAAGAAATTGCTGGAATTAAAATGAATTAGAATATCTTAATGAAATAGTTTAACCAAAAATATCAATCAACTTTTGGATAAATATTAAATTCAACTTAATTAGGTTTATTTTATATCAAAGCAAATTATGTTTGTTGTACTAAACAAATTGGATTTGTTAGATTATAAATGCCAGAGTTGGAACTACTGAAAAAAAGACGCATGCAGATTGTTACCTTCATTTTTTTAAATTGAACCAGTGGATTAGTTTTTGGAGTGTGAGAGTTTTCTGTCTGAGGACGCCCAAACCTCCTGTCTCATATGTGTCAATACAAATGTTGAAGTGACACCTACGCTCTTGCATATTGTCATTGTTCTGGGAAGCAGCTCATGACTCACCTGCCAAACAACTCCAAAAACAAGAACTGCTGCACGCAACATGACGTCAACACAAGTGAAATTACTTTCATATTGCAAAATACATGTCATCTAATGTTACTGAAGTGTAGAATTTAGTCATTACTTAGTCATTAATGATGTTATCAGAGCATTTTCATTCACTTAAGTTGCTGAACAGAGTCACACAAGAAGAAAGTGTTATTTCTTTCTTTTTTTTTTAATTAAAAAGTCTCGTTCGGCATTTACAAAAACTTTGGTGTGATAAACCGGTTGGGATGCGTTTAGAAACAAATAAACGTCTTCAGACAGCACATCCAAAACTGTTTTTGTTTCTGGTTTATGGAGTGGACAGAATAATAATAATTCAGCTCAATTCAATTTAATAACTTTATGCACTCCCAGGAGGAATGAAACGTATATGTAGCAGAGCTCAGGCACAAACATCTCAACAATACACATAAAATAAAATAATACGGAACAGGAACCACAAAAATACCTCAGAATATATCACTTTAAAGAAACGCTTCACTCACAAAATGATAATTTGCATAACATGGATGAGCAGCTCGCCCATTTGTGCCACTCATATTTAAAGTGTTTTAAAATATTACAGTTGTAACCCTCTTCTCTTGATTGTTGGTGTTCCCCAGTTCCTCCACGCTATTGTTTCTCCTTCTTCATTTAACTGTGTTAACCAACACGGCAAGACAGTGCTGTTACAGCCAAACTTAAGGGTACAGCAGCTTCATTCTCTCTTGTGTCTCACTCACACCTGTCCCCACAAAACAGGGGCAGGTAGGAACCAATTAGCTCATGACCGAGGAAACACAATGAGTCAACTTAAACACCACACATGAAAATACAAATTAAACAATATACAAAGCACAATAAATGACAATGAAATAATAATTTACCGATAACTAAATAATGCTGAATCCATTACCACTTAAATATATATAATGTTACCATTAATAAATAACACAGTAACTTCGGTAATAACAATAATTACCCAAAAATATAATGTGTGCAGTAATTATGGTTACACAGTTTTCGCAAAGATGCATATGAGTGGATAAATGGGACATTGATTATGATGCACTAATTGTGTGGAAACTGCTGCATCTGTATTGTTTTGCTGTTGTTAAATACCCCCCTTTCACTCCTATTCATCATGAATTTACTCAGTTTTTGGATTCTTCGTTCACTGTGGTGTAACCTAAATCCATAGGTTACATGGGTTTAGTATTTAATGTACAAATAGTCATTTTGTTGGTTCTTTTGAATAAACTCCACTTTGACACAGTCGCCTATCCACAAAAAAGTAAACTTATTTTATTAATTATTTTATCCGTATTCAATCACTATCAGTGCAAATTCAATTCTCCAATTTATCTCTATGACATGATGTCAAAAATGTCATAAAACTGTCTCCACAGCTGCACATATAAAGTATAAAACGTGGGCAGTAAGAATTAATTATTTTACTGATTTTTTTGCCCTATTTTTGTTTGATGGACGTAGTTTTCACCTAAGGATAATGACATTAATAATGCAATGTGTATTATAGTTTTGAAACTCTTGTTTATCTCGGTTTGTGAGTTGATACATAATTTCTGACATGTTTACCAAACAGTACCGCTCTGTAAACTGGTAGTTAAAGTAAATTTGCATGAGTCAGTTTAGTCTGCTGTGATTGTTTACCCGACACTCTCCCCTCTCAACACTTGTTTATAGTGCAGATTGGCTAATCTGGAGAATCGAGATAAGAGGAAAAACACTACTTAGGGAGGAAGTACCCTTATGGGACGAGCGAGCCAAGCAGCCAGCATCCTCCCGCTCTCTCATCTCCAACCGCTGCACATCTAAAAACTGAGAGCGGAGATAGGGGCCAGAGGAAGGCATGTTGAATTGTATACTTGACTTATGGCTTACCCTAATCGTGCAATCAGCTTCATGAAGGATGGTGGTTAATGGGGTGTGGACGGTAGTTTTTCACTAAGTGCCATCATTCATACATTTCAAGCCTCAGTAGCTTCGCTTCAACTGTCAGAAATGAAATGCTTAATTGAAAAAAAAAAAAAAGCTCCACAGTCTGGAGCAACATGAGGATGGATCCATCGGAAGATTCAAGTATTTTCATTCCTGTAGAAGGAGACTGCAGAGGAGCACATTGTTTACTTTACTGACACAAATGATTCTTATTTGTTTTCTCTGCACACAGAATCTGTGCAAGGGAGAAGCAGAGTGTTGCTTAAAGTAAGAATGCAAAGTCAGCAAAGTGTCCCTGAATAAATAAAGGCTAAATATAAGAAAGCAAATGGGATTTTTTTTCCATCACATTCTTCACATTATATTTTCACTGTTGCTGTAAAAATGTTCAGCTTCAATCACATGGTTTGCTGTTTGTCTTTAGTTGATTGAATTAATAATTTTGTCATTCCTCAGCACAAGGTCAGCACAAAATGCAGTAAAGTGACAAAGAGCAATACAGCATTTTAAAGGAGCAGCGTGTAAGGCCATGTTTACACGAAAACGATCCACTGAAAACAGAATCGTTTCTCATTTTCGTTTTGAAAAAGTTCTGCGTTCAGACGACAACGTTTTTGATAACAATCGCCGTGCACACGGATCCGCCAAAAAAACAAAACAAAATGGCAACCGCACGAACGTTTGTCTGTGTTTTCAGGCACCCAGAACGCAACTATAGTTTACCGTTTTCAGTTGAAATCGTTGTCGTATCAACGGGACCTAAGATTTAGTGGCATCTAGCTAGGGACGTTGTAGTGGGGGAAAAGTGGGAGTGATGGGGCCCCAATGGCAGGCAGGCCAGTTGAAAGACTAAACTTTGCATTTGAAAAAATAGTGGAAGCTCTCTGAGACCCCTCTCACCCTTTGAAGGCACAAAATGGTGAAAATACTGTTAATATAATTAATTAGAAAAAAAACTGTTGCTCAGTAAAAAGATATTGTTGTGTTGAAAAGCCAACTATTAATTTGACATCTGTTTTCCCGGCAGCAACAGTAAGACTTACACTCAAACCTGTGTGATACATGATTATCTTCAATACAACCAAATTCTCATAACAAGATAAGTAAAAGCAGCCGTCTCCTCCTCCCCACTCCCAACGCTCAGCGCCCCACCTCCACTAATTGAAACAACAACCAACTAACTTTTTTGTCAATGTCAGCAACACGAGTGCCAAACCAATTGCATCCAATCAGTTTAATTGGTGTTGGGCTGTGGTGGCGGACTCACGCTGATAGTAGCCTATTGTTTAAAATGAACTCTGAATCTCTGCCCTTCCTCCTTTTTACTCCTCCTCTTTAAACTAAAGAGCTCTGCTGCTGGAGAGGTGCGCTGCAAGAAATGTATTGCTCAACAAATCAAGCCAACCTTGACTTCTGTCTTATAATATTACTGTTTCAATCAATATAATCAGATGACGTGTTATTTTATCGGCAAAGAAATGTGTCCTTTTTTAAATGTACATTAAAAAATTCATGATGATATCTTGAAATAAAGCACCAGTTGTTTTCACATCATGTGAAAGCTCACTTTATCTAAACTTTATGACAGAATTCTCCCCCTAACAATAAAGATTAATTGAATTATTTTGAATTCATGTAACTAAAAGGCACCTTGAAATAAGAAAAATGTGGGGAAAAAGTGTGTTTAAAGCATAGAAACATCTTTTTTTGGACTGGGTCTCTTTAATTTTCCCAGATACTGAAAGGTAATCATCTTTTTCCACAAAGGATAGGTTACATATTCAAAACCAGCTCCTAATTTTTTGCAGTGTGTCCGATGCCGCACAGTTGCTGCCTAAGCAGGCGGATCCTCTAATGAACCAGCGGGTATCAGCAGATGTGGGTCTATAACTTAATTTCCCCCCTCAGCTATAGAGCAGATCCTATGGCGTGTAAGTGGTCTTGATGGATGAGCACTACAGCTCATCATAACCCCACTATCAGCACCAACCCCCAGCATCCAGCACCCTTCAGCCCTGCCTTTACTGTCCCTGAATATCAACGGAGCTGCACATCACAAATGTTTTCTTCATCATTCTCATTCATTATCTTTGCATTCTTGTAAAAGGGACAACAAAATAATATTAACTGCTATATCACAAGTCCACATTTTAAAAAGGAGGAGCTGAAATCTCTGGAAACAGAGAACCTTGCCAAGGATAAAATCATAGCAGTTACTGAACTTGCTTTTTACTCCACCAAAGAGCAGACAGGCAACGTTAGCATCTAGCCAGTGGTGAAGAATTTAGCAGCTAAAGAGTCAGGAAATGCAGTAATGTCTTAGTAAAAAAGAAGCTTTTTGTGACATTATCCCCACTGGAAAAACAGTGGGAGATTGCTACGAAACACCATGTTTGCTGCCTAAAACACCACTGGAAACACAGCGTAGGGTCACTACAAAACACCCACATTTGGTGCCTAAAATGCAGCTGGAAACACAGCAACAGGTCACTAGAATACACCTACAGTTGATGCCTAAAAACCACTGGAAACACAGCAACAGATCAGTACACAACACCCAGATTAGGTTGCCTAAAAACTCGCAAGAAACAGCAACAAGTCGCTACAAAACACCCACGTTTGGTGCTCCAAAACCCACTGGAAACACAGCAACAGGTTGCTACACAACACCCACATTTTGTGCCTAAAAAGCCACCAGAAACAGTGATGGGTCGCGACCGAACACCAACATTTGGTGCGTAAAAAACAGCTGAAAACACAGCAACAGGTCACTACTCAACATCCATATTAGGTTGCCTAAAAACCTGCAGGAAACAGTGACAGTTCGCTACAAAACACCCACATTTGGTGCCTAAAAGGCAGCTGGAAACACAGCGACAGTTTCCTACAAAACACACAAAACACATTTTGTGCCTTAAGGCCTTCAGATACAGAGTGACACGCCATGGCAAGACACGTCTGTTCAGTATCTGATAAAATGCTGAAAAACAGTGACAGGTTGCTACAAAACATTTACATTTGATATCTAAAAAGCCACTGGGAAACACAGCAACGACTCGTTTAATCACAACAGATCAGAACAGTAGTTTGCAGCTTGGCAGGCATCTTGCCTCGGTGAAGCGTCATCCACCATCCCTTCCACCTCATGATGACAAAGTCAGCTCATACACTTTAGAAACATTATACAACAACAATATGTGTAAAACGTACAAATGTAACATACTCCTGGTTTGCAGAAATGTACAATGCCAGCATTTTGACTGAGGTTTGATGTCGTCATTAAAAATTCACTGCTTTTCAGGAACTGTACGTGAGCAGTGGAGTCTTTAAAGATTCGCCCACCGCTGATGCATCCATGTGTGTGAGATATAAGGCACTTTGTCATGCTGATATTTTAGCTGTTAAATCCCTAAACAGATAAAGTCATTCAAATGGTTAATTTAGCATGACGGCCTGCATGCAGACATAGCATGAGAGGTGGTAGACAGACCAACTAAACACACAAATCCAAACCCACATTCATACACACAGCACACACAAACCCAAACACACACACATACACACACACTCTCAACATATCCTCTGTCCCTCTCAAGGGCAGGGAGCTGTGGTTGCTGCTGGAGGGCCGAGGGGACCATGTGGCGAGGCGTCCATATGGAGTAACCTGAGTAAACGCAGGGTAAGCCCACCGTGCGTTGGTGCACTCTGTTGACTGTTTCAACAGACATGTTTTCCCAAAGCAAGAAAAAAGTACACTAAGAGGGGTGCCTTAAGTCACGGCTCAGTTCACTGAGCTATCTCGCTTGAGGAATCTGATCTGACTCACTTAAAGACTGCGGCTTCCCTAAGCTGCACTGCTTAAACCTCCTCTCCTGGTAAAGGTTTTAACCTAAACTTCAGATGGTAAATTAACAAAGACATTTTGATGAAAGTGGGAATGCAGTTTACTAATTTGCACAAATGTCTCTCTTTATTAAAACAAAACAAAACAAAGGAACAACATTTCAGCAGCCGCTACACGCTTCTATAATGTCTCAATGTAGTTTTGGCTGCCTCTGTTCTTTTATTTTTCTCTCCCTTCAGTTCACCTGCGGATGCAGTCGCAATCAAAAATGCTAATTACCCAAGTGGCTTAATCAACATTAGAATAATTACGCCATTAGAATACAAGCAAGCTGTGATGAATATGGGTTGGTAAACTCATGTAAAACATGTGCTGTTTATTTGATTAACATCAGGATATAAAGATGGCTCCCCAACCAACAAAACAGGTGATTGATTGAGACTGAAAAGAAAATACTGGAGAAGCAAAGCAGAGGCTGGATTCCTTTAGCGTGAAGCAACAGAAACATACTTCATATGTTTGCTATGTTCACTATGTCTGGTGTTCTGCTCCCAAAGTTACATTTTTTACCTGGACAAGCCGGAGACATCACTGTACAGTGACTTTTGAATGTGGTCACACTCATCTTTAGCCCTTTTTAAATAGGAATTGTGCAAATTTGCAGTCTTTTTTACACATTGGCAGTATAAAAACAAATCCGGGGAGTGCAGCAAAATGCCGTCTGCCTACTTTTGTTTATACAGAATGTGCCTTTTTCGGGGCAATGGGGGGCATGAGCAAGTGACAAAACGTATAGCTCAGCGTGTGTCGTAAACAGTGATGTACTCCGAGGGAAGCCGGGCTGGTCAGTCCTTCGGCGATTCTCTCGTAAGTCTGTCTTATTCGTGTCTCATTAAATCAGTTGTACGCACACTACTGTCCAACGTCTATCTGTGGACATGCTGCTACAGTGTTTGTACGCACAAAATACAGCGTAACATGTTGCTATCAACTGGCTTACAAATGGCTAACCTGGCTAGAGCTGGTATTGCTGCTGCTGGTGCTGGTATTCCAACTTGTACTGGAACATGATCAGCATTCAGTTCGTATGATATCCTATGAATTAACACTCTACCAATAATGTTACAATGTAAAGTTCTGTTATCAACATAGAATTACAAAGGGTTGGTTTAGGGAAGTAATGTTACTGTGGCTAGGTTTGGGTAAATAAACATGGTGAGGATGTACCTTAAAATGGCTCAGAGTTCACAAGATTCTGAGTGAGACAATGCGTCTCCTGGGGAAAGTCCCCGCGAGAAGTCTGTGACCCACGAACCAAACAAACCTGACATTCGTCATCAGCACGTTGATCACATGATCGCAGCCTTCTGAAATTCATAGGTCATGCACAAATTACTGGCTCGTGATTACCTGGGATATGTACAAACTTGGGTGCATTACGTTTTGCAGAACAACATATGAATTATGTTACGTCCCTAATGCAAAGCAATGTAATCAAGTTACAGAGGTTAGGGTTAGGGAAGTAAAGTTACTGCGGTTGGGTTTGGGTAAATAAATATGGTGAGGACGTACCTGAAAATCGCTCAAAGTTCTCATGGGTGTGAAAATTTGTCTTCTGAGGGAAAGTCCCAGGGAAAGTCTGTGGTTTTGTGACCCTTCTACCACCCCAACCTATCTTCTTCCAGAGCACCACTTCCTTTGCACTCTCGTCACCACACTGATCACATGATCGCAGCCCTCCAAAATACGTGGGTTATACACAAATTACTGGCTCATGATTACGCAGGTAATGCACAAATTTGGGTGTATTACTTATTGCTGGAAAACGTACAGACAGTTTATCAGAACAGCCTGTTCTTGTTGAAATGCATCTTGGGAGTCGTAGTTAACTTCATCGCAGGGTATTTTCTGGACGCAGGCGACTTTTTTGGCTCATATTTTCTGATAATTTAACCAGTTTCATGCACATTTGAGTTGTGCTCCAACTGTGAGTCATGTAATACTGTCTATGAGAAAAATAAGTGGGACTCTTACATCCAGAAACCAAAGTGCACCAAATATCACTTCCAACTGTCATTTTGGAGATTGAATTTTAGGGCCAGTCGTGCATTAAAGTAAAGACAAAATTGAATGAAATGTTGTCTTTCAAAACAAAGTCTTATTTAAGAAACTAAGCTTTGACAAAATGTCAGGTAGGCCTTCTGAGGTTTTATATGACGGAAAAACTGCCTCCAATTTACAGAATGAACGAGTTCTTCTCTGTTGTTTGCAAAAAGAAGCTAAAAGAATTGATTTCCAATTGAATGAGAACTGACTGAGCCACTCAGATTATCATCAATATTTAAGTGAGTGGTGAATAAGTGGTATTTAAGGACTGTTTTGCTGACGTTTTGACCTTAAGTGTCTCATTTTGGAGACAAGGAGGGGAGTATTTTGGGGGGAAGCCGGGTCAATATTGAGACACACACAAGTCAATTAATGCAGTAAAGTGTCTTTTCTCCTCTTTCTCTGTTCTTCCTGAGTGACAGCCTGAACTCTAAACACCATCTGCTAAAAAGTCTCCCTAAACTTGACCCCATCACCCCGAGGGGTTGACTGACCTCTGCTGCTCGCCGGACCATCCCGAAGGCAGAAACCTGGACGTGTGTCAGCTTGACGTGGCGTGAGGATTCGATGATTTATCATGTCTCAGCTCAGTGAATCACAACCTGCATTCAGCACCATCAAAACAAAAGCAGCAGCAATACAGCGGGTGAAGGGGAAAGACATTAACAGCCCATAAATCTGCCAGAGAGGTCCACAAGTGTTCTGTCTTTGCTGCTATTTAAGATGACGGACATGAGGGCTAGACAGCACGTTACCCAGAATGCATTCCACACAGGCGTCTGAGTAAGGTGCACTTGCACTGACTCGCACTTGATTATGCAGGATCTGTTTTTCATCTTTTCTCACAGTTTGAGACAATGTCTGAGACGCCCAGAGGCTGCAGACCAGCTTTTAATTATACAGGGAAATGTTTTATTTTTCTTTATTTAAAACAGGAAAATAATTCATTGTGTCTTCCATATTGTTTTAGAAAAGGCGAGGATGACACGATGCTCATTAAATGTACAGATATTTGCATTTTTTTCCTCCTCTGGGGGACACGTGGGGTGGCGGGTTTCATCTAAATATTAATATACAATTCTTTTTATTACTTCTGTTGATGAAAAATGAGGGTTAAGATGCATTTCATACAAAATTATTGTTTACAGAGCTTGCCCTCGTGAAGTCTGATTAAAGTTTGAATCTCTTTAAAGTTTCTAGATACAAAAATAAATGTTGTTTTGGAAAAAAAACACATAAAAAATATACATTCACCTTGAGACAACTTTAAATTAACACCTACTGAACATACCTCTCTCCATCTCTGGTGACAGAAACATGAGGATGAATAAAGGGAAGGGTGGTAGCTGGGGTTTTAAAAAGTATTAGTGCCGTGGGTCCAAATCCACCCACCAGTGCAACTTAACTTCAGAAGTTTCTGACTTGGCTCCAAAAATTGAAAATTAAAATTAAGATGATGTGTACAGACTGAAGTTTGAATTAGTTGCTCCAAACATCCAAAGATATTTAACCAAAGTTATAAATAAGAATCTGCCTTAAAAATTCAACCTGTGTCGTAGAAAACCTGATTGGCAGGGATCCCACAGGGCCCGTCATGGGACCACACAAATCTCGCAGGAGTGGGTGGTTTTACTTTGCTGACGGTGGGAGCAGCATTGATTAATCAAGTCCTGTAACATTTGAAAAGTCACGAAGTTAGCCAGCAGAAGTCCCTGTTACCACAGTGCTGAAGACCGTCTCCATGAGCTCCACTCCTCCTGCTCACTTTGCCCGGTTAGCATGAGCTAACACAGTAACAGCAGCTGACATCTTACACCGAGCTTTTCAATGGTCCCAACAACCTTACATCAACACCAAAGCAGCTTGATTCTGTCCTTAAACCAAATAATAAGCATTGGTTAACATTAGCTGTGTGATGCTAACAGTTAGCCTGTCATGTGTGTGTGTGCGACTCTGTCACACAGAGCTCACACTTCAGAGACGGGAGGGGTGAGGATTGGCTGAGCAAATAATACACTGCACGCAGCTCGGCATTGAAATGATATTTTACCTCATTTTGTCTAATCACTGCAACTCTAACTTTTCCATTTTTCGAGACAATCAGTTTATGGCGTCATCCTGCAACTCTTTGTACATCCTGTAAATCAATCAACTCTCAAACCAACTGAAGCAACCCGGATCAATAAATAGCGAGTAAGATAAAAACCAAAGACATCGAGTTTAACAAATCTCACGTGATGCTGTTGTTGGGCGGCTATTTTTTTTACTTAGTTGGAAGCCGCAATAATCCGGGAGGGACTGATTAATGGACTTTGGTTAAAAAGAATTGTTGTTTAATTCACTAAATTGAAACCTAGACATTGAAAACGTCTTCCAAACCTACGCGTACTTGTAGGTAAATGTGATTGCAGTTAGAGATCAACTGCAGATCAGTTGCAGATGAGTGAGGCATCTATCTGGACCTGTGACACCCTGTGCTGGACAATAGATAACATGCTGCAGCTACTGATCTCTGCTGGTATTTTAAGTTTTGGGTGAGGGGCCCTCTATCAGGTTTCCAGGCACAACTGCTCAGTCTGCCTGCTAGCTGCTCCGTCTTTAGAGCCCCTTATGTTCCCAGAGATTATCCCTCCTGGGTTAGCAGGTTAACTGTGGAGAGTAAAGATAGATGCACAGATTCCAACACTGGATCAGAAATAGTCATGATTAAACAGTCTGGAGGATCAAAGGAATTTGTTTGCATTTGTTGAATGTGTATTTATTGGTAAATTCTACATATCAAGATCTATTTTACTCTTTTTTTACCCAAACCTCATTATCTCTCACCTCATGTACCCTCTGCCTCCGAGACAGAGCTGATATTTTCTTACTCATTTTAAAGAAACTTTTGTCACAGCTCAGGATTCTGTGTAAACCATTGTTGAACTGAATGCTTTGAACCAACCCCTGCATTGTGTCCTGCCCCGACACCCAGTTTCAGACACAATCACGCTGAAGACAATGGGAAGAATACATGCGATGGCTAATTTGGACCCACCGTATCAGCCACCATTATCACAGTGAGAGACAGAGACCCTGGCAGCGGGGCTGATTACAGATATTGTGGTGTTATTTAAGAAATTGCTCATTTGGCAAATGCTCATGTCGTCTGAAACCTAAATGCTCATTTTCATGGATGCCTTTCATGGGATTTGTTTTTTAATTTAAACAGACAAAAGAAAACCAAAGAAAAGACATATAGTGGGACACATAATCGTTGACACATAACCATTCAACAGTACAGTTGAGCCTCACATCCAACCTTGATAGACACATCCCTCAAAACAAAAACACACGACTCACAAGGGAAATAAGCAACAGTGAGCCTAATGATGGAAACAACTTAATGTGGCAGCAACATTGCCCAGACTCCTCCCCGACAGCGCAGTTTGGCATTGTGTGCATGCGTAATGTCCATTTGGGACGGGCGAGCTAATTTAGCGTGAACAACACCGTGCGGCCCTAATGATCACCGAGCCGCTGAAGTCGGCCCCTATCACAATCATACTGTGGTCCAGTCACTGCGCAGGCACGGCTGCAAAGGTGGAAGCCAAAAATGAGGTTTGGAAAATGACCTTTGCCTGTTAGAACCTGGCAGCCTGACAGGAAATACATGAACTAACATGCGTCTTGATGATAATGAGACACTTTACAGCTGTGGGGCAAATCAAACTCATAGGATCCTGTTTTATCATACTAAAATTCCCTTTCTTCTCCTCCTAATCCCTCAGCCTGACTTTAACTCTGTCAGTCAGTCACACATGTACAGGAACACATGCATACCTACACACACACACTCTGTTGACCAAAGTCAGACTTTTTAAAACCCCAAAATTCACAGACGTACATGACAAAAACAAAGATGAATGTCAACCAGTGCTGTCAGCAGCCATTTTCGTCACATCACTTAAACCACATGAGAGGACATTGATAGACGAACTGCGGCTCCTCCAAAACGAGCACTTTGCTAAGGTGCTGTAAGTGATCGTGTGAATGATGAACCCCCGGACTGGAGTTTCGGCTGGCGGTGGTGGTGTGTCTCCAAAAGTCTTCCCCAGGGAAACATCTTCCCCACCTCGTGCCACGGACCCTCTTGGTAACGCTATATCCACATCAGAGAGGCTGGCCCCATTGATTTAGCACTTAGCTCCATCGTCCCATATGAACAGTTATCATTTCTGGCCGGGAGCCAGAGTCCAGGCGTCAAAGTTACCAATCAATGATCCGAACTTTGGAAACGGGGGTGGTAGAGTTTAGGATGGGGTGTAGATTACAGGAAATATGGTATCATACCAAACTGGCAATGCATAAGGGGACACATGAAGAGAAAACATACTTTTGAAATTCTTAGAAAGTTTTATATAATAAAAAAGATACATCAGGTGGGGAGAAGACGGAAAGAATGCAGAGACACTTCAAGGTTCAAGGACACTACAGGTTTTTCAACTTGTTATTTGAGTGTATTACTCGAAAATTTAAAAAGAGAAAATTTACTTCAACATGCGAGTCCTTTCAGACTACAATAGTGGACTTTTATAAAAAATATCCCTAGGTAAGGGAAAGGTGACAGTAATTTTTAATAAAAGGCAAATGTTTATTGCAGGTCAATGACAAGAATGTAAATTTGTCTTTTGAATGAAAGTCTAAGGCCCTAATCACACAGAACGCATCTAGCATATTTGCTGGAGCGCTCTGAACTCCTCAAGTTGATAAAACATCAACTCAGAGAAAAAAAACCCCCCAAAAAAATAAGTCATCTCTTTCATCCCATTATCCTGTCAGATGATGAAGTTTACAGTTGGTAAACAATGGAGGAGAAACTGGTCGTAGCAGTTGCTGGATACCCAGAGCTATACGGCCCGACGATAGACAGCTGGTTGTCAAACTGTCCCTGAGCCATCCTAAAATATACCTGGAGATGGCCATCATCGAGGAGAAGCTCCTGGACCAGCTGGTGGTGCTCCCCACGATCCAACCTCTTTTTTAGGGTCTCATGTCCCCACACAGATCTCTGTAGAGTCTTCACTTAATCCAACAAATGTGTTTCAGTACGTTGTCTTCATCAAGCTCTGTGTGAAGTGCCAATGAAAATGTCTACAGAATAAAGTGCAGACTCTTCCAGTGAGTCGGCTCATGTTGCAGCTATTTTTCACGTTTAACTTGAGCGCCTAGTTGATTGGTGAAGCAGTGACAGTCCTCTATTTGTTATAGCATGTACAGTTATACAGACAGCCTGTTTTACTTCATTATGACTTTCGTGTCACGGCATCAGTTGATAAACTGCGAGACAACTTTCTCCTTTCCATCAGGAGAGTTTTGGTTGCGCTCCTAATTTCTGGACAGTCTGTTTAAGCACTCTCTTGGGAGTGCGGGGCAGCATGGCGGAGCAGATGGGAAGTTTTGCTTAAAGATCATCTGCATGAGATTTGAGATCTGACCCCGTTCACAGGGGCCACCGTTTGTCTTCATGTTTTCATGTCTGAGTTACTGAGCCGGTCTGTGTGAGCTGAGATTCCACTGAAACCGAGACAGATCTGTAGCGAACGAGGGCACCAGTACAAAATATTTGTTACAACCTGCAAAAAAAACCTACTCAGAACAAGTAGTGAAATGGCTAAAATATGATCAGTTATGGCAGTTGTAATTTTGAACCAGGACACTTTACAGTTCAGCCCAGTATCCTAGGATTAGGACACTCAAAATGGATGATTCTACAGCAAACTACTTACATTCAACATTCTTAATCCTAGGGTATCAAATATGGCAGTGCAATCAGTGGCTGTAAGCATCTGATTCCAACGCACAAGGCATCCTTTAGTGTCTCTAAGAGACACATGTGTCTTGCAGCTATCTCCAGTGTAAACTCATTCATGATAATGACATTATAGAAAAAGGGAGAAATCCATGTAGAGTGGCAGGTGTGGTGGATGGGTCAGCACAGGACTTCCACCCAGGAGACCACTGTTTGTGTCTCACGTGGATCCAAAAGTCAACAGTGAGGTTTCTTTAACTATTTTACATAGTTAACTTCACCAGGCATACGTCACATATGTCTCAGTAACCTAATTACTAAGTGAAGTTACTTAACAACATACTTATTTTAACCTCCACTATGATCTTTTTTCTTAACCTTACCAAGTTTTCTGTGAAATACTTAAGTTTATTTTGAAAAGACACTATGCCTGTAATCAGTTGAAATTGCCCTGCCACTCCTAAGCATCCAAAACTAACACTAGAGGGGTACCTAGAGCGTCATAGCTTGAGGCGCAGTGTGAAGCGTGAATTACATGTAACATCCATGTCATTGCCACGAGGTGCTGCAATGACGTGACACAAATGAAACTAAACTTAGTTGGTAGTAACAGTGAAAATCTCACGGGCTCCTCTCTCACTGTAAACAGAACTCAAAGCCACATAACCAAGACCAATGAGCAGGCCAGATCCACCCAACCTAATCTCAGGTCTGTCGTCTCTGCTGTACTGTTCAGTACTAGGCTCTGCTGCACCCATCACTAGCCCCTTTTACACTGCCAGATTTTCCGCGAATGTTGGGCCATTTTGCCGGCAAGCTGCGAGCATTTAGACACACAGAGCCGGATTGGCAAGTTGATCCGAGGTGCCCAATTTTCCGCCTCATAAGGTAGTCATATTGGCGGAACCCTTTTAGGTTAAAAAGACCGAGGCAGCCTTCCGCCACAGGAGGGGCTGTTCAAGACTTGTGGGAGGAGCTGTTGACGATGCTGCACGTGCGAGCCACTGGCGGTGGATAAACAGGAAACAGACAGAGAGACACCCTCGCAAATGAAGAGGCCATTAACCGTCAGATGACGGGGACGATGAAGGACGGGCCGACTTACGAGAGAATCGCTGAAGGACTGACCAGCCGCGGCTTCCCTCCGATGTCACTGTTTACGTGACACGTTGAGCTACGCGTTTTGTTACTTGCTCACGCCCACCATTGGCACAAGGCAAAAGGCACAGTCTGTATAAACAAAATTAGGTAGGTGTCATTTTGGAACCATTTTGTTTTTATTCTGCCAATGCTGAAAAAAGACTGATTGGGCTTTCCTATCTAAAAAGGGCTACTGTCACCACAGCACTGGGACGGACTCTCTGGTTTGCTGAAGAGTCTGAAGAGCTTGCATTGCTAATTAAGAGATGCATATGAGGCGAGTAGTACTATTTCACATCATATGCTTAGTCTCGAGAGTTGAAAAATCTTCAGCGACCAATTCACACCACGATAGCCAGTCAGTGTTGAGCTCATCCGTGGAGGTTTGACGCTGGGGACATACTGATGGAAGTTTGTAAATCGATTCAGCGATTTCACGTGTGTGTGACGCAAGTTATTTGTGCGTATGAAGCGAATCAATACAAAATATTCTGGTGTTCAAACTGAAGTTACACAACGTAAAAATTCGCATTTGGTGAGAACACGACATAAGAATGTATTAGGAGGTTAAGGTGGTCGCGCATTTAATAATTGTGCAGATGTCTAGGGTTTGTGTTCCTCTACAGATCTGGTGTTGGCAGCTCTAAGTGAAGTGGAAGTAGGAGATAACTTAAGTGGCACATTACACTGAAATGTGCAATTTGTTAATACAATACTCGACAAATCTACATTTGCACTACTCACTGACTGGGGCGGGAGTGATCAAAGTTGCAGCAGTAGGTTGAAGGATTGTTGAATTATCCATCCGTTCTTGTACAGAATTTTGTTTTTCTGTCACAGAATGTCAAGTTCACTTAAGTTAATTAAGTCTCATTGGATAAGTACATTTCTGCATAAGAATGTCTCTATTTGCTGCTGTCAAAATGCAAATCCAGTCCAAATAGAGTCTAGATGTGCCAGGGGCCTTTTCAAAAGAAAGTTGTCATTATACAAATATAACAACCTGTTCACAAGTATCACTCCAGACTTCAACTCAATGGAAAGCAGAGAGAAATGCATGAAGACTGCAGATGAATGTCCCACAACATAAATGCAGTTGTAATTTGTATTAAAATGATTTGCATTTAAAAGCATCAAGTAATAGTTCAGGCAGTTTGTATTTTCACTGTATTAATGCTTAAGCAGTGACTCCGATTTTTTTCTCAGGCTCTCCATCTTGGATAAATATCCCTTGTTATTCAGTTTAAAAATAAACACATTTCTCAACCTAATATTTTTCTCCCCGAAGGAAGCGCGTCCCCCTTAATCAAACGTTATTACCCTTTATTGGAAATGCTATTAACAAAGGAGCGGTTTCTGAGTGGAGTCATTTAGCATCTTCTTCCCACGTTGTCTAAAATTGGGACGGGTAAATGATGTTATCATCGCCTTGTTAATTCACCTAATAATTTCTCATTTATTTAGATGATGAGATCTATAACTCAGCTCGCCCAGCTAATCGTCTACCTGTGGATTAAACAAATAACACGTCTGGCAATACAATACTCTATAAGCTTTTTTTTTTATGTTTTGTTCAGTAGCTTGCAATATTTTATGTCTTCTCAGCAACTTGGAGATGATAAACGAATTCATATATAAAATTTAAATATTAATTATGTGCTTTTTCCTTGTAGCTGTTTTGCAGTGAATCCCCATACTGTGCTGCTGAAGATTTATGTGCGTTCAACCAAACTCAGTACCTTGCATGTACAAAAGCGTCCAACTCAGTCCCCTGCAGCTGCACAGCCCTTACACTCACTCCTCTCTGTCACAGCCTGGTGTTTGCTGTTATATTAAAATGCAACCGCAAAAAAAGGGGCATTTCACTCTAAATCAAAAATACATATTTGCTGTTTATCAGTGTAGATTGTTTTAGTGTGAGTTGCTGAATGTTGGAGATCTCTGCTGTAGAGATGTCTGCCTTCTCTCCAATATAATGGAACTAGATGGCACTCGGCTTGTGGTGCTCAAAGTGCCAAAATAATACATTTGAAAAACTCAACAGCAATGTCTCTTTGCAGAAATCATGAGCCAGTTACTCAAGATAATACACAGACCTTGTTGTGAGCAGTTTCATGTAGGACAGTGATACTAAACTTGTGGCCTATGGATCAAATCAGGCCCGCAATCGGGTGGTCCATTGACCATTCTTTGTACTTTGACTGTAAATAAGGTACTGAAGTGCATTAAAAGCATTAAAATAGAGCTTGTTTTTCAAAAAAAGTGCCAAGGGAAGATCCTGTGGACCCTGCGACAGAGTTCTGGTCTAATTATTTCAACATTAACTACTAAAATTTGTTATTGATCTGCAGCTGTGGCCCCTGGGCAAAGCAACACACACCAAAACAATCCAGACTGATGAACAGCACGACAGGTAAGAGGATGATTATGTATTTTTGATTTGAGGGTGAACTGTCCCTTTAAGTAACCCCTCTCTCCTGCAAACAATGTTCATGTAACTATTTTGAATTAGCAATGTGTTTATTATCTGCTGCCATTCACCACAGAACATGTTTTCATGTGAGAAAGTGGATGCTGTTGTAAAGTTGTAAAGTGTTTGACTTTGGAGGCCCATATTCCTGTTCTATCTTATGCTCATTGTTAAACTGTCTTTATGTCAACTTAAACTGTATTTAGACTGTTGCTTCAGGGTCTTGTGGAGGTTAAATAAGGAAGCATGTACAGTATGGAGCTACATATAAGGTCTGCTCACAAGCTTATAAACTCACTTTACTTCACTGAACAAACAGACCAACACACAACTACTACTTCAAAGCCTTTTGCCAGAACTTTATTTGAAGAGTAAATTTGACTACTAGGGCTATTTAAGTTTTGTTTGACATCGTTAAACCAAATGAACAGCCTGCAGGCCAATTCAAGCTACAAGCATTTGCCACAACTGCTGCTGAGCTAATTATGGGTGTATCAGTGGCCAGATGATCAGGAAAGCACCAGAGTTTATCATGTCTAGTTGAATAAAGATATAGCCGTTAACAGCCATTTTTGCATCCATTAGTTCAATCATTGTTGCTCAGAGTGCAGCCTGTGGGCACCGCTCGGAGACATTTAGTGCAGCCCCGAATGAAATATGTGGAGGAGGGTGTGGTTAGGAGCCAGCTGCAGGGGAGAGGTGTGGTGGGATGGCTCATGAGAGGAGCGCCAGGTGAGCTGATTGACACAGCTGCTGCTGGTTTGTTCTGATTACATTTCTCCCTTTTTCATGCAGTAGTGTGCTGGCCCTCGCAGGACTGCAGCCCAGACCAAGGAGAAGGACACTGCCTGAGTTTTTGATTTTGAATGGACTGGGAGACATGCTGGAGGAGCCGGCACATGTTTAAGACTGATTTTGTTGTTGTGTGCTAGGTAGTGCTAGTAGTGAATAAAAGTATTGCATATAGACAGAGAGCAGAATCTGTGCGTCTGTGCTGGGGAACTCACAGGGCTTATATTTAATATACTTCTGGCAAACTACATCTAATTTGAAGAAAGCTACTGGTTGCAGGGCAACTATTGGCACCTCATGAATGTTGTGTTACTTATAGTCTGTCACCAATGCTAGTGCTCTTAGCTAAAGTTAACGATTACGGTGGAAAACTCTAACTGCGCTCTTCCTGTGTGGCCCATCATCTGCTGCCCCCCTAAATAACTTCTTTGCATATGACAGCATACATCATTGTACTGTAATTTGCGCTCTGTTTATGGTTGTTATTATCGATCAAATTGGGGAAAAAACAGTCACTCTAAGTACCAAAAATATAAGGACGTAAAGGGAAGAAGTAAAAAAAAAAAAAATGTCACAGAGAAACAGCAGCAAAACCTTCGTCTTCAGTTCGGAGGAGTGGAGTCAATCAATTTTCAAACCTTACGTTCAAGTGTTTTGTTGAACATGCTGTAATCCGCCTTTTTAGCCAAGACCCAGATTTTTACACCTCATAGGTAGAAAATCGTAGCTAAAATTAGCTTAAGTTAGCCAGTAACGTCAGCTTGACAGTGGTACGTCCATGTGTATCCAAATATAAAAGACAGTTGCAATTAAGCACATTTATTCACCTGGCCAAAAACAAGATGGCAGCCGTTTCAGTCAAGGACCTAACTGCAGACCATCATCTGTTTTTCGCACATGATTGTGGTTCTGTTGGCTCCATCACACCGTGACTTCCAGCAAGCACAGGGCCACTTTGCAGCCAAGTGTGAAGCAGCTGGGATGAGAGTCAGCACCTCCAAGTCTGAGGCCATGGTTCTCTGCAGGAAACCGGTCGATTGCCCTGATTGAGAGTTACTGCCTCAAGCGAGGGAGTTCAAGTATTTCAGGGTCTTGTTCACGAGTGAGGGTAGAAAAGAGCGTGAGATGGATCGGCGGGTCGGTGCGGCTTCTGCAGTGATGTGGGCGCTGCGCCGGTCTGTCGTGGTGAAGAGGGAGCTGAGCCAGAAGGCGAAGCTTTCGATTTACTGGTCCATCTTGGGTCCCCCAGGAGGAGCTGGAAAGCGTTGCTGGGGAGAAGGATGTCTGGTGTGCTTTGCTCAGCCTGCTGCCCTGGATAAGCGGATGAAAATGGATGGATGGATAATCGTCACATGATTGCAAACAAGCTATTGGCACTCAGTCATCAAAACTCTGAGCACCTCTGAGTTAGAGATCTCTGGTGTTTAATGTTCTCATAAAGTGTACGTTTTGGTCAACACATAAAGGTATCACCACATGATGGTCAAGGGCTCAGAGGCATCTTACCTGCTTTACTGCCAAAGGAAACTGGTGCTCATTTGAACTAAATAATATCCCAGGCTTCTTGCAAGGGATGATGGGCAAACATACTACAGGAGCAAAGTCAGACATGGTCCCACTGCCTCACATTCTGCTTGCACGCTGTTGGTTATTGTCACTCATATGAGCTGTGTATTGAGGTCAGACGCTTTGAAAACCTATACATCCTCTTCTTCCTGGTATAAATTGTGTTAAGGTTGAAAGCAAAGCAAATATTTCCCCCATTTTATTTACACAAAATTGACGGCTATGGAGTGTTTTCACAGTCTGTGTTTGCTCGCCACATACAACAGCCCGCGCTGTGCTGATTGTACAGATCAGCTGTAGCTGTATTAACATATGCACCGTGTGACAACTCAGACTCTCTTCATTCACTCCAGTTATTCCTCAGTTTCCTTTTGCCTCAGTGAAAGTTGAGCATGATTTTTTTTTGCTCAAGTGATATATCAGTTAATATATATCAGTAAATTCAAAAGTGTTAGTCTCCTCTCATGCCTTTATGTCGTTTCATTGACTCTGTATATAATCACATTCCCTCTAAGAGTTTTTTCAGACTGAAATTTCATGTCCACAGTGAAGAGACCCTTAGAACATTACACATCTCCCTGCTTCTCCACTTAACACAAACATATATTGTAATAAAGTGTTGAACAAATGACCAATATTGCTTTCTCCGGTGCTCACTCAGTTTAGCGATCAGACCTGTTGCTTTATAAGGTTTACATTAGGGTAAGCCACAGACTCATCTTTGCACATGTCCTCCTCTATCATGCAGTTACAAAATAAAATGCATGCCATTTAATATGAAACAAGCAATATTAGCAGTAAGAGGCGGCCAGGAGGGAAACAGCATCATACAGCACTCCTTAACTCGGGCTGTACATCTCCGTTTAAGAGGCCTCGTAAAGATTCGCCGAGTTTTGTGCTCTAAGCCAGGAGAAAATTGGGTGCCATTGCAACAAATGAATACCACCGTGTCTTGGAGGCAAATGAAAACCCTTCACTCTGAGTGGATCTGAGCAGCCAGGAGTCATCGTCGGCTCTCCCTGGTGTCACCTCTAGCCTATTAGTCTCTATAAAGGATGATGAATTAGAGACAGAGGGGGAGGAAAGCCTCAGTACCGAAGCCGAAGATGGGGGTCATAAGAATGATAAAGTGAACAGCATGAGCGCTTTAATGGGCGACGCCAGCAGAGAGGGCGGAAAGAATGAGGAACATGAAATCTTAAAGAGGGGATTTCCATGTTGTTCTCTCCTCAGGTCTGGAGGCCAATACAAGTGCGTGAGCATTTCATTTTCTCACATAGGACGTGAACTATTTCGTTGGCCCGAGTTGACACTGTTGTTGAAGGACTACTGACAGGTTGTTTGATCTACTATGAGACAGATGGCTCCTGTCATTCTTTGTGTTTGTAATAACTCGTGTTTATATTCAAACAGATCTGGAAAATCAAACATACCGTTCTGCTATTTCACCATGAAGACACATCGACATGCAGATGGAGAGATGACAAAACATACAAAAGGTTCAATATTTTTACAAATTGCAAGTAATAAAAAGTTATTGATGCGGTATGTTAATCATTTGAAAGTCATAATTACATTACAAGTCAAAATGTGTGTGTCACATTTCCATGTTAATTCAAAGCTAGGCCATAAATCCTTCAGATTGTCATGCAATTGAATCTGGATTTTACAGTCTGGTCTTGCTCCCAGGGCATCAAAACAGCTGTTTGGTCGGTGGCCTTCACTGTCAGATATGGACACACAATGCACCCTTTAGTGTCTGTATAACACACCAGGTTTTCAACAAGTCCAATATTAACCCATCCAGGTCATTATTAGACGTTCGGAACAACGGACGTGGTATAAAGAGCAAGACAGTCTGCTTAGGGGAGGTTAATGGGTTCAACAAGCACAGGATTTTGACCCAGGAGACCAGTGTTCATGTCCTGTAGTTACATGAGTTGTTATTCAGTCGTTAGTTATGACTCATTAGTCGCGTGAACCAGGATCTCTTCCTAACCCTTACCAAGTAGTTTTGGTGCTTAAACCTAATCACTGACTCCCTATACTTGGAGTCTGCTCAAGGGTCAGTAAATGACTAGGGATGAAATTACATTGGTTTTTGATATTCTTTATGGTCGGCTTTTTCATTCAGCAAAAATAATTCCTCCTGTAATAACCTCTCAGTGTAATAGCTTTCATTGTGTGTGGCGGGGTCCGCCATCCCTGCACGGGATTCAAATTGTGTACCTTCACACTAGGAATTCAAAGATGCATTGAAGTGATTTTATCTCACTGAGCATTAATGTTAACGGTATATTCAGCAGTTTTTGACAGATGAAATCAGATCACAGGTGCTCATAGCCTGATGGCAAACGGCCTATTGACCAACTTATAAAACAGGTGAATTTGTTTGGCTGCACTGTAAATGGATACAGCAATTGTTCTTGTGTTACATGGGCGTGTCTGTCTAGCCCAATGTTTTCCAATTTTTGACTCTAACTAAAAGTTTCTGACTTCCCATCAGCCTCCCGACTGGTTCTTGGTCCCCCTTGTGCCACCTCAAAAGCCCGTGATCTGTTATATTTCTGACACAGTAGCTGCTCAGGGAGGGCGGATCTTTCCAAATTCAACCACAACTGGAAGTGTAAGGATTATAATTTTAAAACCTCCTGACAAACACTGATAATAAATATGTAAAACAAGGGTAAGTAAATCATTTACTGCCTCAACTGAGGGCGTGTCAGTGTCTTTAATTTCAGTTACAAAAAGGATTTCCTCAAAGTGATAATAGCATGGGATTTTAAATGATCTTATAACAGTATTTATTCTTTTAAGATTTTAAATGTTTCAGTTTATTACTCCTAAAATGGAGAAAAACTGCTTCAATTTGAGATGATCCTAAAAGGTTTTGTGGACAGTTATATTGCTGTACTTATCCTAAATTTTGGTCTTGGGAAACTTTTAAGAATGTGTACTTTTACAGAATGAAAGCCCTTTTAATAATGCCAATATATTGTGTGTTTGGGGTTTGGGTGATGAAGAGATTGGCATGCCTTCATGGGTCATTACATTAACAACTGGTGCTGGCAGATCAGCCCGGCCTCGGAAATAAACCTTTTGCCTCCCGAGATGAGACTCAATCATATCTTTACTGCGTGAGACAGTGAAAACAAATGGCTATCATATAATATTCCGAAAGAAGAAACACTTAGTCTGAGCTCTTAATGGGTCTTTGTCTTGCAAAACCTTTCATCTGACGTTGACAAACGAGGCACAGTCCTACCTGGAATAACAGCTTATGCATTACTTCAATGTTAATGGCTGGTCTGAATGAGGTCATGTGTTTTTTGTTTTTTTTGTTTTTTTCCTCATTCACGTTGCAGCACTCCGACACTGCCATGGCTGTATTTGCATGCAGAACAATTCATAGGCAGTTTTTTCGTCCTTATGTTTCAGGTCGTTAAAAGCTAAAATCCATGGTCTTCAAATTAAATTGAAATATCAGCAGGTCAATAGATTCTACGTCATAAATCTGCAACTGTAGTCAATATATTTAAATATTCAAAGCAAAGAGTAAAGCCTGCCAGTGCTTTTGATGAATGCTTTAAAAGGATTTGCCATTTTTCATCTGATAGCTGACATTTGTTTTGCTCTTCAACAAAGAAAAAATCATCAATAACAATTATGTTTTGCTGTTATTACAGGTCATTTATCACTGCCAAGATCATCTGCAATTCTATGAGTGTGCATTTTAGTATTTTGGGGTAATATTTGCTGTTTATGACACGGCCAACGCTGCGAGGGGAAAGTAACTGAAATGGACACTCTGTCATAAAAACAGATGTGTTGAAAGTGACACGTCCTCTGAGCGAGTGTATTAACCTCTGCTTCTGCTCCTCTGCCATGTGAACCTGCGGTATCCTCTTCCCTGCATGGATCGCTGACAGCTGAGAAGCTAAGTATTGTGTAATTGCAGGAGCCGCGCAGCAGCATGCCGTGCAATAATACGCTAAGTGACTATTAATCATTTTGGTGACAAATAACAAAATAAAGGCGAGACGTGGGAAGAGACTCGGATTTGATTTATGTTCTGCAGGAAAAGTTCACTGTTGCCTAATTGCTGAGGAGGCATTCTTCTTTTCTGTGTGTGTGTGTGTGTGTGTGTTGTTTCCAATCCTCTTTGCAAATCTGCTATTTGAAAAATGTGACACCGGCTTTGACAATATAATTACTTTTATGAAATTAAACCCCATTATTGAAATTTAAAGAAGCAATTAAAGCCTCAGTCTTTTTGTGTGGAACATGTGGTTGTATACATTCTCTCTTTGGAAACTGTCTTCCCTGACATGTTGAATGTTTATTTTGACGGTGATGAGGTGTTGAGTGGTTTGCGAAATCCCAGTGGGTTTTCCACGTTTCCGGGATGAATCTGGTGCCAATCAACTGATGAGATCTTTCCAATGTATCGCTCTGTCATTTCTCTTTTAACCACAAATAAGCAGATGGGATTATCAGACAAATTCACACAATCAGAGACAAGTTATAGGATTAAAATCATTCACAAGTAAGATAATCCTGGAGAGAATACTTGACATAAGAGTGACATATGTGATGAGAAAGTGGGAAGCACAAAATGCTACATGTAGAGGCTGACTACTATTGAAGTGCCCCTGAGCAAAGAATCTCCAAAATGCTCTGCAAAGAGGTACACACAGGGTATTTCTTGTATTTCATGAATTTATCCGTAATGAATGATTAACAGTTAATGAACTGCTATATTAAATTTCCTGGCACACTGACCTTGATTGACACCATCTGCTGGAGTGCCAGCAAAGTTTGCATGCACTTGTATAAATACTGTGAAGGGTGTTATGTATACCATGCGTGCTTTCATAGCTAACCTGACCTACTTCAAACTTTCAAACAGATGTGGAAAATCAATATGGCACCTGAAGGCAGAGGCAGACCAAGTCATTGTTTTTATGTGGTACATCTCATGTCTTTGTACTCAAGTCCCAAGTTAAGTCCCTTACCGAATCGTGAGTTTCGAGTCCTAAAGAAGTCATAATGTTTCTCTTCACCAAAATGCCATTTCAAATTTACAAAAATCTCTTTAAGATTTTTATGTATTTGTTACATTTTTTGTTGTTTGCATTGCACTTTAGTATCGCACTATTAACCAGGACCACAATTAGCTCATAGCACCCATATTAGCTTTTTAACCACAGCTTCCTGCCCTATTTTTTGTGCAACCTCAAATGTTGGATTGTGTTGCATGTCCTGCATAGTTTTTGTACATGTATGTATTTTTTCTAACTGGTGCTCAGTAATGTAACATTGGTACTTCATTGCTCTCTTTGGCAGCTTAATTGGATGCTGACCGATTGGTTCGAACAAAGTGGATCTGGGGAACTACAACCTCTTACCATTTCTGTAAAATTAGCCTAAAACATCTATCCAAGGTTTACCCAAAATAAACTGAAATCTGTTTTTTATCCAGTTGGAGGCGCCTGCTAATTTGAAATGATGCCACAGCAGTCAGTTTCGTAGCCTAATTGGGTTGATTTGCCTGATGTTGTGATTCCATGAGTAACCACTGAGTTAAACATAGCAGTTGGGGCCGTGAGTGGGTCGTAGGAATTTTCAGAGAAAAAGTGTCAACTTGCTGGCAATAAATTGAAAATGAATTGATTCACGGCACACTTAGCTTTTAATCTTTGTGCTTGGGGGAATGAATCAAGTATTTTCAAGTCAAAAGGCTCAAATCCAAGTGAAGCTACGAATTCTCGGTGTTAGAGTCGAAGGCAAGTTGCAGAACTTTTTTTTTAATTTGTCAAGCTGACTGTAAAGTCATCGTCATCGTCCATGTGACTTGAGTGCACATCTGCTTGAAAGTGCATTTTCCTTAAGGCAATCTGCTATACTATTATACACAGCTAAATATAATGTTGATATTAAATGTCTTCCACTCTTGATAGCTGTGGTGACTTTCTTTGTTTATCTTTCCTCTTTCTGTGTAATTCACCAGCAATATTTCAGCCAAAGGGTTGCAGCCAAGCAAAAACATTCCTTGCACAGTTGATTGGAAAGCAAACACACTATAATCATTGTTTTATCAGAACTTCACTAGAAATGTTTATATAGTACTACTACTTCTGTAGAAGTTTGACAAGGTTACCTACAACACACCTGGCAACCTGCAGGCTTCCTTTAGTACGAAAAGGGCAAACGGACATTTGAGGTATTTCATCAAAACTCTCACTCTGGATCAGTGTTTGGCGGTAAGTTAGATGAGTGTAAAGACCACAAGTCTGAGTAATGAGGCAGGTTGGGGTGGTGCATGGGTCAAATAACACAGGACTTTTCCTCAGGAAACTTTGAGTCACTTTAAGGTATGTCTTCTCCATTTTCCTTTCCCTAACCCTAACATACAAAGGTTCACATTTAGTACTAAACATACTAAAACATTTAGTACATTTCGTATATAGTTTAGTATTTAGTAACTTCATTTAACTTAACCTCCCCTTTAGAATTTATACATAAATGCAGCTAACACATTAACTATGAACAGGTGTTTTTTCATATTAAATTTGAATGCCTGTGCTGCTAATTCATTAGAAGTCATAGGAGTCATTGAGTTGTTTTAAGGTACGTCGTCAACATGTTTTTTTTGTCCTAAAGCTAACCTCCATGACTTTACAGTCAATTATATAACTTTATGTTAAGGATGCCATGTTGCTCATGGACTGTTTTCAATTCATAGGATATCATATGAACCATTGTATGAGGACACATTGTGTGTTTTATCAGATGTAGGATGGGAGGGTTGATATCAACTAGTTAGTTTTTTGCACAAAAATTGTAGACGTACATACACGTCCCAGAATCTCTGAAATCCTCTGATTTACATCTCATTACATCTCTGCAGGCTAGCTCGCCACCAGCAGGTCTACATCTGAGGAATGCTTGTGTTTTGGGGGGAATTTAGAGGGTGGACAAGACTTCTTGGGTGCTGCGTACCGGGTCACCAGAACTGAGCGAGCTGTTGACGGATAGGCTGCCTGCCCATAAACCTTACATGACTTGTTTTTAGCTCCACTGATATTGTGACGTTTTGATTGTGCAGCAATTTTGCTGAACAGAAAGCTAATGTGTCCGTGCCCGAGGACAGATAAGACAAGAGAAAAATACTGAGGATCTCTGCAATTACTTCAAATCACTTCCCATGTTGAGATGATATTAGTCCTGTGAGATGAGGGCTTAACTGTATGAACGGTGATGCAGAGACAGATCATCTCAGCTCCACAAATCTCCCCTGGATAAATAAGGCTTGAGAAGAAAGTGGCTCACGGTAGATGACAGGATTGCTTTTGTTGTGCAACACACGCATGTCTGTCATCCAGAACTCTCTCCTCCTCCATCCTGTACGTTCTCCATCACTGGGTGATTAGGGCTCAGGGATGATGGATGGGGCAGAGAGGAGCTCTTCCTCTATGCTTCTTCTCAGGCCTGTATGTCACAGACACGCTCCCCAGCGCCCATCAATCTGGTGCCGCGGCCTCTCAAACCTGCGTCCAATAACGCGACGGCACTTCAGACTAAAGAAGAAATGAGAAGCACGAGAGGGAGAGGGAGCAAGAGAGGGAATTGGAGGGAGAAAAGGAAAACAAGCTGTTCACGCTGACATCAAATGTACCTCAGAGGGTCGTCAAGAGGAAGCGCTGAGCGAGCGGCGTCCCGGTATGAGCGCCTACAGACGGGAAGTGAGCGCCAGGCGGGGAGAGTCTGGGAGAGGAGGATGAGCTAATGCAGGAGGGGGGGGGGATCACCTCTTCCTCCTCTTGATTCGACTTGATTTATGTGACAACTTTAAAAACATTAGGCACAAATAAAATCACTGAGGATCATTTTGGTAGTAAATCAATGGCTTATTACTGTGATCCACATGGTGTCAGGATGGCGAGGAAGCTTTTTGTGAAACACGTAGCGATGATGTGAGGCTACACTGAGTGGATTCATTATCAAAACACAAGTGCATTAGCATTTACAACCTTATACCAGTGAAAATGTTCAGTGACGAGGCGTTCAGGTCACCTTGAGAGGCTGTAGCTTCCATTTCTAATTTTCTGCTCAATTTCTTGTCAACCAAGGGCCATTGTTTATTTAGCCAGCTGTTGGCTTCCATTCATTTCTCTACAAACAGTAAATCAAAAATCAGTATACTTCTCAAACGCGCTTCAGTCGTATAATCCATCACAGTGAACATGAAGTTTGCATTAATTTTGTCAATGTTGCATTATCATTGCGTGGTAATGCAGTTTAAGAGCGGCGTGATTTGATTTGAAACATCTGCACTGCATTACCTCATACTGATAATGTAACTTTGACCAAAATTAAAGCTGACTCGATGCTCACTGTGATGGATAACACAACTCAGGCAAGCTTTAATAGATTCATACCAAAGAGAAGTGAATAGAAACCAATGGAATAGAAAAAACATGCAGATTTCTAAAACACAGCAGCGTGGATTACACAATGGTGAGCTGTGGTTTATATGATGTTATTGTAAATGGCCTCAAACCTGTAAATCTATTGGTATAACCATTTAAAGGAATACTCAGCCCTCCAAATGACCATTTGTATATCAGTCACTCACCCCGTTTTACATTGGATTTGTGAAGAAAACTTGCACCAAGAAAATTCTTTTCTATCTTGAAAACATCCATTTACGAACTCTCATACAACTGGTGCACAACTCTTCCCACCAGGTAACTAAACAGAGAGTTAAACTTACCAATGCTCTCTACAAAGCCAGAAAATGGTAAATTAAAACTAACCCTTTAAAACACCAAAGTCAAACAATAACACACTGATCAAGGCAGCGGTAGACCAGCAGCTCCTGTGTTCAGCGAGGTAAAATTACTGTTTTTGTCAGTGGAGTCTGACTGTAATGCATACGAGTAATATGTGAGACTTGTAGAGTTTGTAGGAAAAATGTTTTGACACAGTTTTACTGTTGTTAAATGTGGACCCCTTTGACTTCAGTTCAAAAAGCATGTTCTCCATTTTTGTATTCTGTTTTGACCATCGAGGCATGGGAGAAAAACAGTGTCTTCTTAAGGATATCAGTGTAAAACAAGGTGAGTATTTGATATACAAATGGTCATTTGGAGATGAAGTGTTCCTTTAATTCTGATGGTCAGCTCTTAAGCCTCATAGTAACTGTTTCATATGAAATGTAATGTGCTGTAATACAGAGCCAAAACAATAAGGAATGTGTCAAAACTCTAAGCTGCAACCAGGCCACCATTTCTCTTCTTTCCCAAAATCAGAATTGGGACTCTTATTGATGTATTGACTCTTCTTTAAAGCCTTTTTTTATCTAATTCCATGACACCAAAAAGCAGCAGAGGAGAGACTAGTGACAGTTTGACTGGCAGCGATGTCATTAATGCCCTTATGGCAACTGTCATGGACGTGACTGTCACATCCTCTCAGCCTGAAGACACTGTATTTAATTGAACTGTCATCTTTAGGTCAAAGTAATACCGTTCCAAATGGCAGGACACTGACTAAGATCACCTCTGACAGCAATTACAAACCAATCCAGCTGCACATCAGTTACATCGCTGATGTCTCCCATATCAGATTGATTGTCCCGTATCAATCAAACTGTCATTTGTAAGAAGACGTTAACATGATGAATGGTCAGACGGCGAAGTAATAATTCACGTTTTCAAATGGATAAATGATGATTTTCATCTTGATTGCTGACTGACATAAAACAACAGTGATCCAAACTCTGCTTTTCCACATGTCACAAAAAGTCAGTGTCAGATGGGAAAAATATTTGCATTTTACTTTTTCAGTGCCAGAGACACATTAGTTTATTTGGAATAAGAAGGAAAACAGCAACCAAGTCACCAGTAAAATATGCTGGCGTTGTACATTTCTGTAAACATATTGATGTTTGGTCATGGACTTTCCACGTCCACATACTGTACAATGTGGTGCCCAAGGTGAGTTGGTTGTTGACGTTCTGGGACGCTGTGTCAAGTTCTGCCTGTTACATGCATTGTCCTCTTTCAATACACTTCCGTTTTCACAGGAAATTTAACATCTACATACAGTCTCTTTAAAATAAACGCACTACGTCAGTACAACACTGCAAATTGCCATTTTTCTTTCCTCAAACACACAAAACAAACACACTTGGTTAGGTTTAGGAAAAAAGAACAGGGTGTGAACACATCTCTCTGAGGTGAAGGTCAGTGTTTGTTGGATCCATCCACCACCCATTCCACCCGCTCCAATTGGATTTTCACCGCCTTAAATTTCATCCTTGTCCCGCCACGTTTCCCTCTGACGCCACCTGTTGCCGTCATGCCGGTGTTAAAGGACACCTTTTTTCGTTGGTTTCTGACGCCGCAAGTCACTGCTCACTGCCCACTGATTTCAACGACAGCAAGACTGGGCTCTACTTTTGCACATCATAATTTAGCAGATACACTGAAGCTTTATGTTTCAACAACACTGTGTTTAAGGTGTAGGTTTAGGCACAAAAAACACTTAGTAATGGTGAAGAAAAGATCATGTTTTGACTTAAATTACCCAGTTTTGGAGGCACAATCCCCACTGGAACAGCAGCGATGTCTCAATAAATACAATTACTTTTTGTGCCACTATCACTGCAGAACAAAACAGCGAACATGCTTAAAAATCCACTGGAAAAACAACGATGAATCACAAAATCATTTGCTGGTGTCAAAAAGTGATCTGCGGCAATCGCCTCGATTAAGTGACACATTCAAAGTTGGCTCATTTAGGAACACTGACGTGACAGGTATGAAACGTGCAAACATAACATATTCGTGGTTTGCAGAAATGTACAATTCCAACAATTCCTTCTGGCGAATGGGCTGAAAACTGGCTAGTTAGCATTAGCAACAGTAGCTTCAGCAGATGAACCAGTTAAAAAAAGATCCTCAACGAGAGTTTTCATCGAAACAATGAAAGGCATCAAAGAGAAAATACATTTTTGAGAAGAGCCAAAGTCTTTGGAGCACTAACGAAGCCAAAATTCAAATAAAGACATCCTTTCAAGACCTGCACTTTTCATATCAAACCATATCAAACCAACATCGCTGACTAATAGAGTATTAACTCAGCAGATTGATTTAACACCTCTCCAGTGATGCCGGATCATTGAGCCAGACGGCAGTGACAATAGCTAATACCCAAAGTGTTGGTGGAGTTGGATGGGCTTCAGTAATTGATGGTCGGATGTGTTTTCCCACCGATAATGTGTCTTTGCTGTCATGGGGTTGCTGCTTTCCTTCCTCTCGCTCCGTCAGAGCCCTGACTGTCAAAACAGCACATGTGTCTCCCCAATGAAGATGGATGACTCTCTGTCGGGTGGATACTGAGGGATGCAGAGGAGGAGAGCAGAGAGGAGGGGTGGAGGGGGAGCAAGATGGAGGGAGAATGCAAAGGAGAGAGAAAAAGGAGACGGAACAGAGGTGGTGAAGGAGAGGCAGGGAAGGAAAAGAAAGATTAAGGGAGAGAAAGGAAAGAGTAACAGGAGAGGGAAGGAGAGAGTGAGAGATAGGGAGATGGAGGAGGTTGGGGAACATATTGAGGCGTTTCCTATGTAGACTGAGCCTTCTCCATGATGTGTTTCCTGTGTGGGCGCGTTGGCCTTGGACCAAAACCAAAGAATGGGAACTTTTATTTTGATAGTCTCCCTATACGCAAGGCACCAAAACACATCAACTGCCAGCTTTGTTCATTTAAAAATATTATATCTGTTTTCATTCATTTTACTTCAGTGGTAGCAGGCACATGTGAATTTATTACATATTTATTACACATGTGATGAATTCAGATTCCACCAAAGCCAGTGTTTTCTTTTCCTTGGAATCACCGCGATCCCCAAAACAGACACGTGAAACCTGCTTTTCATATAATCATATCTTTGTTTTCTATAGTGAAATAGAAAAAGCAGATTCAAACACTGAAACATGCAAAAAAAGGTATTTTAGGTTCTGAACATTGAATGTGTACTCCCATATTTTACATTCCTTCATTCAGATCCTGAATCTCAAATCAAACCACTTTCACAGCACCAAACGCCACTTGTGACGTCCACACTGGCGTTTCCTAAATGATGCTGTATATCAAACTAACTGCCCCACAACAGGAAACTCCCACAGTCTTCATGAGCTGAACTGCAGCACAAACACACACATACATACACTCACTCACAGCCTGACATGAAGCTGCTTCCCTTGCTGCACCATCCATTAGTGTTGACCTTTGACCTGACCAGTTGTGATCATGTGATTGTGCAACACAGAGGTCAGGCTGGCTTGTCAAAACACCGGTGCTGATGTGTGACAATGTGATAACCTACGTGCCAATCTGTTTGAGGTGATGTTTTTGACTCACTCACTCCTTCAGCGGTTCTTAGTGTGTGTTCGTGGCAGACGGAGAGAGATGGAAGGAGTGAGTGAAACACTAAAGAGGGGTTTGACTCTGTGATTGTGTGTCGTAGCTCATAATGCAACTTTAAAACTTTTTGAAAGTTTCTGAAGCATTTATGATGCATAATTTTGTTTTATGATTTATGAAACTGTCAGCTAAAAAAAATATGTGTTTATTGTTTTCTGCACCAGTTCATTTTTTGCAGCATCTGACAACATATGATTTATAAATGAGCATTTACAACATATTGATTGAGTAGACAGCACATTCTCACTCCCAACTTGTCAAACACCAACACTTCGGAGTCAGAGGGAATCTCTGCTAGCTGCTAGGCTAATGTATACAATGTAAAATGCTATAGGGTTGTGCTAATGATGCTAGCATGTTATATTTGTTTGGAAAATGTGTTTAGTATGAGAGAGTTGTTTTATCGGGAGTTATAATGAAGCTGATTTGTATAGCTGTGTTTGAAAGTCTCGCTGTTAAGCCATGTTCAGTGTGTGCTTTTGGTGTGTTTTCAAATACTAAACTGTACAGTATTTCATAGAAACGCTACCTCTGACACACCAGCGCACAAGTATAAATGCTCACAATGGCCTTTGGGTTAAGTGACCATATTTGGACTATGGCTTGGATTCTGTGCCCGAGCCTGAACCCGACCCGTGGGCCCTCTTGATGGCGCCACTGGCCACGCACATGTGAGTTGTTGACAGTGACAACATGTGTGTCGGCTTCGTCGTGTGTACCAAGTGCAGCACGATGCTGGTATATGACAGCAGAAAGACGGGGCCCTCGACACTTAGGAGGCACGTGACGAATGCTTGCTGGATTTTTTGGGCCCGATCTAAGCTGAGCATAATAATAATAGAGGCCTCTTCAGTAAATGTTTTGGTATTTACAGTCAATATACTACTTCAAATTAAAGTTGTACTTAACTTTCCTTATTTAAGGAAACCTCAACCAGCCTCTTTGACGTGCAACAAATTGCCTATATACAGATACATATACATAACACAATAAAAAAAGGGATTGTTTTGTAACTGAAAATGTTAACTGCAGTGTCAGTTTATGCACCTTAGATAACTGGTAATAATAACTTTAACATAATAAACCAAAGTATATCAGTATGCAGTTCCTTAACAAGCCTACAACTTTAGCAGCATATAAATTCCTAAATTCAGTTTTGGTTCTTGGCTTTCGTTGTGCCACCCCAAGATTTTTAGTGGCCCATCTGGCAACCCCTGTAAAAATATTCTGGGGGCACCACTGGTCACATTAGAATTTAAGTAATCTTGAAAATGGCTCCTATTGGAGACCATTCACACCGACACTGAGTGTCCTCGCTCCTATACAAGCTCTGCCACCATCCACTCTTCTTGTATTTCTCTCTTCATTACAGCCTAAAAGTTAAATAGTTAAAATTCCTATTGCATGTGAGCAAGCAGGCTTAGAAAAACAGAGGGCCCCAAGAAATATTCAGTGACATATCGTACTGGAAATCACTTCAAATGTAACATCAAATGGAAATGCAGCCCAATCCTCCATCATGGTGCATGTTATAGCAAACCCAAATACATGGCGTCCCTGTCTCTGTGTCTCAGAGTGTACAGTAAGTGATCTGCCATTGGACCAGAGCGTGTGTTGTTTACCTTGTCAGCCGTGAAGGACAACAGGATTTGTTTGTGTACCAGCCGCGGTGATTCAGGTAGCGTATTAGTTGGAGGAGATTGGAAGCAGGGAATATTCCCTGACACTAATGAATATCAGTTTTATTAGGATATGATTGCGGCCATCAAAAAGGTTATTGCTTTCATAACATTGTATATTAAAAACAATTTAATCTCATCCTTGTAAACAGTAATTCAATTTCTTTCAGGCTGCATCTCATGTGATTGATAGCAAAAGCGTAAGTATATCATCCATACGATGTCACTGGGAGACAGCTGCCTTATTTCAAGACACTGTCTCTTCTGTTACAGCATTAGAAACAAGAGTTTCCCTTCTGCATTTATGTTTAACTTGACGTTAAAAATATCGGGATTTATATTCTGGAACCTAGAGGTCAAAGATACCAGCATGAGGCAACAAATAAAAGCCATGTGAGGTCACACACACCCTCAACACGGGGTTTGATGGAGTGTGATGATTCCTGAGACTCCTGGAAAATGGACGTTGACCTCAGTTGTCCTCATTTTGGCCACTGCCATTGATCACTGCTCCTCCTTCTACTGGTAGCATTAAAAACTCTCATGGTAAGAGTTTTATCATTGCAGCTGTGTCCCAATTTGACCAGAAACAAGAGAGAAGAAAGAGACTGAGAGGCAGAAAGAAAGAGAGAGATTAAGAGGAATGGAGGGAGAAAGAGTGAGGGAGAGAGAGAGAAGCTTTTAAAAGGATTTTGTCGGTTATTGACTGGTTGCACTCTTCAGCTAATAGCCATTTAAAGATTATGGGCCTGCTGGTGGAAATCAAGGCCTCCATTGTTTGCCTTATTGCATTCTGGCAGATGGGGGCTGACACAACAACACGCAGCATCCCTCCGGGCACGCTCGCCGAGCACCGACCCTCCATCAGCAGATCTCCTATTGAACTGGCCCTAATAACTGGCCATGAATTATTAATCCACGTACCATATTGAAGACAGAGAGGGAAGAGGAAAAAACAAGGGGAGGATTGTGGGCCGGTTGCAGTGAGTGTGATTGGCGTGCAGGTGCCAGTCGAAGGAAAAAAGGTCCGTTCAAAAGAGTCCCAGGGCGGCCATTTCTCGGAACGGGGAGGACATTCCGATAACTGGCACGGGAAGATAAAATATATATTCATTAAATGTCAGATTGCTGATGAAATGGGTCCGATCCATTAGTGGGTAGCGGAGCGGCCGGTTAATGTTTCCCGGTTGCTCTTGGGTTGGGTGGCTTTTAGTGTTGCTCTGTGTTGCTGCTGGAAACAGGATCACTTGATCTGGAAAGAGAAAAAAAGTTTGCAAGAGTAAGAGCAGGTGTTGTTCAAAATAAAAAAGGAAACGCTTTGGAAATCTGAGTCAAATGCACCTGTTGGTGAAACCCAGTAACTTTGCTGTGTTTCAAGTCGAGTATTTGCAGTTTATCTGTCGTCTCTCCTCCGGTCAGGTGATTTATTTGCAGGGATTGATTGCTAACCATGGCTAGACTCTCTTCTCTTTTCTTAAGCTGCCACATAAAGTGCTGGCAGGCAGATTTTGTCAAAGAGGGCTCACAAATTATATTTAGTGTGTGTTTTGATTCTATGGACAGTTCAAGTGGGGCAAACAAGAGCCCAGTGATTTATTTAACTTTTTGTATAGAGAACTTCAGTCATCTAAGACTCCAAGTACAATTCTAACATGATCTATCACATGTGACTGACACCAAGAGCAGTGTATCATCCATACAATGGAAAACAACCGGCTTATGTCAACAACAAATGACACCGAGAGCAGTGCTAAAAACTGCAGTTCCTTTAATGGCCACTGGCTCCAAAAGTGAATCAATCCCCATGTTAAAATGCCCAACACAACAGAAATAAACATGTTACAACCTGCTATGAAAAACACTGCAGCTAATTTCCTCGTTCATGACAACTCAGTGAGGGTGAATTTTTATATAACTCACTCGTTTAAATGTTATTAAGGCTCAAAGTTATGCATAATTGAGGGCGTGGTCACTTTGAGTGCTGTTAGTTGACACTACTACAGTAAAGTAACCCCAGATTCACAGAGTATAGGTGTAGGTGTCACTGTTTCAGTGTGTTTTCAATTCTTTAATTGTAACATTTTGGTCGCAAAAAAAGTCATGCTCAGCATTTGGTTCGCTATGGAGCTGGATGTTCTGTTTTTCTGATAAGTACATTTTGTTTTAATGATTTTAAGCCTTTTCTAAAGTGACAATTAGCATTAGCATTAGCACAGGTAACCATATACTGTAAATGCATCGTGCTATCCAAGCTAGCAGCTAGCGTTAAGGTTTAGCCCAGAGTCCTGCACTGGGTCGGGTACCCGCGGGTAAAAACATAAGTTAAGCTGGTTGTAGGGCTGTGACTGCAGCTTGCACTGCGCCATTTCTGGGTCATTTTCCTTACTTTATAATTGAGCTAAAAACTAATCTTTTTAAACTAATCGGGTCGGACCGGGTTGCGGTACTAATTGGCCTGATGCACGGGTTTGCGGTTCGGGTGCAGTTTTGTACGTCCCCGGGTCGAGGCGGCGCGGGTCTTGAAAATTGGACCCGTGCAGGACTCTGGTTTAGCCCCACCCTTTTGTCCAAATATGGTAACTTCTCATCACCTCTCCCTTCAAACATCTAAGGTACCGTGAAACTCGGGGCCTCAAAATAGGAAACCATGACCATATATAATTTTCTTTTTAATACAGCCTGTGTTCAAGACACTGCAACTTGCTTCAAGAGGATTCTTTTGACAACTGAAACTGCTGGAAACAAGACACCTTATATTTGCATATTTCTACATCTTATTTATTTATTTATTTACATTCACACTCACAAACACGACACAAGACACCTGCTCAATCCAAATAATACTGTAGCTCAACATGATGACAATTTATTTTAAATTCATTTTTTAAGGATCACTTGACATTGCCTTTTGTGAGTTACCAATAAAAAGGAAGCAAATAGCTAAGTTTTACACCTCCCAACCAGATATATAAAGTCCAACATGTGAAGAGTAAAAATATTCTGTCATACCTGCTGGGTAAATAAAAATAGTTTGAGTTTTTTCTTAAAACTCATAACATTAATTTCTGAGACCAGAAAAAAGGTAATTCATTCCATGCCACCATTGCTCTGTAATGCATTGTTTTCTGTTTTAATTAGTTCTACATAGGGGTAAGAAAAACCGACCCTCAGACGACTGTCGAGTAAAATGATAGTGTGTATCTGAAAAAAATGCTGTACAATATTTCTGGTGTTTTTGTTGTTATTATGTTTTTGATAAGACATATTAGTGAATATTGCACCCTACATTTTACACTTAACCAAACTAAACGATCATTCATTGTACTTACATTTGTTTGGTATGGGCACTGAAGGACTAAACGAGCCGCTTATCTGTATCTGTGTACTAAAATTATTTTAAGATAAAAATTGTTTGGATGAACCAGAATTAGAATTCAGAATTAGAAAATGGATGTTGACCTCAGTCGTTCTCCTTCTCCTGTCCTTGCCTACCACTGGTGGCATTAGAAATTCTGTTTTGTTAGATGGAGTGTTACTATAAATTGTGAAACATGATTTTCTGTTCAAAGACTCAAGTGATATTTTCCAACCCACCTGCCCTTTGAGACTGTTGGATGTGTGAATACTTTTCTTCTTATTTTGACCATTTAATTGACATTTTCTGCTGCTATGTGTGGCAATCATCACCCATGTGGTACATGTAAATGACTGTATGTCAAAATATGTAGTACAGCTTGCAAATACTGTTTGGCCTGGGGTCTGTTTTACCCAAGAAGAGCTGCCAAGAAGAGACATGTCAAAACTTGTCAATCAACTCTTACACAATATATATGGATTGTGATACAAACCGCAGTGACACATACTTCTGTATAGTTCTATTTGATCTTCATGTTGACTTACAAAAGTCTTTAGAGTCACTGAGTTCAATTAAATGACAAATGGTGTCAAAGCTTACTTTGTAGCTTCGTGGTGATTTTCAGTGAGATATCAAAGGATGTTATCAGCAATTCAAGCAAAGAATTGTTATCATATGTACAAGCCCATGTACAACTGGTTAACATTTGGAGCTTTTCCATCTGTTTTTTTTTTCTGAGTGTGTCAGCCGCAAGCTCCCAGTGAATTAAAAAGCCTTTGGCAGGGCTGTTCTCACTTCCCGTTGATTCAAAATGAAGTCTACCCAGCGCCTGATGAATTGAATTTCCTGTGTCAAAAGCCTGCGATTTCAAAGAAAATAATGAACAACGCCCGAAGAATCCCCTTTCAGATTTCATTATGAGGGAGAGGTTCTAATTGCGAGGAAATTAAATTTCCATTGCTTTCTCTTTCTCTGAGTTACTCGGGTGCCGCTGATGATGTGGTGAGGTTTGTTTCACTTTGACGCTTTGTATCCTTTTAAAAGCCAATCATCTCATGTTAACCAAAACCACAACAGGAATAATACAATCAGCTCGTATCAAACTGGAGATTAATGTGGCGTTATTTAGCTGATGACCAGTCAGCCGGTGGGCGATGAAAGCTGCGGCAGGTTCACAAACATCAAAGAGACACCGAGATGAGTCTTCCCTCATCTTTCTGCCTGAAAGCTGCTACTTGGATGAGCGCCCCCATTTCATCAGATGTGCAGACATCAAGAGCATGGAGGAAAACTGCAATAAGCACCTGAAAGAGGGCCAAGAGTGAAGGCAAATAGACTTGGCTCTCTGCCAGTGCAACTGCCTCGTTGCTTGCAGTGATACTTGCTCACATCCAGTTGAGCCTGTTGAGAAAAACATAGCATGTGTCAAGTATAAATGTGACATAACTGTAAATTGTGTGATGCTTTTGATGCAAGCTTTTTCTCTGTTTAGACCATAATAGAATATAACAGCAGTTGATGCTGTGCCAGATAAAAAAACACTTAGAAGCGTCATTTCCTGTTTGGGTTTCCCCCAGGAAAGACCTATATGACACAACAAATGTCTGACTATCGGTTACGTGACTGACTACCTGAGCATTTATGAACATGAGACAATGACAAAATACTAAATGTAAGAAATTTTTGAGTGAGTTCAGAATTTTGGTCTTGTTTCTGTGAATTTGCAGCAAAAGCAAAGAAAGAGTGGACTAAGCTGTGGAAGCCAAAGTCAAATATTGTCTTCAGGTCATTTGTAGCCATTGTTTGGCGTGTCAGGAATCTGGCGATAGTTTCATGCAAGCCATCAACAAAATGTGATGCAACTTTCAAGCTCGTTCAAGATTTATGAATAAAAAAAGACATGACACAACGTATCAAATACTTACCTAGTCGTGTTGTCCTGCTTTTCAATTCAAACATCATGGACTGAGAGTTCTGCTCATGTGGGCTCAGAACATACAGGTGCAACTTTTGTGTCAAGAAACACATGACATGAGGGAATGCAGTCAAGCAGGATTTATACTTCTGCGTCGAATCGACATCACACTTATGATGTAGGCTCTGTGTCCACGCCTAAGCCCTAGCCTGATGTGCACTTCTCCAGAAATGTAGCTACACATCCCGGTGATGCAGACCTGAAACCATTTCCCTCAGTGGAAACAAAGCTTTAATTTACTTTTATTTCACAGATAAGAAACAATAAATTGTGTGTCTTGTGTGTGATTTATCCTGGCTTCATATGAGCAGAGGAAATCTCTGTTTGTCGCTAGGCTAATTTATACAATGTAAAATACCATAGGCTTGTGCTAATAACATTGGCATGTTACATTTGTTTGGAAAATGTCTTTAGTATAAGACAGTTGTTTTGTCTGTTAACCTTGTGAGTTGTAATGGAGCCGAATTTACCTTTGTTAAATGTTGCTGTTGTCCCTGGCTTCATATGAGTAGAGGAAAATTCCACTAGCCACTAGGCTAATTTATACAATGTAAAATGCCATAGGCTTGTGCTAAAAACATTAGCATGTTGTATTTGTGGGGAAACAAGTGTTTGTCTGTGAATGCTGCGAGTTATAGTGAAGCTGATTTGTGTACTTGTGTTTGAAACTGTCTCTATTAAGCCACGTTTAATGTGTTTAGAATCAATTAAACTTTACAGCACTTCACAGAAACACAAAAAGCTGGTTAAATTTTATAACAGGCTTTGTTAGATGATTTCACGGCAGTCATCACTTTATTCAAGTGAGCACCACCTGGTAATAATGGGATTAAAGTATTTCATATTTGCAGGAAAATTCAAGGTTGTCTGTCACTGTTCACCTCTGATCTGTGCTTGGTTAAATAAGGCTTAAAAGCAGTTCAACTAAATGAAATGTTTGGTTTGGATGTAAGGTGACTACAGGAGCCCCGAGCAACTGTTGAACACCTCAATGAACATTCAGCACGAGAACATATAAAGTGTACTTTTGACATTCAGACTGGATTATAATGGTGGTGCAAATAAATCATGTGCACACAAAAGTGAAAGACCTGAAATGAGCTTAATCGTTTGCCATGACACGATTATATGGGTGAACACAGTGTGTGTGTGTGTGTGAGAGAGGGAAGGAGAGAAGAAAAACGCCTGCAGGCAGAGCATGAATAGGACGTGGAAATGGGGAGGGGGGAGCAAACACAGAGCAGGTCAAAATGAACACCATCTGGGTACATGAAAGGGAGGCGTGGGGGGGGGGGTGAAACAAAACAAAAGCACCAGCGCTGCCAGCATGTAGCCACCGACGCCACAACACCGCCACCTTCGTCGTTACACCCCCCCTCCCCAGTCAGGTGGAAGAGGAGTAGTGGGGCTCGCCATCACTCATGCAGACCCTCCACCTCCCTCCCCCTTCTTCTCTTATCCCCCTGTGGGTTCAGATCATTGCCAAAGGAGCCACAGGCCACTTGCAGGCTGACAGTCAGCTCCTCTAATGGGCCTGGCTGTTTATTTTGTACCGCTTGGAAGTGGATTAGCTGGAGGTAATTATGGTTAATGATCTGCCCGCCTCACCCCGCTGATCTGTAGTCACCCGTTTGCTTGGCTAGTAGCTGCGCGTAGCCACCGGCACCATTAATATGGGATAATGTTACCTATTAGAGCTACAAAAGGGAAAGGGGAGATGGAGATTTGTCAGATGGATCAGAGTGTGAAGGGCTTCAGAGCAAAATGACATGGATCCATTTTGGAGTGAAAGTGATGTTCACTGAGGTTCAAGGAGCTTTTCAAATTTCAATTTGATTACGTCCTCTGACATGTTGTTGTTTCGTAAGACAGGCCTCAGAGCAAACACCATTAACTCTGTGATTAACTTCTGTTTGGATGATCCACACTGGGATTCAGTTTGAAAGCAGCATTCATTTTGTGAAATGGGTTTGTCATGATTTTAAGTGTTTGATGTCTCAATTCAGACTGGGTTTGATTATTGAAAAGCGGAAATGAATCTATTTTTGACTTTTGATGGCATCTACTTGAGGCTATAATCACTGTACTGTGTGTTTGGTTTGATTAAATTTTGTTTGTCATTGGCCTGTCAGTGGGATGTTTTCACTCAGTTTCAATGGATATAAATTCAGACAGTTATACGTGTCGATATCCTGTGTATGTGCTCTAGCTGCCACAGATCAGACTTTTTGTCCCGTAGGAATATTATTCTTTTTACAATGAGTCTTCACAACTGCAAGCAGACACCAAACATTTACAAGTCAAAATCATTTGCAAATCATTCTGCAACCAAAACTAAAAGTCATATGTTGAATATATGAAATAATATGCACTATTGTCAGTTATCCAAGTTTAATCTGAGACTCATCAAACAGGTGATTTGGGGTTCCTTTCCTTTCATTTCCTGCATTCTGGCGAATTTTCATGCACCAATTTGTGCCTTTTCTGCGTCTTGTTATCCATTAAATGTCTTAAGTTTTTTCAAAATAAAAGTCCTCTGCTTCGTTCATGTGTGTACTGGTGGGGACAAATGCTCATGTGTCCAAATACTGACAGCGACGTGTCCTCTGTGCCACATTTACAATTCAAAATCTTTTGCAAATCATCCTAACAAACAAAACCAAGAGTTGTGTGTTGTATTTACAACATAATGTACACCATTGTCAGTTATCGGAGCTTAATCTGTCTCCTCTGTTATACTCTAGTACAAGGGCGTGGGTTTTGTTTCAGTTGTGGGGGGAGCACACATGAAAAGAAAATTTTGAGCTGTCATTCAATTTCCACTCAGTTTTTATGCAGACATTTGTGCCATACGCATCACTTTATGGTGTAATAACATCTTAAATTTTGTCCCTATAAAAGTCATACATCATACTAATGCTACCCCCACATTTTATTTTGTCTTTATATATTTGCTCTTTCATTTTTGTTAAGAATTATACCCATTTCAATGGCAGGGCAGAGAGTTTTTCAGGGTCACAAAAAATGTTTGAACTCAATATTTATTTTTATTTTATTTTATTTTGTTGTGTTGAGGATTAAGCTTCACATGAATGCATAAACTAGATTTCACATTAATATAGTTTGTATTCAACATTAACCACAAACAGGTGCTCCTCTTTTTATGCTGGCACGTTCGTAGTTGGAACTGGTTTGTCATATTTGGCACGTAACACTGGATCTAACTGGTTCACTGGGAAGTTAAACAGGATATCCTTTAAATTATTTTTTATTGTCTTGTTTTTACGTGGATTTGGTGCACAATTGTTCAAGAGTCAAGCCAAAGTGAACCCCTGTGCTGAATAAATTTCTCTTTAGGAATTCAGGGATACTGGCAACATATTCGAAAAATTCACAAAGGCAGAGCTCAATGAATAAAATAATTATGGGGTTTTATTTTGGTTCTCATAATAATATAATCAAGTCATATATCAAGTTTTGAGTTAATAATTTTACCCTGAACAGATTTAAAACAGATGTTGATAACTGTTACATGTAAGAGTAAAATTAAATCAGGAAGTGCTCCTCACTTATGGTCAATGTAATTCATGTTCATCCCAAACACTTTTATCTCATATTGCAGCATTACGTTTTATGGGAATGTGAGACTCTCTCCTTTAACAGTAGACACACACACACACACACACACACACACACACACACACACACACACACACACACACACACACACGCCGTCAGTCAAGTAAACCATCTGAGAGTGACATCAAAAAAATGACGTCTTGTGCAGATCCCTTTTTTTTTTTCCACATTCATCCATCTTGAAAATGCACCAGTAATAGCAACAAAGTGGTTTTTCCCCTCAAAATGAAGTTTTACTTAATCAAATCAAGGGTCAGAGAAACATATCTTCGTGTGAAAAGGACAGGACACATCAGGGTTAAACCGATTACGTCCTGTTAAACAGGCATTTCAGAGTCTCCATCTCAGACACTTTTTCCTGCCTTTTCCAGTAATTTTTGAAAGCCTTCAAGCTGTAATAAAATATCACTTTTTGTGCATTTGTGCATTAAACACTCTTGGTCTCATTGCATTTTTCTGATGATAATCACATTTCCCCCGAACCCTCCCCCTTGTCTATTCCCATCTCCCCTTTTAAAGCACTTTGCTCCTGTTTCAGTGAAGATGACACTGACTCGGGTGAGGAAGGGTGAGGGGAGGGGAGGGTGCAGGCGGCTTTGGCTAACGGTTCCAAATGGAAAGCTTTAGCAGGGGCCTCGTTCTGCAGGTTACGTGGCGTCACGTCTCATTTTGACTGAGCTGGAGAACAGCCCCCCGCCACCCCCACTACCACCACTCTCTTAGGGACCCTCGTAAAGTGCTCTGATGCTTCATAATGCAGATCATTACCCAGAATGCTGTGGAAGACCCCAAGTCCCCACTTAGATGCGGAGCCTCCCAGAGCCCCCGCCGTGTTATGTATCCCTGCAGATCCCCTGCAGACGCTCTGATTGTCCATTCCTGCCCGCCGTCGCCTTGCCAGCAGCAGGGTTTATTGACACTAAGTTGCCCCCACAAGGCGGTGTTAATACGAAACGACAAAGACGTTTCTTTTCCTCTGTGTCAACCTGAAGGTGCTTACAAGCCGGAGGTTATTGAAACATGGAGCCATAAAGCTAACAGAGATATGACTTAAGATGTGATTGCACCAGGTGACCGATGCATGAGTGCAATCAAGTCATAGGCAATGATTTCCAAACGAGAACAAGGAGCTGTGAAGTAGGCAGAGAGGCGAAGGCCTTATGAGGCTCCCGACTGATGCAGACAGTAGGGGTGAGGTGATTGGGCTGTCAGAGCTCACAGCAGAAGAACACAGTCGCAGGTTTGACTCTGGCCTTTTCTGACGTGTTGGACTTGTCTCAGCCTTGAGTCTAATTTGTCTCAGATTTCTTGGCGATTGACTTGTTTTTTGATTTTTTTTTTCCAAAATGCACTTTCCTCCAGCTGTTAAAATCTCCACCAGGCGTAAACCTGGAGGGGATCATGCATTTAGTGGTGTGCAGCATGCAGGGGCGTAGCACCAAATTCTGGGCCCAAAGCATAAGCAGTTATGGTGGGCCCCTGTCCTTCCTTTGTGGATCAGTGTCTCTCTCGCGCTCCTTTTGAATTGTGCTTTTACAAAGTCAGTTTTCTTGCTTTTTTTTTCTTTTCTGGACACCTGATTCTCCCATCTTTGAAACACATGACAATGCACATTGGTGCTCCAGCTGCACAAGCAGTCACTCACTGGACTCTGGCTGCATTTAAAGATGAATCCTAGTGCAGGGGTGGAGTAAAACAATTTGCACCTTTAAGCGGTGAGAGGAGTCTCAAAAAGCTTCCACTATTTTTTATACAAAGTTCAGTCTTACAGCCATTTTATTCATCCAATTTTTATTTACTTATGACACATAATTATGTCAAAATAAAAAATAAAAAATTGCGAACAAAACCAAACTTTAATTCCAGGCTTTTCAAGGGCCCCCTTCCATTGCGGCCCTGGGTAATCAGTCCCACTTTCCCCCCACGATGACACCCTTGTGTGCATGTGTGAGTGTATCTATCTATCTGCAGCAAATCTCATAAACTACTGGATCAATCAGCCTAATATTCAGTGTGCACATCAATGACTTTTTGACTGTTTCAGTGATTTTAAGTTGTTGAAAAACCTGTTTTATTGACTGTTTTAGGCTCATTTATATTCCCTTTATATACAAGAATAGATACGTCTGTTTCGGGCAATAAATGGCACTAAAAAGCGAGGTCAAACGTTTCACACAGCAACGAATGAGGCGATGGTGCAGGAGGTCGTAATATTGTACCTAAGATTTTTTTTGGCATTTGTGTCTTTATAGATAGGACAGTTGAGTGTGAAGGGGGAAGAGAGAGAGGGGTGACATGCAGCAAAGGGCCACAGGTTGGAGTCGAACCCGGGCCACTGTGGCAACAGCCTTGTACGTGGGGTGTCTGCTCTATCCACTAAGTCACTGACGCCCCTTAATATTCTACCTTTAAATAGAGGCAGCGTTACAGACGGTCTGTAGGTCTGTGCGGCCATTGTGTGTATCCCAACATGTAGACAGAGAATTCTTTTCACTAATTTTACTATATATTTCTATATATCATTAAAAAGCAAGCAGCAAGCCTTACCTTCTGTTGCAGGCCACATTTTGGCCTTCTTCATGGCCCAAACACTGCCAGCTAAAGAAAAGTATGGTCTCATTTTGAACCAGAGCATCTGCAGATTAGTTCCATACCTAATATGTTATGATCCACTAAAGTTCGGCACAATATGAGATAAATATTGTTTTTGTTTTCTTCATTGCCATCTTGACTGTAACGGAGTCAGGAGGGACAAATCCACCGGGCGCAGCTGCATTGCGTTCCAGCTATTATGTCTCCGACGTGGTTCTGTTCTGTCTGCAACACACCGTGCGTGTCACCATTTCAGAAGTGGAGGGTTTTGCCTGCCGGACTTTGTAGATTTGGTTATTTTTCCTTTTTTTGTTCTTGTACCACAAGTATTCAATTAAATGTTTTATTTTTTGGTCTCATTGTTATTTCTTACATTGTTCTGTCTATTACATGCATTGTCTTCTTTCAAAATACACTTCTGTTTTCACAGGAAATATACCATTTACATACAGTCTCCTTCAAAATAAATGGATTACGTTGGTATCTCGACACAAAATATATTTTTTTCCTTCAACAACAAATGCACGTGGTTAGGTTTAGGAAAAGGAACAGGGTGTGAACAGGGTTTGGCTTTATAACCTTAAGGGACGCGAACACCGCTCTCCCAGGTGAAAGTTGATGTTTGTTGGACCAGTTTGGTTTGCACAGTGGTTCCATCAAAAAATAGATGAGGTGCATATTTTTCCTGGGTTCTGGTTTGCTTCTGAAATGAGCTGATGGAATTACAAGATTGTCTAGAGTGGCCGGCCTGGAAAGCTGCTTGGCCGCCTGGTGGAGATCTGCCCTTTACTGAGTGCACTTCATTTCAATCAGGAGAGACAGAAGAATAAAGTAAAGATAGAATTCAATACAGAATAATGAGTGTGCAGATTAAGATTTAACAGAAGTCTTTGGCGCTTGGACACCAGAGGTTCTGTGATCGAGGGACATCTGAGCAGCAGCAAGATAAATCCCCCCATGGAGTCCAGACACTGGTGGTGGCTGATGACTCTGAGGCTGCTGACTACAGATTCATCAGCCTCATCAGCCACAGCAAAGACTGGGTGGTGATGGGGAGGTGGAGGGCGCGTGCAACGGCAGAGAAAGACCCATATCTAAAGTGAGGAGCAGTAAGATGATATGCTGACAGAGAAGGTGTGTCACTGTGCAGTTGGTTGATTGTGAATCAGCTGATGACTCAATTGAGCTACCCAGACAATGACACCTGGAGATAATGAGTGAGCATATGCGCAAGGAGTGGGTGGCATGCTGAAAGAGAACTTTACAGCCTGAAACTTCCCTGACTCAACTTTCGCTAGAGCTTCCTTTGTGATGATTCACCATGTTGCAGGAGGAGTTTCCTTCGGAGCTAACGATTGATGCAGTACGCAGAAACTTGGAAGTGGCAGGTTGTCAGTTGAATTCGTCCAAAGTTTCCGAACAGCAACGTCCCTCGTAATCCTGTAAAAATCACCGAATTTGAGAATCACAAGGTTTTCCCATGACAGTAATATGATATGTTAAGTGAAAGCGGTTATAACATCCAAATATGATATTGAACTATAAGGAGAGGATATCTGAAGCCCGAATGTTTCTGGATGGTATTAAATATCTGGAAGGTATCAGATATTTTCGAGGCTACAATTATCTGGGCCTCTATCACATGAGTATTCACGCTGTCCTCAAGCAATCATTTATTCATCCACACAATTAGAAACAACACAGCCGCCGCTTTATTAACTCTTTCCCTACCTGGCCACTGTTGAGCGAGCACAAAGAGGGCTTCAGGTGTTGAGAGAGACAGAGAGGAAGAGACAGAGAGGGGAGGAGCGGATTTAATGAAAGCTCTGGCATCTGTATCCGATTCATCTTGTCAACGTTGCACCACCATCTCTGCCCCAAACCAAACACCCAGCATGCCTTGCCAGCCACTTTAATTACTTTTCCTTTTTGCGTGGAATGGCGACCCGCAGAATTGACAGACAGGTGCAGCGATCCTGATTAATTAAAATAATAAAGACCGGGAGAGGACGAGGAGGGGGAATATCAATGTGTGGACAACTTCTCTTGATGGGCAAGCAGTGAGGGGACGTCAGACTGGGGCGGGAGCATTGATTTACTTTGTGACAACAGGGTGGCCTTCGGGCTTGACAGGGCTATATGGAAGAAAGGCTGAGAGTAAGTGGGGGGAGGAAGGGTCCCATTCACATCCTCAGGGCCTCACTTTAGCTCCCAATGTGGGGACGTGAAACCCCTCGGTGCCTCAGCAGCTGCAATGTCCCACTCTGAAAAAAAAAAACACTGGTGCCATCGCACCTATCAACATGAGATGGAGTTAATAAAAGCCACCTCCCGGGATTCATCAGCTCTAATAGCCATATATTATTTCACCAGACAAAGGAAACATCTTTTTGAATGATAGGCCCTAAGAGAGTGTATACTTATTGTCCTATCACTTCCTCTTTACATATTGATATCACATAATGTTTGAGGATGGTAGTGGACTCAAGATGGGCGGACTAAAAAAAGATGAAAGCGTGTTTGTTAATGCATGAATATGGCAGCAAACAGATTTTCTGCATGCAAACTATTGTCTGACTCAAATGGTTAAAAACTTTAGTGGATGTTATTAACTATGATGTATTTAATCTGACCTTTTTTTTAAAATAATAAAATCAAGTACAATTTAAGAGACATACTCCGTCTTTAAAGGCAAATAACTCAATTGAAAGTCATATCGCATCCTGCCATCATATTATTTTCCTGCCATCGCTTTTCTAAGGAAAAACAAAGTTCAGCTCATGCAGTGCGTCAGCGTTTAATCCAGGGCTGGCAAGGGGACACTCGCAGTAACATCGAACCCATATTGTGGGCTGAAACACGAGAAGCGCAAGTTTGTGTGTGTGAAAGCTGACCTGCAGTGCCCACATCCTCAAGCTGACACTTTAGAGCTGCTCTGTCTCAGCTGAGCGTGTCAGAACAACAGAGATGTGGAAAAGACCGGCATGTTTACCACCTCTCTGTGAAATCAAATACAAGCTGCTTGCAGCCTTGTGGAAGCAACAGATTGAGTCACTCGCAGCTTCAAAGTTCTGCGGAAATGTGCTTTGTAAAACCCTCTTACTGTACGAGCCTCTTGGATTTGCTTTGTGTGTTGCATAGATGCATTGAAAAATTCCCCAAAAAATGTGTGTGGAATCAAATTTAGATTCTCAAGCAGGAAAATATAAATCGAATACAGTATAGTGTGGTGAGCTGGTACAGCATGGTACTGACATGCTCTCATGGGGGTTTCTCTCCCGGTATGGAATTCAAAATACTGCAAAGCTGTTTTGGGAAGCAACACAGTACATTTACTTTTTTGCTCCTTACACATGGCACTTTTTAACAGTGGTGGGAAGTAACCAAGCACATTTACTCAAGTAGCCTATGAGAACAAATTATGTTTTAACATGGGGGGCACATGAAACAAGGGATGTGGGTGTCCTCTTACAGAATATTTTAAGCATCAAACATTTATTTTTCAGCATTCTGGTGAATTTTTATGCGTACGTTTTTGCCTCTTCTGCATCAGTTTATGGTCAAAATAAAAGTCTTCTGCTACTTTCAGGAGGGCGTGTCCCCTGCATCCCACCCGAAATCTACACCTACATTTCATATATGGAAATTCTGCCAATTTTACTTCACTCTTTTTTCTTTTTTTTTCCGGACAGCTTTAAATACTTTGCAAATTTTATGATGTGTTTATAAAATATAGATCAAACTATAAGTCAGCTTCAGTTCCACTTACTACAATAGCAAAATGCTGCTGAAACATTAATACATCAGAAATAATAATCCAGTGATAAATTGGAATATGTACAGTAATAATTTGACACTAATGGGGACCATTTTTGCATTATGAGTATACTGTACTTAAGTGGCTCTTTTAATGCAGCACATTTATATTGCAGTATTTGTACTTTTACTTGAGTAGATGATTTGAATATACAGCCACACAGTTTTTTAATCACTGCATTTGTCTGGCAGATATTGTTCCAGTTTCCTGTATTTGAAATTAAGAGTTTAGATTAAAAATCAGTTTCTATAATTGGGTTGGAAGATCTCAAAAGACCCCAACAGATAAAACTACATGCAAACATACATTTAAATATATATAATTGTATGTCCACTACCTCATCAGAGCTCAGTTGTTGTCATTTTTTATGGTATTCATGAAAGTGTAATTGAATTTGGAGGAGATGAATTTCAGATATTTAATACAATATGGTATTTTTATGTTGTGGTAGTGCTGCTGCTTCTGAAGAGGATCTAAATACTTCTACCACCACTGGCCCTTCAGGTAACTGTGTCCAGCAAACGTTGTTTTGTGTGACGGGTACGTGCCATTCATGCCGTCTGGTGTCTTCACAGCTGAAATGTTTGTTAGAAGTAAGAACGTCAGCGTGCTCTGGCAACTGAGAGCGTTATACGCCACCTTATGGACAAATGATGCTCAGCATGTTCAGCGATGCCACTCACTATCACTCATGCTCACTGAGCCGAGAGCAGCTGTACAGGATCATGATGACTGATGGAAGCCAGTGACTGCTTTAGAATAAATGGATTTCTTTCTTTTTTTTCCTCAGACTATGAGCCTTTTTTCTGCTTAAGTCACTTTTTCTTCTTCTCTCATTCAAGACATGTTCCTCACTCAGTGGCTACATGAACAGGGTTTGTTGCACAAGATCATATACATTGATAAATGTCAGAATCTTGTGACTGTAGAGAGCCGTCATTATTGTGTGCAGAAGCTGCGAGCTGATTGTCTTTCCAGAAGGAAAATGAAATACAAGACCAGAAGTATCACTAAATTAGGTTTTAATAATTCAATTCCACTTTTTTTTATTCTTTAACAAAGGGATAATACTATACTATAAAAGAGCAGAAATTGATTTTCACTGTGCTTATTAATGCAACAAAGTCAAAAGCTCTCAAAGCAGCTGGCTATTTGATATATTCATAATCAACTGCGCTGATGTACTGTATAACGGCCTTAAACGGCGATGGATCTGGCAGGAAATGAAACAAATTCGATTGGCTTTCTGCTTCGTGTCTGAAGATTGGCTGCTTTGTTTCCTTTTGATTGGTCAATTAAAAGTGCGCTTCCACTTTCGAAGCCCGGGCCCATTACAGAAAGTAATTTCAAGAGCCAAGCTGTTTGCCCCGCGCTGTCTGCTACGAGGAATTCCCTCTCCACTTTGGTGAAGTCAGGCTGAGGGAGAGAGACTTGGTAATATTAGCTCCCATTTTATTGAGAGATCCATTAATCGTAGCCTTCTGCCCCCTTCTGACCCTTTGACCCCTGCTGACCTCCGGACATCATGTTACCAGCCGGGCAAACTAGAGCTGAAGCCGGCAGGGTAGAAGCAGCTCCCCTAAAAACAAATACTTTTCAGCTCTCTTCTGGTTTACATTTGTCCAACTTCTCACAGCAGCACTTATTATTTGTGAAACATGACATCTGAACTATGTGTTTTTCTTTGGTGTTTGTTTGTATGTAAATCATTTTTATTTGTCCTCATTGATGCTCATGTTTGTTTTAATTACTTTTTTTTTTTCAATCTCAAAATCCCACATACAACATACTTCAAGGGACAGTTCATTGTGAGAGTTGGTGTAAGCTGCAGAGTGTTGGAGATATCTGCCGTAGAGATGTCTGCTTTTTCTCAAATTTAATGGAGCTGGACGGCACTCAGCTTGTGGTGCTCAAAGCACCACAAAAAACACATTTGAAAAACTCAACAGCAATGTCTCTTCCCAGAAATCATGACCCAGTTACTCAAAATAATCCACAGAACTTGCTGTGAGCAGTTTCGTGTAGGAACTAATGATACACCATGCAGAAGGAATCGTGCATCTACTCATGGACAAGAAGCTCATGACAACACAAGATGTTAATATTAACATCTTGTTAACGATCCCTTTAAACAAAACAAAAAATGAAAAAGCCATCCCATTCTCTCTCCCAACTCGTCAAATACTGCACCATGTGGCTGTAACACTATTGGCAACGACTATAGTGTAAAGAGCGAGAAAGTCCATATAGGGAAGATGGAATGGTGCAGCACATTCTCACATACATTTACATTTTGTCAAAGACTTGGTTGTTGTTAAGTTCTGCTTGTTACATGCATCGTCTTCTTTCAAAATACACTTCTGTTCTCACAGTAAATTTAAGTTTATATACAGTCTCTTTCAAAATAAGCACACTACGTCGTTACAACACTGCAAATTGACGTTCTTTTTCCTACAACAATTAACGCATGTTGTTTGGTTTCGGAACAAAAGAACAAGGTTTGGCTTTATAATCTGACAGGACACGAACACTGCTCTGCCTACTTGGACTTTTACCACCTTAACTTTCATTCTTGTCCCGCATTTCCTCCTGATGCCGCTGAGTGCTGTTAAACTATAACGCCAGCCGGCCACGCATCACAGCGACGTTAAAGGACAGCTTGTGTCTGACGCTGCAAGTCACTGCTCATGTGCCAGATTTCGACAACTTTGGAGTGAGACCAGGTTGGGAGGGGAGGTGGTTGGCTCATCCACCTATTTTTATTCAAATTTTAAAAAATTGCGAGAAAAAATTGGATGGAAATACCAGAAATTAAAAAAAAGGCTGAAAATTCGCAATAAAGTTTTTACGCTTGGAGGACATGGATTTGTCAGCGTATCAATAAAAGGAAAATGCGACTTTTTTGCTATGGAAACAGGTTTTGCTAATAAACCATGACGTACCGGCACACAGATCCTCAAATGTGGCCCTTGACATACAGAAATGTTTCAGCCAGAGTTTGTGAGTGAAATGCTGCTGGACAACTACTTCCCAAAAGTCCTTCACACGCCTACGTTCCCATACACACGGAGAACGATGCGGTGGTCTCTTTCCAACTATATCCGACAGTACTCTTAACATTAAACTTCGTCTTTGTTGTCAATTTTTCAAGATGGTTAGGTACGCTGTGAACGCTGACAAAATGCTAACCGGAGTTCTCCCAAGAGCCAACAGGCTACGGCGCACTCTTCTTCTACGGGGCTGTTGTTCATTTTTCACGAGAAGCGCCACCTACTGCTCTTCCTATTGACTCCCAGTAATCACAAAACAATAACAAATGGAAACAGGCATAAATTCGCATTTTCTTTTGCGTATTTTCACAAAATTCGCTCAAAAATTTCGATACATTTGGATGGAAACCCCACAACTGACCCAGACTTTAACCTGGGAGCCCACTAATTGGTTCTTGTGTAAAACCAAAAGTCAGTGGAGTTATTTTTTAATAACAACATAGTGTGCTTGTACATGTAGCATGCTACGCTAGTGACGTTATGTAACATGACGCATGTCACGTGACATTACATGAAGTTAGTAAAAAGTGTACTTATTTTATGCCAAACTATGGTGTTTTTTCCCTAAACCTAACCCAATTTTTGTCGCCTAAACTAAAGGAACTAACCCCTAAATCAAAGTGTTTATCTATGCTATAAGTTTATTTTGAAAAATAATTGGATGCATGAAACAGGCAAAAAATGTGTATTTCATGTGAAGATGGAGGAGTATTTAGATACCTGACATGCTGTCCCTGAACGTCCACAACAAATGCGAGAGGATACCTATGGCACATCATATTTTGACTTGTAGGTCCAGATGATAAAGCAGCAGTATTTGTCGAGTGTGTGTGTGTGTGCTGTTGTTTTGCTGGTGCCAAAAATATGTACCTGAATGAATTAATATTGCACTGCTTCCTTTACCCTCTTCCTGCTCATGAACTTCTGAACTGTACAATAGGTTTTAATATCCAAAATGTCGAGACAATGTCAACTCGCCGCTGCAGCTCTGTGTTGTGTCCACTTCTGTTTTAATTAACATACAGACGGTGTCAGCAGTCTGAAAGATGACAAATCCTTTTCCATAGAGAAGCTTGAGAGCAGAAAACATTAAGGCGGCACGAGAGCACATGCATTAGGCGGTGGAAAAACATCCAGCCAGGTGGGGTGGGGCTATGTACAGTAATATACCCCCATTAAGTATCCTACTTATCTAATGCTACCATTAAGTATGCCATGTCTCGAGAAGGAGCGTAGAATTTCATTGAAATAATCCTGTCATGATTGCGAGCATCGCGCGCAAATTACGCTAATAATACGTGTTGACAACGTGAGCCTGTTATAGAAGAATATTTCATTTCCAGCTCCCTGACAAGCTATTTTCGAAGATGATCGCTGAATACATTTATTGCAGCTTTATGATGGGTCATTTAGGAAGTATCATTCCTCCAGTACTTTACAGAATCTCTTTATCAGCTGTCGAGCGCCCCACAATAGAAGACGTGTGTAACTTTATATACGCCTTTGTCTGATGGCTACATAAACTGCACTCTACCTGTTTTTCGACAGCCGCGGCCTGGGCCCAGGACGGGCGTTGAAAGCAAATACCTGATTGTATTAGTGTCTCCCCTTTAAGCTGTTGTCACCTAGCTGACCGATTATGGGCAATTACCTGCTCTGTCGGAATCCTAGCCGAATAGATTGAATTCAGATTGATTTTTGCCCAGGAAAGAGGAGGGAATTTAAAGCCTTTTTTAATTGGGTATTTGGTGTGTGCTGATCTGAACACCGTGGCCTTCCCGAGGGATCCTTTATGGGCCAATAATGGCATTGGAGTGGGGGGGTGCTGCAGTCTCGTCTGCCGACTCCCTCCCAAGGCCATAACCCTGCATTTGCTCTGAGTGCTTTTCTATTATGCATTGATAGTTGAGCATCAATCAATAAGAGGGGAAACAGAAAACCCAGCGAAACCAACTTCTTAAGTGTAAAATGCCTCTTAATACCCGGGGCCTTTCAAACAACTTAACCTGGACGCTTTTTACCCTCGCCCTTCCTCCCTCTGCTCTTTGAGGGACACTTACCGGCGCCTGGCGACACAATGTTTTATTTAGGAGGGCTGGAAATGTGCAGCTCTCAGGTGAAAATGCACCGCAAGCCTCTGGTTATACTTCAGCTATACATCACTGTGTGTGTCCAGGCACAGCAACAGACCGAGTAAAATACATCATTCCATTATATAAACACACGTTTTGTTTTACTCCTGCTCTGAAAAACCTTTCTGAAGAAGGATAATCAACAAAGGAAAATAGGCAGTGGCCTTTCATTGACTTGGCTTGTTTGATTTTGCGGCAAATCAAAAAAATAACCATCCTCAAGGTTGATAAGGTCAGCAGAAACCCAGTTGATCATATTATGGCCGTAGCATGTCTTGAAATCAAATCCCACAAATGATTTAAAGATGATACTAAAAAGATGGCCTCTGTGCATGAACTTTGCAGTTAGTTGAAATCATTTAAAAAAAAAAGGCAACAGAGTCACCTTTCACATGACCAATGCCACTAAACCGGGGCGATTCCGGTAAGGAAAAGGGGAGAAACGAAGTCTAACCCGCAGATAAGAGGAGCGGTGGGGATCGGACCCCCTCGGTGGAAGAGATAAGACGGAGACAGTCACAGCAATGGCCAGCCACATAATACACAAGCCCACCTCCAGCCGTCTAAATCTCCCATCAGCACCAGTCCCCACCGGCCCTCCTGTCACCACTAATGCACCTTTTCCTATAGGACGAAGCCCCAGATGCAGTAAGGTTATCTGGGGCTTTGCAGGATTTCTCGGAATTGGCAAGTTCACCTTTCCTTTGGTCCAGATGACAGGGGATGATACAGTTGGGAGGGGATCGATTGTTGGTCGTCCTGCGCGTCTTCGTTCGACATCTTCGATCTTCGTCAACCGCTGATTGCTGTTTTTACATACCACCAGGTTAGAGTGTAAACTGTGGATGCTAGCAGAGACATCATTTCTTTGTTCCAATGATTATTAGCAGCGCGTTGCACAACATTAACGTGAGGGAAACTGATTTCCCAGAAAGCATTACAGCTCTCCAGTCACTGGTGACATCATAGCCCCGAGTATGCCATTAAAACATTTCTGTGAGATTAATTATCCCAATAGAAAATACCACCTTCTAATGGCCATATCATTTTGTAATCAGCGTTCAGCATATTAAAAGCCGTCATTGCCTCTCTGTGAAAAGGTCCCCATCACCGCTGCTGAAAGACAAAAATATTAAGCTGGTAGGGGGAAGGTGTGGGGGCACAGAGAGGATGCCCCCAAACTACTTTGGTTACACAAACTTTGTTTTCGGCCTCAATGCATCAGAGCCCTCTCCCTCCGTCTGCCATCTGCTGCTGAAGAATCTGTTTCACTCGATGAGCCAAGCCCAGCCTTTATTGGTCCTAATGGCACTATCAGCTGAGCCGCCAAACCCAATTACCTTTTAAAAAGGGAGGCCACCCCAGCTAATCATAGCTGCCTAACCTGATTTGCCTGTGATGAAGAGACGGGATAAAGAGCAGTTAATGGAGGGAGAATGATCTCACAAATACAAAAAACTCAATTCATTTCTCCGGGAGAGCAATCTGTCCGATTCAGCGGTAATGGAGTGGAGATTCATTAGTCCTCGGGCCTTAGTAGTAGCACCGTTCCCTTATCAACTGAATGACAAAAGAACATTCAGGGTGCTCCTCTTATAGACTTCATCTTGTCGGGTGGACACATAGGAAGGTGCCAGACTGGTAACTGAGGATGCATATCCAAACTGGGCGGTGTTTCTGCGTCTTCAACCCCACATCACACGAAACTACCAAGCACTAAAAAGACAAAACAGTGGCACCAATTGTCAAATGGTAAAAGACTTGAATTAATTGTAGTTAATGTCAAATGCAAGTAGTGCTACATTATATATTTCCCTTTTTAATGAGGCAATAACTGGGCTGGGACAATTCATAAATCTGCTCATACACTGTTTGCTTCTAGCTGCAAATGGTTTGGAACATACATATTTATAGACTGTTTCCCAAACATTTGACAACATTATATTACTGGTAATGTGATGTAAGCCAGCTTTTTATTATGTTAAACCATCAGGGACAGAGCCAAAGTAGTTACCACTGTTGATTTCAACTGTGTGTCCAGTCAGAGGAGATCCACCCCAACTGCCAGAAAGCAGTTGACATTGTGTCGCAGATATGCTGAAACTTTACATTTCTTTATGTTTCAACAATGCTGCTTTTAGGTTGTGGTAAGGTTTAGCATAAAAAGCACTTAGTTATGGTTGTGAAAATGTTTGGGCTTGATAGCACAGTTTCACAGCTCACGAAGCCGTCAATGTCTGGGTAAAAAACATCCATTTTTCCTGACACTGTCTTGGCAGGAAATGGAGCGATGTCTCGGTAAGAAACAATCACTTTTTGTGGCACTATCAGTTCAGGAAATGCAGTGATATTTAATCAAAAAACATCCACTTTTCATTGCACTATCCCGGCAGGAAATGCAGCAACGTCTAAAAAGTTGGTAAAAAACACACAGTTTTTTTTTTTTTGGTCCCAAAAAGTTTTCTGCAGTGGTCCGCAGCTTGGCAGGCGTCTCGCCTTGGTGACGCGCCATCCGTCATGCTCTCCGCCTCCCGATGACAGAGTCAGCTCATACACTACGTCACAAACCATACAAGTGTAATGTATCTGTGGTTTGCAGAAACTTACAATGGCAACATTTTCTTCTGGCGACTGGGCTGGGAGAGTGTTCAGTGCCTCTGGAACAAAACACGGACTCCTAGGAATGAAGTGTCTGTTTGCCAAGTTTGACTGATGTCTCCTAAAATTCAGAGCTCTCGTAGTTCTCATCATTCAGTATCCAGGCCTAAACTGGAGCTACATGTCAACCGAAGACATCCAACATCCGCTGCAGCAGACTCCAGTCTCATTCACACGCATGTTCCCTTGATGATGTAAGTGACACACATGAATGACCAATTGATGCAGAGAATGTCACGCTGGGGATGAGTCACTGAGAGCGTGGGGCGAAAGGACAGAGATGACCCGACCCCCAGCCCTGCTGAATCCATACACCACTGCAGCTCCAGCTCGGCCTGGCCCAGATATGATCCAGAGGACGTCGGCTAGATGGGGCAGAGGGCCACAGCCAGGGTTTGCAGACGGACATTAGGCCAAAGCCAGAGTTAAAATCCTATTAGTTTGAGTTGGGAATCGGATTATCGTCGTCGAGAATCACTCGTCTGGCAACTAGTGTCTAATTTACGCCAATCAACGGCAATTATTGAGGGGAAGGGAGCCCCTATTAGAGAGCCTCATCCACTTAGTCTAATGAATGGGGAAGATTCAATCTTGGCTGTGGAGACGCATTGGAGAGCTGCAGCTGAACGCGACTGCACCAGCAGGCTAAAGAAGAGCTGCTGTTATTTATCAATGGTGGGGTGCTGTCAGAGCAAACATGCGTTAGCCATGGGGCGCTAGGCTCTGGTTTCTGATGGTCTGGGGGCACTCTGTCCAGTAAAGCGGTTAGTGCAGCTCTCTACAGCCCATTATGTGTATATCATACTTGGTAAGACATGTGCCTGTGTGTGCATCATGTGTTAAGCCCTGAGAGCGGGATATTTTATTTCTAAACATAAATCATAAACGTATGTCTATTGTCGACTTCAGAGCAAATTTGCTGGCCAGGCTGCACTTACTGGGATTGACAAAATACTCTGAATGACATTAAACAAAACAAAAAAAAAAAATCATATTTTCCAGTAGGAAAGTCTAAAAGACTGTTTAAATGTTTGTTTCCTTGCAAACTCACTGGTCTATTTCATTTATAAATTATGACTATTTTAAGTTTTTCATAATTATCTAAATGCAAATGAAAGTGGGTAGAAAACAGAGGTTTGCTTGAACTTTGTACCGGTCAAGTCAAGTCAATTTTATTTGCAGAGTACATTTCACACAAAGGTAAACACCATGTGCGACTAAATGCACCTTCACCTGATTCAGTTTTAATCCCAGGTACATTCAGGAGACACATGCTTGATGATCTGAGCTAAAGCTAGTGAGTGAAACCATTTAAAGCCTGTAAACAAGCATTAATATTTTTTAAATCGATTCTGTACTGTGCCAGTAGCCATTGGAGTGTTTTTAACACTAACCCTAATGTGTTCTGGTTTCCTAGTCCCAGTCAGCACTCTCATTGCGACACTTTTCAATGAGATGAATAATAACTGCACTAGCTGATACTTTTGAAGTCAGCTGGTACAGTTATTATTGCAGTATTGTTATGATTGACACCATATATGTAGATGTCTGGGGGTGGATGCCGGGAACATGTTCCTCTTAATGTTTAAAACATGTGCATTTGTCTCTTTAGCGATAAAACAGGACTTTTCTGACAAAATTAAACACATTTACATCATAAATTAATGCAGAATGGCAAAAATTGGAGCATAAAAAACATCACCAGAATGCAGGAAAGCAAGTGTTCAATGCTCAAACGATGACCCTTCCAAACCTGCACCCATGACTGACACTGACATCTGTCATTAACATTCCTTACCACTGAAAACATCCTTATTTGCTGCATGAATCACTCTGTGCAAAGTGTGTAACCTTGAGCTTGAGCAGGAGACTTTAGCTTCATCTCTTCTCTTACACTGCCCTCTGCTGTTACAAAAGCAAAACCACATGTGTCAGTGGCAGTTGAACTCTGAACTCTGCAAACAGCCCTCACAATCCCAGCACACAGACCGATGTGTGACATACTGTGTTTTGATATGTTCGTGTGTCAATGGTATTTGGAAAACTGGTATTACATGTCAGGTTAGGAGGAATGTTATTGGTCTGTTTATCATAATTTCGTGGGCGGTAGCAAAAATGAGACTCCAGTCATGGAAGATTGATACTTATTACATCATGCATGTGCAAGTGTTTGTGGGTATCTCCAAATTACATCAGATCCTGTGTGTCATGACCTCTTGAATGCTGTTGCATGGATCTTTGTCTATAGTCTGGTGCTTTTTTGGTCTTTTTTGTTGCAAAATGCATGTCAAAAAAAAAAAAGACAGTTTCTGTCTGAGTTTGATAGTGATGGTGGAGTCCTCAAAATCTCACAGGGGAATTTCCGCTGCCTTTAATGGCTTTCTGTCGGGGTTTAGCTTTTCCAAATTGGTAAGAGGGTGCAGATGTGCAACAAGTTATTAATAACAGGCAAATATTTCCAGAGTTGAGGGTTTCATTTCCGATCGACGCTGTTGTGATTTTTCCGTGCTGAACAAACAGCCCCGCGATAGATTGATAAAGTTTTCAACCTTTTCTTTTCAGCAATTACGCCTTCGTCATTTACGTATATATTTACCGCACAAGGATCAGGCTGTGGAAACATGAATGTTTGTTGTTGTGTGTTTCCTGACCCCTCTAACATATTCATATCATTATCTCGGTTGTTTCTCAAACACTTCACATATTTACACCTGTCCCCCTCCTTACACTCAAAGTCTAGCAGCTAAATGCCCCAAATGGGTGTTAACAATAAATGTTTAAAGTGACCAAACACAAAATACAAATAGTTTTAAACCATAACGGCAGAAATCTCCCCAAATAAAGAAGATAAACAGAGAACAAACAGTTTCTCCTCCAGCTTCATAAATGGGAACACTGGGTTGTGGTTGAGGCCACAATCAAGTGACTCAACTTTTTCCTTTATCGTAGTCGCTTATGGGAAGATTAACAGGAGGATGGAGCGTGCAAACTCATTTCAGACCACGTCCTTTCCCTTTTTCAAGTGTGACTGATCAGAAAAGTAAATTCAAACTTTGTCCCTACAATCTGCGGGGGAGTAAAACCATATTTGTTCCTGTGGTGACCTTCACTGCTGGTTGGCTGTGGGCTGTTTGTTCCATTTCACTTTTACGTTCTTGTAATTGCTAATCATTGCCCCCAGTGAAGGTTTATCACGGTTCAAGGGGGGGATTGAAAACATGCATGATGTTAGTAGCCTTTTACAACGACCCTTAAGCGTACAGAAAGTTTCGTTTCTGCCTGTCCGCAAGGTCTGTCAAGCCCCTAACCACAGGCAGCCGCCCCCTCACACCTACTGAGCCTGCGCTGCCGTATTGCTACTGTAGCATCAGAGTGCTGCAGGGCGCAGCCCTAAAACCTGGAAATGAATTAGCATATTAGCACTCCCAATGATGGCTTTGTGGTGGGATACCTTAAATAAAGTTTGTGGTTAACTGTTGCTGTACAGCATAAAATATGTCAGTAAATACCCAACTTATGAATTTTGCAACTTTTATGCATCTTAAAAAAGGCGGTTGCTAACAAGTGGCTAAATGAGACTAACATGTCTTTACAGACTTCTTGTTGTGGCAACGTTCTACATTAGTCACGCGACTGTACTGCAGTTCAAAGCTTTTACCTCTGGCAATTGCATTTACACTTCAAAAACCATGAAGTGATGTTCATTTTTGACAATTATCTTGCAATTCAGTAAGATAAAACACAAATTGTCCGTCAATTACGACTATATGAACTCAAGCCCACACAAATTAAGCAACACAGGAATATGTTAGTATGTTATACAATAAGGTAAGGCTGAAAAGTTAACTTATATACAGTTTAACAGCACTAAAACATGGAAATAACTATGAGAGCACAACAGTAAAAGGGGAGAGGTAAGGCGGGAGACACCCATTTATACGTGGGATACCCCCAAAGGTGAATATAGGGTTATAAAAAACTGAGTAGCAAGTGATGCACATATTGACTATGGAGACCTGAGCGTGTCAGGTAAACAGAAACAAATTTTGTGTAATTATAATACTTTCAAATAATATGCACATTTGACTTTGTTACACATTTTACTGCTGTATAACTGACCCTATTACATAAGTATCATAATCTTTTGTAGTTTGTTTATAGCCGTTACCTCTTTACTGCTGGTGACTGCATTCATGCTTCAAAAAAGATAATTGTGGTGTTCATTTATGACAATTATCTCGCTAAACAAAATGCACAAGTATCACAAACATTTGTTCGCCATAGAGCTCATTTTCTGCAATAACCCGACTGCCAGTTTGAGGGAACCAGGCAACAGTGACTTCTGCATCAGCCTACAATAAACATCATCCCTGCAGCACTCTGTGACTGGACTTCCCTTTAAGCAGTGGTTCTCATACTTTTACTGTCATGTCCCACTTTGACAGTGGAAAAAGTTCATGCCTTACCACCCCACGTACACATAAGAAGTGGTTGCTAAGGTTACACTAGTGACCACTTTCCACTGTCCCTGTAAGCAGAAATGAAAACAAAAGCTTTGCCCCACCCCCACATTTGTCCCCAGCAACGTGTAGTGTTGGATGTGTAGATATATGGAAAACCTGACTAAGACAGCACCACATTTTTCCTGGTAAGAAATGAGCACGAGAACAAGAAATTATTCATGTTATTTTGTTTTTGTGGAGGTACCAATTCAACTCTTTAATGCACAAACACAAAAAGTGAATGCACAGACATAGCCCAAATCCAACAGACAGGGATACGTCAAGTTTATTTGTTGCGCCAAATCATTTACATGTGGATCAAACTATGCACTATGGCAACGTTGGTGGGGAAAAACTTCCCTCAAACGGGCTCCATGTAGGCGGCCATGTGCCTTGAGTCACTTCTTTAACTGGAGAAATAAAACATATTTTAACAAATGTACAAATCATAATATTTCCCCAGTGTCAGAATCAGTGATGTAATTCTTATTCCACTGTCTTACTTTCTGGCTGCAAATACTACGGTTTGTTTAGGATGTTTAACCTTTATCAAAGTTATGATGTCATAATGGAAAAAAGTGATTATTATCAGCCGGATGTCTGTTGTTGCCACAGTGAAAATACTAGGCCAAGTGTCCCGTGACCTGCCTTGTCATTTTATCAACGTCTGAGACTATGCCTTTGCTATAAATAACAAAGTGGGAGATTGTAAAAACCCCTCAGGCTGACTCTCAGTATGAGGTGACAAACCAAGCCAGTGCACACAACTATTTTAAGTGATCCAGATGTAGGGAAATTCCTAAACTACAAAAGCGGTCCCTCACAGAACACTTTCAGGGTCTAAAATTAAAAAAATGTCTCCACTTAAGGTATATAGTTCATTTTGTATCAGCGAGGATGCGTTGAAATTTGCAGACATCAAAAGTAGGAGTGTGAATACGTGCCTGAGAGGAGGAGGAAGCTGCCACTGTGCACCGCTATACCACAACTGACACCATGTCATCGGGGGGGTGGGAGGTGAGAGAGGAAGCCCCTTTTTGATTACCTCCCACTTAGGTGTTTCGTAACTTACACTGGTGTCACTGGAACAAAACCTGAGGTAAACGTTTACTGGGCCTAAAAAGTGACTTCAAAGATGCCAACGGGTTGGGGAATACATGTTGACACATCATAACCTGAGCTGTAGTTCATCTCCTTCGTGCACGGATGAAATGACACACAGCTTTTCTTTTTCGATACATACTATAGGCACTGCTCTACTTGCCTGAAGCATGGTTACACCTGCCACTGCAAAAATAAGGCCAGAGGGAACCATTTAAAATCCCAACCAGAAAGAAAGAAGGTACCAGTTACACCATGCCAGCAGTGAGATGCTCGGGAGGAGCTTCAAGGATCCTAAATGACATATATTTAGTGTCATCACACTGTTTTAAATGCATGAATTGATGGGACTGACAGATTGCGTGGCGCTGAAATTGTATTGTTAGGATTTCATGCGACAAATAAAGTGAAAATTGAAATTGAAAGAAAAAACACAGGAAATTCAGTGTCTTTCTGCAAGATAGTTGGTTCTAGTGGTTAACTTGTGCTTGTACTCTGCCTGTGTGATTAGGCTCCTCTATTTGTGTATGACGGGAGATATCATGTCTACATCTGCAGGTCTAAGCTGCTGCTGTTATAACTGTCCTACTGTATTACTGCATTTGCATGTGTAGAGCTAAATCTGTCAATGAGCAGCCTGCTGAATTTAAAGTGATTTTGTGGGTAAATTTTTTAGTCAAGAGAGGTGTGTGACTTGACCACAGCCATGGTGGCCACTCTCTGAGGCTACACCTTTAAGCACATCGGTGTCAATGTCAATATGCACGCTTGATTTTCAATATAACTGCAGCATGTAGCATCATTTCCACCACTGTTGCCGAATTCTATCCTTTATCTCTGTGCAATTATTCCCCAACTTTATTTTGCATATTTTGCTTGTGTTTAAAAATAGACAAACAAATATGCTCTGCATGCAGCTCAGGAGTGATTTAGGAATGTTCTGAGAGCAGCTCAGAGCAAGAGAAAGAGAAACTTTTGCTGTAGTGAGGAGGTGTGGCTGACCCTGTTGCTGGGTGTGACACATACTGTGCGTTCCAACACCCATATTACCACACGAAGAAAAAGATAACGTATGTGCCAATACGTAGTCTGTGAAATGCAGCCAAAAATACCAGGATGTTCTACTACATCCGGTCCGATTATGCAGTATGCTAACCAGCATGCTTTTCTCAGCAAACGATGCGTCACATCGACTGAGCTGCAGACAGATGACAGCTTGACGGCTGATCGACAGCTGAACAAATAATCATAAAAATTACAAACAACAACAGGACATAACTATAAAAATAACAATGACAGAGAATTGCAGATGTGATTTCACAGTTAGAATCAACAATCTGTGCATTTATAACTATAACTCACAGTGGCTTCCCATCAGGTTTGGGATTCATTTCAAGATACTTGTTCTCACGTCAGGCACCTGAAAACATCAGTAAACTCCTTCATCCCTATGTTGCCTGCAGGTCTCTTAGGCCTTGTTCAGACTGCCAGCCAAAATCTGATTTTTAGCCAATCTAGATTGAAACCAGATGGCGCTTATGAAGTCTGAACAGTCATAAATGACATGAAATCTGATTTTTGCAAACCAGATTGAAACCACCTTTGGGAGGTAGTTTCAAATCGCATTTGGACAGACGCACCTGAGTCTGAACAGCTACTTATATGACTTCACACAATACACGCTAGATGACGCCTCCGCTCTGACGTCGTTGCTACAGCAAGCTGTCAGATTGGTCATAATGTGGCCCAGTCTGAACAGAGCCAAACCTGATTTGGACACTTGCTGAAAACAGTGTGGACAGTCAGCAGTCAAAAATCGGATTTGAGAAGGAATCAGATTTGAATCAGTCTGAACGCAGCCTTAGGCCCTCTGACCAGGACCAAGTGGCTGTCCCCTGCTCATCAACATCTGAAGACCCATCTTCTTAAAATGGCCTTTGCCCCACTAATCATCCTGTGCTTGTTCCTTGGTGTGTTTGCCTTTGTTTTTATTGATTGCATGTTTTAATGTATTTCAAGTATCTCGGCGTCTTGTTCTCGAGTGAAGGGTAGAATACAGCGTGAAAGTTTGGTGTGGCTTCTGCAGCGATGTGTGCGCTGTCGCGGTGAAGAGGGAGCTAAAGCTGGATGGCGAACTTTCGCTTTACTGGTCCTTCTACATCCCAACCCTCACCTATGATCATGAGCTCTGGGTAGTGACCAAAAGAATGAGGTCGTGGATGCAAGCAGCCGAAATGAGCTTCCTCCGTGGAATGGCTGGGCTCAGCCTTAGAGATAAGGGTGAGGAGCTCGGAGTAGAGCTGCTGCTCCTTTGTGTCAAAAGGGGTCAGTTGAGGTGGTTCGGGTTGGAGATGTACTTGGCACGTCCTGCTGGTAGGAGGCCCAGGGACAGGGAGGGACAACATACAGTACAGGCCAAAAGTTTGGACACACCTTCTCATTCAATGCGTTTTCTTTATTTTCATGACTATTTGCATTGTAGATTCTCACTGAAGGCATCAAAACTGTGAATGAACACATGTGGAGTTATGTACTTAACAAAAAAAAGGTGAAATAACTGAAAACATGTTTTATATTCTAGTTTCTTCAAAATAGCCACCCTTTGCTCTGATTACTGCTTTGCACACTCTTGGCATTCTCTCGATGAGCTTCAAGAGGTCACCTGAGATGGCTTTCCAACAGTCTTGAAGGAGTTCCCAGAGGTGTTTAGCACTTGTTGGCCCCTTTGCCTTCACTCTGCTCGGTCCAGCTCACCCCAAACCATCTCGATTGGGTTCAGGTCCGGTGACTGTGGAGGCCAGGTCATCTGCCGCAGCACTCCATCACTCTCCTTCTTGGTCAAATAGCCCTTACACAGCCTGGAGGTGTGTTTGGGGTCATTGTCCTGTTGAAAAATAAATGATCGTCCAATTAAACGCAAACCGGATGGGATGGCATGTCGCTGCAGGATGCTGTGGTAGCCATGCTGGTTCAGTGTGCCTTCAATTTTGAAGAAATCCCCAACAGTGTCACCAGCAAAACACCCCCACACCATCACACCTCCTCCTCCATGCTTCACAGTGGGAACCAGGCATGTGGAATCCATCCGTTCACCTTTTCTGTCTCACAAAGACACGGCGGTTGGAACCAAAAGATCTCAAACTTGGACTCATCAGAGCAAAGCACAGATTTCCACTGGTCTAATGTCCATTCCTTGTGTTTCTTGGCCCAAACAAATCTCTTCTGCTTGTTGCCTCTCCTTAGCAGTGGTTTCCTAGCAGCTACTTGACCATGAAGGCCTGATTCGCGCAGTCTCCTCTTAACAGTTGTTCTAGAGATGGGTCTGCTGCTAGAACTGTGTGGCATTCATCTGGTCTCTGATCTGAGCTGCTGTTAACGTGCGATTTCTGAGGCTGGTGACTCGGATGAACTTATCCTCAGAAGCAGAGGTGACTCTTGGTCTTCCTTTCCTGGGTCGGTCCTCACGTGTGCCAGTTTCGTTGTAGCGCTTGATGGTTTGTGCGACTCCACTTGGGGACACATTTAAAGTTTTTGCAATTTTCCGGACTGACTAACCTTCATTTCTCAAAGTAACGATGGCCACTCGTTTGTCTTTAGTTAGCTGATTGGTTCTTGCCATAATATGAATTTTAACAGTTGTCCAATAGGGCTGTCGGGTGTGTATTAACCTGACTTCTGCACAACACAACTGATGGTCCCAACCCCATTGATAAAGCAAGGAATTCCACTAATTAACCCTGATAAGGCACACCTGTGAAGTGAAAACCATTTCAGGTGACTACCTCTTGAAGCTCATCGAGAGAATGCCAAGAGTGTGCAAAGCAGTAATCAGAGCAAAGGGTGGCTATTTTGAAGAAACTAGAATATAAAACATGTTTTCAGTTATTTCACCTTTTTGTGTGAAGTACATAACTCCACATGTGTTCATTCATAGTTTTGATGCCTTCAGTGAGAATCTACAATGTAAATAGTCATGAAAATAAAGAAAACGCATTGAATGAGAAGGTGTGTCCAAACTTTTGGCCTGTACTGTATCTCATCCGGCCTGGAGATGGCGAAAGCCTGCAGATGATAAGCGGATGAACATTTTATTTCTGTGAAAGGTGCAACATCAAATGTATTATTATTATTATTATTATTATTGCAGTGGGTTAGAGATGTGTGAGACCACAGACATTATCTCTGCACCATCTAATCTGTAGTGTTTCATTTAAATCTAAATTTGTGTTTCCACCATTTTCTCCTATCTATGCTTTGTGAATAACTTTTGTCCTTACTGGGATTTAGTCTTACCTTTAAGGGGAAATTATGATTTTGAAATGTTGTCACCAGGATTAAGTCTTTGCACTAATACAGCGTCTTAATCTGTAGTTTGGACCAAAAACGCTTTACAAAACAGCGTCGTCAGTTTTCAACAGTGTGATTCATCGTGTTTTATAAACGATCTCTGCACGTGCGTCAGTCGAACGACAACAGCCAACGTCTCGTGCAAGCACGTGAGCTGGAGACGTCACGTTCAGGCTTCGAAACCGTTTTAATATCAAAACGTTATTGATAAAGAAACAAAACGTTTGCAGGTCTTTGCGTTTGTTTCCTCACTGGACGCGTGTGCTGGATATTTAGCAGCAACTGTGGACGTGGTAAGTTTAACTTCTATCTTCATTTACTGCGTGAATAACGTACATAATGTAGCATAAGAGTGAATTTGCCTTCAAGTTAGCGCTAACGTTCATCCACGTTAGCAAAGTGGAGAGAGACGTTTAAGGGATTAAAACTCGTTAACTCGTTAAGGTGCTTTGTAACCCGCAACGAAAGCGTAAGAAACTTCAAGTTAACTTTAAAGTAACGTTACGTGAAGTATTAATGTCTATATCGTATCGTATCGTATTTGTATAACGTTAGGCTATAAAGTGTGATGCTAAGCTAATGGTAACTTAACTAATGCTATTAAGCTAACCTAACTTTGCTAGCTATCTTTAATAGATGCCAAGTCCCAGATTAGTGATTTGCAGTGTTAGCTACACTTCTACAGTAACCCAAGGCTATATTATTAAAGAATAATTCTGCCGTTACCAAATCTTTGAATATGGAATAATTATAACACTTGCTCACTTCTCTTTCTTTCAGTAATCCTGCAAGCTTTCAGCATGTTTCCAGCTGGTGGATCATTTCGCGGCTCCAGAGGAGCCTCTTTTGCAAAAATCCTCATGAAGAATTTGCCTGCTTCACCAGGACGTGACTTATGCCAACCTCTGCCCTCCTCTCCTGACAAGGATGTCTTTGACCATCAAGGGAAAAATACATACAAGCAGGGTGAGTCTCAGAATGTGATTTACCTGAATCCCACTTAACTTTTATCAACAACATCTTTCACCAGGGTAAATAATGTAATAACTAATTAGACAGTACAGGGGTGAAAGGGGGCCATATAACACAATGTGAAATAAACTGGCAGCCAGCTGCAAATCTCATCATACGGGTTATTAAAAAAATCACATACAAATAAAATGCAGTGGTTTAATCTTTTAGTCAGAAACTATTCAACTTTCCACCACTCTTGAACGCAGCGGCCCTTGCTGTCAACTGTCAAAGGCCAGTCCTAGGTCGTTTCGCATTGGCCCCCTGGCCCAAACTTTGGGCATGTCTTAGCTAATAACTAAAAGACTGCATTCTCCTCTTGTGATGTCTGATTTCTTTTGTAAGGCCAGATAGTATTTAGTTTTTCTGCTACAACCAAATGGACATATCTATATCAATGTGACATTTTCTACACTTTATTTATTTCACCAACTAAGGTCCTGCTGCCAAGCCGACAGCTTCACCCGAAATCCTGATTGACAGATACAGGAAAGGCGAGACGAACCCTGTGTCTTTGCTTCATCAGCTTGCCCAGACTTTGCAGTTCCACCTGGAGCTGAAGGAAACTGTGACCACAGGTAAAGCAGCAGCCAGTAAAATCTGCTTTTCTGAGGTTTGGTTGAGATTAAACCTGCAGGCTCGGGTCCTCACATGATTCCCAAAAACCTGACTGCTCACTGCTGGCCGATGGAAAAAGGCACATCCACAGCAGGAGGTGAGGATTTGTCTCTAATCAGTGTCTCTTCTCTTGTTTCCTCAGGCAACATAACAGGGCTTTATTTTGCCTTTTGTGTGGTGATTGATGGGATTGAGTACAAGACTGGCATGGGAATAACAAAGAAGGAGGCTAGGCGCCAAGCTGCGGAGCTCGCTCTGCAGGAGCTGCTGCCCACCTTGGGAAGTCTGAAGTCTGTCCTCCCTGACGCATCAGGTGAGGATCTAATGCTGATCAAAGTATGACGTGTTTCTACAGCAGGCTTTGATGGTTCCTTTATTGTGCTCGCCTGTAAAATTAGCTTGCTACATTTAGACACAGTGAAATCATGAAAGAAGAACAGAATTACCTTAGATGTAAGTAAGAGGATTTTGGATAGCAAAAATAATGTATATATCCTTCATTTATACAGAGAAGGTTGGCTGAGGATACATGCTCTTGTACAACAACACCTTGTTAACAGTTACAGACAGGCCATGGTTACACCTGTCTTTTCAATACGACTCTTGACATCCTATCATGCCAAGACGCATTAACTGTCACGTCTGCACATTCTCAGATTGGATGTTGCTTGCATTGGCATCTGATTAGCAAGACAATAGGCCAAAGTGGCCTGGCTCTCATTGAGTTTGGGTGTCAGTGAGGTGTGGACAGCATGTGGGCACAATCCGGACAATTTATCAAATGTAGGTCTTGTGTCATCTTCCTGCAACACGAGAGTTCCTCTCCCAAATGAGAGGATCCTCATTTATAAAACTGTGCGTAGGATTCACCTTAAAAGATGGCGTACGGATGAAACACAGAAAGTGCTTACGCACAAAAATATTCAGATTTATAAAACCGTGCGGCGCACACCTGTACGCAATCCTCTCATTATAAATACCCACCTGCGGTGAATTGTGCGTGAGTGTGCTCCTCCCTGTCTCATCCCACTCCTCCACCTATTGTCTGCCCACAATCATCCATAAATGGTCAATGCTAAATAGCTCATGAATATGCGGACGGTTTTAAGGACCCCTTGCTGGGCCTTTCAGCGAGGAAGAGATGGAGACAACACGCTCAAAGAAGGCTAAGTTCACCGAATGCGAAATTGAAGTGCTCTTGACCGAGATTGAGCACCGTAAAAAAAGTTTTATTTGGAGGCCTCAGCAGTGGCATTTCAAATAAAAAAAAACAAATAGAGTGGCAACTTGTGGCAGACGCCGTGAACCGTGTGGGATCGACGCACAGGACAAGTGCCGAGGTGAGTCATTGTGATTTTTGTGTTTTCTATTTTTTCTATTTTTCTGTGACATCCGCACAGAAAAAAGTTGCTATTTTGTAGCAATTTAAGATTTTAAATGAAAAGTGCAATTTTATTTTTATTATCAGGTGAAAAAGAAGTGGTCCGACATAAAAGTAGAGGCCAAAAAACGACTTGCAGCTCACCGGCAGAGCGTCCAGGCAACTGGTGGTGGTCAGGGAGAACCGCCACCCTCTCCCTTTGACACGAGGGTTGGAGCGATCCTCGGGGAAACCCTTCTGTCTGGCATTGTGCCAGAAGCTGAGGGAGACACCGATGCTGTTGCGGACGTCACAGATATAGGTAAGGCGAACGTTTGATACCAACACAGACCTTAAAGTTTTGAGTGTCAATAATAACTACACACATTGCATTAAATCATTTCTTCCATTTTATTCAGGTAAAAGTGTCGCTGTGGGTGGTGGGGATGATGGCAGCGCCACAGAGCCTGCCCCAGGCGCCAGCAGTGTCTCCACTGTGCAGGTGGACCCAGTCTCCCCACAGGCAGGACCCAGTGGCATCTCAGGAGGAGGTCGTGCAAGTGGCCGCGTCCTCACCGATGCTGTGCTGCAGTCACAGAGGGACATTATTAGTGCAATTCAGGATTTAACGCAGGAATTACACAGAGTAGGGGATGTATTGTCTGAAATGTGCAGCACATTAAAAGAATTGGTTAAGAAGTATACCTGTTGTCTGTTTCATAACTGGTGCATCACTTGTTCACGCAATGCAATTGCTGGAGGGAGTTGCTCTGCTCCAGGCTGGTGTGGGACGATGTCCTCTTGTATGAGTTCAGCTGGTGCAGGGACGCCGTTGCGCTGTGCCACATTGTGGAGGACGGCACACGCCCGAATAATCCCACACACCTTGACAATCACCATAAAATGTGTTTTTCAGTTAAATTATTTTGAATCAGTTCTACACAAAGGGTAGGTTACAAAAAAATAAAATCAGTAACCTCAAAAGGGTTTAGACAATAAACCTTCTGATAAAGTGACTTTACAAAGTGACATTTAATGTTTTAGGTGGTAGGCCTACACTCACCTTATCAGGGGCATATAAAAGAGTGCCACCTGACTTATCCAGGCACCTCCAGCGGGTTTTCATGTGGCCGATTGTGCGCTCCACCACACAACGGGCCCGACCATGCGCCTCGTTGTACCGTCTTTGTGCCACATTCTGTGCGTTTGCAAAGGGAGTGAGGAGCCAGGTGGTAAGTGGATATCCACAGTCACCTGCGTGAATATTGCATGTATAAGATTAGCCAATAACCATTGAATTTAACAATAATAAATTAAACAAATTAATAAACTCACCGACAAGCCAACCATCACGCACAGCACCAGCCTGAAGTCTTCTTCCAACACTACTATGCCTCACAATAAATGAGTCATGTGTGGAGCCAGGCCATCGAGCCACCACATTTGTCACAGTCATGTCAGCGCTACAAATGATTTGAACATTAACAGAGTGATAATGCTTCCGATTTACATATGCAAATTCGTTATCATTTGGCGCTTTTATGGCAATGTGAGTGCAGTCAATCGCTCCGATTACATTTGGAAAACTGGAAATTGCTGCAAATTGCATTTTGATATTGGCCTGCTCACCCACAGTGTAAGGAAACTTTATATAACGGGGACTCATTTCAATAATGCCGTCTAAGACAGCTGGCATTAATGCGCTGAACGAGGGCTGCGATATTCCAGACCTGTCAGCCAGTTCGCGCTGGAATGTCCCCGTGGCTAGGAAACCCAAAGTGGTCATCAGTTGGACCTGCACGGGGATGGACCGGTTCCGTCGGGTGGGTCTCTCCAAAGCTGGGCCCAATTCAGCACAGATATCCAAGAGAATGGCTCTCGGTAATCTGAATCGGCTTATTAGCCATTCATCATCATGGGCTAGAAAGTCCTCATGGTCCCTGAAGACGCGCTCACGCCTCAGTTGTCTGTTCGCCAAGTCCTCCAGCAAAGCCAAAGCCATTACGCACGACATTGTATGAGTCGAACTGACTGCTATTTATAGCGCGTGTGCCAATCAGTGACATTTGTACAAGCTGATCCTAATTGCAACTACTGTTTTTAATTAATTAATTTTTATTTATTTATTTATTTATTTATTTATTTACTTACTTACTTACTTACTTACTTATTTATTTAACTTTAAGGGGAGTGACTGTATTTTATCCTATATCCAAAGTACAATATTTATCATTTATGTCGCTGATTTCCCGTGCCTGGAAAACTTTGCGGGAGGTCTACGGCAGGTCGACAGTGTGCGTAGGAATGCGCACCCTTTTCCGCATAGTATTTCTTTATAAATCCCAACGTTGGCGGTGAAAAATGCATACGCACATTTCAGCCCCGTTCCCGCAATCTTTTTGTGCGCAGCAAGCTTTATAAATGAGGCCCCAGGGCTGGAGTATGATAAACTTAAGACCCACTGTCTTAGAGGGTTTTACCATACACATGTGATGCCTTGGCTTATCTTTGTCCAACAGCTCAGCGCATTAGAGATTTGCATCTTCTATAAAACTGTTGCAACTGCTGTTTGCAGAGGTGCAGAAAGAACTTGTTGTCTGCAGCTTTTCATCTAACATCTCACTGTGGCTGTTTGTGCATGTACACTTGCTTCCTGTTAACTATTTCGGTGATAAATTCATTCAATTTCCTATAAATTCTTCAGAATAAAAGCCCCCCGTTAAATTGTTATTTAAAAGCTCTCATTGTGAAGCACAATAAGGAAATGTTAAGTTTTCGCATACAAGGACCAGCAAACATATCCTTACCGAAATACATCCAATCAGTGTGTAATCGGGCAGGTTGCCTTGAAGTGTCAAATCTGGACACACGTATACGGACACAGCTCAGTTCTGATCTGGCGCATCTGATCATAAAAGTTGCATTGAAAAGACAAGTGTAACCGTGGCCTATAGAAAAGCAAACATAACAGAATAATGTGTAACAAATGACACAGGTGCAGTTGAAGCTACAACAAAGTGTTATGTCTTGTCAGTTGGCTCTTCATTCATTTCCATGCCCTTTTCCCCCCAGATGTTCCTCCACCACTGCCAGTGAAAGAGGAGCCCTCCATCTCCAACATACATTCTCATCGAGCCACTCGTGGTAATTCTGGGTTTCTACTATATGACTCTCTCATTTTATTGAATTTATCATTTGTGAGATGAGGACAGTGGCGCGTCTTTTGTTTGGTTCACTCAGTATTCAGTCTCTCTAAAATAAAACATTGAAGTGCTGACATTTAGGATTAATTCAAGAGATTGACATGCATATTAAGGTTTAACTTGTTTGGATTAAGGTCAGAACAGTGAAGAACATTTCACTGGATAACTGTATGTCTTGAGTGATTGTTTTAGGTAAAGTCGAAAGTCAGCAATTCATCTCATAATTGTCATATCAAATCGTACGTTCCAAAATTTAGCCAAAAAACAAAAAATAAGTAATGCTGAAACAGTTAAAGTCCATACTGTATAAAGCAAAAAGGGAAAGTGCAGGGAATACTGTACAACCACATGCTGCACTGAAATACACATATCTCTATACGCACCCTTTTCATGAGGGGCGAGAGCAGTTAAAGCCCACTTGTTTTTTTTTTCCATTAATATCTTTCTTGTTTTTCAGACACAACGAGTTCTGTCAACCTCCAGATTCCACACGCTGTCAGGGATCTGCTCACCAAACTGATGAACAGCCACCCACAGTTCTCTGCCTGTGCAGGCACCACAGCAGCATTCATCATTCAGACTTGTAAGCGAGCTCTCACGAAAGCATGGTCCAAAGGCTTTTTTTTTAAAAAGTCAAACATCAGGTAGTTTTATCTACCGTCTACAATAACCACCGTTTAATCTGACATTGGTGTACAGACAACATAAAACAAGCTTTCCAAATTTAGTATTTATTGTAGAATTTGTGCTGTTGTTCATGGTGCTTTGTTGACTGCATTACTTTTAAGCTACACTCAGAAACTGTTACTGTAAATCAGTGGCTTTCAAACTGTTTGTGTCCAAGGCACACCAAAGGGCAAACCAAAATGTCAAGGCACACCTATTTGTGCACAAGAGCTTCTCTAATGTGTGTTATCACTCAAGTCGCGACATCAGACAATAAAAATAAGACAGGTAGCTTTTGTGATACTGTCTACAATTTCTTTTGAGAATCGCTGCAATATACAATACTACATAAAAAACACATAATAAAACGTCCTACTTCTTCTTGACAGCAGTATAACAACAAAAACAGATGCATATAAAAACACTGAAGGTGTGGTTGAGTGGCAACTACCTCAGTTTGCTCTCTGTACAAACTCTTCTCTCTCTCTAGCTAGCGGATGCGAGGTGGTCGCTCTTGGCACGGGGAGCTTCAATACCAAAGAGGACACCTCAGCGAGTGGGCGGATTGTGCACGATTCACATGCAGTAGTAACGGCAAGGAGATCACTTATGAGGTTAGTTGCAAACAGGACTCTGTGTACGTTAGATTGTTTGTGTCGTGGTATGCCTAGAAACAATTTATTTTCTTATTATCCACAAGTGTTACTGCACTAAACAGTGAAAGTTTACATTTCCATGTAAGGAAATTATACAAGATAAAAGTTCAGGTTACAAAATAAGACGAGAGGGTTTTTTAAATTCATCTAAACTATCAAATAAAAGAAAGTACTTTTTTCATGAACCCCCAAGGGCTCTCAAAAATCGAAATTAAACACAAGTTTAAACCTCTTCAAATCTAAAAAGCTTGTTAAATGAGGTCACATTGATGACATGTTTGTTGAATGACCTTTTGCCAGTGAGGTAGGTAAGTTTACAAAGACACACATATGTAGACCACAGTAGCCTACAAACATTACTGAGAACAACCTTGAATGTGAGTGCATTTCCTGTTACACAGTCCCCTGATGCTCTGAGATCACATATGTTACAATTAGCCAATTTGCTGCTTGTCTGTTTCTCAAGACCTGGGGGCGATGTCATGTCGTCTGCTAAGACCTGCAAACCTCACGTTGTTCTAACGGTTTAGGTCACATGGCCTTGTCTGTCAGAGGAAGAGGTGATGGAAAAATATCACAGTGGTGATGACTGTTATTGTGTAAAGACATTTTTGGTCATCTGCAGTTTTTCTCTGTATACACAAACAAAACAAAACAAAAAAGAATATTAAACAACAGTTATCTCGACCGAGTAGTTTGATTGGATGAGAGGCATTCCATGAGTGATGGTATAGAGTATAACATCACTGGGACTTGTAACAGTAAAATCACTCTGCTCACAGGTGTTATAAATATAAATACAACCGTTAATTAACCAACTGTCACACTCGCTACATCGACGCAAACGGGCACTATAGCGTTACACCAAGAAGATGGATATTTTCCCCAAAATTACATCTGAATTAAATTATGAGTAGTCGTCAGGAGACGACGAGGAAAAGGAAAGCCAGGACTCTTCTTTGCAGACCTCCAGGTGTGTTTGTGTAACATCAGCCGACTTCGTCAAACTGGAGAGGAGAGAGGAAATTAAGCAATCGCGGTCAGGAATTATCAATGATCATCTGATGAGGTACTGATGTGGATGAGGGAGAGTGGAAGCTGAATCTGGCCGTGCCAACATCCAGGTTTGCCAGCATTTCATCAGCCGAACTGGACGAAGTTACACAGTTGTAGCTCAATGTAAATAAAAAGTAGCTTGTGAGTTCCTGGCGTGTGTGCTGCATTGCCTGGCAACGGCCTGGGGGAACTGTTTTTTTTTCTGCTGAGCTACATAACATACTTAAATAATTTATTTCATCACCTTTTGTTAACATTTCCTTACTCAGCATTGCTGTTTAAGCTGTTGTTGAACTGTTGTGTAAAAGCAATATCACACTCGAGGTTGTGACGTTGTACTGTATATCGTCACGGCTGTAATTATCATCAGCACTCAGCCTGCGGCCTCGTGCATTGTACCGTATATCATTACAGCCGTGACAATATACAATACAACATCACTCCCTCTCGTGTGATATTGCTTAAGTATTGGTTTCAAACCACAGGTATGTGTTTATAGGGGAAAATATTAGCTCAAATGTGATTTGGTTAGTACAGTAGGTTTAAGATTAAGGTACAATAGGGCTAATATAAATGTAATGATTAAATGATATATTTTGGTGGTTTGAGTTGAAGGCGTGAGAAAGAATAGTATCAGTAACATTGTTAACACTGTGCTACATTACAGAGAAATACAAAACCGTACTAATGAACCTTCATTAATATAGGCCTATATTTTATCTCCAAGTGCACGTCACACACTGAGCGAGCCGCCTGTTAATGACACTGTGGGCTAATGGGCATGTAGCTACTTCCATGTTTCAGATGATACGTCATGTTTGTAGTCGACCAATGAAGATGAGTTTACATATCACCTTGGGTTTGTCCTTCACCTTCTCAAAATGATCCCACACTTTGGATTTCCTGCCCGACATGTTATTAACTAGCCTGTGGAATAACCAGGTACCAGCCCTGAAAATTAACCTGACTCCTGTCTGACTGCTGAACGTGGACACTTTCTGTGCCTGTCCTTTCAAATTAAATTCCCGCATGGTCCAGTCATATAGGTTTGGATTTATTTTGACAAGGAACAGCACCTAATTGAGTTTCAAAATTTTTTTATTTCTTTTTCTGCAACTAAGCGACCAATGAGATCTTGCCGACGCATGACCCATCTTGTCGACTGACCTTTGGTTGACTTTTTGGGGACAGCCCTGAAGTAAAATATGTGTAAGGAGTATTTCACTTTTAGGATGCATGAATATTGCTCCTTTGAACATGGTTCACCCTCAGCTCACACCTCTATAGCAGTATTGTTTTACGTGACTATGGGGGAAGACATGAAAGCCTTTTTTTCCCCTCTAACAGTAGGTCTTCACTTCTCGTCACTGTTACTGTACACATTTGTGATGTTGCATCATATTGAGCCATTCTCATGCTGTACTGTCAGGTTCCTGTACCGGCACCTGCTGTTGTTCTTCAGCAATCACGCCAATTTGAAGGAGAAGTCAATCTTCCAAAAGAACAGCAGCAGTGGCCTCCTCAGCCTGAGGAGCGGCGTCACCCTGCACCTCTATGTGAACCAACTACCAAAGGGTGCTGCTCAGATCCCCTCCACGCTGTGAGTTTTAGACTATAAGCTTCATCCTTTAGAGTTTCTGAACGCTGTTATCTCATGAGGCACTGCAGATCAAGTGATGTGATAGTTTCAGGAACACGGGTAAGAGAAAGGTCATGACAACCTAATACTGGGAGTTGTTTTGCACTCGACCTTATAAGGCAGTGATTGTTAGCAGTTAGTTCTTTATAAGAGCCACAGAAATGCCAAATCATGGTTAAGTAGCATAAGTAATGTTTGTACAAAGGCAATGATTTCAAGTGCTTTTCTTCAGCTCTGTACTCTATTCACAGGCGCCTGAACCCGCTCTCCATTTCAGCATGGCAAGTCAACAATGAGATCAGCCTGCACCTGTCAGTGGAGGGCAAGGTGATATATATGTTAAATATATCTTATCTGTTAATTCTTTTATCTAGTGGAAGTTTCTTTTATGATATTCAACAAAAGTAGAGTTGCATATTTCTAAACACATCATGGAATCATATTGTAAATAGCATTGCTACTGTCCCTTTTTGGCTGCATGACTACAGATTGATTTGTTTCTTTTAAAGGTGTTCTCAGTTTTCTCATCAGCCTTTGATCACTCTGCGTCTAAGGCGGTCAGCATGTCCGCCACAGACAAGCTCACTCAGTGGCAGGTGCTAGGATACCAGGGAGCCTTGCTCAGCCACTTCATCGAGCCCGTCTATGTCCAAAGCATCCTCATAGGCAAGTCAGCAAGTCAAGTCATGTACCTTACACTGAAATTATCTGGGTTTTTCCTATAGAGGGAATTTAAAGGCAGCCTCTCTCTGCCTTTTCCAAAGCCTGACCATTTTGGCAACAATATTTGAATTATGAAGAGCATTAAATGCATTACCATTGAGTCCAAATGCAACAGTAGAATCACTCCACGGGTGTTGTAAGGTGAGATAGTAAGACCAGACAGTGATAACTGTAGTGACAGCAGGAAACAGAGAGGCTGAGGCTGGGCCTGTTTAACTTATGTGACATGCCAACAAAAGATTTGCTGAGATCCAAAAGTGCGTTAAATAAATTTACTCATTAAAAATCATTATCATAATGTGCACAAACTTATAAAAACCTAAAAAAAATTAAAATGATCACAGCAGACAAAAAAGAGATTGGTCAACAAAAAGTACAGCGACCCACTCACCCTGTCTCTCCCAGTCACCTCAGTCACAAAGAGAATAAATACATTCATATGACGATACAAAAATATAAACCATCCCAAAACTAGTCAATCTTGCAAATCTTACAAAATTTATCCCGTTCTAAATTAATGAGTCCATGATTCTGGAGACAGACTTGTTAATAACCAGGCTCAAAACCCAAACAAACACACATGCTCCTTCAGAAGCTTGTCCCTCTAAGCTCATGGAGGCGCATTGCCAAGGCAACAACAGTTACAACGGGTGAGTCAGCTGACTGAAAGCGCAATATGGAAGAACCCACAGACTTTCAGTTAGCTTTCAGTTCGCAGCTGTAGCAACTTATACAGCCAATGCAAATCCCAGGGCCGAGGGTCTGATACCAGACTGCCCCATCTTTTTCAAAGCTGCGTCTACAGTATACAGGTGGTATAGCCACCTACAGCCAGAAGAACTTGACGTCGACACAAGATCCACTGCCTGACCTTGAAACTGCAAATCCTATAATCCCTGTTCAAATAATTTGGATAGTCAGCATATTTAAAGTGATCATACAATACAATTACTTGAATAGTTTGCTCATTGTCATAATATCGAGCCACACATCCCCACAGTTAACGTGTCAGTGGGGAATGCACCTGATTGAAAAGGCACTCATATTCCAGGTGGTGCAGAAGACATGCAACATACAGAGTCAGCAGTCAGAGGATCAAAACATTAGATTATTATTTTCATTTCATGTTAATATATTCATCATCCACCACCTGCGATCCTATCCCCATGTTCTTTGTTTAACCCAGAACCTTACCTGACCTGATGCAGGACTCTGCTTGTGATCTCTATCCCTCCTAACACCTAAGAGATCATTGTGAAAGTCAATAGGATATGCCTAATAAAGTTAGGAGGGGAAGTTGATCAGACAAAAAACATGTAAACAGGAAGTTGTTTCTCATTGTGGGTCTCAGCTCAGTACTTGCTCTCCGCAGGGTCGGATCTTATTGATGTCAAAACACGTAAGAGTTTTAGCTGATTTTAAAAAGGGCTATTCTGTGGCATTGGATTAAATCACTGGTCTGGTTTTGCTGGTACCTTTGATCTGACTTAAAAAAGGATCTATGTCAGGCTTCAGATAGCATAACAAATTAGGTGGTATGCAAAAATTATTATTTGTAACATATTTTGTATGACATCTTGTTGGTAAAATCCTTTTTTTAATCATGTCTTTAACCATAGCTGGCTTGTACTATAGGCAGATGGTGCCTCTCGCATTGGCTGAGAACCTGGCATACATTGGAAATATTTTCCTAGTTTAAAAAAAAAAAAAAAAAAAAAAAAAGAAGGCATAAAGCAGGAAAAGCCCTGATGGTAAGATAAAGCATAACACCAGTGTTGCCATGGAAGCATTTGAAAGTAGCTGTGACTGAGACAAGCTTACGGACAGCCCCACATTCTCTCAAGGAAACGGTGAATCCAAAAATAGGCACTTAGGTAACACAGCGTCAGGTCTGTCTATTCAGACTACTGATGTTGGCAGCCTGTAGATTGCTCGCTCATGCACTTTTGACACAACTAGCAAAGAAATTCCCCGACTTTAAAATCCTCTGTTTGACAAAAGATAACTAGAACAGGTGTGAAAATATCCTACTCAAGTTTCCAAGTCAGTTCTTACAGAAGACAACACGGTAAGATAGATTTTCCATGTGACTCCTCCCCTTTTCAGAATCATAGTGGTATATGACCCACATTTGCCATCTATAAGAGAGGGAAACTCCAAAATCAGTTGTATTGGATATGTGTGGAAATGTAAATATACTGACAGCCATTAAAAAATGAACCACTTGCCCTTAATGATGACCGAAGCACAACTACATGACTGAATTAAATTGTTACTGACGTTGAATGCACGACTGCAGTAGACACAGTTCAGACAAATGCACACACACACATACAGTACACACTAAAAGCATTCAAGAAGAGTACAACATTACAAACTAACTGCTGGAGCGCATTCTGTTTTATAGGTTAACATTTATCGTCAGACAGACAGTACAGGTAGCTGCCTTTCTTTGAACGGCTGAAACCTTACAACTCATTTCCTGACTAACTGCACTAACATCCCCCCTGACCTACAAAGAACTCTACTTTTATTTCCATGATCATGTCAGGTAGGAACACAAAAAAGGGCACCTCAGGGTTTTTCCTGGCTCAAAATGAGGTGGAGGTAGTACCATCCTGAACATGTGCACACAAGTGCATGTGTACCGTGCCTTCAACTGGCCTAAGCAAACACTTGGTACAAGAAATTTATTTTACGAGTACGATTTAAATATATGATTGAAGAAAATTTGTACAACTATTTATGAAATATAGGCAAATTTTTACATGGATAGTCAGCTGTGTGTTATGTGAATTCCTGGATATTAAATGTTCATCTGCAGTTTTGGTTTTGTGCAGTTTTGCAGTCGTGTGTTTTTGTTCTGAAGTAGCATATCACATGACAGACTAAGGTATGTTTGAGGCTGAGTCATGACCACAGATACTGATAAATGGAAAATCTAAAAAAAAAAAGAAAAGAAAAGATGGTGCTGGCAATATTGTATTACACAAGTGCACAATTGTAGATCTCCTCATTTATTAAAGCATTTAAAAATAATGTATCTCCTCTTAAACACTTTGACAATACACCTTTTAAAGGCAGCCTATTATTTTTGATGGAATTTATTTTGATTATTTTACTTCTTATTTTCAATTATTTGCCTTTATCAGACTCATATTTTTATGTATTGTAATGAACTAATTTCATGTCTTATAGAAGTCTTTAAAGGCACATAGAGTAGCGTTTACAAAGGCAGAATCCGATTGCCGTTTGCAACAGCATTTAAAGACTACCGATAATAAACTATCATCAAATGGCAGTGAGGAGGAGTGTTGGTTGTTGGTGATGGTTCTGCTCTTTGTCTCTGGCAAATTTGGCAGTGCCTTTCCCAGTGCACTGTGCTGATTATGATACACCACCACCACCACCACCACATCAGTGCACTGCCGCATTTGCAGTTACAAATGACAGAAATCCGCCAAGTGCAGTACTGGAGGCTGCCTTGTAATTCTCCATGCAGGAAAAACCCCTGCATCTTCTTATTTAGCAGTTTGATGGAATAAGGGATAAATGAGGTCTGCAGCCTGTTGCACAAATAAAACACGAGATGGATTATATTGGTGCCACTATCTAGAGCAGTGGTTCCCAACTGGTCCGGTCACGGGGTCGAGATTTGCCCTTTGTCATTAGTTAAAGGTCCACACAGTGTAATACATTCAGCGTCATACTTGCGTTTGGCCATGTCGTCAAGCTAGTTTGCTGTCTCTGTCAAGTAGCTGTTTGTTGTTCACTCACTCTACAACAGGAAACGGCACTTCAAAATAAAACTCTGTGCTGGAAATTCACTGTAGATAAATATAAAGTGTGTTTTTTTTACAAACCTGACATGTTTGTGAGTCACTTGCGGTGCATTCAGAATGGACCCGCGATCCACCATTTTGGAGCCACTGATTTAGAGTAAAATTTTCACAATCCCCAGGCTGTAGAGAGAGAATCCAGTGATAAAGTGTTACTGCACAAGGGTGTCTGCTAAAACATATTATCTTTTAATATCTTATAGGTGACCTTGGCTGCAGTGATATCCGTGGCATGAAAATGTCTGTGAGCCAGCGTGTGGAGGGGATCACCTCCCAGCTGCCCATGTTCTACTGCATGATGAGGCCCCACATCAGCCTGGTGCCCTCTGTGGCTGCCAACAGCGCCGACAAAAGCCAGTCGACCTACTGTATCAACTGGTGCGAAGGAGACAGCTCTCTGGAGGTTGTGGACGGCCTGGAGGGCAAGACCATAGAGGAGTAAGGATGACTGTATAGGAAGTTGGCAGGAGGGTTTTCCACTCACAGACTGTTGAGAGACTGGATTGGATTGCAATTATCCAGAATTCAGAAATAATTGCAGAGCTTACTGAGATAATGATAATGATTACTTTTAGTCCAAGTCTGAAACAATGCAGCCTAGAAATGTGATTGGCAGGATAGCAGCTGTGAGAAGTTTAACTGCAGTGTGTTCCTGAGCTCATGAAGTTCCCTTGACACTGACTGCTTTGGGATTTACTTAAATTTTTTGTTTTGTAAGCTTTGTGATTACATTAAAGCGTTTTCTTTACACTGATTCTTGTGTTGTAGATCCCCCTTTAAGAGTGGCTCTGCTCTTGCAAGCCGTCTGTGCAAAGCCGCGATGCTGCACCGCTTCAAGTTGGTGGCCAAAGAGGCCCAGCGGCAGGACCTGCTGGCCACAAGCTCCTACAGAGAAGCCAAGGTAACCTCAACACTTACACTTGTAATATGGCATTTACACAGGTTGCAACACTGATCCTCTGACGTTCACTTTATTTGTCAACAAAAGCAGACCCTATAGTTTCAAAATTAATCAACACACCTGCATATGGTACAATTCCCTGTGTTTAATTTGACACATGATGAATTTGTCTGTCTCAGGCATATTGCTCACTCCTAACTTCACGTTGTCATTTCACATTTAAAATCTGCTTTGTGAGGACGGCTGTGTGTGTACTTCAGGAAAACTATTTGTAAGGTTTGTGGTTATTCGCCTTACTTCTATTGTTATTTTTTCACTGAAGAGGATGGCGAAGCCGTACCAGGAGGCCAAGAACATGCTGAGGGCGTACCTGTACAAACAGGGCTTTGGTTCCTGGCTGGTCAAGCTGTCGGTTAGTGATAACTTCAGCATGTAAAAAAAAAAAAAAAAAAAAAAACCAACCCATTATCACTGAAAGCCATTGTGTTCAGATTTTTAAAATCAAGTTCAGTTTACAAGAATCAGTTTCTGTGAGCCTTTACCAAGCTGGTAATACATTTCTGTTGTGTTTTCTGAAGAGATTAGAGTTAATCTCTGTTCATGTTTAAGAGAGGTTTTGTGTTTGTGAACTCTGTTTGTGGTCTGTGACCCTCAGGGTTAAGTCAGGTTTTCAAAAGCCGAATACAAATACTATAAATTTCTATAAAGAGACATTTGTAGAGGCAAACAACTTCTGTTGCAGCCCACTGCAGACCTTAATCAGGGTAACAGTTATTTTGTTCATTGTTTTACTGTTGAATTATTTTAAAGTATTACATGCTTTTGTGTGTAATCATAATGACCATGTACAATGTGTAATCATAACTTTGGTTTGCTACTTTTGAACTTTGCATTATGGCTCTGAGGGCTCTGGAGTATTTAAGTTAATGAGGTCATGATTGTTTCATAAAAGACCTGAGTTTGGTCTCAATAAGTTACTGTTTTCCGCTCTTTGGAAAAAATAACAGTTTTGGTCCATATTCAGCCATTTGACTAAACACTTGTTACTGAACAGTGCTATTGGCTATCACGTGGATTTAAATCAATAAAATAAATCATTCCAAGCTCAAAAGCTGGTATTCAGTTCATTTTTATTTTGAAGAAATGCAAAAGTTACCAAGAAAACTCTGAAGGTCAGAACTGAGCACTTGTTTCGCTATTTCAAAAATCCACCAAAACCTACAGCAAATTAGAATTAAAAAAGAAAGAACTCTTTGAAGCTGTGATAACAGGACCACAATCAGAACACTGCTCAGAGACTGTCTGTTTATCTACTGCTTCATCTGGGTAATGCACAAGAGAAAGACACTATTAGTGAGGAAGAGAGAGAGAGAGAGAGAGAACACAGTAGATAATAAACCATTTTATTTAGAAAGAAAAGTTAATGCACACTATCCTGTATGAACTGGTCTTAATTTACCAGCATTTCACCATTGGGAAGTGCTGATTTCCCATCTTTTGGGGGGCATTCAGATGCAAAGTGATCATGGATATCCAGAGATTTGCACTGCAAAGATGCAGACTGCATTATATGAAGATCTGGCTGCTTGCCACCAAATTCAAACCTGTTGACCCCCATGTTGATGCAAACTGTTGATGTGCCTCACTCTGTTATTACATATACGCACACAGGAAATGCTTTGGTTTCCTGTGTATGCTATGCAGTGGATCATTTACTCTTAAAGTGTTGAGCAGCCTTGTGAATGGAGTGGTGTGTTTACTTCCTACTGCTTTGGCCGAAAGAAGGAATTGCCAGTGCATTGAGGAAGCTTGTGTTCGAGGATCAAGCCTTTCGGTTGTATGTACAGCTCCAGGTTTCATACTTACTTGTCTCCTTTTATATGTTCTTGTGTTTGCATCATATGCAGTGCAGAGTGTGATCTTTGTAAGTGTAATGCAGTGCACCAAACCCTGATAGAACCTTGCACGGTTTGTGTGGCAATTTTTCAAAATTGAGAAGTGCTGCTTAGTTTTATTGGAATATGGATAACTTTTGACCATTTGACCTTTTGGTTAGGTTCTGCTCCAGTTGTGCAGATCCCAAGAGGTGATGTCTGATGCTGATACCTTTGTTTTTCTGTTTTAAATAATGATGCAGGGGGGAAACCTTAATAGCAGCACACGAACAAAGTTGTGTTGGTATGATTCAGATTATATTAAAATTCCACATTGTGTAAAGACACTGCATGTAAGTTGCCCTCTTTCCTGCTGCAGTAATTTCATTGTTGTAACTGTTTTTTGTTGTAAATTCCTCAGTTGTTTTTGTAGTTAGCAGGGAAAGTTTTGATCAAGACAAGTCATTGGTTGCCCTGTAAATCAGAGATAGTCTTCCAAGTATTCTCCCTTATCGTCGTCCACTTTTAAGACTTCATTATTGCTATGTCGTGTGTGTTTTGTCTAACATCAAGCCGCCAACTCAGTTGACTTTTCTGTAAAATGGCACCAACCCACAGTATTTTAACACTGTGATCTTGGCTGAATCTGAAAGTGCTACATGTGATTAAATGTTGCCTTCTCTTGTATTCTTGTGTTGGACTGGAATCTTCTGTTTTAATGTTGTCAGTAAACTTTATTGTAAAGGTGTGCTCCTGTGGACATTGTTATTAATATTAGTTTTTATTTATGTGGCAGGTTTTTACATCAGAATATAAGTTACTGATTCAGTTCTCCCAAACAGATGCAGTGTAAGATATATATGAAGCCATCTTTTCTTTTTTTTTTTCTTCTGGCATCAGTCACTGAGGTGATACTAGTAGGTTTAGAGATAAACAGGATATGCAACTCTATTGATGTGGTTACAAAGTGAAAACGTTTGAGACCTGAGCTCTATGAAGCTGGAGCACCTATGCTTGAGGTGCTGTGCAGAAGAATGTGTAGTAATATGTGCTGCATTCTTGTAAATCGTGGCTTGATTCAGAAATCCACAGGCCTCAGGGTTGCTTTTTTTTCTGCCATTTTGTCTCATGAATCATGCGTTCAATAAAAGATAAAACAAATCACATCAGGGGACCCATCATTCTAAGAAAGTGACATAACATTAGGCTCATTAATATAACAGTGGAAAGATATGACAAACAACACACTGTGTCATCCAGTGCTGCAAATAACACTCAAACATGCTTTCAAGTTTTGCGGGTGCACTGTTCTCCAATCTTGTCTTATAATCATCAAACAGACTTTTTCTTTACAATCCAAATAATCTAGGTGTCTGGAGTCTGTCTGTGTACAGTGTAGTGAGACCCTGCTGTTAGTGAATGAAGCATTTAAAATACTTAAAGAGGTGAATCTGTGTAAAAGATAAAAAATAAAAGCAATCATGTCTTCATGTTCAAGCCGTAGTTGGTGACCTTTGGAAAATAATTTTGTCATATTTGTTGAAACTGTCACATATCCACACAGACGTACAGGAGACATGATCTGTGGAAAAAATCATTTTCCTCTGCCCTCTCAGTTTGCTTCTATTGATGTTAACAAGAGAATGAAAAACAACTAACTAAGCAGCTTATCAAATATGAATCAGGATTCCGTTATTGCATTGTCTCTTTTCATATCACGTTTTCAGAACAGTTGTCAGTGTACTGTTTAGCTGTCAAATGAGAGCATTGCTCCAGCTGGTGGGCGGTGCTTGGTACTTCACTTGACTGTTTCCGACACAGCAGCCGGGTCACATTCTTATTTTAAAGCTGAATAATACACTAAAATATGTTTCTGAAAACAATCAAGGCAAGAAAAAGGAACAGAATCTTGATTCAAATTTCACCAGCGCTGCCTAGTTTGACAGTTTGACCGCAGTTTAAGAGCAGTAATTGACATGAATGACAGCTGGGTTAAAGGCTCTTTGTCTCTGATTGGTTGTTTTCCATTAGATGTAGTAGATTCTAGCAAAGACCATTAGAAACAGTATTAGGAGGAACATATTTTTACAAACGACCTGTTTTATAAAGCACTGTGTGGATGTAATGACAGTTTAAGCAAATATGACAAGGTTACGTTCATGGATGTTACCAGCTGTAGCTTTAATGATTATGGCGACTCACAACACTTCCGGAGATCCAAGGGGAGAAGGGGTAGCAACACAACTCCACCTAATGCAGGCTTATGGTGCCCCAGATTCAAACATCTAAAAACACATAATTGAAACCACAAAATATCTCCATACTGCTTGTCGGTAGTGATCCAAGTGTCCTGAAGCCCCGACATAAAAAGTTGTTTGGAAAAAGATCATTTGAACTCTGTTTTTAGCCTCATTGTAGCCTGTAGCTCTAACTGCCTCTCTGTACACCGCGTTCACATGTGTGCGCTTGCGCAAGACCGTGAGACATGGGCACCGCGTTCATGTGTGTTCACGTGCTTTCGCTGGTCTCGCTGGCTAAAAACAGAGTTCAAATGACGTTTTTCCAAACCACTTTTTATGTCGGGGCTTCAGGACTCTTGGATCACCACGGACGAGCAGTATGGAGATATTTCGTGGTTTCAATTATGTGTTTTGGATGTTTGAATCTGGGGCGCCGTCAGCCTCCATTAGGTGGAGTTGTGTTGCTACCTCCTCTCCCCTTGGATCTCCACAAGTGATGTGAGGACTCTAAAACTTCACCTGAGCCTCCCTCGGCATACGAGTGAGTAGATAATGGCTTGAATTTTCATTTTTGGGTGCACTATCCCTTTAAACACATGGGTCTTTAAGAAAAGAATTAAAATTTGGAAATTTGGGGGGTTGGTGGGGAACCAGACGGCTATTAAGGGGGGGGCATCACCTAAATTAAGAATTCTAATATGCCTCGGAAAGTTCAATCAATATTTGCGAACATGAGCTCTCTCTCTCAAAGCTAGAAACCAGAGAAGCAAGTCTCAAACTTGTGATGGGTATAAAATCTGGAGCTGTTTCACAAAGAATGGCAGATTTTGTGGACCGATAGAACAGTTGTTTTGTTCTTTTATACCCAAACCCTTAGTGTCATCTAGAACATCTTTCTCATGTCATTGTCTGTGGAGCAGCTTCAGACTTTCTACCATATGATATCACAAATTTTAGTTTTAGCACTCTAGCTTTTTAATTTGGGAGAGTCGTTCATGTTTTTGAATAATTTCAGACCATAGGAAAGACATGTATGAGTTTTAAAAATGAGCGTAGTTCCCCTTTAAGTGTAGTTGATTTAAAAATATATATATTTGTATCTTGGCTGCCACACTACTATCTTATGATGCCAAAAAAACGCTAACCTGCCAACGTAGGCAAAAAATATGTGGATTTACCTTTTGGCACAACGTGCTAAGCACTGTGGGACTGTACAGAAACTGTATTTGTTCCTAAAATGACTTGACAATGAATGAATCACTATGACTTTTACTTTTCCATACTCATTGCAGACAGCCTGGTTTGTGCATTTACCATTAACGTTAAGGAAATTCTGCCTCCCACAGACTGAGGCCCGATTCCTCTCTCACATTAGTTGCATCACTGCTAATGTTAAGAGGGAAAATCTGGTTTTTGGCTCTCGGAAATGTATTGTCTCATATGTTTTTTGAGTAGCTCAATCTAAAACTTAATCCAGGCAGCATTCTTATTTGATGAAGTCTCTACCATCAACACATGTAAGCTAAACCATTTTTTTTTCTCTGGACAAATGTAATAGTAATCTTTCCATAATTTTGTACATGTACTTAATGGCAATACAAAAAATTCTCTTTAAGATAACATTTTATTAAGTTACACCCTTGAGTTTAGAGCACCAATATACAGCAAATAAATTAAATATTAAATATATAAATAGAAATTCAGAGCTTTACAGGAGCTTACATCAAATACATTCTCATTATTGGAGACTGAGAACTTTAAAATACATTTCACAGCATATTCTTGTAGAAATGAGTGAAAAAATACATAATTGTGTAATAGGATTATTAATATGTAGTAAAAAAAACACATTGAGTGCCATCTCCATATTGCAGTCACAATGCTATAAATATAAATATTTTAGAGCAGTGTTCAGTATCATAGCATCACTATAAACAAATATACCTGAGATCATTCCCCTCGACATGTATAGATGTTGCTTGGTTATATAAAATCGTTAAAACACCCAAGATAATGTTCTTGAAAAGTCCATCTGCTTCAGAGTCGATGGTTGGTCGTGGCGTCTCATAGTAGATAGGGTTCAGTTGTTTTGTGCAGTTTTTATCTTCTGAAGTAAATTTTCTGTCTTGTTGAGAAACTCACTGAAAGGAGTTTCAGACCACAGCTCACAGTCACATCTAGTTGAGCTTGTCGGTGCCTAGAAATAAGTCGATGAGTAAGTTTAGTCCATTGTAGTAAATGTCATGTTGTAATCACATTCTTTTTTTATCATTGGCACTTGATTTGGCAATACAGCATGGAGAGATACTTACATTGCCTTTCTGCCCCAGTTCTTCAATCAGCCCATGCAGTTGTTCACGAGCCACGTTTATGTAGGCGAAGCGGTCTTCACATTCTGCTTTGGCCGTTCCAAGTTCTTTGTTGATGCATTCCAGTGCTTTAGTGAAGCATTCTCTCTGTGTGTGTGAGAAAAAGATGTTTTAGCTTCCTTTCACTGCTCTGACTGAGGCAGACTTGTGGCTGCACGTGGAGATGTCAGCAAATACAAGCTGTCATAGATGTGTGAAGTATCAACACCTGCCAAGCTCATTTCCTGTACTAGAGATCCTTTACATGTGGTTTATAAAAGCTCATCTAAACCCTGACACTTGAGCCTCTTTGATGCTGGGGAGTACCCCACCCCGACTTTTTTTTGTTCTTGACTTAATATTAACAAACTGATAAACTGATAAATCCATCATAGTCATCATCATTTTAGGTACAGCACAAACATGAACAGCATTTCATTGTTACATGTGAACCTTCAGGTAACATTTTAAAGAACTGTAATCAAAATAACAATTAAAATACACCCTTACCTTCACATTTGTTGGAGCATAGAACATTGAATCTGGTGGCTGCATGGACAGAAGAAAACACTGTATAAGCAACTGGCAGAAACTTCGCAAGCTGAGCAGAGGAAAATATTTGGCTTGAAATGACTTACACAATTGACGTTTTCCTGCATAGAGTCGATATGGAAGTCATGATTGATGGTGAAAGGTTTTGATTCTGTTTGAAGACAACCAGAGAGAGAAACAATCCAAAAGATAATCCTAATAAAGTGCTCCATATTCAGCTTGAAGGCTTGTCAGTGTAATAGTCAAGTTGTCTAGTGGAGGTGTTGCATTGGTTTACTTAGCCCCTGTGCTGTATTGAATTTATATAGCTGTGGGGTGGAAAGGGTGGGCTGAATTAGTTGTATATCAGCTAATGCATACAGCGTTGTTTTTCCTTTAGATGACTCTTGGAATTTTTTTTTTTTACAATGCTACTACAACATGGTAAAATCCCTCAAGTGGCCTCTTGTAGCACAGCACTCAACATCAAGCTCATATGAAAGTAGGTTGGCCGTCCCTAGTTTGTGGTAGAGAGGGTTTTTCTTTCTCTGCTGGGCAAATGTTTGTCATGAACTCACACTTTCTATGGTTTCATACATATATTAAGATTATGTGAAACAGCAACAACATGCCTGTATTTCTGTGATTCACAATTTAATAAGGCACAGCTTACAAAAAAAATTAGAATAAAAAAAAGAAAGAAAAAAGCCTCACCTAGCAACATGCATACTGACATTCTGAAAGAATGTTAGACCCTTGTGCTCAGTATAAGTTTGGTTTGTTTTTTTGACTCAAAGTGTGATCTCAAGTTTATCTACTCAAATTGTTTTAGTACAGAGTTTATTAATCAACTTTTCAAGCAAGCAAACTTAATGTTTATAACACTTTTTAGAATGTAAGTTAGACGAAGAGAAGGAAAAGAGAAAGATATAAGAAGAAATTAGGGATTTCAATTTTGGTTAGTTGCTGTGGATAGCCCAACACCTATTAAGCAGTAATTAATCTGTAATTTTTAAGAAAAAATAAACAACACAAAATTATGTGAAATGTAGGGCTACAATGATTAGTCGACTAATTGATGACTAATTGACTATTATAATAATTTTCATAGAAAAGTACCCCAAAATACTCTTATTACAGCTTCTTACATTCAAATATGGCAGCTTTACACACTCTCCCATGACGGTGAACTAAAACCTTTTGGTGTGAGTACGAAACAAGACATTAGATTACATAATTTTAGGGTTGGGAGAGACAGACCGACATTTTTCAACATTTTAACACATTTGTTGATAGAATGATTAGTCGACTAGTTGAAGAAATAATTGACAGATTAGTCGACAAAAAAAAAAAAAAAATCGTTAGTTGCAGCCCTAGTGAAATGTAAGAGGCACTTAACTTTTTGTCCAGCCTTCAATTGACCAAATGAGCTTTGGTGCCGCATTTCAAAGCACTAGCCATTAAGAGGGGCTGCAACTTTAAGGTTTTGTTAGAAATGTAAATGACATATTTTTTTGTTAGCTTTGCTGACAGATTGGTGGCAAGCCACATTAACATGCAGAAACATAGTGTCCACCCTCCGATCTCCATTGGTAAGGTAGCTCCCACTTTACATTGTGCGCCGCTGAGCGGGAGCTAGCTAGTGGCACAGCTCATTCAGCAATTAACCACTGGGAACACCGTCCTGACCTATGGTGGCGGGACGGCGTTGCAACGGAAACATGGTGCCCCCACCCCTCCAGTCTCCCCCCAGATAGCCCCAGTGGTTAAGTGGCTTAATTTTGAGCTACAAAGCCCCTCTGGTATTTTTAACTATGCTAGCACTACTAGCCGTGCTGACGCTGCTAATGGTGCTCACAGTGCTAACATAGTCAACGATGCTAAAGGTGTTTGAAGGCTTAGAATTAGGTTGCTTACTCACCAGGGCAACCTGGGGGTAGACTAGAGGGTGGGCTCTATGTTTCTGCTGTAACGCCATCCCACCACCATGGGTCAAGACGTTGTTACCAACTATAATCACGGCTAGCATGAATACCTTATTAGCATTGTTCTTAATGCAGTAAAGCCTTGTAAATCTCACAGAGTGCGTGTGTGTGTTTGTGTGTTTGTGAGTGTGCACATTAACCTATGGACTGACAACAACAACAGATCAAGTATATTCTCTGGGATTAACTGATTAACTGACAGTAACTGTTTACATCCCTGAAGGTAATAGAAAATAGAAATTAAAGGACAATAAAAAAACAAACAAGGACATATAGTGTACAAATCACAAAATATAAAGATATAAAATCGAGTAATAACCACATATCGAGCAATTCAAATACTGTTAGACATCTCTTGGTGTCCTGGTTTATTTGCTCATAATGTCTTGTTGGTAATTAATTTATCATGTGATCAGAGGATAATATTCACTGATTGCTTTATCATCGGTAGATAATATTCACAATAGTTTCCTTAAGGCGGACGTATGAAATCTTTTTGTGCCCACAGGGGAATTTTCATAAACTCATAAAACATCATAAATTATTGAACATATTTGTACACAAGATATGTATTTAGAATAAAACATAAAATATCAAGCTTAGGTTGACATAAAAATATGAAGTGCATGATCTAGTCATGTATCACTCATTAAATTTGTTAATATTATAGGTTTGTGAAGCAGCTGAATGATAAGCGCTTCTTTATTTGCATGTACGTACTACCTAAAGGTCAAATTGCATATTCAAATGAGAGGGTGATGGATATTCTATTACTTTATTGGTTTATTAGTTACATCAAACAATTTTCCACTTTCCATTTCCACATGGTCCACTTTTACTTTCTTGTGTCGGTGTATTCCCACCGCCTCTGCCTTGTGTTGGTAGATTCCTGCTGCCTCGCTCGCTAGACTCTCGAGTTAGTTTTAGAACAGAAGTGTGGTGGAACTTTTTTAAATCCATGATAGTGTTGGTCATGGTATTACAACTCAACAAAGATTACCTAGGTTAACCTGAGTAAGGCAGTTCACTTTCAGGGGTTGGTTATCATTTTGCTTTCTTGTTTGAAATCTAGAAATTTTTTAAGTTGTATGAGTTTTGTTTATTGTCTAATCTGTAGATGAGTTAAAAGGACGACCAAAGCTGCGTCATCTGTATTTTATCAGCGTCCAAAACTACCTTGATGACTCACACAGTCATTGATAAAAAAGTGTGCAAGTACGCAGCCTTGTGGCACCTTCAGTTCATGATGACTGTGCCCTGCACCAATTGTAGATACACTGTGGCTTGAGAGCAGTTTAATATTACCTTCCAAGTGTTGATTGTATACGCCAGTATCAGGAGCTTTATGAATACTGTACATCTATCTGGTCACTGTGAAGATAAAACAGAAAAAAAACTGTATCCTCACATAAGGTGATGGAGTTTGTTTATGCAAACCTCAACCCAACAAGACCCCATTTTAAAAGACAAAGTAGGTCGTAAAATGACTCTTGAGCCTATCAGATCTGTGGTTACAGTTATGGTTTAGCGTAGGTTACTACTGGGGTGGCGTGGAGAATTCAAATATCTCGCTATGTTTTGCTTTGATACTGACAATATGATGATATTGTACGGTATTATGTATTTATGCTTTCACTGAATATTTACACAATGATATTTCTGATAAATTATCAGCAGTAATGTGGATACAGTAACTAAGGTCATGAATATTTGTCTGGTTAAAGGCAAAGGCAAACAGTCTGGTGTGTTCAGAAAATGACATCACTTAACTGTGATAATCTTGACTTGACTTGTAATGTAGTGTTCAGATCCGCTCATATTACGATATCCAAAATCTAAGATGATATTTAGTCTAATATCACATTTGATAAGATTTCGTCATATTGCCAAGCCCTAGCCACCACAAGTACTTGGTTAGAATCAGAGAAATGGTTTAAGAAAGCCAGTCTCCGGTTTGAAAGTCACACATTTTGCACCCCTGTTCATCTACTCTTATCTCATCCTTTCAACTTTCCCTGCACTGTAAGAACGTGACTCCAGTGTCTGTGTTGTCATCTCCCCTAGGCATATGCCTGGGGGATCATACGTTTGGTTGTGTGCGTGTATGTGCATGTGTATATCTTTCTGTCCATCTCCAGCTACTCATACATACTTATTAGATTGACTTCTAACCCAGCCTAATCTTTCTGGCGTTATAGCACTATTTTGTTGGGTGGGAAGCATGAGTATCCCTAATGAGATCGAACGCAAACAAAATTCCTGCACGATCTAATCTGTAGCATTTAATTTATACATTGTCATTCAATGTTCAGGGAGTATTTCTCCCACCTCTCTGAATAACTTTTATCTTTATCAGGACCTAGTCTTAACTTTGAAGGGAAATTCGGACCAGATCAAATGCCTTGTGTAAGAAAGCTGTTCTTGATTGGTCAGAATTTCCATGCGGGAAAAATCCAGGAAGTAAAGCAAGCGTTGAAGAAGAGAACACTTGCAAGATAAATGTGTCACTTTCTAATGTCACAATGGAGGGACAACAACAACTAAATAGATTTTTACTGGAATGACCCAATACCAATCGTAAAATCCGAGATCGATCTTATAATATACGCTTTTTCACACGGATGTGTGAAGCTTTAACCCTGTTAAACTTCACTCAGTGTTGTAATGTCAGGAATATGATTTATCTTATTGACATTTTTTGTTGACACCCTTGTAAATGTTATCTCTTTCACATACTAGCAAAAATTGGTATTGTAACTGAAAAATCTTGGATATCGAATCTCATCAAATCAAATCGGAAATCAAATCGAATCAGGACCCCTTGAATTAAAAGGTAATCAATTCAGGAAATTAGTGGCGATATCCAGCCGTAGTTACTCTCTGTGGACAGTACATAACGTCTGTGTCTGTCTGTGCCACATGCACCCCACCTCACAAAATCTTGACTATCCCCTGAAAGTGAGTGCATTTCTCATCACCACAGAAGTCCCATTTTAGCATATCACTCTCATTTTAGTCTTGGATCTTCAGAAGTTGATAGCAAAATCTGCTATTTCAGTACGGTTTATCTACATGAAAACAACATTTTTTTTCTTACAAACACATATAAGTGTCAGCACTGAAAGAGAAAGTGACAAAAAACATGTCTTATCAGTTTCTAGCTCCAGTATTTGACAAGCAGGCAATTTCTTCCTGTTCTAACACTATAAAGATACCACCATTGTTTTTGAGAGTAGAGTTACTGTCGTACATAAGCAAATGCATTAATGCTTGAAGAAAAAAAAAATCATGATTCACAGTTGTAATTCTTCACATTTTATTAGCAATTTTTCACGTTGTGTACACAAATGTGGTACATCAGATGCATAATAAATAAATAAATATATAAATAACTAGAGAACTTTTTGCAGTGTTTCCGAACAATTATTAGCAAGAAAAAAAAAATCACATTTTAGTGGAGTGTGTCATATTGAATAATCTTAAAGTGGAATGCTACATGTACGCATCACGTTGAGCTTTTGAACAAAACTCTTAAAGTTTCCCACAAACTCCTTGAACTGGGCTTGGTTGGTTTCCAGGTTGCTGCAGACTCCTGAAGACTCCCGCTGTATCTGAAGAGAGAAGGCTGGTTTAGTATTGGAGCATGTGTTTTGAGTGAGGAACTTAAATCTTAAGAACTCATACGGCAATACAACACTGACAACACTTACCAGTTCTGTAACAGAGCTCAAAACTTCCAGAGTGACGCCAATGTCCTTACGGTCATCTTTGCAGTCTTTGTGTGCTGCGGCCTTCTTCAGCCCATCCTCGAAGAGCTTCAGGGTTGCAACATGGCAATTTTTCTTAAAAAGGCAGAACAATTGTTTGGGTCACACTTAGTCCAGTGATAAAAAAGAATGAACAAAATTATGACAGTTAGTGAAACAGATTGAATTGACTTTCTATTTCTATTAATTTTAAAAGCTGATTACTGACGTTGGTGTTGGGGTCATTTTGCGTTAAATCTAACTGCACATAAAGCAACCTTTTGTCATTGTCACTGTCTTTAAATCTCATGCAAACATTGCTTAAGAGACAGATCTTGTTGTCAATTTTGAAAAACACATGAAACAGTTTTAAGCTGCTGTTAAGTCTTAAGGACAGGTTTGGTTGCTGCAGTATGTAAAAGCAGCTTCAACATCCTGAATGAGGCTTAAACCTGATCTGCAGTGATTTCTTACCGACTCATTTGTTGAAGAATTGAAGGTCACATTCACGTCCTACAACAATTAAGAGAAAAAGACAGTATTATTATTTACATTCACTTTCAGCTTTTCTTTTATCAGAACCTCTGATCCTGGTTGGTTCTTAAAGTTATATTAAAAAACAGTTTGCGGTGAAATAACTTACACAGGTGACATTTTCTAGATCCTCGAGTCTCAGTTCATCCATGTTGTCGCATGGTTGGCTGGTAGGTCTTGCTTGAAGACAGCCTATGAGGAGACACATCCAGAGGGCGATTCTGAAACACTGCTCCATGTTGAACTTCATTGAAAGGCTTGATTGTAGTTTCTTGTGAAGATGTACAATAGCTCTGTTCATCAATGTCTTGTGATGCTATCTGATGCGGATTGTCAATTTATATGGTACAGCAGACAAAAAATGAGTGGGCTGGTTAAAGGTGTGTTCTTGTATGTTGTCTTATTTTTTCCTACTCATCATGTTGCAGTTTTCCCTTATCAACTGCAGGGTGAAAAACCCAAACTTGCAAATGATCAGGTGGGCACAGAGTTCACTTTCTGATGGTGATCACTGGAAAATGCGGCACTTTGACAATATTTGTACAGATATTATTTTTTATGAATGATGATTCTTTAATGTCACTTTCACTTATATCCCGTTACAAATAAAATGGATTAGACATTTTTTTGGTTGTGTAAATTGTTCCTGTGGATTTGTTAGTGTTTTATTGACTGTGTTGACACAGAGTTTTTATCAGCCACAAAGTGAGCGTAAAAAGAGAAGTAAGAGGTTTGGTTTGGTTTCCTTTCTGCAGACAAATTTCTTGGTATTTCTTTTCGTTTAACAGCTCGCAAGACCACAAACCTATCTGTCACATCAATGCTTTTTTGACATTAGGGTCTGTGTTTAGCCGGAGCAGCAGCTAATTTCAAACTGTGATTAATATTGTTACATTTAAAAAATCAGTCACATACGAGTATGCATTACAAATTGCTGGGGTACTGCAAGTAAATGAATTATACTCCAAATAACACTGACATTATAAGCACAAATAATCTGAAAGGATCTGTGTGTATGCATGTGTGACTGTTTAAGTTATATAGGTCTTTATTTTCTTTAAAACAATAGTGATGTTAAGTAATAGAGCAAGTGAAAATGGACAGGAACATGACTGGCTGCAAGTACAGATTTGCATCTTAAGTGAGTTACGTCATACACTTAGTAGATCAGTGAAGGGTTTCTCTTACACCTACGATTTTTGGGGATTCCCCACAAGGCACTCCCAGGTAGCAGAGGAACCATGCCATTTTCATCACACCTTATCACACTGGGAGCTGTTGTCAGTTATTCTGTATTGCTAAGTTCTCTACTGGTTAGGTGTCAGTTTTGAGGTTTCCTCAGGAGTCACCAAAAACAGTTAATGGGACAGGATTTTGACGTGAGTGAAGAGGGTGGGGAAATTTCTATCCATGGAATTTGTCGCTATGTGGGGGCATCCCTGCTGTTTCCATGTCTTACTGTGAAGTCTTTGCCCACGCTAGATATTAACTTTTGATATTAAGGCACAAGTGTCTGCTTTCTTGACTGGTCAGAGTTTCATGTCTAACGGCCTTGATATTTTTGTCATGTTCAACGTGCATTTAATTCTTATGTTCCTAGATATGATCATAAACCAAACCCAAAGTCACTTGTAACACATTACTGCGGATGCAACATTTTACTCCAGAGTTCAACACAAATTTGACCCTGTACATATTTCCTGTTGTTATGTGTCTTCATGTTCAGTGAGATTCTGCGTTGCGGGTTTGTTTGATGTTTAGAACCACATTTTTCAGAAAAGTGAAGACGCAGCTTGTTTGCTCCCACTCTGTGAAATGCTGTTCTTTGTAATATCTAACGTTCGCAGTACTACCTCAATTCAGTATTTCATTGTTATTACCATTGCACTTTTATCTTTGTGCTTCTGTGCTTATTTTCAACTCTCACTAATTTCTTGTCTTTTCTTGTTCCTCCTACTTTCTCTGACTTAAGTCTTCTTATTGTTGTAACAGCTTACGAAGTGTCTTTGTAAGGCTCTATCATCAACAGATATCTCCCACATGTTGTTAATGCTTCCGTGAGGTAGATTTTGATAGTGTGGGACAGCAGAGATAAGGGTTGAACTAAACACAATTCACATGAAGCCCTCTGCGACAGGCACCATGTGTGTTTCCTTGGCGCAAGCTCAGGGGCTCTTAAAAAGTACTGAGTCATCTTTGCCACAAACACCTACAGAGCAGGGTGTAAATCATGCTGGCAGAGTTTGGGAAGTTCCTCCTGCACTTTTCCATCAGTTATTTTGTATTTCTTTATCTAAATGAAAGCTAAAGGTGTACAGAATTTAGAATTTTCTTGATTTTTCATTCCATATATCTTAACATTCAGGCCTGTTAGTTGTACAGGCCTTTTTTTCATTTATATTTAAGATAGTAGGGGTGGACGATATGGCACTAAAATAATGTCACGATATTTCAGGGTATTTTTGCAAAATGATTTTCTTGATGATGTAACAAATTAGTAAAAAAAAATAAAGAAAATAATATTGCAGCAAAATGCGTGACATAGCTTTACTTGACAACACTGACTCCCATGTGCGTCTCTATGTCTCTACTCAGCATCTCTACCTCTCCTCTTGTGCGCACGGCGAGAGAGGAGAGGTAGAGATCCTGTGCTACTGCCAGAGGAGCCGCTGAACGAGTTTCCTCTGAGCGGCAAGTCGCTAAGAGTCTTGAGAGGTCCGGGGCTGTTCATAAAACATTCAGGACGCCAAAGTTAATTCCACACTACTGAAGCTCCTCCTATTTTTTTGGAACCACCGGGAATAATTTCACTTTCAGCCATGCTTGTTGTTTCCGTGGGTAACAGTATGAAGTCGAAATATCGCAAGTATCACGATATGAACTTTTCATGCTATATTAGAAATTATACCGATACTATTGTGAAAAAGATGATATGGCACGTATGGTAGTTAGATTGACTTCGCTTCTGAAGTTATGTCAGAAATCTGCCAAACTCTTGAGATGCAATATAATAATGATAACCTGAGGAACTGATCTACAGAACTGTGGCCTGATAGGCAATGTTTTTTTGGCCGTAGTCTATCAGATTGTGGGTTAAATAGTTGGGGATATTTCTTAGCCTCAACAACTAGTCTGTCCTCATCTATTCTTGGACACGTGAGAGACAGCTAGGTTTTCTTTTCTTTCTTTTTTTTTTTAAACTCATCCATGGTAATAAGATGACTTGAGCTCAAGTGGCAACCGCTGGGGCTAAAAAATGAAGACAACAAACAGTTTTTTGCAATTGCTTGTTGAAGTACATCAGTCCCCCATAGGCCGCCATGTTAAAATGCCCAACTTTACCGCAGAGAAATTTTCTAATACATGAAAACTGTATGGGGGTGAATTTTTATATACCTCACCTGTATATATTTTTTTCTTTTGTTTTTTTTTCTTAAAGTAATGCATAATTGAAAGTGGGCCGCTTTGAGTGCCGGGCTGTCTGCCAATAGTGTCCTTGGCTTCTCAGTCAGATCCACCGCTTGCTCCTTCACAGTGCCAGCCCCTCTTGCCTAAATATGGTCACTTCTGGCTCCAAATAAAGATGGCGGTGGCCAAAGTTTGCACCACAAACCAATGGGAGATGTCATGTTAGCTACGTCCATTATTTTTACAGTCTGTGGGCGTGTTGCCATTGAAGCAGCGAAGAAGGGCTGCTGTGGAAACCAGGATGTTCAAACAGGGAGCGAGTGGGGGAAAAATAGGACAGTGGTGTGAAGTGTCATGTAGTGGCATGTCCACAATCGCTGATGCACACCTAGCTGCTGCCGGTGTTGGATTGTAGATAGAAAATAATAGGGCCGACGTGCGGCGGTGAGATGTTTTGACTTTAACGGTGTAAAGCCCAAAGGTATTCGCATTACTATCATAAAAGACTAATTTAATTTAATTTAGTTTTAATTCAAATGTAGTGAACATTCAGCTTATGGAAATTGGAACCAGTGAATTTGTGGCATTTTTGCTCAAAAAAAGAAGATATTGAAATAGCTTTGAAGGATTAATCAATTCAATAAAAATGTGTTTCCACTCGTTAATGAATTCAGACAAATTTAAATGTAGATAATGACAGTTAAGCATATATGTCTTAAACATTTTCTATCTATCTTAGAAGTGAAATGCTCAAAAGGAGTGCTGCATGTGATATTTTAGGTCTGTGCTGAGAGAGAACAATAAAGTGAGTCGTGTATCTGAGGGCATAAAATCATCATTTTTTTGGGGATTGGATTTAAGTTGAATATTGGTTCTCTGGTCAGATAATAGTCCAACCCTTGTGCAGTATTTTAAAAAGAGTAAAAAACATTTAGCACTTGGTTCTAGCTTTGCAAGGTTTTATTTTTTTCCTATCCATAGGCAGTGGATCAAACATGCCTCAAAAAAGTTGTGGCCTCTGCATGTTTTACTTCCTATGACGCTCTTTGTGGGGCTGATATCATTTGAATTACACATTGACCAGAAAATATACTTCATCTCCCACAAATGTCACTGCTGCCCCTGTGTTTCACCTGCCAGAAAGAATGAAAGAAGGAAATAAAGTCTTTGGTTTCCGTGATAGTAGTGATGTCAGTGGAGATGGTGGAAGTTTGGTTACCACAGCCCACCACAGCATAGTATCAAGCTAAGGTGGTGGCTCTGCTGAATTACGATGCTGCTTATGAATCAGAGGTATTTTATGGATAATCAAAAAGCCTAATCTGTTTTTTTTATGTTTACTGAATGGTGCCCACTAGCTTGTGTCACTGAAGGAGAGGAGGCATTGTTCTTTGTCTTAGTCAAAGGGAATTTTTTCGAACAAAGGTCTACATTTTCCATTTTGCACAAATTGTAGTTTTGTTTTGCATTTTTTATTCACATTTCCATTTCATTTTTGCTGCAGTTTGGTCAGAACAGCAGACTGGGCAGTGGGGCATGGTTAGAGAGCAGTAGAATAGAGCTTCAGTCAATCTTATACTTTGAAATTAGGGTCTGGCGACACTGATCTATTCTAGTTTACTGCCAGTGCTAATGACGTCCCATCTTCCATCACCATCAGTTCAATAGGTGCTGAGACGGTAACTGCAAGAGCTAATTTCAAAATCCTCCTTCTTATCTGTGAGGCTTCAAATGGACTTTCTCTCTCATATATCTCCAGCCTTCCCATATACTACAATTATTAATCATGATTATTAGTTGATTTTAGGATCAAAATACTTTGATTGAACTTTCACATTAAAATAAACACAGAGCGGTGCTTTCAATTTAATGTTGTGCTGCATTCCTACTAATTTACATGTCTCAAAACCAGTGTTAATTTTGTTGATGAGAACTCTGACGAACATTTTTCATTAACAACCTTTTTTTGAAAATGAGACAATGACGAGCTAAAGATAGATCTTGATGATAAAAACTAAGATGAAATCTATGTTTCAGTTGTGTTGACGAGGCGTGACGAAAATGTTTGTGGTGGACTGTTGGACATTGAAAGCAGAGAACAGCCGTGCTTGTAATTATCTTCAAATGCCACATTAGCGACAGGCTGTAAACTCAAGTAAACAATCAGCGTCAGGATGTTTTGCTAGCCGCTAAATGGCAGTGGAGCAAGCAGCCACTGGCCACTGAATTTCACAGCTGATCCCTGCAGGAATCCACTCAGTCCAGACTCGCGAGTGGTTTGTTGCTGTTTGACAGGCAGGTCGGAGGCTCGGTTATCTGTGAACGTAGCTGTGCTGTAATAAACAGTCTGTATTAAATAATATTGGCTAAATTAAATTTTTATACAACCTTTTACTTTACTTCTAATTTCTGATACATGAATTAGCCTCACTGGAAAAGTTTAAAGTAGTGGTGGGACACGATTTTAAAAAAAATAATCTAATTAATTAGGGGTTTTGTAATTAATCAATCTCGATTAATTATCAAGCTGGGTCAGACTGAAAGTGGTCTGCAGTCCACTGCAATACATTTGGCCAGACAGTTTGTTAATTTGTCAGATGTAGACTTATGTATTTTGGCTCTGAACCCCGTCATCTGTGGGCTGGCTACACTACACCGTTTGCCTGTACAAGGACTGTCGTAGCTAACGTTAGCTCTGGTGTCTGTGCTCTAATATTTCCTCTAGGGATGTTACCACACAGAGTAAAAGGGGGAAATGATGGTGTGAAACAGCAGAGGCACTTTGTCAACCCGCTGAGTTAACGTTACTGTCATTAGCATGAAGCTAGCAAACAATGGTACATAAAGTAATAACATAACAAATAGCGGTGGGGCTTTTACGCACCACAACTGCAGAGGCTCCCAGCTTCATTTGAAACAAATTACATTATAGACAGTCCGTTATTTATTAATCCCTCTGTGTGTTTATATATTTACTTTTTATCCGCTCTGTTGTCTTTGTAAAGTAAACATATCGCACCGTCATTTCAAACTCAACACTTGTTTCAAATTAAAAGCCCCATATAACCTCTGAGAGAATCCCTCCATTTTCTAAATAGGCTTTTATTCTGAAACATTTGTCAGAAATTCCTGTGGAAGATACAGTAGCTTGATAGTTTACGTATGGCACTTCAAGCGTAGCTCCTGCCATCTGCCGACGCTTTTAGGTGACTACAACAACATGTCGGCTGGCACATGAACACACACAGTTCTGGCAGTGACTCAAATAATAGTGAAAGTAATAAAAATAAGACAAGAATAACCCGATGACATCACACATGCAGTGAAAGACGACTGGGTATAATTGGTGAGTACCAGCGTGTAGCGTGTACCAGGCATAATGCGAGTCCTGAGTCTGAAATGTACTTAAGTATTTGATTACTCAAACAGCAAACTAATGCGTTTTGTTACTCATTACTGCAAAAAGTAATCCAAGTACTCTAACGCATTACTTTGTAACGCGTTATACCCAACTCTGGTGATACCATAGGCTTGAAGTGCTGCAGTGATAAGAAAACTCTTTGTTGCACGATTTGCACACAACCATGCTGTCATCCAAGCCAAGCTGTGTGGTCTTGTTTTCCATTGCTGTTCACCAAACTGTCTTGTGCGCTGCCAAATGAACTTTAGGTGCATTACTGAGTGTTTCCATCAGTGTTACCGGTGTGCCAGAAAGTACGAAACTGAGAAAGGTGCGATTAAATGCGTTATTTTTTAACCTGTTTTTTTTTTTTTTTTCCTGTAATGAATTAATTGAAATTAACGCGTTACAGTCCCAGCCCTAATTTAAAGATTAAAAAAGTTGCCTAAAATGTCATGAATTTTCATTTACTAAAATGTCCTTGCGAGCCTCGCCTTTCTCTGCTTTAGGTGCCTGATGTTTTTGCCAGAGCAATCTGAACTCCTTGAGTTGAAAAAATTTCTAGTCACAGCAAAGAAGCGCCCCACATCATCTCCGCTTTTTCCCATTGTCCAATCGGATGATTTTAGAGGTTGGCCTTCTGTGGTGGTCATTACAAGTTTACAGTTGGTAAACAATGGAGAAGAAAGTGGTGGTAGCGGTTGCTGGATACCCAGAGCTATACGGCCCGATGATAGACAGCAGGTTGTCAAACTGCCCCGAGTCGTCCTAAAATATGCCTGGAGACAGCCATCATGGAGGTGAAGCTCCTGAACCAACTGGTGGCACTTCCCATGATCCAGCCTCTTTTTTAGGGTCTCGTGTACCTGCGCAGATCTTCGTTTATCTGCTGACAACCTCTCACCCTCAACCACAGCTATAGCAAGTACCCTCTGCCTCAACATTTTATGGCCTAGCCACTAATAACTGTGAAATTAAATGAATAAATAAACGAGGTGCTCCTCATGTTTCACAGCGTGCAAAAAGCTTTCTCTGTGACTGGAGCCTAATCGTTCACTCACAAACTGTCACACAACTCGGGCAGTATAATCCAATTCTCATTTATTCAGTAGTATGCTCAGTACTTCCCAAGCACATGCATTTTTAGGAAACCCTTAAGATTCAAAACACATCAGTACAAATGGTCTCACGAACGAGCAGTGTTCCTGAACATGTATGTCTTTGAACTGGCACGTTCAGGTCTGCAACTCAAAGGCCAAAGTGTTGTATATTGTAACAATTGAGCAAAAATGCATGTGTTTGGGAAGTATTGGGTATAGAGCTGGATAAATGAGACTTGGCTTATACTGCAAGAGTTGTGTGAGAGTTTGTAAATTGATGCTTTGATATAGTCTTACTAATTTTAAATGTGGGCCCTGATTATTTCAATTATGGAAGAATGTTTGCCTTTTTTAAATTCTCAGTTCACCATGGGGGCATGTGAGAAAAACAAAGTTTTGTCCACAAATTCAAGGTAACTTGCAGTGAGTAATCAATATACAAATTATGGTCAGTTTGTGAGTCAAGTATTGCATTAATGCAAGTGACTTGGACACGCTATTCTGAAGTAAATGAGTTAAACACATCAAATGGGTTTTTTTAATATGTCATTTCTTCTTTGTGTCACTGTCCCTCCACCGCAGGTTGGCACTGAATCAGCATGTGATAAGACACAAAGAGGAAAGTTTGAAAGATCCCCATTTGATTTCTCTAAGATCGACTGCTGAAGCCTTGTGTCAGCCTCTGCTGTTGATTTTGTCCTTGCTATGGCTTACTGATAGGGTGTGGCACATACCAATCTTGCTTTTTGCTGAGCTGCTTTTGCAGAACTGAATTTTTTAAGTTGAGTTTACACATATGTGGAAAAACCCTTAACCCTAAGCCTGACTGCACACAACCACACACGCCAGTAGGGATTTGCAGAGAAGAAACTTTGATGGTCTTTTCATGAAGATGTTTTCTAGGTATACAGCTGTTTGTGTTGCTGTGCACTCATACTCATGTGAACAGCAGGTGCTTGGTTTGTCGGCTTCACAGTGTGGTTTCAGCTGTGAAGAAGGCAATTCCACGCTGCAGTGCAAAATTTTGGTAGTGCGTTGTGTATCATGTTTCTGAACCAAAGCAAAGCAAAGCAAGTTTTTTTTTTATCAAATCAAAACCAGTTTATTTACATGGCACATTTAAAAACAACAAATATATAGCAATATACCGATAATAACAATTACAAAGATTAAAAAGATTATAAATACTGAGACTACTAAGAGCAACCATAGGCCATTGAAAACATGTATATCCTTAGATTTGTCTTAAAAGTGTCAGTGGAGGGGGAGCATTTCATTGAGAGTGGATTGCTATTCCAAAGCTTTGGAGCAGCTACCCCAAAGGCACAATCTCCCTTACCCATCTGCCTTGACTGTGGGGCAGTTTAAAGACATTGTTCTGAAGATCTGAGAGGTCAGGAGTTGGAGTAGGGGCAGAGAAGTTCAGAATTATACTGGGGTGCCAGCCCAATATATGGCTTTAAAAACAAACAACAGCATCTTAAGATCAGTCCTGTATTCGATAGGTAGACGGGGCAAAAACAATGACCTCTGTTTTGTTATCGTTTAACTGAAGACAGTTTGTTGCCACCCAGCATTAGAGCTTAGATCGGGCCCAAAAAATTCATCCCGACCCGGTCCGAGCCCGTGCTCATTATGTCCGGGACCGGCCCGGCCCGTCCAATTAACTGTAATTATGGACCCGAGCCCGATTTAAACCCGACATTTTTCAATAAGTTGGCTGTTATAATTAACGCTAAGGACACACTGAGCGCGTTAGTGCCGTGGAAATCCTGCGAGTGTACTCGCAGCAGGCGCTTGACTGTCCACACAGGCAACGCATTTCTCCTGTGCTCTCTGCGGCGGTTAAACATCGACTCCACTCATCTGTTCCCGTCAGTACTCGTTCTTTTCACTTCAACAGGTCATTTTAAACATGGGTAGGTCCATAATTTCATCGTTTTCTATAGCGTAATAAGTTAATGACAATTTGTTATTGCATGTCCATGTACTGAATAGGGCATATTTCTCTCTCTCTCTCTCTCTCTCTCTCTCTCTCTCCTCTCTCTCTCTCTCTCTCCTGCGGGCCCAAGCCGGGTTGGCCGGGCAGAGAATCCAAGCTCTACCCAGCATTGCACATACTGGAGGCAGTTACGGATGGATGTGATGGAGCTGGAATCCCCCAGGTTTAATGGAAGGTTAATTATAGAGAGAGAGAGAGAGAGAGAGAGAGAGAGATCAGTGTGTCATAGGAGATCTCCCGTCAGACAAGGCCCATATCAGCCTATCTAAGGACGTTACTGATGATTATTTATCAAAAATCTCATTGTGTAAATAATTTGTTGAAGCACCAATAGTTGACCCGCAGTACTGTCACCATATCAAGGTACTTGGTCAAAAACATTGCATTATTTGATCCTCCATATGCCCCAGCCTTAGCTATAACTGAAGTGAATACTGCGTTAAGATAAACAACCTGTTTACATGTAAGTAACACCACATAATTCAGAACTGCAACACTTAGACTACAAGTGTTTAAAGGTCCAGTGTGTAGGATTTAGGGGGATATGATAGGATAAGTATTTTTTCTTTACTGTATAATAATCTAAAAATACTACCTGACTTGTGTTTCGTTACCTTAAAATAAGCTGTTCATATCTATTTAGGCAACAGGTCCTCGTGTGTGGACATCGCCATGTTCGCCGCCATGTTTCTACAGAAGCTCAGAACGGATGAATTAAATACTGGCTACAGATGCGGCTATTCACATTTGTGCATTGGCCACCGTTGTTAGAACCATGAGCAACGTTGAGAAAACACTAATTTGTGGCGTGAAAGTACTTCATTCTGTGTCTTTACTGGTTTAAATAACTGGGTCCGTTTGTTTTAAGCCCCCTTTTCACCGAGCAGTACGGTACGGTTCAGTGTAGTACGCTTTTTTCTGTTTCCACTGTGAAAAGTTGTGGATGGTACCAATGGAACCGTTCTGTACCGTCCCCATGTTTGGTCCCCCCTCTGTTGGGGCACCTAGCACACAGATCTCGTACTAAAAGGTGGAGCTGTGAACACTGCAGTCTAATTGGTCAGTAGAGGACGGTCACTCTGCTCAGGGCTGAGTTGTGTCTGGTTTTGGGGCTCTTGTAACCACTGTTAATACTGCGGAGAGTTTTATTAGTAAACTGTAACTATAAAATGAAAGGATGTTTTACTGGCTCTCACAGCAGCTGGAGTCTGACAAAAAGTAACTTCAGTCACTGGGCCGACTGTTACAGGTAATGAGGAAATGCAGTGAGTAGTGCAACAACCCCGCTCATATTTAAGAGTACTGTTTTCTGTGGAAACGCTAGGGTCTAGGTAACCATCTGATGGTTTGCTTTTGGTTCCCCAGGGACCACACGAAAGTGTTTGGTGTAAACTGGGCTTTGGAGAGGACCTTTGTAGATAATTCTGCACCTGTTAAAAACCTCCTGAACATCTGTATCAAATAAAAAAGTGAGCGCACATCAAGTTATCAGAGAAAAAGGGTGCGCAGACAATGGCATGGGGTGTAAATTCTAACTGGGAGAAGTTTCAGCTGGTTGCATTCTATGATCCTCACCACTAGACACCGCTAAATTTGCCAAAATCTTACATGCTGAACGTTGAAGGGGCATTTCTTCAAACTGAAATGTCAAGTTTATAACTTGATAAATATATATTACTTTAAAGAACAAACAAACGAATAAATGAAATCAGTAGTTTCTCGCCGGTCAGGCAGGATGAGGGCTTCTCTCGGTGTGTCTTTCTTACTCATTTGTTGCCCATTGCAGTTGTGAAATTCGAAAATCCCACTAGTCGCATTCTTACACTGAAATACACAGATTTTCCTCTGTTATGGCACAGGGCAATGCTTTTCTTTTATTTATTAGGTTTATCAAGTGGTGAAGTCAGCACAGTCTTTGCTCACAGGTGTGAAATACACCTCGGTAAAGTTCGATGAGTTTGTTTGTGTTGCTGAAATCCCCCTCGTCATCTGGGAAGTCCGCAGTAGTGTTGTTTGCAGTGAGGACACCTGCACCAAAACATGTTTGCACCTGTCATTGTGAAAGTTGTCAGAGGTATTTGGATTGTTTTGTTGCTGCATACTTGCATGTTCAAGTGTTTTTTTTGTGGTAGTTTTCTCACCACAGGATTCAACCATGTGTGCACGCATTGTAAACCCACCTGCTTTAGATGTTTAAGGACGATGATGAAGAAGGTGAATATGGGCAGAAGGACTTTGTGTTGATTTGTTTCTCAGAAGTTCCCAAACAAAATTCTTCCCCGCAGGGGACAAATGCCCGATTTCATGTTTTTCATTTGTTAAAACAGTAAGAGTAAACAGTAAGACCCAATGAGGATACAACACATATAGCACTACAATATCAAAACAACAGGGAACATGTTTTTAATGAGTCCAAACAGTCTGAAAGCCGGCTAGAACATTTCATCCACTTCATAACTGGTCACATCTTTTTCACATGGCACTGGCTGAAACTTGGCTGCAACGTGGGGCCCTCTGGTGGTGGGTAAGGGCAGTTCAGTTAGTGTAAATAAAAACCCTGACAGCTTTTACAGAGTTGAAACAATTAATCGATTTAATCGTTAAGTTAACAATGAAATCAGTCGCCAATTAATTTGATAGTGTTAAAAGTCCAACTCCTCTTGAATGTGAATAATTTCTGGTTTCTTTTATTCTCTGTGACAGTAAACTGAATATATTTGGGTTGTGGACAAAACAAGACATTGTTTGGACGTGATTTTGATCAACATTTTCACAATTTTATGGCATTTTATAGACCAAACAACTAATTGATCAATCGAGAAAATACTTAACAGATTAATTAATGATGCAAATAATGGTTAGTTGCTGCCCAAATATTGAATGCTATTTGTTTTTGACATAAAAAGTCATCTGAAAATCAGGTATGATTGCTGATTTATATTTTGGCTTGTTATCCAGTGGAATAAGTCTTTGATAACCATGTAGGCACTGTGTAAGATTTCACATTTCATTTTGGTGCTTCCTCTGCTGTGCAGTGGTTCTTCAGTCAGTCAGTGCCGATTTGAAAATACCAAACTCTCAAAAAGTGACGCAAGGTCACTGGGAGAATCAATGAAGACGATGTAATAACCACAAATCAGTTAAATTCAGCTGTATTTATAAAGCTCAATGTCACAAATCACTATTTGTCTCACAGGGCTTTAGCGCGTACGACATCCCGCTGTCCTTGGACCCTCACAGCGTATAAGGAAAAACTCCCCCCAAAATACCCCCTTTAATCGGGAAAGAAATGGTAGCAACCTCAGGAAGAACAACTGAAAAGGATTCCCTCTTCCATGACGGACAGACATGCAATAGATGTCATGTGTACACTGTAAGAGGACATTCAAAAAAAATGTTAACCATGCTTTCCATTACTGAGGCAGAACGTGCACATCAGGAATATTAGATTTAAAGAGGTCAAGTTACTAACATTAATTCTCAGCAAAGGTCTGAACCTCATAAAGTGGTAGTTTGGAGAAGCAGACAGGAGTACCACCACATTAGATAAGCTATGCACTGCTGTGGACAGGGGTTAACAGTAACACGCATTTTAACCATTTACAAAAAGGACCACCCTCAAAAAATCTGTATCAGTTTAAGTGGACGCTGTATTGGGAAAGTTTTCACTGCTTTACCTTGCTGTCAGACAGCCCTGTCCTTTGGCACTACATTTCTCAGCTGCAGAACTTCCGTATTCCTACGCATCTCTCTCTTTCGCCCCATTCAGTCTCCCTCTGCAAAAGTTCGTCTCTGTACTCTTGTTCGTAAGGGTCTCCTCGTCTCTCCACAGTGAATGACATTTCATAGTCGCTGTCATAATCACTAACACACGGCTGATTTGCTGCATAATACAGTGCGTGGCACCGTTGGTAAAATGTAGTCCCAAAGGGAAGGGCTCTCTGACAGCAAGGTAAAGCAGTGGAAATATTCTTAGTATAGCATCCATTTAAACTGATATGGATTTTTTTCAGGTGAGCCTTTTTTGTAGGTGGCTTAAATACATTGTGCTGCTACCCTCATCCACAGCAGTACTTTACCAAGCTTCTGTGTCGGCACCCCTGCCTTCTCCAAACTTTGGAGGCACCAACCGCCATGTACTGAAGATAATGCACTTACTATGGATAAGTACCTCATACAACCCTACTTGAAAAATCTGAGCTATCACTTTAAGGCCTAAAGTACTAGTAAAGGAAAAGAAGACAGAATCTTTTGAATAAAAGAAATGAAAGAGTCCTTTCAGAGCGCAAACAGCTTTTCTCTTTATTGATTTACATTACATTAAAACATCGACAGATTTCATCCCCCCTTCATCGGGGTGCTGAAGTTTTTTTTTTCTGCCCATGTGACCCTTTTCCTCAAGAGCACCTGCATTTTTTCTTGAGTCTCATATGATAAAGACAGTCATCGAGCACACTACTACCTCCTTCTCCTAAGGGCACTTGGTTTTGGCACTGATCTGTTCTGTATGACATCTATTGCACGTCTGTCCGTCCTGGAAGAGGGATCCCTCCTCAGTTGCTCTTTCTGAGGTTTCTACAGTTTTTTTTCCCCGGTAAAGGGTTTTTTTTGGGGAGTTTTTTCTTATCCGCTGTGAGGGTCCAAGGACAGAGGGATGTCGGATGCTGTAAAGCCCTGTGAGGCAAATTGTGATTTGTGTTATTGTAAAATTGATTAATTAATTGATTGATCTTTGCTGTAAGGCGACCTTGAGTGGCTTGAAAGGCGCCCTAACAAATAAAATGTATTATTATTATTATGGTGGAGAAAGCTGACACATATGGTCAAGGTGTGTAGTGCTACTTAGACACATCTCTCGGCAGACAGTAGCAGGGTCAGTTGCTTCATGCTGTCATCTCTCTCACGTCTCTCTTTCGCTGTTGTTCTCGGTCTGCGCTCGGTAAGCAATCGATTTGATTGGCTCAACTGAGTGATGTTATTGTCGTATTAACTAGATTAGCTGCACCTGAGATTACCAGGACCATCAGAAACCAACAGTGCTTGTTGAGTATTATTATTTATTCTCATCAGTTTATCAGAAATTGACCTTGAGCCCAAATAGAACCGTCACTCAGTCTGGGTCCGGACTGGGACCAGTTAGCTGTTTGGAGATACCTGGTGTATGACATGGACACATTTTCCATGCTGCCTTTTGTTTTTTTGTTGTTGTTTTTTCTCCAGGATAGGTAAATCGGCAATGGTACTATTTCCAAGATACTTGTATGACTACAAATGCCAAAATAAACCTTGTGCTGTCCTGAACCCTCCATTACCGTTTTTTTACTCTCTGGCTACAGAATGACGTCATAATGTGAGAGAATTCTCTATGTGGTCATCAGCTCCTGCGAGCATTGATATCACGTAGCCTACACCGCTACATGAACCTACATGCTGACGTCAGAGAATCTTGTTTGCTGATGTTGTAAGTAATGCCCTGATTTGGGATCATATTCTTGCTGCAACATGGTTGTTTTAGAAGTTTCTATTGTAATAATTCCCCGGCTGCAATGAAGGTGCAGAGACGCAGAGATACGGAAGACCCGGAGGGAGTTTAGAGACACAGGTGTTAAAATGAAGCGTCTTAGACAGAAGGTAAATACAGGTGTTACAGCACAGACGTGTGGAAAATAGTATTTTTGACTATTAAACTGTAGAAACTTTAAATACTCATATGAACCTGAAAATAAGCACTATAATCGTCTTGTGCAGTTAAAAAAGAACTTCCAGTGATTTTGTCCCACAAATAAACCAAACTATAAACCTCTGTGTTGTAATCTGTTTAATATTTCAATGGTGCAATTATTTCAATAAAACATCCTTTTCTAAAGCAAGTCATACATAGTAGAAATATCTTTGTATACGTAATATTCTTTGAGAATTACAACATATGAATTAACTTTCACTTTCAGTGAAAAAGAGGGAGAAAACAAATCTAAACTGCCAAGTCCACTGGGTGGCGGCAAAGCAGCTTTCCTGATAATACAATCAAAGCTTGAGTGGTTTGAACACCACTATCTAAATAAATATTAAATAAGTTAAATATTTAGAAGGCTATAACATGTTTAGCATCTTTTCAGTGTAGTGTCCTCTCTACATTCAGTCCTCGGTCACAAGACGATCTTCAGCTCCCTCAGACCATCAGTCTGGTTAGGCCCTAAAGAGGGAAAAGTAATTATCAGTCATTGTTTCATATCGTCACATCTTTACAACATTAATGACATCTAGTGCTACAGATTCCCAGATACCTTTTCCTTAAGCTCCAGTGAAAACAATTTTTAAAAACATGTTTTACTCTTTTTTTTTTTTTTTTTTTTGGAAAATGTGTCAGCTTAAAAAAAGAAAAAGAAAATTCACTTTACCTTTTCAATAAAAGACCTCAGTCTGCTGAAAAATTCTGTGGCATTGGTCTTTGGGTGCAAGTCGCAGTCTCCGCAGGTGCACTGAAGGCAAACAGGCAAAACAGGAGAAATTAACTTAACAACATACGCAATGCTCAATTTTTATACACCTGAAATAATAAGATGCAAATAAATTAAAATGAAGAGGAGAAAGTATTTTCTCTTACCTCAGCATTTCTTGAATTGTGCAAGGTCAGACTGTTAATCTGAAATGGATGAAAGAAATTTGTCAGTCTAAAAAATGCACTGAGATTCTTTTAGATATTTTGTATATTAAATCCACCCCAGACCAACCAGTTTACTTACAGTGAGGTTGCTATTGAGGCTGCTGTAAAGTTTGCCTTGGTTTTGTTCGCTGATGTTGAAGTGCACCCCCATATTGGCCCGGAAGCATTTCAGGGCTGACAGACAGCAGCAGTCCTGTTACATGAGAAAGAACACAATCTTTGTGAATAAAACATCAAGACCACACCCACGTTTATCAGTGCTCTTTGTCCAGTTTGGTCTCTTCAGAAACATATCAGGAGCTTTAATATGAAAAATGGAAACATGAATTTTTTTAATTTATGTCAGTGTTCTGTTTAAATCAGTGTTACTGTTACTTCATTGAAATCAGTGGCAAAACTGACACAGAAATAAATGACAGGTTAATCATTTAAAACAGGATAGAGCTTCAAAAGTTGTATTTTTCAAACAGTTCACTAACAATAAATGACCTTTGTTAATTTAATTTTTTTTGTCTTACATCTCTACATTAATCAGTTTGAGGGAAAAATCCTGCCATCAAAACATTTCCAAGAAAGCTGTTGTTACTGGTTTCATGTCATGACTTGTTCACTGCAGTTGACTTTCCAATCAGACACATGCATAACATTTTCAACTGAAACTAAACCAAATAAACTTTCCACTATTTTAAAGCTAGGTTTCTATTCCCCAATGTGCTTTTGGATGTTTTTTTTCTGAACTGTTTCCATCTAGAAATTTTAACGAACGTGTTGAGACATTTTTTCCAAGTGAAACAGTTTGTTTCTGTTTAGATGCTGGTACTGCAACGTATGATGCTCATGAACCCAACTAGCTCGGGTCAAAGCATGGTGTTAGGTACCAGAGTGTCTGCTGGGAGAATGAATAAGCTATTGTTCTTCAAGGTGAGAAGACAACAAGATCAGCAATAGGAACAGCTTAGTTTAATACTACCTTATTATTAGTTATATAGAAATTCTTTATGGTGGGAATTTTGCATCTTACAGTCAAAATCAAGTGCGATTTTTGCTCTGTAATGTCAGGATTTTTATTGCCAATAGTGAGCTCTGCTCTGCAAACCAGTGGCTTCGCACCCACTCAGGGATCCTTATCATTAGTGGTTTAAGACGAGCCGTAATTTGCCACTTATTAAAGCAAAGACTGAGTCAAATGTTTTCTAGCACGCCAGAGAACGTTTTGAGTCGGTGAGGAAGTGTCATGGTTTTATCTGCTCACTGCCTGATTACTCATCACATTTCACTTGAGAGTGCAACGGAAGCTGTGAGAAAATACACTGAGCAAGCTCTCGACCTGACTCACTCAGGAGCCTGACAAGAAGAGGGCTGATGTGAATTTACAAGCAATGCAGTTGATCTCAACAGCCATATATTTAAAGTCAAGTGCACATAATTCAATTATGTAGAATTGCTTTGTTTTATTTATATTTTGAATGAGTCTGAGGGACTGCAGGTTGTTCCACTAGTCCTCCTAATTATTTTACAAAAAGTTAAACGCATGGTGGCTAATTAGTGCAAAGTTTCTGTAACACAGTACTTTGTTTTCTAACACTGTTTAACTTAAATATTGTAACCATGGAACTTAAAATTTGCACGGGTATTAATTCCAATGATTAACTCTTTTTAAAAAAAAACCCCAAAAAAACAACATTTCATGTTTTCTCTACTAAATACAAAAATTATATTGAAAACTATTTAAGAATATATGCCCACATTTCAGTTTACACATGAAACAAGATTTTTTTTTCTAGCTTTCTTTCTAACTTTGTCCAAACTGCATATGCAGGTCTGAGCTTGCCTCAGCTGTACAGTATACAAACAACCTTAGAGCAGTACAGAATTAGTTTATTTTGATGTTTAATTAAAAAATCTAACAAAAATAAAATATATTTAAAAATATCAGCTTGTAACCTCTAAGCTAACCTCTAACCTGCACAGCTGATTAGATATGCTCTTTGCCCAACACTGTCTCTGTTGTCACACATCATTTGATGTACTCCTACAGTAGCTGGCACATGACAATTAGTAACTACACTAAGTGGGAGAATAACAACAATGAGTAAGCAACCACAAATATTAAGTGTGGCGGTGACCATACATTATTCTGTTTTGTAAACAAGTTAGTTTGGCTTACCTCAATATTCAGTGGTGGGGTGTGCAGATCCAGCTTAGTGTGCTGCAAAACACAAACCAAAAAAGTTGTACTGAGTAATGAGAACTGCGACCATACATTGGCAAAGTTGTGAAAAAATAGATGAACGTACCTGCTGTTTTTTGACTGTATCCACCAATCTCAGGATTTCTTGTAATTTTCTCTGATATTTGTTTGGCGGTGTGTTGGCCAAAGAAGTGCAGCAGACTGCAAAAAGGCAAAAAACAACCAACTTCATGTTTTCAGTGTGAGCAGCAGGCACCAGATCACCAAAAGAGGCTTTTCGAAAGTTTTGCTGGAAATGCAGACAGTTGTGTTGCTTACCTTTTTATACTTATCCCTGAGGACACAGGAAAACCACTTGCAGAGAGTTGGAAAGCTGCAGAAACTGGTGTGTGTGAGTAATGAAATTTTCTTTTCCACTGGCAGTCGCCACTACGTGATACGAGAGTGGCGTCAAGCCGCGCCTGCGTGGGGCCTATAGATGCAAGTGTGTGAACGTAAAGTTGTTTGAGTACACCCGACAGGAAACTACAGGAAGACGGCACTTCCCATTTTCATTTTGAATCAGTGGAGCCACAGCTGTACCGTGTCATAGGTAGTGTTCGTAGGTGTGGTATTGAGAACCTTAATGCATTCACTGCATTACGGCCTCCTACACAATACACGGAGCATGCTACAACAACAGGAAACCCTTATAAGTATTCAAGATTAACCAAAAGGAGAAGTGAGGGGATGGTTTGTTTTCTCAGTGGAGGAGGGAGTCCACCACTCCACAAGAGTGGAGAAACTTTAGCCATATTTAGGAATATTACCTAATATCGTTTTGAATGGGCTTTTTAGCTGACACTTCCCTTCTCTTATCTCATTGTTACTCATCAACCAGAAAAAGGTCATCATTCTGTCGTTTTACAAAGACGAAGAAAAATAGGTCGTCATGCAAGTGTGATTGGAGATGCCCTGAACAGTGGTCACATGAGTCATCAAGGACAGTGCTGTCTTAAAATAGGGCCCTTTTATGCTAATTTTGAGGTTCATGCTTGTATTTTGACTTTCTAAGAGAACATGTTCACATGCTTTAATGGTCAGAAACACTATATTACCACATCCTGGTGTCTCCACACCGTCATTGCAGCTGGGGAATGACTGTAATTGAAAATAATTGCACTTTCTCCTGTTAAAAGTCACCAATATAAGATTCCAAATACAACCAGATAGATTCCAGCAGGAATATGATCCAAAATCGTGTTTCTCAACCTTAGCATCAAGCTATATGTAGCGATGTACTTGCAACTGGGGAAAGACTGTATAGTGAGAATAGCAGTTTCTCCAGTTCAAGATCCCAAATTAAAACTTTTAAACATAACTGGACATGTTCCAACAGGAATATGATCTGAAATCTGCGAGAAATTAACGTCAGCAACCAAGATGACATGTTTCCCCAATGTTAGCATGTAGCTACATGCAGCAGTGTTATACACAGTCACTCCCATTAAAAATCACCAAGAGAACCTAAACACAACTGGACATGTTTCAGCGAAATATGATCCAAAATTGGGGGAAAAAATGTATATATTTCCCTGACGTTAGCATGTAGCTAAATGTAGCAGTGTAGGCTATGTACTGTAAACACTTGCAGTAGTGTGCCTGGAACAGATAGCCATATCAAGAAATCTGTCATGATCTGATCCCATCTTGTAGCCAAAGAAAAAAAGCAGTTGGTAATGGACTGTGGAGTGCTCCAGGGATGACCTATTTCTGTAGAAATTAGCATCACCCTGGTTCCCTCGTCAAAAAGCCAATGCGATTTTTCCGTTTTGAAGTATTGCAGAAAATAAGCTCAGTGGCAAACATATGTTAGTGATACTCAGAAAGATAATTTTCACAAATAAATGCCCTTTTTTATGAATTTTAAAGCCTAAACGCAATCAGCAGAAGTAAGAAGCTAACGTTAGGCTATAAACAAACTACACTACAGTTGCATGACCTAACGTCACCACCCCGGTGACGCTTTAAAGCTGTGGTCGGCAAGATGATGTTTTGTAGTCTCATTTAGCCACTTGTTAGCAACTGCCTTTTTTAATACACACTATGGCTTAAAAATTCTCGTGTAGGGTATTCAATAACGTATTTTATGTTGTAGAACAAAACATGAAAGTCTCTAAAGCTTGTGTTAACCCCAGACCTTATTTTCGGCATCTCACCAAAAACCTATTGACTTTAGGATGAAGGAACTGGGAGTGCTAAAATGCGAAATATTTTCCGGGTTTAGGACTCATTCCTGGGGCACTCTTTTTTAAACAGTCTGAAATTTCACAATAAAAGTTGTCAGACCTTATGAGGTTTAATTCATCAAACTTGCCTACAGAGAACAGCCAAATACAGCTAAACATATGATTAAACCATGCGGTTTACTTTTACATTATGCATTCATGTAAAAAAAACAAAAAAAAAAAAAAAAAACTAGATGCAGCGACTATGGATTAATTGATTAAAAAATACAAAAGCAATGTATTTCATCTTTCAGTGTGCAAATTATGAAAGAGGATCTTTACAGTCAGTGTTTCAGTATGACATTTACTCCTCATTCGTTGGAAATGAATTCACATTTATCAAGCTCCACTATTAAAAACAGTGGCACACACACATTGTCAGTGTCCATTTATTAGTGTCACGTGTTTGACATTGATTAAAGAAACTTTCATTTAACAGTAGCAGAGCAGTCATAGCGGGACGTGTTTTTGATGTTGAAATAACGAGTGAAATGACTTGTTTTGATGCTCTCGTTGCTGTACGTCAGAACACAATTGAACTGCATCTACTGTAATGTCACTGTTCGTTAAGAAAAAACGAATGACGTACAATACTGACAAAACAACCGAACCCAATGATTTCCATGGAAGCCCACATTGCATGTCAAGGTGTCAGGATATGACACTGTCCTGTTTACCAGCATCAACGCAAATCATCTCACCAGAAAATAAGCTCGTTTTTAAATATTTGCTCCCTCACCCTCAATAATTCTCTTGTGTGTTTGACATATCCAGTTTGTACTCTGGGTGTTAGCTGACCATATGCGACACGGCCCAAAGTGTGTGTGTGTTGCATATTGGTCCACCACAGTGAGAGAAAACGGCAGTCATAGATGTAATTTGTATCCTTATGCCACTACGATTTATTTAATCCATCCACATCTCAAAATCATGCCATGCCTCCAAAAAAAACAAAACCTGCACTTTATCGGAGCGTACACATTTCTCCACCACTCAGTGAAAGAACAATCACAATGTGCCGTTTGATCTCTCTATCTGTTTTGCAGATATTTATGTTTCAACAAATCAAAGTGTCAACCTTCACAGACGCCCATTTAGAATGAAATACAAAAAAATACATGCTTCATGCCCCTGAAGCTCAGCCGCTGTGACGTGCAAAGCTTCTTGCAGCTGGAAAATTGAATCATATATTACTGTTTTTCAGTTTTGTCAGACGCACCCCGCACTTTCTGTTTTTTAATTCAGTGAGCTGAACGCTTGGAGTCACAGCTAGCGGTGCATTCTAGCTGCAGATGTGTTTTGGTGTGAAAAACTATTAGACTGGGAGAAACAGCAAAGATAATTGTAGAAAAAATATATATAATCAAGTGTTTACGTTCGCAGCTTTTCATACATGCGGCCCAAGGTTTTCAGAAGAGCAGATATAGGACATAGAAAGGTGTTCTGGAATCACTACTGTGTTTTCAGGTGACAGAAACTGTCAACATTTGCATGGAAATATGACACAATTTTTCTTTAGTGAAGGTCATCTCCTCCAGCATGCATTACTATTACACATTTGGGAAATTCAGGAGGATTCATTCGTTAGTCAGTGTGTCCATGTACAGAGTTGGCTCACACACACCGTGCAGTCTGCCTGCCCCTTCGGTGTTCGCACACATGTTCCCTCTACGTACGCTCAATCTTCACATCTGTCTTCTGACAGAGGGGAGGAAGTGAGAGTGAGACTGAGAGAGAAAACCCCTCTCGTCTGTTCTCTCTCTGTGTCAGCGTAAGGGAAAAGGTGGGTGGGGGCTTCGACTGGTCTGAGAGGTGCATCACCCTCAGACGCCCGTCTTATCAGGAGTCCCTTCTGTGATGCACATACAAGGGAAAATGTGTCCTCAGGTAGATTTAAAATTCAAAAGAATTTTCCTCCTCTGGCTGCCTTTCCTAACCCAAAAAGGGTTGTGTATGAGTGTGCACAAAAGCCTTACTAAGCAGCTTTGTCAAAATTAAAATTCACACACAGTTAGAAAAGTAACTTGACATTGAAATAATGCAGTGAAGAATAGAAGTTTTTCTTTATATTTTTCTATATATTTGAAAAGGTGAGTTGTAAGTAATGTCTTTATTAATCTTTAAACCATGATTCACCACTGCTATATGAAACAGTTACAACATCATTTTCTATCATTTTCTATCATTTTCTCCCGACGTTTTGTCTAAAATGAACAATTTTGGAGTTATCAAGAAGTGAAAAATGTGCCTGGTACTCCACCAGCATGTCACACACTATTGACAGTTTGACCTTTTGAAAACAGACCTGGGGCCTCGTTACAGAAACTTCCAAAGTTGGAAATTCTTTCTCAACTCCGTCAGAATGACATTTAGTATTTTTAGTTTTTCAGAAGCACGCTTACTTAGGGATTTTCCAAGTTAAGAATCCCAAGTTAGGATGGCCAGCCCGTTGTTATTCCCAGGGAATCAAATACCGCTGCTTCGTCACACCCCTCGGTATGTGATATTGACGCCAGAGGCAACTTTCAGCGTCCTTGAGACTTAACGGTCCATCAGCTAACTGCAGTGAAAACGATCTGCGGCAATAGCTGATGCTGAGAGCAACTGACATAGTGTAAAGCGCAAGACAGACTGCGTAGAGTGGGTGGACGGGTCGAACAAAACCGAATATTCAGCTTCAGATCCTTTTGTGCTCTATGGGCTTATGAAGCTCATGAATCAGGGCCGTAATGACCTCTTTAACTGGGGGGTCTTCTGACGAGTTGAACTAAAAATACATAAAAAAAGGTAACATGCTGGAAGAGGGGAAACACCAGCAGATTTTTCACAGACCAAAAACCATTAGCATAACTTGCAAACCATTCAGAAAAAGCTTGCTGATATAAAGTGGAACCTTTGTTTGTGTTACGCAATCATGACCAAAGTGTTATCTGCCCTTCAGTTAATCTCTCCACATGCTAAAAAAAAAAAAAACAGGTGTCACGGTGGAGAGATGTAGTCGTCACACGCCTCATCTGCATGTGAGCGCTCAAGCTTTTTCCATGAAATTAAGCAAACTTCTGCTGTACCGAGGCATGTTTTAGGCTGATGACTAAAGCTCTCGGTCAGACGTGAAGATATGTCGCACAGTGAGAGTTGCTCTTTGTGGTCAGCCAGAGTGTTAAACGCAGTGCAAAAAGTGTGACTTGATGTGAGGCTGCAGACGAGAGCTCACTGACACAAAACATTGTTATTGTCAAAGGTTGCGACACTGTGAACAAGACTACTTTCAAGACAAGACACAATCACACCAACCTTGAAAAGTAAAATCAGGTTTTGTTCTTTTAATATCATTTTTTCATCAGGACTTTTTACTTACAAATCTGAGAATATTAGTATTCTTTTTTATTTTGAAGTGATATAGTGAATATTCACATCTAGAATTTGATGTGATTTGGAGAACAATAATTGATTTCTGCATTGGAGCTGTCAGCTTGTGTGGAACAGGAGATCCTTTTGCACTCTATGGGCTTATGAAGCTTATGAATCAGGGCCGTAATGACCTCTTGACGCTGGGGTGACTATTTCAGTCTACACCCTCTATGACCCAAACCTCAGGGGCATCTGAGAGGAATCCTTCAGGAGACATTTTTAGAAACTAAACAACCAAACTAACCAAACAAAAGTCTTAGATCGGGAGTTATATAAAGGTTTGATTACTGAATGTTTGCAGAGCCAGCATGTGACTGAGGGCCGAACAGTAAAAGTTTTTAATGACATGATATATGATGACAACACGCAGAGCTGCAGGACACTGTAGTACTAGAACCAGTGGTGGAGTTTATTCACGATTAGGATTACGTTTGCTCATGACTAGGTTCCTGTGCGGGGTTTGAAATTAACTTTTTGGTCCACTAAAATCTACAGATCACTCAGTAGACTGCCTTTGTTTTCTGGCCGGTGAGTGAAGCAAATCTAGCAGCCATTGTCATAGAAGTAGTAAAATCCTTGAAAGTTTTGAAAAAGGAACAAAGTTTTTATGTGTGTAATAAAATGAATTGGTACAATGATCTTGCATTAATAACCGTCCACGTAATGTAACATAACGGCAAATTTATTTTCTGTCGCTGGTGACGTAATGTCACTCTCATATGTGTCGATGTGTGAACTTTTGTTTACCGTCACGTACGTTTCTCCATTTTCTCCCCATGTTCTGCTTTCCCTCCTTGTATGCCAGCCAGCTGAAATTATGTCTGAATAGAGTCTGAATCTCATATGTTTGATTAAGAGAAGAAGAATGTTGTGACAGTGTGATTTATAATGTAGGATCATGACAACTAAAGAAATATGGTCCATGGAAATGTGTAGGTGTTTGTCATTATATATTTTTATAAGGACACTTCAAGCATATTGAAATATTGGACACACACACACACACACACACACACACACACACACCAATGTATATTATAATAACTGGGTAGGTATGAACACTTTCAAATAAACTTTAGATGTGTGTGTTTTTCCTTTCCTTTTCCTTGTACACTTCATTTGTTAAAGAGGGATGTTTCCAGAACAATGATGTTCAGACTGAGACTGAAATAATAAAGTTTTATAATTTATTTTTTTATTTCAACAAATTACAGTTTGAATTTACAAATCACATTTAATTAAATAAATACATTTTTAAAAAAGTAGGGTTACATTGCCACCACTAAATTAAAAACAAAGAGCTCCAGATTCTGTGAACTCTTACCAACGTTTAGTTACCAGATCTCCGTGTTGATAATAAATGCCTTAGACCTGCTATTAGCGTTTAAAGAAAAGGTCAGTGTTGATGTGAGTCATCTAATATTTTAACGTTTCAGTTTCCTTTATCTATTTGACTCAGTCAGAGCAGCTGGACAGGGTCAGACCTGCAGGTCAAATCCATTTCTTGTTTAATATTGTGTGTATCTGTACTGTACGGTATTTCACTATTACGTAGCCTCTGCTATCAGTGCAGATTTTGTTTGTTTTGTTTTGACTTGATGTTGTCACTTGGTCATACTGTGATGATGTCATTTTTGTTTTGTTTGTTTATTTTGTTTGTAATGCCATTGGACCGTTTCAGCCAAATAAAATGTATATCTAAAAAATGATAAGTGCACTGTTGCTGTGTAATATGCCCAACTATTGTGTGTGTGTGTGTGGGGGTGACTTAAAAGAAATATTAGTCATCTTTCTTATCTTTTTTTTACAGTTGAGACTCCAGTGAAAACTAACAACACAAGGTAAAAACAAATCATTGTGTAGTTAAGTCCTTTAAACATTTGTAGTTCAAACTGTTACACTATCAGGCAGATTTATTTAGCCTGTCTAAACAATGTAGTTTACTTTCTACTCCCACTTGCTGTAGTATGACTTCCTACCCTGCGGTCTCCCCTTCGTGAACAGTTTGCATTTCCGGGGCGAGTGGGTGCGAGGTTGAAAGTTTGCATGCAACTGGTACACATATTGGCATATTGCAGGATATGAATTTGTTTTTTAAAAAAAAGAAAACCTTTCTGTGCACAAATTGTTTGTTATCAGACGAACATTAAAGAGCTGAAACATGGACAAATGAAGGTGATTTTCAGTGATTGAGAAAAGCGAGCGTGCTTGATATTACCGTAAGTGAGCAGGAAGAGTACAAAGAGGACGTGGGTGGGGGATCGCCTCTCAGAGTCCTCTTCTCCGACACCGCAGCAGGAATGACACAGCTTGTTTATAATGATTGATAAATTTTTCACAGTCATCATTACTAAATACAAAGATCATACAAGTGTATGGCTAAAATCAAAATGTACAATTTAGCTCTTCATGGTATTGTTATTTAATCAGATTATTTACCAAACTTAGGACAACAGAGGGAACCTGCAGGTGCAATACAGGAGACTTGCCGAGCTTATTTTAGTTCACAGACCACATACAGTCTGATTTGATCGCAGGTGGGCCGGACCAGAACCATTGCATAATATCCGATAAATATCAAACACCTCCAGATGTTTCCCTATTTTTTAGTTTAAAGATGTTAAAAACACTCACCCATTTACAAAACAACAATGTCAACAATGTGTCTGTTTTTCCACATTCAGTCATTCAGGTACTCGCTGTCATCACATGTGCATTTTTCTAGACATTTCCACTCCTACCACACCAAACTAAAGCGGAAGTTACTTAGTCAAGTCAACTTTTAGGGAGCAGATTAACTTATCTCCTGCCTTCCAACCCATTTACAAATCAGAAGTTTTGGCAGTGTCGTAACAAAATTATTTTAGGGTATAAGTCTGATACAGATTCTTTTGTAGTGAAGCTGCTGGTTGACAGTATTGTGCACAATGTTCAATATCTTTAGAATATGACCACAATAAGTATTCATTACTTTTTTTTAAGAGAACTGGATTCTGGGTGGAAAAACTCCCTGTTTAACTTAACCTCTAAGGTCCTGATCACACAGAAAGTGTTTTAGCAGCTGGAGGTGCCTTTTTTGTAATTTATTTTAATGAAATGAAGCTTTTTGCTCACTGTTGTTGCTTTGTGACGTGCCTTGTGTTTCTGGGCTCTAGGCACCTGCCGTTTTTGCCAGGGCGCACTGAACGCCTCGAGTTGAAAAAACTTCAACTGTGGGCAGAAAGTGCCGCACGTCATCATGTCATCAATGGAGGAGAAACTGGTGGTAGTGGTTGCTGGAAACCCAGAACTATACAGCCCGATGATAGACAGCAGGTTGTCAAACTGCCTCAGAGTCGTCCTAAAATATGCCTGGAAACAGCCATCATGGAGGAGAAACTCCTGGACCAACTGGTGGTTCTCCCCATGATCCAGCCTCTTTTTTAGGGTCTCATGTACCCACACAGATCTCTGTTTATCTGCTGACAGCCTCTCACCCTCAACCAGAGCTACAGCAAGCACCCTCTGCCTGTAGATTTGGGGTGATTGCCTGGCAACAATAAAAAGGCGCAGCAGGTGTTTTTTTTTTTTTTGTTTTTTTACAAGTGGCATTCAGCCCAAAAAAACAAATAAATAAAGGCAGTGCGGCGAGCCCGTGTGATCAGGGCCTTAGCCTTCACAAGTGCATCACTATTAGGTGTGCAAAGTCATCCAGTGGGCTTGATCGGGCCCTTTGGCGGGCTGATTCTGGCCCCCGGGCCGTTTGTTTGACACCCCTGGTTTAATGTACTGTGATATCAGCCAGTTCCCAACTGTTGCTCAGAGCAAAAATAACTTCTGGAGCAAAAAAACAACAAGCATGACTTTCATTGCGCAGATTCCTTTTTACCTGCTGTATTTATGACTAAATGTGTACATATTATACATCAGTTTATCATTTGCTGTCACCAGAACACATGAAAAAAGAGTGCTGAATTGATGTCCTCTATTATTCATCTTATCGAAGTTATCTGGTAAAACCACTCAGAAAAACCAACGTTTGATTTCTCAGCTGAAAGTGTGATCACACCCACAGTTTCCTTATCTCAACGAGAGTGTAAAGGTTGACTTCATGGCACTGTTTCATCTGGTTTGATTACATGTAGAAAGTCCCAAAAACTCAGGTTTAGCTAAATCTGATTCCAGTCCATGAGCATTTAACAAAGCAAGATGCACTTCTCTGCGTGTTGCTGCTTTGAGTTAAGAACACAAAAGAAACTGCTAAAAATTAAGCACTGACGGACATGAGGGACGCCGGCAGTCTAAAACTCGTACTAAAAGGATCAGTTTTTTGTTTTATTTTATATTAAATGATTTAATTTGGTTCATCATGTTCATCGGACAGTGAGAAATCTAAACACAGAACTTTGGCCGGTGGTAACTTGTGACAGTCCTGTCTCAATTTATCGAGATATTCTTTAAAATAATGTATACTGAAAAAAATAAGTCATCCGCAGCCGCTGACTGATTTCAGTCCTGTTAAACCGCACTGTAATTTTCTGAGAAGTGGGCTGAGAGACAGTCATTTAAATTGTTTCACCTGCTCAAAAGAACACAATTAAAGGGCAGAGCAACATGATTCATCTCATGACAGCTGAACCAGAAAGCTAAAAAAAACTTTTCGGTGACTTTGATAATACAAGCTTTCATATCCAAATTTTATGTGATGCTGATTTCAGAGACTAAGTCCGGCTTTTAGAAGCTACAGAGCATCTCCAAGTTTAGTCTATTACATTATAGAAAGAGCTGAACAGTGGTCCTTCTGAGTGTCTGCTACCTCCTTCACACACCATTAATACTGTAAAATAAATACTTGTGATGCTATAAGGCAACATAAGAAAGATAAAAGCCACTAAATGGCTGTTGAGAACTTGAAAGACTATTTATATTTAGTGTTTACCCCCACTTCCCTAACATTGTTTATCTGATTTGATTTGTGCCAAAACCTGACAGGGTGTTTGTGAATTTCTTAAATGTGTCCTATCGACTGAGCTCTTTGCCACAGCCGTACACACCTGATCAACTCACACGTTCAAAGGTGATTGGTTCAGGAGGTGGAAACAAGTCGAGCATTAAAATATCAGAGCCGTGAATGAGTCAGGTGTGCAACAGTAACTTAAGAGGAGGAGTACAAGGATTAGAAAAGATAGGAAGCGGCACATCAGCATCACTAATACACATGGCATCATCTTTAAAGTCGTAGGTTTCGGCACTGTGGTTATTACAAAAGTTTCCTCTAGATTGTATTTAAAGATAGCCATACAAATGAGACGCAAACACTTCCTCATCATATGGTGAAAGATAAAACGACATAGCACGGCTAAACTGTTAACATCCAAACAGCCACAGCTATCTGAATCTCTGATAATACAGACATTATGAATAAAAGCTATTTAACAGATAATACAGAGGTAAAACAGCCAACATACCACTGCTGCACTCCGTCTTTGCTTCTTCAAGGCACAATGACGGTTATTAGTTTGCTTCAACTTGTCTTACTCAGAGGGGGCTTGTGAAAATAGGTTGCCCACAGAATGGTGACACATCCTGACCTTTAAGGGTTAATAATAAAATCATCTTTTTACCAGCAACGACCAGACTCGCAGCGCCTTGTTGTTTTGGAAATTGATCATTTTATGGGAAAAAGAAAACACAGCAGCGGTGGAGCAGTGGGAGTATTGAACAGACTGTTCAACCACAACAGTAGGGGAATAACACTCAGCTGAGGGGCCGTGAAGATATTAAAGGCCACGAAACTGCCACTGTACAAAAACATCAAACTCCAATTGGAAAGTTTTGTTCTAAAATCAAACATCCACCGTTAGCACGACACCTACTCTCGTGAAATGACTGCTGCATGCAGCTAAAGCACCCTCTCTTCTTTTTTTTTAATGTAAAGTGATGAGTCTTTTGAAGTTTTACCAGTTTCCTCTCAAACCTGATATCTTTGATTTTTGGATGAAGTCTTTCAGCTGTGGTGGTTTTTGTGCTGCACAGCTTTTTTTTTTTTTTAATTAAAACCACTTTAAAACTGGATGGAAGGTATTAACTTAAAAGAATACTTCACATGAGAAATGACCATTTGTACATCAGTTACTCATCGCATGATAATAAATTTGTGAAGAAAAAAAATGCAGTCCCTGTTTATTTTAATTCATGAAGAATGTTTGCCGTTTTTGGATTCTTCGCTCACTCTGGAGGCAGGAGAGACTTTTCTACATGAATTCAAGGTAACAAACACATGGTGAGTAATTGATCAACAAATTATCATTTTGCAGGTAAAATATTCTTCTCTGAGAATCGCCACCTTATTGTGGATGAGAGGTTTGTATGTCCCTGTGATCCTCCTAATAATCCTGGTCTCCCAAGGCTGAGAGTGATTCAAGAAGACCTTGGTGAAACCGACTTTTTGGACTTCGAGCACCTCACCTGGTATGGGGACACTGAACCATGTCGCCGAGCTAGTTTACTCTCTGTCATGTAGCTGTCACCCTGGAGATGGCACTTAAAAATAAAAGCTCTGTGCTGGAAATTCACTGTATAAAATAAATTGTCTTTTACAAACTTGATACATTTGTGACTCACTTGTGGTCTATTCAGAGTGGACCTGTGACCCAGTTTTGGATCGTGACCCACCACTTGGGAACCACTGGTGTGGGCCAGTGTAGTTTGAAGCCCCTCCGCAACGAGCAGCATCAGAAAAACAACTTTTCTAGCGTTAAACTGCTTTATTCAGTGTTTTTACTGGTTTTAATCATCTGGTCTGTCTGTTTTTGGAGAGGAAGAGACCACTGTGGATAATTTGGCCCCTGGTAAAAACTACCTGAACGTCTCGATCTTAAGCTATCAGAGAAAAAAGATGAGCACAGATTAGCAGATGGTAGGCTAACAGCCCAGCTCCAACATGCCAAACAGCATAAAAGAAACACAGATTTTTAAAATGAAACATATTAATTCAGTGTTTTTCATAGTGTAAGTTACTTGGTCTGCTTGTTTTGAAGAGGAGGAGACCTCTGTGGATAATTCAGCTCCTGGTAAAAACCTCCTAAACGTCTGGATCTTAAGTTATCAGAGGAAAAAAAGGTGAGCACAGATTAGCAGGTGCTAGGCTAACTGCTCAGGTCCAACATGCCAAACAGCATCGGAGAAACACTGATTTTTAACGTGAAACTGCTTTATTCAGTGTTTTTCCAGGTGTGAACCACTTTGTCTGTTTGTTTTAGAGAGGAGGAGACCTCTGCTGATCATTCAGCTCCTGGTAAAAACCTCCTGAACAATCAACACTTCAGGAATGCTAACCAGGAGAAGTTTCAGCTGGTTGAAATCTGCAGTCCTTAGACACCACTAAACATCTGTACTTTAAAAGAAAATTATTTTATAATATCAGGACATAATTCATTAAGGTGCAAATCTGCAGTGGCGATCCTATAAAATGCTCTTCGGTGTGGCCAGATGGGGCCACTGAAATAATTGGGGTGTCACACCAAAACCAAAAGATGCAAGTGAATTTCAGGGATTCTGTGATGCAGCTGTTCATAGGTTTGTTTAAAACTATTTAAATTTGAGTTACAGATTTACTTTGGCTTCTTATTTTACAGTCAGTGTTGCAAATGATCTGATGTGGGCAGACTTGAACCGGTAAAATTAATGTCTGGAGTTCCACAACAAACTTGTTTTAATGTGTGATGCAACTGTGTATACATGTGTGAGGTGCCTCTTTACTGGGAACCAGCTTTCTGCCTCGGCCTCTAATTATTTTTTTGTGTTGGGGGGGGGGGCAGTTATTGTGTCAGGCCACACCTGCAACTCTGTACCTGTCTGTCCACTGAAAGTGAGTTATATCAGTGTTTTTCAGCTCTCACCTGACGTGGTGTACTTTGAACTCCGAGAAGGTGGATAGATTTGAGTCATAAGGGGTAACATAAAATGAACCTTTGAAATGCCGGCCTTTTGATTTGGCTCATCTATATCAATTGCAAGTTTCAGCTCGACAGATGAACAACAACAAACTAACACATAAGTACCATATTCTGGCACTTTAAATTTGGTAAAAAGTGAAGCTAATGGTCTTGAATAAAACACAAGGCACGCTTGTTGGGTATAAGAAAATATGAATTACATTAAGAGTTATACATTTAAAAAAAAAAAAGAAAAGTCTTGTTGAGTACCATGAGCGTCTCAAGTTATCACTTTGGAAATCTGCAATTCTTTCAGAGAGCTCATTTTTATTTTTATACCTGCAAACATGTTATGTGCGGAATATTTAAAAAGAAAAAAATGGATATCTCATCTTGGGACAAAGCTTTTCATAGTTTCCGCCCGACGTTCCTCCGCTGTCTAGAACAGGTTATCAGAACTTTCACAATCAGTGGCAAGCATCCTCAAAATAATAGACAGCCGTCTGACAGCTCGGAAAAACACGTCACTGCAATATCCTGTTTATTTTAACAAGGTATGATGTTTTGGTCAAAACCAGTCCTCCGCTGTCTATTGTAATTAATCAGCAGGAGCATCTTTCCTATAACATGATCAGAACATGTACTTAAGAGAGCTGTACTGTATCTTCGACAGACGATGACTTGGTTTAGTAACTCAGAACATGAAGTGAGAGTGACTTTTACTGAGTTACTCATCTCAAGTTCACGCTTGTCATCTCGGTCTACAGTAAGATAATTCTGGTTAGTCGACATCGACTTAGTCATATGACTTTCACTGTCTGTTCCCTGACATCTGACCATTATTGGCATGCAGAGCGTACCGCAGGGCACACACACAGAGACAGACACTGTAAATCTAAGAGGAGCATTTCTTATTTGCACACGGAAACACTGAACAGTTTGAAACTGCTTGTTTATATACAAGTACTGACACTGAGAAACTAGAGTATATGTGAAAGTAACAGACACACTATGATGAAATATATTTATTTCTCATTGTAGAAAAATCTGTGCAAAGATACAGTATGTTAAAAATACTTATTCACAAACATGCCCCAAAAAAGTTCTTTAAAAAAAAAACGCTACTGTCAGAAAATGTGACAGAATCACAACAGTGAATCTTCAGAAGGTCCCGGATCAAAACTGTTACACACCCAACAGCTTCAATAAAGTTTAGTCTTCTTCATTATATCCAAGAACTCCTTCTCGCTGACTTCACCGTCTCCGTCACGGTCTGCCTCGTCGATCATTTCCTAAAAGGATAAGAAACAAAGTATGTGTTCAAACAGAAAAGGTCACAAGTGAATCCAGCAGTGAAAGCGACGCTTCATGTCAAATGTGACAGACCACAAAAACTAACTCTCGCAACAACTGACGTTTCGTATAATATATATCGTCGTGCCCAAGTCCCTCAGAAGCTGCCAAACTAAAGCAACAATTACACCGCTCACACATCTACCAACACAACAACATGAGGGGAAGTGGGAGATGAGAGAAGAGAGACGGGTATGAGTCTTGTTTGTAAAGTGTGGCATTACGTAAAGCCCGCTGAAATAAAATGAGTCATTTTGTAGATATTTTATAGGAATTAAACTTATTATTTAGTACCCATTATTCCATATTATTAACTTTTAATTAAGTAGTTGCAGGTTGCAAAATGTCTCACCGCACTGCCTATATTTTTTTGTTTTAACTGATTGCCACCAGTAAGAGAAGTGCTTGCTGCGCCTTCTTATTGTGCCCAGGCACCACCCTGTCACGTCATTACCCAACCTTCCTGTGTAATCAATCTACTGTTTATTTAAGCTAGCTAAAACTACTTACTTAATTCACACGGTAATTAGTAGCGAGTTCCTCAAATGGACAGGCAGAGGGTAAAGTCATAGCTCTGGTTATTACCAACTGTAAACTTGTCGTGACCACCACAGAGGGCCTGCTCTCAAATCATCAGACTGGACAATGAGAAAAAAGCGGAGATGACATGGGGCAATTTTCCGTTCTGAGTTTAAATATTTTCAGCTCGAACCGTTCAAAGCGCTCTGGCAAAAATGCAAGGTGCCTGGAGCACAGACACACATGGCACCTAGCCACGCACGACCGCGAGCAAAAAGCTTCATTCTCATTAGCAAAAATTACAAAAAGCCGCCTCCAGCTGCTAAAACACTTTCTGTGTGAAAGGGACCTAAACCAACCTAAACACACTGCACTATATTAAATATAAACGATGCATTAAACATGAAAGATATGTAATCACACATTCAATGCAGAGGTACGATACCTGAAAGTAGCATATTACTGAAACTGCTCTCAATCATCAAACATGAGAGCAGCATGAAAAAGCATGCATCGAGAACTGCAGAACAGAAACTATGAATAGAAGGAGGAGGCTCATTTTTACAATAAACATGAACTCTCTCTTTCTCAGGAAGAAAAAAAAAATTGTGAAACAGTGGTCGTCCTCCTCTTGGTGCTTTTAATGGCGTCTGCTAGAAGCTAAGGCTGCTCAAGAAAAATCGGAGCTGAGGAGTCTCTAATGCAGCGGTCAATCATGTCAGTCACTGCTCATGAACTGTGGTCAAACTGTCAAACTAGGCACCGCTGATCAAATACGAATCATGATTCTGTTGGTGCATTGCTTATTTCTCACCTCACATGTTTTCATGAACATATTCATATTGGTTTTCGCTTAGCTGTTTACATGGCAGCTGGGTCACAAACTTTCTTATTTAACAGCTAAACAGTACACTAAAATATATTTCTGAAAACATCTGAGGTAAGAAGTAGACAATGCAGTAACAGAATCTTAATTTATATTTGATCAGCACTGCCTAGTTTGACTCTGGATCACGAGCAGTAACTGACATGACTGACAGCTGCGTTCGAGACTCCACAACTCTCTGTTTTTGTTCATGATTCTAACAAACGTCTACTGTGTGAATGGACCACCAAAATCAAATTATAAATATATCGTACATGGGAAACACTGCATGTCATTTAAAAAAAACACACTACCTGTAGTTCCTCATCTGTGAGGTTTTCGCCCAGCTCCTTGGCAACTCTCTTGAGATTTTTGAATGAGATTTTTCCAGTGCCGTCATCATCAAACAGCCGAAAAGCCTTCAGGATTTCTTCTTTGGAGTCCTTTTCACTCTGTTAACAATAAAGACATGACAAACACACACTGATTGATGCGTTACAGCCTCAATTTACACTTTTCAATCTACATTTTGCAGCTAGTGTTATTTGCATGGATAGTATTTCTCAAATAATTAATTCGAGGGAATTTGTCTCTGGGATACTGTTGTTTTAAGAGCAACCAGCAAAGAAATATCAGCCAGGTTTTACTTTTTTTTATGTCATTGCTGAATTAAAACACAGAGCTGATGTTGTTTGGGTGTGAATCAGACAAAAAGGATCCCCAGGTCTTATAGAAATTTTCCTCTGAACCACTGGCAGAGAGTTGCAGTATCTCCAATTTTAGGCAGGACAATAAGTCTCGAAGCCGCTGGCCAGATGTGGGCGAGGCAGCCTCCTTCCATTTGAGCAAGATGGCGCACCTGGCCAAGAGCAGAGCAAAAGTGAGCACACGGTGCTCTGCAGGTGTCAGGTTGGGATTGTCTCCACCAGCACTGCCAAACAAGGCAACAAAATAGTCTAGTTCTATTTTTAAGGATCTTAGACAGGGTATGGAAGATATCTGTTTCAAAAATTTTGCAAGTGAGGGCACAACCAATACATACGGCATCATTGTTTTTGAATTTGTCACAGGTGGGAATTGTATCAGGGTAGATGATAGAATGCTTAACCTTCGACATGTGGGCTCTATGGACCACCTTAAATTGCAAGAGGCAATGTCTTGTGCAAATTGAGAAAAGAGACCGATTAGTCCTCAGATATAGGTCCCCCAGATCTTGTTCCCAGACTACCTTAAACCTGTCTAGAGCTCAACATAGACAGACACACAGTCTTTCTAAGACTAGAAATGACAGTTACATTTCTAAGAAGTTTCCAGGTGTTGTCTTTTGTATAACACTTACCATTTTCACTGTCATCATAACGAGAAAGTCACCGAAGTCAATTGTTCCAGAGCCTTCTTTATCAATGTCTGCAATCATCTTCTTGATTTCTTCTTTCTTTGGCTCGAAGCCAAGCGCTCTCATGGCAACCTGTGGCACAGACAAAATAATCACATACAATCCGAGGCTGCAGTGGCACCATTATCAGTGTATTTGTTCAGAATCAGAAATACTTTTATCGATCCCCGAGGGAAAACTGTGATTCATTACAATCACTCCGATGTAAAGAATAGAGAATAAGACGACGTAAGAGTATTACACACAAATATGTAAATATAAGCTATATAATTAAATAAATTACAATAAAATAGAATGAAACTTGCACTATATTGTCGCTAGAGGACAATTAGTTGCATAGCAAGTAAAAACATAAAAAAGACACGAGAGAACATATAAGTACTCAACAATTAGGGGGAGGAGATGGGGAAGTGTGCATTAAAACTAAAAAAGTGTGCATTATGCTACCCTGTTTAACATAACCTAAGGTATTGAAAATAAAATATGTATAAGCACTGTGATATATAAGTTACCACAACAGAATAAAACAAGAATAGAATAAGAGTAACGTTACACATAAGAGATATGTGCAGTTATGTGCACTGTATGTTGAAAGATATGTACATGCAAGAGATGCATACTGAAGATTGTTGCACGGTTGTATTCGTGCATACACTTGATCAAAGGCAAACTATACCAGTTACTAACCTTTAGCTCCTTCACATCTATTGTCCCAGTGCCATCTGTGTCAAAGAGGTCGAAAGCCTCTTTAATTTCTTGCTTTTGCTCTTCAGTCAGCTCGATTTTGGGACCTGCCTTTTTCCTCTGGCTGGCCGCAGAGGCTGGTTTTCTGTAACCCGAAGCCTGAAATCAAAGCAAACTTTAAGACGTGCTTGCCACTTACTCACAATATACTAAGTTAGCAGCTGCAGCAGCAAAAGGACACACTGGTTTACAGTTCGCTCAACTGTTACTATCATGCTAGCTAACATTAGCTTCCATGCTGCTCCACGAAACCACACAGAAACACGTTTTTAAGCAGCTTTATCAAACTCTTGTCAACTTTTCACGGTACATTCAAACACATTAATATCGCGTTCGTTTTTTAAAAGACACTAATATGAAGTTTTACCATTTAACAGACTGATTAAACCGAGAAAGCTTCAGTGTTGTTTGGTAATCTGATGTCAACAAAACAGGCAGCAACGGTTTTCAGTTGAGTGACACGGAAGATAGCCAATAGAAACCACGATAGCACAGTGACGCGGCTACATTAGCCAATTACAGAGGGTAATGGGCGGGTCGTGGCAGTGCCCGCCAATGGTTGAGATCGTTTCTTGTCGCCAGGCAACCAGGAAACACCACGCATGCGCAGTGATTAATATGAGGAGCCGGAGCAGCTGGGCAGCAAGAACAGACACAACTATCATACATTATTAAATAAAGGTAACTTTATATTCTCTATGAGTAGCTAGACTATAGTTTCACGGAGCGTATTTTGAAGACAAGCTTTTGTTTTTAGTTTACGTTTGTCTCGTTTTGCACTGGTTGTGTTAGGAAGTAGCTTCTGAAGACATTAGCTTGTTAGCTTAGCTTGCAGGCTGCTGCATCTCTCAGTCACTTGCTGCTGAAGATGCTGTAGTGTTTTGTGTTGTAGCTGCAGTTGCACCTCTGTTGGTGACCAAACGTGTTGCCAGTGGTAGACAAAGTATTCACAGCCTCCAGTTAAGGCAAAGTAAACTTATATAGCACATTTCATACCCAAAGGCAACCTTAAGTGCTTTATATGTTGGTCAAGTCAGAGTTCATTGCAGCTCAATCACAAAACATAAGGTTTGTTAAGTTAAAGGTCCCATATTGTGATCATTTCCAGGTTCATACTTGTATTTTGGATTTCTACTAGAACATGTGTACATGCTCTAATGTTGAAAAAACACATTATTTTTCTCATACTGTCTGCCTGCATATACCTGTATTCACTCTCTGTATGAAACACTGTTTTAGCACCTAATTCTTAAAGCCCCCCCCTCCTAAAAAACCCAGGTCAGTCAGTCAGTAGCCCCTTTTAAATAGGAATTGTGCAAATTTGCAGGAAAGCCCAATCAGTCTTCTTTCAACATTAGCAGTTTAAAAACAAAATCGGGGAGTGCAGCAAAATGCCACCTGTCTACTTTTGTTTATACAGATTGCGCCTTTTCCGGGGCAATGGGGAGCGTGAGCAAGTAACAAAACGTGTAGCTCAGCGCGTGACGTAAACAGTGATGTGGAAGGGAAGCCGCAGCTCGTCAGTCCTTCGGTGATTCCCGCCATTTGACGGTTAATGGTCTCTTCGTTTGCGAGGGCAAGGAGGGCGTGCAATTCCTTGTCTCCCCTCTTGCTACTAGCTGCTCATTCCTGCTATCAGCTGTTTCCTGTTTATCCACCGCCAGTGGTCGCACGTGGGGCATCATCATCAGCTCCTCCCACAAGTCATCAACAGCCCCTCCCGTGGCGGAAGGCCGCCTCATTCTGTTTAAACTAAAAAGGTTCCACCAGTATATCTACCCTACGAGGCAGAAAATTGGGCACCTCGGATCAACTCACCAGTAGGCCTCTGTGTGTCTAAACGCTTGCCGGCAAAATGGCCCAACACCGCCGAAAATCTGGCAGTGTAAAAGGGACTAATGTCTCTTCAGCAGGGGAATGACTGTAGGGGCACTTTGTACCTTTTATATAGTATAGTTGTGACATCACAAGTTCACAGAAGTCCTGACAGCTGTGTGCATTTCTCTGTGGATTAAGCTTTTTGATACTTTCACAATATTTATGTAGCATCTTCACCTGCTGTCTATTTAACAAAGACATGGAAGTCAGATTTTTTACAATATAGGACCTTTAAACTAGCAATAAGCTACTGCAGTGTACACTTAATGACAACTCCTGCTGTCAGAATTTTACTTAATAAAAGCACATCGTGTCTTACCAGCTAAATGTACTGAAAGTATCAAAAGTACGCACAATAGACTGTGTGTTTATATGTTCTATTGTTGCATATTAGAGCCTTAATGTGTAAGCAGCTTTAAGAAAATGTCGCAGCCGGTCGGGGTGGAGCTGTCTAACTTGTTACTACATTGCCAATCAGTCCAAACATTAAAATAACATTGATCATTTTGTTACAGTGCAATATTCTGCAGTAACCTGTAACCTCCGCTGTAGCCTCATGTGCACCTCCCCAGAAATGTAACTACAAGTTGCAGTGAAGTATAAGCACAAAGCACCATAAAGTTCAGCCCCTTAAACTTAAATTACACACAGATTTTGGAAACTGTACTAAGTAACTGTCGACTATTTATTATTGTGACTAAGATTTAACAGAAACCATTTTAGTACTTGTATTTCCTGATAAGATAATGGTCTGTTTTTTATACTTGGTAACATATTTTTTGTGTTTTTACAAATCAGGCACCTCAAGTAATGCTGGGAAGTACAGTCATAAACCATCGACAGCATGTTGGACTGCAGAAGCTCTCAGCGCTGGCAGGTATCACACATTCCTCTTTGGGCCCTGATAAAAAGTACAAGTTTATCCAAGATGACACGAGTGGGGAGTCGGCTCTCGCGTGCTCATGTTTCCGCATCTTTGAGAACCTGGAGCTGACCTGCGCCGTGGGTCAGCTGGTTTACGAGACCATTCAAGCCCACCAGAAGGTCTATCATACAGGGTCGGGATGCCTGCTGTTTCTTGCAGGAGCGTGGAGCCGTGCTGCACTGGAGTGCCTTCAGAGAGGGATTTCAGTCGCACATATTATTTCAGCGATGTCTCAAGGGATGGGTATATGCTTGGATGTTTGCAGGAAATGCAGCGTCTCAATTGAAGGTCTTCAATCAGAGAGCTGCACTGCGACACCTCGTGGTTTAGGACCTCACCTGTCAAAGAAATCCACTGTGGAGGCTTCAGACGCATCGTGCAACCTGCAGAGGCAAACAAAGCTTGGTCACAAGACTCTTAACGGCAGTGGACAAAGAAAACTAAAACTTAGCAGACATTTTTATGAGAACTCTGACAATCTCTCTACAGCACCACAGCCTCACCAGCCAAAGCTTCTTGACGTCACACACATCGCTGAGGGATTGAGTCATGGTTGTGCCGATGCAATGAATTTAGTACTTGAAGCCAGCCGAATACAGTCGAAAAATAACGAGGAAGACTTCGGCTGCTCCTTGTTTGATGTTACGAAAGTGGGGACATGTTTGCTACCTGGTTTACCAGAGGAACACGCGTGTGTTTTACCAGGCTGTGTTGTTCTTTTATCTCTTGAACAGGCTTCAGTCGCACATCACTTGAAAGAACAGAACTTGAAGGTTGCGCTCATTAATGGAGATTTATCACATACCTATCGCCACCTTGGCTTCAAAAGGCCTACAAGTGTACAGTGTGTGAGTGACCAGCTGGACTTGTCAAGTTCAAGCAAAGAGGAAAACTGGATGGAAAAGATTCTGAAACTTCTAGTGAACCTGGAAGTGAACCTGATACTAGTCAGTGGGCTTGTTAGTGAGAAAGTGATTCGGCACTGTTGTCGACTTAATATACTTGTAGTGGAAAAAGCAAAGCCTTCTGTCTTGAGGGCATTCGCTAATGCAACAGGAGCTGTCCCAGTGACTTACGCCACACAGTTGAGCGAGCACTGTGTTGGCACTGGGGTGAAGGTTGATATGGAGAGACCTCAGCAGCCATGAGAGGAAGCCCTCAGTAACTGTGAATATTTCCACTGGTGAGAACAGCGAGTTGCTCACAGTGATCCTCACAAGCTGTGTGCATGGTAAGCTGCAGGCCCTGGAGGATCAGTTTTGGGCATGTGCTTATCGTGTACACCACGCGCTGAAAGACAAAGTCGTCCTGCCTGGTGCTGGAGCGACAGAAATACTTTGTGTTCATCACCTTCAAAAGGAAGCGGAGCAACATGTCAAGCATCACACAGAGAGCGACGAGGACTCTATCCAGCACGCCAAAGCAGCTAACCCGTACAGGGGTGTAGTGTTGCAGCTCATGGCAGATGGTTTAATAGATTACGTATCCACTGTAATGGTTAACACTGGGGGATTTCAAAGGTTAGAGCCAGGACTGCAGTGAGCCAACAACTGCAGGACTTTAACGAAAGTCGAGGCATTGCCGCAAAGTTCTCACACCTTTTCTTAGAGTGTGAACAAGAGAATAGTGGAGCTGTGAAATCCAGCAAAGCACCGGCAGTGAAGATCTACGATAATCTGAGTGTGAAACAGGAAGCGTGGAGGAAGGCCTTAGATCTGGTTTTACTGGTCTTACAGACTGACGCAGAGGTCATCACAGGCATCGAGCAGAAAAGTGACGATGCACAGGAAAATCTGATGCTGTTATGACACGAGCTGCAACGATGAATCAGTTTGAGTAATTTGTTCAAGGGAAACAATTATCCGATTACAGTTACTTAAATAGGAATATTTTCTGGTTTGTTTCCTCCTCTGTGGCAGCCAACTCAGTATCTTTGGGTTGTGGTCAAAATAAGACATTTGAGGACGTCATCTTGGGCTTTTTAAAACAGTGGCTGACATTTTTCACAGTTTTTCTGACATTTCAAAGACCAAAATACGAATCAATTAATTGCGAAAAGAATTTACAGTGAAACTAATCGTCAGTTGCAGCCCTAGTTATGACCTTAAGCAACATCTTGGGGTATTAATTGAGCGTACACAACTCTCTGAATGTTTTTTTACTCCAAAAATAGGTAAAAAAGACTGTTTAATTTTTTGTCTGGCTGGTACAAAGTGAAAATAAAGTGTTTTTTTATCTTCTATTGTTTCTTGTCATCAATAAATAATAATCAGTAATAATTTAAGAGGACTTTAAAGAGGGTGTGAGTTCAACATATGGAATGGACTGGATGGTGATTGAAAGATATATAGATGAGGAAAAGTTGTGTTAGGGGAGTGTATATTTATTTTGTAACACTGGGTGGGACTTATTACTGATTTATTTAATTGGGTGGCAAATAAACTGGGGATAGTTGTTTATTAGTTGTAAATAAATTTGGGAATTTGTTGCAATAATATTGGGAGTTAAAAGAAGAAATGTAAGAAAGCAGTAGTGACATATAAGTTTTACTTCTACCTGCTGCTTTTCGGACACCATTATCTTTGTCTTGTTTGTTTTTTTACTATGTTTGTTTCTTTTATTTTTGGTTTGAAATGAAGTCATTCATTCATTCACATAGTCATCTTGGTGAAGCAATGCTTCCTCCATGCTGCCACTTGGGGGAGACACATGATTATATGACTTTTGTGTCTGTCTGATTCTATCGTCCCAGCTGACGCAGGTAAATGCGAGAAAACAACTCACAAATATTTCTATTTCAAACGTCTTCAGGATAAAATTCAGGTCTAAGGAGAAGAACAAAGTGAAAAACAATCTATATGAACAGTAAAGTGCCCACTATTGTTTCCCCTCAGAATTTAAAATGATATTAACCTTATTTCCCCTTAAACATTTTCTCTCCTGACCTCCTGGTATTTGGAGACAAATGAAAAAACACTTCAGTCAGTAGTAATTAAATAACTGACTTTTTTATTTTATCTATTCATCTGTTTTCTTAGGTGTCATATTTTTAGTCTTGAAGGTGCTGCATACTATTCTTACAGGAAATAACCAGAGGTGAGACCAAGACATTGTTTTGCACGTCACAAGTAAGTCTCAAGTCATTGCACACAAGTCCCAAGTCAAGTCTTTCGTCCTAAACTTTGAATTTCATGTCCTAAACGTGCCATAATGCCTCCTCACCAAATCTACTGCCATAGATGCTTTTTTATGTTTGTATTTATTTGTGAAAACAAGTTTATTGGATGGATTTGTGTTTCCTGTCATTTTTAACTGCGCATTTTGCTCAGTAACGTAGTGTAAGGTCTTCATGGTTCTCATCTGCAAGTTAATTGGATGGTCTCGGATTTGCTCAGACAAAGTAGATCATGGATCATGAAGATGAATTGATCGTTGCACACTTTTTAAATAACATACTTTTTAATCTTTGGACTTGGGAGAAGGTATCAAGTATTTTTAAGTCAAAGGCTTAAGTCCAAATGAAGTAAGGAGTCACTGGTGTTAAGTCCAAATTGAGTTGTAAGCCCTTTTTGATTTTGTCGAATTGAGTCTAAAGTCAACAACTTTGTGACGGAGCCTGATTTAACAGACACTACTTGTACGTGACCTTGTACACACCTCGTCTTCATGCTCAGCTCAGCCAGCGAAAACAAACAGCGCATGTCCAAAACCACAATTAAATTTCCCTCTCATGGAGCATGGGTGGAATTTTTGTTGTGCCAGTGTGTTTCTAAGTCTTGGTACACTTCCTTTTATGATATTTGCCTACGCTTTATTATGTGTACAACTTGGCTAACGCCGTTCACATTGGACGCTGCTTCCCTTCAAACTGTGGTGGTTTTATGACCTGCTCTGATGGAGAACGTCCGCCTCCAGACAGAGTAAATGTTTTTGGTTAAGTTTTATTAGGCTGTGTCTTTTCAAAAAGTGAACTGAAGGTGATTACGACTTCCGGAGGTTATTTTAGTTTTTTGAATTCTTGAAACCTTTTTAGCATTTCCCCTCCTACATGATCATTGAAAGGTCACAGGAATATTACCAAGCCACAAAACTCAGACCCTCAGCACTAAATTTTGTTAATCCAGGAGGTTATGATTATTTGGCAGTAGTTTTTAAATATGAGAGGACAGTTGAAAACCGCCATTCCGGCCTGCTAAACCATTACTCCGAAGGGAAATGTCGACTAATTGGAAAAATCTAAAACAACCCGATAACAATGATGGTTGATGTGAAAGTAAAGCACACTGCTGGTTATCTTTAGACTTTTTCCTATTCTGCGCGTCGTATTTCAGAGGTGTCAGTTGAAACGACACGTGAGACCTTCCATTTCCTCTGAGATCAGAGCGGCAGCATCTTGTTGCAATCTAAAAATAGCCACAGTGAAATAAAAACGTTACAAAGGCTTTACGGTGGAGCCCTAACAACCTTGACTCAGGCATCACTCAGCGGTGTGGCGGCCATGTGAGGGTGGGGTATGACATAACATAAACACAACACTGAGGAGGAAATTGGAACGGCAGCGTCAGTGACACATCTGAGAGTTCAGACTGAGTCCACGTTTTACTGCCTGCACAGAGAGGACCTTGAACTGATGTATGCACATGTTATACCTTAGAGATGTAAAAGCAAAAGAGTTCATAGTAAGATCTCAGTACCTAACAAATCAACATATTGTTCTAAAACTATGAGGGGAAATGGCAACTGAAGGCATCTGAAGTTTTGCTTTCGATATTAAAATGTGTTTGCATGTTACATAAACATGATTTTTACTGGTTTTCTCAAACCTACAAATGTGAAGTGAGGTTGTGCTGCACCAGAATGCACATAGCTTCTGTCAGGTTTTAAAATACAGCCCTCAGTTTGGGAACAGATGTCACACTGACACCAGAATGTGTCACAGAAGGTTATTTAAAAAAAGAAAGTGCTGGTTAACCATGAATATTGTTTTGTTTTCCTCAGAAAATGCCAGATACCACATGTTGTAGCATTGTTAAAGAAAAAGTAAGGTATCCTAGATTTCTCCTTTGTCATTAGTTCAAGGTCCACACAGTTTAATATATTCTGTAACACACTTGAATATGGGCATGTCATTGAGCTCGTTTGCTGTCTCCGTCAAAGAGCTGCCCATTACTCACTCTACAGCAGGAAACACCACTATAAAATGAAAGCTCTGTGCCGGAAAATTCACTGCACTTTAAAATGAAGTGTGTCTTTTGCAAACTTGACATGTTGCCAAGTCACTTGGGGCCCACCAGTTGGGAACCACTGTCCTAGAACCACTGGTTGGATTATTGCTGCCATGTTAAATGTGAATTCACCTTCTGTGATTCTTAAAGGGAGAATTCACCCCAAAGTCAAAACTACATATCTTTCCTCTTACCTGTGCTGCTATTTATCAGTCTAGGTCAGAGGTCTACTACATATATTGTATAAATTTGAGTTTGGTTTAGATAATTCTTGCTACACTGTTGAACCATTAAGTATAATCTAAACAAAAGACAAAGATCCCTGTGTGCACAGTTGTGTTCAGAAACGTTACCATTAGCCTTAGAGACTGGAAGGTTTAATGTCACGCCAGAGGAGGAAAGAATTTGCCTGTTGTGTAATTTAGGTGAAGCTGAGAATGAGGGTCACGTCTTGTCTTACTGTCCTGTATATGAAGACGTAAGGGATGCACTTTTCCTCTATCTATGCTGATTACTTTTGGTTGGACGAGCATGACAACTTTGAGTGTTGTGTCAGAAAGAGAATCTTTCTCGTGGCTGAATTTATTTGCCAGGCCTGGGATAAAAGACAGAGTATTCTGTTTCAGGACCGAGCTGTAAAATAACATGTACTTTGGATTGTTACTGCAATGTCATTGTAATGGTGTCTTGTAAACCCATGAGGGTTGGGCACATGTAAGTGTGCATGACACACAAAAATCAAATCAAATCAATAATTCTCTGAATGTAGCTGCTAAATCAACAGCAGCTGTAGCATGGCTAGTATCATTAGCCTCACCCTCTGCATTCTCGTTGGTAGTTTCTGAGGTGGACGATGTGTCAGAGTCTCTTGCTTTAAAAGTTACAAAACAATCAATTGTCGCTCACAAGACTGTCGGTACGCTTGGACTTATAATATAGCTAATTGGCCGGTATGTTTCAATAGTACTAAATGTAAGCTCATTTAGTTTGCCTTGCTGTTAATGAAAGGTGCCACACAATGATATAGCGTTCACTGGCATTCATGATTGCACAAGGACTCAAAGTAACATTTAGCCTGTCGTTAATGAACAGGCCGATTTGTCTTTGCTAATAATATGTTGAATTCATGCTATGCTACATATTGTCTTGAAAAACAAAACACAACAAAACAAACAAACAAAACAATTAAATGATAAAACAGTAATTTAGTGGGCCCCCCTGCAGTAACTCTGAGGACACCCTAGGGGTCAGCAAACCTGCTGTTGGAGACTCAAGATCTAGATTGCTTTGTTGTGGGTTGCCAAATGTTGGAGCTATCGACCATAGAGATGTTTGGCTTCTCTCCAGTAAAATGGAACTAGATGGTACTCGGCTTGTGGTGCTCAAATCTCTAAAAATATACACATAAAAACTAATCCACAGATCTATTAGATCAGATGTAGGAACTATTTTCTTTCTACCAAACTACAACCGCCAACCATATCAATGTGCAGAGGAAAGCATGCATCTACTCATGGACGAGAGGCTTGTGTTTGCGACAGCACCCTAGCTATGTTGCAACATTAGCTAGCTAAATGGGTGAGCTAGCAATAGAAGCAAACTTCCTTCTGGGTGGTGATATGGTTAGCGGGTGAAGTTCAGTGGAAAGAAAATAGTTCCTACATGAAACTGCTCACAACAAGGTCATGCCTTCTGCAAAGAGACATTGCTGTTGAGTTTTTTTTTTTGGTACTTAGAGCATCACAAGTCTGAGGCTGATATGTCCAACACTTGGCACCTCACACTAAAAAAATCTTGATTAATAGATAGCACTACAGATAAGAGGAAAATGTCCTTTGATTTTGAAGTGAACTGTTCCTTTAAGATTGCTTTTTCTGGCATTGCTGTTGTTGACTTGTGTCTGCCAATGTAAATGCCGTATTAATGTTTATGGTGCCTTTGTTTGATCATCTGTTTCAGAATTGTCTTTGCTTCGAGCATGGTAGTGCTGCAACACCTGGATCACTTACATGTCGTTCAGTACAGGTAACTAACAGGTAAGCAGTTGCCTCTTTTCTTAAAATGTCCGAGATATTTTGTCTTATCTTGACCTACTGACTACAGCCTTGGAGTAAGCATGCTGTACAACAAGTCGTTAGTAATGAGTTAATGATATAAACGACTTGTTCCAAAGAAGACAGAAGTATGTAGCCTGATTGAAAAGGTCACTAGTTTGAGGAACAGCCAGGCTGTCAGAGTTGTTTCAGTAATCTAGTTTTTCTTGCCCTCTCATAAGGAGAATCCGTAGTGATGGTGTATCTGGCACACTCCCTTTGTGATGAGAAACAGGGCTTTGCCCATAAAAAATGTGTGTGGTCTCTACACCCACTTTACATAAATATTGGATCGAATGTATTTTTGGAGAGGTCTTGATTGATACAGTCCCAGGAAATGCATCCTAAGGATGTCCAAAACCATTTGAACCCTTCCTGTGGTCGGACTCCTATTTTGACCGCAAGTCTTACAACTATGCGAGTCTCCGGCCTTAGTCACTCGAAAGGCCTGGCTGGATGTCATGTTTCACTGACCAGTTTCAGGGGGGGGGTCACCAACATGACGTCAACCAAGAGCACAGCTGACTTTCTACTGATCCAGCACCAGTTTCAGATGTGGTTACCTTTTAACCAGAATCCCAGACCAGCGAGTGCCTATTTTGGCAAATGGACGGCCTTGTTGCTGCTGAAATCAAAAAAGAAACAAATCCTGCACGAATAACCGATCCTCCACTCAGCTGCTTCTGAGGGAGTTGAGAATAGCAATTAAAACCACTCATTCATGATGCAGGCTTTTAAGTCTGCTGGCATTTCTACTTCACATTGTTATTTTTCACCTATGAATAGCTCTGAGTGATTCACTGAAAAGCCGGCTGTGCTGGCTCTCTTTTTACGTCTCTCTTTTCTTACTTGAACAGCCTGGATGAATGAACACACTGGTTCTGTTCACATGCTTGCCGCCGCTCTTGGCACTCTGCAGGGTCTCAGTGCAGTCCAAGTTGCACGTCCCCCTCCTTACCCTCCTCTTCTTTCTCGACTTCTGCTGGGTTGGTTGGTTAATTTAGTGAGCATTAGTGGGCGTGAGCATGTGTGTGTTGGTGCTCCTAGGGCGCATGCGAACTGAGGCCCAAAGGGGAAAGCCTTCTTCACAGATCTAAGCCAGCTGCCCTGATTTAAACACTTCATTGCAAGAAGAGTGGAAGAGAGGGGGAATCCGCATGCATCCCCCCTACCAGTGTGCACAGAGTACACTGGCAAAGCTGCTGCCAGCTCTACAAACAACAGACGAACCGCTACAAGTTACACGTTTGCTGTTAGGTGGAAGCATTTAGGAGTGCTTCTGCCTCCGACACTGAGGACTCACAGGGCCCTCGCTGCCCTGAGAAGGGGGGCGTTCAAGCAAACTGACCTCTGGGGTTAAGCAGAATCAGTTTGTGTGAAGCTCTGTGGAGGAGGGGAGGAGGGAACTGTTAGTGGGAGGTGGGAGGCCACAGTGGGGCTCCTGCGCCGCTCAAGAAGGAGACGAGGCAGTCGCCGGGAAGCGGGGAAAGAGGAGGATATGGCCACGGGAGAGATCACAACGCTTCCCTCCACACCTGAAGACGGCGGCAGTGGCGGTTTTCCTCCCGGGAACTTCAAGGATCCCAAAAGGCTGTACTGTAAAAACGGGGGCTTCTTCTTGAGGATAAAGTCTGACGGGGGAGTGGATGGAATCCGGGAGAAGAACGACCCCCACAGTAAGTACTCCCAGTCCCCTTCTTCTTCTTCTCCTTTGCTTTGCACAGCACACAAAGCTTCTTTATGTTCTTTTTTAATATGCAACAGGGAAGTAAGAGTGAAGCAGAAAACATCATGGAGGAACGATGTGAATTTTCCAGCTTGCTGAGGTTTATTCTCCACTTGTAAACACCAAAATGTGTGTAGGCCTACTTCTGGAAAGTATAATAACTCTGGTTCAAGGGAAGTACACCTCAAATTTTCTTAATCAATGGGAACTTTGATGGAATATGCGTGATGTTTTTAGTAAATGTGGATCCCCATGCTGAGTCACAGCCACTCACACTACTTACTGTGTGGTTTACGTCACACAAAACAGCACAACATGGAGTTAAAAGCCAGAATAAGTGAATTCCTGATACACAGATCCCTGTCAGGGTTTGAGGTCAATGAACTTCGGCCACTAAAATATCTAAAAATACTACAAAATATAATAAAACATACTCTGTACCACCAGTCGAAAAGTATGTATTTAGAAAGTGAAAGTAGTTTTACGGTTTTCTCATGTTCGTCTTTGATAAATAATAAAGTTAAAACATGTACGTGTTTGTTTGGTCAGAGCAACTGTGACACCCCTCGGTGCCTCTGTATCACTGATTACTTTTAAGTGTGTGTCCTAAGTTGCATCAGTAAGAGGGAGGGGAGGAGGGGAGGGGGGACCCGAGAAAATTGAGGTTTTTCCGAGGAAAAAAGTGGGAAGTGCGTTGCCCAAGATACAGTGTGACGTTAAAAGCAGGTGCGCCCAAACAAATGCCTGATATGGAACCGGTTCAAGGAGAGAGGAGCTATTTTTAGAATAACTCAATTACATTCAGTTCGACGTCTTTGTGACATTAAGTTGAGAGCAGCCTTGTTCAATTGATGTGAGCACGTTGCATGTTTAGTTTGTTTGGATTAGTGCAGGGCTGTATATCAATACATCAATATCATATGAGACCAGATATCTTTTGGATGTGATGATATAAAGTGTTGTCTTTTCCTGGTTTTAATTTTCTAAACTTACTGGCTGGTCGAGTTGTTCTTTTATTTACCTTTACCCACTAAAGCTAGCTTCATAATTTATGAGTCCACATGTCCAAGAGGGTCTGCAGATTGTACACACAGCAAGAGCGCCAACTGCGCATGCTCCTATTACAAGATATAATATCTTGTTCTGCACTCCAGTCCACTCCAAAACACTGTGGTCAGGCCAGCCGCAGCTGCCCCAGTGCAGTGACGTTAGTATTAAAGGGAGAGTTTCAATTTTATGAAGTGGGGTTGTTTGAGGCACTTATCCGTAGTCACTGTGTTACAAACAGTCGATGTCATTCGGCACGTCCTCAGTTTGGAGAAGCAGGCTGGCGTACGACATGGAAGCTAAGCAGTGCACTGCTGTGGAGGGGTCGGCGTATTTTAGCCAATTATCATTTTAAGTGTACGCTATATTTAGAATATTTTCATTGCTTTACCTCAATGTTAGACTGATTTACAACTGGAAAATTAAGCTATTATATCACCCTCTTCAAACCCAGACTCCATTGAGAAAAACCATGATTTAACATGGCTGAACTGGGGCACTGCTGGTCTAAAGCTGCCTCAATCAGTTTCTTTTTTGCGTGTGTATCAGTGACTTTAAAAAAAGCCTTTAAAATGTTTTTTTCAGACCCACCAAAGTCACACAATAACACAAACTAACTAACCAACCGAGGCAGCTATAGACCAGCAGCTCTCGTGTTCAGTGAGATAAAATTACTGTTTTTGTCAATGGAGTCTGGGGGAACTGAAGCTGCTAATGGCTTCCTTGTCGGAATGGGCTGTCTGGCGGAAAGGTAAAGAGGTGAAAACACACTCAATATAGCGCACACTTAAACTGATATTGACTCTTTCAGGTGGGACTAGTTTTAGGTGGCTGAAATACGTTTTGCGGCTCCCTTCGTCCACAGCGGTACAATGTTTGGCCTTCTGTCTGCTTCTCCAAACTGACATGTTCTGTATACAATACACTAACCAAAACATTTGAACTATTTCTTCAAGTTGGATACTTGACAGACATTCACTCTGCACCCAGTTGTGTCTTTTTACTTAGTTTCACCTGGTGTTTGCAGTAGGAGGACAGTAAGCTCACCTCCTTTACTGCGGAAGAAAGTATGTCAGAGATTTGGTGATTTTATCCACATTACGTATGATTATCAAAAATGTCATTGTTAAAATATTTAGTAAAAGCACCAGTAGTTAACCCTACAGAGTCATTGCAATATTAATATGGAAGCATAATATGGAAGCAGAGTCAGTATCATGGCTTCAGAAAGGACTATATCCACAATGAGTCACGAAACAGGAATCGTTATTAATCATTTAGCTTTTTACCGTAATGTTTTCTTACAGTTAATGTGACCTGAGCTGTGTGATTTCATCAATGGTCCTTTTGTTAAGGCTCTGATTGACCTGCCAACTTTTTGGACAACACAACGTACCTGCCAGTTAGAATTGGAAATGTTAGTGAGAAATGTTACCCAATATATCCAAAGATCCTCAAGTGGGAACTTAACATGGATGGGACTCTAATCTATCCCCCCTTGCCCGAACTTTCAGAGGAATATATTGCCTGTATACACATATATGTTGCCACGAATCGTTGCTCTTCCGTCAACAACCCCAGGACAATCACAGATAGGATCACACTGCACAGACACGAGCACAGCTGAAGGAAAGTTTCTCTTGTGTTCACAATAGCTGTGGGACATGATACTCCCAGTAAACACTGAACACACGACAGCACACTCAGAGCAATTATAGCTTTTTTTCATGGAGGAACACCTCTTTGATCTGTGACACGAATCATCCAAGCAGCGGGCTTAACTGCAGACAGATGCGCATCTATCTGAAGTCTTAATTTGGATTAATTCTGTACAGATCCACTAATTTACCTTATGGAGCCTCTGCTTCCTTTTTGGTGGTTCAAGCTTCAGACAAAGAATGCTTTGTTGGCAAGCAGCGTCGCCTCTTCACACAAAAAGAAAAAGAAATGTGGAGATGATTTTGATACATCTGTGTTGAAGCTGTCACGCAGCCAACAGGTACTGCGTGCTCAGACTGCTGTCAGCCGCGCTGTAATGCTACTGTTCAGTGGATGATGGGAGTTGTCTTATTGTTACCAGTGGCCTCAGTGGTGTTTCATCCGTTTACTGCACTTTGGGTTGTTTAAAATGAAGAGGACACTCAAGAGAAAATGCAGATGAGGTGGTTTATGCAACAGAAATTGATAAATCCCCAGAATTTTTCAGATATAAAAACCAAAATTAACAACCGTAAAGGACATTTAAAGCCACGTTAATCAACATTTCTCACTAACTCTATTATCTTTCTCTATTAATAGAGTTAGTGAGAATATTTACTTGTGTAGCGTTTATCTAACCAAGGTTACAAAGAGCTTTACAAAGTGCATGAAAATAAGACCAAAAAAAAGTTAAGAGCTGAGAAAAATAGTGTGTACAGAAGCAAAAAGGAACAAAAGGAAATAAAACGTACAAATCAGGCATTAAAAAGAAAATGGGTAATGTGCTAGCCGGGCTGATATCCCCAGGCAGAGAATTCCAGAGCGTTTGGGGCCTTGATGGCAACACCATGGCTGCCTGTACTTACCAGCCTCGATCTAGGGACGACTAGCGATGATAGCCTTGAGGATCTCAGGTCACGACTTGGAGCGTAGGTATTCAGAAGCTCAGCCATATAACTGGGGGCTAAATCATGTTGAGCTTTAGAAGTTATTCAAGTAACACTTTATAGAGTTTTTAAGGTTCTTTTTATGCCCCAATTTGGGATCAGTGAAGTACAACTACCCATCCATCCATCCACGTCTGTGCAAACCGCAGATACGTTACAGTTGCACCTTATTGCGTAGCGTTCATTTTTGTTTCAGCAACTCTGTATCTAAGGTGTGGTCAGGTTAAGGCACAGAAACCACTTGGTTGTAGTTGGGAAAAGATGATGTTTTGGCTTAAAATATCTGTATTTGAGGCGACCTCGGTTTGATCCTGACCTGCAGCCCTTTGCTGCATGTCATCCCCCCTCTCTTGCCACCTTTTCTGTCTCCCTGTAGGTGTCCTGTCAATAAACCCAACAATAACATCCAAAAAATAACCAATGTACAATGCCAACATTTTCTTCTGCTGACCAAGGCTGTTGATTTACTCTTTCCACTCTTACCAGTGTTGTTTGGAGCCGCAGCAGGCAGCTGTTTTCAGTGAACACGCTCTGATAAGCCCGCTGCACGCTACCAAACAAACAACATGAGCAGCTAGCAACTTATAGCAAGTTCAGGTTTAAGCATCTACCAGTTTAAGAGCTAGACATTGTTCTCAAGAGTAAGTGGAGACCAAAACAGAGCTGAAATGAGAGTGAATATTGGACTTAAATTTATTAGGTGAACACAGACACGACAAATGAAGTCTGATGTGTAACTGGGCATTTTATTTGTCAGCTTGTATTTGTTGCAAAGCCATCTTAAGTTGACTAAAGCGGCTGTAAGTATTGATAAATCATTTTGTTTGCTCTGCAAGAGCAGTTTACTGTATCTGTTTTGTGCTATGAAGCTTATCACCAGTCTTCCCTCTAGAATTCGTCTAGTCTGCACACAACATTTAATGTCCTGTAGATAGCAGGTAGATAGCTCAGACTGTCTGTAAGGCCAAGACTGCCTCAACTGTTACTTGTTTTTACAGCTGAAGTAAAAATTTCATATTGAAATGCCTCACATAGCATCTTTATAGTGATTTCTTTCTCACATTGCTGGCTCAAGAGGAGAGATTGCTATTTTGTTGGGATTTAGTGTAGAAATCTGATGCGAAGGATGTTTGTGCCCCTTTATCTTTCTATAAAACAGGTGCACTTAATCTTTCTCCTCTGACTAAACATCCCACAAACAAACTACTGATGACGTCTGTGTTTGCTCATTTTGTTCAAATACACATTTTTTTTTTTCCGCAGTAAAGCTTCAACTCCAGGCGACCTCAGTGGGGGAGGTGGTCATCAAAGGAGTCTGTGCTAATCGCTATCTGGCGATGAACAGAGATGGACGACTGTTTGGAGCGGTGAGTGAGATGGATCAACATCTTTCTGTTAACAAAAGTTGAATTGTGTCTGTTCTGGAAAGAGTTTGGAGATTACCGTGAAAAGATTTCCTAAAAGGGTTCAAAGAGGTGTTTTTTTTTTTTTTTACCAACAGTGCTTTTCACAAATCTGAATTAAACACCTACAGTAAATGTCTTCCGCCTCTGTCACACGCAGCATTTAGACCGCTGTGTTTTGGAAACCAAATATTTACCAGCCACCCGACAAGAAATCCTCCCCCGTGGGGAAATAATTAGTTTGACACTCATTTGTCACAGTCAGCACTGAGAATAAAAAAGGTTAGCCACAACATTAAATAGGCCCAGATCATAATGATCCTGTTGTAGCTGTATGGGAACGGTTTTGTATCTCGGCACCTCCTGTTTGTTTTGAATAGAATTTGGGTCCAGCCAAGGCGTCTCTCCCAAATCCAATCAGTTCGACCATTTGTCTTTCTTTCCACTCTCTAGTCTCATCCTCGGCGTTAACGTTTCCTTGGCCAACAAAATCATGACACTCGTCATGGCAAGTTTGAGTTTGAGTGTTCAAATCCAAATCACATTTTGTTACGAGACCTGGGGTTTGATTTTGTACCCACACAGTCCAGAGTGGCAAAGAAACACATACATTTTGTACAAGATGTTTTTTGGCTCTGGTTTTCCTATTCTCACTTCAGTAAGAGGAGACAGTGGCGCCCCCTGAACTTTTTCATAGGGGCAGCACACCAAAACCAAAAGCCATAACTGAATGTCAGGTGTTCAGTTATGCCGTTGAAAGCTAGGTGAAAACTGTGTCAATTTAGAGAGTTAAAGAATCACATACCGATATACATTGGTTTATTTTAAAGTTAATGTTACTAATTATCTGATGTGCATACTCACTCTCTCTGAAGTTAGATCAAATGAATGATTCATAATTTATTGTATTCTCCATCTTTGCTGAGCAACAGTTTTGTGTGAAACAAATTTAAGGCCTGTCCCAAATATAGGCCTGTTAAGGTCAGTGATTTAAGCAAATAATAGCCTGGGCTATTTATTGAAGTTTTACGGTAGCCTAATACCAAGACAGTTAACATTTCAAATTCCACAGTAATCCTTTTTTAATGTGTTATGTATCTAAACATCTTAGACAAATCATGCATCTTCAGATTGTCGTTTTTCTTAAAAATGCAAATATACAGCTTTAATTTGAAGAAGTGCATTGATATGAAGGAACAAAACATTCACTGGGAGCAAGCCCTCAAAGTTAGGGGAGACTCATAGAACCCATTTTTAATTGAGATATTTTGAGGTGAGAGGTTAAGGACCCTGTTGACAATGGCCATGCCAGTTGTTCCCTGGCCAGAGTTTAAAAATAAAATTCAGAGCACAATTTAGCTCCCCTTCTGACAAACTATGACAGTGTGCTTGGTACCAATGGATGCCTTAGGTTATGAAGTTTCACAAGATAACGCTACAGTTATCAGCTTAAAAATGAACACAACAGCTTCTTAAACACAGAACTATCAGCCTGCAATATTTTTTGCTGGGGAAGAGGCAGCAATTGTATCCCCTTGGAGGTGCCACTGAGGAGGGATCCATTGGAAATTCTAATAAAATTATGCCCATCATTTGATTAGACTTGATTAATTAACGTGCATCGTTGTAGAAGTCAGGTCCATAAACATAGGATATAGGACAGAGTCTAGATGCTGCTGGTGGGAAAAAGCAAGTAGGTAAACGATGTGGGCTCTAATATTTGCAGGCTGTTATTGAATTTTTTTGGATCTCCACGGGCAACCTGACAGTCATCAGGGTGATGGGAAGGTGAAGGACTGAGCAGTAATTACTTTAAGCAAAGACAGAAACACAAAGATATTTAAGGAGCTGCTTCCAACAGTTGATTGGTTCCTAAAACATGGGAAGGTAGTTTATTGTCCAGATGTAAAATCTGTGAATGAGAGGAGCTCTAAGAGTGTGGGAAAACAGACACGATGGAGAGGCTTGTAGAAAGAGACAGACATTTAGAGTTAGAGGATGTCACTTACTGAACCTCTGCAAAAGCTTTATCATGAATCCAAGGCAGGCCACTCATCTATGAAGTGAGCAGATGCACTATGGTGTCTGCTGGAAGATCTTACTGCTATTATGTATTGTTTCTTTCTATCCTGCAGCAGAACATCTGAAGTCTGTTTTCTTTTTTTTATTTAAAGGTTTTTAGGAAATGACAGATTGTCTGACTGACCAACTGACTTCATGCTGTCTGCTGTTTTAGTTGCTCAGTGGTCAGATGTTTCACATGAGCGAAATTAAAACAGGAAACTTTTGTATTTTTGTCTCATTACTCGGCGTACTGTCAAATTAAACTCATCTGCAGGACTTTCTTAGTGCTCATGAGAAGTAGCCAACACCAATTTGGCACCACTGCTGGTCTGTTGCCGCAAAGTAGTTGCTTACAGCGGCAGTGGAAGTGTGAAGTGTTGGTGACTGATGTGGTTTGGTGGTTGTGAAAGCTTGTCCACAGTCCATGTAATTGGCAGGGAGCATTTCCTCCCTAATGAGAAGCTACAACAGCTGCCACCCAAGGCGTTGTTCTCTGCTCTGCTCTCATTAAAAAACCCACAAGATATTAACTTTCTTCTTATTACCATTTGAAGTGTGAAAAAAGAAAAGTTAGTATACGGACTGACATGAAGACTAAAGTTTGTTGCCAGATAAATTACAATATTTTCCCTCGAATTTAGCACCTTGACTGGTCTGGTCCTGCACATGTTTTACCTTGAGGCAACAGTCATCTGCTATAATAGATATTTGCTAGTATAATTAATGGACACCAACCACATACACAAAAGTCGATGCAGAAATTTGTTCTGCTGATAAGATCTGAAAAAGATCAGACACATTTTCAATATTTATCCTATCCCAAACATTTAACAAAAGAACATTCCTGTATAATACTTTTCATTCACGGGTAGCTTAGCTGCCATGTTATGTGTCACAGTGACTAATGGAGACCACATTTTTAGAAACTGGTCCCATGTCGAGCGAGAGGCCTGCAGCCTGCAGTGGCTGTAGCGCAACCAGTTGGGGCATATGCACCTTCTATTTCAACCACTTAAAGTGCTTGTTTTGCCACTGAGAGGCTCAGATTATTATTCCAAGTGTGGGACGACATTGTGGAAAGGATCCCTGCAGAGGTAGACATTTTTACTGCTAGCTCTCTAGCTGCAAGTTAGCCAGGTTAAGGCAGGCACCAGCTGAACTAGCATCCTGCTACCTTTGTACAGACGTTTATCAGGACCTGTAATATCCTTTGAATCACCGAGACATGGCTGAATCTAGTCTCTTACACAGACGCCGATGACGTCAGCACGCTGGCTGACTCTGTCATCTGTGGACATTCCCATAGGAAAGTTGTAATAGAACTAGCGCTGGCTCCCAGCGGCGGTGATGTGATTGGATCCAAATCCGTGTACTTCCTTGACCAACACCTGCCTACACCGAAATTGCTGTTCCCCGAATTGTTGTCCGTAGTACAACAGAAAAAGAAGTCATCATCATTCGATCACAATCATTTGATTCAGCTATATTGCAGAGCTGCAACGTCCACAAGATTGGAGAAATTAAGGATTTACAGCGTGCCTTACCTATGGCAACGCCGTCACGTGGTCTGGATGTCCCCGCCCATTTCTGCTACACAACGAAAGACGAATGTCCCCAGACTCCCATTCCAAAGCAAGGGAGGCTGGTCATGCGAGACTCGGCTAAATCCTGCACAGCCCCATTCAACATGGTGAATCTTTCTCTATATGCTGATCCGATGGAGCAGAAGAAAGGGGAGGAGAGGAATGTGCTTCATGGTGAATAAGGACTGCTGTGCTGGTGGGAATGTGAGGTGCTCCCGGTCCAGCTGTGGATAGCTGCTATAACATTCCACCGGATGGATCATCTTGTTGAGGTCGGGATGTGTGGACAGTTAAATCATTCCACAACCAGAAACCACGGATTACCAGAACCATCTGGAATCATGGACAGTTATAAGGCATCAATCAACGATGTAAGAAGACACAAAAAAGGACTAAATTACAGTGCACAAGTTTAAGAAGCTGATTAGATCCTATTTTTCTGGAGTTGTACCATGTATTATTTCCATGTGACAATTAAATGAAGATTGCTTGATTGATATTGTTGAAGATTATAATCTTTTTATTGAAACAGAAACAGCCCAGAAATCACTATCGGCAAACCCACCAGACACCGTCTAAATTAACAGCAATTTTAGTGTCCAGCATATTATCACATATAACTTGTTGAATTTATTCATAATTACAACCACACCCGAGTTGGTGATTGTTGGAAAAGCCGTAAGACAAATTGAGATGTTGTTTTTGTTATGTCGACTTAAATTGAGTGTTTTTCATAATGACAAAATTACTGTTTATTTAAATAGAGTCTGGCAGGTTAGCAACTTTGGGGCTGTTTCTGGTTCAACAAAAGGATCGTACTCTTAAACAAAAAGTCAGCTTCTGTGAGGAACCTTTCCATAATGTTGTCAGACACTCATACTAACAATCTGAGCCTGTTAGCGTCAAGAACAAGCACTTTTAGTGGACAGAAATCGACGGTGTACAATTGCTCACTGTTTCGTAGGTGCCAGCTGCAGCGCTGTCGCTCAATACTGGACCAATTTCAGAAGTCCTTGTTCCCATTTGTCACTAATTGACAAAAATGTGGGGTCTGGGTGGGAAATTACTTGGGTCTTAGATGACTGAACTGAAAAATCGTAGATTGGATACAACAGTTACTTGAACTTCTTTTAGTGGCTATTTTAGACTTGTCATAACTAGGGTAATCAAACTCGACACAGAAGGATTACTGTTTATTGGAAGCTGCTGCTTCTGCATAATAAAGCGAACAAAGTAGTCCCGGGTGGTTGTTGCACTTGAAAGAAAATGCCTTTTTGACTAATAGCCCCACAGCTCTGCGCAGTCACGGACCAGAAACTTAAACAAAAGCTTCTTGTTGGACAGCGTGTAGGTCTGTTAACGCCCAGCGAGGCTGTAAAGTTTTGGCCAGACGTCCAGTAATTAATGATTTGTTGAGGTTTTCTACAAAGGACAATGATGAAAGAGGGATAGTGTTAGCATTAGCTGTGACAGTGTTGTGATGGCTGGTATTGTTTTCACCTAATGAGTCAGTGTTTGTGTGTCATCATGGTAAAATATGGTCCTGGTGACATCTTTTATGGTGGGAACTCGGGCTGCCCCCTGAAAATTGGAGATTCGAATCACGTCGACTGAGATTCCTTCAAGTTGACAGTCATCAGTGTACGGTTTATTTCTGGGGACGTTTCGGTTCCAAAACTTAGCTGCAGAGTGTGCGAGCTGGCTCTCAGGCTGCTCTTTGGTGCAGGCAGCTTCAGACACAGAGGCAGAGGCAGAGGCTTTGCCTGGTCAGGCTCCCAGATAACAAACAAAGACTGTCTATTTTTATATAGTTATTCTAATTACTCGCATAATCAGATAAAACTATTTGCGGCACGCTGCCCAGGAAAGCCAATTGTTTTCATTTTCCCAGGCAAAGTTTTACAGTGACTGTACAGTAGCCAATTTAAGGAAGCACGAGGAGATTAATCTTCAGAGAATTTTATTTTTGACGTTTTATTTTGTGGTTATGTCTGATACTGGGGCAGGATCAGCAAACAAACAAGAAGCTAAAAGGGACAGTCGTAAAGCACAAAACACAAGTCAACCTCAGTCATTCAAAAGATGGAGAAAATCTTTGTGTTTGAAAGGATTCAAAATCAACTGAGATCAAAATGAAGACAGAGTTTGACGAAGGGTGTGGTTTGAGCAAGTAGGCTAGAAGTAGGGGGTAGGAAGTAGGGAAGGGAGCTTTTTCCCCCTCACTATACACCCCTGGTCCACATTAGTTTTAAGTTGTGGATCGGGGATGTATAGTGGCTGTAGTGATCCCATGGCAGGATGGTGTCTTGTTTAGTTTGTATTTTATAACGAGCTTCATCTGTGCTTCTTTTAAAACCCTTTCATTTACAGTATATTCCTATCAAATCCAAGTTTGTCCAATAATTACATTTTCGCCTGTTCACCTCTTTGTTTAATGTTTAATCACAAGTCAAGGAAGCTCAACTAAGACAAACACTGTGCAGGGCTGTAATAATGTCCCCGGTCAGGCATGGTTTCCTTTAAAATATGTCTTTACTGTGTGAAGTGTGAAACACTGAGGAGAAATTATTCAAACCCGACAGTCTCCTTCAACATAAAGGTGACATTTGACTCTGGGTGTTTTATGAGGTAATTTAATGTCATAAAATGTCAGCATTACAAATGTTCTGCCTTTCCTACAACATATATTAAACAAATTTAATCGAATGTCATCCAAACAAAGTAACATGTTTGATCAAATGCCATGACAGAAATGATGAACATACAGTAAGCAGAGAGGATTAGCAGCAGTTTGGAAAGAAACACATTGACATTTAGATTAAACGTACAAACCGAATGACCTAACTTCAGTTTCCATTTGTTGAAATTAAAGACTAGTTTCACAGTTTCCTTACTTCTTCTCGGTTTACAAGCTTGTTTAGGTGTATTAACTGTATTTATTTGTCCTGTGGGCCAAAGGCTGCTGATTGAATCCTGTTTAAATCCCCCAGAACCCCTGCAGTGCCTCACTAAACAGCATAGTTAAACATCAAATTAAACCTGTTGTTCTTCTGTGTCTTTTTCTCCAGAGACGAGCGACAGATGAATGCTACTTCCTAGAGCGACTCGAGAGCAACAACTACAACACCTACCGCTCCAGGAAGTACCCAAACATGTACGTGGCACTGAAGCGGACTGGCCAGTACAAGTCTGGAAGCAAAACTGGACCGGGTCAAAAGGCCATTCTCTTTCTTCCAATGTCTGCCAAATGCTAATCTGGGGATCCGACTGAGAAATACTAATGTCTTAGTGGCAGCAACAAAGAAGAAGATGTGACGGCAATGAAGACAAAGTGTTCCATCAACATTGCCCAAATATAGCTGTGATGCTTTCTGACTGTTATATCCTGAAACATGTCTGCTCTTATTCAGCTTTAACTTTCAAACAGTGGCTGCATTCACAACTGACTGCTTCCCAGTAAAACCAGGCTCTTTTTACTGGGGACCAGCCAACTGCTACACTAGTGCAACTGGAGCCAGGTGCCTTGCTCAAGTGCACCCCTAAAGTTCGGCAGTGTTCATTTTACCTATTCAGATCTTCTCTCTCTGGCTGAGGGATTTAAGCAGCAACATATATACAGAGGAATATTCTGTTAAACCGTGTCTCATCATTACTGAGGGTTTAGAAAATGCACTAAAATCCTACATTATTATAACTTGATGAGAGAGAAGGGAACTAAATAACAGAATTTAGAGTTTTGTGTTACTTAATTGTTTGACAAAAAAAGACTAAGCACACTAAACGCATTTAAATCAAAACCCAAATACTACTTACTACGTTTGTTTTAATAATTACTTAACAGTACTTGGTATCTTTACACACTTAACGGATACAGCAGATGTTTCCTGAGCTTGTCTTTGTTTTCCGATAAAACTGCATTCCCCATTTGTAAGTGTATAATCTGAGATTTATGCAAAAACTCCAAACGTTGCATGGCACTGGAGCATAATTTATACATTTATTAATACGAGATTATTGTTTTAATGATGTCTAGTTTGACGACAGAAAGGCAGTTAACTTGAACAAGAGGATGAGTTTTACTTTTTTGACCAGTGAGTAGGCTAATTCAGCGAGGCAGCCAATATTATTATTGCAGCTACTAGCTACTATTGTTAGCTTCTGCTAGTATGTGGTCACCTGACACTGGTGGTTAGCTTGTTAAAGACATATTTCCAGTTAAAAATACAGTATAGATTCAAAACAGTTTCTTTAAAAACCTAATCAGCTGCTGACAGCCACTACTGCCCGACAGATGTGGGCTTCTAAAATGGCTGCCAAAAAATGTTAATCAGCTGTCTAATTGTCTGTTCCCACTTCGGGCGACAAAGCTACAGCAACAGGATACAGAGTTGGAGGCAGGGCACAGTTCATTTCTTTGAAAGTTGCTCAGTGGCGCATGAGGCCGAAACGTTTGACTGATCTTCCGCATTGTTGGACCCATAGAGCAAAAGCACTAGAGAAGCTAACATGGAGGGGGCGGGGTTTAAGACCTGCACTGCAGTCAGCCACCAGGGGACAGTCGAGATGTTTTGGCTTCACTTTCGTAGAGCTGTCATGCCGTCCATCTCTATTATATAGTCTATGGAAGTGGTTTCCAACTGGTCCAGCCCGGGGGGCCAAATTTGTCTGTAGTCAGGGTCCACATAGTTTAATACATGAAGCGTCATAAAGTCGAGCAAGTAGTAGCTGTCCATTAGTTACTAAATCTACAGCAGGAAATGGCACTTCAAAATAAAAGCTATGTGCCAGAAATTAACTGTACTTAAAAATAAAGAGTGTCTTTTACAAACTTGACACATTTGCGAGTTAGCTGCAGTCCAATCAGAACGTACCCGTGACCCACTTTTGGACTGAGACCTACCAGTTGGGAACCACTGACTTACAAATGTCTCTTTCCCAGTTTAAGTCTGAAGGAAAAAGTCTTTTTGGGCTCAATGGCATCATGTGACAGACCTTTGAAGTTGTAGTTGCACTATCTGGCCAGTATGTCTTACTGGCTTTACAGTCTGGCGCGTTTCACAGTTGAGCGACAAAGCTACAGTGTGGCTGACTGTTGAAGTTTTGCTCAACTGCTCGTTGGCGTAGTTATGTCATCATCTGCTAGTGTGCGTTTGTCTGCAAGCACTGACAAACGTTGAGGCCAGCTGAGGTGCGTCATACCCTTCACGCAGCTACAAGTGAAGGGCATCAGTTTGTTGCTTCATGTCACTGACTTCCATTGAAAATGACTTGTACCCTGTTTCTTTGTCACCGGTGGTCTGAACACAGCAGAAAACTTGGAGGCACCATAGTGGCATATCTGTTTAAAAACCACAAAGTGAATGTTCATGTAGACCTATTGCACCATATTTCTTCAACAGTAACAGCCAGTGTGAAAAAACACACCGAAAACACAATTTCAGTCATAAATACAAATTAAATATGAGTAATACTGGCAACCTTGTGTCATCATAGCTAGCCATGATATGCTAACCCCAACAGGTTGATGATGGCATGCTAGGACTTTTGTGTCAGAGGAAGCTGCCTGTGGTACAACTGGTAAAACATGCCAGAGTAGACAGCAGGAAGCTCCTCCATGTTGAGGTCGATCTTGTCGAAGCCCTGCTCCACGCCGTAAAGCAGAAGCCGAGCTACGCGAGAGGTGATGGGCGTAGTGTGGTTAGTCTTGGCCAGCTCGGCGAGGTCCAGCCACTCGCAGCGCAGACACTCCTGAGTGCAGAAGTTGATGTCGTAGCTGAGAGGGCTGAGTCGGCAGATGATGTACATGTCCGACATGCCGAAGGCGCCCGGATGGTTGTGCTGCTGCCGGATGCTGAGCAGAGATCTGAACTCAGAGTGAACGCCGGTTTCCTCAAAGACTTCACGGACGGCAGTGGCACCTGAGAGAGATTCAGTAACATATAAATAAATGTATGTGGAGGCATTTTAAAGATCCTGACGGAATAGGAATATATTTATGTTCCCTTGTCAGAGTCACCTTGATGTTTAGACGTGGGGTAAAGGGAGAATTCATATATTTTTTGTAAGGACAAATGTTTGACGCTGCTTTTTGGGTTGGGTCATGTATATAATATTAAAGCTGCTTTTAAAATGTTAAAGGTGAATTTGGAGAGACAGATATAATTCTTTGCGTATATATTATGTGCCTTATTTTGTACAGTTAAAATGAATGTATGTGTATCATCGTTAAAGGGACAGTTTGCACCAAAAATCAAAAACACATGTTTTTCCTCTGTAGTACTACATAAAAATCTTAACTGTGAGTGTGAGTGTTGGAGATATCTGCCGTAGAGATGTCTGCCTTCTCTCAAATATGATGGAACTAGATACGGCTTGTGATGCTCAAGGCACAGCAGTGTCTCACAGAAACCATGACCTGGTTGATAAAGATAAAACACAGATAATAACCAGATAATGGATCCCAAGACTGCAGCCATTCATTCCAATGGAGTTGTTTTCCTGGCGCATATGCCAAAAAAAACAGTTTCTAGCTTCTGGGTTTACTTCCGCAGCATGCAACCCACTGAATATATGCAGTTGTGTTTCCCCTGCTGTCCCCGCCCATGAGTTCCCACTCGGCTCATAGACTTTTCACTGTCATAATGTGACAGACATTTAAAACGCTTTTCTTAGCTCGAGAAAGGCTTTGCAAATATAAAACAACAGTTTTCTTTTATAATGGTGGCCTACGGGGGAAAGTAAGGGATTTTTTTGCTACGATACGACAAGTGGCCGCTGGGAAAAATTAGCTGCAAGGCTGAACAGCATTCCTGGGAGCCCGGCACTTTCACGTTGGAACTGTTTTCTTTCTACTGAGCTACACCCACCAACTGCTAGCCAACCGTCAAGCAGAGGGAAGCGTGCATGTACTGCTAGCTAACATGAGTAGATGCACGCTTCCTTCTGCGGGGGTGTTACGGCTCCCACATTAAACTGCTCACAACAAGGTCTGTGGATTATCTTGAGTAACCGAGTCATGATTTCTAGAAAGAGACACTGCTATTGAGTTTTTCAAATGTATTCTTTTGGCACTTTGAGCACCACAAGCTGAGTGCCACCTAATTCCATTATATTACAGACAAGCCTCTACAGCCGATATCTCCAACACTCGACAACTCACACCAAAGCAATCTGGACGCATAAATAGCGCTACAAGTAAGAGGAAAAATATGCACCTTTGATTGTGGGGTAAACTGTCCCTTTAAGCATAATACTAAAATCGAAGGATTTAGCTAGATGTACTGTATTAGTTTCTTGCTCTGTTGAGCGTAACACTCACCAATATTTTCTCCTGGATCAGACAAGCCACCGGGGAACTTCCAAGCATTCTTTGTCTGAAACATAAAGTTAAAAATTAACATCAATTGTGATAGATGGCACTGCTGTAAACGTATCTTAGAGTCATATCAACATGTGTACGTAAAAATAATAATGTCAATTTAATCGTTTTGAATCATAAAATCTTCCAGTCGTCCAGTTTGAAGTCACTTGTGTCTCGCAAGTTCTTTAAATCAGTGGCGCCGTCTCACAGTGTGGCAGTAGAAAATAAGTAGATTATGTGTTTGAAGGATCATCATATGTATCTGAACTAATAGTTACACAGGCAGAGTGATGTTTAATGCTCTGATCTGAGCATCCTTTGCTTTTCTGTTTTATATTACACTCTGGAGACTTTTACATTTGATGGGGTGAAGTGTGTCTTCCAAAACTGTTTCACCACTTGATATTTAATGACAGTATGCTGCTGGTTAAATTATGATGTCAGTGTTGTATATATATTTTTGTAGTTACTTAAAGAATTTTGTATGCAGTGCCTTTTTTTTCCAGAAATGCTATATCATCTTATCATTGTGTTACCAATCCCCTCGTTGTGAGGAACACAAATGCACTACAGCATCTATTTTCATGTATTGTCAACAGAATGCTATATTTTTGGAGCAGTTTCTAAAATGTGCTGGTAAAGAAGGAATAAAGAGAATTTGTGTAACTCTAATCTGTGTGTTTTTTTGCGGAGTAAAATGCAGAACCCTCAAAGGATCTGTCAGAGCTAAATGTGAAAGTAATAATACCAACACTTGGATGCCAAACATACGCAAACTGTTCACGCTAAATCAGCTGGGAAATAATTGAACGACGGTTAAATCAAACACCCATGACATCATTCAGCTCCCCGATGGATGAAATTGCTTTCAGTCCAGCGGGGGATCTGTCATTTGTCTTTTGTTCAGATGTGAGAGTGATAATGTCCTGGTTTCTTTTCAGGAAGTTCGTAACCCTTCGTGAGCTCTGAACTGGCTCGGTCTGCCAGAGACTCTGTACTGCCAAGGGCCAGACTGTTATAGAGCCCATTTCCAGTAAACAGCTCAATGGGGAGGAGGAGGAGGAGGAGGTGGAGGGGGAGGAGGAGAGGAAGAGATAAAACACTTCCCACACGTCCAGGCCACTAACTGTTTCCCTCTGCTTCTGGACAAAAGCCATCAAGATGCATTATATGCTCTTAAGATTCCCGGCCGGGACACACGTTACATGTTGTCAGCAAACAGGCCCACTTAAATCCTGTCAGTTATAATGTGAACTATTTTTGTCACATGATGCAGATTTTACAGTAACCATGTGTGCCCTCTCAGACTACTCCTACTGGAACTTTAAGAGACTGCAGAGAGAGATAAGCAGTAAGACTGCACAACAGGACGTTCGTTACACATTATATATTATCTCAAATTCAGGAACTTCTGTATCGTGTATATATTTAAAGGGGTTGGTTAACCCAGATGACATGTAGTCATATACACCGGTCACTTAACTAATCAGCCAGTCGTGTGGCAGCCAACTTCATGAATTTAGTCATGTAGACATGGTGAAGACGACCTGCTGAAGTTCAAACTGAGCATCAGAATGAGGTAGAAAGGTGATTTATGTGACTTTGAACGTGGCATGGTTGTTGGTGCCGGACGGGCGGCTCTGAGTATTTACTGGGATTTTCACACACAACCATCTCTAGGGTTTACAGAGGATGGTCCCAAAAAGAGAAAATATCCAGTGAGCCAAAATGCCTTGTTGATGCCAGAGGTCAGAGGAGAATGGCCAGACTGGTTCAAGATGATAGAAAGGCAACAGGAAGTCAAATAAGCACTGGTTCCAACCAAGGTCTGCAGAAGACCATCTCTGAAGCAACAACACCTTGTCCAACCTTGAAGCAGATGGGCTACAGCAGCAGAAGACCACACCAGGTGCCACTGCTGTCAGCTAACAACAGCAAACTGAGGCTACAGTTCACACAGGCTCACCAAAACTGGACAATAGAAGATTGCCTGGTCTGATGAGTCTGGATTTCTGCTGCCACATTCAGATGGTAGGGTCAGAATTTGGTGTAAACAACATGAAAGCATGGATCCATCCTGCCTTGTATCAACGCTTCAGGCTGCTGCTGCTGCTGGTGTAATGGTGGTGCTCAGATCATCTCAAACTGGTTTCTTGACCATGACAATGACTTCACTGTACTCCAGTGGTCACCAGAGAGAGCACCTTGGGATGTGCTGGAATGGGAGATTCTCATCATGGATGTGCAGCTGACAAATCTGCAGCAGCTGCGTCATGCTAAGGTGCTCTGAGGTTTCGCACTTCTGTAACCCTGTGCTGGCATTCTGAGCAGTTAAAATGTCACCATAGTTCTCGTTTCATCCTTTCACGGTGGCTTGCCGTGAAGGGCTGAGGTGTGAAGATAGCTACAGTTACAGCATTCCCACTGTGCATACGATCTACTGTACACTGGTGTATCTTGTGTTACATGGGTTTGCACAATGCCGGGACTTTCTGATGTTTGATGCTTTGAATTCCTGGCAGCTGCAGCAGAAGTCATGGTGACGTGTGGTTACATTACAAAATAGTATGTTTGTGTTAAGGCCAGGGGTTGCTGCTGCCTTCACCAGAACAGTTTAGCCAATTTTAAAGGTTATAAAATGAAGTTTCTGTGGAAAGGTCTTTACTTGTTGCCTCATTTGTGTCGAGTAGAGTTAGCTGGTGTATCTTAAAAACATAATTGCTCTCTAAATTGCAGCGTTGTGGTGCAATCTTGTTTTGAGACTGCAAACAAATCTGTGCAGAAAAGCTTTTAAAAGAGGCCTGTTGTAAGTCAAGCTCATAACAGCTCGAGCACTACAGCGGAGCTCTGTGAGAGCTGACAGAGGAGCACACTCAAAGTTGTTTGAGTGCATTCAGCTCATGTAAACAGCATGTTTGCTTGAGGTCAGCTAATGTTGTGTGGAGCTATGTTAAGTGTGAGAGGAGCTGAGGGTCCGAGAGGATTTTCACCCACGTTTGGATCAACAGAGGCAACATACAACTCGCTAAATAAACAGAACTAATCACAGACAGTTTTAGCAGCACCACAATATCTGCTGCTTCACTGGCTCAGTTTCTCACAGTGGATGGAAGAATCAGTGTCCAATATTACTGGAGCTTTTTGGCTCAACCAGGCAGGAGCTGGTGAGCTAGCTGCCAAAAATAATTTCAACCAGCCAACATATGTCATAATTTTTCTTTCTGTGTTATTCTGCCTACTTACTAACTGCACCTTGGATTAATAATTATCGCTCTGTGCTTCACTTTTTCATATGCTGAATTCCTGATTTAAAACAACTAACTGAATTTTCATCCATCATTTTTCTAAATTTCAGTTTCCTGCAGGAAAGTAGCAAATCTACAGCCAACACATGCAGGAATTTACAGGAAATAAAACAAAGAAAGTAATTGTATCTCAATTTAACTCAATTAATATGGCCTACATGGCAATAATACAACATATTTTATCTTTAATAAATGTTTTAATAGGCAACTGATTATAATTAGGGCTTCAAGATATGAGGAAAATAAATTATATTGAATGTCATGATAACAATATTACTTGGGAAAAATAAACAAATATTAAAAATATAATATGCAACTTTTCGGCATTAAAATGTCTTGAAATGGGGCAGCCCCTGCTGTGTCGAACAGCATCGGAGAAACAAAGATTTTTAACATGAAACTGCTGTATTCTGTGTTTTTAGTGGGGATGCAAGTTATATTATATTATTGAGGGCTTCCCTTGACCAAGAATTTTCCTAGTCGACCAATAATCGTCATTTAGGTCCATTAGTCGACTAGTCGCCTGCATGTTTACAATATTAATTTAATTATTAAATGATATATTCTGGTGGTTTGAGTTGAAAGTGTGAGAAAGAATAGTGTCAGTAACATTGTTAACACTGTGCTACATTACAGAGAAATACAAAACCATACTAATGAACCTTCATTAATATGAGCCTATATTTTATCTACAAGTGCACGTCACACACTGAGCGAGCCGCCTGTTAATGACACTGTGGGCTAATGGGCATGTAGCTACTTCCATGTTTCAGATGATACGTCATGTTTGTAGTCGACCAATGAAGATGAGTTTACATATCACCTTGGGTTCGTCCGCAAACCAGATTCGAACCCGTGGCTGCTGCAGCGAGGCAATACCTCTATCACTATCCACTACACTAACGCCCCACATTTGTTTGTTTTTCGTTTTTTTTCTGCGACTAAGCTACCAGTGAAATCTTGCCGACTAATGACCTCTCTAGTCGACTAACGTTTGGTCGAGTAATTAGTGGGCAGCCCATAACAATCATGTAATATTGTAGCCTTTTGAGATGTGATTATCACTAAGTTAATAATACCTGATATATCGTGCAGCCCTGGTTAGAATGTACAGTATATTCAAACAAAGTGACACACGTACCTTGTTCCTGTCTTGGACCACAAGAACCTTTCCATTGGATTCATCAACAACTGCACCTGGAAAACAAAAAAAAACCCAATCAGACTTTAATTTCAAATATTTTACAGGCACTTATCACCCCAGTGCACAAGCTGGTCCACATTTTGCAGTTACTGTAAGAACAATTTCAAACGGAGACCTGTTGGCAGTGTAGCTCAGAGTTAATTATTAGGTTGGACACAACATAAAAGCTGCACTGTGTGGAGGAGAAAGCCGGAGCTGAGGCTCTGTCAGGCCACAGACGACACAACAGCTGCCTTTAATATTTTCAAACACGTTGCTGCTGTTAAAGATCAATCAAGTCCACAGACAAGCCAGTCAAATGACTGACAGTAACATGACTGGGCTTGAGAATCTAAGATCATTCTACTTCTCAAACTGCTATACAAATACAGAATTGTAACAAAGTGCCACTTGACTTTAATTCAAAGCTCTATACAAAACACCAGAAGTGTATTAAAGTTGTAAGTACTTTCACTGTAAGGCCTCAATATGCCTTAAATAAACAAAGCCTTGCTTCATGCTAGCCACCGCTACTGAAGTTGGGTAAAATTTAAAGGCTCCAGGTCGTAGATGTATGACGCACGTTTTAGTCGATGAAATGGAAAACATCTTCTAATTCGATGTGTAGGCGACACATTTTTTACAATATTAGAATGCAACAATCAGTTTAGGCTGCCAACAATGACAAATGAAAATCTGACTGTTAAAAAAATAACCGTTATTTATTTCAATATATTTTTATGTCACAGCAGGGAGCCACCGAAAAGTGTCTGAAGCGGTGGTGCCCAACTAGTCCTGCCGTGGGGTCCAGAATTCTCCTTAGTCATTAGTTCAAGGTCCACACGGTTTAATATATGCAGTGTCACGCTTGAGTCACTCACCAGCAGGAAACGGCATTTCAAACTTAAAGCTTGTGCCGGAAATTCACTGTAATTAAGTGTGTTGTTAACAAACTTCACTTGCGGTCCATTCAGAATGGACCCATGACCCACTTTAGGACCACAACCCACTAGTTGGGAACCACTGGTCTAAAGAGCCACGTGCAGCTCTGGAGCCGCAGGTTGCCTACCCCTGGGCCAAGGGGTGAGACAAAGGGACATCAAAAGTTATTTTTCTTTAAAATACTAGGTTGCAGCATAGTGACAGAAACATCCACAGAGTCAACAAGGATGGAGCACATGAAAAGTAGGGGTGTTAACAACATAACATAAAATTTTTTACTTTCTCGAGTCTCAACAGAGTCCGAGTGACTCAGCTGTACTTGTGAATGATGTGGACATCCCACTTCCACATTAACATTTTTCTGTCCCGCTTGAGAGCTTTTTTTTTTTTCAGCAGGTAGTGACTAAGAGAGGGAGCTATGTGCAGCGGCTGACAGCTCTGGAGGAGGAGGTAAAACGGGCCACTTTCTTTTCCGGTTGTTCCGTCTGACCGACCGGGACGGTCCTCCTTAAATGAATGTCACAGATGTGTAAAGAGGGATGGGTCGTCTTAAAGGCCTGACTTGGACTTCCAAGTGGAAACTGATGTCATCCCCCCGATCCCTGTGCCATATGGCGCTTCACAGGAGGAGGCCTGGCTGCTGCTAGGGGAGGCTATCATTATGTAGCCTTCAGTCTAGGAAACAAAATGCTCACATGGAGCAGGGGAGAAAAAGGGGGGAATAGGAATTATGAGACAAAAAGCCCAGAAGCAATCATCACAGGGGAACTGTGGGCTCTGTAGTAAAAGACTGTTAATCGCTTGAGGTTACAGTTGGCCTCCGAGTCACTACGAAGTTTGAAGTCTTCACTTAATTCGTATTTCATGTAGGCTTCTCCCACCACTTCTTGGTTCATACAGTAATTATAGGCTGACAGTAATATCTGCTGTATACTATGAGGTCACACTGAGGTCAGATGTAGAAATCTGATCTGCTCTGATTTAGTCATGAATTAGTTTAACATGTTTAGGACCTTGATTTTGTTCCCTACGTTTCCGTGCAAGATAATATTTGTTATGCATCGAGTCTGGCACACATCGTCTGATTTAAACTGTAATGTGGAGGACACAGCATTGAAAAGAATGTTCTCCAAAATACAGTTATTAGAAATGCTCAGTGACTCTCTAGCTGATGCACTGAACCGTAAAATACTCGTAATGATTCACATTAACAGTGCTTAAATTTCTATATATAAGCCAAAACACATTTCCTTTGTTTCACTTCCTGTTCAGGCTCTGTGCAGGTCAGATTACTCAACCTTTAGTACGGTGAATGCAGTATAATTATGTAGATATGGCGTGGACAGGTTGAGATGCTGCAGAGCAGACTTGTTCTCAGAATACCATCTATATACCCTAAAACTTTAACTAAAGGCTTTGTCCCAATTAAACACCCAGTTCATAAAAACTAATAGAAGTTGTAAATATTGTCTTAACAGGATGAAGAGGTGCTGTGTTCCCATCTTTGAGCAACAGTTTTGTGTGAAAGGAATTAAAGGCCTGTCCCAAATATAGGCCTGTTGAGTTCACTGATAGAAGTAAATAATAGCCTGGGCTACTAATTTAAGTGTTACGGTAATAGCATTATAGCATATTGGGACGGCCCTTGATTTGTCAATTTAAAGGGATAGTTCTGATTATTGGAAGCAGAGTTGTAGATGTCAGTCAGCGTGCCCCCAGTTTGGAGAAGCAGGCAGGAGTACGAACACAGAAGCTAAGCAATGTACTGCTGTGGACGGGCCGGCAATAAAACGTACATTAGCCATCTAAAAAAAGTCCCACCGAAAACAATCAATCTCACTTTAAGTGTCGTTACACTGAGAATATTTTCACTGCTTTACATTGCTTCCAGACAGTCCTTTCAGACAGGAGCTGCTGGTCTACCACTGCCTCGATCAGTCACGTATTTTAAGTTACACTAACTAACTGACTGAGGCAGCAGTAGACCATCATCTCCTGTGTTCAACAAAGTTACATCACAGTTTTTCTCAATGGACTCTGGTGGCTCTGAAAAGAGCATATATGTGGAACTTTTTTTCAGTGAGACTTTTTTTGGGTGTCTAAAATATGTTTTACAGATTTGACTTAATTAATTTTTATTGCAATTTCTTCCTGTAATTGTTTTCTGTTTTTTTTTGGTATTTGAGGATCAAATTACTTTGTAGTTTGCGCTTTCTATGATTGTGTTCCTCCAGAGGTTTAATCTTATCCTCCTCTGACCAATATGATTTTCATTTTCTCTTCTTCTGCCATTTTTCATCATCTAACTACAAGACAACTTTGTAAAACGGTAACAGGCATCACAAGCGTGAGTCCAAGCAAACAAACAATCTCCATGGAAACTTTTAGTGCTGTGAAATCTCTTTCAAGTTAACATTTGTCCTTAACTAACGAAACCTTTTAAGGGATGTCATACTTAAGGAGAAAACTTTAGGCGTTTTGTTACAGCCTAAATCTAAATTCGGCATGGCATAAATAAATCAGCATAAAACCCCTGCCTTTATACGCTCAGACAGAATTTTCCTCTGCTTCGTTTTGGACAATATTTATAACCTACTGTTTTGTTTGACTCTTCAGTTGAGCTAACCATGTTACATCCCACATCCCACTGTAAACACCAGCAGCTCAAGTCAACCTGCAGATTGAATTTGGAGTCAGTTCTGCAGTGTTACAGTTGGTAAGTTTTAATTCACAGTGTATACCAGTCAACAGAGGTCACTTTCACCTTAAAATACCAACTTTCAACTTTTGGGTGTTTAGATTGAACAGTTGGGCTCATAATGATGGTACCACGTTAGGCTCAGTTATAGGTGTACTGGCCACGACTACAACAAGCTGTGAAACACCATAAATGTTCTTAAAGTAGTGATTAAACTGAACTATGTTGTAGTGCAGGTTAAAACTTAGGTCCAACACTTTTTAATCTTTACATGCTGCCACTTGGAAACGTTATTGCGAGGCACAGCATCAGTTTCCATGGTTATGCTGATGACACACAGCTGTGCATCGCTGTGTCCCGTGATGCCTCAGGGCCAACTGATGCCCTTTTTAATTGTATTTTAATATATCAAGTCCTGGATGGCAGAAAACTTTCTTCAACTCAACCAGGGTCCTGAAGCTTCAGAGAGAAAGAACTGCAGAATTGAATACTGTAATTCTCTACTCTTTCGTCTTCCTAAAAAAAAAAAACATTGCTCAGTTACAGTTATTACAAAACTCAGCTGCATGCATGCTGACAAGGACCTGAAAGAGAGCAACTTTAAATTCTCTGCACTGGCTTCCTGTGTGCTTCAGAATTCATTTTAAGATCCTTTTATTGGTTTATAAAGCTGCTCATAGTCTTAGTCCTACCTATTTATCATATGAACCCTCTAGAACTCTCAGGTCTTCTGGTCGTGGCCTTTTAATCATCCTAAATTCAGGACAAAAACCCACAGTGAGGCATCATTTCATAACTGTAGTACAAGACCTACCTCTTTAGCCTGGCTTTTAACTGAATGTTATGTCTTTTTTTTTTATTTTGTATTTATTGTTATTGTGTATTGATCTATTTGGTGTTTCCCTTCTCAAGATATCATTTTCTCAGTTCCTGTTTTTTATTTATTTCTTTTTATTGAGTTCTGCTATAATTTTAGTCTTTACCATCGCAGTCTTTTACTTTATGTGTGTCTTTTTGTGTTGCATTCAAAGTAACAATTTGCAAGCAAACGAGTATCAGATCATGTAAACAGCTACGTATTTCAAATTCCTGACATTAGTTTCATCACTGTTTGCTCCTGGATATTCTGGCAACAAAAAAGGGGAAATTTTGGACCCCGTTCCACACTGAAGGATGCTCTGGACATGTTCTGACATGCTTCAAGTGCATCCACTCTTGAAAGGTACAAACCACAGTCTGCCCTCTGCTGGACGACCGGTAACTTAGCACGGTTCAGGTCTGCAACTCCTCCCTTTGTTGCTCCTCTCCCCACATTCACAGTCCTGAGGAGTGAATTTCCATTTACGCAAGTGAAATGGGCCAAAGTTGAAAATACATAACAGCCCAACAGACAAACAACCTCTCATACTTTAGAAAAGCAAAATAAGCAGTTGTTATATGTAAGTCAGAGTTTACCCCATCTTTATCATTTTATTACTGCTACTTATAAATGATTTTAGAGCAAAAAAAGGGGGTTTATCCCTAAACATAAAACACACACCTCTATATCTTCTAAAACTCTACTGAAGCTTATGTCATCTGTAGTGTGTGTAACTCTTTCCAAATCCTGAGGCACAGATTTATATAAAGAAATAAGTGCAGTCTCTGTCCATTTCTCATCTCTGCTGGGTAACGTTACTAACATATCAGCAATGATTTGGGTTTGTGAGTCTCGGGAGCTCGTGTTCAGCTCGGTCGGTCAGATGTAACGTTACACACATGAAGCTCTGCCAATCACAGCTTCGGGTCTTCACTGTGGAGTGAAAATATGATAAATGTCTGTAGTGTGTGTTAACATTAGATTGTGCTTGTTTTCAATGGCCTTTGGCTGCTCATAGCTTTAATATGCTAGTATTTTATAATCTTTTTACGTATGTACAATGGTTGTTTTTAAATGTACTATATAAATAAACTTGATTTGATTTGATTACATAAGTTTATAGAACTAAATACTCAAAATGAAAACTAGCATATGCTGTAAATACAAATTTCTTTAAGTTAAAGGAATTATATTATTAATTAAAACTTAAATACATTATAGACAAATTCAGCGACTGCTTTGTTCCGCCATCTGTATATCATTGTTTGGTTTTGATGTAATTTTATTGTGTTAGTTCAGATTTCTTGAAGTGGGGTCGTATGGGGTACAATGTTTGTTTCATTGGCAAAAACTATGACGACAATGTTTTGCCAACTACCTTTATTCCGTGACGAAAACGAGATGATGATGAGCTAAAAACAGACCTTGATAATTAAAACTAACACTAACACATTTTCATCGATGAGACAACATGTGACGAGACGTTTGTGATGAAAGAGATCAGTAAGTGTGTGCTCGTAAACTACCCATTGAAACTGTCCAAAACTGCTGGAGAAATTCAAGTTTGTAAGTGTGCAGAAATTATTTGGAGTTGTAGAAAAAAATCAACCATGTGAAATTTTTATATAACCTGTCACCTTGATTTTGATTTCTTTTTTTTTTTAAAGATTATTTTTTGGGGGCTTTTTGCCTTTAACGTACAGGATAGAGTGAAATGGGGGAGGGAGAGAGAGAGAGAGAGAGAGAGAGAGAGAGTGTGAGGGGTGACATGCATCAAATGGTTGCAATCTGGAGTCGAACCTGCGACCGCTGTGGCGAGGCATCGCCATTGTACATGGGGCGCCGGCACTATCCACTGCTCTACCGACGCCCCTTGATTTTGCTTTCTGATACATGAATTAAAAATACGGATAAAGAAACATGGAAAAACCCTGACTAAAAGTATTGACTAAAATGTTGTGAATTTTCATCAACTAAAACGTTTTGAGTTCGACTAAAACTAAACTAAAACTATGAAGGATGAAAATGACTAAAGTGTGACTAAAACTAATGAGCATTTTCATCTCGAGACTAAGGCCCAATCCCATTTCTACCTCCTAAATCTTCCACTTGGTGAGTGCCCTCGTTTGCAAGATAACCCTTGATGAGGGAAGTGAGAAATATTAGGGTAGTGATCTTTCCCTAAGAAATGAGACACTAACTCATGCAAATCAGCGTGGCCGACGTGCAGGCATACGTCACGCATAGTAGCGACGCAAGATACCGGCAGTCATTCAGGTTTGAAAATGCCGGCTCCAGCGCTTGTGTTGTGGCGTGTGCTATGTTTATTCTCCTCCATCTGATGAATCAACGGAGAATAAATGCTGACAACAGGAGGCGCCTACGACATCTTCTAGTTCTGATCCATTTTGTTTGTCGTCTCTAGCCGATTTGTTTAAATATTTTGACGCTGTGTTCAACCAAGTTGCTGGCTAGTCCAACCATCTGTTGTTGTATCGCCTACATTACGATCGTACAGTAACAAACTGTTTTCCAAAACTTGCTGAAGACATTAAGGTAAAGCAGTGACAATACTCTAAACAGAGTTCACTTAAACTGACACTGACTTTCTTTAGGTGGGACTTTTTAGGTAGCTAAAATACATTTTATTATTGACCCCTTCACAGCAGCACATTGCTTAACTTCCATGCTGGACACCAGCCTGCTTCTCCAAAATGGGGGCGTGTCGACTGACATCTACTGCATGTTATGTGCCGTCTATGGGTAAGTACCACTTACGAACCCACTTAAAAAAAATCTGAACTATCCCTTTAACTCAAGGCTGTGATGATATCTATTCATAAAATGAGTGATGACATAGCCACAGCAAGATAGTAGCTAAGTAGTATACATGAAATTTTGGCTTGTACTAAATACAAGCAACCTCGAATGTTCGAGTTTTCATCTGCGCCTTACAGCCGCCATCGGATCCATGACACCTGAGCAAACTTATTATTATTTCCAGGAGTCAAAAATGAGCTTCCGGTCTAAAAGTCTCTACCTGCCACTCCAATTTGGTGAGTTGCAAACCCAGGCAGCCTGCTTTCCCCTTCTCCCAACCAGAGCGCCAACACAGCGTGGTCATGTTTGGCGTGATGGAAGGTGAAGCCGTGAGCGGAGGCGGCGGCGGCACATCGACTCAGTGAGATGGGCACCTGGAGCCACACTGCAGCTTTGCCCTCTGCTTTCCACCGGGCCAAAGAATCTGTGGAGCACAAACAGTGAGTCAAAAGTTAGCTGGGAGTTTGGGAGTTGGCTCAGATGTAACTGGAATCTGCTGGAGCCACTCTCCCAGTTTGTGGGTCAAACCCCCCAGTGCTCCCATTACCACCGGCACCACTGTTGCCTTTACCCCCCCACATCTTTTCCACCTCCTCTTTCAGTCCTTGGTATTTTCTGGGCTGCTCGTGTTCCTTCTTCCTGAGGCTGCTGTGGTTGAGGATTGCTCCAGCTATCTGTTGTTTGTCCATCACCAGTTTGTCCATCTGGATCTGGACGTCCCACAGGATCTTAGCTCGGTCTATCTCAACCCCCTTTGGAGGTGTCTTCCATTGTGACCTTGGGACCTCCAGCCCACACTCAGTCCACATGTTCCTGGCAGCCACTTGGTTATGGCGTTCCACGTATGCTCGTCCTGCCTGCATCTCACACCCTGATAGTATGAGCCGAACTGCCTCAGGAGCATCTTTGCACAGCCTGCACCTGTGCTGTCTTCAGTCCTGCCTCTTCCAGGGTTTCTTGATGTCGGCCAGGCCTTGTCCTTCCAAACTGGTTCGTCCTTCTCTTCTGCGTTCTCAGGTTTCTGCTGCCTGAGGTTTTCACTTAGCATCTTTGGGGTCATCTTCCTGGTGTATTCCTGGATCTTGGTTGTTGCCTTCTGGACAGTGGCATGAAATATGTCACTATGGGTTTGGTAGTTTGCTGAATGATAGAAAAGGGGACCCTATAGGAAAGAGCACCTGCATCTCCAGTGGCCCCATGTAACAACTGACTTTCACCTTCTTTATTATTGATTTTACACAACAGTCAAACTCTCCACAGCCCTCTGCAGCCTGCGGGCAGAGTCTGAAGCAGGTTAATGATCTGTGAGTTAATAAGAAGACATGATGTGTGCAGTGTTTCCACTAACAGTCAGCTCACCTTGCAGTAACCTGCTGAAGGAGCTCTCACTGATGTCCGCCGGTAAACCGGCCTCAGCCAGGTTCACTGTCACGCCACCGAATCGGTCCACTGTGCCCGGTAGACCACCACCACCGGACCCGTGCACCCTGTGCAGCTGAGACCGAGCCGCTGTGCACGAGACCGCACGGACAGCTGGGCGCGCGGGGCGAGACGCTCTGCAGCACATCGCTCCTCTAATTAACGGCAAGAGCCTGGAGGCGACGACACAAGCTGCCATGTTATAAACAGCCGTTCAAAGGTTTGTTCAATCTTGCACCGGCATGTGCTTTCCGTGCAGTACAGTTACGCAAACATCCGCCCTGGAAGTTGCATAAATACCGTAATGCTCCGGTAAAACAGCTCGAGGACTAGGCAGCAACACAACACCGTAGCTCCTGTGGTGCTGACACGAACTCCATTCGCCTAACCGACATTTTAGCCACTACATACTTTAAAGAGAAGTTACCAGCATTAACTTTAGCTACAAATACACATTATGGTATGATGTTTAATTCGGCTAACATAAAACCATTTAAACCGGTTAAATTCTAACTTTGTCAATGATTATATTCCGTTGCTGCAGCTTGTTAACGCGCTGTCTTCAAAATGGCATCTGGCGCAAAGAAGCCAACAAGAAATCAAAAGTAAGCGCTGAAAACTATTAAAAAACACCGCTTGACACATACAATGCACGCCGACTCTTAGACTACATTTAAGTAATGTCTTATTTGCCTTTATACCCATTAATATTTGTGTTTATACCTGCTGGTGACAAAGAAAACCCTAAATTACCTGATTTTTCTATGGAATTTTGCACAACTTCTTCTCGAGGTCAGATTAGTTCCAGGCTCTCATAGTAAATTTTCTCCGTTAAAACCAAAGTTTATTCAATTGTTAGTCATATTTTTGTGATCAAACGTTCCCAATGCAAACAATACAAAAAGAGTATCACCTGCTGTAAAATTTAATTCAGAGCTTTTCGGGGCTTTACGGTAAAAGGAGGCGGGACTAAAGTTAAACCAGGAAGTTTACAACACCGCTCCGTGTTTACACATGTTTGCACGTTCACGTGGAGATTTTCGGCATTAAAATGTCTTCAAAGAAAAATAAAAGCAAATCCAAAAAGGGGAGTGAAGGGGACAGTTCAGTTTTGTTAAAAGAGGGCTCCGGTGACTCCTCCAGCCTGCAAACATCTGGCCACGAAGGAGGAAGCTGCAGAAGTTTGAACAGTAACTCATTCACTGTCATCGATTTCATTGAGAAAGGTGAGACTTATGTACATGAACCTAAACGTTTAACATGCTTTGACAGTGTTAGTGTGTGAATACATTCAGGAAATGAAGCAGTCTGGAGGGAGAAGACGGAGGATCCGCAATGATCCCTGTTGTGCTCAGTGATGCTGCTGGATGCTGAGATGCTCCTCTGACTGCACCACTCATGCCGTCTGTGGGCAACTGAAGAGGCTCATGATTTACAGTTTTATCTCTGTACTCGCATTGGATTGAGAAACAGACTGAGGTGGAAGTGGAATATTTGAGGGTATTAATCTACAGTGCGCAAAAACATGAAGAGGACACTTGATCATCACAGTCTAACACCATGTCAGGTAAACTTCAGAGGTATCAATCTGTCCATTTAGGAAGCACAAGCTGCTTTGTTGCAAATCAAAGTGACAAGAGGTGCAATGGAGAGGCAAAAGCAAGACAACATTTTCTCTCTCCTTCTCCTTCCTGACTGTCTCTACTCTTGTTTGGTGCTCTGCTAGTGTCCTTGTCACTACTGGTAGCATGAGGCTGTACCTGCAGCCCAATCAGGTTGCACAGGTAGCTCCAGGATGGCACATCAAAAGAAGGTTTGCTGTGTCGTCCAGCACAGTCTCAGGAGCATGAAGGAGATACCAGGAGACCGGCTGTTACACGAGGAGAGCTGGAGAGGACCGTAGAAGGGCATCAACCCAGCAGCAGGACCAGTGTCTGCTCCTTTGTGTGAGGAGGAACAGGAGGAGCCCTGCAGGAGCCCTACACACTGACCTCCAGCAGGCTGCTGGTGTGCATGTTTCTGACCACACTGTCAGAAACAGACTCCATGAGGGTGATATGAGGGCCCCACGTCCTCCAGTGGGACCTGTGCTCACAGCCCAGCACCGCGCAGCTTGAAAGGCATTCGCCAGAGAACATCAGAATTGGCAGATCCACCTTTGGCGTCCCGTTCTCTTCACATATGAGAGCAGGTTCACACTGAGCACAGGCGTGAAAGAGTCTTTATATTTTTTACCTTGATTGTCAGTGTGATTTTGAATCCACGATTTTGGTTTCCACTGACTGTTGTTACATCATTTTGTTCTCAACAAATTATATAATGTGCATCTGTAAAGATTGTCAACCTGAATAGTTTGTTCATCATCATCTGATGTGTTTTTTTGAGCAGTGTATATTTAGTGAGCGACAAATCATGTCATCTTTCAAAGTTGCAGTGTTTTTAGGATGAAATTCCCTCTTTGTTAATTTATATCAGCCAGGAGACTGTCGGGGGAAACACACAGAGGCCATTTTATACCAGGATCAACTTTGTAAGATATCTGCTTGATTTGTCTAATTCAGACGGCTGAAGCCTCAAATAAAATTTAGCTGCACTGAAAGAGAGAGGTGTGGATTTTGTCCCCCATCACTTACACTGAAGCACATTAGGAAGGGATCTCTTCATGGCCAGTATAGACAGGAGTAATGATCACAGCATGCAAAACCATACTCCGACAGTTTTCAGGCCAAGGGCCCCTTAGCTGAAAGAGAGACGGAGCAGGGGCCCCTACTACAGAGGACTGTTTTAGCCTAACACTGCAGACTCCCCCCGGTATTTGCTTTACATGTTAGTGAGGAAGGAAAGTCTGTTTTCACAAGGATAAGTTCTTGCAATTTATTTTAAAGTGTGTTTTCAGACATTTTAATCTTTTGAAAAGAAAAAAAAAACATACACTGTTATAGTATCACCTACACATGAAGTAGTTAGACTAAGTACGATCTGGACGAGCTACGATAAAATCATTTTAACATGTTCACAAAGTGATAAATTAACAGTAGCGTTCTTCAGAATAATTGATACCTGAGAACAGTTACAGGAAATGCTTCTTTTCTTTTATTTCACGTGATATTTTTCCTAATTTTCCTCCCAGCTGACGACAAAACACCCAAAAGCTGCCGATCGACTTTAGTCCAACTGAGCCTCAATTCAATGAAGTCAGCCAGCATTTGCATCGGGAGACCAGTCTTACTGACGAGTCCCTCAGGACAACAAGAGGTGCTGTCTTCTCTTCTCTTCATCAGTTTCTATGTCAGATAATTTCAAACAGTTGTATTTTAAAACTCCACTGACATGTTGAATACGTAATGTTGCTCTTTGTCTCCGTCCTTAAACCTTTAGTTGATGGATGGTTTGTGTTTTCAGGATTCCACCTTCCTTCCTCTGATAACTTTTCAGCTCTGACACTTTTTTTTAAATAATTATTCGTCTATTTATGTCCTCTGTCTTCCAGGTGTGTTTAGGTTGGCCTGTTGCTTCCTTTCCAGGTGGAAAAGTCGGTCTTCAGAAATGTGCTCAGAACAACCTCAGAGTGAAGTCAGGGGACGAGGTGACGCTGCACCCGCTGACAGGTCCTGTGCTTCAGGCTGAGGAGGTGATTCTCACCAACAGGTAAACTACATCTGGCTCTCATTGATGTCACATATTTCACTGTGACACTTTGCATAAGGAAATGTTGATCATGAACATCTGCAGCTGACATTTTAAAATAAATATACAAATAGCTGATTGAATCATGTGTGATAAAGTCATTGTAATAATGTACAAAAGTATGAGCAGTAATTTTATACCTCTGATAAAGCCTTCAGAGTTTAATCACACCTTCATATTATTTCTCAGGTAAGGACTGCCATCTGCTGGTGTCTGTTTGCAACTGCAAATGCCAAACAATCAATTGTGTCGATTTTATTTACCCACATTGTAAATTATGAATAAATAGATAAACTTTATTTATAGGGCGTTTTTCAAAACAAAGTTACAAAGACAATGTGGATTTCAATCAAATAAAATGAGGCAACTTCAAGAAATACAAAGAACAATAAAAAAAATAAAGATAGAATATCATCACTGAAGCAGCTGTAGGTTGCACTTAGATATATAAACTCAAACAGTTAAAATAACACAAAAATAAAAGAATACAATAACCAGTGACAACACAAGATAAGACATATGTTAAATAAACAATATAATAAAGTTAATAAAAGGCTTATTTAAATAGATAAGTTTTAAAAAGTGATTTAAAAGATGTCACTGATTCAGCTCGCCTGAATGCATCTATTTATAATTATCGTTTCTACACAAATCTGTTTTTATATTATATTATGACATATTACAATGTGATGTGTTCGGTGAACTTTGATTATCTTCTTTATATTTTAATGTTTTGTAACTTCTGTGAAGCTGCTCTTGTAAAAAGATTTTAAGATGTTTCATTCTGGTTAATTCTCACACTCATATAACTTTCATTCAGGTCAAAAGATGACACACTGGAGACGGATGAGTTCAAGAACTTCTTCCTGAGGTCTCTGGGTAAGTCAGTTTCCATCATCCATACACATTTACCCCATTTGGGAAAAGCAGGAAACTGTGTCCTGGTTTTAAATTGCTGTTCTTGTTCAGTTTGAGTCTAGGCTGGAATAACTCTTCTGGTTTGTCTGTCTTGTGCCAGTTGGGAACATCATTTTGCCAGGAAATACCATCTCCCTGACCTACTTTGGCCGCTCGTGCAGTCTCCGGGTCGAGACCATAAGAGGGGAGGATGGCGTCACCCTCCACAGACCGGCACCTCCCTCAGGACTTGGCCCTGACCCGGAGGAGTCCTCCGCGATGAACTCCGTGCTGGACTCCACGTCAGCCGACCTGTCCCTTCAGCTCAGTTTGCTCACTGTGGATGACAACAGCTCTGACGGGGCACCGAGCGCGCATGGAGACACGCCGGGGCCTGCAGCCAGCACCCCACGCCGACCAGCCCTCCTCCCTGCTCTCTCCTCACCCTCTGCTCCTTGCACCCCATCCTGCAGCTCCCAGAATCCTCCTGCAGGGTCAGCGGAGGATGCCGTCAGCATGGAGGCCTCACTGAGCTCAGAGCGGGCAGAGAAAATCCCCACAGCTCCACCTGGTGGTGCTCTTAGCACTGACACCTTCTACTGCCTCTCCTGCTCCACTAAAGTCAGTTTCAGAGGCAGAGCAGGGCAGCAGGATCCAGATGCAGAAGCTGCAAGGTCAAAGGTCACATACAGCATGATTGGCGGGCTCAGCAGCCAGTTAGGCGTCATCAGAGAAACCATTGAGCTTCCTTTGAAACACCCTGAGTTGTTCTCCAGCTATGGTGCGTCAGACAGCACAGTGTCGTTGCACATGCATACATTAAACTCTAAAACTAAATCTAACTGCAAGCTGTTTTCTGTGCAGGTATTCCACCTCCCCGAGGAGTGCTTCTGTACGGTCCCCCCGGCACAGGAAAAACAATGATTGGACGAGCTATAGCCAATGAGGTTGGAGCTCACATGACCGTGATCAACGGCCCAGAGATCATGAGCAAGTACGGTCATATTTCTCACAAACATCACTCTTCTGTCCCAGTGTAATATATAAGGAGGATTTTATTATGTGTGGACAACAGAATTATAACTCTGCACGTGATCTCAAGTCATAATTAAATCGTAGCAGTTTAATTTACTTAATGAGAAGGGATAAAATGCTTATTGGTTTTATGGTACACCACAGTGAATTTTCAGACGGTTAGTAGTGCTGTTTCAAATTTGAATTATCGTTAAGACTATGTTTGATACTGTGCTTTGAAAAGCTCTCAGTAAATACTGTTCAGCGCCAGCCAGAGTTAACAGAAGTCTCCCAGATGCAGGCGCAGTGTGCAGCGTGGGTTTGTTTTGCTGTTCCCTTGTTTACAGAGTGGGCGTGCAGCAGGCAAACCCAGTGATGCTACTGGTCCCTTGTCCTCATCCACAGTGACACAAACACACACACACACACACACACACGCACGCTGCAGCGAACATTTTAAAGACAGGCTGTCTTTGTGTTAACCTTTTGAAACTTAGACAACACTTTTTTGTTCTGCTTTCTGACACCTTCACAAGTATTTAAACCTTTGAACTTTTGAGCAAACTGGTGCGATTGCTTTCAGAAACATGGGGGAAAGGCAGTGAGCAGCTTTGTTAGAAAAATAGCAAACAGAAATGAATGTCGAAAAATATTTTTAAAAGCAAGGGAAAATTATATTATTATTATTATCATATGTTTTTTTTTTTAATTTTCTAAATCTATTTTTTAGTATTTGTAATATTTTTTTCATTTTATAATTAGGTTATAGAATTATAATATTCAAGCACTCTTTCCAGGTCATTTCCTTGTTAGTTTGTTTTTAACTTTTCTTTCTTTCTTTTTTAATTTTTTTTTGTTTTATTTTTCTCTTTTTACTAATTTCTTGCTAGTTTTTGGGTCATTTCTTCTTGCATTGCTCACTGCCTCCTTCCCATGTGTCGAAAAGAAGTCAAGCTGATTTCTCAGGTTTCACACATTTCATATGGTGTTATGTTTACATAAGGTACTAGCAATGACATTATTTTAATATTTATGCAAACAAAAAATACATAGTGGTGCTTATTTGTAGTTTTCATTAGCACACCTGAAATTGAAATTTGAATGAAATTATTTCAGTGTGTGCATCGGTACCTTTTCAGCACATTTCAGCGATACTGTTATATTTTCATACTGTTTCATCTTCTTCTTCATTCATGACGTATGTTGTTTTGTGTCTTTGCAGATTCTATGGTGAAACAGAAGCGAGGCTGAGGCAGATATTTACTGAAGCATCTCAGAGGTAAACTTCAGTTAACTGTAGTTAATGTAGCTGACCGTGCCCTTAAATTACCAGCATCGCCACAAAGATTAATGTGCGTACGATCTAAAATCGAACATCAAAACATTTAATAAAACAGAACTACTGACATTTTTTCCGCTGCTTAAAATCTAAAATTTTGTGAACATCATGTCCAGTGTTAGTGTGTAACATTTTCTCTTGATTTACAGACAACCTGCGATTATCTTTATCGATGAGCTGGATGCTTTGTGTCCAAAGCGAGAGGGAGCGCAGAATGAGGTGGAGAAACGAGTCGTTGCTTCTCTCCTGACTCTGATGGACGGGATCGGTTCAGTGAGTATCCTCCTTATCCTTCAACCATAATACGTCCGAACAGGTGATGACTCTTAGGTTAAAGGGACAGTTCACCCCAAAATCAAAAATACATACTCTTCCTCTTACCTTTAGTGCTATTTATCAGACAAGATTGTTTTGGTGTCAGTTGCTGAAGATATCAGCCACAGAAATAAGTGCCTTCTCTTGAGTATAATTTAATTAGATGGCACTCTTTTGAGGCTCCAAGCGCTCAACAGCAATGTCTCTTTCCAGAAATCATGACCCTGTTACTAATGATAATCCACAGTTATGATGAGCTAAACTGTGATGGCAAGATAGTGAATGGATGTCCAATTAATGGTTTTACAAACACTGGAAACTGTCATCTATCATCATGAGCTCCGAGTAATGACCAAAAGAATGAGGTCGCGGATACAAGCGGCCGAAATGAGTTTCCTCAGAAGGGTGTCTGGGCTCAGCCTTAGAGATAGGGTGAGGAGCTCGGACATCGGGAGAGAGCTCGGAGTAGAGCCTCTGCTCCTTCGTGTCGAAAGGGGTCAGTTGAGGTTGAGCATCTGATCAGGATGCCGCCCAGGCGCCTCCCATTAGAGGTGTCCTACTGGTAGGAGACCCCGGGCAGATCCAGAACACTCTGGAGGGATTACATATCTCATCAGGTGTTCTGAAAAGTTTTACACTGTTGATTATTCAATTAATTGTATCTGCTCCGGTCAGTTATACACCGGGTGACAATAGCTGCTTCTCTCTGTGTGTCCTTTTTAATGCTTGGCCAGAGCTTGCAGCATGAAATGGACTGTCCTCTCTTTTTTCTATCAACCACCAGTATCTCTAAGGTCTGCTTTACATTGATCGGCGTGTGTTCAGCACACACATGACTTCAGAAAATGTCTCTCTGCAGCAGAACGTGGCTCTGTCAGGAAATGTCCTCATTGCAAATGCAGATTGTCATGCAGAAACCATCTCTGCATGCTGGACGCCCTTCAGACACTGTGGGTTGTGTCTCTGGGGCGTTGTTTGTCCTCTGAGCGCTCTGTGAGTGCCTGATGAGAAAAAAGATGATTTCCCCCCCACACACACACCCAACGGGAGCCTGGGAAACAAATCACCAAAGGTTGCCATGACCTGCCAATTTGGCATAACTTTATCAGTAAAGTACATCTCCATGAGCCCAGGCAGAAACGAGCCTTCATTTGGATCGGTGATATAACACAGATACACCTACGCCCTGCCGGCTGCCGGCTCCCCGCTCCTGCCTGTTTTCCAGTCCAGATGATCCGAGGTCATCAGCGCTGATTGGTTTGTGGAATGTGGAGAAAGCACTTCTGCTCTCAGCATTCTTGCCTGCACGATAATTTATTTGTGTTTCAATTATCCCGGTGGTATTGAAAGGTGGGGGGAAAATAAAGTATTCTCATCTTGCAGGCAGACCACCCTGAGAAAGACAGGAGAGACACAAGCTTTGCATCAGACCGGGGTCAAATATTCTCCGAGGTTTTGCTTATTAAAACCACAGAAGAGTCACAAATGCGTGGTCATGAAGTTAAACACAGGGCTGTTTTACTTAGCTCCCAGAAAGTTGATATTGATAACTCAAAGCAACAATTTGCATGTAATTCTGGGTGCATATCTTCACCAACATGACAGATTTGGCAGTGATACTTTGAAATGTACCATTCCTTGTCCTCCATCTGTTATTTTTAGGGATGCACTGACTGTGAAATTTTAGGCTGATACAGATGTTTATAATTACAATATGGCCGATGGCTAACACTGATGTTTTTTGTTGTTATTTATTCCCCCTTTTGTGGCAGGGAAACAGAGAAATCTTTATTGTAAAAAATAAATGAACTGTTTTAAAGTCGCTCTTTGAAGGAGCGCAAATTTAATCATACACATTTATGAAACAACGTTGAATATAACTGTCCTTCACATGAAAAACATCTTTTTTAAGTGCTTTAAAAGTCTTTTTACTATATATGATATATCATAATTCCCTTTCTAATATCTGTTTTATATTGCTGTCAAAACCTCAAAATCAGTAAATCAGTACAACCTCTGTCAGCCGATAGTTCCAACCACCAGCTGCTAACAGCTAACATTAACTAGCTCTCGTCCTGCAGATGTCAACATGGAATTGTCGTTCACAATGTAGCATTCATTCAGTCATTGATTAGTTAATGCATTTTCCGTAACCGCTTATCCTGTTAGGGGTTACCGGGGGCTGGAGTCCCAGCTGACACTGGGTGAGAGGCAGGGTTCACCCTGGACAGGTCACCAGACTATCACAGGGCTGACACATAGAGACAGACAACCATTCACACTCACATTCACACCTACCGACAATTTAGAGTCACCAGTTAACCTGCATGTCTTTGGACTGTGGGAGGAAGCTGGAGCACCTGGAGGAAACCCACGCTGACACAGGAGAACATGCAAACTCTGCACAGAAGGGCTCCCCCATCCCGGGTTCGAACCAATAACCCCCTTTGCTGTGAGGCGACATATTTTGGTCGTCACCGTTTTGATTTTTTTAAAACCATATTTGGACAAAAAAATTATTTTTAATTATAAGTGTCTTTTCAAAGTCATTTTGAGGCCTCACAAAGTAATCCACTAAATACTGACTTTGGTTCAAGGAAAAATCTCATGACATGACATTAAACCATGATTACTAGGTCAAGACTGATCTCTGCTGTTTTTCCTGCCCCTTCCAGGAGGGTCACTCAGGTCAGCTGTTGGTCCTGGGAGCCACAAACCGGCCTCATGCCCTCGACCCCGCCCTGCGTCGACCAGGACGCTTTGACAAGGAGCTGGAGGTGCGTACTGCCACACTGTAGTGGAAGCAGGTTGTTAAATAGTTATGTGCTATGTGGATAATTGCTGTTTGTAGGATCATTAAAAATCAATCGATCATTGTAGTACTCCATCATTTATGGGTTGGGGTTCCTCAAGGTTCCTTCTAGGGCTCTGGCACAATTACACTGAGTGTAAATGGAACTTTCTGTTCTGCCCTTTTCATTTTATTGATTTCATGACGCCAGGTGGGAGTTCCTGGTGCTGCGGAGCGTGCAGATATTTTGCAGAAGCAGCTGAGTCGTGTACCGTGCAGCGCCACCGCCGAGGAGGTGACGCAGCTGGCTGACGCCGCTCACGGATACGTGGGAGCAGACCTCGCAGCTGTTTGCAAAGAAGCAGGCAAGTGAACACTGTCCTACAGTCACGTAGAGAGCGAAATGCTTTGGAATTTAAAAAAAAAAAAACATGTTCCCTTCTCGTAGCCACCTGATGGCATCCAGAATGGTTTGGCAGCCATGTGCTCCTGACAGTCTGAATGTGGTCTGCAGTGTTTTTTTTCTTCCCTCTCCTCTGAGCCACATGATGTACAAAATGTCCCAGAAGGCAGCTAAATATTGTTCCCAGAAATGCAGCTATAGATTGTGACATCGTTATAAATCCATATCATAAAACTGCCACTGAAACCAAGAACATCCACACTTACTGTCAAAGCAGTTGTGCTGTTCCTTGCATTGATTTCCTCTTCCTGAAACCAATATAATTTGGGAAACCAAAACAAAGTCGCACATGCCAGCTGGCCAAAAAATGCTCACCATCTTTTAGCAGTTTGGTTTGCCTCGTGGGCTCAGGCACCCAACCAACGAACAAATAGCATACGAACAACAGTTTGTTATTGAGCTTTAGGTACATTTGACTCCACCTCTGCTTTGCCCCAAACCACAACTCCTGGTGACTTATTCCTTCCTAAATTAGTTTTTAACAGTTTTTGAGATGTTTTCTCGGAGTGTCTGACACTGCTGGAGCCTCTTTGAACACAGAGGGTCAACCATCCTTTGATATTTGCCAAAGAGGAAGTTGTGAGCTTCTGTGGTATTCAGATCCCAGTGAGAGAAACCACTGAAACCACCACTTGTTGTGAAATTCCTTTGCCCCCTCACTCCCGATGCCACAAACCAATCCACCTCACATCCTGAGGACATGCATACTGGCTTATATACAGTATGTGTGTATCTGAATGTGCTTGATTGTGGGGGTGTGTGGGATTGTACGAGCACATGCACATTTGTTTTTCTGTGTGTGTGTGTGTGTGACCCCATATGCCTCCTGGGTGGTCTCGGCGCCTGGGGTACGTGGCATATTGCATTTCCAGCTGAGGAGGGAGCTGAGGGCTGCTGTGCGGAAGCACTCCGGCGAAGAGCGTGATTTACTGTCCGCAAAGGGCCAGACGTGACTGGCAGTGTTTTCTGAGAAACCTCCTCGCGCCCCGGAGGGAGACAACAACCTCCCCAACCCCGTTCGACTCTGCTCGCTTCCCCCGAAGTCTCCAAACCCAAATCACTAAACAAACACAGGCCCTCACAAGTACGCCGCAGCAGAACTAACAGATTCAGAATGCATTTAATGCTTTAATGCTTTGCTTCTTTCTGTCGGCTCATTCAATCTGGAAATAAAGTGCAAATAAAATACAAACTGGGGTGAAACAGAATATAAATACAGCTATAAAGGCTTCAGAGTTGGGTGTCAAATCTCCTGAAATCCACATGTAATGCCGTCTAAGGTTCCCTTGAAGTTGGTTTTATAAATTGAAATATAAAATATATATCCAGCATATTAGTAGGCACTTGGAGATTGACCTATTTTGGGGTTGGCGGGTTTGGTGTCGAGTTTGCAGATTTATCCCTGTGTGGGTTTTCTCCAGGTTCCTCACACAGTTGAAAAGACATGCAGGTTAGGTAAGTTGGTGACCTTAAATTGTTTATAGGTGTGAACGTGAGCGCGAATGGTTGTCTGTCTTTGTCTGGCGACCTGTCCAAGGTGTACTGCCCACGACCCCCATGAGGATAAGCAGTTACAGACAATGAATGAGTCTTTGCTATTCAGTCAGCTATCTTAGCTGTACTTAACATAGCCTTTGGCGTTCATTTGAGGGCTGTCAGGCGATTTAAAAATGCTCTGTGATCAGTTCATCTAAATGAATCATATCTTTCAAATTTTGCTGTTTTGGCAGATGTGTCGTAAAGCTGTTGGATTTTGGGCATAATTGTCCCCTTGTCCTCTACCATCCAAACTGGTCTGCAGCCCTTTGCAATCCATTTTGCAGGGAGTGAGTTAGTCGGTCACAGGTAGACTTACTCAGTTGGCCAAACCAAAAGAATGAGACCCTAATGTGCTTCGTAGAACTGCAGAGTCAGGTGATGATTGTAAAACTATCAAGGGACCCCTCTCACGTACACTAAATCATTTGATCCATTGTTGACGTACTGCTAGGTATAGAGCAAAAATTAAAAGCTGTAAATTTAGGTTTGGCAGTGTGATCCTAACTGCCCTCACTAAGCCCCCATACTGCCACACATTGTTTGGATTGACATAAACAGACACATAAAGCCCCGCAACACACACACACACACACACACACACACACACACACACACACACACACACACATACAAGTTGATATCTGTTTTTTCCTTCTTTGCTTTCATTGAAAGGAACAAAGAGGCACAAAAACACATCAAGTAGGAACTGCAGTTGTTTCCTTCTGCTGCTGCAGGTAACAATGAGCTGCTGGGGGAACGTACGCTCCGACGCATTGCTTCCTGCAAAATAAAAACGGGGGGGGACGGCACTGCGACGGCTGCAACATGCTCGGGTCACGCACAAGATCCCCACCTTGCACAGCTGCAGAGAAGCATGCACACATACACACTTGTGGTTTCGATTTTAGATGCACGCACACACAAGAAGCACGTTGTGGTGGGGGTTTAACATCCTGCCTTCAGTACAATACCAACCTGCTTATAGATCAGAGAGTCTTTAAACTAATTCTTCATCTCTGGAGAAAGGCAGCGGGAAGGATGACAAGGCCAAGTGGCTCGGGTTTCTGTGTGTGCGTTATTTTTTTTTTTTCTTTGTGAGCATGTTTGCGTGTGCATAAGAATGGATGGAAATCTTGATGTCATGCGGGAAGTTTTTGTTTGTCCACTCGGAGTTGTACCGAGACCCAGAAACAACTTCTTGACGACAGATGTGTTATATAATCAGCACGTAATTACAGTTGATCACGGATCGGCCAGTTTTGAATGCAATGTAATGCACACTCATACCAGACCTATTAAAGTCTGTTTCATCGGGGTCACCTCAAATCCCCTTTAAGCCTCCACTGAGCACACAAATTATTAAGAAAATCTGCGCTTTACATCATGTGCACTGACCGAGGGAATCCAGGTTGAACGCAGTGATCCTTTAATGAAAGGTAGGATTTTTAAACCTGGAGAGAAAAAGCAGGAGTCGGTCTCAGTATTAAGGCATGACCATGTGTGCGTGTACTGTTTTCTGTCAAAATACATCTATGTTTGTTTGCTGTGAAACTACAAAATTGGATAAAATAAAATCCAAAATAAGGTCAGAGGTCATTGTCCTTTAATCAAATGTCTATTTGTTCCTGTAAAGACTCACAGATGGGTGCTAAATGAAAAATAAAAACAACATTTGTCCACACATGTCAGAAGTTCTGAAAATGGGCCTTTTTGCTCCTTCTTTCTCAAAAAAAAATCTCCTCCACACAAGCGTTGTTTAAAGAAAATCTCAAACAAAGAATAGAAACTCAGTTTGCACCATCTACATGTCAAAAATAAATAAGTAGTTTCTGAAAATGTTCACCCTAGAAGGCGTTTTATAAAAGGTCTGTTCTCAGTGACCTAAAACGCAGTTTGAAAGGCCTTAGAAAAAAATATGTCTAAAAAAATTCCTGTGTATGTGTGTTTTTATATTACTTGGTGGTTTACATTTTATCAAGGCTTAAAGTTATACATAATAAAGAACGAGCCTCTTTGAGTGGCAGGCTGTCTACCAATAGTATCCTCGGCTCTCAGTCAGATCCACTCCTCGCTCCTCCACAGCGCTAGCCAAAATATTGTTTGCATTTGAATGCAGCATAAGGTCACCTCTGGCTCCAAAAAAAAAACAAGATGGCAATGGCTGAAATGCCAAACTTGAGGCTTCAAAACAGGAGTCCACAAGCCAATAGGTGACGTCACGGTAGCTATGTCCATTATTTTTACAGGCTGGTGTGGCCATAGCAAGATATTGGTACAGTCCACCTCAAGCCTCCGGAAGAATCTCAGGTTCTTTAAGTCTCTGAACTCTTCTACTCTTGAATTTGGGTTATTCCTTTAATATGTAGCTTGTCTTTTTGACATGTATTTAGATTAAAAATAGCAAATTATATTTATTATCCAAAATCTCATAACAAAAAAAAGTGTGTACTGGTGCCAGCAAAGATGAAAGTGGTGTTCAGATGCCGATTGCGTCTATAGATGACTGTCTTTCAATCTCTTTGCTTTTCCTTGCAACTCATAAGTTGCAGTTCTTTAAGTTGTGAGAAGTTCAATGAAGATTGTTTCATTAGATTGTGTTTTAGGAGCCCAAAGAGGTCACACTGTGCAGTTTGTCACAAGTAAGAAGCAAGGTTATTTGTGTTTTCACATTTTAGTGACGGCCACTGTTGTTCTTCTTCATGCTTGGCACACAGGAGAAGTTTCAGTTCTGCAGCCTCACCGGTAGATGCCACCAAGTCCTTCGTAGTGGCCAACAGAAATGTTGCTTATTTTTTAAAACTATTTTGGTGGTCTGATCATTTTTGATGAAGGTATGGTTGCAACAGAATGACAAAGTTAAGTTGCGGTAAAATATGTCAAAGTGTATAATTAGATTCCATCATTGCTTCACTGCTCTTTGCTGCAGGAGATGTCAGATCCACTATAGCTGAACTGTAGTAACCTTAAATTACGACCTCTAGTGGACAAATGTTATATTACTGGGGAGGTAAACAGCCAAGCTCAGCTGCATGCACTCAGATAAAGTCATCTGAATTCTACCAGCACTCTGCTGTCTATTCAGCTGTACTGTAGAGAGATTTGGTATTTCTGTATTTTTTATCTGTCCAACTTTTGAAACAATAACTGTCAAGATTTTATAAGTTAACTACTCATACACACAAGTAAACTGCATATCTTTGTCAGTCTCTATTCACCTTCTATCACACTCACTCCTCTGAACTTCATCTGTCTCAGTTACTGCGTCTGAAGTGGACATGGCTTTCATCATGGTTTCTCGCAGGTTGACAGATTTACGCACACATTAGGATGATCTGCTGGACTGTGTTAGTCACAGCCGAAAAATGTACAGCCTGCACGCTAGTAACTCTATTTATAAACCTTTCTGACAGCGCTCCTGTTGTATCTGATGTAGCTCCTCGTCACGTCATTCTGACTGGGCTTTATGTCAGACGTGTGTCAGCACGCACACTGTTACTGGACGGGCCGACGCAGATAGAGTCATTGTAGAAGTCATGTTTTATAGTTTGTTAGCTCCAGCGTGGCTGCATCACATCTGATTCACATGGTGGAAATTCTGTTGGCTCTCAGCCAGGCAGGAGGTGCAAAGACGTTTTGACAAGTTTGACATAGTAATACAGCATTTCAATAAGATGTTATAGTTAAGTTGGAAACTTAACTAACTTAAAAAAGAAAAAGGCAAAATGTTTGAGTTGTGTGTCAGAAGTGCAGAAACTGGGCAGCCCAGTTGCTAAATATAACTGTTGGCATTGTACATTTCTGCAAACCGGATGGGTTACATTTGTAAGTTTATGTATCATATAAACATTTCTAAAGTGATGTAGTTTTGATTACATGTGTATAAGCTGAGGTGGAGGGGATGATGCGTTGCGTGTTACCTAGGTGCGATGGCTGCCAAGCTGCAGACCAATGTTCGAGACCAGCGAACAACAAAACTGGTTGTTTCTAGCGAGACATTGCTGCATTTCCAGCAGCAACTGTGCCACCAAAACCAGGTGTTTCTAACAGCACATTAGCTGCATTTTTAGCAGCAGTTGTGCCACTGGACCAGGTGTGTTTAGCGAGACATAACGAGCATTTCCAGCAGCAATTGTGCCACCAAAACAGGATGTTTTCTAACTAGACAGTGGCTGCATTTTTAGTGGTGATTGTGCCACTGGACTGGGTGGGTAAAGCAAGACCTTGCAGTATTTTCAGCAGCACTTGAACCACCAAAACTGGGTGTTTTTTGCTGGTGGTGATTGTGGCTAGAGCTTAGATCGGGCCCAAAACATCCAGCCCGACCCCAGGTGTGATAAGTAGTTGGTTCCATAGCCTGGGTCTACTGTGAGGTGCCCGACCCGTCCGAGCCCGAGGATAGTGGCGGGAAATTACGGCCTGGTCGGGACCGGCTCGGGCTCGGGCAGAGAATCTAAGCTCTAATTGTGGATATTTTAAACCAAAATATGATCTTTTCTTAACTGTAACCAAGTTTATTTATTTATTCTGGCCGTAGGGTTGAACTGGGGGTACTAAAATACATTTGATATAATCAAAGGGATGTGAAAGATAAATATTTGGATATATATTTGATTTCTGCCGTCTTCACCTAAAATGAGACAAGCTGTGAAGGAACTGCCTTGTAGGGGTCACAAGCCAAAAAGGCTACGATCCACTGTATTTCAGATTCAGATCTGAAAGAAAGAAAGAAAGTCAAAGCTGGTTGTTGAAGAACTGTGCAAATCTATTGTTTATACTTCATATAGGAGTGTAGAAGAAGAAGAAGAAACAGGCAGAGTAGCTGATTCAAACCATAAAGAGTCGGCCAACAGAGAGTGCTGTATTTATATTCCTGATCCTTAAAGATATTTCCTCCGATATAACAACATATGCACTGATTTCTACTGATCTTCCTTCCTCCAAACGTTACATTGACCTTGTATCCAGCTCAGCACAGATTATACAAAACAGCTCTTCATAATGAATCCCTCTAGGTGTTTCGTGTGGTATTGGAAGCTATCATGTGGTTTCGTGGAGCCTCGCAGACTCCGGGCGTCTCTCTGTCGTCCTGTTGGCGTTCAACTGATCCCAGTGCGAGCAGATGACTCATTTCCACAGTCTAAACAGTGCAAATTGTGTGTGTGAGGGCGCACGTTTGTTTCGAGTGTTGTATGCGTGTGCGTGCTTGTTTGGTTTGTGCCACATCCGGACACACTGTTTACAAGCCTCTCTAAACAGGGGAAGCCCACTGGAACAAAAAGGGCCAGTAAAATTGATTATGTGGAATAATAAACACACAACTCTGCACTCTGTCAGCTGAAAGCTTTTTGGTGTGCCGTCGTATTTGACGGCAAAGATCTGGCACAATATTTAACATCCACTTCTCCAGCTTAGACTAAACGGCCTAAATGATTTACTTGGTAATTGTGCAAAGTGATCTGGCTATAACACACTTGAATCCTCTAAAGCTAAATACTTGCTGAGTAGAAACGAGGAAAAAAAATGGTGGTAAAAATGAGCTTAGTTTTGTGTGTTTGACATAAATTGTGCAGTAGAGGACTAAATGGATCCAAACACTGCTGAATGCTTGCTGATGTTTACAGCGGCAGCCTTGCCTTATAAAGCGCTTTCCCCAACTCGTTTGTCCTTTTAAAGACACTTCAGGAATTTCAGGACAGGTCACATAAATATCAGTCGGATCAGCATGTGAAGTTTATTTGAGGCCTCTGTTTATAAAATCCGGAAATGTGCTGCTTGTACTCCTTAACCCCGGCACTTACCTTTACCCAGTGACAGCTGTGTGTGTGTGTGTGTGTGTTCTGTAGTGTGTGTACGCCAGCACACGTTTTCCGCATGTTTGGAGTGTGTCAGCACATGTATTTGTCTTTGTCATCTCTGTGTGTTTGTGTGTGTGCGCACTTTAAGAGCACATATTATTGCGGTGTTTCAGCTCCGGGAACAGATGTTGGGTATTGTAAATACAGGTGCAAAGACTGTTCCGGAAGCCCAGGCGAGTAATGAAAACGTTCCTGCGGTTTTGTAATAGCGTAATGCCCAAAGTATTTCACAATTCATCTGAGGACAGCGTCGCAGGAGAGCTCGCGGCTCCAGCCTGTGGGTGTCGATACACAGCGCAACATAACGTTACACACAGTCCTGATTCCTCCCTGTTGAAATGTGGAATGCACTGCTGAAGTGCAGATGGACTTTTCTGACACACCTTCCTGGACTCTGTGGGTGATGAGCTGCTGTCTCTGACAATGGAGCTCTGTGAGGTTTTCCTGTTTGAAGTCTTGCACTGGAACTTAACCTCCGTACACGTCCTACCTCATTTTTTTCGTCCTCCCTGGAAGCTGAGGCCGAGCTTCAGACAGTGCTCTCACTTACTCACTAGTCCGAGCAGTGTTGACCAATCATGTTTGAGCGGCAGGTTACATTCAGAGCCCAGTGGCAAAAGTGAAAGACAATTAAGCTTTATATTAGCTTTTTCTTTTTTATATCTGCATTCACATACAGATATTGGCGCGATGGTCATTGGGGGTGACCTCTGGGAGGTTAGCCAAAATTCCAGTTGCATGGAAGAAGTCTTGGCTCAGATATTTGCTGGCTACACTGGATCTTGCTGGTGGAAAAAGGTTTCTTCACACTTAAATCTATGCTGTATTTTTGGGTGAAAGACTGCATAGATGTAAGTGTGCAGAAATCTTTTTCTACCAGTTTGGATGCATGTTTTCAGCACCTTGCCATGAGCAAGCTGGGTGGACATATCTTTTGTGTTTTTGTACTGCAGTTGTTGGTGCATGTTCGTTATCTGCTGACGTACGTGCCAATATGCAAATATCTGTGATACACTAACAATGGGTGTGTTTCTCTTCACCTCTTTTTGTGCACATCTTTTTCACTTAGTGCATAAAAAAATCAAAGTGGAAATGGCAGAAATTCCAAAAATGCCAAGGCAAACTGTCTTCGTTGCCTCTGGCTGCTTATATCTGCACACAGAGCTGTTAACAGAAGTCCTCCAAGAGCACAGTTGTTCAGTGCTCCCTATTTCCATTGCCCAGTGTGCTCTGCATTATTATAAATCCATTGTTTTTACCTTTGAGGTTTGACTGTCGCTCTGGTAATTAGATCCTCTTATTGCACCCGCTTCTGCAGTGGCACCACATCCATAGAATGAGCACCACCTGCTGCTTATCTCGATAAACCAACTCCCAATGTTCGCACGACAGAAGTGAATCGAAAAGCGTTTAAATTCACAATTTCATGTGCTAACTTTCTGCAAATTAGCACAAGATGGATGGAAACCCGACTATTGCCTGATATATGCCAGGCAGACTTTTCCTCCAGGGTCAGCTGTGGATCTGTTGTGGCTGGAAGGTTTGGACAGCCTCTTTTCAACCCCAGCGTGAACAAAATACTGCAGTTCAAATGGAGTTTCATATGAAGAGCAGCTCTCGAGAGGTATGGCGCGATGGAGGAATGTTGCTGATGGAGGCAAACCAGCCTTTTTTGCTCCAACTAGCAATGGATACTCTTGCATAGCTGGTGCATGCTGACATTGACCATTAAATGAAAATTCTGTCCGCTGTGCCTCTTTGTTTCCCCTTTTTTTGTAGAGAGGTATCTGAAATACCTCCTGTGTTGATACTTCATCAAGAAATACTTGGACTGGTCTTGGCCTTGGGACATCCCAAGTTTGCAGGGGTGTTGTGCTGGATTGCCGTGTACAATAAGTGCTTCCTCTGTTGCGTTGGATAAGGTACATGTAACTGAATGTACCAGAAAAAGGTTTTGATAAATGTCATTGGCTCATTAATTACTTAGGCGGGTGCTCAGAGCTCTGGCTCACAGCTCCTAGTCTTTCTCCTGGTCCTTGTCATTGGTAGAAGTTGATATATATGGATCATTTGATGCTCACTGAAGCTTAATTTTATCACTGCTTCTATTCCGTAAGAAAGTGAGGATTCATATCTTGTGTTGAAAGTACTTGTGGTGTCATCACAAGTTGAAGTATCCCTGAATGTTTTGCATTCAGGGGTTTGATTCTTCAGTAGATGGGGCCAATTTGGTGCGAGGGTCAGCGGTGGTGACCTCTGAAGAGAAGGCCTTGATTTCGGGAAGGTCTGTTGTGGACCCACATAATTAAGACCATCCCTGTTGAAAAACCACAAATAAGCGTCCTCTCTTCTCCCTGGCCGGCTTCAGCTCTGTTAAATGAGTTCTTCCCTCTCTTCCATACCTAGTTTAGGCCCTGGTGTGATGTTTTGCAAATGTGCATTCTTGTACATTTAGGGGGCCCCTTCTTCTCTCAATTCCCACTAGATCTCTGGTGAATTTGAAGCATTCTGGAAAAGGAGGAGTAGAAGAAAATGAGTCCACATAAGGTTCAGATTAAATTGTGTTGTGTTGCCTCTTTTCTTTCCTCCTCCCTTCCCATCGGATGTTTTCATAACTAAACCAAATGTGTGCTCGGAGTCAGCCAAGAGCAGTCAGGAGAGAGAGAATCCCTGAAGCAAAATGTTAAAGTCACATCGTTGAATCAAGTTTCCGCTGCCCTCTGGGCGTCCAGGCCGGACTCAGAGCTCTGCGGCTTATGAAGCCCATTTCCCCTCTGGTCGGGTTGTTTCTCTGCGAGGCTTTTCATTACTGCTGGAGGAGTGCTAGATTTACTCTAGACTCTTTCAGATAATTCTTGATGAAACATTTATGAAACATTTGTCAGCTGCATTTTTCAGTCCCCAGGGCTACAGACCAGACCCTCTAAACCAGCTGTCAGTCTGCGCTTACTGCTATAAATTATTATCTAACTGTACGTGCTGGATTGAGGAATTAAATCTAGAGATATAACTTTTGCAGAAAAGTCTGCAAGACCTCCAAATTTGTTATGAAAAAAAGCCAAAAAAGGTTTGTCTTTCTCCAGTAAAGCATCGTATATCAATGCTGCAGAGGACCCATCAATTCTAAAACTTTTTCTTAATGAGATGCATGTGTTTTTGAGCAAGTTGTATATTTTTACTTTCTTCCTTTCTTCCTCTTTTACTCCACACTTTCCTACAGTAGACCTTTTTTATTTCGTTTTTAGGGGGACAGGAGGTTAATAGTGGGAGGCAGCAGGTCAACAGTATATGCCACATAGAAGTGGTATATACATCATCTGAGAGCAAGGAACCTGAAGATTAATTTGAGATGCAGCTCAGCACTGTTTCAACTATTTCTAGTTATAAACATGTCATAAACATTGTGTTTTGATCAGGTGCATATTCAAACTTTGAGTTGATAAGGGCTTAGAAGATTATGATGGAAGCATGTTATGGCCATTTACATGCTCAATTGTGTCTCATAAGTTGTTGCATCAATTTTGGGGTTGAAGCATTTTTACCACGTTATAAATGGACAAGAATCTCCCCAAAGTACAGCAGTAAGACACCCTCTGTTCTGGAAACTGCTAAAAAAGCCTCCTTATTATCAATATACCTATGAAAGTTATACACCCTCTGAATGCTCAAGGTCTCTAGTTCGTGGTTGTCAGGTTTCATGAGGCTGTGATAATCCTAGAGATCACAATAGGTACTTTCATACAGGGAGGTCAAGTTTCAACTTTCACAACAGCGAAATGGTCACTATGGGGGCTAACATCATCGCATATAGATAAAATTGGACTCACTGAATCTACAAGAGTCTCAGCTTTCCCATCATACCCATTTTATGCAATTCCCGGTGTGCAGGAATATTCAAATGCAATAGGCGAAAATAACACATTTGTACTCCCTACAGAAAAATAGCATTGTTCATGCCTAAAACTGCATTGCACTGGCATAAAGTGGGCATGTCTGTAAAGGGGAGAGTCATGGGAACCCATAGAACCCTTTATCATTCAGATATCTTGAGGTGAGAGGTCAAGGAACCAATTTGTAAATGGTTATACCAGTTTTTCCCCTCGCCATTTCGCCTAACTTTGGAGCATTATTTAATCCACTTCCCAACAAGCTAGCATAATATAGTTCATAGGTCTTTTAGTCACTATAGCTGAGCATACATCTGTGGATTGTCTTTAGCAGACCCTGAATGTTGCATCACGTTATGTGCACTGTTTAGTTGTCTGAATGTGAAAATGACTGTCTGTATAAAAGCTTAATAATGGATCCTGATGTGTCCATGAGGACAAAAAAGGCTCTGTGATTCTTCTTTAACTCTGGGCAAAGCATCTTTTATCTTTTACAACATGATCAGAACGCAGACGTCTCCCATCTTCCTCTCATCCCTGAAGGAGGCCGAGGCCCTCCACCTTCGCAGGGCAGGCAGCTGATGGTTTGGGGTTAGTGCATATGGCGTTGTGGCTGGTGCTCCTCGTCTCCCTCCTCGCCCCAGCTTCCTTCCACATCCTGTCTTGTCTTGCCCTGTCCCTTCCACTCGGACCAGATGTTTTTGTGCAGACTGAGCAGCGCCGGTCTGAAGCTTTAACGCAGATGAAGAGCTGGAGCGGCAGCCAGGTGGAATGATGGGATGTTTAGACCTCTGGGGATCAAGAGTGAGAAGGAGGGTGGGCGGACGGGGATAGAGAGTGAAAGAGCGAGAAAAAGACATCATACACTGGGGGGCCGGGACTGGGGAACACATTGACCCCGGCTTGGCGTGCTCGCCGAAGACAAACCTGCTTGCATTAATTGTGTTTCTTTTTCTCTTCTTCTTCTTCTGTGTCTGTCTCTCTGTCTGTCTGTCTGTCTGTCTGTCTCTCGCCTAGTCGGAAGGGTCCTGGAAAATATAAACAGGATGCAGTCTTGTCTGATCGTAAATCCCCTCTCGTCTGCTCCCTGGCCCCCGGCCCTGGACCACGTCCGTTCCCCTCCAGCCCTCGCCACCCCAACTCCCGCTCAGACCCCCCTCCCCCTTTTAGCTCAGAAGGGGAAGCCAAAAGTTTCTGTGTGTGCATCTGTGTGATGTGTGCACATGTGCATCGGGATGGTTGTGTGTCTAATATACTGTTACCCAACTCTGGGGTTGGAAACATGGTTGTGGGCTGGTTTTGTAACTACTAATCATTGTTCACATTTAGCGTGTAATTCACTCCGAGAAGACCTGTCCTCCCACCTGTAGGGGTTAAATCTGCACAGCTGGATGCAAGCTGATGCACACATTGTAGTTCTGCTTTTCTCACACGTTCTTATTCTGCCGATTTAGTAATGATTGCGTGCAATATTGCAACCAGACCGAGCTGTTTTTCTATAATGTGAATTGGAGGAAATTACAAGCAGAAAGGCACTAAAAGATCCCCCGTGCACTTGACTGATTCTCTCAGCAAAGTTGCAAATGTTTGCGCACTGTTGACGACTTCTATCATGACCGGCATATCAAACTCTTGCCAAGATTTTGAAAACTCATTTGGGAAAACTCTCCTTGAACAAAACCTAAATTTGAAATAACATCCTATACTGATGACAAGCTGCAGAAACAAGGTCCTTAATCAATCTTCATTTCCTATCGGACAGAGATAACAACTCAAGTGGTTGTTGAAACAGAAATCCAATGACAGGAAGGTCATCGATTTAAATCTTCGGACTGACTGTGAAAAAGACTGGAAGGTGAAAAGAAAGTTCCTGCAGTTGTGCTTACATAGCTTCCTTTGAGCAAAGCAATCAACCATAACTGCTTGGTGTCTAACAATAGAAGACCGAGATGTTTTTCCGGGAAAATCCCCAGCGACAGAGGGTGAACTGCAGCCGAATAAATCTGGAAAGTCAGAGAAGCCGCTGTTTAACTTTTACTGATATCCACAGTTTTCCTCATCATGAGACAACCTGAATGTGCTGGATACATTTGAAGATACTGTAGGTTTGTTTAAAGGGATTCTTGGGATCATTTGAAGTGGGGTTGTATGAGGTACTTATCCATAGTCAGTGTATTACCAGTCGGCACGACCTCACTTTGGAGAAGCAGGCTAGGGCAGTGGTTCTCAAAAGGCAGTGTGAGGGATCACAACGATTAAAAGGGGAAAGCTGCGAGTAGGACATTGGATCACTCGCACCAGCGAAGACGATATGAGTTCTTTGGATGTATGAAACAGCGTGTTTGGCTACCCGCTGAAGCTAATGTTAAGTAGCTGTTTAGATTGCACATTCAAATATACGTTTAAATGTTTGTCAATATACAGATGGTACACATCGTTAGCTTGGTTAGATGGTTAGTGGTTCAGTTGATTTTACTGAAACCACGAGCACCAGAGGAGACCGTAATTCAGATTTACCGGCATCACTCCTTTCCTGTGAAGCTGTCATGAAGTCAGAATATGTGTCAATTTCTCGATTATGCACTAAGTTATTCATGCTCTTTTAGTCCGTAAGGGTCCAACGATCAAAAGAATCAAAGGGGTTTTCATAAAGAAGTATTGTTTTAACAGCATAAAGTGGTGTTGTGTTGGTACGCAGACATTGTGGGAGAATGCAAGTTAGGTTAATCAAAATAGCAGTTACATTAAATGAATGAATTAACTTTTTTAAGTTGCTTAAACATGCTATGTTGCTGCCCTCATCCACAACATACATTACTTAGCTTCTGTGATGGTACCCCTGCGTGCTTCTCCAAACCAGAGGTGTGCTAACTGCCTCTACTGCAGGTAACACGCTGACTATGGATAAATACCTCATGTAACCCCACTTAGATACAAACTTCCCCTATAAGACCATCGTCTAATTGTTTTGACATGAGTTCTGACACTGTTAATGAACTAAACCTTTTGAAGGTTTGAAGCACATCAGAGATGTAGCATAAGCAAAACAAACGATGCGTCCATGCATCACCTCAGAATCCAAAAGTGAACTCATTGAAACAGCTGGGTGTTTCCACAAGGCATAATCTTTAGCTTTAGCATTGCACACAGCCGAATTTTAAGCTTAGAGATTAGATGTGTTGTTGTAGACTTCTCTCCGTACTCTTCACGTACACAGGCTTGTACCTTTGACTTGTTTTTATCAAACAGCCACATCGCTTGACACAGCTGCTCATCTTTTGTACATATGATTCAATCAGGACAGTTTCACGTCCACCGAGGTATTGAAAGTGCTCCAGCTGTCAGTCACTTCACATGCAGACCATGAATAGGACTTTTACTTCGGCACCCTGGATGCCTGAAATAACCCCGAACACTTCACACAGCTTGATTAGCACGATTCAGGAAGAGTGTGCATGTTTAATAACCCGTCCTGTGAATAAATACAATCTCTGTCTTAACTCACTCATCACCTCCGTGTTTTGCAAAGCTGTCTGTGCCCAGATCTTTTTTTTTTACTCCAGATCAAACTGCTCTGACCTCTTTTGCAATGTGAAACAAAAGCCCATTCTTGATATTGACACATCCGTGTTTGTTTTGCCGTCTTCTTTTTGTTCAGATGCTGAAGTCTCTGGAATTGACGGTATTCAAACCTTAAGCGCTTCAATTACACTTCCCTTCCCTTCGGCCTGCTCTCTTTTTTCCCCCAGTAATGCGGGCCCAATTATTTCCTCGGTCAAAAGGGGAATTAGTGTTCATTTTGAGATTTGCATTCGCTAGGCGTGTATCATCACAACGTGTACGAGCCTGAATGTTTTGAGTAAAAAGTTGGACTGGGTGCGTGTGGGTTTGGATTGAAAACCCTAAAGCCACAACGACACTCGCATTGCTTCTTTAGGAAAACAAACAGCAGTTTCATATCCCTTTTTATGCCTCAAATCACAGGCTTTTATTTTGTAAATGATTCACCCTTTCTGTTGTGATATGTGGACCTGAGGACTCTTTTCCATCTCTTTAAGCCATGGCATTATCTTGTTTTCTCTTAGTCTAGCTCAATTCCGCAACTTTGGATTTATTGATATGTTTTTTTATTTGTAAAGCATGACTTTGTTGAGAAAAGGTCAGTTAGTCTTTTCTTTCGCTGATCCAATAAGAGAGAATTAAAATGTGTATACCCTGTTTCTACAGGTCTGCATGCACTGAGGCGAGCACTGGGAGGTTCCCACCAACCATCGGACCAGCAGCTGACAGGGACAGTGACCGTCACTCTGCAGGACCTCCAGTGGGCCATGTCTGTTGTGAAGCCAAGTGCAATGAGGGAGGTCGCTATCGATGTCCCCAAGGTACAATAACCTCTCTTGATCACCGCTACCTGTGTCTCCATCTCGCTCATTTGTTCATGAACAGACCATCTCTTTTTTCTTTTTTATACAAGTTGACGAGCCAACAGCTTTGTTTTAAAAATCAAGAAACAATACGAAAATATCTTTCCTTCATCCTAATGTTGATGCTAATGGATCTTGGGGCTGTCTTAACAAATTAAGCTGTACACAAGTTGTAGCCGCAGCATGTTCTTCCGCTGGTTTGTTTGACCAGTCAGCAGTGCAAACTGCAAACGCAAATGTTCCAACATTTGCGGAAAATCTGGCAGTGTAAAAGGGGCTATAGAGACAGACAACCATTCACACTCACATTCACACCTACGGACAAATTAGAGTCACCAGTTAACCTGCATGTCTTTGGACTGTGGGAGGAAGCCGGAGCACCTGGAGGAAGGAAACCCACGCTGACACGAGGAGAACATGCAAACTCCACACAGAAGGGCTCCACCACCCTGGGTTTCGAATCCTCCACCGCGGGTTCAACCCAGGATCCCTCTTGCTGTGAAGTAACTATGCTAACCACTGCAGCACCATGCAAGGTTCCTGAGTTCCTGAAATGGTTCCTGGTTTCCTAGAAAAGTCCCTGTTGTGTAAACAGACTATAAACCTAAATACAGAGCTGTCTGCAGTTATTGTAGTCAGGGAATAAAATACAATTGGAAAATTGATGCTTTCCAGGCCTGGCACATCTATGTAGCTGTTAAATCTTGCCAAATGTGTCTGTGTTTTGTGCTAAATTGGCCAAGAAATGCAGCTGGTCAAAAGAAGTAATTAAAGTTTATTAGCACCTTTCTAGAGCAGACATTACAAAGTGAATCACATGAGATACAGACATAATACAATGTCATATCTATATTTAGAGTTGAATCCACTAAAGTGTAAACAGGTGGGTCATGAGCTGCTTCTTAAAGGTGGACGTAGATAAGTTTAAGGATTCATTTTTAGGCCTGGAGAGTGGTAGTGAGCTGTGGTCAGAAGACCTCTGACATCTGCTGCTGACAGAAGGCTACAGTCACTAACTAATGTCAGAATTTGATAAAGAGCCAGTCTAAAGAAATCAAGATTTGCGTTGTAGAAGACATTTTAGAGGACACGGTCAAAGTTAGAAACGAGAGTGGATGATCAGTCCAGATGTATGAGGGATTTGTTCTCCCAAAAAACACGCATATACACCTTTTCCCACACATAAACTGGTATTGATGAAGGAAGAATGTGCACACCTGACACATCACCAGGTGTGCACACAGTTTTAACTGAGACAGGTGTGGTTGAGATGATGGTTGAGAAGAGTTGTGAGATGGGTAACATTGTTTTCAGGTTGTCGGCAATTTCGCAGATTTTCCTCTCCACAAAGCATTTTGTAAAGTCAGTGTCAACAAGAGCGCTGTGACTCAGTCACCGGACATCCCTCTGATGTTTAATAATAATGGTAATAGTGGTTTTACTGCGATGACGTTTGGCAGAAACATCTGATGATGCTACAAATAGTCACAGGAGTGTATAGGTGTGCGTAATGGCAGTTCCTCTGGCACCTCACGATGCGACACAGTATATGAAATTGCACTTTCTATGCCGTATTTCTCACTAGTAGGGATAGGGATAGGAATTGATACTGTTTTACTGATATCAATGCCATCTTCGATTCTTCTTATTGGTGCGATTGTTCATCAACTCCCTTGATTCCTGATTCACCTTCTGTGTGGACAAAAAGGAGGCGTACACAGGTTTTCAGTGTCAACACAACTGTTTTATATCTCTGTGTCTGAACGCATTGTAGCAGCAGTCAGTCTGTCGTCATCAGAATAGAGAAAATGAGAAAACATTTGTACAGCATTCATTCTCATTTAGGTTTTCTTAGTGTCAGATATGTGACATTCCTGGACTTCAAGCCCATGTTGCGTAAAACGATGTGTCAGTTGAAATGATCGTTTTACAGAAATCACAGCAGCACTGTTGTCATCTTTCTTTGTGAAATGAAACCACACTTTGGAGCATTTCGTCCTCTCCGCCATGACTCAGTTTCCAGCAGCGTTGATGCATGACTTTGAAGTCATTGTCTTTGCAATGTGTAGCTGTCAGCATCGATAAAAAGAACTCATAAGCTCAGCTAAGCTTGCGGGGGGGCTGGAGCCTGCCCCAACTGACACTGGGCGAGAGGCAGGGTTCACAGGGCTGACACACAGAGACAGACAACCATTCACACTCACATTCACACCTACGGACAATTTAGAGTCACCAATAATCTGCATGTCTTTGGACTGTGGGAGGAAGCTGGAGCACCTGGAGGAAACCCACAGAGAATATGCAAACTCCACACAGAAGGGCTCCCATACCTCGGGGTTCGAACCGGGAACTCTCTTGTTGTGAGGCGACGATGCTAACCACTGACACAGCTCTGAAAAAAACGCAGATATAGCGAGGCAACATGACAAGCAAGAGTGAATCTGGGATTGGCTTTCACTTTAGCTGGCGATACTGTTTACAAACAGTCACTGACATTTCCTGCATAGTAAACCTTTAATTTTAACTGCAGCTGAGTGCTACATGTCACAGACTACTGAGGGAAAAATCATGCAAGGAAAAAGATAATCATTAAGAGGCCTGCCTGGTTTATGACATCATCTTTACTGACACAGTCTGTATCGGATCCTTTGTTTGTAATCAGCATTAGTTGTGTCTCAGTTGCATTCAACCTTGCGATGGCCCTGCGAGGAAGCAGACTGGTTTACATCACTCAGTCTTTGCTTCATTTAAAGCACCAAACAAATTTCTAACCCAAACAGCGTCACCACTTATTGCCACATGAAGTACTAAAAGCTCATCAACAGCAGCTCCCTTTTCCCTCTAATGCACATTCAGAAAATCCCTTAACTGCTCTTTGGACCACTGACCACCGAATCACCGGCACTTAAAAGACGGGGTCAGGCCGAGGAAGAGTGGAAATGACCCTGTGGCTATTTTACCCTCCACTGCAATGAAGATGAATCGCTTTGCTCTCAGCGGATGGAGGGAGAACGAGGGAGCAGGGGAGGGGAAGGAGGGATGAGAGGACAGTGGTGAGACTCCAGGATGTTTTGGAGTTTGCATGTGCAAGACATAACGGACAGGAAGAGGGCTAACATCATCCTCCACCGGTAATTGAAAGCAGATCGGGTCGCTGACGGTTCCTGCCAGCAACCAAAAAAAGAGAAAGAGGAGAAGAAGAAGAAGAAGAAACGTCCTTCCTATCCCTTCACCCCCACCCGCCTCCCCCTCTTCTCTCTGCAACACTCTGCACTGAGCTCACCCAGAGACGTTCAGTCCTTGCGGCCGGTTCCTGGAAACAAGAGAGAGGAGTGAGTTTGAGTTTGGAATTTTTTTTGTTTTTTTTCTCTATCCCCCTAGCGCAGCTCAGCTGAAAGGCCAGCCGCAGAGCCCCGGACTTGATTATATCCACATGAGTGCAAACATTTGTTTCTAATCCATTTTATATAAGAAACTTCCAGTGGTGCCGGATGAATACACGCCTCGAGTTCCTCGGAAACCTTCTTAGATCACGTATCTAGAGATTTGAGTTTAGCAGATTACGCCTCTCGATTTATGTTATATTTACATGTAAATAAATAAAAAGTTCCCTCTTAATCTTTTGTTTTTTGATGGGACGTTCATCCTCTTTTTGACATCTTTCTTGTTTACCCAGCGTTGCATCTTCCACTGTGTAGTCTGGCTTTAATATTTTCATTTGGCAGTTGTATAACAAGCCCATTTATTCCTCCTTTCAAACTTACTCCTCGTCTCCCTTTTTTTTTTTTTGTCTGAGTAGTCCCCCACACCCTCCTCTCAACCCCATCAAAGGGCCAGAGCCTGAGAGGCCCCTTGTAAAGTTCAGAAAACAACAGTAAAAGATAATAACTGGGTCTTGTACAAAAAAAAGGAAGGGAGGGAAGAAGGGGGGAAAAAACGCAGCGCGGCGAGGTGTGAGTCAAAGCATCACCTTCTAATTCCGCAGACGCTTCATCCGTGACAAAAAGCACCTTGCAATTAATGTTACTTTATATTGTTATTTCTCACAATGACTCCATTAAGTCTGCAGAGCCTTAACCAAAATATGCAACAAACGGGGAGGATGAGATGTTACAGTGTTGTGTTGCACATCTGCTGCCTCCAGGGGAAGAGGGGATGATTGGCAGGTCTGAGGATCAGTAAACTCAGAGGATCGAGGGGCCTTTAAAGCCCCAAAACCACTGAATCTGGATCAGATGACAGTCTCAGTTTGCAGGTCATTCTTAGCATTTGTTGTAGTTTATGTTCTGTACCTGATGAGTCGGGTATACGCGCTACAGTTCGATAGGAATTTGTTTTCTCAGTCTAGAACTTCGAATCCACCCACTCCAGTGAGTTGACTGATATGTTTGGCATTGTGACATGAAACAGCGGTTTCTCCGGTGAAAATCGATTGATCCAGTGAGCGCTGTGGGGGGAGACAGACAAGATCACGCTGCTATCGAGGCTGTTCTAATTCCACATCCTGTCAACATCGCCCAACATCGTAGTTTGTTTCTACTTTGCTCTTTTCCGCTCTTTAAACCCCGGCAAAACAGATGTGTTGACATGGCTGTGGACTTAAAATGCCGTTATATGCAAGCGGATACATTGCTCTCTAGTTAGTGGTTAGGGAAAATGGAATTACCGTCCATCAAAGAAATCAGTAAAGCCCTGTTCAGACCAAAGATTCGAGACGAGATGAAACCATTTTAGGACGTGCAGAGAAATTTTGCAGCGGTGTAAACTGGCTGCCTGAGCTCGACTCAAGCCGGCTGATGGTGTCACCTGCAACTCAGCTGGTCAAATCGCCGGCGGCTGGTTTTAGAACATAAAGCACGTCACCTGCTTGTAGTGAAGTCCGCTGGTCAAGTCAAAATGGCCGCATATTGCATGTTCGCTTGCCAGGGCAGGTGCTCCGTCCACGCCAAGCCCTTTGTTTCCGTTCTCACGGTGTGTCAGTTTTGGACGGTGGGTCGCTGCTGCTTGCTGTACGTGCTCCCACACACACATTCTTACTGACTGATTAATTGGCGCTGGTTATTTATATTATTGTGGTGTATTTATTATGAATGCAGCCCATCTGATGCTTGTTTTGTTTCTACTACAAATGCAGCTGTAGCCAGTATCTCACTATCACTCTCCTCATTCATATTTTAAGAGGCTACACATTATATTCAGCCACAAAATAAGCCTGAAAAGGCCACTGTAGCTGCTCCTTTTTGTGTTAAGTCTCCTCTGTCTTTATTCCTCATTTGTCTCTTTACCCATCTACCTCCTGCTCACCTGTTTCCTCCATTTCTCTCTATAAGCCTGTTTTACTGTTGCTTTCATCTCGCTCCACTTTTTATTTCATTTCATTTCTCTCCGGGCCTTCAAATGAGCCTTCTGGTCCGCTCGCCTGCTTCCGGCCTATCTCCTCATCTCTGCAGCGCTCCTCTCTCTGTCCCTCCCTCTCCCTCTCCTCCATCCGTCCTTTCCTCTCTCGCTCGCTCGGCGCTGTCCATAAATTGTTCGGTATTTACAGTATGTGGCCAGGCGCCAGGTTTCCATTAGGTGCTTCGTTCCCCGGAGACGGCGCCGGTGGCCTGGGATGTGTTACCTCTGGATGGAGAGCAGGAGGAGGGTGAGGGGGAGAGTCAGGAGAGGGGGAGAGGAAGGAGTGAAAAGGAGAGGAAGAGAGAGTGGCAAGCAGCAGTATTTAAGGGAGGGAGAGAGATGGCGTGATAGTGAGGGTCAAGTGAGAGAAGAAAGAAAGATAGGAGTGCAGTCGAGATAAGACAGATAAGAAACAGAAAGCAGGGGGGAAAGAGAGGACAGGAAGGTAGAGGAACACTGCGTTTACATGCACTGTTGGCTTTCTGAGCTTATCTGATGAGAGCTGCAACGAAGGATAGTAATAAAATAATAATAAGAAGACATTTTATTTATAGAGGGCTTTAATTGATTATTGATTAATCTGTTTATTTTGTAGATTCGTGTTTAGTCTCAGAAATGTTAGAAAATTATTAACAGATGCCCAAAAATGTTTCCAGAGCCCAAGACGATGTCAAATAATTTTAATTTATCAACAAATAATTTCAGCACTGAATGTGATCTTGTGATTATCATGTATTAAAAAGAACAGGTGTCAGTAATCAGGGTAAAAATGAGAGAAACCTGATTTCCTCAGCTATATTTCTGACAATATCTTGGCCCTGTATGCACGTAACCTACTTTCTAATGGGCATTTTACACATACACATGTGACAGCAGAGCGGTGGAAAGAAAGGAACGATCAACCTATTCTCACTCCCATCTTATCAAATACCGATGCTAGGTCAGTGTCCCCTGGGCATCAGATACTGACACACCCAGGCTTCACCAGACCTTGTCATTATTTGACATTTTGAGTAACAGCGGTAGTATAAAGGTTTAGGATGCCATGTATGGTGGCGGGAGGGGTGGTGGATGGGTCAATCAAGCACAGGACTTTGACCCAGGAGACAGCTGTGAAGGGTTATCATGTCCACCTCATCAGAAACTGGGGAGGTATAAAGAGGAATACTGGATTTCTCCGTAACGCTAACTTTGCAGTCCATTAGCTAACGTTAGCTGCGATAACAAAACAAACTGGAGGAAACCATTCAAGTGTCGTCCTCCTTTGTAAGATTGGCATTATAACCAACCACAAACCACGGGTCGCCCAGTCTGGTCCCATCAGTCGGTGTCTCGTAGAGTGAGTGACCTGACTTGGTGCGTTCATAAATTCAGTCTGATGATGAGAGCCTTGTTGATCAAAGAAATTAAATGTTATATTAATTAATGAACGCTCTGCGCTCTGCTGCTCCGTCTCCACAGAGTGCCCAGAGTGCACCCTGCCACTCAGAGAGTACAGTGCTCTGGTGGTCAAACGGTACATTCAGACAAGTGCCAGAGTGCGTATTTCTGAATGCACCACTTGCATCATCTTCCTCCATTGTTTGAAACAGGCCCACTAAACTTGCTGGCTACCCACCAAAAACATCATATTATTTCCTAACAATAAAAGGGTCTATATACAGTTAAGGTCAAAATTATTAGCCCCCCTTATGAAATCAAATAAAACCCTTATCCTTCTAATGACATGGGCCATAACCTTAAGTGTTTATAGTTTGTGTGTGTCCGCAAGAACAAAGACAACATCTGCATAAGGTCAAATGAACATTTTCATTGGTTTGCTGAACTGAAACAAGAAAAAAGCAAAAAAGCAATGGTCAAAATTATTAGCCCCCATGTGATATTGTGCTTTCAGAACAAATTAACTGGGTTTGAAACCACGCCTGAGCAGTCAATTAGCACTGAACCTTATTTAAGTGACTTCAAGAAGCAGAGTTAGTATCACTTGACCACTTGAATGAAAGGGATACTCCAGGGTTGCTCTATAATCTTTGTAAGAAGCAATATCATCATGCCAAAAAGCAAAGAAATCAGTCTGGACCTCAGACAGAAGATAGTGGATCTTCATCTTCAGGGGGAAGGATATACTGCCATTTGCAAGCGTCTCGTGGTTTCTAGAACAGCTGTGCGTTGCATCATTGCAAAGCACAAAGAAACAAAGTCTGTTAAAAATAAACCTGGCCGTGGTAGAAAACGCAAGATTTCCAAAACTTTGCAGGGAAAAATAGTCAGAGATGTCAACAAGAATCCCCAGACCTCTGCAAAGATGATTGTTGCTGAACTGGCTTCCTCTGGACTTGATGTTTCACGCAAGACTGTTGTGAGGGTTCTTCATCGTGGTGGACTTCGTGGTCATCGTGCAAGAAAAACCCCATTGCTCTCACAGCAGCACATTAAAGCCTGACTGAATTTTGCCAAGTCTGTCCTTTCGTCTGATGAAACCAAACTTGAGCTGTTTGGGCATATGGATGCTGCTTTTGTTTGGCGAAGGAAGGGCGAGGCCTTCAACCCTAAAAATACTGTCCCCACAGTGAAGCACGGTGGTGGCAACATAATGCTGTGGGGCTATTTTGCTGCTTCAGGGACAGGAAACCTTGTTCGGGTGCATGGGACCATGAAAAAAGAGGATTATGTGGGTATTTTGAAGGCTAACATCAAGACATCTGCAGCCAGTCTAGGGTTGGGTCGTCGCTGGGTCTTCCAACAAGACAATGACCCGAAGCATACATCAAAGTTAGTCAAAAACTTTTTGAAAGACACCAAAATCAAGGTTCTGGAGTGGCCCTCTCAGAGCCCTGATCTCAATCCTATCGAGAATCTGTGGAGGGAGCTCAAGGTTCAGGTCCATGCTCAGAGACCAAGCAATTTGCATGATCTTGAACAATTTGCCAAGGAAGAATGTGCCAACTTAGTCAGAAACTACCAGAAGAGGTTGTTGTCAGTTTTGGATCAGAAAGGCTACGCTATTGACTATTAGTTGTCAGAGGGCTAATAATTTTGACCATTGCATTTTTTGCTTTTTTCTTGTTTCAGTTCAGCAAACCAATAAAAATGTTCATTTGACCTTATGCAGATGTTGTCTTTGTTCTTGCGGACACACACAAACCATAAACACTTAAGGTTATGGCCCATGTCATTGGAAGGATAAGGGTTTTATTTGATTTCATAAGGGGGGGTAATAATTTTGACCTTAAGTGTAAGTCAGTGTATCTGATCCCGATCAGTTGAAAATGCTCCAAAAAGAGTTTGGATCCGTAGACCCTTAGTTCCCATAATGCAACTCAGTAGCATCTTTCCTTAAAACTCTCCTGCCTGGTAAATGTGTGTTTTCAAACTCCACATATCCAGGCTTTCTGGCAAAAAAAAATTGAACTCTCAAGCCCAACCTGAGGTAACCCTGATGGCATCATTGAGGCTGTTGTCTCATAGCCTTCCACCAGGACCACAGACCGTATCATACAGCCGCTCTTCCATGTTGAGTATTACTCTTTTAAATGTGTTATGTTACTCTCTTTGACAGGTAAACAGACTTTGATGTGTAATATCACTAGAGTGCCCCTATAAAATAAGCCATTCTTCAAAATAAGGTTTGGGATAGGGGAGAAATCTGATTACTGGTGTAACCAGGCTACTACAGTGCATGTAAACACACTGTACGACTTCCTGCATAACGTGATTTCTCCCAGTAACCCGGTTTCTTCTGTCCATGCAAATGTACTTAGACAGAGAGCCGAGTGTGGGAGGGAAGAAAGGGAGTACAGGAGATAAGAAACAGAGTGATAGGGAGAAAGAGAGGGCATGGAGGTAGATCAAAAAGAGATATATAGAATGACGAGGGAGATCTAGAGGAGGAGGAGATGTATGGAGGAGACAGAATTGAAAAAGCGAGAAGGGGAGGGAGTAATGGATTGTAATGAAGAAAGAAACAGGAAGGATGAGAGAGCGGCCTTAGAGTGTTTTGGACGAGGGCTTCTCTTCTTATCTGCTTTATCTCCTCCGGTTGTTCTCTGCCGGACTCTCTCCCTCCCTTCCTCCCTCCTTCCATCTGTCAGGCAGACAGCTGCTGGCCGACTCCGTCTGTTGTTGTTCACTCTGTCCAGTCTCCCCGACTCAACCCGAGCCCTCAGTTCCTCCATCGCCTTCCAAATATGCTTTTATATTTCACTTCCCCCTCCGACCCCGTCATCCGCCTGGAAGAACTTGCAGTTCTCTGCAATTTGCTCAGGCGGTCAGAAAGTTAAAAAGGTCCTCCGTGTGGGTTACATGAGAACATCAGTGACATCAGCGCGCAATCAGAGTTTGTTTGGTCCGTTGCATTTATTGTTGGCGATGTGTTTGTGTTAGAGCTGCCACAGATTAGAACTGTATGTTATTTCAGATGATCCAGAGTGAGTTAGAGCTTTATGTTAGACCACTGTTGATCATTTATTAGTGTTTGGCCTCTCATTGTTGTCCACTTCCAGTTTAAGACACGAGATACATTTTGTTTGATTACATGTTATTGTGTGATTGATTAATACCACTGAGACGCAGTTTAGCTCAGCATGTTGATTGGATTCCACACAGATTTGCTCTCTTCTTCTTCTGCCCTTCTTCTTTTTCTAACTACTTCTACTACTACTGCTGCTACCACTTCTTCATCTACTAATACTACTATTACTTCTTCTACTACTATTACTTTTTCTTCTATGTCTGCTACTACTTTTTCATCTACTTCTATGACTTCTACTACCACTACTTCTTTTTATTCTACTACTACTTTTTCTTTGACTGCCACTACTGCTACTACTTCTTCCATGACTTTCACTTCTTCTCTTGCATCTTCTTTTACTACTACTACTACTACGTTTTCTACTACTGCTACTGCTACTGTTACTTTTGCTACTATTGCTAATACTTCTTCATCTACTTCTTCTCTTTACTTCTTCTGCTACTACTACTACTACTAATTCTTCTACTTCTTCTTCTACTATTATACTTCCTCTTATCCTACTACTACTACTACTACTACTACTACTACTTCTTCATTTCCTTCTTCAACTATCACATCTTATCCTACTACTACTTTTCTTCGACTATTACTTCTATTACTTTTACTTCTTCTTCTCTTCTTCTACTATTACTTCTAATCCTACTACTACTTCCTCTACTACTATTACTTCTTATCCTTTGACTACTACTGCCACCACTACTTTTACTACTTCTTCTTATACTTCAACTACTACTACTACTACTACTTTTTCTACCACTACTGTTGCTACTACTTCTTCAACTACTTCTTCACTTGTTTCTTCTGCTACTACCACTAATTCTTCTTCTTCTTCTTCTTCTTCTTCTTCTTCTTCCTTTTCTTCTTCTTTCTTCTTCTACTAATATTACTTCTTCTTATCCTCCTCCTACTACTACTACTACTTCTCCTTCTCTGCCTTCTGCTACTTCTTATCCTACTACTACTTGTCTTCAACCACTACTTCTTCTACTACTTGTACTTCTTCATCTACTTCTTCTACTATTACTTCTTATCCTTTATCTTCTCTACTACTTCTCTTACTTGTTCTTCTTCTACTACCACTACTACTAATTCTTCTACTGCTCCTTATCCTACTACTGCTACTACTTTTACTGCTACTTCTTCTTCATCTACTTCTTTTCTTGCTTCTTCTTCTACTACTACTACCTCTGCTATTTCTTCTTATACTTCTACTACTACTACTATTACTACTACTACCTTTTATCCTCCTACTACTACTACTACTCCTTCTAGTAATGCTACTCCTTGTTTTTTTCCTCTTTCACTTCATCTTCATCATTGGCCGCTTCTTCCTCTTGTACCCTTTCATCATCTTTTCCTTTATCCACTCTACTTCTTTTTCTAGAAAACTACCACTCATACTTCTGCTACTTCTAATTTTCCAACACGAAATCTTGTTGTTGTTTTTTTCTACTACTGCATCTTTAGTATCTATTCATAAATACTTTTGTTCTGTGTTTCTACATCCATTATGATCAAATGCTTCTTTTATCAGTACAAAAACAGTTTGTGTTCAGTGGCTTCAATTAAACAAACTTATGTTAATTGGGCCTTTAAATTTGGTTTGGTTAAATCCTAGAATATGCTGTGTTCATATAACCTTGATGTTACATGAAATGTTGAGTTTTATGAGATACAGATTTGTTTGTGTATTTGGTAAAAAATATACATCAAACTTTATTGGGCATTTCATCTCTTGTATTTTTACCTGCATTAGGCTGCATGTCATAGCTGTGCAGTAAGAAACATTTCTAGTCTTCAATTAATTCTTAAGTTTTCTGATTTTACCTCGTCTCTGGCTTCCAGGTCCGCTGGTCAGATGTAGGCGGGATGGAGGAGGTGAAGCTGAAACTGAAGCAGGCCGTGGAGTGGCCTCTGAGGCACCCCGAGGCCTTCACCCGCATGGGGATCCAGCCACCCAAAGGAGTCCTGCTGTACGGGCCACCAGGCTGCTCCAAGACCATGATAGCCAAGGCCCTGGCTAATGAAAGTGGGCTCAACTTCCTGGCTATTAAAGTGAGTTTTTATTATAATAGTCAGAATTATATTTTCTCAGTATGTTTTATTTACACAAGAATTAAAAAAGCACTTTTGTTTTTCTGCTGTGCAGTGTATGATAAGTTCAAATGTGAAGAGGTGTGGGCAAAAGGCTGTTGTGTTCCCCCCCCTTTTTTTTTTTTTTTTTTTACATAAACATGAACAAATGATATACAACAGGTGTTGGTTGGGTGATCTGCCAAAACACAGCGTATGAATCATTGAAAAAAAATAATGGCGCTAATCCAAAAACTCACTTAAAAAAGCAAACCAAGACTTTAGCTCAGTAATGATTCAGGTTTAGTCATAGCAAACATAACAAAGTTCTCAGAGGTGACGATATTAACTTGATGACAGATGATGGTTGAGTCAATCTCACCTCACGGTCGAGTCCATTTTAGCTCAGCCTTTGCATACAATTTAAAATAATCTCTGCAAATCGCCATTTCCCCCAGACTTTACCTACAATCATCTAAGCAAAGGAACGTTGCTGAAATGAAAATGATGTGATATAAAACACACTTCTCACTTGTGCTTAGTAGAAGTTAAAAGAAGATAAAATAAACTGAACATTTTGTATTTCAAAATTTAAGAGTGCTTGAACCGTTATAACCTCTAATGTACAGTTTCCCTTAATTTTCCCTGAAGCAGCTTTATGCCTGGAAAAATATCACCTGATTGACGGACAGTATCTATGACGACCCCTACCACTCTGTCTGGTAGATAGAGCTCCTCTTCTTACTGGACTTGGGGTTGAGTTGATTTTTGAGGAATAAAAACAGCTTCTCCTGCTACAATTACAACAGGAAAAGGAGTACGCTTTGGAGTTTGAAAAGTTAAGACAGAATGCCCGTTTGTGTGAAGCTGAACTAGCCAATGTTTAGGCAAGACAGCAATTAGAGTTTGAGCGCTTTAAGTTGGAGCTTATGAGTGAGGGAAAGCTTCAAGCTGAGCCACAGATGAGCAAAGAGTCTTTGGTATCAGGATTGAAAAAGTTGAATCGGTGCGTCCGTATTTCACATTTCCCCCAAATTTTAGCCCGACACACGACTGGTGAGTCAAGAGAATTTGCCCAGATTAAAAATGAACTCACACACACCGTATATCCAATATATCAATGTAGTGATGTTTCTCCGATGACCTGGAGGCGGTCTGTCTGCCCAACTTCCTCTGCAGAAAGCTTCCCTGTCTGACCTTTGACCCTGTGTTTGTCCCCTCTCATTCATCACCCCATCCTCTCTGCCACCCCCTCTTTCACCCGCACCTCTGCCCATTCAGGCCGGGCTGACAGAGATTGATTGATCATCTTGTTGAATTTTTGATCAGTAAACATTTCCTGAGCTGTTGCCATGCGAGACAGAGAGCTTCGACACGAATCTCTCAACCGGGGTCGTTGGGCCACCTGCACATACGGGTGTGATTTGAAGGCTTGTTGAACAAGTCTTCCAATTACGTCTAAACTTTAGTCTTATCCAGACCAAACTGAAAGTGTGATTGTAATATTTTAGAGAATGGAAAAGAGGTTTCAACAGGTCAACAATGACATGAACAAACTGAACTAGAATCTTGTTTTCAAGTAGACCTTGAAAAAACACATTTCACAAATGAAATTCAAAATGCTTTCACTTTCATTCTGATTTCAGAGACATTATCATTGTTATTGAATGATGCTTTGTGTTTGACACAAAGGTGATTACTAAAAGAGTTGTACTATAATCTTGTGCAGCAGTATCTGCCTCAGGAAAAGGTTAAAAAACATCCTGTCCCTCCCGCTGAAAGCTGCTCTCCAGCATCTGCAATAACAGTATCAGGTTTTTCCAGTGCAGCGGTTGCTTTGACATAGATACGTTATCCAGATTTAAATGTGGATACTTTAAGGCTCAGCCTGTTTCCTCTGTGTGAAAAAGCCCTATTATCATCTTGTCAATTTCAGTTTCCTCCCAGTGCAGCCACTCAAACACGCTCACATCCGCGCACAAACACACACACCAGCACACACAGCTCGTATCTCTACACTGTCAATGGTTTTAAACTCACCATGTCCAGCCCTTGGCTCTGCCTCAGAGAGAGGAACCTGGGATTAATGAGTCAACCTCCACACTTACTGCAGGAGACAAAAGGGCTGGGAGTTAAGTGTCGTCTCCTCCGTCAGCCCAGAGGTGTTGAAAAGGTGGATTGCAGGGGAGGAAGTTCTTCTGAGGGCTGAGTGGATGTTTATCTGCCTCAGAGTGAAGGAGAGAAGAGGGAGGAATGGACTGAAGGAGAGGGAGAGGACAGTGAGGGGGCTTAGGAGGTTCAGTCAGTAGTAGTAATAACAGTTTAATTGGTGGTGGTAGTAGTGCAAGTAGAGTTCGGTGGTGTGGTAGAAGCATGGTACGCTTTCTTTCTGTTTCCACTGTGAAAAGTTGGGGATGGTACCAGTGGAACCGATCCGTACCGTCCCCTTGTTTGGTCCCCCCTCTGTTGGGGCACCTAGCACACAGATCTGGTACTAAAAGGTGCAGCTGTGAACACTGCAGTCTGATTGGTCAGTAGAGGACGGTCACTCAAGGCTGAGTTGCGTCTGGTTTTGAGGCTCTTGTAACCTCTGTTAATACTGCGGAGAGTTTTATTAGTAAACTGTAACTATAAAATGAAAGGATGTTTTGCTGCCTCTCACAGCAGCTGGAGTCTGACAAAAAGTAACTTCATTCACTGGGCCGACTGCCGGCAACTTTTAAGGTGGAACGTTTACTTGTAATGTTACTCAATGTATGAGTTGATGATGAATCCATCAGCACACCTTAAATTTCACTGTGACAACTTTGATCGTTACTTTAGTTTTCATATGACAGACACTTTTAGTAATGAGTGGATCTTCAAGTATTTATGTATATTAATTAAAGAGAACTGTTTGCAGTGGAAACACGAGGGTCTAGATACCATGTCTGAAGGGTTACTGTTGGTTCCAAAGGTACTATACTGAGAGAGTTTTGTGGAAACTGGGCTTTTGTGATGCTTCTGAAAGGTTTCCTGTCCACACTGAAATGTCTAAACAACTGGAAAAAGGCTTAATCTCCTCTTCCCCCTCTTTGTCAGCAAACAACAGATTTTTGCGTCAGAGCCGTTGTGGTAAGACAGACAGACAGACTGGTCATTACACTGAGTCCGTCATCACTTATATTGTGTTTCACTACCTCTGAATTTGTTCTTTAGTTGTTATCATTGGTGTATTTTTCCATTTATGTTGTCAAATGATTCAACACAAAATGATTTGATCACGTTTTTACTGTCCACGCTAAAACATGAGTGAAAACCCTGGTATCCCTCTGAGGGCTCCCATGGTCATGAAATTCCTGGAAATTTATGAAATCTAGTGCTGTGCTTCATGACTGTTGATTGTGTCTCTGCTTTTCTGTCCCCCAAAAAGAGGTTCAACCTTGATGTTCAGTGAAGTCATGAAATAAGTCATGAAAACGGGGTGAAATATTAAAGAAAAGTAATGGAAAAGTTTTTAAATTCATGTGTAAAAATGTGGGGGGACTGTGTACTATTGTACCTGCAGACATGTCAATGCTGATCCACACTGCGGGTAAATTTCTGTAATTGCCAGCTGAACCACAGAGTGTTACACAAAAACATAAAACAGTACACAGTGTACAGCGAACATAGAAGCTGTGGAATTACACCACACACACACACCCTGCTGCCCTTCATGACATTCTCACGCTTTGTTATCACCGTTTCACTGTGTTCTTCTTTTTAATCTCCAAAAGACGCCACAGAACAGCAGCTGCCTCTCTGGTCCGTCAGAATAGTAGCTCTCAGTTTTAGAATATCTACAGACACGATGCCACCAGGTGATACTTCACAAAACATGACCGTGATTACTCATGAGCGTCCTGACGATGATGCCAATTATTTAACACTTCTCCAAATCAGATACTTTACTACTTTAAACATTGCACCTTAGCCTGATTAGTGATTACTATGATGCAGTACATAAATATTTCTAGTTGTCAGTATGTCAAATTATCAACTCAATCACCAGAATAAATGTTGGCATTATATGTTCCTGCAAGCTTAGTGTACGTTGCATTTGTATATTGTGTATATATACATTTCAACAACGTTATGGTTAACATGGTTATGTTTAGGCACACAAATCACTTGGTTTTGATTAGGAAAAGATCATGTTTTGGTTTAGAGCGCACACACAGTCATTGCTAGAAACACCACAAGAAGACGCAAAGACACACCCAGGTTTGGTGGCTCAAACGCCACTGGAAACAGCCTTAAGTGTTACATAAAAACAGCATTCAGTGGCTTAAATGCTGCTGGAAATGGGGTGATATGTCACAATAAGTGGCTGTTGGAAATGGCAATACTTGTCACTAAAAAAACACCAGGGTTTGATGGCTCAAACGCGGCTGTAAACACAGCCGGAAAAGCAAGTGGAAACGCAGCTGAAAACGCAGCTGGAAATGCTGTGATGTGTCTCTAAAAAGCGCCTGGGCTCGATAGCGCAAATGCTGCTCGAAACGTGTAACAAAAAACACCTGGGTTCAGTAGCTCAAATGCCGTTGGAAATGGTGAAATATGTTGCTATAGTACACAGGTTTGGTGGCTCAAACACTGCTGGAGACACCACTGGATGCAGTGCAGTGTGTCACTAAAAACCATGATGTGTCATTAAGAAACACCTGGGTGTGGTGGCTCAAATGCCGCTGGAAAGCTAATAAACATCCAGCTTCGTTGTTTGTTGGTCTCAAGCGGTCACGCCATCCACCATCCCTTCCACTTCTCAGGGACAAAGTTAGCTTACATGCCACGTCACTTAAGAAATCATGATATATGTATGAAACAAATTATAGAAGAAATGTAAAATACCCTTTAAATTTGACTTTTTTTAGGGTCCAGAACTACTGAGCAAGTATGTTGGAGAGTCTGAAAGAGCTGTGAGAGAGGTAAGTATTTTTAATTTCCATTCCAATAAAAATTTTACAATGGTTTGCCAATACTTTTGTTATGTTGAGTTAAAATTATGCAAGCTGACATCCTTTTCTGAACCCTGTAAACGCATCCAAACTATTTTTAGTTGCTGACGACCTGAGGTGTAATTTATGGCATGAACAAGTGCTGTATTTCCTGTGTATGTTTGTGCTGAGAATGATTCATTTGTCCTGTTAAAGATTTGTCCTGTTTTTCTCTCTTCCATTGTTGCTAACTCTGCTTGCAGGTGTTTCGGAAGGCGAGGGCCGTCGCTCCGTCCATCGTCTTCTTTGATGAGATCGACGCTCTCGCCAGTGAAAGAGGAAGGTACAGCGCGTTACTTTTAACACCACAGAAAGAGGGTTAGAATTAGAAGAAGAGACGCAATGACTGCAACATTAATGGCAAAAACACAGTTCCTGCCCACTTGATGAATGTTGACTTCCTCTCTGAAAGTTCACCGCTGACCGCTGCCACTGTCCACTGTTTACTATTTTCAGCACTGTGGTCATTCATTGTCCAGCAATGACAAATGCCCAGTCATCGCTGCGGCCTGCTTTAATTTACCATCCCTCGCCTCTGTCCCAGCTTGCCTCACAAAGATTCACTTATGAGTGGATGCAGCAAACATCCCAAAAAGTCTGCATGACTGCACTATCAAAGCCAGCCACTCAGTTCCCATGGTGTCCTCTTAGACTTTTGCGGCTTTTCGCTACCGGCAAACACAGAACACAGTCTTGTCCGGAGGCGCTTTAGTGGGATGGCACTGGGAACATCTGTGGCTTAAAGGAAAGAGGACGGGGGGCGGACAGAGGACACAGACCGGAGGAGCACAAACACTTCATTGTGCCCGTCCGCGGCAGATGGGGAAGGCTAAATATGCAGCATGCTTCCTGGTAAACCAGTCGATGAAACTAAATGTTGTAGGAAGGAGCACAGAGAGGCCAACGGGCTGTCCCTGTAACTTCTACGTGGGCTCTCAGTCAGATGCTTTAAAAGCTATACAGCGTCTGAGATTTAAACTGATTCTGATCATGAAATGTTGAATTATATCTCAACAGTTTTTGTTAAACAAAAAAGTATACTATACTATTCCATCTGATCTTTTCTTATTAGAGTCACCACCATTCATTAAATGTTCTCAGAGCAGGATTGGTGTGCCAGTGATGTGTGCCACCTGTGCCAGCTTTTAATACTTAGTCTCAGTTCCCGTGTCTTGTTTTGGTTTTTCAAGATGTTTTATATTTGGACAAACCCAAACTTTGGTGAATCTGGACTGACCAATTTTAAACGCCAAAGTTACACACTAACACAAACACACTGATTGTGGCAGCGGTACACCAGCAGCTTCTGTGTTCAGCTATTTTAGATTACTGTTTTCTCAGTAGAGTCTGGCTTTCAGGAGAGTGATGTAATGGCTTCAGTTTACCATCGGAAATTACCGTCTGACAGCAACGTATAGCAGTGAAAATCTTTTAAATTTAACGTTGACTTTAACTGATATTGATTTTTTTCAGTGGCTAAAACACATTTTGTTTCATCCACTTCCACAGCAGTACATTATAGCGTCTATGTTGGACTCCATCCTGTTTCTCCAAACTGGGAACATGCCCACTGACATGTAGGCTCGATCCCAACACACCTCTTATCCCCACCACTTAGCCCCTAGCTTCCATTTTGCACATTTATGTCTAGGGTCAGGTGTCCCAATTCTTGTTAAGACGGGGTAGGATGAAGTGTTTGGGCTACACGGCCCTCCAAACTTAACTTAAGTCCAGCAGCAAAGTTGCCACATTTTCTACTGCTCCTGTAACATCAGTGCGGACTGGCAGAGTTGGAGTAAGTGTTGCTAACACTAGCCTACAGAGCACCACTCATGGTCTGGTAATGAAGCAGCATTCTTTTTTTAGGCTATCTGTCTTGATCGATTGGTAGTGTGAAACTTAAATTGTGAACGAATCCCGAGCTTTTCCATCTCCATCTTCATTAGGAGTGAGTGAGTTTTCTCCGGGTACTCCGGCTTCCTCCCACAATCCAGAGACATGCAGGCGCGTGTGAATGGTTGTCTGTCTCTATGTGTCAGCCCTGTGATAGTCTGGTGACCTGTCCAGGGTGCGCTCCGCCTCTCGCCCAGTGCCAGCTGGGATAGGCTCCAGCCCCCCAGCAGACCCCTAACAGAATAAGGAGTTATGGAAAATGAATGAATACAGTTTTGGTAATTCATCACACCACATTCTCAGCGTGCAGAGTGGAGTGCGCTCTGGGCACAGACGAAGCAGTGAAAGTGAAAGTTAACTGTTTATTGCGCTGGGTGTTACAGTTTGCATTCACTTGCGTCTGCAGCAGCTGCTTTTCCTGATCTTATCCGCTCTGATCGGATCGACTGATCAGTTATCCTCCCTGCAACTCAAACCTCACAAACTGCTGCTGGAAAAGAAGAACTCACGAAGCGTTTCACCTTAGCTGTGTTCAGGGACCTGCAAAAACCTCCGAATTCAGACAGGGGGCTCAGAATGATAAAACCAGCTACAGCCACACAGTTCTGTGGGAAGCTATGGATAAGTACCTCATACAACCCCACTTCAAAAGATCCAAACTATCCCTTAAAGTCTTCCAAACTTCCAAGCCAGGCTGTTCAGTCGACAGCACTTCAGAGAACGTGTTTCCTGAAGAAACCTGGAACACAGATTTTATACTTTGATGTTCTGTGCTGTCTGGACTCATTTCCAACGTACAGAAACATCTCCATTGCAACTTGTCTTCATCAGTCAGTATTTTGTGCCGGTGGGACTGACATGTTCTGTCTGTATTTATTATAGTGATTGAACCCTCCGCCCTCGCCCCCGCCCATTTTTATTTTGATGTTCAACTTCATAAATGCACTCTGGTCCTCCTCACAGCTACAGCCAGCTTTCAGCAGTAATGCAGTACAGCGTGAGAGTCTGTCAGCTGGCTGCGATGGACGTGGGGCTGGACACGCGCCTCAAGGCCACTCGCCATTTAAAAAAAAAAAAAAAAAAAGCACTTAGCACTGAACTATAAAGGTTATTTATTGGTCTTCACTTCCTGCCATGTTTAATCAATGAAGTGGCTCACGCACGCCGGCAAGAATTCAAAACTGTTGACACAACCAGACAGCCTCGGCTGTACAGTGTACGTGTGTGTTGTTTTCTTTTTTTTTTCCTCTCGAGGCAGGAGATGAGAAGCACCTGTAAATCTGTCAGCCTACCTGCCACGAGTCCAAACTGGTGGAATGATATGAAGAAGACAGGAAGAAGACAGGAAGACAGGAAAACTGGGGGAGACGAAAACAGACAGTGAATGTTAGACAGATGCAGAGACTGACACATGATGAAGACAAAAAAAAAAAAAAATGCTCAGGATTGACCGAATGAAAATAAACTGACGGAGAACCTAGAAAAGAAAAGACAATTATGAGAAATGAAAGACGAGTGTTGGATTTGAAAAGAACAATTCATAAAAGAGAGTCAAATGTTTCAATGGAAGCTTCTCTCCCTCGCTCCCTTTTCTGTCACCCTCCTCTTCCTCTATAGTGTGTCTTTCTGACATCCTCTTTCTCACCACCTTTATTCTTTTCGTCCCATATTTTTGCCCTCATCTTCTTTCTCTCTGCAGTTCATCTCTCTGCCCTCCTTTCCCTAATCCCCTTCCCTCCTTCCTTTTCTCCCCACTATCTCCCCTCACCCAAACTTTCTCCCCCTCTCTTCCCCTCCCTCCCTCCCTCCTGCTCTGCCTCCATATCTCAGTGACAGAGCTCCTTTGTGTTCCTCTGCGGCCTTGTCTCTGCTAATGACGTCTGGCACTTCCGCTGGCCCTGTCAACAGAGACTGTGTGTGTGTCTGAGCTGAGAAGGGTGGCTGTCTGCACTGCGTTATGGAAAATAACCACCTTGTAATGCACTGACTAACTCGCTGATGAGTTTCTCAAAGGATAAAAGCTGTTGATATTCTATTTTATATGTTTCCTACTGGCAACAAATGTTATTCCCCTGTGTCATAAAGCTCCATTGCTCCAAAAGTATAAAGAAAACACATAAATGAGCCACACTGCTGCAGTGTGTGACATGTTCTCTCGTTACCATGAACTCAAACACTGTAGTTTACGCTGAGTACGCCATCCCGCTGCCCTAAATACTCACTAGAGCATCAAATGTGTATCAGTCCGCTGCTGAAAATAGTCCCCATCAAATACCCTATTTACCCCTGTTTGATTAAAATTTGCTAAAAACAAAAAAGTCACAGCATATGAGTTGTCTGCACATGGTTCTCAACATGGAGGTGCCTGAGCTGAAGTAAGTTTTGACAGCAAACATGGTAGAGTGTGCAGCTTTTGGATGCTAACCGAAAACTTCGAGCTTCCTTCCACTGTCTACCAAAAATCCCATCATCGCAGATATTACTGTGTGTTTCACAACCATTAACACTGTGTCAGCCAGTTAGCACGCAAGCTAACAAGCTAAACAAACAACATAAATATAAGATCCTGCAGATTTTGGTGCGTCTGACTGAGGCTCAAACATTTATGGCTGAATTTATGCCTCTCAAAAACAGAAGAGAGGACGCGCACATCTCCAAAGGCCCGTTTGGGTTGGGTGCTGGATCTAAAAAATCAACAATGAACAGAAAAATGATGAATCCGCACACCAAAATGAGCTCCCGTGTATTTTAATAGCGTGACGTTTCGAGCTTAACGCTGAGCGTTAAAAGAGCGTTAAAATACACGGGAGCTCATTTTGGTGTGCGGATTCATCATTTTTCTGTTCATTGTTGAATTTATGCCTCTAACACCAACACTAGCCATCGTGATGCGCACTGCTCTCTCATTGGTTAACATAGCGCGAACAAGACTGTAGAAAGCAGAAAGCGAAACCTATCACAAGCAGTTGCCAGTGGGTATGTTTAAAGGCTCACTAATATTCCAATATTATTCCGAATATGACAGTTTTCTGAATTTGATACCGGTCATGTAAATAGCATATTCATTTGGATTTTCCAAATTAGGCCTTATTCCCAATGTAGCATTTTCTTATGTGGGATATGCCAGTATTATTTTAGTTTTACGAGTGTTCTTTGAACATGTATTCAGCACATTCGGAATATACATCTCAACTGCAGTTAGCGACACATGGCGTCTTAACTGTTTACAGCCAGCTGATGCGTTGTCATGGATATACTGTACACAAACCAACTCACCGACAGTTTGCAAGGCTGTCGTAGAGATGCATGCCTGAAAGAAAAGCCCACATATCATGATAGACGAAATGTTGGAGCACGTTAACAGAGTATGCACAGCTGCATGTAAATGGGAATGTTAGTGGAATATACCTTTTTATTAGCCATGTAAACAGCTTTGTCTTTTTTGGAATAAGAGCAAAAAGCAGAATATTTTGTGCATGTAAACATAGTTAATGAGGAGGAAAAGTACATCTGCTTCCAGCCCCTTTTCTGAAATGTTCTTTTACCTTCTCTTTGGCTAAACCATGTGATAAAACATACTTCAAGGATAAAGCATGTAAGGTGGTGGCCTCTAAATATCATACATTGCACACACAGTATCTCATGCTGGTCTTCAAGTACGGACACCTGGGTGGGATAAACTCCAGCATTTCCAGACGTTGCTAAATTGGCAGAACAGAGGTACAGCATTTACAAGTCCAAACAAGGTGACATATTTGTGAACTTTGTCTAAAGGAAGGCTGCTTTATTTGAGAGGGATGACGTGTTTTCAGTTGCAGTTCAGTGGGACGTCATTGGCAGGAAAGCTCCCTTCTGCTGCCAAAGCCTTTTCTTTCTTGAAGAAGAATTGCGCTAATGAAAGAACCTGCCATCAGAGTGTCAGTGAAACTATTCAGAAGTTCTCTACAAGTATTCAAGAACTGGGTGATTTTCATCATTACGTAATAAAGCAAATATTAGAGACAAATGGGTAAAGTTTGAGGCAGGGGTTGAGTTGGACGTTGCATGCTGCTATATATTTTTTTATCATCTGTGCACTCATTCATCAATCACACATTGATTTTAAGTTTTCTCTCTTTCCCTTCATCATTCCATTTGTCCTGTTTCTGTGCATTTTTTCTTTCCACCCTTGTTCCCTTCATTTTTTTTACAGCATGCCGTCCGTCCTCCCACAGACCCATTCATTTATCTGTAATTCATCACTTTACGCCGTCAATAACTTCCTTTTTACCCAGTTTCTGACCTGTTTACATTCATTTCTTTCCCTTTCCATCATCCATCCTTTCATTGTTGTCTCTACACGCATCAATCTCATCTCTATTCCCCCCTTTTTTGATCTTGTCCACTCATCTATCTTCTGTTCTCATCCACCCCTTCAGCTCCACGGGCTCCGGCGGTGTAGGCGACCGGGTCCTGGCTCAGCTTCTGACAGAGATGGACGGCATCGAGCAGCTCCGAGACGTCACTGTGCTGGCCGCCACCAACCGGCCCGACATGATCGATAAGGTAAACAGACGCCGGCTCTCTGTCTTCATCTCTCCTTCCTCTTCTCTGGTCCCTGATTGATAAGGCTGAGGAGATGTTGTGTGTTTGTCTGTCTTGTCTCCTCCTTTCCCTCCCTGCCTCTGTTGTACATGATTGATAAGGTTAAAGGTCGCCCGCTCTGGTCTGTCCACCTCAACTCTTTGGATGTTTCCCTGGGTTGTTTTGGCGTGGTGGAATTAGATGCTAGAGCGTTTGTTCAGCTTGTGTGGTTTTGGTTTTCAGATGTAGTGTTTGGAGTCATTGATGATATAGTTTAGTTTGATTGGCTAAATGGTTCCAAGTCATTTTCTGTCGTCTTCCAGGAGATCAAACGGTGGTTCATCATGACTGAAAAGGAAAAATACATAACTTTAAAACACTTAAAGTTTATTGGTATGTAGATACGGCATCAGATTGTGTGCAAACTCACGCTTCTCCGACAATTTATCTTGACCTTTCGTCATATAACAAATGTATCACATTTCATGTTCGCGGTTTAATTAGGCTCAAACCAATGATCACCTACAACAGAGTCACGATTTCACTCATGTCACAGTCGATTTAAAACACTCAACAGGTGGCACTAAATCATTTGTCTATACTTTCTTTGTTCTTCCTCTCCATGACAATTCCCCCCCTCTCCATTTTTCTATTTTTCTACCCTTTTATCTCCTTCTCTTCCTCTTCCCATCCACAAAAGCTTTCTTTGGTCTCTTATCCACCCATCTCCGTCCTAATGAAATTTCCTGAGTGCTGATCAAAGACGGAGTCTGTGGCTTGTCAAAAAGGACACAGGAAAGGAGGATGTCGCGGTGCTTCTTAAGCTCCTGCTCAGGCAGCCGTCTGTCTCTGTCTTTCTTCCAGTTTTTGTCTTTGGGTCACCTCCTCAGCTTCTTCTAAATGTACCTTAACATCTCTGGTGCTAAATTATAATAGTAACAGCACCTAAATCGATGGTGTGACTGCTTTGTAACGTAATTTTTAGTTTTACCTAAAGAGTGATTCTTCTCTTGATGATAATTTTTGTTCGTCACAACTATCTGTCATATAAAATATTTTACTCACGCCTTTTATAATAGAGATTTGGATTACACAAGTTCTGCTAAGACCAAAGTTGCCGCTTCATGAGACTGCTGTCCATGTACCTGAAAAATGTTTGGGATGATGCTGTTACACTTAGGTTTATACGAAAACTCTAAGAAGTCTGTGTGCTCCTTGCCCTTGATCATCAAGAATTTTAAAGACTAAAGAGATTGGAAGAATAACTTCTGTTCTCACATAGGGCTGCAAGTAATGATTATTTTCATGATCAATCGACTAATCGTCTAGTCTAGAAAATGTCAAAAAAATGTGAAAAATGCTCATCACAAAAACCCAAAGACTCTTGATTTACCATTATAATTGACAAAAAAGCAGCAAATTCTCACATTTAAGAAGCTGGAACCAACGAATATTTGACAGTTTTGCTTAAAAAAAAAAATACTGAAATGATCAATCAGCTATCAAAATAATAACTTACTTAGCCATTTATACACCTGCATGCAGTGTTGATACATAATAATTCTTGTGCAAAAAACACTCAGTCAAATCAGAAATAAACAAATAATAAATAGTAAAAAATAAATTGCACACAACGAGGTATAAAAAGTATAATAAATACAAGAATAAAGTTTGTCTCTAAGAGCTCCGTGACATTGACACAGGGGAGCGTCATCCACAATTAGTAAAGAAAATTTTCTCATTGTTTAATTTGAGCTATTGATGAAGATTTTTCAGTTACAATCTATTCATCTCCAGACATTTTATCCTTTTCTACTTTAATGGTACATAATAAGCACTACGTATCTCAACTAAGCTAGAGCACAAAGAGTCGGCACATCTGCACTTCTTTTCTATAGACTGGTAACTGCACATTGAGTATGTATCAGCACTTTGAGATACTCCGTAGAGAAATCCTTCAAATCCAAATTTTGGGTAACCCCCCTCCCCAAACACTCCCCTCCCGCCCCTCTTCTAGCCCACTTGTGGAGAACTGATCCATCGCTGTGGTGGGGGAATGACAGCAACTTCCTCCACCTCTGCAACTGGTTGCCGTCTCATTTCAAACTCCATTAGCGGTGTGGCGGCTGAGAAGCAGCCTGAGAGTGTGTGTGTGCATTTGTGTGTATATCTGAGAAGGAGAGAGATGCATAAAGAGGAGAAGACAGAGAGAAAGAAACTCTCATAACAGTAGGGAGGGGGTCAAGCCCCTGGGTGGACAGATGGGAAACCCCAGGCGTCCTTCCACAAGCCTCCCTCTCAGGAAGTGGTCTCCCAGGCAGCTGAGAAATCAGATTACCTCCCGCCTGCTTGCACCCCCTACAGTGTGTGTGTGTGTGTGTGTGTGTGTGCAAGTCATTTGAAGAGGAACCTGTGGCATACATTGGGAACGGAAGCTGCCAAATGGCCAGATAGGCGCCCTGCTTTCACCCCTCCACCCCCTACGGTTTGAGCACCCTGCCCGCCTGCACCGCCCCCCTTTGCCACCACCGACACTGACTGTCAGTTCACACCGGAGATGGGCGTGCATTTCCATACCAATAGCAGGATATGATGGGACAAATGAAGATTAATGGCACACTGGGGTGTCAATGAAGTCATTGTCGGCTCTCGGTGTAGCAGAGGAGGCTCCTGGGGGCCTCAGCTGTTTGATGGACAGAGTGGGAGGAATGGAGAAAGGAAGAGAGGGGAGAAAGTGGCGTTTACTTAAGTTTGAAAGGAGCAGGCCTGATGTCCATCTTTCAACCGCTGCTGCAAGACAGAGTGGATTTCCGCTTCTTGTCAAATTTAAACAGGGTTGTTTTGAGTTGGGAAACTGTTGCCTCATCCGATTCAGACTCTGCAGAACATTGTAAATATAAACTAAAGTGGCCTGAGGTTGTATTAATACCCAAAGCTTAACTCTTATAACTAAAACTTCCTGTCCTTTTGCACAAAGTCTTCCAACTTCCTCCGGCCTTTGTATTACATCAGTGACAAACATGAGCAGGTATGCAGCAACATACAGACACAATGTGACTAATAACAGTTGAATCACATCCTAACAAACGGGTGACAAAAGATAACAAATGGATGGTTTTCACACAAGCACACAAAGTCCCACAACTTCCTCTGGCTTTGTTTCACAACATATAATTGGCGCATTATTCACAACTGCAAACTAACTAGAATAATCTGTTCTCGTGCCAAACACATGAACACATATCACCCTCTTTATCATGTACAGCAGTGATGCTAAATCTACGGCATATCACAATAAACAATAAAAATGAAGCAGCTCTAGGGCTGCCCCTTGAAAGTTGGAGATTTGAATCATCAGTCGGATACCCCTTGCTTCAAGCTGAGCAGTTGGGGATTGTTGGGGTTTTTTTTGCCAGTCAGTGTACTTTTGGGGACGTTTCGGTCCCCAGATTTTGCTGCAGAGTGAACACTCTTGACTGTCATGCTACTCGACAACGGCAGACATGATGCAGTGGCACAGAGGAGTGGAAACGTTCCTCCGTAAAACCCTGAGAATAAATTACCCTCTCTCCTTTGCTTGAAAGTGGTGAATTTACAACTCACAGATAATTAATATGACACAGTCTCTGGCTTCTGTTTGATATCTAGTGTCGAACAAAAATGTTGCTGCAAAGTTCTGATCCATCGTTCGCGCCATTAGCTTGGTTGCTATATTATACGACCTAACCTGAATACGACCTGTCCTGCTGAGCTCCATTTGCAAAGGTGGCCCCAAGGCAATGCATGTTCTGCATTGCATATCTACAGTGATAGTGTGCTCCAGGGATGATGTGTTTTTAATTGGCTGGAGCAGCAGTTTGCATCGCCCTGGTTCCCTCATCAAGAAACCAATGGTAATTTTCATGCAGAAGTTAATCCCCTTGGTGAACAAAAGTTTATGATATTTACATATTTTGTTCAGCAAGACAATCTTCACAAATCAACACCACCTTTATCATTTTTGAAATGTAAATGCAATCGCCAGATGTAAAAAGCTATCGTTAGGCTATAAACAAAGTACTGTTGCATGACCTTGTCGCCATGTAAAGCCATGTTTCATTGATGACATTATGAAGTCTCTTTTAGTCTTTTTTAAGACATCCAAAAACTTCAAAATTCACGAGTGAGGTATTTATTAAAAAATGTGAAAGTCTCTTAAGCTTGTGCTTACCATAGACCTAATTTCAGGCATCAAACCAAAAACACATTGAACAAACAACCACTGACTTCAAGACACAAGAACCAGGAGTGCTAAAATGCTAACTCATTTCCAGGTTTAAGGGCTCAGTAATGCAGCACTCTCTAGCGTAAAGTAATATAAGTATAGAAGGTGCAGGGGCCACAATAAAATTAGTCCATTCCTCTACATGTAGAGGCTACATGATGACATGTCACCAAACAACCCCCCTCGCACCTCCTGCTGCCCCCCTCCACCTTAAAAAAAACTTCTTACACTTCCTCTTTCCTTTGTATTGCGCCAATCACCCAAGCCCACCTCTGACCCGCCGCGACCGGGCTGTGGTGATTGATTAGCACCACCAGGAATATTTATCCAGCCTGTTCAGTAGGAAGAGCCCGCTGTCACTGTGTTTGTCGAGCAGCTGTCCATCTTGTTGACTGCACAAACAAACATTCACACACTCAAGCGAGAGATCCCTTTTACCATTTGTAGTTTGTCTAAAGCCACATTTTGACTTTTGTGTTGTTTGTTGGTGTTGTTGGATTATTCATCAGGGTAGATAGTGTTGGTTTGTTGTTTCACTGAATAGCCTATTTGTTTACCCTAATGTGCGCCGGGCTTCATCCATGCTATCAGGAGGCAGGACTGCTTACAGTGGGGAAGATTGCAAGCAGATGGGTCTTTGTTTAGGACCAGAAGTTCCCAACTGGGCTCTTATCAGATCAAGGGGCGAAACCAAAACAGAGGCAATAGAGTTAGAGCTGAAAGGACATTATGTCTTTCCTGGTTCTCTATAGGAACAATTAACATAACTGCATTCCACAGGTGTCAATGGATGATGAGATGACAGGGATGTGGCACTTATGATAACATAAATAACAGTCAGTATGCATTGGAAATGCATACTGACTGTTATTTATGTTATTTATGTTTGATTTTTTGAAGTGGGGTTGTATCATGTACTTATCCATAGTGTATTACCTACAGTAGATGGCAGTCAGCATATCCCCACTTTGGAGAAGCAGACATAAGTACCACCACGAAGCTTCGCAATCCACTGCATTGGACGGGGGCAGCGACAAAATATAGTGTAGCCACCTAAAATAAAGTTTCACCTCAATGATATCGGTTCATGTGTATTTAGAATATTTTTACCGCTTTACCTTGTCATCAGACAGCCCTTTCCGACGGGTAACTGGACTGAAAGTGAAACTTATATGCTCACTTCGAAGCCAGACTTCATTGACAAAAAAGGTACATATTCCCTTGCTGAACACAGAAGCTGCTGCTTTACTACCACCTCAATGATTTAGTTGTTTGTATTATTGTATGACTTTGGTGTTGTAAAGCAGTGTTTCCCAACTGGTCCAGCCGCAGGGTCCATATTTCTCCTTAGTCATTAGTTCAAGGTCCACACAGTTTGATATATTCGGCGTCACACGTCCGTTTGGCCGCGTCATCAAGCTAGTTTGCTGCCTCTGTCAAGTCGCTCTCCATTAGTCACTCACTCTACAGCAGGAAACAGGACTCCAAAATAAAAGCTCTGTGCTGAAAATTCACTGTACGTAATAATAAAGGGTGTTTTTTCACAAACTTGACATGATTGCAAGTTAGTTATGGTCCAGTCAGAATGGGCCTGCAACCCACTTTTGGACCGCGAACCACCAGTTGGGAGCTGTGGGCTAGTTCAGATTCAACAAGGTCACACAAAACAAACAATGCAACTGATCGAGCAGTGGTAGACCAACAGCTCCTGTGTTCTGCGAGATAAAAATACTGATTTTGTCAATGGAGGCTGGTTTTGAAGAGAGCGATAAAATTGCTTCCGTTCCCCGTTGGAAAGGGCTGTGGCAAGGCAAAGCAGAAAAGATTTTCTTAATACAGCATACAGTTAATCTGATGTGATTCTTTTTTGAGGTGGCTAGCCTTGCCATGTCACAGAGTAAAGTCAAACAGAGCTGCTAGCTTGGCTCTAGACTTTTAGTCTTGTCACTGAATAAAAGCTTTAAACAATTTGTTCGCAAATTTTCAACAAAAACTGTAACTCAAGACCACTTTGTGCAACTTTCGTTTTCAACCACCATTTTTCACTAACTTAGCAGACCCTTTCTCATCCACCAGGTTGTCAAATAAATTGCTTGAACTGAGATGCTCAAATATCTTCTTGGTGACGCAAGACCAGATTCTTCTCAGCTACTCATGAAGAGCTTTCATTATGTATATTTAATAAATATTGATTCTATCAAACTATAATTACGCTGACACATCATGTCCCGACCTGTATGAGCGCCCACTTGAAAACTTCCCCGTTCCCAGTGTCATCTTCCTACACATTTCACCCAGTGTGTTGTGGGTGGTATTGTGCCAGGATGCTGTTTGAGTCACCTAACAGCTCCCCAGGTGTGTTACCATGGTGGAACAATGACAACAAATGGGCGGTTGCAGCGCCTTCCTTCCTGTGGATGCTGTCTGCCAGATAAAACACTGACGGTGGAGCTCTAATTATACGATGTTGAAATTGCAAAATTGTGTGTAGAACAGGTGACAGTTTAGATAATGATTATGTCTGACTGCAAATGATGAGTGACACATAAATCAAGCCATATCTTTGCAGGCCTGTAATGTATCTCAACAATGCCAAACGATCATTTCATAGAACACAAAGGATTTCACAGCTTTTTTTGTTACTTCATCTTAAGACATTGAGGCCTGTTAACCACCACATTTGAATATCTTGTCCTTTCTACCCACTCATGAGCTTTCTCCCCTCTTCACATTCTCATGCTCCTCCCTCTGAAAATCAGCCCCTTGTACTGTAGTGTGGCTTCTGAACAGGAGATGGTGCCAAACTTGACATGGGTCAGTTCTGTTGACAATTATGATCAATACTGACAATTCCCAAAGATTAAAAGCTTGCCAGAATAAATACAAATGCTTAGAGAATAATAGCTCAAACTTGTCCATGTGTTATTCAGTGAGTAAAGTGAGGAAACTCTGCAGTTAGGGTTTCAACCCTCACTGAGGACAAACTATATACTCAAAGGAATTCAGATAAAAGTGATGACTAAATGTCAGATGTAGCCAACTTTCTTTGTGGCTGGCAACAGCATGGAACATGTCACAGTAAATTGACTTCTACCACATAAAAACAGGCTGAAAGCTGACTTACGCCTTAAGGAACTGTCATATTATTTGATATTCTTTGATATTTGATTTACTTTTTTGTACCTTTTACTGTAGCAGCTCCCTACTTTTATGTTGCATCTCTGTAATTTAGCAGTAAATTGGTTGTTCTATCCATTTTTGTCACTGTAATGTAGCTCTGCAGCTTGATGCACGGCACTGAAACATGAGGCCTTGTGAGATATTTTATGAGCCTTCATGGTCTTGTGGTCTTGTGTCCAGTCCACATGCTTCCAGTAACACACGCTAGCATTGTAATTGTGCAGCATGTGACTATTTCATGGTTACTTTTTTTTATTATCGTAAGTCATGCTTGTTTTCACAGAGTTCGTAGTCCCTTTTTAATCTAAAGACCCATAAAATTCACCATTTATATCTGTTAACTGGACCCCTCCCTCTGTTATTTATAATTTGAGGCACATGCCTGCATCTGGCTCTGTGTCGTCCTTCTAATAAGCAGGTCTGTGTTGATAAAGTTGCATTAATTTATAAAGTCCTTCTGTGGCCTGCCGGGCTTTAGCAGGAGTCATGCAAAGTAAATACCCGACATCAGGCCAGTTTGAGCAGCCTGAACATCTGCCAGTGTTTTCCTAGCCAGTCTGGACGCTGCTAATTGTAATCACAGTCGAATTCCACCAGACTGTAATTAGTGGGCCACTTGGTAAATATTCAGGCATTAGCTAAGTGTAGCTTTGATTTTTCCCTCCTCTCTCTTTCGTGCATTTAGACCTCACATCTGTGTGTGTGTGTGTGTGTGTGTGTGTGTGTGTGTGTGTGTGTGTGTGTGTGTGTGTGTGTGCGCGCTTGTGGCTTTCCATTCATGTATGCTGCCATGCTGGTGTCCCAGATCTTAATCAGTCGTGTTTTGAGAATGATTTATGCCTTTATCACCTGCCCATTGAACCAGATCGGTGGGGTTTCCCTCCTCATTGACTACTGAGAAAGTTAGAAATACGTTATGAATCATATGAAAGAAAATGACATTGACTCTGTTACACTGTGTTGTGACTGGAAGTCGTTGTGTGTGATGTGTTAACTGAGGCTACGACTAATGACTCAAGCTAGGACTGGGCAATATTGAAATTCCCCTACTGACGATGATGCTTTAAGAACATTGATGGACTGGAGACACGTGTTGCAACACCTGTAAGTGGCCACAGATTCTAGGCATTAAGCACTACTTTACACAAAGGCACAAATCAATAAATCCGATCAGTCAACTGGTAAGTTTATTTTTATTCAATGACACATTTAACCCCAATATACAGTCACGCCACAGTTGACAGTCACATTTATTATTATTAGTGTGTGCTTCCAGTGGATGTACAGACCAAAGAACCAAAGAATCGCTAAAAAGGCACATTTGCATTCTTTTTACTCAGGAGTACTGACATCCTCCTGCTGGAGTTCCTACTGGGCTACATGGGTAATTACATACAGTGTTGATGTATGCTAGCATGATGTAACTTTATTTAATGCGCTACAGCAATGCCGCGAAGCGTATAGAAGGCAAAAAAAATGAGGAAAGATACTGACTATAGGGCAAAATTCATAGCGGGGCTGCATAATTGAATATCTCTTTGTTATGTTGTGTTCACACCAGGCACAAATAAAACAATTTGCGGGACTGAATTACATGTCAAGTCAATGCAAAGATGCGATTAGATGCAAATTCCCATTGGGTGGTGCGATGTACGCGATGTGAATGATGCGAGAAGCACAATTTCACGTCATATGTTTAGTCATGAGAATTGAAAAATCTGAACTTCAACGAACGATTAATGCGGTGTATGATGCCTTTTCATGTCTTTTGGGCATTCGCGTACACACAATTTTAGCCGGGTATGTTGTGAGTTATTCATGCGTACGACTCAACACAAAATATTGTAGCGTTCAAACTCGCGTGAGTAGTAGTGTACACACAACATTATTCCCGCCATGTGAAGACCATTATCATGGCCAAGTAATATCGTGTTGAACGATAATCTTGTCGTATCGCCCGAACCTATTTCAAGGTTGATTGTCGATAACCTTTCTCTTGTAATTATTTGATCTGTCAGAAAATGGTGAAATGCCTCACACAACTATCTACAACTTCAGGTGATGTCCTCAAATAACTTTTTTAAACTGAGGAACAGTCCATAACCCAAAGATGAGACAAAGCTATTGAGGTAATCTGACTCTGAAAGTAAAGCAACCAAAAAATCTGTGTATCTAATGCACGGTGCGCTTTTGTTTGTGTGTGCTGGCTCATATAAATTCCTCTTAATTCCTCCCTCCATTAAGACTTTACATTAAGACTTAAGTGAAGAAAGCCTCTCGGGAACACTCAAAACATTTCAGTCTTTGTTATCTGGCCTCACACGAGGGTATCGGAGGATCCTCACAGTTTCTCCCTGTGAATACCTTTTGTTTTGCCTTTTCTTTTGGCACGAACCTCCACCTGAGCCGTGCCTCCACTCAACAGGAAACAACCCTTAGCTAAAAGAGCGGCTATAAGCCAGCCAGTCAAAACAGGCCATATTTTATTTTGTGTTGGACTGACGTTATCATCTCCCAAGCTTTGCTCTCTTCTCGTGACGAGCCAAGCATGATGGAATCTCTATTGGTGCTGTCTTAAAGGATTAGAGCTTATTCACTGTTTTTTCCTGACTGCACAGTTCTGAATAGGGCCCCGCTGCCACAGTACAGGGTGTCCTGCTGAAGCTGAGCTGAGCTGTTGATATTATCCACGCTGCAGCTATTAGACTCTCTCTGCTTAAATGCTGTGTTCTTTTTAGCTGTTTTCATCCCCGGGTTGAGTTCTCGATATCAAGCACCAGCTGCAGTTTGGGTTTTATTCTCTTTGCTTAAACACTGTTCTCTCACCGACCTGTTTTGAGAGTATTTAAAGTATTTCCTGCCCTGGTTGTGTTTCTAAGATGCAGTAATGAGAAGGCAGAGTGAGAGTTTTGGCTTGTGGCTTAGTGAAGCTACAGTGGCAAAAGAAAACAAAAAGTGTGTGTGTGTGTATCTTTGCAAGCAAGTAATGGGATACCACCTTGGGATGGATGAGCTCTGGGAAGCTGTGTGCGTGTGTGTGTTTGTGAGCACTGGGGGAGCAGGATCCCCAGGCAAGTATCAAACTTCAAGGGCTGTATTAGTATCAGTTTACACATGTGTGCATCCAAGAATACCACCACAAAAAGCTTCCAATCTGACCAGACGCAAGAAAAAACCTGCAGGACCACATCAGCTCTGGTTATCGAAAAATATTTAACGACAACTGGATTTTCTTTGTAGGAATTCATATTCTGACGTAATATATTATGCACATAAACACCTTCTGGAAAACAGAAGTAGAAGAAAATTTCATGATATGGAAAGAAGCCGCTTGTGTTTTTAGCTGATGGAGGGACACGCATGTTTTTTATCCTCGCTGTCCTCCCTGTGCTGAAGACATGCCGCTTATAAATCAAAAGACACTCTGCATTTCTGTCAGCTACTCCTCTGTTTTGGTGAGATAGAGAGAGGAGGACGTGAGGATGGTGGAGGGAGGTGTGTGTGTGTGTGTTAGGGTGGCGGGGAGGGAGGGAGGGAGGGAGGGAGGGATAGGGAGGAAATGAGGGCTCTTTGTGCTCTGCTACCTGGCAGACATCTCCAGCATGTGTCGTCTTGCCTCTTGGCAAGCCGAGACCACCGGCGCCCTTGGAATGCTCTCAGTTCAGGAAATCTCGTTTATTCTCACAAATGCTACTCCTAACCCCCCTCCTGCAACGCTGCTGCACAGCTAGTATATTTTCCTCTTTTTTGTGTCTGTCTTTATTGCTCTGCCTTAATATGTAATTGTTTTGCATTTTCTTTCACCTCTTTGTATTTGTCTCTTCGTTAAATGACTAAGATTCTCCTTCACTCTTTATATTCAGTATCCTTTTAACATAAGTACTTATATTAAATAAATGTAGTCAATGTTACAAATCAATAAGCATAAATGTTGAGACATTAAATTACATTTGCCATGATAGCAGATTTTATCACCCCTAATGGGCACAATAAGTGCACAGTGGTCCGTCATACATTTTGGCCACCATCCAGTCAGTTGCTTCCTCGCCTGCACATACTTTTTAAATCAGTGTATTCCAGTCTCAGTGTAGATGCTTCGTTATAAAGCAGCAACAGCAACAATGTTTGGCACTTACATGGAGGCACAGTGAAGAGTTTAATGGTGCCTGAAGAAGATTGATCGCACTGTCAACTCAAGTCATTCCCAATAGAAATAAAATAACTGAACATCCGATATGTTGCAGGGACACAGTAAGCTGTCATGTCTTTTTTTAGCAGTAGCAGCAGATTTTAGCAATCTTATAAGTTTAGTGCAGCTACACTGTGCGACATGGATCTAAAAAACTTCGGTACGACATCAAGTTTGACGTAAGCAGACTGTACAATCGCAGGCCAAGACCTATGATAGATTCCCGTACTGAGTGCACAAGGAGGCGTCATTCATGCTGCATTTCTATTGGTTGGTTAGTAGACATAGGTTTTAACAGCAGTCACACTGTGAGATGGTCATCCCATATTTCTGGCACTGGCACAGTGTGTACGGAGCTTAATGGAGCAAAATATACAGCTATGACAAGCGTGCATGCATGTGGACGGTTTAATTGTAGCCCATTTGGAGCAGGTTGTACCACCAAGTTCCTACAAGTTCCTACACACATAACATAACTTAGGTGTATCTAAGTTTTTTCAACACATTATGTTCTTATTTTAACCCAAAATGTTTTTTTCCAAACTTAACCAAGTACTTTTTTTATCACACTGAAGGGCGTGAGACAGTGTCAGTATTTGACACCTTGAGATAAGAACGCATTGATATGTTAGACGGAGTTTATGAATACTTTCCTCATGTTGAGAGTATTACACAGCAGTGAGCCAAACATCTAGCTAAGAAGCATTAGACGATACCATGGATGTAGTAGGTTGAAATTATCATGGCATTAAGCAATACAGGCGAATGAATACTAGAAATTTCTGTTTAAAATAATTTTATTTGCTTACCTGAGCTAAGCAAATGAAGCCGCGTTCGAAACATCCGTTCTGAGGAAAAGTTACAGTGCAGGCAGAGGTCAAGCTCATCTTATAGGCCAGACAATGGAAATGTAGTAACGCAAGTTTTCATTTCCTGCAGATGGTGTAGATGCAGCACAGGCTGGCAAAGTTTTACAGGCTGGCTTTAAAATGTTTATTTGCAAACAAATAAAGAAACCATCAGAAGAGTGATGAGAAAAAGAAGTGAATTCACCGTGACGCTCGAAGGCTATTGGAAATTTTAATAGTAGGCTGTTATTAGACTACAAATCAATCACATTATGAATAATGACTAACAGACAGGATGAAAAGAAGGTGCCTTGTAATACTGTGGGATCACTGTCACATGCTTTTTAATGGACTTAATGAACAGATGAAGTGCACAGAGTTGAATACAATGATGGCAGTTTTAAAAGCTTTTTATGCAGGGAAAATACATGTACATGTTACATGTTACATGTATGCATTAGCATAAATAGGTTATGGACTATACATGGCCTTTATCAGGATCAATTATAAGATTGTGGGCAGATTTCACATTCAGCAGATGGATTTCTTGCTTTAGCTGTTGCCAAACTCACTGCTCTCCTGAAATCCTGTGTTTGGTTCTTTTTCTTTCACAACACAAACGAACGTCCCACCTTTTCAAGCAATCTCGGTTTGGTTGTTTGGTCCACACCAGGGTTCGATTGACAGCTTTCACACCAGCTCGAACAAACCGTACTATCTGCGCAAACAGACCTGAGTTTGCTTTAACCCATCACACCCTAATGTCAACATAATAACTTTGACCAATCCATTTGTTTTATTTTCTCTTTTGCATATGTTCAGGAAGAGCATGCACCCCATGTTCTATGGCTGTGTCCTTGTCTGAGCAGCCCAGATTTGATTTCAATGTTTGATTTCTCTCTTGGCAGAAGTATATTTCACTTCGGCAGCACTACACTTATGCTAGCGGATAAATTTAGCGAAACAAATGTATGTATCAGTGCTAATTCTACCTCCAGATAGATGTGTCTTGTGTGTTAATTTACAGTGATGGTTCGTTGACGCATGGCTAACCATCCAGCTACATGCTTATCTATTTATCACGCTGTCATAACTGTAACATGAACAGTGTTTCCGCAGTGTGCCTCATGAAAACAAGTGAAATAATTGCCACTGTAATAACTTTCCAGAACTGTAAAATCTTGTCTCTGTTTATTATGAACGCAGTGTGTGCAGTGTTTTGGCATCTGATAAGCCTTCAAACTCACGGATGTATTACTCAAACTGGCCTCCCTGGATTGTATTTCATGTCTCAGTGGTACCTGAAACAACATGCCCCCCTCCTAAACACATGGACAAAATACAGAGCGGAAACACTGAGGTTTATGGAAATTGTCCAGATTTGGAGAAAAATGCTTCAGGAACTCAGCTGCCTTAATGTTGTTATAGAATACGCTGACATCAATATGATGCACATCTTTACCGCAGATATTAAATGTAAACATTGGTTTAACTTACTGATTCAAAGGTAAATATACTCTCTGTCCCACCTGAGGGGACATGAGACAGCCTGTTTGGCCTTTCTCTAGTCTGTGTAAAAGCCAGGGAGTAGGAAGGAGTCATCATTCACCACCATCAGGATACAGTCAGACCCACATACAGAATAGAAGCTGGTAGGGGGCCAACTCGGGGGGTGCAACAAATAATACCCCCTTTGTATGTTCCAAATATCCCCTGCTGAAGCTCCCTGAGCCCGGCTCTCTGCTCAGGGGATCCCAACACCACATTAAGAGCTGCTTACAAGTGGATAAGGTGTAAGTTTTGGGGGATTTGAAATGGGAGTTGGAGGAGGAGGGGGTACGGTAATGTCGCAGAGGGAGCTACACTACAGAGTGTCTCCTTTTTTTGTCCTGTGATAAAAAGCAGGTTTGTGCGTTTTTCTTCCGTGAGGTCCAGTGCCATGTTTGGAGAATGGCTAAACAAGTGGGCTATTATTTGCTGCAGTAATTTCAGAGGCGCACTGGACAGGCCGGGGGAGTAACGGTATCCAAATGTATATCCTCTGCCGGCTTCAGTCGTCTTCATCGAGATTTAAGTTACCCATTGTAGCTGAAATGAAATCAATCCCACCAGGCCCTTCTGTGAGGAGGACCATTTGGCTGTCAGAGAAGGAGTTGTGTTTCCATGTAGCCGAGCTGGATGTATACATCAGTGCTGCTTAAGCATGTGGTTAAGTAGATTCCTTTGGATACTATGAGGCTTTCAGCTGCTTTTTGTGTTGAGGAAGAATAATTAACATTAGGATTAGGGCTTCAGTTGACGATTATTGACTAATCTCCTGATTATTTTCCAATGTATTCAATTACAGGGTAATAAAAACAGTCATGATGATAATAAACTAAGGAGACATCTTTAAAGTGTTTTTTTTGTTTGACCAGCAGTCCGAAATCAAAAGATATTCAATTAGAATAGATATGAACAAGAAAAGGCAGCTGATAATCACATTCAAAATCAGTATTTTTTTTAACTGTTTCTTTTTGAAAACATTAACCAACTATCAGTATCATTGTTGTTCTTGTTAATGTTATGTTGACCCGTCATAGCATGCCTCGCGTGTCCTTTAAAAGGAGATTTTACAACTATTATTACCCACTCCACATGTGCTGATCACCCCAAGTATGGGCTTTGTGACGATAGGGCTGCAATATTTTTATTCTGTATCAAGATGCACAATATATATCTCGATGTTTTGAAATATCCTCTAAACTACTGTAGAGTACCTAAATACTTAACTAAATGAATTACTGTGACAATAAAGTGTGTTAGTAATAAATTTAAACAAAGTTAAATAAAACCCTTTTGTGATAAAGTCAAATTAAGTACCGTTATAATAAAATGAAATGAGTACTGTTTTTGTTGAGTTGAAGTACTGTCATAATAAAGTCAAGTAAAGTTACTATACAAAAAAAATCAAAGTACTGTTATAAAAATGTGAAATAAAGTACTGTTATAATAAATTAAATAAAATCATTTTGTAATTAAGTTACAACATAAATAAAGTACTGTTATATTTAAGTTAAATTAAATAATAAAGCTAAATAAAGTACTGTTACGATAAAATTAAAAAAGTACTGATATGATAGATTAAATAAAGTACAGTTATGGTTAAGTAAATGAAGTACTATTAAAGTTCAATTAAGTACTGCAATGATGAAGTAGTGTTTTAATAAAGTTAAATAAAGTACTGTTATAATTAAGTTAACATACTGATATAGAAAAGTTAAACAAAATACTGTTATAATAAAATGTGATAAAATGCAATAAAGCTAAAAATAGTACTTATATAAAAAAAGTTAATTAAAGTACTGTTATAATAACATTAAATAAAGTACTGTCATGATAAAGTTGAATAAAGTACTATTATAATAAAATTAAATAATGGACCACCATAATAAAGTAGAATAAAGCACTTTTATGATAAAGTCAAATGAAGTACCGTTATGATAAAAATTAGATTAAGGACTGTTTTATTTTAGTTAAAGTACTGCTGTTAAAATGTGACATAAAGAACTGTTATGATAAAGTTAAATATAGTACTGGGATCACTGGTGCTTTTATTCTGAAGTGTTGATGTTTTTGCCATAAACTTTATTCACTGTGAGTGAAAGAAACGAACAGTTCTGCAGTTCATATGTTAATAATATTTGCAAGTCACGTTGGTGCTCCATGGTCCCAAAATGCAGCTCAGTGGTCGCTATCTGGAGCCATCAGATACAAAAACATACGCCTGCTCACACGCTATTCCCCAGTAGAGTGTCCTAGATGGGCGGGGCAGCGTGTGTGACATGTCATATTTGTCCCAGTTTAATAAACTGATGTGACTATTTCTACTTAATGTTTACAATATAGTGATTTTGTTTGTCCCATGTGAAACAAGCTGCGATACATTGAGTGTAACTGATGTATCGCCCACACCTATGTGGCAACCCTTAGATTGCAAAGATGTGAAGTGACTGCTGGTTTGGGAAATTATGAGCACTTAACTGTATGAGGTCAGTGCCAGTTACCGTACCTGACATCATAAAGTCATGTAGGTGCTTCTTTATTTTGATTTAGACTCATGAATTGGAAGCTGGAAATGCAGACTAACAGTTTCTGGCACTGGATTCAATCCTGTTAAATCCTTTTGGCTTGTGTCTTTACTACCCCATCGCCTTTGCTTCCGTCCTTCCAAAATGCAGCATTAAGAAATGAGTGCACCGGCCCGTCTCCTTTTGAAAACTGAAATGATTTAGCTGATGATTTTAAAGCGAATATTTTTAAGTAACAGCGCGACCCTTGAGGTCAGGTAGAGACGCAACAAAGTGAGACAGAAACATGTCTGCAGTCTTTGAGGCCCTGCCGCCCCGCTGCAAGGACTTGGCAGATGCATCGGAAAGAGGATGACGGGGCAGTGTCACTTCATTTCCTCTTTCACAGGCTCCGCTTGATGAATGACCGTGTGAAAGGCGGCTGTTTCATAGGTTTGGGATTGCACCTCTGTGTCTTCGTGTGTGCGTGTTGGTGTTGTAGCAAAAGGGCACCAGCGCTTTTTTTTTTTTTTTTTTTCTCCCGCATGTCATCTCTGAAGTCAGAGTAATTTATGGCTGTCAGGAAGTCCCCAGAAGCGCTCTCATGCCCGAAAAAACCTTGACTTGGGTCGAATGGGGGATGGAGGGGGTTGGGAGAGTGTCACACCCATGAAATGCTCTCATGTATTTCTTGTGTCAAAGGGCCACGGGGAGGTCCCATCCTAAATCCTGTTGCCTGAGAAATGAAAGAATTTCAGAGGCTGCCTGGTCCACTGTCCTCCGGGCCAGACCCCAGAACTAATCTCTTTCATCTCCTCTTCTTGCTGGCGGCGGGGGAAGGAGGGGGAGATGGGCGGGTTGGGATGAGGGGATGCTACGGTCTCTTCCTCCTCCTCCTCCTCTTCCTCCTCCTCTGGGATCTTTGCGTCTGTCGAGCAGATCGCCTCAGGGAGATGTGACTGAGCCCTCCTCTTCTATTGCCCTTCCCTCTTTGCTGTGTAACTGCGCTGATCCCTCCACGCTCCTTCCCCACCTCCCTCCACTAAGCCTTCCCCTTTGCTCCCTCCCTCCTTCCCCTCCTCTCCCTCCCTGGGCCTCTGAGCTGGACTGCCTTCCCTTTGGCTTTCCCCTCTTCCTTCCTTCCTCAGTTCCTCCACTAATAGCTCCCTTGTTCCTGACTAGTCAGGGCTGCCAGTTGAGCGGTCATTCGTGGAAGATTCATTCGCGGCACGGTAATTGTAAACAGACAGAGAGCAAGAGAGGGACGTCGAGCATTAAACCTACTGGTCACAGACAGAAAGCAGAATTCAGGAACTCTTAACTCTCTTTCTTTGACTCCATCTTCACCATCTCCCTCCTCCTCTTCCTCGTTCTCCCATATCACCATCATCGTTATTGCTTCAATCTTTCCTCCCTCTCCGCCTCCCTTACCTTCTGCCCCTCATAATTCAGCCACTACTTAGATCCACGGGCGATCTGTGTCTTGTTTCACTGCTAAATGTTGCATGCGATTATGTTACGCCCTCAAACGCTTAATAGAGCCCAGCTACACACTTGCTATGTTGTTTTGCTTTCCAGAAATGGAGTCACATGTTTGTTGCGTTCTGCATCTATTCCAGCTCCAGAGGGATACATGCACACAATCACACAGTAAAACAAATACAGATTTCCTCAGCCACCACTGAAACTCACTGACAGTGAATAGAGACCCGTTGAGTTGTTGTTTGTGGACAAATAAGTGAACTGAAGACTGAATACTGTCAAAACAGTATGTTTAGCAATTTCGTCAGACTTGTATCACAGCTGCAGATGCACTTCCTAAAGAAATTTCCAGTAAACTTGAAGTAAGTGTAAAGTAATGAGCAATTATTGAGTCAACTGGTGACCAGTAGTTCCAAACTGGTCCAGCCTCGGGGTCCAGATTTCTCCTTCGACATTAGTTCGAGGTCTCACAGTTTAATACATTCAGCGTCATACTTGCATTTGGCCATGTCGTTGGGCTAGTTCACAGTGCTAACATTAGCTGAGATGCTAGCAGGGATGGCCTCGAGGAGTGTGAAGGCAATTGTGTGCCACAGGAATGAGTCTTAAAACCCTGATATGAGTTAGCATTTTCTCACTCCTGGTTACCTTGTCTTATTGTCAACAGGTTTTTTGAATGGGTTTTTGATTTGATGCCTCAAATAAGACATACAGATTTTGTTCTACATCATCATCATCATCATTTTCGTCTGTTTCGACAGTCACTATATCAGATTAAGCGATTGTGGAGTCAAAAAATCATGCTGTGACTTGGCCGACAGACATGACAGACTACACGATGGTCCACGACCAATAATTGCTGGTTGTCTGTCATTATGTGCATGATGTCATCGGATTATTCTCGTCCTATCATTTCAGTCACTGTGGTTGTTCATGTGCCAGCTGAAATGTTATTGTAGTAATGTAAAAAGTGCCATCAGATGGCAGGAGCTACACTTGAAGTACTGAATCACAATAAAATTGTTTTTAAAAAATGAAGGGCTTTTAATTTTAAACAGATACAGGAACTGTCGAGTTTGAAATGGGAAATAGCAAATGGGAGCGGATTAAAGGTAAAAACAGAAAAATACAGAGGGAACAAGAAATAAAGGCACGTTTCTAATATAGTCTTTTTCAAATGAAGCTGGCACCCTTTGCAGTTATGCCCATAAAAGCTCTGCCACTATTAGTAAATTTTATTCCTTTGTATCCTCCATTATGAAGGAATTACATTGTTTGCTAGCTTGACGCTAATGGCAGTACTCACCAGGTTGCTAAAGTGCCTCTGCTTTTTCACTCCATCATTTTACTTTTTTTAATCTGTGTGGTAACATCCCTAGAGGAAATATCAAAAAGGCAGGAGTGTCGTCGACGTACAGTTGACCACAGTAGCAGATTGCTCTGTGTTTCTATTGGTCAAAGTGGCGGCTGAGACGGGAGTCGTGGAAGACAGTAAGTTAATCAGACATGCTAGACTTTTTGTCAGAACGTTGTAAGGCATCCCAGATGTGACATTGGTTGTGACACACTTCACAAGATAAAGCAATGGATTATCATATACGCCATATGATGCTGTTTTCAGGTTGATATCGTTTAGTCTGAACCCGGCATAAAGTACAACTGTAACAGCAGAATATGTTGACGTTTCCACCAACCTACCCTGCCAATAATCAGTTTTAATAAAGGATACAGAATCAAACTACAGAACTCTTGAACAATAAATGTGAACTTCCTCTTTAAGTAAAAAAAAAAAAAAAGTCTGAACCCACACATTAAATCCTAGTATTTTTCGTAATTTGATGTTGTGCATTGAAGTTTTAACAGTACTTGCGGCTCAGGCCTGGCCTCTCCACCGCTGTGTGGAAAATGTGATTTCTATGCAGGAGTAAATTTCTTCAAGTTGCCCCAGTAACAAGGAAATGCGTTTGTTGGCTGGTGGAAACAGTAAACATGAGAGAGGATGACACAGGGAATGTGTGTAAGTGAGAATCCAGTAGTGCCGGGCAACCAGACCTGTCCCTGACCTCAAATGATTGCTCCTTAAAGCCTGTCCTGTGAGCCGTCAGCAGCCAGCCAGTCGCCTGCTGCTCTCTTTTCCCTGCTTTTATCTCCTTTTCCTCCTGTCCTCGTTTTCTGATTCTGTGTTTTTTTTCCTTTTCCTTTCCCACACTTATCTCTCCAGCATACTCAAAGTCCAGCAGTAGTTGTTTGGGAAAGTATTTCATTGGTGTTATCAAACCAAGCATGTTTTGCAACCAGCAGTGCATCCCCTCTTGTCTGCTTTTTGCTGCTTTCCAGCTGTTTTGTAACAACTTTTTCCTCATTCAAAGCCAAGTCAACGCATTTAACAACTGAGAGCTGTCCGTCAGTGGCTTACCTGCGTCCCATGCCATGCTCACACACCTTGAATGGAAAGCAACATGGGGAGTGTTTACTCATCTGCGCTCTGACACAAAACCACTAAAAGACCACATACCCGGCTATAAACATACCACAGTAAGCTTTAGCTTTGTGATCTCCTGTGTGTTTTCACTCACAGTTAGCTTTTGTTGCGTGCAATAAACATGACTCAGTTGTTAGGTCATGGGTAAACATTTGCGTTCAGATAATGCACTTTCCACAAGCCATTATGAAGAGGGCTTATTGCATAGGCAAAAACTCAGCTTCAGCATGAATGGGCCATTTTATATTCTCTCAGTGGAGTTAAATACAAAGTTGTCTAAGGACACCATTAAAGTATTGGCAGGAAGTACTGGAGAAATGAGTTGTTTATGGTGCTGTTATTTCAAAAGGCAGTATTCCTTGCATTTTTCTCATGGACTATATAAAATAATGAACGTAGCCACTGTAACATCACCCATTGGTTTATGGACTACCGTTATAAAGCCTCCAGTTTGGCATTTTGTCCGTCGCCATACTTCTGGCTCCAAAATGGAACCACATTTGGGCAAGAGGGTGGAGATCATCCTAACGCTAGCTGCTAGCTTGGTTAGCACGGTGCATTTATAGCTAACTTTATTAGTGCTAATGCTAATGCAGATTTTCAGTAGCTGAACACAGGCTTAAAACCATTAAAACAAAATCTACTTATGGGAAAAACTGAACTTTGGATTCCTGAGAAAGACTTTTTGACGCGACCAAAACAAGGCAGTTAACTCACATGAACTGGAAAACACACTGAAATAACGACAACTATAGCTACGTCTATAGGCTACTCTGTGAATCTGGGTTTATGTCATCATTACGTTACCTAACCAATGCTAATTTTCACTGTTGGGAAACAGGTTTGAAGCCATTAAAATACAATGTAGATACTGGAAAAACTGAATATCCGGCTCGTCGAGGGTCTTTTAGTGCAACTAAATGCTGAACAAGATTTTTTTAGGCAACCAAAACGTTACAGTTAACTTTGAACTGAAAATGCACTGAAATAGCGACAGGTACTGCTACACCTATATGCTGCTCTTTGAATCAGGGGTTACACCATGGTTACATTACCTAACCAGTAGATATCTCTGACACAATTGGTAACCATAATAATGCGAATTGGGCTAGTTGGGCATTTTAACATGGGGGTCCATGGAGATTGACTCACTCTTGGAGACAGTCTCAAGTGGCCATTTGAGTAACTACAGTTTTTGGCACTTTCACGTTGGCTTCATTTTTCAAGCCTGGACGTTGCCACTTGATTTTCTACATAGTCAATATAAAATCATCAATGTATCTGTCTCATATTTTTTTTATATCTGTGGATCTGACCTTTGACCTCACAACAGTGGTTGCCAGTAAATTAGGTAAGCAAGGAATGTCAGCTTGTCCTACTGTCACACTCTTTGAAAAATGATATGCTAAATACCAAGGATGTTAGTACAGAGAGTAGAGCTTGAACCCATATTATTTCCTCATTCTTTCACTCTCAGAACATCACAACACAACACGAGGCTTTTCCTCTGGTTGGATCCCACAATGCGTACAGATGTATTTCCTTTAAAGAAACGTGGAAAACTATAAAAAGAATGAGGTTGACTGTTCTCTGCACAGATTTTCCTGTGCTGCCCTTGAAAACGTTAATTTTGTGCCTTGATTACGGTGTACGGTTTCTCTCAAGACAAACAAAGCACACTAAATGCAGCACGGCCAATTGGTCCAATCCCGAATTAAGGCGGAGGGAAACGGAGAGAAACCAATTAGGAGACGGAAGCCACTAATTAAAAGCTGCATGCTCTACAGATTGCATCAATTTTATTTTCTTTAGCAATGGCCAGGGCCATAATTTCAGAGCTTGCTTGTACGCCAGTGCACATTCCAGGACAGCTGCCTTCTGTGTTTGGAAAGTCCTTGTGCACAGAGGCAGCACTGTCTGTGTCTACCGCTCTCCCCTTGTTGGTAGTTTGGAATGAGGAAAACAAAAAAGCACAAACTGAGGGAAATTTGGAAAAATCTTCAAGACTCCACATCATTCAGAATAGACGAGAAACCATTCATTAGACGTTTTCAGCAAGAGTCTGTTTGCAGAAATGTTTCCCCTTCCTGGATTAGGTTCCATGGATTGCTGCCAATACATTTTGTGTGTTGTGAATCGGAGATTGCATTATGCTCGAGTGGTTTGGGTGGTTAACCAATACGCTTGCTTTGGAAAGCTGCAGGGAAACGTTGAGCACCTGAGGAAAGCCACAGGGTTGCTCTGAACACTGGGCTCACAAAAGACCGGGGCCTGTATTCGCGAAAGGCTTCCAGAGTAATGGTGTTCATTTGGCAGAGTGACCCAGAGCACTTGTCTTTGTGCTCTTATTGTAAAATGAGGATACACAAGGCATGTTCTGTTTTTTCGTGGTCAAAGCGGACGGGCAGCACTCCCAGAAATAGGTAACAAAGTGAGCCAAAGAATCACAAAACTATTCAGATATTTCCCTGGCAATGTTGCTGTGTGATTAAAGCAACTCTGTGGACATTCTTTTCCACATGAAGAACAAAATATAAAGTCAGTGTGACATAAATACTTATCAGGACAGACTTTGAAAAAAGGGGGGCCTGTTTTATATAAAGCTCAACTTCCTGATTCTATTTCTTGCTCATTGTTTTACAGGTGATTACCTAACACCTCTTGGCAACTTTTCACCTCAGACAGTTGTGTAACTAGTGAACATAAACCCTCATCATGGCCACACACACATACACACATGATAAGATCTATTTTGGGAATTAATTGAATTTGTTGTGGATTTATCCCAATGTTTGAAATATGCCATTTTTTGTAATGCACAGGAAGTCAAAGCAAGGAAATACGCAGCCACTGGTACAGTCAGATACGCAGCACGCTTTCTGCATGACCCTTTGCCCCCTGGGGCACCAGATGCACGAGCAGTTGCCCCATTCTGTCGCAATACACAAGTGCATCCTGAGTCCTCTTGTCATTGCTTCCTTCCCAGCAGTGACCACTGCGACACTCCAAGGAGGATTAGCCCCCCTACCCCAACCCCAACTCTCTTCTCAAATGATGGAGAGAAGAGAAAAAAGAGAGGAAATAACTTAGACCTTGTCTCTTCCCTTCCATTCCACCTAATGGTTTTTCCAGACCTCGAATGCTGAAGGCTGACCTTCCCTCTCGAACTGGATTTTTCCTGTACCCTACACCTTGGATTTCAGGAAATGTACAAAACAGGATAGCAGAGCACAACATATTTCTTGTGTCAGTTTTCCTTTTTTTTTTTTTGGAGGGACAAAAACACTTGAGAATCTAGTGACATCAGCAGCCAAGGCTGCAGTGTTTTTCCTCTTTGTTTTCCTCTGTACAGTAGCCGTGTCTGCACGGTGTTCAGTCTGGCTCTTCATAATTTGATTGTTCAGCAATACCTTAATCTTGCACACTGACTGCTTCAGGTCTACTACATGGTAAAATACAGTCATTAAAACATGGATACATGCAACCTAGGCATCGAAAAAACTTAAACCTTTCAACCAAATCTTATAACCTGCAAATCACAAAATCACAGCTTAATAGCGAGACAATGTTTATCATAGAAAGAGTTAATGAAAATAAATTCCTGGTTCTGATATTGGACCACAAAACCTGCTGGAAACCCCATATAAAATATGTGCGAACAAAGTTGGCAAGGAACGTTGCAGTTATGAGAAAAACGAGACACATTTTGGATCATAAAGCATTGTACACTCTGTACAATGAAGGTACTGTGTGGAGGTATGGGGTAACACCTACAAAAGCTCCCCGCAATCATTATACATGCTACAAAAAAGAGCCATAAGAATAGTCGACAATGTCTGATATCTGTAACATACTTTATTTTTACAGCCTCATGCACTGAGATCCAGGGATCTGGAGAAATTTAAAGCTGCACAAAAACGTACAAGCAAGAAGTAATTTACTTCCTGGTAATGTACGAAAAATGTTCTTGGACAGAGAGAGGGGCAATAACTGAAGAGTAAAATTTAATCTGAAACACGGTTTTGTTTGCAGCAGTATTATAAGTATGTGCGTATCAGTATGTGGGGTGATTGTGTGGAAGAAGTTAAACAAATTAAAATATCAGACAATTTAGAAAGGCTTTTTTAATGTTCAGAATTAATTGTATTCAATCTCAATTCATGTTCAAGGTTTGAATTTGTTTATTTGGTTTGTTTACATCAAATGCCGAGTGCCGACCCTTGTGCGACTGTCAGAAAAGCAGGGTACAAACAGATCCAGAGCAAGCAAACAGGCATCGTATTACATTTGTGTCCAAATGAGCCAACTGTCCCTAAGTCGGATGTGATTTGCATGTTGAAACAGTCGGGGCTAACGGTCCATGAGCCCCTCTGTAATTAGTGAGGCCTTATTTGCCTTTCAGGCCAGTATGAGCTTTGCCACATTGTTCAGGGTAGGGACGCTGTTGACAGCTATACACACAGAGGTGACTGTGTCCTTTTCCCTTGGTTATAGTCACAGTAGCCCATTGATGAGTTGCCCAGTTCAAGATCAATTTTTGGCAGTTTCCACCCTGCATGCAGCACCCAGCCTTGTATTAATCGCAGCAGCATTGCTGACAGTATATTCTCTTTTATGCCTTTGGAGTAGTACCTTCCAATCGTACCATGTTCTTCAATTAGATTTTGCTCCTGCTACAAACAACTCCCCTTCCCCAATTTTTATAAGCCTGACTTTGAGGTGTAGACAAAGTACAAAGTGACTTAGTCATATAATCTAGTTTTAGCCTTCAGTTCTGTGGCATTACAAACCGTACACCCACAGCAATAAACACTCACAGCTTTAAAAGCTAACACAAAGCTTTCCCATTCCTGCCCTCAGTGTATTTTTAGGATGAATGTGTTTATTGGCAACTGCTGGTCACTGCACCTGTCGCTATTTTCGGCAACGCCATAACTGCGTTGCGTCCATACTCCAGACTCGCCCACTCTCCACGTTCCTTACCATGTTTGCTTTTCCCAATATTTTTCCCTCTGCACAATCAAGGGGGAATTATCTGTCTTCCGGAAAAAAAGAGGCAGCCCACTAATTTTAGATTGACTTGATTGAGCCTGGAGGCCAAAGGGATCAAGCCCACATCCGTTGAAAACCATGGATGCTAATTCTAACCATAACATAGCTAACATATGTTTTGCTCTCCCCAAGCGCTGATTTGAGACCTGCTCGAAGCAGAGCTCCAGGGCTGCTGCCTTCCCCACTGCACCCGCTGCAAAGGACCATTCTTTCTTGTGGCATGTTTTGTGGGTATTGGCCCACCATGTGTATATTTATAGAGACCGGGTCATGACACATGTACACGCACTACTTGTTCTTTCTTAAGGACATGAGGCAGTCACTTTCCAGTGCTTGGTGTTTTTTTAAGTGTGAGTGTAGACATTTTATTGGGGCATGATTTAATGTCAGGATGTTGAACCTTCTTTTTTTTCAATTAAATTTGTCAGGAACCTTGCACAAAAATCCTGTTTGCACAGAGCCAATGAGAAGGGATTCGTTGTACAGAATTGGCTACTAGCTACCATGGGCAGGTAAAGAAAAACTATAAATGCTTGACATTGAATGCAAGTGTGATCAGTGTGCAACTGGAATACTGCATTATTTCCAGGCCTTTTTTCAGGGTTTAATCTCTCTTTATCTTGTATGTTTATTCTTTTGCCATTTCATGCAGCTTCTGTTTAATGGAATAATTTGTCAGGGATTTTCTGAATGCGTGCTGCTAAAGATCATATGTGGCGCACTTTATCAAAATCAGTAGATGTCGCAACGACTCATTCTAAATAAACTTGGATTCATGTCTACATCATAATTTTTGGTCATTTTGAGATTTTGTTGGATTTTAAGTTAACGAAGTCTTGGCTTTCAGAACATGGAGCTCTTATTGCCAAATTTTTCTCAAAATCATGGCCAATTGGCAGTCGTTACATAATGTGAGGTATTTTGCTTATAATTTGGAGTACAAAAACAGTACTGATATAATTAGAAAGCGAAGAATCTCCACTTTCCAACAGAAACTGAAAATTATGTTTCTGTGCCTATTTGACTGAAAATGATAGTGCAGGCTGCATATATGTTTAGTTAGTCTAAGCACAGATTTGGTCCTTTACATAAAAGGGGGGTTTCAACTCAAATGAGATAATTGTGTTTCAATCAGGTCAAAGAAACAAGGCATGTCTCAAATCGCTGCACGTCAAAGTCCGACACCCCGGTCATCCATCAAACACGCCAGAGTATTAGAGATTTGTCACCAGCAGCAATACTGGGCTTCTCTAGCAACAGCAGAAAGAGCGTAACAAATGATCAGACTCCATCTTAGGCGTCTTCAAAGGGAACCTGTTAATGACAACGTTGCTAGCAGTTTAGCCCTCGGGGTCCACTATGGAGATGCTTAACTGTGGCTAACTACCAGACCAATTACTTACAAAGACGACCTCAGGAAGAGACACTCGATGCTGCTGCCACAGGAACAATCCCAGCTCCCCCCACGTCCACCCGCCCGTTTGGTCTAATAGCTCCAACCTAGAGCCTGATCCACTGTTGGCTGAAGCCCTCGGGCCACTCTCAGCTTCACATCTAGCTCTGTGTCGCCACTTTTCCTGTCAAGACTTTGTTATTGCCATCTTTGGCTTGGGAAGCTGAGATTTTACAATGTGTTTATTGGTGGGGGGGATTTGACAAATGCAGTTTTCAGGGTCTCTTTTTTCTTTCATGGGAAAAACGGGAGGAAATCATTGTATGTATCCTGTAAAGTTTGAACTGAAAAGCTCAAGGGAAGGCGGTAGTTCACAGATGTGGAATTGTTCCGTTAATGATACTTAAACATCCCATTATGTTTTCCTGAAACACTGAGGCTGTTAAACAAAGATGTTTACAACAAAACTCATATTTGCTGTCAGCATGTCATGCACCAGTCGGGGTTGTATATTTAAGGTCATGCAGACACGAGACTTTTTAGGCGCCTGTTGTTTGTTTGCAAAGCACTATGCAACAATGGCTGTTTGTGGATCGGCAAAGGCAGGAAGTGTACAGTATCCTTTCTGGAAAATACACATAGCCCAGTCACTTCATTAGTCTTCCCAAGCGCAGCCGTATGGGAGGGATTTAACACAATCATAGTCAATAAGGGAAGTGAACTAGCTCACAGACTGGTGTACTATCCATCATTCTCTAAGCATGCTGCCAAGTCAACGGAGACCTCACTGCAGTTGGTCGAGCCGGCAGTCATGTCTCATTCCTTGAGTCTTCTGCAATCCCCCCGGCTTAGTCCCCATCTGGCCAGCGGTTCCGTGCTAAAGCTGGGAGATGCGTAGGGCCTAATTCCTACACACTAAAGCATTACCGTCTGTCCAGGGCCCACGGAGACAAGATGGTCGCCAGGTGTCTTCCTGTCTTCAAAGTGTCGGCATCGTTAATCATGCCCCCACCCCTTCTGCGTCGCCTCACATGTGTTTTATTTTCCTCAGCCCTCACCCCACATACACACACCCTCACTCCTTGTTTCCCTGCCTCTCTGTCTTTATTTTTGGACAGTCTGTCACCCAGCTGCATTTCCTGCGGGGTTTATGTACAGTTTGGGCCCGATTGGAACCACATTGGCAAAACAGCGTGCCATCTTAATGAAGTCACTGTGATCCAAATGGGTGGGTGGGCGGGTGGTACGGAGGGGGATAATTGGAGAAGCTGTGCCTGCCCGTAAAGGGCCAGAGGATACTGCGAACCCTCCCAGCCTGCCCTTTAGCCCCCAGCAGACTGCTGTTTCTCTCTAATGTGGCCACTTTTATTCTTGAATCCCCTCCTCCCCGCTTCATCCACTCCTTCAAAGGCACATTTATCTTTCATCTATCTTTGCTAATGGTATTAACGCAGCTCATGCTTGTGAACACAGCCTCCACAGCTGCAAGGCCTTAAACAGCTTCAGAGAAGAAGTGCTAGCAGAACTTTTTGTGTGTGTAGGAGCAGGGAGGGGTATTTATGTCTTTCAAACCTATGCCAAATATTTTCAGTTTACAAGCGCAGCAATATTGCAAGCTACGGGTTATCTTTTAACAAACAGGAAGTTTTGACCGCATGGTGAGATCGTAAAACCCTTTGCTTCAGTCTGTCTTATTGTGCCCCAGAACACTTTGTCATGCAGATAAACGTGAATCACCAACGGCTTTGTGTTTGGGGAGCACTGTCTGTTCTGTCCTGCCATAAAAGATACGCACATCCTCTTTATGAACTTTACAGTCATTTGTGGTTCATGTCAAGGTTGCATCTCTCTTCTTTTTTTTTTCTATTTTGGAAAGGCACATTGGACTCAATTTGGCACGTTGGCAGCCGAGGCCCAGTTTCATTAACAGTGCGGAGGGTGCACTCTCAATGCCCTCGCTGACGCAAAACCAAGCAAGTAGAAAGAGAGCTCTTTTCCTCTGGAAAAGCACCAGGGGGACTATTTCTGTAGTTTAAAATTGTTAAAGAGGGGATTGGGCCAGAGAGAGGGAGGGGGGGGCTGGTGTTCAGTTGTGAGCTGCAGACTGTTTCACGTGCCAGATCTGTAATGCGTTCCTCCAGGCTGGGAGCTGGCTGAACTCTGGGCCGTGGCGCTCCGGGAGAGGAAGTCCCAAGCCTGGGGAGTTTCAGACATCCTGTTTTGGAGTGCCATTGGCTAGGACCGGGGCTGTTGCACGCCACCTGCAGACTGTAGGATCACATCTGCCATTAGACCCGGGACAGCAGCCGAACGTCACACACCTCCCGCGGTTTGGCTCATAATGGCTTCTCTTTGTCTCACTATCTACCTCCCGCTTTCCAAACATGCAACCACAATATTTAAATAAACAGATAAACTCGAAAATTGGAAAAATCTAACCCCAAATTCAAATTCTCTTCACTTTCCTCTATGTGCACTTTTTCCTCTCCCCTCTGCCTTATTCCTCCAGTGTTGGACTGGCTTTTTATTTTTCTTCGAAGAACATTATTTCATTTTAGTGGAATGTGTCTTTTAAAGCAGTCGAGGAATCGATCCTTAATAAGAGTGTGCATGGAAGAAGAGGAGCCCAAATATCTGCCATGACATGTTATATACTTTATACTGTGAGAAATTCAGTGCAATTAATGTAATTCTCTCTTGAGTTTTTCTCTTTGGTTTATCGTAAGCGACACAAAATTTTACCCTGCTGTTCTTTGAGCAACACACTGCAGCGCATAGTACATTTTTGTGAAGTCGTTGGTTTTGCAGTTGTTTGTAAAAAGACCCACAATTTTTAGAATGACACACCATTTGTTTTGGTTCTAGTTGGAGTATGCCTCAAAAAAAGTCCCAGTTCATGTCCCATTTTACCATCACTTTTCAGATTCTCGTCAGTGACCTCCAACGCTGCGACACTGTTCGCTCTCTGACCGGCCCGGCTCTCCCCGTTCTCAGAGTCCCCAGGAGCTGATAGAGCAGGAAGTTTGGAGCAGATAGCGCTCCCTTGGTTGTTGCTATTTAGGACAACAGGAAAGGGTTTGTGTCTGTCTCGACCAACCCCCCCTCCTCTTCCTTGATTGGCCCAGTCTGTTTATTCAGAGTCATTCTCACCAGTCCAGCTGCATTTTAGTCTTCCCTGTCCAAATGCCCACCATGTGACCTTTTTCCGGCATATGCGCAATCAGCACTGCTTTTTCTGGACTGTGGTCACTGTGACAGATTTTCAGCACTGTGTGATCACAGTCGTTCCTGGCATGAGAATGACAGCAATGCATTTTTGATGTTGACAATACATGCATTATAACCAGTTTCACGTTAGAACTGTGACTTGCATATTTTTATGAAAGATTTAGCAGGCATTCTGTCATTGTTCAAGGCAAGAGGTGGGACCCGTCGGGATTCTAGCTTAGACTATGCTCGCTTTAATGTTAACTGATGTATTAATCAACATCTTTCATACAAAAAATACTGTGATTCACGTAAAAATAGACAGAATGAAAATGAAACAGGCCAACAAGGCAATTTAAAATAAAATGATACAATCAAAAACAAAAAATAAGATGAAAATAGAGTGCAAAGAGTGCATTATAGCTTAATATTATCAAAAACAATAAATAAACAAAATCATGTAAACCAGAAATCATAAAATCAAGTCAAATACAACATTTTAAAATAATTGCAGTAGTGTGAAGCATGAATTGTAGGAATTTCTGTTCTGTATCATGGAGGTCATAGCTAGTTAAAGACTTAAGTGAAAAGTTTTTAAAACATTTTTAAACATAAGCCCCTTTTTCCACCCCACAAAAAACAGCTAACACCCGCCAGCATCTGTTTTTTTTTAATGTAATAGTAAAGGTTACAATCTGCATTCACACCTGGGTCAAATGACTCTACAGTAGTCACAGGTATTTATTTTAGCCCTCCACCTGTCTGAATGCACTGATTTTAGCCCCTTAACAGGTTAGATGCAATGACACAGTACCACAAAATATTGTCTGTCTCCACCCAAGCAGTGCTCAGACAACAATTCAAATTAGTCTGCAAGGATTTGAAAGAGAGACTGGTAGGAGTATTAGGAGATATTAAAAAGGAAGTACCCACCGTGAAGTTTTCACAGGCGTCCATGCTGCTTTGTACTGTTTACTAACCTGTTTTCAGGTCTTTTAACAGGTTTACCCGTGCTGAAAAAAAACTGTGTACACGTGCTAATTTTGGTGTAAGAGGGGTAATATTTAGTGAGCTAGCTTCCCTCATCTAAAGGTAGTGTGTTCCAAAGATTTGTGGCGTGATTGACAAAAACTGCATCCCTTTAATAAACCAGCAGCAGATGATTGCAGTGTTCTTGAAGACAGATAGTTAAAAGGTATTCAGCAATGTAGCTTGGTCCCAGCCCATGTAGGGCGTTGTATACAAGGAGGAGGACTTTGAAATTAAATCTAAAAGTTGTAAGAAGTCAGTGCAGAGCAGCTTAAACTGGACTGATGTGTTCTCTCCGAGCTGCAGAGTCTTGAACGAGCTGAAGTCTGTCAGTGTTTTGTTTCAGGAGGCCAGTTCTGCTTGAAATATATGAATGACGTTGTTTTTTTCAGCATCTTTTTTATATCTAAAGGGTGGTACTAAAGCTGTTTCTAAGGCGGAAAAATTATGTTTTTGTCACGTTGTTAATGTGGTATTTGAATCTAGGATAACGCCAAGACTTCTAACTTCAGATTTAATCTGGGGATTTAATTTCCCCTGATTATTAAACACCATTTCTATTTTTCTTGTAGGGCTGATAAGTAGGATTGCGCAATCTGCTTGTTTAGTTAAATCTATATCTCAAATCTCTTCGTCTTACACAAAGGTTTTCCCAGTTATATTTTCATATGTTCTGTTATTATTTTGGAAAATGAGAAACACTCCGGTGGCTCTGTCACACACTCTCTTGCATATGTATAGTATGCAAACCCGGCGCAGTGGTGTCATGGGACTGCGGGATACTCATCTGGCATCCCTTAACTGGCCTGAAAAGTCCTAAATGCTGTGGGGGCTCAACTTCTAACCCCAGGAAAACACCAATAGACCCTGTAGGCCAACTTCAAAGGGCCTGCACATCAAACGAAACCGAGCGCATAGATGGTCAGCTGGGATAAAAACGAGCATGAACACTCCCATTTGTCAGCCCAGTGACTTATAAGCATTTTCTCCCCATGAAAACCGCCGTTTTATCGAGGGAGCGCAGGGGTGGCAGTCAAAACGTGAAGGCTTGCGTGCTTTACACTTAATGGCGAGCGCCGCCGGCACACGTCGCAAGCTGCATGAGCTTCTGATCCTCTCTGCAAGGAAGTACTCATGTGGAATATGAAATGTTATGTCATGAAGAGGGGCTCGCCCCCTCCCCAATAAAGGAAAAAAGAGATAAAGAAAACATCTGTCTGTCTGTTTTATTCTCTATCTTTTGCCCCCTTGTATCTCTGTGCACCCCTCCTGCCCCCCTCCCCTTTCCCATCACCACCCCCCCTCTAACCCTGACGCTAGCTTGTCTGAGTGGCCTTTTGCCATGCATTCCTCCCTTCCCTGTTTGGCCTCTGTCTCAGGAAGTGGCCCAATTAGTGGATAAACACCATGGAGGAGATGGAGAGGAGGGGTAGGGCAACTCCCGCCCCCCGCGTCTATGCCACTACTCTGCCGGCAAAAAGATGGAGATGGAGATGGAGAGGGGCTGTGACGGGAGGAGAGGAGGTCAGAGGTGGGGGTTGTGAGTGGAAGATCAACAATTAAATGAATGACTGAAATTCTTATGCATAATCAAAGTGATGATGCACACAACAGTCGGCTCGATGAAAGTCAATCCAGTCTGTCTCAACAAACAAATCAGTCAGGACTCATCAAGGGACGTGTGCTCAGTCTGATACAACTTATTCTTATCTGAACACTATTTTATATTAATCGGGAACGAAGTTCAAGACATTTGTTCAAACTTTCACACACACAAAATGACATCTCTAGATCTGAGATAAGCTCAGAATATTTAACCTTTTAAATCTTTTCCTGTATCGTGCTGAAGTAAACTCTTGCAGTGAACAGTTTGATGCATTTACGTCACTGGTTCCCAAAGCTTTATAGGGGTTGTGAGGCCTTCTTGATTTTAAGGGGTGCAAGCTGACGTACATTTCACACTATAGGGTCACTTTAGCCATTTTGACACTGCAGGAATGTCACACCATTATGCCCTTTGCTGTTCTATATAAAACGTGCAATCATGGAATGGAGGCAAGACATTCTGTTGATTTCTTTACTCTGCAATGTTTATTAAATATTATCAGTTATTTACACACTAGTAATGCATCTTTTCAACATTAATGTAAGGAATCCAAGAATTTACTGCCAGACCATTTATACTCAATCATGAAAATAATAATAACCTTACAGTACTTCAAGTAATTTAAACTGTAAATGTGTGAGGTTAAAGCATGAGAGATGAGAGGCATTTTAAACACATTGCTGCTTTTTGGTGACAGCAAGCACTTCCTGTATTGTGTCACCACATGTTGCTGCCAAATTCTGATCTGCTGGAAAAGTGAAAATAACACTTCCTTTTTTGTCAAAGTGGATAACCACGATGGAATTTGCCTTTCCGTTTTGATTATGCCATTATTGGTTGGGTTTGCCTCAAGTGACATGGTGCACGTATTTGCGGTTCAAACCATCCGCAGATTGACTAATGCAGACTGTCGACATCGTAGCCTCAGGACAGGAAATCTTGATCCACAAATAGCGCTCTTAATTAGGCATGTTTATGATCAACTCAAACCACATATTTTATAGTTGTTTTCCTGTCAGGTTTTGTTGTAGTAGTTTCCTTTTTAGCAAGAGGTTAGCTGGTTGGTTGGTTCAAACTTTTTTCAGACGTTTGGTCTTTGGCACCTCTGTGTCACATGTGATCACCATGGAGATGCAAAACAAATGGGTTTTGCTTCTGTCACCAAATCTCCTGGTTGTTTCTGATGTTTGTGATTGTAGGGTTTGAGGGTACGCTGTGGGGTAAGAGACTCAGATGTACAGTAATATAATGTCATCGGGTTGAGATTTCCTCCTCCTCCCCTCAGATTGCAGTGGAATGCTTTTTGGCATTTAGTGAAGTGTGATTTACAGGTGACACTGACTTGGTGTGTGCACATGGCTAACCTCAGGAAGCACTTGGTTTGACATGTGACACTCCCATGACCCCGAGGGAAAAACTGTTGAGTCTGCTTAGCATGTGAAAGCTCATGCTGTTTTCAATAAAATCAACTTGTTTCACTCTGTTCTTGAAAATAAGTTTTATAAGACGAGATAGAATTTTAAGGGGACATATTACACTCATTCTCAGATTTATACTTGCATTTAAATATTCTACTAGAACATGTTTACATGCTTCAGTGGTGAAAAAAAACTTTTATTTTCTTCATACTGTCTGTGCTACAACACATGTATTCACTCTCTGTATGAGACGCTCCATTTTAAAGCCTGTCTCTTTAAGCTGCTCTCCTGAAAACAGCCGGTCTGATTGGTGAGCGTTTCTGGTTCTTCCACATCTCTGTGGCTCTGAATCGTCATTGCTGCCAGAGAGTGATTGCACCATTTTAGTTGCACTTTCTACTCTGTAAAATCACTAATAGAAGCTTCTAAACACAACTTGCTGTGTTCCAGCAGGAATTTGTTCCGAAATTGGAGAGAAATTAATAACATCACTAACCAAAATTACATGTTTCCCTGACATTAGCATGTAGCTACATGTAGCAATGTACTTGCAGCCATTTTCTCTCGTTAAAAATCACCAATAAAAGCTTCTCAACACGACTGGACATGTTACAGCAGGAATATAAGCTGAAATCAGAGAGAAATTAACAACATCGGCAGCCAAGATTACTAGTTTCCCTGACATTGTAGCTTTATGTAGTAGTGTACGAAATGATTGTGTATCAAAGCTTTTCCCCCCATTAACATCACCAAATAAAGCTTTTAAACACAACCAAACTTGTTCCAGCAGCCACATGAATCAAAATTTGACATTAGCATGTAGCTATATGTAGCACTGTACTTTGAGCCAGGTGATGACTGTGTATAGTGGCACTTTTTGCCGTTGGAAATCACCAATAAATTAAACATTAGAAATTATAATAATAATAATAGATTTTATTTATAACGCACTTTACATTTGAATACAAATCTCAAAGTGCACTACAAATCTCAAAGTGCACACTGATTGCAAGCACATTAACATCAGCAACAAAGCTTACATGTGTCTCTGACATTAGCATGTAGCTACATGTAGCAGTGTGCTTGCAATCAGGCAATGACTGTGAACAATGAAACTTTATTCCATTAAAAATCACCAATAAAAGCTTCTAAACACAGCATGTTTGAGCAGGAGTATAAGATGAAATCGAGGAGAAATTAACAACATCAGCAACCAAGATTACTAGTTTCCCTGACATTGTAGCTGTATGTAGCAGTGTACTGGTAGCCGGCTTAATAATTGTGTGTAGCAGCACTTTCTCCTGATAAAAATCACTGATAGAAGCTTTCAAAAACAACTAGACTTGTTCCAGCAGAGTTATGAACCAAAATTTGCTATCAGCATGTAGCTATATGTAGCAGCATACTTTGAACCAGGAAACAAAACTGAATGTGTTCCAGCAGGAATCTACTCCAAAATTCAGGTACATTAACAACTTCAGCAACCAAGCTTACATGTCTCTCTGTTGTGAGCATGGAGCTACATGTAGCAGTGTACTTGCAGCCAGGGAATGACTGTGTACAGCAGCACTTTCTCCCGATAAAATCACCAAATAAAGTTTTTAAAAACAACCACACTTGGTCCAGCATGAATATGCATCAAAATTTAACATTAGCATGTAGCTATATATGGCAGTGTGTATATTGACAGTTTTGCCTGTTTAAATCTCCCCAATCAAAGCCTCTAAAAGCAAACTAGACATGTCACAGCAGGAATATGGTCCAAAATTGAAGAAGACATTAACAACATCAGCAACCAAGATTGCACGTTTCCTTGGCTTTAGCATGTAGCTACATGTAGCAGTGTGCTTGCAGCTATAGAATGACTGTGTTTAGCACTTTCTCCCGTTAAAAATAACCAATAAAAGCTTCAGACATTGGTATGAAATCAGGAAGAAATTAAAAAACATATGTACCAAGTTTGCATGTTTCCCTAATGTTAGCATGTAGCTAAATGTAGCAGTGCAGGCTACGAAACACTTGCAGTTGCGTGTCTGTAGCAGATGACCATATGAAGAATTTCTCACAATCTGATGTCATCTTGTAGCCAAAGTAGAAAAAATATTAGAAGTATTCAAAAGGTCTAAAGCCTGAGGTTTTACATACATGTACCTCTTTTTTTTTTTTTTTTTAAAAACTTTAGCCATATTTAAAGGAAAAGCATAATAGGTCCCCCATAAAGCCATTCCAATGTTTCATCCTTTCAAATAATTCTTAAAATAACTTTATCTATTGAAGATGGGTTTAAGTATTCTTATTGCTTTGACAGATAATCCATCCATGCATCCATTTTCAACAGTTTATTTGAAGGTAATGACACTGTGTTTAAGAAAACAAGGATTTTTATGACTCAGTTATAGACAATAATAAAAGAACAGAATCACCATTAGTGTGGATGGATCCTCGGCAGGCTGCTCTTACTGGTTGGAATATTTAAGTCAAGGCTGAAGCTCAGTACATTGTGGTTGCTGTACAACCAACACAGCAAGCATGCCTTCCAAACTGAATTAAAGAAGTACTTCTCTTGTCTGTCCTCTCTCTCTGACTAAACTCAGTAATTTGATTGACTGAGCTGCCCCCCCTCCCTTTGCCATATTACAGTTATTTCAACTGGCAAATATGTACTCTGCATTCCACCTCCGCACATGCCGCTCCATTTCCCTAAAACAGTCACTTATCCAATGGTGCAATTACCGTCCCTATATGCCCAAACACAGTTGGAACAGATGGTTAGATAAACAAATGTTACCCGATAGGCACAAATTATACATGTATGGTCAAATTATAGATGCATGGACTACTTTCAGTTTTCTGGGGGGAAACATTTATGTGAGCTTATTTCAATCAGGGTTTTAATATTGACGTGTGTCGTTGCCGGCGTGTCTGAAAATGTTTGCATTCTTATTGAGATAGCAGGAAAGAGGCCCTGTCAGGATATGTGTTTTCTTTTTTTTTTTCTTTTCTCCATCTCCCCTGGTTGGTGGCTCTGCATTTAAGAGTGTTTGTGGAGCAGAGCAGTATACCATATGGCTGTCAATGTGGATGAATTACTGCAAGCAGTCCCTCGGAGAAGCACTGAGATGCGGAAGATCACTGGAAAAGCAGTTTGCATGCTCCTCTTTGCACAGTGCACACCTTTGACTGAGGACTTTTTTGCCGTGGAACGACAAAAAAAGTAATAAGTTATTTTGCTCTGGGACCTGTGTTTGGACAAAAAAAGTCAACTTCAAGTCTGCTACATAGATAAAGGAGAAAATGTCTTAAACAGCACATACAGCTCATTTTAATGAAATATTCTTACTCAGGATATTCTGCTGAAGAAATGCAGCTTCTTTCACGAGCACAGGAGCACTACAAAGTGCAAAGTCGGTGTTAATGAAGATATTAAAATTGAACAGGCACTTTAAAGGTGACAGAGTATCGTGTGAAATATGTTCACTATGCTGACACGACAGAGCGGAAATGCTTTCATGAGCGGCGGTGATTTGTTAGATGAAGATATCCGAGGCACTTATGGCACCTTGTGGCCTTCAGGGACAGAAAGAGGAGGGTTAAAAACAGAGAGGTGGTGTGTTTGAGGGTGTCGGTGAAACTAAACAACCCACAGGATATAAGACAGTAAGTATTATATTATCTAAATTGCACGAATGCAAGGCTTGAAACAAGATCTCCCAAATTACACATCACAGTGTTTGGTACATAAATAGTCATTTCCGCACACAGACCAAAACAGAAAAAAAAAGCCATGCCTCCCACTGAAAATGGGATTCCTAGCTGTGAAAGTCAAGCTATTTATGGTATGCACCACTTTCCACCCCTGAAATATCCGCTCTGCTCCTTTTTTTTTCTTCCTCTCTTTCTTGACAGACAGTAAAAGCCACCTCCAGTCGAACTGCGAGCCAAGATTAAGTTTGACAGGCAAATAGCCGCTCTTAAGACTGCGATGGCTCGTCTGTTGTCATAGCAGGAGTTGGAACCTCATACACACACATTGTAGTCCCCTCACTGAGAGATTTACGGGGCCTGAAGTGCACTGGAGTTGCAGTGCAGTGAGGGCCCGGCCCGGCCCGCCGTGGTGAGGGCCTCAGACGGAGAGAGGCGGGCTGGTTCCTGGGTTAGGGGCTCTAAAAAGGTTGTAGGTTATAAATACTTGACAGCGCAGTAAAGCTGTCACAGTCTTCCTGAAGCAAGCATGCACTCACATATTCACACCCACACACACACACACACACACACACACACACACAACCCGTGCTCAGGCCCGGCCTCCTCCTCTTTGTATCCCTCCCTATTTGCCTACTTTCCAAACAGCGGTTTACTTCCTGCGTAAACAGGAAGTTGGATGGCAGAGAGGACGTCTGGGTGGCTCTCAGTCACAGTGTATAGCAGGCTTTATTGTGCTTGCTCTGCACGCGTGTGTGTACTGCACGTGTGCATGCTATGAATGACATTAATTTTACAGTGGAATCAGATATTTGTAGTTAAAATGTCTTTAAGTTACTTGTGACTTTTAAAGGTCTCTATTGGAAACCAAAGAATTGACTTAGAGAGCCTTTAAAGGAAGATTTCTGGTATTTTTCTACATTGTTTTCTACATTACTTTTATTAAATGTGGCTACTGTGACTATCAGACGCTAACTTTACACTCACCACCTCCATCGTAGAGATTTGGGAAATAAAGGCAATTTTGACTTTTCACTTTCAGATACGACGTGAGAGGTACCCTGGATGTTTGTTGTTGACGTTTTGGGACGCCGTGTGAAGTTCTGCCTGTGATATGCATTGTCGTCTTTCAAAATACACTTACATTTTCATAGGAAGTGTATCGTTTACATACAGTCTCTTTCAAAATAAAAGCACTACGTCAGTACAAGTAACATTTTTTTTCCTTCGACAACAAACGGATGTGGTTTGGTTTTGCAGGGTTTTGCTTTATAATCTTATGGGACGTGAACACCGCTGCCTCGGGTGAAAGTTTGAAAGTTTGTTGGACCCATCCACCACCCTGAGCGCCCACCCGCCCAACTTGGACTTTTGCCGCCTTAACTGTCGTTCTTGTCCCGCCGCATTTCTCCGTGACGCCACCGAGCGCCTGGCCGAGTAACATGCCAATTTTAAAGGATGGCTTTTTTCGTCGCAAGTCACTGCCCAAGCGCCAGATTTCAACGACTTCGGAGTGAGACTGGGTTGAATACACACTTAAATACACACACTCAGGACTCACATACACTTACATGCACACACCGCTAGAGCGTCTACCACAACAATAAACAGAGAAGTTCAGGTTACAACACACACACACAGGAAGTGTGACTTTGCTGTCTGCTCAGGACGCCATTACTCCACTGTAGCTTTACCTAGCAAATAGTTGTTTGCTGCAGTATTATTGCTCTGAATGTCACATACAGGGCATATATATAGATATTTCCTCATTTGCTGTTTTGATGGTGGTGGTGAAACACGTCACTCCATAATCTTCGGAGGTGTTCAGTTGGGTCAAAGTGTGGTGACTGTAAAGGTCATAACATGTGATTCACATCGGTGCCACACTCATCAGACCATTGAGTGATGCTTCGTACCCTGTACTGACGCACCTGCTGTAGTTACCTGCTGTGTTTGTGGCCAAAAGACACTCCAGCAGAGCAACATAAAAACTCTCCAACATTGTCTCCACACTTCAGTCCGAGAGTGAGACAGAAAATTGACAGCTGAACCGCTTGTGTCTTGCGTATGAGTAGGCACGTTCGCCTCCCTTCACACAATCCATCGTAACACACAGACCACTCCCCTCACCTGACACACTCACACACCTGCATGGCCCCTCTACCCAGCACATGCAGGCTGGCTGCTGTTGATGCTTCACAGTGATAGCTTTAATATCTGTTTGTGTAGAGAAGAGGTGGACTTACAACAACATCCTGACCCTAACAAAGACTCTCAGAGGAAGGACAGGTCCTTTATTTTCAAACCTGTAACATACCAGTACCTGCACTGAGGTGTGAAAGGAGCTTAATCATGTCAGGCGCTGCTCACTGTGCCGCTGATGTTCAGGCCCTGATTTCTTTCTATTTGAAAGCTCAGGAACAAGGACCCTTTTCTCCCACGTGTTTTGTCATGGTTTTTCTTCTTCTTTTCTTTTATTATTATGAATTTACAAAAGGTGGCAGGACAGGAGAAAGGGTGCCGACGACAGGCTGCCCTCCTGAGGGTTTTATCTCACCCTGACTGCGGCTTTGTGAGGTTCCCATTAAAGGGAACCGACAGAAAAGTTTGTTGCTGTTTCTGTAGCTCATCAGCATTAATTGTACTGAAAATGTGAAAACACTGGTCAGCTATTTAAATTACAATTTCTCAGAAAACAATGTTGTCATAATTGAATTGCTTGTTGTCTGACCAAATGTCCAAATCCCCCAAATTTTCAGCGATAATACTGTTAAATAATAAATAATCAAAACAGTTAGCACATTAACAACACAATCCAGAGCATATTTACCATGCACCAGTAAACAATAACATAAACCCTTGCGAAAAATTTCTGCGAAAGAGCTGAAGGCTGAAGGAAAGTAGTCTCACCTTATCTAAAAGTTTGTTTTGGTCTCATTCCCTCTTGACTTTAGCTATTTGTTTACTTTCCTCACTTCTGTTTCTCTTCTCGTGCACTGAGCTAACTGCCGATCAAAGTGATTTCATTCACCAACAGGCTCCACAGTCACCAACGCCATCTCAACATGCTGAATCGGCGTAAAAAAGTTGACTAGAGCCAATGAGGGCCAACAGTTTGGGGGAAACTGCAGGGACAAAGGCCATGAAAGCGCACCGACAGCCAAACATTGACCAACGGCCAACTGTTGGCTTGGTGTGTCAGGACCTTTTAAATGTCAATCTTAAATTTTTGGCTCTCTTACATTACATACAAGTGATGATTGAATTTTCAAGCATTTAAAAATGTATATATCAATTTCAAGCAGATTATGCAAACAGAGATAAACAGAGACAACGACCAGGCCACCTAACTGCCATGACATTTTGCAGTGATATGGAGCGATGTCGCCCACCAGTGTGATGGCAAGAGGCATATAGACAATGAGGTCATGCACTTAAGCTCAAAGACAAGTCTAATGCCTCTGAGGAGACACTGTCCAAAGGTGTGCACCATCCTCCCCATTTGTACAATTCATCGTGCCTCACCCCTCATTATTAAGACAAGCTTTCAGCCCCCTCTTTGACTGTGGCTGTTGGGATCAGCTATGAACACTTGCCTTTACACGCAGTCGGACAACACTCCATATGAACCACTTAATTTCAAGCATACCCCAGCCTTTAAGATACAACCACATCTGGTTTCTCTCGCTGAAAGTACAGCCTGCTGTTTATAAAGGAGATGGATTAAAAGACAAATCGGACATCCTTTGCATTCCAGACTCTTATTTCCTCTTTATTATGGGCGAGAAATTACTACTTGGCAACTCTGGCAAATGTTTGATTGTAGCAGTCAGGTCACATTCACATGCAGCCGCTTTCGTTGTCAGTGGATCTGCTCTGAAAATCATTTGGTTGATTAAAGGCAAAAGTATCTTGTGAATTTCTGAGACATACAGACTAAAAAATGTTTCCGGCCCTGCTAAAATTTATGTCTGCAAAATTCCCTCGTGAGAACATCAGCAGCCAAATGACTGTCGTGTTGAGTTATTACATCTTCATTGAGTAATCGCCATTTTTGCAGAAAGTCACACTTGAGCTTCACCAGCACTTATTTTATAAGGTCAGAAGCCAAAATATAAGAATGAACCAACTTTTTGATTGTTTTAAGATTAAACAATGAGAACCCTGTACCTGAGCCACTGTGACTGAAAGCTACACCAAAATGTAGACCTGAACTGATGTGTCAGCCAAATACCGAAACCATTTCTGTTGAAATGTCTAAAATTTGAGGCCAAACCCAACATATAAGCAAGAACTTCTGTTACACCTCATTTTATTTAACACAAAGTTTGCATGACCCTGCACAGCCTGTGTTAAACCCCAAGGTTGTGTTGAGCGCAGCCGAAACACAAAGAATCTAAAGTGTGAAGTTGATTCTCGGGAGCTTTGTGTTAGGGTTTTCTTTTTATCAGATATACGAGAGTCATAATAAGATATATGGAGGCTGAGCCAGGCTGGTGGCTGTACACAGTTAATTCAAGGTGAAGGTTTCTCTGTTTGCGAAGGCGTTAAACTGTCAGCAGCCGGAGCAGAGATAGAAGCGAAGGCCTCGTAATTCAATATATTGTGTTGTTTTTTAAAGTGAATTTATCTCAATGGAAAGTGTTCCTGCCTCTGTTGTGACCCCAAAGGACATGAAGTGTGTTGTAGTTAAAAAGGGAGGACAGTTCTACTTGGGTCACATTGTTTTTGAAGTTTTATAGGGACGGTTGGAACAAGATAAATGACAAACTTTTCCTCTTTATTTCATCCTTATTCTTCTCTTATTCTGAGACACACACTTAGAGACACACACACCTATATACGTTCGCTCCGAGAGGGAAAGAGAAAGAAGTGAGGTGTTACTGGTTGAGAGGGACATGTACATGCAGCTCCTGGTCTGAATAGCACTTCCTGGCGTGTGAAAGGCGAGCTGAGGAGGGAGGGGAGGGATGAAGCGAGTGAGTGGTGGAGGTGGTGGTGGTGGTGGAGGTGGGGGCCTGGGGGGGTGCACCTCCTCCTCTTCCTCCTTCCTCCTACCGCTGAAAGCCTTGTTTGCCATTCTTGCGAGCACCTCTCTGAAAAGGGAGTCAACGGGGGGAGGAACGGGGGAGGAGGGAGGGAGGGAGGGAGGGAGGGAGTCGGGGGGGAGGTGTGACAATGAGATGAGGAGGACCACATCCGTGTTTGCCAGGTGTTCCTTTTGTGATCCTCACCTTGCACTCAGGCATGGAGGGCGAAACAGAGGGGAAGGAATATAGCAAGAGAAAGGTGGAGAGAGATAGGGAAGGGGGGGAAGACGAAAGAGAGTGTGTGTGGGGAGGCACGGAGATACAACACACACACACACACACACACACACACGCAGAAAAAAAGAGGCAGGGAGCGTAAAAAAAAAAAGCCCCTAGATCCCGCCATTCTTTCACAGAGATAATCTGCAGGAAAAGGTGCTGCGAGCACAAGGTGTGCACTTGCGTGTGTGTGCAATGCATGCACGCACATTTGTCTTTCTGTGGGTGTGTGCTGCCTCGTATTTATTCAGCGCAGGTTCACGGCTTTTATGCACGCTATTATGCTCCAGTGATAAAACGCTTTTCCACAGCCCATCAACAATGCCTTATCAAAGCCCTAATCACAACCCAGACTGCAACAGCCTGCTAAACCTGAACGCACGCCGACTACGTGATAGCGCCGATTTCCAGCCCTTCACATCCTGAGGACCCCCCAAGTCAGCTCCAACTTTATGTATTACTGTAAGTGCTATTACCAAACAGGCTTCTCACAAACTTCTTAACTACACTGCAGAGGACATAAATATAGATAATGGATGCAAATTAGACTGGGGGACCCTCATCTGAGAAAGTTTTGCCCCAAAAGATGCTTATCTCAGAAGACTTTTGCTCTTAGAATGGATTTTACACAAAATTGCAAGCAGATGGCAGCCGACAAAGAAGTTCTGCTTTTTTTTTTGTGATTGATGCTCTGCTGCAGCGCTGTTCTCACCAGCCTTAAGAGGAATTGTTTGTGTAATCTTGTAGCAGTAATGCTGGGTAGTTGCAATAATAGGGGGACTGTAATGTCCAAATTGGGGGTTCTCATGGGCCTCCAAAACAGCGCCTAAGGCTCACTTGACTGGGGAAGGTTCTGCCATTTGCTGACCACATTTTGATATCCACCTTGATTGCGCAACCTGATTTTCCACCACAGTGTGTAGGAATTAGTGGCATCTAGTGGTGAGGAATGCTCATTGCAACCAGATGAAACATCTCTTATGCATCAAGCATTAACTCCTGGTTGGGATTCCTTCAGCGTTCATTGTTCAGAGAGTTTTTAGCAGGGGCCAAATTATATGCAGAGGTCTCTTACTCTCCAGAGCATGTGTTAAACATGTTAAAAATCTTTTTTTGTTCTACACTGTTCGGCATGTTCCAGACTGACTGCTTGCCTAATCCCTGCTGTGTGTGCTCTAGGGCGCCCCCCAACGGAGAATTTGAATAGTCGTCATTTAGGGCCATTAGTCGATTAGTCACCAGCATGTTTAGGATATCAATTTAATACGAAAGTGGTTTTCATATCACCTTGGGTTCATCCTTCACCTTCTCAAAATGATCCCACACTTTGGATTTCCTGCCCGACGTGTTATTAACTAGCCTGTGGAATAACCGCAGGTACCAGCCCTGGAAATTCGGGGCCGTGCACATGCCGGGTCTTTAACCACCTGGAAAACGCGAGGTCAGGTGCTGGGTGCTGCTCATGCACCTTTTCTGTGCCAGCTTTCAAGAGCACGACGGCAGGTTGCATCTGAGGTTGCAAAGCCTATCGTACGTGGGACAGATGTAAAGCTCTGGGTAGCCCCGCACTAACATGATCAACTTTTCCGTGTTTATCAGACTTAATGTTTACAGAAGAAGGGGAAGATATCTGTCTTCCTGTGTCTGTCCTTTCAAATATAAATTCTCACATGGTCCAGTCATATAGGTTTTGATGTATTCTGACAAGGCGCATCTACTGATGCTTCACTCTTTTTGTTTGTTTGTTTCCTGCAACGAAGCCACCAATGAAATCTTGCCGACTAATGACCTCTCTGGTCGACTATAAGGGAGCAGTCCTCGTGTGCTCACCTTATTTTGGATCCAGGAGGTTTTTACCAGGAGCTGAATTATCCACAGAGGTCTCCTTCTCTCTGAAAACAAACGGACCGAGTGAGTCATCGCAGAGGAGCTGCTTACTACGGGGGCTAACGCAAAAACACAAATGGCCGTACAACACGGTGGCTCCATGGATGACAACTCGTTCCCTATGTAGGTATAAACAGCTCATTCTGAGGTTACAAAAACGCAATAATTTTCTTGTCAATATAAAATCTGGCACACTGGACCTTTAAATCGTTACTTTTCCCCAACAAATTTCATGAAAATGTGTGTTTAGGCAAGCAGGCAAACTAATAATATACCTTCCTCAGGTAATAATAAAGTGTAATTGCATTTGCCAGCAACCTGTTATCATTCCACCTGAATGAACACTTTCATTTCTCATGCCCACGTAGTGCATTTGGTCCGTTCATTAAGTTATTTTGAATACACACTTAGGTGAATTAGCAGCTCCAAACCTGACCCTAGGTGGAGGAGCAGAGGCTTGTTGTGGGGAAGCCAGTGACTTTCAGTTTGTGGTTTGTTAGTTTTGAGATTAAGCAGTTGACAGCATGCGAAAAGACCAGTTTATCTATCTTTAGAAACCGAGGGTTGTTGTGTTCTTGCCAAAGGGAATCACCTAGATCCGGAGCTGTTACACAACCAGAGGTGCGGTTAGGATGTGGATTTCTTACAGAGCAGACACAGCAGAAGTTGAAGTTTGTCTTTATTCACCAGCTTCTTTTGCACCAGTCCGATGCATGGATGACCTGGAAAAACTTTTGCTCTTGGCATTTGGTAGCTCACTTTTTTGTTTGTGTCTCTACTTCCAGTCTTTTACATCACAGCTCTTGGGTGTAAGCTGTCAAAAGACACTGCGTACTGAAGATGTGAGTCATGAAAAATTAACCCTGGTGCCAAAAACACTCGCGAACTTGAACTTTCTCCGTATTATTTCTGTGGTACACTGAAAGATGCAACACTGCCATTGTTATTATAGGTCTGCAGTTTATCTTTTAGGATTATGAGCATAAAGAGCTAAATTCACAGAGCTTATTTATGAATGAGGTGCGAAAGTATCTCAAGACATAGTTTTAACACGGATCACCTGATTCCCTGCGCATGAAGAACTTAACTCAGCATGTAAAGCCTCGCAGTTCAAGTAATAAAAACAAAGCGAAGGAAAAACAAACATAATTGGAGTCACACGACCAAAACACAGTAGCCGCAAGATTATGCCTTGTTCTTAACCACTGTGACTAAGTCTGAATGCGTCCGCAGCACCATTCATGTCTAGTAGTCCTGGAGAGCATGATTCAATTACCAGCAGCTTACTGTAAGACAAATACAGAAATAGACTGGTGGGCGGTGTTGTGTTTCACTCCGCGTACCCAAGGTCAGGAGACTGTAAAATAATATCCCCTTGTAAAAGGAAGGATATATGTCTCTGCAAACAGGGCGTTGCTGAGTTGACTGAATAGATAGGACTGCGTATAATGCAATTATTACTTTGAGATCTTCAAATGCCTCCTGTCGGTGGGTCAGCTCTGTTTGATTGATTGAATTTTATGTCGACATCATGCGCTGCGGGTGCCCAGTACACATACGACTACAAAGCATCTATACATCATGTTGCAATATTCCTCAACACTCTCTGGCACTACACTGTCATAGTTCCCTGACTGTACAGATAGAACAAGTGTTGTCTTGTTCCACTGCAGTCTATAGGGACTTAAATATTGGCCCTATTACTTAGTACAAAGACTGGGCATTGTTCATAACCTTTTTTTTATTCTAGTTGTGATGCTGTAGCTGGGTTTTGATACCAGTACATACATTTTGTGGTAGCTTACTTTGAGGAATATAAGCAAAAACTTCTAAGATGTCTAAACACAAGCATCTGTATAAGAATTTTACCCATATAAAATACAAACTCAATCGCCAGAAAAATGTTGACACTTTACTTTTCTGCAAACTGTAGATATGTTATATTTGTACATATGTAGCGGCTGCGTTGAACATTCATGTTTCCACAGCGCTGTGGTTGATGTGTGGTTAGGTTGAGGCACAAAAACCACATAGTTATGGTTAGGAAAAGATCATGTTTTGGCTTAAATACCCACTTTCAATGGCACTATCCCAGCGATGTCTGTAAAAAAATAACCGCTTTACATGGCACCATCCTGGCAGAGCACGCAGTGATGTCACGGTAAAAAATGACCACGGTTTGTGGCACAATTCCGGCAGGAAATTCAGGGATGTCTCAGTAAAAAAATGAGAGCTTTTCGTTACACTATCCCTGCAGAAAACACAGCAGTGTCTCTCAGAAATAACCGCTTTGCATGGCACCATACTGGCAGAAAACACAGTGATGTCTCAGTGAAGAACAAATGCTTTTCGTTCTTCCATCCCTGCTGGAAAAACAGTGATGGGTGGCTCGTAAACACCCACATTTGATGCCTTAAAAGCCTCAGAAAGAACGTCGTTGTTGTTGTTTGTTGGCCTGGAACAGTGGTCTGCAGTAGTCTGCATCTTGGCAGGTGTCTCGCCTAGATGACACACCATCCACCATGCCCTCCACCGCCGTATGTCAAAGTCAGCTCATATACTGTGTCACTTTAGAAAGAATGATATGGTAGGTGTAAAACTTACAAATGGAACATATTTATGGTTTGCAGGAACCTACAATGGGCATTTTCTTTGCCCAACATGAGCAAACCAATGTTTTACATTAAAACATTAAAGAATAACTTATCAAGAGTACAAACCTGACCTGGCGTTCTGCACCAACCTTCGTTAATCAGTTCTCAATAGTCTACGCTGTACAGCAGATCCATTAATTTTGCACCCAATTGTAACAATACCAAATATATCACATTAAAATTTCACCAGATTAGGGGCCTGGGAGCTACAAGCCATTTTTCTTTTGCAGATAATATGGAATGCTTAATTGAGTTGGGCTATCAGTTGTCTCAGCCAACTGCAAGCACCACAGCATTGATTAACTATAGCTGTCTACCGTGTCGGCTTTCGGTATATGCAGTATATCCGTGGCTGTGATGCTGTGATGGCCCCTGACCCTCAGGACAAACCCTGCTATCGAATCTCTCTGCCCGAGCAAAGGATGCCTAAGCCTTGTGGCTGCAGCGTCTTATGTGGCCTGTGGCGCTGACCTGTCACTCCATATCCATTTCTAGCATCCAGTCTTGTCCACGAATGGCGGACCATGCCCTCCCCCCTGGCCGTCGCCATGGAGACAGCCAGTCTGACCTGGAATGCCGCTGTTCAGCACTACTGAGGGTTTCACTCCTCTTTCGGAAGAGCTGAAAGTATCAATTAAGGCAGCACCAGCCCCTTTATACACGTCCCCCAACCTGCAAACCCTCCCTCCCTCCCTCAGTCACATAACTCATGCAATCGGAACTCAAGAGGACACCAATTTGACCAGATTCCACTTTCTCAAATTGCAGGAAAACACACTTAACTGATGGGCCCTCCCGACTTGAGAGGGGCCATTGTTGCACGCATTGACCCTCCACCCCACGCTCCTCCCCTCACCTTCCTCTGGCCTGTCTCCCCTCCGTGTCACATAACAAGCTAAGAGCACACCTTTTTCCACCAGGCCAGCAGGCCCTCAACAGGCAGTCCTTTGACAAGCCCGGGGCCTCTCTGGGCATCTGAAGGGCCATTCTCCAGGGTCAGAGACCACAGGGGAAAGTGTGTAAATGATACCTGATGGCATGTAAAAAGATCATTTGATAGGCCTTGATAGACAGACTTAGCTGTTAACACAGGACGACAACTGCACTGCGTGGTAGGAGCTAAAATTCACTTAGACAACTGTGGTACCCACACAATGACTGATATACATTTTACTGATGCACAGGGGACCTCTACAAAGTGTACACAACGCAGTGTAAGCTCATAACCCAGAACCTGTTTCCTAACTTTTGGAGGACCTCTGGTGTTCTGACTGAAGGACAGATAGTTAACAGGGACAACAAACTAGCATGACAACATGTATGTGTGAACCTTGAACTAATGACGAAAGAGAAATCTGGACCCTATGGCTGGACATGTTGGGAGCCACTGCTCTACACCCAGTGACAAATACAGAACCTTACATATGGTAAGGTAAGATGTTTTTCTCATGATTTGTACCCTTTCCTTGTCTCTGCTCTGTTTGGTAAACCAGACATTCCTTAAAATAAGAAAGTTACAGAGGTATGGAAGAGTAACAAAAGAGAATAGAGGACTATGAGCACACAGCTCCTTTCATAACTAAAACAAGCCTTTACCCATACTGTAGTTGGCATATTGTAGAAATAATTGGCACTGACTTTAATTCAGGGTTTTGCAGAATCATCTAGTCGTCTGCCGATATGGTTCCTACAGTTTTGTATAGCCTCATTACTGCCAATGAGTCTGGTTCAGTTCGTTTCACTTTGTTCCACATCAGAGCAGTTATTTTTGCGTTTCCATTGTCAGAAGTCGTGGATGGTACCAACAGAGCTGTTCTATTCTGTCCTGTTTTTGCGTGAACCCTCTGGTGAGGTGCCTAGCACATTGATCCATACTTAAAGGTGGTGCTAGAAACAAGAGAGAATCATTGCTCTTGCACCACAAGGACTCAGTGCAGCCAGTATATCGGCGTGCAACCTGGCTCACTGGCTGATCAACAAGGTGCAGACCTTCCTCTGCATCAGCTATGTACGGTGACTCTGGATGGATCAGTGATGTGGCTATCACCAACTGGTAACAACTCGGCCTACAATTAAGAGTACCGTCTGCTGTGGTAGCGCTAAACAGATCAAGGGTCTAGATACATGTCTGTATGGGTAAAGTACCGGTTTCATAGGGTACCAAAAGTGTTTTGTGGAAACACGGCTTATCTGCTTTGAAGGAAAAGACACTTGTCATGTTGGCATTTTCCAAATGTGCAGTATGGGAAAACAGGCCTAAACAGGTGAAACCATGCTAATGGATGCACTCATTCAACACCTTGAAGATGCCCGTTTGTTTTTTTGATTGCTGTACAACCAACTTTTTGAATCTTTGTTGTTCATCTGTGCTACCATATTACCTTAGACACTAAAGTCTGGCATTACCTATTTTTCAACAAACAGTGAAACAGCAATAGTTAATAAGTGTGTAATCCCAACAACGGTACCCCACAATTATTCCGTTGGCCTGTGTGTGTTTACCTGAGGTGATTCACAGAGCTGTGCTGTGAAACTGTGCCAGTGTATCCCGAAACCTTTGAGGTGTGTAGCTGCATGTGCAGTTACAGTTTGCTTTGGTTTTCAATCTCTCCATCATCACTGAGAGACATTCCTCAACATACTGAGTAGGAAGCGCAGTATGTAATTTGCGCTGTCTGAAAGAATTATTCAGCTCAGCTCAGCTGCTCCAAATCTGATGGGAAGTTCCTAAAAAAAGACCAGTGATTTAGGAAAAGAGGTCAGCGATCACCACATAAATCACCTTACCACGGCAAAGGATTGCCCAGGAGCAGATGTGTCTTTGGCACTTGGCACCGGATTGCTCTACCAGATCAAAAAAAAAAGGCCCAACCCTCAGACCATAAACATGTCCTTCCTCAACCCCAAACGGAGGCTACAGCAGCACAGCGTGCCTCCCTCCCTCCCTCCAGCCCTCCCTCATTCTCTCTGTTTCAACACATCCCTCTCTCGACTTCCTTCCTGCCCCACCCATTGAATTTTAATACCTGCCTGTCATGTTTTCTTCTCTTTTTTTTTTTCTCTACCTCCCCCCTCCTTCACCAGACCCTTGCTGCGTATCTAGTAATTACCAGAGTACTGAGAAAACCCTTTCATTTAAAGGATTGGCAATTATCTCAGTGGAACACAATAAAATGGCTTCCCCTCAAGAGGAAGGGGAAGTTTGAGCTGCGGTACGCCGCTGCATGTCGCACCGCCTTGCTCTTGAAGTGGGAGCAGAGGTGGAGGTCCTGTAGGAGGTGTATTTTTTTTTTTTTTTTTGTCAGTTTTATTTTTTTTTCCTCCTCCTCATCTCCTCCTCCTCAGATATTTGATAATCAAAGAGCAGGCTGGGAAACGACGTGGGTCAAGTGGTGGGATTTTATTGCCAGAGATTTGTTCCTTCTTGTTGTTAAGTCGCCACTCTTAAAATATGAACACGGCTTAAATTGAAAAAGGGTGAAATAGCAACCTTTAACCAGACTTGATTTAGAGCCGTGGCCTCCTGTTCACCTCCGGGGGAATCTATAAAGTTGTTCAGGCCATTGTAAATAACACTTTTATGGTGCTGTGGGGAGAGTTTGATCCTAACACCTCATCGGGACCAACACTGTCAGGTAGATCAGTCGCTTTTGGCCCTTTTTTTAGAGCAGCGGCAAACGATACTCTGACAAAGCACACAAAAATGTAAATGAGCATAAAGTTGTAAAATCTACTATTTGGGGAAGTGTGGAAAAGGGAAACTGTTGAGTTTGGCTGAGGGAGCTGTTTTTAGTGTTCCAGGCTGTGTAAATGTAGAACGTGTTTTACTTAGATCATAGAAGACGTGCTAAAAATGTGATCACTTGGCCAGATGTGATAATGCGGCCAGTTAGCAGCAGTAGCAGCCTGCATTGATCAGGGCAGCAGTTTATCATATTGCGACGAAGGAAGCCAGCTTGTTTTCCATTGGCTTTAGTGGTCAAAGATAGGAATGCACCGATCATACTGTTCCTCTCCCGGCACTGATTCCAATAACTCAGGGTATTTACTGATACTGAGTACCTATACCTGATGCCAATGCTTTCTTTTTTCCACATTTAAAATCTGTACACTTCACTGTTACTCATTGAAATTATTTTTATGTAAGCAAACATGAGGCCAAGTACTGCTGCGGCACTAAAACTGAGTTGGCAGCATGCTGTGACAGAATGAATGTAGCTCGAGGCAGAAACAATACATCTTTATAACGTACATGTTATATTCATGTGGATCAGTCACGTTATGGCCGAAACCAGATCAGCTTAATAAGGTCAGGGCTGGCACCAAGACTGAATCGCTAAATGAAAGAGTCAGTTCAGCCAAATGACAAAAATATAAACAAATATAGTGAGGCTGAAGGGAAGTTGTATGTGTCCTAAACATTTTCAACATCAACACGTCTGTTACACTGAATAGTATTGAAGTGTATTCCACAGTATAAATCGGGAAGAGTTTCTACCGGGCTTGTTGCTATGGTGGAAAGTAGTGGAGTTGTCATCAGTCAAAGAAAATCTTGGTTGACTGAAATGTAAAAAAAAATATCCTATCGATTGCGACGGCGTAAACACTCCAGCCCGTTCTTTTTTGTTTCAAAAATATTGGCGTGCAACCTGGTTCGGTGGCTGAACAACAAGGTGCAGACCTTCCTCTGCATCAGCTATGAAGATGATGTACAGTGACTCTGGATGGAGCAGCGATTGTCCAACGAATAAACAGAAAATCAACGAATCAATTGACCAACTGACCCGAGGGTGTCAGCCCGAGAAATTTGTTTCAGTGTGCTTGACAGCAAGAAATCTGAGGAGTTTTCAGAGAAACAAAGACGTTGTTTGTGAACACCTTTATTTATTGTTTTCGGTGCAGTGAACAAAATTTAATTTACCTCCACTGTGTTGGACCGACAGCAAAGTTATTACAAACAAATATTTCAAAACTTGGGCAGGGAAAAGTAAAGCCACACATAAATACCACCATAGAGGTGAGTGGGAAAGTATGTTATCACTCCCTGCTTCACCTGTCCAACACAGGCATGTCCGTTAACTTTATTTTCCACTGGAAGAACCGGTTGTAGGAAGAGACCACCTCACTGGTCTCTGCCAGAGTTCAGCAGCATTTTGTTTGCATGGCGGCTGGTGTTAGGTTCCTACCCCTGTGTCGTCCCAGCATTGAGCTAGCTTTGTGTTTTCACAAGCGCCTCAGTGCTGCTTCTACCCGCCTCGCAGCCCCACCTGTCGTTTTTGCCGCCGGCTCGGAGAGAGAGGCAAAGTTTGGCTGGAACAGCTGGTTGCCTTGGCAACACTTTGTGCCACCGCAGCGGATTGGAACAGGAACTGGCCTATCCATGTCAGTCTGCAGGCAGGATCTGGGCCATGCCTTGTGTTAACAGATTATCTGATTTCCATTCAGACGGCTCGGGTATCGGCCCCACTCCTCCGCTCTCTGGAAAAGCGACCCCGGCCAGCCTCTTTCTGAAAGCCCCCAGAGCCCTCCTCTCTTCTCCCATGTCCTTTAATGTCTTTTTGGTTGTGCCGTTGTTGTTTTTTTTTTCTTCCTTCCCTCCTCCTCCCCTGCCTCCCCTTCTGCTTCTCTTGATCCCTCATCCCCTCCCTTCTCACTGTCTGTCTCTCACTCTCTTTTTTGTGAAGAGATGAGGACCAAGATTTTGAAGTTTGAAGTCTGTTGCGGGGACCGTCCTTGGCTCTCCCCCACCACCGCCACCGCCACCACCACCACCCACAACCCAGCTCCCCTTCTCCCTTCCATCGTCTCTCCACCTGAAAGGGAATACTGTGTTTTCGATGCATAAAAGGCTTGGCGCTGTCAACAGGATGAATCCACCAGGGCCCATGGAAAACATACTCAGAGCTGTAGCTACAGTTTCTCTGAAAGGGGAGAGAGGAGGAGGAGGAGGAAGAGGAGGGTGGATGGGTGAGTGAGGGAGGCAGCTGGAAGGGATTACTGTGCAGTTTCATAGGCAGCACAATTACAAACATACCAAGTGTTAACTTGGCTGTGCAGCATAACACCAATGATGATGCTTTGGCTCTGGAATTGGGACAAACCTTTTTTTATTTTTTTTGGTGTTTGTACGCACGTGTGTGTGTGTGTGTGTTTGTGTATGTGTGTGTTTGAAGGGGTGTTCACAGCTGCGCATAGTTACACACAATCCCTCCACAGGTAAATTAAAGGCTCTCGGTGGAAGAAAACAAGGGAAAAAATAAAAACGTAGAGGTGTTGTAAACACAATGGGCATGTAAACCAAGTGGGCACCTCTGCTGTGACAAAAACAGGTTTGTCGCCGTCCTGCACCGGATCTGGTTACCAAGCCAGGGCATTGAGGCGAGACCAAGAGAGGGTGACCTTGTCTGTGGCGAAATCTGACACAGGTTTTCACATGCTGGGTGGGGGATTTTTTTCTTCCCCTCTTCCTCCCTCCCTCCCTCTTTCTCTGTCTTGTTATCTCCTGCAGTAGGTGGCTAATTGCTCTAATGTTGTAGGTTACATATAGCGTGCAGCTCTTATTGTTCGTGCGCGGTGCAGTAAGACGTAACAGCAGATCCGGTTGAACTGTATTCAGAGTTTCTAGAGTCAGACACTTTGATTAATTCTACATTTCATAAAGTTGCATAATTCGTTCACTTTACAAGAATATAGCAGAATATATTTCTTTTTACATTAGATGCAGCTGTTTTCAGCCCTTCAACTTAATTTTACATATTATTCAACTTTCATTCCACATAGTGAATTTCAGGGGATTGTGGGAAACATGTATAAATAAGAATACATTTTAAATGTCAGTTTACTTTAATTAAGCTTTTGACTAAGTGAGCTTTAGCACTCTATTGTGAGGCACATCCATGGAATTTTAATGTTTTGTATCATAAATGTCTTGCTTTATATTTTATTTTCCGTTGGCTTTGCAGACCGACAGCCGCCACTGCCTGCCCTCCTGTCTCCACTGGTTAGCTAACATTAGCACTAGCTGTGCTAATGGTGCTGACAGTGATAACATAGTAAACAATGCTTAAGCGAGTGAGCGGCTCATAATTGAGCTGCTTACTCACCAGGACGGCCTGGGTGGAGGCCGGAGGGTGGGCACAACATTTTTGTAGCAACTCTCTTGCCATGATGGCATTAACGTTTCTACCAGTAATCGCCAAACGAGCAACGTGCTAGCTAGCTTTCACCCAACCTCTTTGGTGTTTACAGCATTAAGCTGTGGAATAGCTAAATTTACCAATATCCTCCTGAGACCCTGTGCCCTCATATGAGGACATCACATTTTGGGTTTTCTGCACCTTATACTCTATTCTACTTAACTTAGACCTGTTGTCCGCATTTGTGGACACTTTTTTGTGCCATCTAGTGGCAGTAAGAGCACAATACAATAATCCATGTAAAAACAAAATGGCAGCCACCTCTGCCAGATCAGTCTGCAGCCAATCCGACAACTGCTTTATTTATGATTAATAATGTCTGTAGATTTGATTTGTTTTTACTTTTTTTTATACTTATCGGGTACTATTGATCCCAAATAGCTAGCGGAAATTGAAAATGCACACAAAACAAAAGTTCAGGTCTCAGGAAATTAGACTAACGTTCTGAACTGCTCAAAAATATTATGATTAATGATCAGTAACTGTTGACATCCATGGATGGGACAGTTGCAGATTACAATAAAAACACTCCTAACATTGTGAATGTCTACAATCGGTATCATCGTGGATATTGTTTCCAGCAGCACTCAAAGCGACTGCTGGGCAGCCAATAACTGAAGAGACTATAAAAACAGGCTGTATAGACATGAACCTCAAAAATTCAGTAGCTCTTAATCAAGCATTGGCATACTTCATATCAAAAGATATCATGCCATTTCAAATAGTTTAAAAGCCTGTCTTTTTAAGCTTTTTAGGATTATGTGTTTAATCCAAAAAGGATGTTAAAAAATGTAAGGTAAAGTGATTCCAGTATGTTTTAGTGCCAAGCTAAGAGTTGATAATGGGGTTAATATCGTGAATCAGTTATTTTGGCCAGGTTCATCATGACATGAATCTTTCATGTTGTCCCATGCCTGTAGTTTATTTCCAAAGAGACAAAGACCTTCCTCATCTTCCTCTACAGTGTAGTCTGTGCTGACAGCTGAGTGAAAGGTGTCATGGCTGACGTCATGATGGCAGGATTAGGCAGGTGAGAGGGAGCGCATCTGTCCTGTCTTTACCTCTTTATATCCGACTCCAGTTTGGGGTATTGTCTCAATGAACACGTCCCCTAGTTTCTGTATGGACACACACACACCTGCACGTAGAGACACACACTCCCGTCTCTCATCCCGGCCCAGTCTCAGCTCAGGATGAGGGTAAACAAGCTAATGTTTAGATTTCACGGAAGTGGAAACTGATCCGGTCGAGTCGGCTCTGTCACTCAGCAACGTGCCTGTTTATGTTTGTCTCTTTGGTAAGTATCTGTGAGTGGCAGCATATGTGCGCATTCAAGTCTGTGTGTGTGTGTTTTTTTGTTAGTGTGTGTGTGCTGCACACATTCCTTAATATAGAGTCTTTGTGTGTACGGACAGGGGGGAGTTTCGAGGAGGTTGTTGGTGGCATTGAGAGGGCCTTGTGAGGGTGATAGCCAGAAATGATGGACAGGTAGAGATGATAATGGTGTTGATGGTGATGCTGGAAATGCAGGTGTTGATTTTGTCATAGGATCTGTACTTGAACTTATCCTCAGATCACACACAGATTAAAATCTATCAGCCATTTTCCTCCACCATTCTACAGCCTTTCAAAATATGTGAGGCAAAGCCGGCCTGCAACATGATAGGTTTGTTAATTTTGAGAATTTTATGGTGCAAAATGATGGACTGTCTCAGTTTTTAAGTCTCTCCAAGTGGATTTTATGACGATAAAGAAATGAGTGAAAACCCCTGACTGTTTTCAAAATAAAAATAATTTAAAAAAAAAAAAAACTAAATAAATTAATGGTATAGATCTTGGTAAAAGGACAGCAGTAATCTTATAAATATGGGATTTATAGCAAACACTGGTATACTCCTTTAAAACTGCCATAGGTGCAAGGTGAATCTCAGCTGTCAGATCCTTCAAAGCAATAATCCCTGAAGTCCTCCTCGTTCCTTTCTTTTTTTTTTCCACCACTACATGAAGAGGACGACAAGGGCTGTCAGAGAAACACAAAGCACTCAGGGTTGCGTGTTAGGAGCCGCCTGAATGGCACCAGGCCTAACGAGAGCCCGGCAGGGACCCCGAGGTGGGCCTGGCACCTGCAGTCTGTCTCTGGGGGGAGGTGGGGGCTCTGTGCGTGTGTGTGGGTGTGTGTAGGAAGGGGGTGGGAGGTGTGTGTAAAATGCCAATGTTGATTTCACAGTATGCATGAGCAAATTTAAAGCAATACTTCGCCGTCAGAGTTCAGTATTTCTCCATATTTAGACCTGAAGTGGTTATTGTGATGAAGTGCCTCAGAATTGTTGAGCGTTCTCACCTCTCCATCAGATTTTCAGCTCTGTGTCGATATTAAAACTAAGAAAGAACTCATACTTTATGTTGAACACAATGAACTGGAATTATAACTGCAGCTGCAACAATTAATCAATTAGTCGACCAATAAAAAATTGATCAGCGCTTATTTTGATAATCTGATCCGAGCCTCTGAAACGGGAGGATTTGCATGTTTTCTTTGTTTTACATTATTGTTTTTGAATATCTCAGATTTTGGGCTGTTGGTCAGACAAAACAGTGCATTGTTTCACAGTTTTGTGATGTTTTTGTTGACTAAATTATTCATTGATTCATTGAGAAAGTTGGAAGGTTAATCAATTATGAAAATAATAAATAGTTACAGCACTACTTTTAACCTGTTTACTCAGACTTTCTAAAGTGCTGATGTCACAGCCCAGTCGCTACAAGTAAATGTTGGTATTGTCTCTGCAAATCACAAGCATGTTACATGTTTGTGTTTCATATCAGTATTTATTTTTGTCATTGAGAGGTGGAAGGGATGGTGGATGGAGTGAGACCTATTGGCTGCCAAGCTGTTTGAGACCAACAAACAACAAAAGTGGATCGTCAGGAAGGCAATCCAGGCACTCCCAAAAGGAAATATTAAAAAGCCTTTATTGTAATGGCTAAATCGTAAAAAGAGCCAACGTGTTTCTTCTTCTAGCTTCCCTTTGATTACGTTTCTGTATTCTGTCACCCCCTGACCAAAGGTTTAAGGTGTTCAGCTCCCTCGAAATGTAATAGGGAATCATTAGTTTTATGAAATTCGCTGAAATGTCTAGCCATGGGGTTGTCGCGATTTTTAGTTCAAGTGGCATATTTAGGACTTTGCCTGATGAAATTGAGACTTGTTTACACACACTTTCATCCCCATCTCACACCTTTCTACACACACTCATGTACATACCAGAAGGACAGAAGTACTGTAGCGGGGGTTGACAGTGGCACCGAAAGCTCAGATTGATGGTTGGAACAAATGAAAAAAAGAATCAGAGCAATTGTTGAAGGAAAAAGAAATAACGATCACTGGTAGTTTCTTCTCATTTGTCTGGACCAGGGCATTTGGAGGTTGCCCACAGGCTCTGGGGCAGATTATGGAAACCAGACCTGGCGAGTTTACACCGAACGCAAGGCCCCGTAGAATTAAACTGCGAACTGCGGACAGCTCACAGGAAACGCCTCTTTGTAAAGCAAACATACATGTATTTTATGGCAGCCGCTTTACTGCTTTTTTATTTTGGGCTCCAATGAGTTGACATTTCAACATGGCCTCGGTCTAATTTCCTCTGCTTTTCTTCACCTTTTTTTGGGGGGAGTCTGGTGGGCGACCCTCCCCTCACATACACACACACACTCTGCCCACCTATTCCTATCAAAATAAGGCTGCTTTTTTGGCAGTGGCCATTTTTATTTTCGTGGAGGTGTGAGGGCCAGCCAGTCGGGGTTGTTTTGACAGATTCAGGGACTTTATTGCGGCCCCCAGGGCAGCTGTAGGGGTGTGAGTGCCCCACCACCATCACCACCACCTCACCCTCCACCCCAGAACCAAAAGGAGAGCAACACAGCTGCTGCTACTTCTTCTCCCCTCCCTCCTCTCATCTCAGCCTCTTCACCTGGTCTCCATATGATTGTGACCCTCACATGCACACACACACACACACACCATAAAAGGTAAAAAAGGTGTGACATCTAATTTTGTAATGACCCTATGCTCAGCAACACCCACCCTTTGACACACACACACACACACACGCACACACACACTCTTCCTGCAAGGATTAGAGTCGGACACCTGCTGGGCCCACACATACTAAAAATGAAAATGCGTAATTTCATGACACTGTAGGACGAAAACAAACATCAACCTGGACACGTTTTCAAAAAAACATCCGGTTTGTCACAGCTTAGATCTCATTATCATGATCGTTTCTATCAGTAATCCCTGACAGCTGATATCACACTGACATCTTTGAAAACAGAGCAAGAAACACGAGCAGTCATAAAATCAGACAAGATTTAAAGCCTCACATTAGCCAAATTTATTTGGAAGTTAAAGTATCGTTTTTATACCCAACTCTTCGTAAAACCTTCAACGCAGCTCAAACGACAGTTTTAGCAATAAATGATTGCCACAACAACCCAGTCGCCAGAAGAAATGTTCACATGTACGTTCCGGCAAACCATGGCTACTTTACTTTTGTCCATTATTTTGTAACAGGTGTACTAAAACTGTACATTTTGGTGCCACTAAGATCACCCACGTTTGGTGCCACAAATAACACTGGTAAATGCTGCGATGTGTTGATGAAAAAAACACCTACGTTTGGTGCCACAGGGCTGCTGGGAAAGGCCGTAATTTGCTGGTAGAAACACCCAGGGTCTGTGCCGCAAATGAGGCTGGGAAACACCATGATGTGCCGCTAAAAACTCCCAAGTTTGGTTAAAAATCACACAGGTTTGCTGCCAAAAACGCCCTTGGAAGTGCCATAATGTACCACTGCAAGGTCCACGTTCAGTGCCACAAACAATGCTGGGAAATGCTGTGATGTGTCGGTAAAAAAAACACTTCGGTTCGGGGCCCAGCACTGCTGGGAAACACCGCAATGTGCCACAAAGACTCAACATTGACTTTGAGAAAAGTGTAATTATTATTTTAAGAGAATCAAGGTGTAATAAACCAGAGTCATCCTCTTATAGAGGCATTGTTATAAGATTTAGTGGCTTGCTGAAAATGTATCCATTCATGTTGCTGTAAAGTCCTTAAGTTAAACTTGTTTTGTAGTTAAAGTTTAAAAAACAATTTAAATCAGTTTGAAAATGATCCTCCACGAAAACATGTATTTGTTTTAGGAGGAATGTGGCATTGTGCAATTCTTGTGTGCTGTGTTTTGTAGTAAAATGAGAACTATTTTGAAGTCTTTTCTTTTCTCCGTGGCTTCACCATGCCACAGCAGTCATTTTCTACAGACAAATCTCACCTGTTCAAATGATTTATACCTCATTTTGAAACTACAAATCTTGACTCCCTCCTGGCTGTGCAGAGTACCGGGGACAGTATGGGGTTAACAGCGCCAGAGTTATTTAGTTCTTGGACACGGTGGCCTCGCCTGCCGGATGCAAGTTTGACTCAAGGGCAAAATCCAGAGTGAAAGCCTCTCATGTTTTTGACTGGTTGCCAGCTCTGCTTCTCTCTGTGCTGCTCGCTCCGTCGCTCTCTCCCCCCTGTCATTCTCATCTCTCTCTCCTTCTCTCCGCTCTGCTGTCCCCTCCCCTCACTCTCTGATTTACTCTCTCTTTCTCCCCACTCTGTTCCTCCTCTGATCCTCTCCCACATCAAAATCAGGACTGACAGAAAGCAAGTTGAGTGTCCCTCTGAACACAGCGTGGCCTCGTCCAAGGTTATGTCATCTTTATAGAAAGATGTTGTGTGCAGAACCCTCCAGTAGATAGTATAGATCTGCTTTAGCTGACAGTCAATGTAATTGGGATTTGAAGGAACTGTAAAAAACAAAATCTAATCCTGGTTCGATATGTGGTGCAAGAGTTGGCCTCAAAAAAGCTCCTGGAGTTCATTCCAAAAGCCAAAAGCTCCATGTAACAGAAGCTGAATAGCAGCTTGTATCAGCAAAGTAAAAAAAAAAAAGAATACAATCATATTAGTCTAAATATTGCAGCAGCTTCAGGTCATAGGTGCCTGGTCTTCATGGTGTGCAGGGATGGATCACTGAACGGGCTTTCCGGGCACAGTGTGAAGGGGCCCCCTGGCCTTCACCTGCAAAATGTCACTTAAAGAGACTTGTATGGACCAAGAAGAGACTCAAAATAAATGAGATACAAGAGGCAGCAAAACATCCTTTTATTCTACAGTTATAGTTTACTAATGTATCTAACACTTGCCATAGTATGAACAGTGGTTACATGAGCCTCAAAACCAGACACAACTCAGCCCTGAGCAGAGTGACCGTCCTCTATTGACCAATCAGACTGCAGCGTTCACAGCTCCACCTTTTAGTATCAGATCTGTGTGCTAGGTGCCTCAACAGAGGGGGACCAAACATAGGGACGGTAGGGAACAGTTCAGTTGGTTCCATCCACAACTTTTGTGGAAGCGGAAAAAAAGCGTACTGAATTGAACTGAACCGTGCTGTACTGCTCAGTGGACATGGGGCTAAAATGACCGAAAAGAGACGAAATGACAAGAAAAAGATGCAAAACAGGGGCAAAGCACTATGAAGGAGAGATGGTGGGCCTTTTGCGTATCTGTGCCCAGGGGCCCACTGTCTCATAATCCGCCCATGATGGTGTGAAGTTTGAACCAAGGAGCAAAACACTGGTCTGTTGAGAAAAAAAATGCACATCATTTGAAGGCTCTGATGCATTAACACACACCCAGGCACGTTGTGTTTGTTGTAGCAGGACAAAAGTAGAACAACTGAAGTCATCACAGGTAGGCTTCCTGTTATGGAAGATGTAAAAATAGCACATCTCAAGTGCCATAGATGCCACACAGTCTTGCCGTGCATGTCTGTTGCACAATTGACGTAAGGTTCAGAAGGATTCTCATCTATGAAAACAAACTCCCTCCCAAACCATGTAACAAACAATCCTTGTTCTGTCTAGTGGCAGTTGATGAGTTGGGTGTACTGCTGGGTTGATGAATAGGTCACCAAAGACAAAGTGAGTTTACTCTCCTGTATATTCTAATGGCTTTTTGGCTGATAGGTGGGTGTACTGTAAACAGCCAAAGGAAGAGGTAGGTATACCTCCTATACCTGCATATACCCTCCACCAGACTCTACATGCCACAGTATTTAAGTGTATGAGCAAAGTCTGACAACACCCTCAGACTTGTTGTCTTTGAAATCGAGCTTCCTCTTAAAGAGAATGGGAAATCGATCAAGACGCAACCTTGTGGTCCATCGGCTGCCACATCCCAAATTGCTGATTTAACAGCAAAGTAGACTGCTGTGAAGTAGACGGAATAACTACCTAAAATATTGTTTTTACCCTGAATATAGCCAACATTTGCTGGTATTTAGTCAGTATCCTGTATTAATCTCCCAAATATAAACTCCAGAAGTCGACCTCTCTGACCCGACTGTGAGTGCTCGGTTCCCATCGCGCTTTCTGCATTTTTTGTTTGGTGTGTGTTCTGCATAAATCCAGGGTGGCCCATCTCCGAGTCAGTATGACTCACCGAGGCCTCTGAGGATTGCGGACTGACAGGTTAGGAAACCACATACAGCAAATGCCTTCAGGCAGGGAACAAAGTCAACTCATGTCTCCCCAGGCAAGCCACTTATTCAGCCAGACAGCGTGCTATCATCCTGCACTCTGGAAAAAAAAAAAGCACAAACAAAAAGAGTTTTTGAAAAGAAAAGAGAGACTTCACCAGATGTGCAGGGAAGAACTTAGTCATCATGTTCGGTGTCGTGGACCCAGTGTTTCCTTTCATTTTTCATTTGATCTGAAGGGAGTGTGAGCAACAAGGCGGATCTAATCTTGATTCAGCCGCGCCGTGTCTAGGCTGCCATCTAAGAATAAGACACCTGAATTGCGGGGGCGTCCGTTTGTAAACAGTTTGTAGACGTAGCTCAGAGCAGGTCAGATTGAAGCTGGCCAAGAATGTGCTCAGCAACAACGCTCCAAGGAGAAGATTCCCAGCATTCCACGCTGGTTAGGGAGAGGTACCGGCCTTCGCAGATAGGAAGTCGTCTGTCATTAGGGGGTAATCACTTCTTGAGGAGGATTGCAATGCCTGGAATGATTACTGTTGTTATCGGCAGTGAAACTTGCCGCAGAGAGAGCGGATGAGGTTTTTTTTCTCTTCTCTTTTCTCTCTGTTTTTTCTGTTTGTGTGTTTTGATCAGCTTGACTGATCCAACATAGGCCCCACTTGTTTTTTTTTTCACAACTTTCCCAACAGTCGATTGCCTGATTTTGCTCTGCAGGGTAGTCCACAGCGTGCACTTGCCCAGATTTAGTGGTGTATTAATGCTTTAATGTTGACTTAAAGCTAGTTGGTATTTCTTACCTGGGGGCATTTCTAATTACTAATGGCTCAGGTGTAATGATGCCTATCATGTCAGTGGTGCAACAAGGTGGATGCGATCCGTCTTGCAGACTCGTGTAAGAAAAATTTATCCAAGTGCATTTTGCAGACGGGGGCTTTCTGTCTCCCACGCCACTTATCTGTGTTTGTTTGCAGGGTTTTGGTCCTGTAGTCCTTTCAAGTGGATTGTCTGGGTCCCTTTGGTCTGGCTGTTTTTGTCCTTTCCTTTCTCTTCTCCTTCCCTCCCTCCTTCTTCTCTTGCCCTCTGCCAGTCGAGCCAAGACTTCAGGTGGAATGATGCCGTTACGAAAAGAGCCCGTCAACGCTTGCCCGACATGCCAAGCCAAGTATTTGTCTCTTGGGGTCCCCCCTTACCTCCTCCTTCTCCTCCTCCTCTTCGCTCTCCTCCCCTCCTCCTCCTTCTCCTCCTCTCCTACCCCCACCCCCGGATCCTTGAGAACAGGAAGTGTATCTTGTTAAGTGATGGATGGGCCCCCTGCTCTTGCTGAGAGGAAAGAAAAAAAAACCTTTCTTTCCCTCCAGGGCAGTCAGATGAGTTTAGCAGTCTCAAAGCTGAGGGTCGGCTCTGCTTTTTGGGAGCGCCTTGGAACCCTTGGAGCCTGAGCGCCTGGAAGCCACGGGCACTTCTCCATTATGCGTGTGGAGAGAATTAACGGCTGATAAAGTAACAGGCGGTGTCTTTGCACTAGATGAATGGATCAGAAATTAAAAAGACTAAAAAGCATTAACCGGAATTGTGCATTTCCGTGCATGCTTGCGTATGTGCATTTGTTTGTGTTTGTGTGCATGGGAGTGTCTGTCTGTGTGAGTTATTTAGCCAGGGGTCAGCAGGTTTGTGTTGGCATGCAGCCGCCAGATTCTTCCAGGGAGAGCAACTCAGGAAGTGTCCCTGGCACGTCCTCTGCATAGTGCAATACGCACTGCCGCGACTGGCTCGACCTGCTGTGACAAACAACTACAGACTGCAATCCCCAGTGCACCCGACTCACCTCCTGCACACGCACGAACCTACAATACCCTCCACCTGTGGGAAGAACCTCGGCATCAAACTCTCACATGTGTTGTTTTATAGTTGTTTTGCCAGACGCATCTTATCAAGTTCCCAGAGTCTCCAGCCCTTATGACTTTAATTTAATGCTGCAGCCCTCAAACCTGCTATCCATCCATCTCCCAGCAGGTCTCCCAAACAGCCATCCTTTCCCTCGCTTTGAATCATGGTGACGTTATTCCCCTCCATCCGTTTTATGCCCATGGTTCGTCACCCACAGCCAGACCCTCTCCTCAAATGAGTGGAAGAATCCAGAGACCTGAAAAACAAGAACATTTCCTCTCATGATCCATTGCTCCTTTGTCAGACATGGCTCTGTTGTGGTTACCTAAGGGTAGCTACTAATGTTTGTCTCCAGTTTCCATCCTCTCATGTTCCATACGCATACACAGGAACACAGAAAAGCAACAGATAAAAGGCAGGAAAACTGTCCATCGCCCCAGTAAATGGGAATTAGTTATCCAGAGGGGAAATAAAGAAAACCATAAAACAAAACTCTTAAAATTGCATCCGCCGCACTTTGCAAGCAGATGGACTTGAAATGTAACATGGTTAAGACCATTTAATGGTTTGTGTCATAGTACGTTGAGTACAAGGCTGCAGCTTACAGGGTTTGTCTTTGTCACAGCGGTTGATTTCTAACTATGAAAGCAGCAGGTGACAAAACAATCACAGCTCCAGTTCCATTGTGGATGTTCCAAGTTTTCATTTTGTCCATTCATCTCAAGGACTTCTTGTCCGTGCTGGCTTAAAAGTTGAGGTTCAGAGTGTTGACCTTGGATCCATTTTGTGTCATTTCATTTATCTTTTTTCACAATTGTTTCAGCTGGTACTTTCAGCCCAGCTGCCAGAAGAAAATGTTGCATTGTACATTTCTGCAAACCACAGTTACATTTGTCATTTCATACCTATCATATCAATGTTTCTAATGCGATGTAGTTCAGATTACATGCATTTAAGTTGAGTTTCTTATCAGGAGGCATGGTAGATGGCAGACCTAAGCAAGACAGCTGCCAAACACCAGACATCAGCAGACTACAGGACACAACAGGATATTTTTTAAGGCAGGATAGGCACCTTTTCAGCAATGGTTGTTGGGATAACAACCACTTTTTTAAGGCAAGGTTTGGACATTTCCAGCTGTGATTGTTGCAACCAAAACAGGGTTTTTTTTTTAAGGCAAGGTCAATAAATTTACAGTGGTGGCTGTGGCGACAACAGACAGGTATTTGTTATGGCCAATGGCACATTTCCAGCGATAGCTTTAGGGACAACAACCTGGTATTTTTTTAAGGTGACGTTGGGAAATTTTCAGCTGTGGTTGTTGCAACCACAACTGGGTATTTTTTAAGGCAAGGTTGGCACATCTCCATTGGTGTTTGTGACGCCACCAAGCTGGTATTTTATTAAGGTGAGGTTGGCACATTTCCAGCTGTGGTGGTTGCAACCACAGCCAGGTATTTTCAAAGCAATGTTGGCACATCTCCATCGGTGGTTGTGGCAACAACAACTGGATATTTTTTATGGTGAGGTCGGCATACTTGCAGCAGTAGTTGAGGCAAAAACAACAGGGTGGGATTGGCACCTTTTCAGTAATGATTGGGTGTCTTTAAGGCTATGTCGGCACGTTTCCAGCTGTGGTTGTGGTGACAAAACCAGATATTTTAAGCCAAACACGACCTTTTCGTGACCGTAACCAAGTATTTTTTGTGCCTAAACCTAACCATGTTAACCACAGCACTGTCACAACATAAAATTGAAACTTAAAACGAAGAAACAGAAAGTTTCAACATATTCGCCACATATAAAACATGCAAATGTAAAATATCTCTGGTTTGGAGAAACGTACAATGGCAACATTTATTTGAGCAGTTGAGTTGTTATTTTTAGACTCATCAAAAAAGCATGTTGTCCATAAAATGTCAGAAAACGGGGAGAATACTCTTCACAATTTCTCAGAGACAAAGTCTTTAAATTGCTTGTTTTGTCTGATTAACAGTCCAAACCACCAAAAAGTTTCAGTTTACAAGGAATAAAACAGAAAGATAGCAACTGATATTTATTGCTTGATAAATAACGATTAATTCTAATTGTCGTTTAAAAATTGTCTTTCAGCATTACTTGGCTACTTGGATTAAATGCTATCCTTTACTAAAACCTGTTCCATTACTTATTATTCTGTTATATAATCTATTCCTATACACACGGACATACTAAAGATGTTCAGAGACTATGCATATAAAAGAAACGAGGCTGTCAGGCCTGGGAGATACATCGTACATGCAGAGAAGCAGGAACAGCAGTGTGATGTCTATGTAAACAAGAGTTCAAAGGCTGCTGGTCCGGTCCCTCCAACCTTCACTGATCACTCCTGACGTGACCTCCTGCATGGCTTGCGTCTGCGTGTGTCTCCTGCCTCGTCTCCGCTGGCCGGGGTTTAGCCCCGCTGTGGCCTGTCTGGCCCGAAGCCAGGGGCTCCACTGTCTTTACAACCCGGCCTCACTGAGTCTTGGGGGAAGAACAACAATGAAACTGTCAGTTCCAGTTGATGTTTGTTTTTCTGTTGATTCTTCATTCCAGCGCTGAAATTAAATGCTAATTCACGGCGAGTCAAATGCATTTTGCTATTTTCAAACCCCGCTGTTCTTTGGTTAGCTGGATGGTCAAATGGATACACAACCCAAACCAAACAATACCACACCATACCACAGCTTGTCACTGCCTGGCTGAGGAGAGCGAATGGAGACACGGCATATTTGTCTGTCCGTCTGCCTGTCTGTGTTTGAGAGGCGCCTGCCACTTAATGACGTCTGACAAGCGAGACAGCGGCGGCTTTGGGTACTCAAGGACTGTTTTGGGGTCACGGAGATGTGATCTGTAGGAAGTGGAGGGTTTATCAGATAACGTCAACTTTGTCTCCACGCTGACTGCCAGAAGTGGAAAACTTACATTTCACAGTTTGCATTTTAGGCATTTGGTTCATGGTCCTGTGTAGAGAGGCGTACGATTAGTGCAGAGGCAGAGGAAGCTTCTGAACCTAGCAAGTAGTGAGGAGGTAAAAGCTCAGAGCCACGTTGTCCTGACAGTATCGCTCTGACCCCAAAATAATCTTGTACAAAAGATTTGCTCGAATAAAATAATGTATATTCTCTCTCTCAGCAAGCCGAAAAAGATTCCACTGATGCTCAGTATTAATGTGGAAGCTTCATTTTGTAAGACTAGTATGTGACAGTTTATGAAATATGACGTTAAACTTTTTTTCCTGTCCCACAGGCTCTGATGCGTCCAGGTCGCCTCGACCGAATCGTCTATGTGCCACTTCCAGATGCTCCAACCAGAAAGGAGATATTTTCTCTCCAGTTCCGCAACATGCCCGTGGCCAAAAATGTGTGTCTCGATGACCTGGTGACTCGGACCAGCAAGTATTCTGGAGCGGAGGTGCGTTACATTTCCTTTAAATGATTTATAATGAGTGCAGCAGGAAGGATCCATTTTGCACTGGGAGCAAAAGGTTTCTTGAAACCAAAAGACAAGTGTCTTGTGCAGCGGTCTGCCCCAGTGTCCAACTCGAATTAAAATCTAATCTGCACCTTTAACAAAAAGATAATTGCAATGTTGTTTGTAAAGTTTGAAGATGTGGTCTAAATGTTGGAGCAATCAAAGCCATGTAGTTTTCTCTCACCAGATTTTGGGATGTTACTTTGACAGCCGTGCAGTCCACTTGTTTCTTCTCAGGGTGAAAATAGTTTTCATATCTTACTTCTTTGGACAATGATACGATATTTGCTTCGATACGATTTCATCCGATTTAATTCAGGGGCCTGCAATTGACAATATTATACGCACATTTAACACAACTGATTGCAGAAGAAACTGAAAAGAAAATAGAAGAAATAACATAAATAATTGTCACCAGTTAAGTTCAGTAAAGTTACCTTTAACTTAAACTGACTCCACGATCACACATAAAACATGACTTAACAACTAGCACATTTAACAAAAGTGTAAAATCAGTAACTCTTAGCTTTTACATTGCATAAATTAGCAGCCTAGCATCTTTATCTTTACTCACATGTTAACCAATTACATGTATTATTGTTACTTTTTCCTTACTCATTGTTGGTTTAAAGGGACAGTTCACCCCAAAATTAGAAATACATGTTATCTCTTTTACCTGTAGTGCAGTTTGTCAGTCTAGATAGTTTTGGTGAGTTGCAGAGTGTTGGTGTGTGGTGAGACCTTGTTGTGGGCCGTTTCATGAAAGAACTATTTTCTTTGTGCCGAACAACACCCACCAATGGTATCACTACGCAGAGGGATACACACATTCCCTTATGCATGAGAGGCCTGTGCTGTAATGGCTCCTTGTCTAAGCTGTAACGTTAGCTAGCTCAGTGGTGCTAGGTGAGCTAGCAGTAGATGCACCATAACTCATATTGGCATTGTTTGCATATGGCGTGTGATTTGTCTGATGACCTGTTTTTTCTTTTGTTTTGTTTTTTAAATCCAAATATTTCCACACTGCTGATTAATTCCTGAGAAGCTAGGAAATGTCCTCATCGTCTTCTTTGGCTGCTTGCCATTATCTGCCTGGCGCTGTTTGACGGTTACATAGACGTTCCTTTGGAATTTCAAAATAAAGGCGTATTATAAAGATGATACATCCCCACCAAACCCCAAGTAAAATAATCCAAAGCAAATAGTACTCGGCCCAAACAACCCTGCATTCACAGGCCTACGTCTTTACCCTCTGACTACTTCTGACCCCTGAAGCAGAAACTGCATCACAGCGAGATGTTACTGTGCTTTTCCATGATGTCTGTGTCGTGTCTGTACTGTTTCACAGAGCGCCCTCGTGATCTCACAGCAGACTGGGAGTAATCGTACAAACACTCCTTTGTGTGACAGATTTGTCTCTCTGCATTCGTCTGCCGCGTGATTCACATTGTCTCAGGCAGAGAGACTGCTACCGTCCTCCAGGACACAAATAAGCAAGAAACTGTGAGGCAGAGGGCACAGCTTAAAAAGAGTGCGTCACCTTTTGGCCAAATAAACTAATTTACCAACTTTAAGTTTGGCAGCTTTTAGCCTGTGTGGATTATTTACTGCAGAATTTAGCGCTGTGGGAAGTTTTCTGTAGCTGCTCTGGTTCTCTCTATCTGTCTTGTTCTTTGTCAGAGAAAATCATGTTTGTCCTTCAACGTGACTCACGGTTCATACGCCATCTTACAGAGAAAAAAAACAACATTCCCCTAAGATGTACAGCCTGCATGTAAACCCCAGCTGTATATTTAGACTTTAAGGGTCACGGACATGATAGAAATGTCATGCTGGTCTTCTGACAGGCGCAGAAAACAAGCGTTTTGAAACGGTTCAGAGACTAGCGTGCCACAGCAGGCTTTGGAAACACAGATTTCATTGTTGTGCTTGTCATGGTTTATATGTGGCATGTTTGTGAGCGCTGCCGTGTACAGAAGAATCTGTGATGGGTTTTTCATGTGACTGCCTGAGATAGTGCAGGAGGCAAGTGTTTGGATCTTGAAACAATTTTCATAATCAGCTTCTGGTTATAAGTGATGGCATCCTCTTATATGGGCACATTATCCACTAAAGTTAGAAACATATTGGTTACGTTTCTTAATTTGTTTTTGACTGTTTCCAGAGCAGACCCATGCAAACTCTGAAACCACACATGCATACATTCATTCTCAAAATAAGAGTCCAAATTTAATTTTTATTGATTTATAAGTTTGTTTGTTTTTTCAGAATTGAACAGTAATTTCTCCACACTTGATCACAAATATTAAATCTTGCAGAGAATCACTCCAGATTTGATACCAGGTTTTCAGGTGCTTTAAAGAGTGTGTTCGGCATTTTTTAACCTGGACCCTATTTTAATGTCGAAGTGACTAATGGAGGCAACAATATTTGAAACTGATCCAGCATTGAGCAAGAGTGCTGCAATGTCACCACTTGAGGCATGTTTGCACTGTCAGTTTACGTCCATTAAATGTGCTCGTTTTTGCCACTGACAGGCTCGGATTATTACTCTAAATGTCTGACAACCTATGAATAGGTCCCTACAGAGATAGACATTTTTGTTAAAGAGAAAGATCCTTTTTGATTATCCAGAAACAGCCCTGAAATCGCCTTTGCCAATTCCACCAGACTCCTGACATAAACTCATCAGAAGAGTTTCCAAGAGCCTTTAAAAATTATGCAGACATTATTAAGTAAACATGTTAGTTGGTGAACTCAAATTTTGCTGGTACGCAGGTTTTGTTTCTGCTGGACAGAGCCAGGCCTGCTGTTCAACACCTCTCCAGTCTTTGTGCTAAGCTAAGCAGCCACTAGCTGCCACCTTATATTCAACAGTCAAACATCCAAATCATATAAATCTTCTTTCCTTACCGTATGCATTTAAGCATGTATGAAGCCTGAATATTTTTAGATATTACTCTGTAAATTAAGGCTTTATTTAAACCAAACCATAGTTGCAGATTTTTGGAACAGTGGAAAGACCAACAGAGATGTTTTTTGTGAGTTTTATTTATTTTTAATTGTTTTGTGTGTTTAACATTTACGAAAGTACTTTTTATTTAAATGGAGTCTGATGGTATTGGCGATAGCGATTTCCAAGCTTTCTCTGGAAGGATCTCACTCCTCAACAAAAAGGTCTCTCTAGGGTCCTTTCCATCATGTTGTCAGACACTTGAGGTGCTTTCAGACCTAGAGTCGTCTCCTTTGGTCTGAATCAGGGACTAATTTTGTGACAAAGTTGTATAATTGCCTAGAGTTGGTTCGTGTTCTCACGGCAGCATTTACAAGCGGACCAGATCAAATGCCTTGTGTGAGAAAGCTGCTCTTGATTGGTCAGAATTTCCATGTGGGAAAAATCCAGGAAGTTAAGTAAACGTTGAAGAAGAGTACACTTGCAAGATAAATGTGACACTTTCTAATGTCACAATGGAGGGACAACTACGCAGGTTGATTTTAGCGCTGCTCATCGTGGACTATATTGCTGTTATTGTTCATTTTAGTCAAACCATACAGTTTGAAAACGAGGCGCGGCTCCAACTAGAAAACAATGTTTTGATGCATTGGATGTGCTGAATGTGCATATTAAGGCAGTACAGGAGGAGGTGCACATTAATAATCCTCCAGGACTGTAACATGCTCATGTTTAACCCAAACAATGTGTCATGTGACTGCAGTTGGTTCAGATCCAGGTCAGAACACGTTCTCACCACAAACCAACCACACCAGAGTTCGTTTGTAACCGGACTGAGACCAGCTCTTCAAGAAGGTCTCGGTCTGGTTGTTTTGGTGCACACCTGAGTGTGATTGCTGTGTTCAAAACCGTCCACATTTAGGGGGCAATCGAGCTCAATTGAACCGCACCAAATTGGACAGGTGTGACAGCACCCTTAGAATAACAGTCCGAGCCTGTCAGTGGCAAAAAGAAGCACTTTCAGTAGACATACAGTCATGGAAAAAATTATTAGACCACCCTTGTTGTCTTCAATTTCTTGTTCATTCTAATATCTGGTACCACTAAACGTATAATACAATGAACACAACAAAAAATGCAGCTGGTCACATAATACTTTATGTCCTATTTGACATTCTTAAGCTTAATTGATTCCCAGGGTATATAAGAGGCCATTTCATGTCACAAGCAGCACTGCACATGCAAAGGCCTAGAGTGGTTTCCTGCTTACATTCAAGCCGTAGCACAACTCAGAAGTTGTCAGCTCTCACATAATGCCTAAAACAAAAGAATTATGTGAAGCCACAAAGGCAGCCATCTTGGCACTGCTGGAAATTGGCATGAGTGAGAGACAGGTAGCGAAAAAACTGAAGATCTCCAAGACAGCCGTTCATTACAACAAAAAAAAACAAGCTGAACATGGCACTACCAAATTGCTACCTGGCCGTGGCAGGAAACGTCTTTCTACCCCACGAGATGACCGTGCACTCATCCGTTCCTGTGTCAGGAATTGTCGTCAGACCTCCAGGGACCTTAAAAATGAGTGGGCACTGTCGAGAAATGTGACTTGTTCGGCAAGGACAGTTCGAAACCGACTTGTTGAAGCTGGTTTGAAGTCACACAGAGCACGCAAGAAGCCCTTCATCATTGAAAGGCAGAGGAAGGCCCGGTTACTCTTTGCTCGAGACCACAAGGATTGGACTGTTGATGATTGGGCTAAGGTTCTCTTCAGTGATGAATCCAATTTTGAATTGATGCCCACTCCAGCCAACTTACTGGTTAGGAGGGAGCCTGGAGAAGCTTACAACCCAGACTGTCTTGCCCCTACAGTAAAACATGGGGGTGGATCAGTCATGATCTGGGGTTGTTTCAGTCTGAGTGGAACAGGGCAAATGCAATTGTGTGAAGGCCGAATGAACCAGGTCATGTACAGGACTACCCTTGAAAACAGTCTTCTTTCATCAGCTGGAAAACTCTTTCCTGCCTCGAATGACTGGATTTTCCAACAAGACAATGCCCCTTGCCACACGGCAAGGTCAGTTAAAGCCTGGATGGAGAACCACAACATTCGCACCATGCCTTGGCCTGCTCAATCACCAGATCTTAATCCAATTGAAAACCTGTGGAAAATCATCAAACTCAAAATGGAGAACCACAAGCCCAAAAACAAAGAAAATTTGTTTGAATTTGTCCAACAGGAATGGGCTGCTGTGACAGCAGAACAATGTCAGAAGCTGGTGGAGAGCATGCCAAGACGCATGGCTGCAGTCATCAAAAACAATGGTTATGCAATCAAGTATTAACTCTTGTGTGTATCATGTGTTTAAAGCAAACAGAAAAGAAAACATGGAATGCTTAAAAGTAGTGTTTTTGGCGGTACAATGCCATAGCTATTGATGTAAGAATTTAAGTAATTTTGGTTATTATCAAGAAAACCATGGAAAATGAATAGTTCTTAGTTCTTAAATTAAACTCTCATGAGCTATTTTTGTTGTTATCATTATAATTGTCCAAACAAATGTACCTTTAGTTGAGCCAGGCATTAAAATTAACAAGAAATTGAAGAAAACAAGGGTGGTCTAATAATTTTTTCCATGACTGTATATTGACAGTGTGCACATCCCCCAAGTGGTTACATTGCAGCCTGTTTTGCCACTGCTGGCTGTAGCCCTCTCACTCAATACTGGCCCAATTTCAGAAATTGTTGTTCCCATTAGTCACTTAAAAAAACAGTAAATAAGGCATATCCTAGTGTTCAATGGAAGGAGTACTGGATCAAAGAAATACCTCCTTTTTGGTGTGCGGATCAATTTGTTTTCTGCTCATTAGACACAAAAACCTGGGATAATAGGGTCTAAGTTGTAAAATATCTTATATAACTTCACCATGTAACACTTAACAGACACATGCATGTGTACACGCCACCCACATCAACCTTCCTTTCAGCGAGCTCAGAAAACGGTTTATCACCTCCAAAATCAAGTCTGATCAGGACAGCGAGGTGTTGAGGTGTTTCCATCTCTTCTCTTGACATTGTGATCCTCTCGAGGGCAGTCGGGGGTTATCTATAGGGCCTCTTCATATCCTGAGAGTACATGCTCTCCTTGATTCCTGACTCGGCAGCCCCCACCCAAAAAAAGCAGCCTAAAGCAGGCGTACACCTGGAGCAGGTATGCAGTAAGAAACCAATCCCCCGCTATCAGGTGTTGTGTTTGACATCGGGGTTTCTGGTGTACTGTCTCATCTGTGGAATGGAGGTTTGCAGTCACTTGCCGTTGAGTTCTTGAAACCCCACAAAAAATTCAAAGAAATGCCACAGCGAAGCCGATAAGAGTTCATAGGTGGAAAAGAAGCCGTGTCTCACCTGTGTACGGATTATATTTTACATACCGACGCTATAGATCAGATTAGATGAGATGAAACTTTAAACTCCCGTGATCACTGAGGGGAAGTTTGAGAGAAAACAGGATACAGATAACGGAGCCACACAGTACTGAAGATAATGCTGTGTTTACAAGACAAGAGCAGCAAGGGACAAATGCAGCAAATCACTGAGTAAATAAACAAGTAAATGTCCAAACACACAGACCGTGACTGCTGACTGGTCATATCTTGACCAGCTGTTTTTATATTCTATATGTCACTGTCACGCTTAAAGATATAATATAATAAGTTACAAGAAGTTAAAAGGCTCATCACTTTCATTGTTTTTACCAATTTGTACTAAAAAAAGCTGCGTCTTTGAAAGCAGCAGATTGTTTTTTCACCTGGATGTTGCCCCACCCTCCCCCTCCAAAATCCCAAAGTGTTTGTGTTTCCTGCTGCAGGAAGACACATGTCGCCGCAGTTTACAGTAAATGAGATTGCCGTAAATACAGTAAATGATGAAAATGATCACGTTGACCACTGACGTTGACAGTGTTTCTGGTAACACTAGAGACTGTTGACGTCTTAATCAGATTTTCACCCCTTTGTTAAATAAAGGTACATTTCCTGTTGAAACATAAACCCTGAAAACAATAGGCCTATTTATGTATATGTAGAAATCTGCTGTGTAAATCTTAAAGCTGTAGTGAGGGACTTTATTTTTGAATTCAAGCCCGTTCATTGAGCTTTGTTCACACAGTGCTGATAAAGCCTATGGCCACCAGGCATAGGTGCAGATTGTCGTGGACACATCCGACAAAACTCATTTGAGTTGAAATTTTTTAAATTCTGTCACAGCAAAAATTGATGTTTGTGATTAATTTAGATTAATTAATGATTTTAAAGCACATTATGATACCAACAGTCTCAAACTCTGTTACTTAAATAAAGCAACAGATGAAGCCTACAGGCAGCAGATATAATATAGAGCAGTATTATACATCAATATATTTGTACATTAGAAAAGTAAATGGTATGTTTTTACATTTCCTCAGTTAGTATCATGACATGCTCGTGTACCAAACATCCTCTGGCAGAGTTACAGTCTTATATAACTCAGAGGAATGAGTGGTATTGCCTCGGTGTGGACATTCAGAGTAGCTGGACCTCTCCATCTCTGTGTGACAGAGCACTGAGCCATTATATTTGACTTGGCATGCTAACTGCGAATGCAGTAGGCAGCTGAGCCGCAGCCGATGAGCGACGCTGCCAGGGAGCGAGCTGGATGAGGGGAGGCGGGGGGGAGGTCGTAAATCAACAGCAGGATGCTTATTGAAGCTGGGGGCCACTGAGCGTCCCGAGTCCAGTTTCAGTTTTCATATCTCACACACTGTCACTACTGACTGTCGCTCCATCTCTTGTTGGCACTTGCTTGCGTTGCGTTCTCGTCTCTCTCCATCTGTCGACTGGTCGTGTGGAGGCTTTGCAGTTGTGTGACAAATCTGCTGTTAACTGCAGTCGGTGTCATCGTGGAGCTTTAACGGTGATTTGGTTGTAGCCTTCAATGTGGCGGCTTCACTTCTTGCTTAGTTCAGATTTAACACAAGCTGATTGAGCCATATACTTGACATTCAGTTTCTCTTTGCTGTCTTCTAATACTGCAGCAACCATGGCCCATTGCCTTGTGGCCTAAAAACGGACTGGCATGAAAGATTGAAGATCAAATCGGCCATCTGGTTATAAACTCACTACTTCAACCATTAGGCCACCTCTGCCCCAAAATATTCAGTGAATTTGTTCCACTTTTTAATCATAATTTTGTTGTTGTTTTTAACCACAGTTTGACATCTCTCTGTATAAAACTCAATGAGGGGGTTGATTACTCGAGCGTTAGCGGATGGCGCGCCCATTGTTGTGGAGGTGATGCACGAATGGGCCCATTGAGCACCTTTCAGTCCTCCGTCTTGGCAGTCTGACTACCTGAAGCTCTGACTTTAATTACATTCCTGGGATTTCAGACTTGTTTGAGAGGAGAGGGAGGCAGGGTCGAGAGGAGTAGGAAGAGGTGGGAGAGGGGGGGGTCACGCAGGAGGACACAGTTGTTGTCAGCTTGGAGCTAGAAACTTGTTAAAATCACCTGTCTTCCTACCTGCCCGGAGTGACATCTGGTTTCCCAACAAGCACACACACACACAGACACACACCTTCAACTCGCAGAAAATTGCTGCCGGCTCTCCTCCCTCACCTCTGCCATCAATTTCCTAAACAGAAGCAACATTTGATACTGTAATCGCAGTGTTGTCTCGAAGAAGAAGAAGGGCTTAACTTGCTCCTGGAGGAAGGTGTGATGCTACTCCACTTCTCTCTTTTTTTTCTGTTTATGATCAAGCCCTGACAGGAAAAGACCTGGAGGATTTATTGCACCCTGTCACATGCACTGAGTCAGTTCCAGGCCTTGTTTGTAGCCTTTCTGGAAAGCTGAAGCCCTCTCAGGTTTCGATACGGTGCTTTTTAAAATTTCTCTATAAACAGATTTCAGTCTGAACTCAGATGAGAATGGTTTCCATCTCTTTCAAACCTAGAGCAAACATTTGACCACTCAGGTACTAATCTAGTCAACAGAACACATATGTACATTTTTTCACACGTCTTACGCAGGTTTCACACTCTGGAAAAGTTTGTGGCAAATCACACATTAACGGCTGAATCATAACCGTTATCTGCTCTTTCTCAAGGTCTGATTCACAAAAGATATTGCGCTTATGATATTACAGCACAGACACGGTCATAAAGTTTTGCAGCTGAGTGCAAGTTTCCCTTTTTTGTTCCGACATTATCCATGTGGCAAAGTATAAATGCTGCCTTTGCGCCGAAAACACAGTCAGCAGCACAGTGACAGTGAAAATAAAAGAGAACCAAACTTTTAGATTTTCAGCAAGCTGTAGGTCATATGCTTTCATTTTATAGTTACAGAGTATGAACAGTGGTTACATGAGCCTCAAAACCAGACACAACTCAGCCCTGAGCAGAGTGACCGTCCTCTACTGACCAATCAGACTGCAGTGTTCACAGCTCCACCTTTTAGTACCAGATCTGTGTGCTAGGTGCCCCAACAGAGGGGGGACCAAATATGGGGACGGTAGGGAACAGTTCAATTGGTACCATCCACAACTTTTCACAGTGGAAACAGAAAAAAAAAAAGCTTACCGAACTGAACTGACCCGCACTGCTCAGTGGAAATGTGGCTACATATGTGTCACATTTATTATATCAGTATACATCACTAAGGTATCAGCCCTTTACATTCAAATAAATGTTGTTTTGCTGCACACAAAGATGTGAGGTCTTCTTTCTCTGGAAAAATCCTCAGACACAGAGGATTGATGTGTTTTCTTCAACGCAGTTTGTTTGGAATAAACAGGAAAGGAGCTGAGTCACTGAGTGCACAACTTCCAGAAACTCAAACTTCATTAACAGAGTGTGCCACAGACCTCCCTGTGCTGCGTGATTGACAGGTGACCTCCAGGAGGTGAAGTGCAAAAACACCACAGCAATGAGCACTTAGCAGATGTTGACAAGTTGTTGACAAAAGAAATCAGGATTTCCCCGCATGAACCCAGTAAGAACAGAACTGCAAGCTGCTGTTTAGATGCCGAGCACGTAGAGGTGACGTCCGACTGACAGGCAGTGCCAACCCCTGCTGCCCGCCCTCCCTGGAGATCTCACAGTGTCGTAACATCCATCTCCCTTGAAGAAGAGGAGGAGGAGGAGGAGGAGGAGGGGGGAGTTGGTTGTTGAGGCATTTTAATAAAACCTCAAGCTGCAGCATTCAGCCGTATCAGAATATCTTTGTGTTCAGTCACAGATGCCTTTGACCGACCGCGACCTCCATAGCGGTGGGTCTTTTCCCTCCAACAGGGGGAGAGCTGTTTGGTCCGAGCCCAGGTGTCTGAGACGCTTGGCTGACAGCCATTCAAACTCACTGGCGCAATTGTTTTCTTAACTTTTTTTTTTTTTTTTTTTTTTTTTCACACCGGCAGGAGCAAGTCTGTTCCAATGCAGGACGTACAAATCAGGCAGATCAACAGTCTGTCTTGACGTCAATGTGCCGCCTGCGATGCTTAATATTCCCCTTTCCTAGATTACTGAGCGCCTCTGCAGCTCCCTGTCAACAAAGTCAACGTGTTAAGTTGTAACTTGATGAAGCGCTGCGGCATTTTTTTCCCTCCGTTAAAGGACATGAAAGCACTTTTAGAATGATGATTAGTTTTTGTTGTGAACCCCCACATTTTAAAATAGACGCCTGAGCAGACGCGCTGAATCTGCAGGAGCTTGTTTGCAACGATTAAAAGCCATGAAAATAGAGTTTGATCACAAATAATGCCTGTATAATGACACAAACACACACCACCACGACACACACACACAGCTTAAAACCACCCTCACAGGAAGACAAATGGTTTCCTCTTAACACCTGTTGTGGTTGTGGCTGTTCCTCCTCTGGCTCTGTGTGTCGTCTGTCTGATTTATGACCCGGTATTTGTTGTTGCAAAGATTTTTATCACCAAGGACACAGGCGCAAAAAAATGCATCAACAAAGCGTGTTGCTGTTTGAATAACAGTGAAATTACACAACGCACGGCGCTGATAAACGCCATCAATCCAGACTCTCCAACAAAAAACAAAACAATCTGTAATCATCATCAAATAAACATGTCAGCCTCAGTGGAATGCGTGTCGGACGAGGTCTGAAGTTGGCAGCGATTTTCTAAAATATGGTTCAACCTCTAGTCTAGTGTGTGTGTGTGTGTGTATGCGTGTGTTACTTTCAATGCGGCTGACCACCAGAGCGGTCACGCTGCCACTCAGAAAAACACAGTCGGCACGGAAAACACAGTCAACAGCTCGAGAAAAAGGCTGCGAGGAAAGAGCCTTTCACACCTCTGTAACTCTGTGTGACTGTGAAACACCGCAGCTCACTTCCTCCCCAACAAGTCTTTTGCCTCTTGTCATCGTGAGCGTGTTGTTCTTAGTCAACGCTGCAGGTTAAATAAAGGTTAGAAAAGAAAACATTTCCCTTGTCGCTTCAGATGGCAGGCTGCTGCTGCTGCCGCTGCTGTGGCTTGCAAAAGGCCAGCAATCGCTGAGAGGGAAATGGCTCCAATCGGCCCTAATTTTACATTTTATATATAAAGCCTTCACTGTGGTTTATGTGCGAGTACATGGTGAGCACAAATTGAATTTTTCCTGGGAAATATGAGCCCTCGAGCGTACGAGTCGTTCTGTTTCCTTTGGCCGGGCAGGAAGACAGAATGTGGGCAGCAAGAGCCAAAAAAGAGACAAATGGAGCAAGAAAGGAAGAGTAGAAAGGTAAGAGAGGACAGAGGAAGTTAGAGGAGACGTGGATGCCAAACTATGGAGGGAGAGAGCGATAAAGATATAGGACAACCTGAAAGCAGCTAATAAAACTAGAAGAGGATGGTGGAGCCTGTGGGAGAGGGAAATACACAGTCGATGATCATTAACTCTAAAAATGCCATGGAATAAGTCATGATTGGCATTTAAAGTAAGGTTGTGTAACTTTTTAACTAATGATGCAAATTTTCTTTTATAAAAGTTGAATCTCCAAATAAGAGAAATGCAAAGTTAATAACAGGGACTTCATGCAGAGGCTCTTGCATAGGGCCCCCCAGAGCCCTTGGGCCCCAGGTCCCAGGCTTGGTAGGCCTGTATGGTAATAACACCCATAGTTCCCTTGCAATATGTTTTGTATTTCCTCCCAATGCTTCACATTCTCTCACAATAAATTCTGCGTTCTCCTCCAATACTTGTGCTCGCCTTGCAATACTTTCCCATTTCTTCTGAAGGCTGCAGGATTGATATGTTGATAAATACGCAGTCTCCGAGAAGCGCCGCGCCAGAGCGCCGCGCTGTCACACGCAGCCGTTCACTGTGTTTACCTTCATTAAATCGCCTGAAAACGACACCAGGCTGCTACAGTATAACCATACAGGCCTCTTCATACATCAGACTGGTTGGTTGTATATCAGCATACTTAATGCCAAGTTCAAAGTAAAATTCAATAAACTGATCCATGCTGGGGCGCTGGGCTGGGAGCAGCTGAGCAGAGACAGACGTATGGCTCTGATGGAATGGATGAAGGAAAGTATAGCAAGGCAGCACAGAAATGTTGCGAGAAAATGCGAAATTTATTGCAAGAGAACGCAACAACAAAAAAATCCTGACCCTCTGTAGGACTCCGTAGTACCTGAGTTAGTAATACATGTGAACGCTTACTGTGTGTGTACATGTACTCTGTATCCAAGGATGCTGTTTGGTTCGGTTCAGTCAAACTCAAGTTTGTTTGCCCCTCAGTGTGGTTGGTTTGTGGTGAGAATGTGAACGTGTACGTTTTCAAACTGTATGGTTTGACTAAAATGAACAATGACAGCAATATAGTCAACGATGAGCAGCGCTAAAATCAACCTGCGTAGTTGTCCCTCCATTGTGACATTAGAAAGTGTCACATTTATCTTGCAAGTGTTCTCTTCTTCTCTTCTTCTTCTTCAACGTTTGCTTTACTTCCTGGATTTTTCCCGCATGGAAATTCTGACCAATCAACAGCAGCTTTCTCACACAAGGCATTTTATCTGGTCCGCTTGTAAATGCTGAAAACATGAACCAAGGAATGAGTCCGTGACTGGGACCAAAGCGAGACAACTCGAGGTCTGAAAGCACCCTTAGTGTGTATGAACGATGGAGCAAACAGGAAAAAGAAAATTTCAGTGGAGCACATCACGCAGGTGGAGCTTTACCTACCTTGACATTACGAACACACACACACACACACACACACACACACACACACACACACACACACACAGAGCTGAGTCTCCAGGTCACTTCAGTGTGGGTGTGTTTGGTAAATATGCCATCCCTGCCTTCCCGAGTCCGGGGAGAATGTGGAGCTTTCATTCGTCTGATTAAGGGGCGAGGACAAATATGCCCTTAAAGGCAAGGCCCAGCCATACCCCCCCACTCACACACACACTCTCACACTAACACACATACACAGCCTTAACACTGTGTAGCCCCAACACAGGTGCTATCCCACATGGGTCTTTCCAAAACACAAGGTGGGTAGGGGCTTTAGACAGGATCACACTCAGCCGCCTGACATGGAAGTTATTCGGTGGCTCTTGTGGGAGGTTTCCATCTGAAACTGACCCTGTCTCTATGCTAACAGTGAGTCATGCAGCCGGGGAGCATCCTCCACTTTCATGACAAACATTTCCTGTGTGGCAGAAACACACCTCACATGAAGGTGACACACAGTCAGAAAAATATTTTATTGTGACACTCACATAGGAGTGAAACATATAAACTCAGCATGGGAGCTATTGTATCTGGGGCCTACATGATTCACACTCGAGCGTACAAAGGTTTGTGTCTGCAGGAACACTGGTGTGTAATATCTCCCCTTCGCCTGTATTGTCTCAGCTGTAACATATGGCGAGGAAAAGCCCACACTTTCATCATCACAGCTTCTATGGAATCTAAATTCCTCTGCCGAGAGCACAAGCATGTGCACGTTCATCCACGGCTCACACACACTCCGCTCTGCTATTTATGATCATGTGCCATGTTTCCGTTCTCCCCCCCTTTTCTCCCCCACGTGACTCTCCTCCCCTCCACGCTAACCTCGCCTCCCTCTCTTTAACCCTCTCTCTCGCCTTGTAATCTTAAATAGGTTTCACATGGAGCTGTGGTCAGGCCTTGTTTCTCATGGCAGAGGCATGTCACTGCAGACACTTCCTCTTTGCCTCTTTGGAGGATGGAACATTTTATTTCTGGTTAAGAGTTTGGGCTCTGCACCCCCGACATCGTTTGATTTATATATTATTTCATTTCCTCTCTGAAAATTGGATGCAGCGTGCCTTCTTTTTTCTTTTTAGGTTTTTTTTTTTGCTTTTCCAGTGGAGGGGTTGGGGTAACGGCGGTGGTACTGTGGTGTGGTTGGAGCAGTTTTAGGGAGGGAGTTATTATTTTGATAATTGCATAAGAGCACCTCTTAGAGCCAATATCATCTCTGGCTTTAGATGTCAGATATCCAGTAATTAATCACATAGTCTATAATTCTGATTATGCTAATCAGTGCTAATTGTTATAGCATCTGGCAGTTTCCAAAAACCTGGGCTGTGCATTTCTAACATAAAACTTTGGTCAGTTCAACCCTTCCAGTTTGACATTGCTGGCACGTAGACTCTCGTTTTCTCTGATTTGAGGTATGGTGACAAATTTAGGCCAAAGCAAGTGTAATTTTTAAGATAGAAAGGTCAGCTTGGGCTCAAATTGAAGCTTATCAACTTGGAAAGTTTCCTACATCCAAGTGAAGCAGTGATGTTAAACACACTGTGATGAAAAATATCATTTTTGACGAGAATCTGTCAAATAGACAGGCATTTTTTTATTTTATTTGGGGGGGTGTTGTGTGTGATATTCTGAAATAAAATGGCAGCAAGCCCCAGCATCTTATTTTGCTACTTTCCCCTTTGTGTCAGGATACAAATTTCATACTTGTATGACGATTTATGCCATCGTGGTGCACTAATATTTGCATTTACATCATTTCACCTAAAAACACATCCCAAAAAAGGGTTTTAGGCCCCCTGAAACTAAATGGCCCTGAGTCGGGGGCGCTCGCTCTCAACTTGTGATGGCCCAGGGTTCAGAATGCTTTAATAATTATAACACAGTATAATGTATATTATTGTGAAATGGGCCACTCTGCATAGTGAGTACTTGAAGTATATTTTGATGCCAATACTTATGAAGTTTTACTGCAGTTAGATTTTGAATGCAGAGCTTTTACTTGTAATAGAGTATCTCTATCTTACTCACGTAGAATAGCTGAGGACTTCTTCAACCACTGGTTATTTTTCATGCCAAAATGCACAGTTCCTCGAGTGTCTTACATAAACGTAAACTGAGTATCTTTGAGTTTTGGACTGCTGGTCGGGAAAAAAAATTTCTACATGTCACTTTGGGCTTGAAAACCTTACTCTAGGATGGTGTGATGGACATTTGGCACTTTTTCATGTATTTTATTGACTAAACAATCAAAAGATAACCATTTTAATCTCCATACAGTAAAATATTAAAGTGATTAAACTGAGTTGACTCATATTTGACATTATAATTTACATTTTGACTGATCAATAAGTCACAAAATAAGAGAATAAGCTGTGACTCCCCCATGAAAGATTGCACATATTACTGCATAGGTGTGCGGCGTGTGTATGTGCACATGCATTTGTACCTGTGCATGAATGTGTGGTTGGTGTGTAACATGTTTCTTTGGCCACACAGCATGCGTATGTGCACCTTATCTGTGTGGTCCTGCGTGTTACGTATGAGTGTGCACACACGTGTGCAAATGCATGTTCAGTGCATCACGAACTGTGAGCAAGTGCACTGTAGAGTATGTGTGCAGGACTTGTGGAGTGATGGAGGAGAGGTTTTGTGGAAGGCGGGGACGGGGTGTTGGGAGGGGGGGTCGGGGCTCGCTCCTGTAAATGTGGCCGTTTGTGTGTAAGGGAGGGGGTGAGGCAGGGGGGAGGGCGGGAGTACTGGATGTAGCCTGCTGTAGACACAAGGGCGGATTGATAGTAAACACACACTCGGGGTCTAGTGGATCTGCTGCCGGTAGCCCGGCTAACAAGCCCTTCATTAAGGCCGTCTGATACACTCACTGAGCGCCTTTGTTGAAGTAGGAAGCGAAAAGTACACCAGACAGATTTGACCTGAGAACGCTGGTATGCGCTGCCAGCAGTCGCAAGCAATTTTTTTTTCACCCCCCTCCACCTCTCGTGAAGAGTTTATTTTTGTCGTGCTGAACAGGTTGTCTCACGGCACGCGCCACTTCTCACCTCCTCTGGGGAAATACTGCGGGGAAAAATATAGATTTACATAGTTATTCTGCTGTGGACGGATGCGTGTAAAGGTTTGTGGAGTGTCACTGCGAGCTTTTGGGGTTTTCCCGTCAGTGTGAATGTGTTCATGTGTACAGCGTATTGTAGCTGTGTTGAGATCAGAGGTTGGATGCAACTTTACATGAGATTTAAGTCATTTATATATATTTTTCAATTACTCTGACATATGGAACGAGCTGTCTGTTTCCCTTTATAAGATGGACTGTATTAAAAAAATGGACGTAGCCACCATGACGTCACCTGACCCCCTTGAAGTGTGCCAAGCTTTGAAGCCAATTTTCGGAGTCTGTCACATAACCCTGCCACCAAAACATAATTTTTCCCCATAGACTTACATTGTGAAAGATACATCTGTTAATCAGTGGATTAGGGACGCACATTATGGAATTTTTTGCCGATATCCAAAATGTTGATATATAACAACTTACTTGGTCAATATAGATATATCCACATTTTTCCTCATCTAATTTCAGTGATCATCAATTCTCCTCTGTAGTGGAATTAACATCATATTATGAATACGTAGTCTTATCATGGCGGCCAACCAGGAGATGGAAACATAAAATACTATTAGGCTTTTGGAGCCAGCCTCAAGTGGCCATTTCAGGAACTGCAGTTTTTGGCACTGTTGCGTTGGCTTCGTTTTTCAGCCCTGGCAGGTGCCGCATCCAATCCTCTCTGTATCCACTGCACCACATTTAAGCATTATCTGTGTGTTCTGTCCTTATTTTGCTCAAGTCTTTATTAGATATTGTACATCTCTGGGATTTTCCATGATTTTTCCCCTTTTCTTGCTGCGGTTATGTTCTCTTTTTTTTCCCTCGTCTTTTCTTGACCTCCAAAGGTTTAGGTCATTACTGCACTCCCATCTAAATGTTGATACTCCTAACTTTTTATTCCACTCATATATTTCTGCTTGCCATGTACTAGTGCTAAAAAGTGTCAGGTGTGTTTGTGTAACCTCCACTTTGCTATGTTCTTATTTATATTCTGTTATTCTTTGCCGTATCTTGTTACCATTTGCTGCTACAACGGCCTAATTTCCTCTCTGGGGTCATTAAAATTTCGTGTTGTCTTCTCTTACAAGGACAACAGGACCTCACATACAGTGCCGGACGGGCTGTAGTATATCACTCCACATACAGACTGTACATCCAACGAGGTATCGCTTGCGTGCGTTCAAGCAGCATTATATAGGGTGTAGTTGTGGCTACAGAGGGAAGTGCAGTGCAGTGACCAATGGAGCATAAAGGCCGCTGTTGTATCCAGGGTTTCATGTTGTGGCACCCTAATGGCTGGGAGCATGGGAGGCGAGCGAGGGCCTGCAGCTCTGAGCTAAAAGAGCCCTGCACGTGTCCGTCCTAATATCATAGCCCCATTAAAATGGCTACACTGACCAAAGTCTTCTGCCGTCTTCTGTCACAGTAAAAGGACAAAACATGGAACCACTTAAAGCTATTTATATCAACAGCTTTGTTGTGAGAAACCTACTAGAAAGATGAACTCATTACCCTTTATTAATCATTTACTAACAGTAGACTTGATATCTTTTTTAGAAAGTGAAACATCAAGTCCTCAGTTAATAATCCACTAATAATTACCCACTGGTTCCTTACTTTCTAATCAGCCAGAGAGCTAAAGGGTATTGGGTCCAACTTTTTAATAAGCCATCCATTCTTCAGCCTCAGGTGTTTATAACGCCTTGAACAGTTATGGGTTTTCAAGTAAAGGAGTCAATCCAACACTTGAGTTCAACCAGGATCCAGGTCTAGACCAAGAGGCAACCTCCAGCTGAAACATGAAGTGGATGTGAAAGTGCCAAAAACTGCAGTTCCTCTAATGGCCACCTGAGGCTGGCTCCAAGTGTAAGTCAATCCACATAGACCTCCATGTTAAAATGTCCAGCTTTATAGCAGATATAACTATGTTAACAGCCTGGTACAAAAAAACAGTTTTGTTTCTATAGCTATTTTTTCCGTTCATGACAACTCTACAGAGGTTACATTTTATGTTTCTCACCCTTCTCAAAGTCGCTACCACAGGGACAGCATTGATTAGGTATTGTAACCATGGCGTAATCCGAGATTCAGAGCGTGTAGCTTTAGCTATTTCAATGTGTTTTCAGTTCATTTGTAAATATTTTGGTCACCAAAAAAAGCCTTATTCAGCATTTGGTTGTAATATCTGACCCTCATAGGAGTCGGATATTCACTAGCGAAAATTAGCCTTATTACAGTAGCCATAGCTAGAAATGCACCACGCTAACCAAGCTAGCAGCTAGCTTTAGGGTTAGCGCCACCTTCACTTATGGCTCCAAAAATCCAAGATGGCAACAGCCAAAAAGCCAAACTGAAGGCTTCAAAACAACATCTACATCTTAGTCCTTCGTCTATGTCTATATAAATAACGTCTATATAACTAACCGGTTTACATTTTATTGAGGCCAAAAGCTCTGTAGGGCCGCTTTGAATGACAGGCTTTCTGTACACAGTTTCCTCGGGCTCATTCAGATCCACCTCCCGTCCTCCACAGCTCCACCTCCTCATTCAAACATGGTCACTTCTGGCTCCAAGAATCCAAGATGGTGACAGCCAATATGCAAAACTCAGTCTATGATTAGACCCGATCAACTTTTTAACCCTTTTGTTTTTACTAGCACCTTGACTTGCGTGTTCTAGTCTACTGTCATGAGATAGACCAATCCTCAGTCTGTTCCAGACCTTCTTTTTCTTCATCTTGTAGTCTAATGGTGCGTTTCATTTGCACCAAGGAGTCATAATTTCCAAGTTCCCAGTTGGAAATTCCAACTTGAACGCCCCCTGAGGATAGATTTTCAGTTCGGAAAGTCGAAGGAACCTCACCCACCTCAACCTCAAAGTCCAATATGGCTGCTCCATTCAGCCACAGTAGTGAAAGCTGTTGTAAAATACAGTTTCTAGCTATTTGATCTTATTTGTGTCCCATTAAAATAGTTGTGCACAAAGTACCGTCCAGCTTTTATGTGTAGACATGTTGCTATGGTGTTGTTTTGCGCAAAATACAGCGTAATGCGTTGTAAGCAACTGGTATTGCTAACAATGGCTAACTTGGCTAGAGCTGGTATTGTTAGCAACATCGTGGTTTCCAATTTCTTGTGCAGGAATGTGATCGTCATTCCCAGCTCCAACCTTCAACTAAAAGTAATTGATGGCAGAGTGAATTTCTCCACTCGACGCTCGTCTGCCCCCTGAAGCTGATGTTGGGAATGAATTCCAACTGAAATAGTATTTTTGAACGTTTGTGAAGTTCAACATTGACTTAAAGCTGTTTTAATGATTTCTACATTGGTCTGTTTTGCTCCCTGTCTATTTCTGAGAGACAAACCTTCAGTCCACTTAACGATCAAAGGGAGATCGAAATGACTTTTCCTGTCTGTATGAAATGACCAACAGACAGCGGAGGCAAATGTGACCGCCAGCCTCCAGGAAACATGTCTGTCATTATGGTCGTCTGACAGCGATTCTAAAGGGGTAAAAGATCTTTTCAGTGAGACTCAAACATGTCCGTGCATACATTTTAGTGTTTAAGAATGTGTGTGTGTGTGTTTGTATGTTCATGCATGTGAGGCTTAGTTTTCAGAGGGGTTTGAGAACCACCAGGGGAAACTTGTCATTAGAGGAATATGTGGAAACAAGGATGTGGTGGGCGCTCCAATCGAGTATCTATCACTTTTCCAGCGACCCATTTAAAAGCTCTGCGGTCAAAGAGGCTATGTGGACATTTTATTAAGGTGGAATGACTGACACAAGGATTCTGGGCACTTCTGCTGGTGGTGGCGGTGATGTCGCAAAAAAGCTTATAGCTTCATGCTTCTGGTCAGGACTAGAGGTGATGAAATAAATATTATACTGTACATACGGTATCAATTACATGTCTGTCCCTTCTCTGATGTTCTCCCTTAATTTCCTTTTTTTAAATTTGGGGTGTTATACAAATTGTAAAACTCTCTGAAATGACTATAGAATTAATTTTCATGAATCGAGCTTCCTAGATGACGTACAGCGAATTTCTGTCACAGAGCTTTTTCTTTGACGTGTCATTCCCCGCTGTAGAGTGAGTGACTAATGGACAGCTACGTGACAGAGACACCAAACCAGCTCGACGACATGGCCAAACACAAGCATCACACTGTATGTATCAAACTGCATGACGAAGGAGAAATCTGGACCCAGTTGGGAACCACCGGTCTAGAAGATCTAGATGTCGCCGAGAATGTTTGTATCATCAGCAAACATCTGCTGATTAAAGTGATTGAAGGGAACGACTCATTTAATATTGAGGAGTTAGTCACAGGCATTACTGTTTAACCTGAGCCAGTACCGACTGTGACTTTAAACAGCTTCTGCTTCGTCATCAAAACCTCTCTCTTTGACTCAGTATCAGGCCGACTTTCGGGTCATCTTGAGTCAGCAAGTTTTCAGCCCGTCTCCAAACTGAGAGGCTCTTGATGATTACTTTTTTTTTTTTTCGTTTGCTTTGCCTTTACGACTGGCTGCGTGCCACCTCCAGGAACTCTGCGCTCGCCCACATCACCAGAGAGCAGCCACTGCAATGCATCAGCTCAGCCCCCTCCATATATTTAAGTGATTGTTGACATAATTTATGAAGGGAATGAAAAATATAGTCTGCATTGCAATAAAATTAAAAAAAAAAAAAAGAGAGAGATCTATAATTTATTTGGCCTGCCACAAGTCAGCACTCTTGGCCACCGACACCCCCCCACACACACACACGCACACACACACACGCACACACATCTAATTTCTGTGCATTTGCAGTTTTCTCCTTCCTCCTCTTTTTCCCTCTCAGGAGCGCAGGGGGCCCATCTTTAGGGGGTGGTAGGTTGCTTTCTGGGGGGAGTTAGGGGTATCAAGGTGGCGCTGGAGGGGGGTCGGCGCTGGACTCTTGGCTCCGGTCTAGGAATGCCTTCACGTTTACAAACAAACTGGCTCTTTCCCTCGCCCTGTTTGCCTTTGTGGCTTTATTTTTTTTCAAGGCCTGTACGGGCAAACACACAGCGGGAAACACTGGCTTGTTGATCGCCTTCACAGACCAGCTCATAAACCCAGCGAGCATGAATGTGGGGGCCTGTGTGTGTGTGTCGTTTGTGTACTTCAGAGCAGCTCCGGACATTTTTCTGCCCCCCCTCCCCCTCCCCTTTTTTAATAAACCCAAGGGGTGTTGTGGGAGTAAACAACCAAATAATTATTAACCGTTGAATCATGAGATTGAGGCACAAGGAGGCTAACGTGTCCTGTAAGTCAAGTTTGAACGTAAATAAGAAATTAAAGTTTGATTGTGCTGCAGCGTTTGTCTGTTCCTGTTTATGGGACGTTGCTTGGAAACAACACTAAATCACATTGTTCAACATGTGGCATCTCTCTCCCTAACTCCTTTCCTTGCTCACTCTCCCCTCGCTCGGTTTGTAAACAGGGAAGCGGGATGCATGGCCTCATTGTTTTGCATCATTATTACTGACAGGCCTAAATGACTTGAATGATGGGAAACCCTCATACAAAATTAACCCGGCCCCGTGTGTTTACCCTGCCTAAATCATGTTGCTCATTGGCTTGAAACAGAAGAAGAAGAAGAGGGGGGAAAATAGGCCTCACATCCTGACATCTGCAAAGCACCTGTCCTGAGCTGTGCATGCTAGTCGGGGCCAGAGCACATTCAAACAGCTATCTCCCCTCATTTTGCTCCATCGCCTTGAAAAACACCATGACCGTCCTGTGCTTTAACAGTTTACAACCTCTGCCATGTTTTTTTCCTGTCTCCATCGAGTCTATGACGTGTTTGAGATGATGTCACGTTCTGTTGATGCACTCATCCAAAGGTGGTGATTTAAAATCTTCTGCATTTAAATGTAGGTGAAGATTATCAGAATGTGTCTTGTTTCCATTTCTGCATTTTTACCACATAAAATAATGGACTGTGACATCACCCATTGCTTTGTGGTCTCTTGGCACAACCCTAACCCTGATTCTAGCTGCTAGCTCGGTTAGCATGGTGCATTTACAGCTATGGTTACTGTAATAGTGCTAATGCCAAATATTCGGCTCTTAAGACGGTCTTTTATTACAGCTAAATGCTGAATAAGATTTTTTTTAGGTGACCAAAATGTTACAGTTACAATTACTAAAACTTTTCATGAACTGAAAACACACTGAAATAGCAACAGCTACAGCTGCTTTAATTTTTGTATATTGGCCAAACAGTGGTACTGCAGTTCCCAGGTTCCCTCACGTAACACTGTCGCCCAAATAGAATTTTTCTCGTACACTTGCATTGGGAAAAAACGCATCTGTAAATCCGTGGATACATTTTGTGAGCGTCACAGCTCCTGTCAAAAGTCTAGAAGAGCCGCAAAATTACAACATTTTTTCCCATTCAAGTTATCGGAGCGCTAACCCAGCAGTAGCTGGCTAGGAAGTCTCTAGTGTGCGTGCTTTACCAGCCAAATGATGCAGAAGCAGCACGATTATCTGATGCATTTAATACTGCGGAAATGCAGATATTCTAATCCTCATTTAGAGAATAAAAAGCATCATGGAGCGTCGTTCCTGTGGGCTACAGCAACACTAACCCCTGAGCTTCCCTGAGAAGGACTAAATGCACAAACCTGCTATTTTTAAATATCCCATGGAGAGAGAGTCTCACTGCAGCCTGTTTTATTTTGCTCTGAAAACGTCGGCGTGCAGACTTGTTCTGTGGATGATAAACGAGGTGCAGACTTCCATCTGTGTCACTGGTGATGAGGAAATACAGCGAGTGACAACAACCCTGCTCAAGCTTTGGCAATTTTCATTAAATTTCAAGTACACATGCTGAAAATAATTAGCCTCGATTAAAAATTTTGCGGAAAAATTACAGCTGCATGCACAGGCTTGCATAGCATTTATCCATAAATATAAATGCACAGTTTCTCGTTGTGTTGACCCCTTTTGGGTTTTTTTGGATTCAGTTTCACAGTGTTTATTGGTGCATATAATGCAGGAGCTCACCTACAGTGTTAAAGGACAGTGCAACATACATATTTGTAAGCTGTTCTCGTGCTCATTATAAATGTGAATATTCTGGATCAGCTTTCATGTCACGCAGTGTAGCTGCAGAGGGAAGAGCAATGACCAGCGGCACTTCGCTCCACTGAACAATTTCAGTGGACCCACATTGCTCTACACGCCTGCTCTCACTGTTCAATATTCCACAGCTCTGCCGCATCACATGACTGCCTGTCCCACTAACCTCCCACCAGACGTTATCAGTGGTTGTACAGGCGAATATTTCCTGCGCCGCTCTTGTCGGAGGGAGTTGTGTAAGCTGCCCCGGCTCAGAACAAAGCTGTGCTTCTAGAAAGGGAGGAGGGTGGCACTGCTGGGAAAGGTGCCTGGCCTTCATCAGCCATCGCCACCGATTCGGAGTGAGTCACTGCTCTGCCGTGTGCAGAATCTCTCCCAAAGGTCAACCGCACTGCCTGCAGCACTCCTCCATGTCAGCCATTGCATAATTCCATCAGCGCTGTAGTAAAGAGGCTGCAGGAGGAGCGCTGCGTTTAGACAGGCCAGATCAGAAACATTAGTTAAATTGACATGTTTTCATCGAGAGAGCTGCTGTAGATGCAGAAATATTCCTGTTGGTTAAATTAAATCTTAAAGCATGGAACGAGAAAACTACAGTTGTTGTTCCTCCAGTGTATAATGCTGATTGAAGTCCAGAGGAGGAGGCGCACATTAAAAGCCTAAAACGTCCTCAGTCGAGTTAATTAAGTCCTTAGCTGTTATTTATATTTTTATTACAGTTCCTTGTTAGTTTGTGAGTTCAGTCATGTTTCAACAACATGTGGTTCTCTGGCTACATAACACATCTAATGAGATTATTAGAAATATTTTTGTCTCCAGGGCCTCCAACTAAATTTCCACTCACTCTTTTCCAAAATGGTGAACAGTTCAGTTTGTTTCTTGTGACTCTGTCGGCTCCTTCCAGCCTGAAAACTTATTTAATGGTGAAGCGATAATACTCAATAGACCAATAAACTCTGCTGTTTTTATGTGAGGCACATGAAAATATTTTACATGTCACCCCTCCTCTGGCCAAATTTCAATTTCTGTTACCTTGCTTTTAAACAAAACTCTTCTGTTTCTCACTTTAACTTTGTTGGTAACCGTCTCTTACTGGCAACTGTCCTTACAGGGCCAAAGGAAGATTATTAGTTGTGCAGCTCTGATGTTTATCATGTTGTTCATGTACCAGCCCTGGAAATTAACCTGACTTCTGTCTGACTCACACATGGTCCAGTCATATAGGTTTTTATTTACTCTTTCTGGTCGACTAACATTTGGTCGACCATTAGGGGGCAGCTCTAACTGTAATATGTCACCTGCATGGAAGGCAGAAGGTACGTCAGTTTAAAATGCTTTTACTTTCTAGACACGACTAGATTTGTTCTTGTTCCCAGTTCGAGGTTCTTCCAGGTCTGTTTATTGCAGAGATTGTATACAGTTTGATTTGTGTATGTCCTGCTTGTGTTTGTCCCTCTGCTCCGCACAGCTTTTGATGTTTACGAGATGAAGGCATCTCTCTGAGAAAGATAAATAAAGTACTTTTCCACCATGAGTAACACGTCTACCTTCAGCAGCCTGTGGTTGAGGTCGATCGGCCTCTAGCTGTGCTGACGGACCGCTCTGCCTGACAGCTGAATATCTGTGTCTGTTTCCTGTCCCAGATAACAGCAGTATGCAGAGAGGCTGCCCTCCTGGCCCTACAAGAGGACATCAAAGCTCTGCACGTCGAGGCCAGACACTTTGAAAGCGCCCTGAACACTGTGAAGCCCCGGATCCCCGACTCTCTCATCCAGTCGTATATCAGCTATCAGCAGCGACACAGCGGCCTGTGCTTCTTCTGATCACGCTGCTGCCGATGAAGTCACAACGAAGGAACTTGTATTTCTAATAAAAGATTTTTTTTATTGTAGGTTTCAAAACAACACTGCCTGTGTGTTGGTAGCTCAGCCAATGTTGTTTTATTGTTTTGGATTTGAAAAATGAGTTGAAGTGTCATGTTTGATCATATAAAATATTAATAATGTATTAAATACATTATTTATGTATCCATCGCCTGTGGTTGTCTCGTCTTTTTAATAGCAACAAAATGTAGTCAAAACCATGTCGTTCTCACCTAATATAATTTCAAAGGCATTTCTTTTTGGTGCTACATTTAGCTGGGAGCAGGTTTTGACTGGATTTTAAAGTATGTCCATTGAGAATCTTTATTTTCTGCATGTTTCCAGTGCCGCTTTGCATCAGAAGCAGAGCCAGATGTTGCAAACATTTGGCGCTCAGCCCAAACCGAGGGGGATCTGGGATCATGCTACCCTGGGGAGATTATTTTCCCATTTACCGCAGCTATATGCGCTATTTTTCAAACCATTTGAGAGAATAAAATGTCAAAAAATTTGTACATTAGTTGGCTGCCAAGGAATAAAATTGTCCTGTAGAGCCTACATCCTATTTTGTATTTAATACCCTATATGGGCCATTCTACCGAATTGGTGCAAACTGCTGTCCCCGGACAAAAAAACTAATTTAAAAAACATTTAAGTATGCAAATTTTCAATATTTACTAAGATCCTGCAATTATCTATTGAAACCCAAAATGATATTTAAGATATCAGTATGCTTAATATATATAAAATCATCACTTATAGGGTACTTTACATTGGGAGGTGGCTGTCCCCAACCCCAACTCCTAAATTTCAATTCATGAAAATGATAGCGAAATGATTTTTGTAAAATTTTCTACTGTTGGTTTTACAAAGTGTCTTTTGATTTATTTGAAAGTCAAGTGTAAAAAAGTAAATTGATTTTATCTATTTTTTGTAAATCATGAAAATGTATGTAAAAAATCTTGTCCCTCATTTTCTTGTCACTACCGAAACATTGTAGATTTTAGTCCATAGGCTAAGACTGATTTAAGCCACACCTCTAATTTTTTTATCAGGAGGTATTCCTTTGTCCCTCTTATGTTTTGGCTGCATGGTGAGTAGCTAGCTCTGATCATTTTGAAGAAAAGGTGTTCAAAAGTCTGAAAATCAGTGTGTAACTTTAAGAGACGTCACTACCGAACACTTATTTTCTGCATTTAAACAAACTTTTTTTGGTTTTATGGCAGAAAAATTGTTTTTATGTGTGTGCAATAGTTCAGAAAAGTGCTAGCTAACCATGTGCTGATTAGCCTCTTTAAGCTAGGCTCAAAGTTAGCTAAAATTGTCACTACCGAAACAGTCACTACCGAAACATGTGGTGACATTTTGGTAGTGACATGATTGTTACGGTAGTGACAAAATGGAAACTCCTCCCTCTGTTGGTGGATACTCCCCTTTACTTGCCCTTTACCTACAGTGTATGAATATCAGTATGTTTTTGAGTGCACACACAGAACAGTCATCAAGGAATGTGAAGAGATATTTGCTGAAATTGACAGAAAGTGTATTGGATTACAAATGAAGACCGCACCTTTAAGTCAGCATGTTCCATTAGTTCCACTGGTTAGGCTCAGATTGCCACTGCTTTCTAATTACTGACTTCTTAAAATGTGTCAGTAATGTTAATTTCTATGGTAACTTATACAGGGAGAGAGACAGTATGCCAGCAAAAACAGGGGCAGAGAGACTGAGGGGTACAGAAAAAGGTTAAGGGGTGACCCTGTGAAGTACGAAGAGTACTTAAAAAAGGAAAGGGAAAGAAATAACAAACGAAGGGAAGAGGGAAAGTTGAAGAGTGTCACTGAATTATCTGCAAGGGAGCAACGACAGCAAAGAAAGGAATGGAGGAGAAGACAGAAAAAAACACAGGATGATGAAAAGACAGAAAGAAGTAGCTGTTTCCAGGGTCACGCCACCCAGCACAAGGGACCAAAAGAAAAACAATCAGCAAATACAGAAAATTAAAGAAATTGGAAGAGAAGATAGCAGAGATGCAGAGGAAGAAAGAAAGATATAAAAAGCGATGTCAAAGATATGCCATGACAAACAAGATATTGTGGTCACTACCGAAACAGTATCGTCACTACCGAAACATGGGATGTTTTGTCAAAAATAAAGTATATTGAATTATCAACTAAGATATTGTGATGGTGTTTGGTTCAGTCTGTATTAAAACTAATGAATCCTTAAGTTTGTAATCATTATGAACAACTTTATGCCCTTTTCAAAGAAAAGTTGGATTCAAAATCCAATGATTCTGATAAATCACGCTTAAAAAAATTGTTAAAATTATATAATTTTTAGTTTACCTGAGAATTTTGAAAAATAAAATTTAAAAAAAATATATTTACAAGGTAGATGTAAGCAAAATTTTAATAGATCAATATAAGTCTTTTTTTCATGTGATATTTCATTGTGTTTCGGTAGTGACAAATTTTGGGAGAGGAAAAATATTCCAAAACTGTATGAAAATACAAAATGAGAATTAACTGTACAACTACTAGAAATGTGTACCTTGGATATTATACAACTAACATTCATGAAAAGTTTTGGGGAAAAGACATATTTATTTCAAGATGTTTCTAACTCTGACTTTGCACCAATTCTGTAGAATGGCCCATATAGCATGTGTATGCAGGTTTTTTAAACACGGGAAAACCTGTTAAAATAGGTGATAGACTGCTTCCCATTGCCATTAGATTGGAGCTGTGTTCACGGAAAACAGAAAACAGGTTAGTAAACAGCAGAGAGCAGCATGGAGGCTTCTTCTACTTCTTTTTTATGAACCTCCTCTGTGATTATATGACCCTGTAGAGTGATATATGAGGACACGTGTGTGACATGTTTGGTCAGTTTGTTCTCTTTCCTTTTAAACGTATTTGTTCATTTTTATTTACAAACTGGAGTCTATCTCCATATTATAAAAAACGACGTGCCTTATATTCTTGAATGCCCAGAAAATAATATATGTAAACCATCTACTGAACGTTTCGAACCACTAAAGACTTTCATCATGAAAAAAAGAGAGAGAAAACCTAAAAGATTTGGAGCTTTTGAACAAAAACATTTTGGGCCGGACCCCCTGAAGCCACCCTCCACTCCGCCTCTGCTATGTGTTGACTGTAAGATTAAATATTACTATCTCTTTAAAGAATAAACTCATGCTCTTTGTGTGATTTAGTTGAACTGCGCAGACACTTCAGGCCCGTATCTGACCTGACAGCAATAAATCCTCGGCTGGTAAAACATGATTTAACTGGTTAATTCTGGAGAACATGATCCCTTTAATCAGAATATTACACATGTCCTTCTGCACCAGCATGTCTGCTGTTACATAGTGGAATGAGACTTTCTGTGGGGACCTCCTGGACCCCCTTCAAGGACCCCTGATGGTTGCTAAAGCCCTGCTGTATATCCACGGGGAGAAAAACAGCCCCGGCTGGTATATTCATCACATCCATCCATGGAAAATCAGCTAATTGCTGTAATCGTGAGATTTCCGTCCGCACTTCCGACCACTAAGAGCAGGGATCCAGGCGGCCATCTGTCGGTCTACCAGGATTTGCTTTATCACCAAGAAGCTGAATTTTAACATCCAGCCCGAGAGAGAAAAAACTGAGTCGTTACTGCGCCACAAAGTCTTTCTAGCAGCGCGCTGAGTGTGGCGCGGCTGCTCCTGCTCTTTTTTAAGCATGTGCTGACCCGAAATGGCGCAGGAGGTCATTCAGCTATTGATTTTTCCATTTGAATAGGATAAATTGACTTTGTATTGAACTTCCTTTTCTCATGGATCCGGATGTAGCGCATCCGCGACACCAATCAAACCAGACAGTCAGGAACAGAGAGGAGGGGGAGGGGGGCAGCAGCGAGGGGGGAGTCTTTCCCCTGGCTGCAGGGCTGCTCTGCTCTTAAGGTGGTCCTGGACTAAACACCCCCCTCAACCACCACCAGCATCACCTCCTCCACCTCCCCCCACAGCCAAAAAACCCCGAGCCATGAAAGTGTCCAAATGATGGGAACATGTCCATATCAGGGAGCTGAGCGAGCTGCAGGCTCATCGTGACACATTGTGTTTCCTCTCATGACAGACGTGCATGCGTAATGGGAACACTCAGGCGAGCAGAGAAGACATCCTGTTGATGTTTCCTCCCTGAATTGTCTATTAAAAACCACACAGTTGTCTGTGCAGAGCTGAGGTGCAGACAGTGGGCTCCAAACTGTGGTTCCAGCACCAGCAGGGGGGCTTTTAATGGAGTCCAGGTTAACTTTGATTCACTTTTAAGATTGTAACAACACGTTAACGTGTGTGTGGGCATTATGCAGTGCTAAATACCACAGGGATGATTAACTCTGACTAGAAATGCCAAATCTTGTTAAAGACCCTTGAAGGTCCTCAGACCTGTGATTATAAAGCATTTTAATTATGTGCGCAGGGCCGGACCTAGCGTGTTCAGCGCCCGGGGCCCCCAGAAAAAAAAACATAAAAATTAGGCTACTATTATTATCTTTATGTTCATTATCCTTTTTTTTTTTAGAAATCAACACACAAAAACAACTCCGCTAATAATACCTGTGAAATATCTACACTCTGCTTGTTATTATTATATGTTGCTTTCAATTTTTATTCAGGTGCAATATTAGTATTGTTAAACTGTGTGATATTTATACTGCCATCAGTCAATAATCAGCCATTCAGTCCATCTCTTTATTATATTCTGCTTCTTTCTGATGCTTCCTTGTTAATAAATAATACAATAATACATTTTATTGATAAGACGCCTTTAAAACACCCAAGGTCACCATACAGTGTATAAATTATTATATCGCTCTTTGCTTTCGTACAGTTTACTTATTTTACGTACATTTATATGCATATATATTGCTTTGTACTTTTTTTTTCCTACTGGTGCTTCCTGTTTGCACTGACCCACTGCTGCTGTAAGGGACTACAGATTAACATTAGCTAAATATAAATAAAAAAATAAAAAATAATAGCTCCCCGCTGTGGAATGAAAAAGGGATTATCTCATCATAAGAAACAACAAACAATAGCAAAATATGGAAATATGGTGTGTGCAAATTTTGTCATTTTCTTGTTTTTGCACTGCGCTCTGGGCGGTTTTTTCTTATAATGCTCTCCAAATACACTCCACTCCTCCATTTCCCTTATGTTCAATTCTCTACATATCAAACATATTATAAATAAATAAATAACATATTTTGGGGGTCTGTTCTGGTGCCTATGTCACTTATAGTGAGTTCTGCCGCTGTATATATGATAAATGTTTCATTATATTACATATAATACAAGCATGTGTCAAACACTGATCATTTCTGGAACTTAAAAAAGGTCTGTGAACCCTGAATTAAACATATTCACCCCTTTACTCGCCCAATGCTTCACTTTGAATCATTTTGTTTAGTTTATCAATGAGCCCCTGTGACCACCAAAAACCATCAAACTGCCTTTATGTTATCAGTGTACCAGTGTTAGTAATGTGCTTTGAATGGGACCAACACTGAGAGGCAAAGACAAAAGTGCTTCAGCAAAATGTGAAAGTACAAAAAGTGTCTTTTTCTTCATCGTGTCAGAGGCCTGAGTCCCAAAAATGACAAATCAGCAAGAGTATAAATAACCGGCTCCTTTATTACATCACTATTAGTCACATTAACCTTATTCACATCATTATTCATAACCCACAAGAACGGAAACTAGTAGTGTTTTTTCTTCCCTGAGCCCCCTCATTGAGCCAAGGCAAAATAAAAACCCCGGTCCACCTTAACTAGTGCACACATCTCTATCGCCCGGCCTTCCACATCTGCCCAATGAATCAGGAGCGGATGCGATGTATCCTTTTTCAGTGGAGTGAATGGCCAATGGGAGTTGGCTTGTCGAGCAAACATTGAGCCCTGCGTTCCCATTCATTCAGTGCTGAACAGGCCCGCAGAGCTGGAGAGAGCGCACCGCCGCTGTCTGCGTGCCCGACGACGCTTTTTCAGCGAGCGCAGACTCCCCGCAACAATAAGTGCCAGCCGAACTCTCCGTGCGTCCCTGAAGAGGACACGGTCTTGGATATAAGCTGCTTGATCTCGTTTCTGCGACACCTCTTCTTTTTTCTTTACGCTGTTGTTTTTTTTAATTTTATTTTCACACCAACTCCTGCGGGACTCCTTCTGTATCTAGGTTGCCCTAAAGATCGGCCTCCCAAGTGCGCAGCAGTTCTCCGGGTTGCCTTCCTTCCCTCCTCCATCAGAGCTCCACCGTGGATTTACTTTGTGTTACCCCGGGACGAATGCATGCGTAACCCGCGCTGTGGACTCCTCTGCTGAACCCACCAAGAAAAAGGGAATAACGCAAAGGGATACACTCGCACTTGGATTAACAGGCTGTGAATGTTATGCATCAGACCTCCTAGTCTACGTTTGGACATTGCCCCTTCCTTTTTGGATGGAGTTTTGGTAGGCTACACGGTTGATGGATTCGACGTTATGGATGGTTGCATATAGGTACGTATCTCCAGCACTATTTTACGCATGTTTTGCGCTTATTATGTCGCTTTTACGGCATTTATTCCGCGATAGTAGCGCACGGTGCGACTCAATCTGCGCCGCCGGAGCGATTTAATGTTTTGCAGCACTGGTGCACACATCCAAACTCTCTCCGTGTGCTTTCTATATAATTTGGCACAGATAAAAACACCCGCTGTGGGTTAAATTAAACGCGATTAGCTGATGAAGTTGATGATCTCCATGCCCTGCGTCCTTCCGTGGCTGTGCTGTAACAAACACCCTTCCCCCCACGGCGGTTGTTTTCATTCATAAGTTTTTCCCCGTCTATTTGGATGCGTCCTCTTAATGTCTCTTGATCTGCGGCTCTGTGTGTTTTATAGGATCCTGCCTTTATTACTGCGCACGACGTCTTCTGCTTTGAACGCGCTCAGTGCGGATAATCCTGTTTACAGTGCGCGCTTTGACGCACAGATTATTAAAAAAATAATAAGAAGTTTGTTTGTTTGCGCAGCGCAAAAGATAAAAATCAATCAGTTTGGCTGCAGCGTTTCGTCCTGTGAGGTTTAATGTGTGTTTCACGGGGCCTCGTGCAGGTCGGCGTTGCTTCATAACCAAATTCCTGATGGTGTTTACGGCACAAACAAGCGCATTAGACAAATTATCTGCGTCAAATAAACGTAAAAAAAAATCGCGTCTCGCTGCAGCGCGAGGTGAAGTTTTAATCCAACTTCAGGTCTGTATTTTGTCGGAACTTGGTCTGACCTTTTTTTTTTCTTTTTTTTTAGCTCTACTTTTGTCCCCATTTCCCTGAAATCCTTTTTGGTGTAGTAATAGAATACTAAGTGAGGCAGCTCATTTAGTTCCCTTGGATCGCGTCCTCATTTCGTCGCCGCGGTGCATTTAAATGTTAACTAGTCATACAAATGTAAATGAGGAGGGGAAGTATTTGTAGGGCCTGCTGAAGTTTAGATGTGTGCGCGTTGGGGAGGAAGGTACAAAAAGTCTTGTTAATAGTCAACTTTTTTTTTTCCCTTTTTTTTTTACCCCCGGGTTGGCTCACTTAACGGGATCAAAAGTGACATAATGTCATGTTGACAGGAGGAAAACACTCAGTCTGGCTTCACTTATAATTCACCTTGAAATACTCAGAATTTGCTTTTTCTCTTTAAATAACAGTAAATGCTGTAGTTTGCTGCTGCAGTGTAGATATGATGTTGTGACGGTGCTGACTGGCTCCACTTGGCTTTGAGTCTGAAGTGTCCATGTTAACCCCTCTTCCATCAGGACAGTGTGTTTGCCTGTTATGCCATGTTTTGGCTCTGTCTGATGATGTCCCCTCCCTCCCTGCCTCTCCTTTGTCTCTCCCCGGCCTCTCTTCCCCCCTCTGGCAGGTTTTCCGATGCATGCCAAGTCCACGGTGAATGTCGGAAGTGGTGATCCCCCCAGATGGAGCTCCAAAGTCAACATGGCCCCGGCGGTTCATTAGTGGTGATCCAGCAGCCTTCCCTAGAGAGCCGGCAGAGGTCGGATTACGAGCGGGAGCTCCAGCATGCCGCCATTCTCTCCCTGGACCAAATCAAGGCCATCCGCTCCAACAACGAGTACACCGAGGGGCCCTCGGTGGTACGGAGGCCCCCTGCGCCTCGCATGGCCCCCAGGCCCCAGGACAAGCAGGAGAGGACTCACGAGGTCATCCTCGTCAATGTGAACAACAATTATGAGCACCGGCCATCAGGTCACCACCATCACGTTGGGGGCGGCGTGGTGGTCGTGGCAGGGGGACAGCAGTACGGTGGGACCCGGGCGCCGGGGCTCAGCCGCTCCACTAGCACAGGAAGTGCCGCCAGTTCAGGGAGCAACAGCAGCGCCTCCTCTGAACAGGGACTCTTGGCACGCTCGCCCCCCACCAGGCCCGGCATGAGCTTACAGCACCACCACAGAGCGGAGCGGCCTGTTCGGACTCAGCCCAAGCCCAAGGCCCTTTTACAGCCCCAGCAGGGACCTCACTTCCACCAGCCTCCACTAGAGGCTCCACTCAAGCCCCAGGGCAAAGGGAAATCAGACTTTTCTAGCTCTGGCAACGGGGTGGTGGCTGCTGCTGGGCACCAGTTCATCTGTGAGCGCTGTGGGAAGTGCAAGTGCAGTGACTGTACGGCTCCCAGGAGCCTGCCTTCATGTCTGGCGTGCAATGGCCAGTGCCTCTGCTCTGCTGAGAGCGCGCTGGAGCACGGCACGTGCATGTGCCTGGTTAAGGGCATCTTCTACCACTGCTCCAATGACGATGAGGGGGACTCTTGTGCTGACCACCCCTGCTCGCTGTCACGCTCCCACTGCTGCTCTCGTTTCCTGTGCATGGGATTAATGTCGGTACTCTTCCCCTGTCTGCTATGCTACCCACCTGTCAAGGGGTGTCTGAAGGCGTGCCAGGGCTGCTACGACCGGGTTAACAGGCCCGGCTGTCGCTGCAAGAACTCCAACACTGTCTATTGCAAACTGGAGAGCTGGGCCCCACAGAGCCAGGAGAAACCTTCCTGATCGCCCCTGTGTGTGTTTGTGATTGCGTGTGCGCGGGAGACTCTTGATGTGGATCTTATGATGACAATGATAATGATGATGATAGTCACAAATTAATGTTTATCAAACATTCTAAGCACCTCCCACCAGCCTCCCCCTCCTCGCTGCGGAAACCTAAGGAGCTAAGCAAAGGAGTAACGAAAACCACTCAATTATTTTTATTTTCTCTGGATCAGGACCATGTTTTTACAGACCAGTGTTTGCCTTAACTGTTTCTATGTCTATCCTCAGCTCCTCATTAACACAATTTTTTTATATATATGAAAAAAGTTTTTCTTCCGTTTTAGGTAGGCAGTTTCCTCCGGGTCTGTGCGCCCGGCGGGAGCTGCCTCTCACCAAATCTGTGAAGGACGATCTACTATAGGGCAATTATGTAGCTGTTACCTGGTATTCATAGCAAGCAGGTATGTTTGAATTTATTGGTTGCTGCCACACTAAAACCGTGGTTCCTATGCTCATGTTGCATTAACGAAAGCACATCCATCTCATAGTATTTTTATTTTCCTCCACTTGGATATGTTTCTCTCCTTCCACCCATCTGAACTCTTCATACACATTCTGTGGCATTCTCCCATTGTTTATTTTTTTTTTCTTTATTTTTGTGTAAAATGTATGCTCAAAATCCATAAGAGGAATTCTGGCTATTTTTTAAAAAGAAAAAATGTCTGTTAAAACATTTTTTTTGTTGTAAAAAATATTTATTATGTGAAGCTCTATTATTTTATGATATTTATTGCAAGAGACAGTCTTAAATTTACTCATGTCTGAATATAACAAAATATCAAATACTTACTGAAAAATTAAAGGGTGGCACAAAAGAAAACTATGTTAACTTTAATGCAGAAAATATATTAATTAATGAAAAACAGCGCTGTCTGGTGTCTTGATTGAGAAACAGTGAGCGGCCTGACTGGTGGCTGATTTTAAGTTGGAGTTTGAGCTGATTGGCGAACAGCAAATCACTGTTTTCTGTGTGTGTGCATGTGTGTTCACGCTGGGTGTGGAATTCCTGGTGAAAAAAAAAAAAAATCAGCAGTGAGTAGAAACAGCTTGTAGCTCGAAATGTGACTGTTTACATTCTTGGAGGGCTTCTTTGCTGCGATTCTCCTCGGTAACCTTGAAAGCTAAACAATACAGGTCATTGACACGATTAGCCCCGAAGCTGCTAGCATCAACAGAGCCTCCACGTTTCCATGAGTTATGCTCACAGGAAGTAACTCTCCTTCTAAAACCCCCCCACTCCACTCACCAGCCAACAAGTCACCACAAAACTATGCACTGTAGTTTACTCCCTGGGCTTTAATGCGGCTAGATCGGGATGTTCCCAAACTCCCAAATGGTCTCCATATTGTGGAGCCCAACAGTGTGAGCCTTGAGAAATGAGAGCGACCATTACGAGTAGCCGGGCCACCTGTTCAAAGATAATAAACCGGGGCTATCAATGCTGGGCTTTTATGGCGTGGTTCCTGCACTAAAGGCAACGACAGGGGCAAATCCAGCCCCCACCCCGACCCACACTCCCCCATTTGGCCGCCTCTTTTTGTCAGTGAATTTATCACTTGGGAAGTCCGCTGACCCCCCCTCCCTCCCCTCATACCCCCAACCCCACTGACACCCACTCCCCCTCTTCCACCTCCGGGCCCCCAGGGGATGAGATCATCACTTTGAAAGTTGGTTGGTCAGCCAGAAATGCCAACAGTTGGGGAAACACAAACTGTGACCAGGAATTTCTCTGGGACAAAGGAAAAAAATATACTGTGGCTTAGGTTTGGAAAACTGCAGCGTTGGCAAGAAAACAACACAACCGTGTCTATAATCAGCTACATGTGACGCTGGTGCCCTCAGGTGCTGTGCGCAACAGGCCTGGGATCTTTGGATTCAGAGTTGTGCTGAACGGGAATATGAACCTCTTGATTTAATATAAGAACTCCGCAGAAAAAAAGCTGCAGCAGCTCTGAGGAGCAAAAGGTTCGGTTTAAAGGTCCCATATTATTCTCATTTTCAGGTTCATAGTTGTACTGTGGGGTTCTACTAGAACATGTTAACATGCTTTAACGGTCAAAAAACACTTGATTTTTATCACTCTGCCTGCCCGAACATTCCTGGACTCATCCTCTGTCTGAAACACTCTGTTTTACCGCCTGTCTCTTTAAGCCCCCTCCCAAAAAAAGCCCAATCAGCTCTGATTTGTCGGGTCTTTCACATCTGCACTTTTGTCACCTTTGCACCGTCATTACATCCGGGAAATTAATGTAACGGCACTATAGCAGCGGATTCTGCTCTTATATAGTAAAAATGTGACATCACAACTTCACAGAAGTGGTGACTGCTCAATTAAAGGCGCAGTGTCTCGATACGGACTGTGTGCATTTCTCTGATGATTGTGTTCTGATACTTTCACCATATTTCCATAGCAACTACATCAGTTTTACAATTTAAAAAGACATAGAAACCTGACTTTTTATCTTTTTGAAGCTTTAAAGGTCCCATATTATGCTCATTATCAGGTTCATACTAGAACATGTTTACATGCTTCAATGCTCAAAAAACACATAATTTTTCTTATACTGTCTGAATATACCTGTATTCACCCTCTGTCTGAAACATTTTAGTGCCTGTCTCTTTAAGCTGTCTTCCTGTAAAAGCCCAGTCTGCTCTGATTGATCAGCATTTCCTCGTCTTTCACACCTGCACTCATGGCGTCTTTGCAGCAGCAGTGACTTTTTATATCAAAACTTTAAAGGTCCCACATTAAGCTCATTTCCAGGTTCATACTTGTATTTAAGGTTTCTACTAGAACATGTTTACATGTTTTACGAGACAAAAAACACTTAATTTTTCTCACACTGCTGCCTGAATATGTCCCAACCCACACTCTGTCTGAAACGTGTCTGTCTCTTTAAGCCCCCTTCCTAAAAAAAGCACAATCTGCCCTGTTGGTCAGCGTTTCCGGGTCTTTCACGTCTGCACCCATGGCGTCTTTGCACCGTCATTGCAGCTGGGGAGAGACTGTAACGGCACTGTAGAGGCAGTAGAACTGTGACATCACAACTTCATGGGCATCCTGACAGCTCGCTTAAAGGCACAGTTTGTGAATATGACTGTGTGCATTTCTCTGTGGGGTGAACATTTTCAGCCTTTCACAGTATTTTTATACATATATATATGAAAAAAGACATGGCAGTCTGACTTTAAACAATATGGGGCCTTTAAACACTTCACAGATGAGAAACGAACTGTAAACAAGAGCACAAAGGAAGTATCTTGTTGCCTTTGTCATTTAGCTGAGCAGGCTTTCACTGAGACCGACTAGCATGCAGCCTTATTCCAGTTTGTCAGCAGTTTGCATTAAATGAAGCGTCCCTCCAAATGGGCCTTCTGTACTTAATGTGCTTTTCTTTCCCTTTTTGGTGGAATGTACCTTTTGTTGCCCTGAATAGTTAAGAGTGGATTAGCGATTTGTCAATTTCCTGTTACCTTTCAGAGCTGCAATCTGAGCCCCATTTGCTCCTGGCTCCTGGATGATAGCAAACAATAGGAGGCCTTTTTTCAGGTTTCACTATAGTTCCCCTGTACGGATGAGGAGGGGGGAGGAAGAGATCTAAACTGTATTTAGGAGGTGGTGAACAGGAAGACAGTGTTTACTCCAGCCTAAGCCAAATAAGGAAACAGATCCTACTCCCACCATTTCCAGAACTTGGCTCCGCTAAGTCCTTAACATGTCTCTTAAATCTCTGATCTAATCGGCGAAAGTGTCTAAAATAACATCTTAAGGTCTGTGTGTAGTAACTTTTCGGTCACCCTGCCACGTGAACTTCACTGTAACTGCGTCACATGTTACTCATCATGGGACTACTCAGTGAAATCTGAGTCAGTATTAAGTAATTAAATGGTATAAATGGTCACAACCCTCCTCCTCCTCCTACTCCTTCTTCTCTTTGCACTTGTTTCAGAGTAAATTTAGCTGCTCCACACACCCACGTAATGCTATTTAGAGTTGTCAGGCTTGGCGGGTCCCTCGCTGCAGCTTTGGGTTTTTTGGGGCCATACAAGTGCAAACACGCATGACTACCAAGTGAGTCATGGTGGAACCTCCAACCCACACATCCTACCGGGGCAGTCCTTTTCTTAGCCAGGGCACCGCTGCCGGCACGGCCGCGATGGAGCAGGATACTCTATAAACAGTCATCCTCCTCCACAGCATTCATCACCAAAAGGCCTGCCTCAGCTTTCCTCCGCCTCCTCATCTGGTTTTCATTATTTCTCCTCATGGCATATAAATAGAAATTAGCAATCAGGGGAAACGTGGGGGTGGTGGATTTTGGAGAGGAAGGCGGCTTTTTTGGACTTCAGCGTGATGACCAAAGTTTATGGAAGTTATCTCCTCAGATATTTGGTTTTTGGATGATCTCGGCGCGCTGGAGCAACATGTGAGAGTGGATGTGTTTAGAAACGGCTCCAACATACACACTCGGCCTCGGCAGGATTAAAATGACATTGGAAAAAAAAAAAAAGTAGATGGCCGTAAAACATCTGAGCACAGGTCCTGATAAAGCCACGGCTATAATGTCCAAAATACTTGAAAACTACAGAATACTAAAAACCTTGTGTATCCAAAGTGTAAACATCTGCGTAAATAAGAAAAGCCGCCTTGTGTTTGCCTCGACCACCGTGCGTTTCAGAGTTTATATAACAGGTTTTGAAAGGGTTTGGTTTGGAGGATTTTCTCAACCCACAGAGGAACATGTAATCCTTCAATTTAACTTAAAACGTGAACTCGGAGATGTGATATTTTCACCCAACAGAGATGATATTATAAAGCCTGCTTCTGGCTCGACAGCGGAAAAGGCCAACAGATTTTGCGGCTCTCAGAGTTCCAAGTAGCCATCAATCGAAGGACGCACACATGACAGCACAGCTACAGCTCCTCTGCTTGACTTCTACAGCGGTGCACGACTGGTTTAAGGAGATCTAGAAAATCTCATAAAGGGATGTCCTGAAAGATTAGATCATTCCCTACAAATACAGATTAACTTTCTGTTTCTGAGGGCATTTCTCTCTCTCTTATTATTTAACGGTGCTCTGTGGAACTCTGGAGAAAGATATTTGATTGTTGAGGCTCATTACCACGTCGTCAAATACCGACTCTTTGGGTTGGTGATCGGACTGAATCACCCACCCAAAGTGTCTGTGTTTGACAACCTGGGAGTCAACACTGAAATATCTTTCTCCAGAGTAATTTAGTTCTGAAAACGTTGGCGTGCGCCCTCGTTCTGTGGACGATTGACGAGGAGCAGACTTTCTTCTGTGTCACCGGTGATAAGGAAATACAGTAGGTGCTGGACGGAGTAGTGAGTGACAACACATTTAAGAGTACTCTGTGGTGGATACGCTAAACAGACCTAGGGTCTAGGTACCATGTCTGAAGGGGTACTGTTGGTTCCAAAGGTACTGTACTGAAAGTGTTCGGTGGAAACAGGGCTCAAAATAAAACTTGATCTCCTTGTATCTATGTGACGTCAGAAATTTAAGTGATCAACACCTCAAAAACAAATCACATCAGTTAGGAAATCATTTTTCTTTGTACACTGGACACTGAGCTGCTGCAGGCTGCTTTCTGTTTGTCAGATGAGAAGGTGTGTCAGTGGATACGCAGTCATTTAGCGGCCTCTTTCCTCCTCGGGAGCCATAAAGGGCCTGCAGGGACGACCCTGTGTTTTATCAGGTGTCGAGGGCCATTCAAGATGGAGGTGTTTCATTGGGGCCTGAGCCTCTTAAGCATTTGCTCCTGGGTACACACGCCCACCCACAGGAACTGTGGTGTAAAACTTTCACACCCCCCCTCCTAACCTGCTGCAGCATTACCAGCTATCTGATACCACATTCTTCTTAAGCCCCCTTCCTGTCTCTTGTCTTTGTCTGCCGTTTTATAGACAAAGGCCAGTTGGAGGGAATGATGACGATGATGATGAGAAGGAGGCCTGCGGATCAATACAACACACAACCCTTCGCAATCATTCAGTCAGCTCCTTTTGTAATTAATGTCCCGGGCGTTATTTCAACTGCAGACGAGATTTGCTCTTGATCAATGGCTCCTATTTCATCAGCGCGATTGACTCATCAGTATTCAACGTGTCACTTCCTTCCTGCAAAGTTAGCGCAAAAAGCCTTTGCCAGCTCTCACAGGCCCCAACAGACTAGCTTGTGATTTTGTATTCTGCTTGCTAATTAAATCAGTGGGGTGTTTGTCTCAGTGTTGCTCTTACTGGAGACTGTTGCTGGAAACAGCCAGTTGTCAAGCGTCGTTAGATTTGATCCTCAAATACGCTCAGAGCGGGTCGAGAGATACCAAAAGACTGAAGTTTATAGTGGGGGATATTTCAAAATGACAACACGAGAGAATGACAAGAACCAGAGCCTGCCTTACATAAAAATCACCTCCTCGAATTTTAAAAGCTTCTCTGAAAAGTCCACAAGGAGCCTTGACGTTGAGGAACACTTCTGACACACACTGCGGAGCTGCTTTAACTTTTTCTCACATAGCCTAACCCTGACAAGATCACGTCCTTGTTCCTCTCCGAGCAGCCTCAGGGGACAGTTTTGTGTGTTTGCTGCTGCATTCCAGGCCCCCTACAACCACTTTTGTTCTGATTACCCCTTTGATATCTCAACCAAGGACGACACAAAGCATCACATATGCACATTAGATAGATAGCAGGAATAATAGATTGATCAATTGATAGATGGATTAATGTGTGTTTGTTTGCGAGGAAGACGAGGAAGCTCTTTCTTTATCCTCCCCCTTCGTTCCCTCTTTTTTTTTTTTTTTTTTTTTTTTTTGAGATTAGACTATGCATCCAGACAGATGGTTCCCGTCTGCTGGCTTTTTTCAATTCACTTCCTCTCCTCACAGACAGCCACCCTTCCCCCCTCTGCTGTCTCCTTCACTCCCTCCCTTCCTCCCCTCTCCCTCTCTCTTTCTTCCCCCCCCCCCCCCCCCCCCTCCAACGGCTCCTCTGTTATGTGGCCAGAAATAATCTTTTATTGCCCAGTTGTTCGGAAGTGACCTCCTGCCCTTGATTAGATAGGGCCAAGTCCTATCACACGATTGTGTTTGAGCTGGCGGGCTGACCCCCCCCACACACACTCACACACACCATATTCACCCCCCTCCCGCACCAGCCCCATCCTTTTTCCAACCCCCCGTCCCTCTCTCGCTGCCGGGGCCTTGGTGATCCTGTGTGAGGGGACAACAATGGGGGGCTTTAGTCCCGTCCGGCTCTTCTCGGCTGGGGGGCAACAGGGTGGGGGTCATGAGGGACTTTCTTTTTTTTTCCATCAGTCAGCCAGTCACCGGGTGGAAGTTGCAACCCACCCTCACCCTCCCCTTCCCCCAGCAAAGCCTCCATCCCATCCCCAGTATGATGGTTAACCTGCCAGTTGTGGGTTTGCTCACCCTCCTTCTTCCTTTCCTGGTGACCCCCCACCACCACCTTGAAGTGTCTGCCCTCCCCAGACACATGCAGATAGGCTTTAGTCTCTGACACTATCAGGACCTTTGAATGCTGTGTGGTCGACCTACAGGTGGGCTTACCCGGATATTTGGCCTTTGCTGAGTTTTAGATCTGGCTGGTTTAGATCCTGTCAGAGACTCACATTCCCTTCAAATATCCACGTCTCATCTGAGAGATCAGATTCCAAATTTTACCTTTTTGTATGTTTTCTTTTTGACCAGGCTCGGGGGCCAATATTAGGGTACTCATCTGAAGAAAAACATAATTTGAACCGATCAGCTTATCAAAGTTCTAGTGATGATTTTTCTTGAAGACCATGAGGTCACCTCTTACGTAACCAGAGTTCTTAGATTAAAGCTTTTTGCACTCTAAACCTCCCTAAAATATTTTCAGGGAGGGTCTCATGTTCACTTACACCCCCGTCACGATGACGTTGGCATTGTATATTTCTGCAAACCACGGATATGTTACGTTATCACGAGGCAGATACAATGACACTTTACGTTTCTTCTTCTTCAGTGCTGTGGTTAATGTGGTTAGGCTAAGGCACATAAAAACACAAAGTTATGGTTAGGAAAAGATCACGTTTGGGGTTAAATTACCCGATTTTGGTGGCACAATCCTGTCTGGAAAAGCAGTGATGATTACTTGCAAAAACAAATCCAACGGGTTTTGTTATTTGTTTGTTTGTTTTCCTCAAACAGCAATCTGCAACTCAGCTCATATACTACGTCACTTTAGAAATACTAAAATGGGGTGCTAAGTAGATCACCTGGTTTTTAAAAAAGAGATACTGAAATAATACATATGAGACATAAAAATGTAACATAGCTGTGGTTTGCAGAAATGTACAGTGCCAACATTTTAACCTGGCAACTGTAATGTTTCTTAAAAACCCACATCACACATACCAAAGATCAGTTTGTCTCTTTTTCCATCAATTAGTTGCAAAAACCTTATTTGTACAAGACCTTCATACAAGCTGCAAATACTTGACAGGTGACACACTAACGCTGCAAAGTGATAAATTAATACGCTACAAAGAGTGACTAATGCTAGAGGCTCCTAAATAAGGGGGTCTTACCAACAACGTCTGTCTAGCTAAACAAACATGCTAATGCACTTGCAGCAAGCTATCACAAGCTTATCATACTTTGCTCACGTTACATAAACGTATTGCACATTTCATCAAGCCGACGTTAACTTTCTGGTCCAGTTCAAGACAACTGACTTGCTTTTTACATTAAACAAATAAAACTTTATTCACTTTCAATACTCGCACGTGTTTGTTGTCTGTCATCTGAAACTGAATTGCAGTCATTGGTCGTCCAATTTGGTAGGTGGCGCTGTGGCAAGAAACTGGGGTCCTAGAACTGCAGCATCCTTTCCTGCAGCTTTACCCTACTGGTTGTTAGCCCTGTTTGCATTGTTAGCACCGTTCACTGGTAGCCAATGGCTCAGCCACCACCATGTTGAGAGCCGTGTGCAGGCAATCCCGGCCCAGACTCTGAATCATTGATATACTGTGAATGTCACATAGAGCTCCTTTAAGAGTCAGAAGACGCTATAGCCGCTTTTACACTGCCAGATATTCTGTGAATGTTGGGTTGTTTTGCCGGCAAGCTGCGAGTGTTTAGACACACAGAGCCGGATTGGTATCTTGATCCAAGGTGCCCAATTTTCTGCCTCGTAGGTTAGACACATTGGTGGAACCGTTTTAGTTTGAAAGGACAGATGTGGCCTTCCACCACAGGAGGGGCTGTTGATGAGTTGTGGGAAGAGCTGTTGATGACGCTGCATATGCGAGCCACTGGTGGATAAACAGGAAACAGCTGATAGCAGGAATTAGCGAGCAGCTAGTAGCAAGAGGGAAACACAAACCTGACAGACACTGTAAAGATGAGCAACTGGGGAGACAAGGAATTACGCACCCTCCTTGTCCTCGCAAACGAAGAGGCCATTAACCGTCAGATGACGGGGACGGTGAAGAACGGGCCGACATATGAGAGAATCGCCGAAGGACTGACCAGCCACGGCTTCCCTCCCACATCACTGTTTACGTCACATGCTGAGCTACACGTTTTGTTACTTGCTCACGCCCCCCCCCCATTGCCCCGAAAAAGGCGCATTCTGTATAAACAAAAGTAGGTAGGCACTCCCCAAATTTGTTTATACTGCCGATGCTGAAAAAAGACTGATTAGGCTTTCCTGCAAATTTGCACAATTCCTGTTAAAAAGGGCTTATAATATAACTAGTAACAATGGGATCAAACTAGGAGTCTTAAATGTGTATTTTATCCATAAAAATAGGTAAGTAATCAGATTCTGGTGGATATGCATCACGCCTGGTTATCTGCTCTCATTCACAGTATTTTATAATTCAGGCTTTAAGCTGAACTTGAGTGATTTACAGTCAGAGTAATGTGTCAAACTCTTTCTCTGCTTTAAATCACATTGGTGATATTTCACTGACGTGCTGTAGAAGTGCACAGACCGTTTCAAACGTTACAATCCCCCCGGGTACAAATTCAGTAGTTTCCCAACTGGAGACATGACATCTGCCCACAACTTTGGCTCTTTTTCCACTGCGGTTGCACTTGTCAATTGTATAACCTCACAAACTAGTTTAATTAGTTTTAACACAAGACACAGCAATCAAACCACTATCTCGATCAAAGACACAACACGGAGTCATGTCTTACTTTTTATGTAAACTGTTTTTCTAACTTTAGTGTCAGTTTTACAGCAGTGCTTCAACTCCAGGGGAAAAGCAGCCTTTTTTTTTCTCTGCACCGTCTTGTTTGTCTCCTTGTCCTCTGGAGCTGTAAACCCATAACAAAACCCTCGGTGTCCAGTTTCACTTTGGGAATGAAGGCCAGGCTGTATGAATAGGGGGAGAATAGACAGGAAGACAACTCTGATTACCTCCATAAAGGAGCTGACCTCATGTCGCTCCCTCTTCTACTTCTTCTTCTTCTCCTTTTCTGCCTTTCGCTAAACAACATTTTACACTTGAGCCATATGAGCCTATTTCTTCAAGTAGAAAATGTAAAACATGTTTACTACCTGTAGACATGGATCAGTTTTTTTCAGATCAGTGTCAAAGAGATGTGACTTGTAAATGTAAACATAAAATTAAGATGACAGCTTTTCTGAAAAATATATTTATTTACTACGTATTACAAAGACAACATATTTAAAACCTCATTAAGTCATATTGCAGATCCCAGAGGTGTGGACTCGAGTCACATGACTTGCACTTGAGTCAGACTCAAGTCGCAAATTTGATGAGTTAAGAACCGACTTGCAACTCAACTTGGTCTTTAGCACCAATGACTCATCGCGGTGATGGCAGTGTCGGCAGCTGGGGTCAGGCCAGCTGATTCATTCATTCATACCGACTCTCAGCTGAGTCAGGCAACTGAATCCTGCTAATTTCATCCAGCATGCCGAGTTCAGGCTGATTCTGGGCCAGGTCATTTTGGTCACCTGGGATGACTTCACTTGGACTTGAGCCTTTTGACTAAAAAGTATGTTATTCTAAAAGTGTGCCACAAATCAGTTTTATTAACCTTAATTTCCTGAATGACCTTACTTTAAAAATATTCATTCCCAGCAAGTCGACATTTATTTCCCTAGATCCACATTGGTTGATACAGTCCAATCAAGTTGTAGGAGAGAACCATGAAGAAATAACATTATATAACTAGGCATCAGCTGGAAAAAAATATACAAGAAAGATATTTTTATTCATGTACAAAAACTAAGCAGTGATCAACAAAATCTGAATTGCAACTTCCAACTTCATTCAACATTTGAAGTTAGAGAAAGAACAGTTTGTTGAAGCTAACATTGACATTGTTAGCAGGCTGATGCTTAGCTAACATTAGCTTTTTGTAAATTTAATGTTGGCATTATGATTGTTACAGAGTGAATTATGACTTGTGTAGGACTCGAAACTAACAACACGATCTCACTCCGACCTCGTCACTTACCACATATTGATGTTTGGTTATGGACTTTCCACGTCCAGATGCGTCTTGAAAGGTGCCCTGGGTGTGTTGGTTGTTGACTTTCTGAGACGCAATGTCAAGTTCTGCCTGTTACATGCATTGTCGTCTTTCAAAATACGCTTTGGTTGCACTGCACACACGTGGTTGGGTTTTGGAAAAAAGAACAGGGTTTGGCTTTAGAATCTTACGGGACTGAAACACTTCTCTGCCAGGTGAAAGATGTGTTTGTTGGATCCATTCACAACCCCTCCCGCCTGCCCTACTTGGACTCTCACTGCCTTAACTTTCAGTCTTGTCCTGCCGCGTATCCCCCTGATGCCACCGGTCACTGTTAAACTATAACAGTAAGTGACGGCGTGTCATGCCGACCTTGAGGGATGGCTTTTCACGTTGGTGTCTGACGCAGCAAGTCACTGCCTACGTACAGATATCAAAAACTTTGGAGTGAGAGTGGGCTGAAACTCAAAGTGTAGGACTTTGGACTTGACTTGGGACTTGAGTGCAAAGACTTGAGACTTGTGACTAGCAAAACAATGACTTGGTCCCACCTCATGTAAGTTTAGTAAGTAAGTTTTTTGTCTGCATAAATGAGACACGTACATGTAGGCTAATCCAAATCAAACCACCTGAGGACGATCATACAAAAGATGATTCAAGTTTTGTCCAGAGGTTCGAATAAATTAAAGCTGTTCAGAGCAGATGGCGGCTGTTCTGCATCGAGTTCCTTTAAAGTGATTTTAATAATCATGTTGGTTGTTTACAGTCAGTCTATTACAGTGAAGACACAGTGGAAAGTTTGAAGGCATCTGTATAGCAGAGACCCTGTGCTCTCTCCCCTCCCTGTAGGGTCTCCAGCCCCCAAATCCAAAGCAGGGGGGTCCTGAACAGGAAGCTTAGGAGTAACCCCCCTCCTTCCCTTTACCTCCCCCTATGCTGGAGGGGGGGGGTCTAGATCAAAGAGAAAGGACACAGAAAAGGCTTATCTGTTGTTGATTTTAGGCTTACGCTCAAGCACAGGGTTCTAGAAATGTGTCAAGGAATTACAGGGCCGGATCATTGAATCTCCCCCTTTTCATCCTTTTTTTTTTTATGCGTTTGTTCTTCCAGGTCTTTGAAACTGGGGCTGCTCTTGTACAGTTTGGAGAGGTGCTTTGATAGTGAGAGCAACAAGTAAGAGCAGATAAGGAAAAAAACTGTCAGTGTGTTAAGTGGAGAAATGAAAACAAACGCACCAAAATGTGACGGAAAGGAAATAGTTTCCTATCTGGCAACGGGGACTGTCGTTCCTCCGGTGGCATTTTGCAAGTTTGCTTCTGTGCTCCCACAAATACCCAGATTTCAATCATTTCTCTTCCCTCTCTGCTTGGTCTTTAACACTTCAATTTCGAACTCTGCGAGAGGTACGATTCTATCTCCATCTCTTTCAATAGCAGTATTATGCCGAAGGGGAAATTGGACCTTAAGGGCAGGCACTTTCCCCGCTGTAGATCTTATTAAGTACGCCCCTCCATAATACAGCCCAGCTTGACTCTCCGAGACCACACCCCTTTGTAGAAACAGACCTGTCACTCAGAGCTCCTGGTAAGGCCCTGACATGGTCAACTATGGCATGATTGGCACCTCGTCGGTATGTGTGCAGGCTCTGAGGGAGTATACAGAAATGCTGGTGTACCACCGGGAGAAATTCTTTTCCACATCGCTGCTCAGCCAGAGTGTTGTGTGTGCGTGTGCGAAGTTGCTGAGGTCTGAAGGCTTCCTATTTTGCCGCACAAAGCTGTTCCAGTGAAGAGAAGCGAGGCTGGATGTTCACCATTATATATTCAGAGTTGTAGAATACAGATACGCAATCCTGCACAGCATCCTGTGGAACAGATACAACGCTTCAGTGGTTTCCAAACTCTCTCAGTGGACCCAAATTTCCAAAGTAATTTTCCTTGCAACCCAAAATTGTTGTTGTAGACTACTGTGCAGGCCGGTCTAATCTTTCCAGGTTTTAGTGGAGTAAATCAGCAGCAGATCAAATGTTTCATTTGGCCTGCCTGAAAAAGAAAGTTTGGTCGCATAAAGGAAGCAATTTAAGCTTTTGATATTTAATTTTTAATTCAGCATATCACTGCATTTCTTTCGGATGTGGCCCACACTTCAGAGCTATGGCATAATAATTAGCCAAATATATTTCGCCATCTAGCTTTAATCAAGTGGTATAGGACAGTGGGTGGTATCAGACATTGTGCTATCAGTGGATGCAGCAATGACATGAAACTCAGTCTACATTTCCACCAATTTGCTTAAACTGCTGTTAATACCTACATTTACAACGATGTAGGTTTCTGTTCGTAGTTCCAGCTCCAACAGGCCCCACAGCGCTGCAAAGCAGATGGAAAAAATAGCTGTCACGCAGAGGCCTATAGCTTTTCGTCTGCATCTGTTCCAGGGTGCTGCTCAGGAGACGGCCAGCTGTGGAGGCCGTGTGAGAAGTTGAAAGGAAACTTCAGCTGCCCTGCGAATCTCACACCATTACTCAGGATGAATCAAAAGAGGAACACTTTGCTCGAACAAAAGGAAAGTTAGAGAGGAAGAGAGAGTGCACGAAAAAGTGAAACCAGCTGTCTGGAAGTGCCTCGTCTTTACAACGGTGCGGCGGCGCATGCTCGTAGCCGCGTTCAAGTTTGGCCACAATCAAACGCTCAATTTGCCTTTACAGGAATATCAGAGATGTTCCGCCAAGGTCCATTTTTTTTTCAGGGGAGGGGGGTTGAGTTAGGCTGCCCTCTTGTATTTGTGCCTTTAAAATATATATGAGGTGTAGCTAGTGCAGACAACAAAGGCCCCCTCTAATTCTTTCCTTTCCTGAGGGGTTAGAGCACACACTGCGCCCACATCAAGCCTCCAGACTCACCCCCACCATGCTATACAGGTGCAACTTTAAAAGAGCTCTCGTACAAGGCGGGCTGGACGCCTGCAGTTAAAAAAAACCCAACCTTCTACATCTCTGCCCTCATGTTTCTTTCCACTCCCTGCACTCGTTTTTCTCGTGATCATTTTAAGGTCAGGGGAATGTTCTGTTGCATCTGATGCCAGGGTACTATGAATCTGACCTTTGCACTCTTTTTGTACTATCAGTTGCATGTCATGATGATGATTGAGGAATGAAGCGAGCTCTAACTTTGCTCGAGATTTTCTTTAAATCACAGAAAGCAGGTTGAACAAAAATGATTGATCAAAGTATACGGTACTGTTTTGCTCCAACAGGAAATTATTTCAGACGTGCAGCAATAAACCTCAAATCAAATCATGACTCTGGAAGAAAGACTATAGAAATAATGTATGTAGCTGCCATGATGTCACCCACTGGCATTTTGACCATTGTGATCTTGGATTTTTAGAGCAGCTATACTGGGACGAGAGGGTGGAGCTAATCCAAACGCTAGCTGCTAGCTTGGGTAGCACAGTGCTTTTTTAAAAATAAATGTTATCATGCTAATGCCAGTTTTCGCTGCTAAAAACAGACTTAAAATCATTAAAACAAAATAAATTTACCTGAAAAACTGAATATCCGACTCCTTACAGGGTGTTTTAGTACAACCGAACATTGAACAAGACTTTTTAGGTGACCAAAATGTAACAATGGGGGGTAACCCTGACACTAACTGCTAGCTCGGTTAGCACGGTGCATTTACAGATATAGTTAACTGTGATAATGCTAATGCAAATTTTTTGCTAGCATGAAGATAAAATGTGCCAATGCGCCGCATTAGCATTGCTCTGGCATTTGTGCGTACCTGCTGCATGTCTACAGTAAAAAGGAGGCAGCCTCAAGTGGCCATTTGACGAACTACAGTTTTTGCCACTTCTGCGTTGGCTTCATTTTTCAGCCCTGTAGGTGGCTGCTTGCTCTGAAACGCTGTCACCAATTACACAAAACAAAGAGACACTAAAAACCCTGATCAAAGAATGACTTTGGATTCACAGTCAACTATTATATATAGGTAGCATACTCATAGACACTGAGCTCCAGGAATCACCCCAACGACCCTGTGTGTAAGACAGACAGAGACGGGGGGGCAGACAGAGAACATTTTCCTTCACAAAAGGCTTTTCATGAATGAACTTCAGCCACAGACGAAGACTCTGAAGACTTCAAACACTAAACAGAGACACAAATTACCACCTGTCTTCCTCTGCAGATGCTCCTCAGCCTCCCCTCTTGCATGTAGACGTGCAGGCCGATGATGTCAGCCATGCTGCTCTCAGGTATTCTTTGGACTTTGTGACTTTCAGTCTGCTATCTACGATCCACGTCGCGGATAACAAAGTTGTCAGGATGCCATTAAGACGGCTATAAATCCCCATGATTAGGTGAAATTGTAACTCATCATGCTAAAGGTTGCTGCTCTGACTCTGACTCTGTACCAGACGAGTTGATCTGGTATCAACCTAAATAGGTCTATAAAGCAGATAAGGGTATCTTGCATCCTCAGGAAGTACACCCCATAAACACTGTAAGAGTTTACAGCCCCTAAAAGTGAATAACAAACTTGCAGAGGTCGTGGATAGAACTTCATTAGTAAGTTTGGCTTTCACATCTGTGAATGTGTTGTTTTGTCCGACAGGATGACTTCCTGAGGAAGGCGAGTGTGCCAACACTTGTTTGTGTATTTTTATAATGATCTAGCCCATATTATATAAGGGCTTTTTAATTTTAACCATCCAGCTGGAGCGCTTGGAGTTGATTTTTTATGCTTATATGGATGAAAGCATGTTTTTTCCTCATTTAAAATGACTTGTTTTTTTTGTCCAAGAACACCAGCAGCACTGTTTTTCTCATTTCTTTTCAAGCTGATTTTCTTGTTTTAGGATTTTTAGGGTGTTGGAAAGTAGAATGAAATATTATTTTATTTACAGTGAATGAACTCTGTGCATGTTTAGGACAAGTATAGGACAACACAGCTACATTTTTATATTCAAAAAGACTCAAAATCATCGAGACCAACAGTGAAATCAAACCAAAATAAAGTGAAGCAAAATATATAGAGTAAACTTTAAGTATCTCTTTTGAGACGGACCATCTGACTAAAATTTAAAGCACCTATTTCCTTACAAAGGGGATGATTTCCTACTCCCTTTCAATAATTTTGCAATTCATCATTTCCCAGACTGGAAACACAGTGAAAGAGGAAACAAAACTAGCCTTGAATGTTAATGAGACAGGCTAATCAACGGTCAGCTATTATTCAAGCAAAGGTCGTGCTCCCTGCAGAGGAAGTGCACCGCTATTATCAATCTGGTCAGAAGGGCCTGCATGAGAAAGGAGCCGGAGTTCGTGGGCGGGGTTAAAAGTTTAGTGCACTGTAGGTGCCAAACAGTACTTTCAATACCTTCACACCCCGCCACCGCCGCTATCTACATGTCAATGGGCCGTGCTTGTTGACTTGGTATGTTCGACTTCCACAGGAGCCCATTGTAGCTTCGCTGTCATTTATCATTTCTTCTTTGTCATCCCACTTTTTCCTTTCCTTCCTCAGTTTTGACTAACTTGGCTGTCTGATTCAGGAGGGAGGGAGGTCTGCTGGTAGGGGAATGGGTGACGGGGGTGGAGGGGTGAAGGAGGAGGAGGAGGAGGGGGTAAGACACATTGAGTTTGCCAAGTCAGGCAGAACGATCGACAGGAAGCCAGGCAGGAAGGAAGACGAGCCTCTCCCCATGAAGTGCCATTGTTTATGTGACGTGACTTGAAGCAGCCAAAAGTGACTGGTGGTGGGCTCCTCGGCTGCTCTGACCCACTTCTCAGAGTGGCACAAAACACTCACAGATGGAAAATACAAAAGAGGAGCCCTTTTTTTCTTTTCAAATCATGCAATACAAACTTTAGTCTAATCATAACGAGTTGGGTAAACCTACCACAGTGAGTTGAGTGAAATATAGAAGCTGTTTCCAACTTCTAATGCAATTTGTGTAAGTATGTTATACCAGACCAGGGGTGGGCAACCTGCAACTGTATCCCCTCCCTGTGGACTTGTCCCCAAAAAAAAGAAAAACAAAAAGGAATAAATAACTGTTATTTTTACCATACATAATTGTTCTAAACCTAAAGTGATTTGATTTGATTTAACGTTCTTAGATTGTATAAATGTGTAGCCTATACACCACTTAAAAAGTGTTTTAACATTTTGTCAACTAAAATTTGTGTCATAGGTCTATAACGATGACCTGACGGCTTTTTCTCTAAATTTTGCCAGACCTCAATGGCGTTGACTCGTCTTGAGTCTCCCTAGCTAGACTAACTATAGATTTGAAATCCAAAAAAATAAAAACAGAGAAAAGATATCAATTAATGCTCAGTTTGAGCCATTATTAATGTTGATGGGCTAATTTATACACCTTCATTAAAAGACTTAAATATGCTTTACGGCTCCATACTGCTTATTTAATGGCTATTTTGATATTAAAAATACTGACCACTGTATCAGACTAATGAGAATTAGCATTACCACAGTTAACCATAGCTGTAAATGCATCCTGCTAACCAAGCTAGCAGCTAATGTTCGGATAAGCTTAATCCGAAGCTTAACTTAATTTAGTTGAAAGGGCGAGATATGCAAGTGAGGAAAAGCAAGATGTTTTACAAATATATTACTTACAAATTTCATCATTATGTTGATACTAAACGTAAAACTTTGCAACATCAACAAACTTCAAAATTTAATTAGTGATAATAAATACAGCCTCATGGTCAAACTTCACTTACACACAACAACCTCATGGAAAACTGTCATCCTGCACAGGTAGGCCTAAACCACCAATAACACGTCACAAATGTTTAAGTCCCGTCCTCTTACATCTCCAACCAAATCAATCCGCTTCTTTTTCTGAGGGGCTTATGCCATTGGTTCACACTGATCCCTCACTGCGTCAGATCCCACCCCTCAACATCCTGTTTAATCAGGAAACACATCACACCTCACCTGGAAACTGAAATGCCATCAAACATTTCTATCCCACATTTGACCTCAACAAACTCTTCAACCTGATGTGGACCTTATTTCCCCAGTGATGTGTTTTTGGTTTCATGAATAACAGTTACACCTGTTGATGATTTCTAAATGGACAAGAAATTGATCCCAGATGTTTAAATCTTCACAGTTCTTTGCAACTTTCAACATCTCACAGACCGTCTGGAGCGCGATTTCACCTTTGGATCTGCATGTGAGCTCTAGTAATTTTAATCATTTTTGTTAGAGATGCATGATGGTTTCGATTTCGTTTATTAAGTCGGTGCTACTGAGTTGATGCCGTCCGGCTGGTCATTATGAATGAAATGACTTTCATGAAAAGAAAGCTAGTGGAAGTGTTATGTGTTTACCTTTGAGGGACAGAGCACGTGAATCAACACTGACACTACCAACAAAGATTTTGTATGTGACATTCAGAGCATTAGCAAACTACTATAAGCTATAAAGATATTGTGGTGTAATGGTGTCCAGAGCACAGAATGAAATCAGATTACTTCTATGTGCACTGTAATCCAAATTTCTCTGTTTGTTGCTATGGTAGCGGTATGCTCTTAGGGTCCCGCCACACTAATATGTTTTCATTTTAAAACGCAAAACCATTGCTAAGTTTACGCTTAGCATCCACGCTACTCTGTGTGGTGGTGTGTCTCTGTCACTCTGCAGTTACACCTCCAAAACACTAGTCGGCGGTGGGGTTTCCGTGAAGTGCTGCAAAGTTTAGTTGGTTCAAACCACACATAAAACATGGCTTTATTGCGACAATTTAAAACACAAATCAGCTTCACTGTAACTCGCAGAATTCACAGACAAAGTACTTGTCTTTTGCTGAACACTTTTTCCGCACAAATACACATGCTAATGTTTTTAGCATGTGTACTTGTGTGTTTGTTTGGAAAATGTGTTTGGTACAAGACAGTTGTTTTGTCAGTGTGAACCTTGTGAGCTGAAATGGTGCCAAATTTTGTAACGTTACCTGCTTTAGTATTTTGTGAAACTAAGCAACCAACCACAGGGCAGACAGTTCCTGTTCTGCACACGTATGTCCAATGTACATAAATGGTCATGTTATTTGCTTAAAAAACATATTATTGTGATTGTGGCCTTAATGTTACATACAGCTCCTTCAATGAGGCACCACGGTTGGATAATTTTCTACTTGTCTCAACTAAAAACACACAAAACAAAAGAAACAATGATTTAACAACAGAAATGAGATAAAATCCAGTGTGTGTTCGTTCTGTCTTCCCTTTGCAGGAAGGTGAGACAGTTCACCTGGACCTCCACCTGGACTACAGGGAGAAACATCACCTCTCTCCCAGTCTCCATCTGCTCACCAGTCCACCTTTGGAATGCTCTCCTGGTCCCGTCGAGCTCTTGGCCTCGTCCTTCCCGACTGATGATCAGCCAGATAACATTACCTCCCGACCAATCAGACGCCTGAATCCGTACCTCATCCCACAGGTAGGCTTTCCAACAGACGAGTCGGTAGAAAGAGCGCTGCTTTTATAGAGAGCCAACCAATGGGTGCGCGGGAGATGTGATCCAGCGGTAAAACGGGGCCACCTGTGTTTTGTGGTGTTTGTTGAGGTAATGTTGAGTGGGGATAGCATGTCAGTGTTCAGTGTGCATATGGCTGCTGAGCTGAGTTCTCATGCCGTTGCTTCACACAGATGTTGTTTTGCTGGTTCTGTTGTATCTGCTTATTTTTAAAGTAGTGGGTGGCGCTGAAGCTGGTAAACTGAATGTAGTGGGCAATACAACAGTATTATAAATCTCTCCTAATGATTTGAAAAATCTAAAATTAGGGATTACAGTTGGATTGAAGGTTTAAAAGGTCTTTTTAGTGTTTAAATTTATCAATTCATGTCTGGGACCAGGCGTTTTTTTGGGACAGCGCAAGTTTAGAAGTTAAAAGAATGAAAGCAGATCAAAATATTTTATAAATCATATTTATTTCATACATACAAATCCTTTAAAAATAATGCCAACATTTTCATAAAAAATATATTTCAAAATGAAGATGATTAAAACAGTAAATTTTTACACCAATGTCATCAGTACGTACTGTTAGTTTTAGATTTTGAAAGCTTTAACACATTTTTTGATTGTTTAAATTCATGAATTCTTGTCTGGGACGAGGCTGTTTTCTGGCACATGGAAAATTTAGAAGTTAAAAAAATGGAAGCAGATAAAATATTCTATAAATCATATCTATTTCACACATATTAATACTTTAAAAAATAATGTTTCACACCAGTAACAGAATTAGTGTGTTGATGAGTTGTGAGGGTTTTTTTTGTCGGACATGATTTGTCCCAGTTCTCATGATTGGGTGCAGTATGTTAATTTTAGCCTGTTTGGAGTGTCCGATGGGAGCAGTTTTATCTTGACAATTTTAGCAACCTTCCCTTTCCTGTGCTCGTCTGAACTTTCTCTCACTCCTTTTATTGTCCAGCTTGGTGCACCCTCTCCATCTGGCACCTCAGCAGTATATAACACATCATAAAAAGTATTTGCTAATATTATTTGACCCAGGTCAGCCTTGCGAAACACTAACCCTTGCAGTTTGCTGTTAAATATTGGACTCTACTCTTTGGAACTGTAGTGAGAGCCCCCCCCCACTCGTCCCTTCACCACCTCCACCACCTTTCCCTTCCTCCACTTCCTCCTCCTCCTCCTCCTCCTTCTCTCCCTCCGTGTCCAGTAGGGACCAAACAGACGGCCTGTGTTTGTTTCCCCTCTGGTCTTTCCTGATTGTGCGACCAGGCAAATTCCGGTCGGCCTCTAATCTAGCCGTTAGACAGCCACCGAATTAACGAGAAAACCCATTTGACACACATGCTTCCACTTTTCTGTTTGTTGCCTCCCCCTCCTGAAGTCTGCTTAATTCATACAATTTCGCCTTCATTAGGCTGCATTTCAAGCTGCGGGGCACAGGTAATGCAAAGCATTTCCCCCTTCAAATTGTAGGCCCTAGCCACGGTTGCTAGGAAGTGGAAGAGCCTCAATTGCAGCCATTTCCTCACCAGTGTACTGAGAGGTCCTATTACAGCGTTTAGGTCAGGGCAATTGGTGTCATTACAGGCAGCCAACTTCCCTCCACCAAAGTAATGAATTAGCCCGAGCTATTTGGGCTGTATGATTGCAGTTGCCAGGGGAGATGAGTATGAAGTGGGGGGATAATTATGGTATGTATCCCTGAGCGGATGTGTGCCGGTGTGGGCCAGCCACGGGGGCGGTTTCCACACTTGTGTAATGGCTTAATGTAGCTGCTGACAGGCAGCCGGGCAACATGGAAAGGTGCTACTGTGCTCTGCTTGTGGACTGTGACTGACATGCCAAGCCATGCCAACCTGTTTTAACCCCGCGGCCCATTTACTTTAAATGACTCAGTCCAACGTCCAAGAGCCATTTGTGCTCTGAAACGTTCATGAGGGATGAATAAAGCTGATTGAATATAATTGTTTACAGAACCTTTTAAGGATAATTTGTATGGTAATAGAGTGTAACTTTATATTATCAGCTAACTATAAATTGTGCTCAAACTTCATTAAGAGCTCCGGTTCTTTACAAGCTGCTGAGACAGGCAAGGAAACCATTAACTCTTGGAACACTGATAAATTACCCCCACAATAAAACAATAGTGAACTTTGATTGCGTGGCCCATTCATAAAAAGCGGTGAAAACAATAAGCAGGAGGTGCCACTTCATTTACACCAACGACTCCTGGAGGGGGGGCGAGCCCTGTAATAAAAGAATCAATGATAAATATGCGGTGTGAGGTTTCATGTGATGCTTTTAAAAAATGAAACAAATACAACCTGGATAAACAAGCGTTGACTAATTTATTGAAGAAAACAAGGAGGCCAAAAGCCTGGGGTTTGCAGCGCAGAGCTGAATTGTGAGTGCCATGCTTGGTGGTGGATGCGGGGCGGTGTTGGGTGGGTGGAGGGGGGGGGGTTGCTTGTTTTCTCAATGGGAAGTCGAGCGCTGCAATAGGAACCCTGCCAGAAAAAGGCTTCACCAAACAAAGAGGCCGGTAGGAAATAATGCTGGTCGAGGCTTGTTGGGCCATCTATGGGCTTCTTTCCAAGCTGCTGTAACCAGCTATAAGTCTTTTTATGGGGACACCCTGAACAGGGGGCCCCACCAAGGACAGGAACTTTTACATTTCTGCTTGAATGGGACCTCTGCCAGGGGCTGAGTTCAAAGTGCACTTTCCAGTCATTTGATTTAACTACTTTGTGTATTTGATAGGCCGGCAGCGAGGCGCAGGACCTTAAGTAATATTCCCAGATTTTCAATCTTTTTTTTTTTTTTTTAAGAGTCCAGTCTGAGGGGGGAAAACGGGACAAAACCTCGTAAAACTGTGGGACTCTGTCTCTTTGTGCACACACACACACACACACACACACACACACACACACAAGCATTTAATTTCTGGCTCTCAAGCCGTCCCTCTGCTTTTCCTCTCCATCCTGCAGATCATATCTCATGTCAGTGAGAGCAGAAAAAAAGCGCAGCCTGATTATTTCTCAATACAAACACCATGTGTCTGCTGCATCCATACGTCTGTCATTGTGTCTCTCACTGCAGCTGCGTTTCACCTCACTTTTCATAAAATATTTTGGCAAAAAAAAAGTTTTTATATGAAAAAAAAATCCATGTAATGGGTTATTTATTTTCAGCAATTTGATTCTTTTACAGACGTGGAGTTTTTTAAAAGACATGTAATTTTGTTTTGGTTCTGAACTCTGATATCTGCAGTATGTCTATCCACTCAACAGTTTCACCTCCTTGGTTAGAGACTGACTTTGCACTGAAGTCCAACTTTATCCACAAAAATCCTTTGAAACCAAACCAAGTTTTTTTTTACACAGCCTTCTCATATCACAAGCCCACGGTGGTTTTAATCAACAGATGAAATAAATTTGGTTGACTTAAAAAAAAAAAAAAAGTTACTGCTTCACGCTGTGGCATAGTTACTGTACTTTTCCTCTGTAGAACGGACCATTTGCTAAGCAGTTGCATATCTTGCCAGCGATCAGCACTAAGCCAAACTTTCATCCTATCTCTGCTGGTAAGCCACTGTTAGATGGTGTTCTGCCAAATGGCACCAAAAGCAGGGGGATCTGCACGACGCCACCTGGTGGTCCAGGACTGGTCTGAAGCTCTGGAAACAACTTAAACTGACCGTCATTCAACATTTAAAGCAAGGATGACTGTGTTTTCAAAAGGCTGCCATGGCAATAATATGTTGAAAAATAACGCTATTCCTCTTGATTATTTGAGTGTTTTGAACATGTCTTCATTGATTTTTGTTCCATAGAAAAGCTGTGGTGCTTATCACAGACTGAACAGTTTTGTAGATGGCTTCAATATTGTGTTAGAATCTGAGCATATTACATGAGATAATTATTAAATCCATGGATATCACATTTTTATTAATCATATATATAAAATATATATATCTGCAAAGAAAAGTATCCATTTGATTACTCACCTCTTTTCCTCAGTAAGTTCTACATGGTAAATTAAGTTTAAAATTGCACCTTAAAATGTCTAAAATCAGTTAATTTGGTAAACATCTTTAAAAAGTGCAATAAAAGTCTCTCATTTTAAATACAAAGTTGTATTTGCAGATATGTGCATTGTTCTTTTGCATGAGCATAAAACATTAGTTGAGGATGCCATTAAAGGAGAGCACCACCTAAATTAAGAGTGCCAATATGTTATTTCAGCGGCCTAGACAAGTTTAATCAATATTTGTAACCATGAGATACACTCTCTCAGAGCCAGAAACCAGAGAAGACAGTTTTAAACGTGTGATATCACTAAGTATAAAGTCTGGAGCTGCTCCATAACAATGAAAGGTGGACCGGTTTTGTGGACCCACACAATGTTTTCTTTTTTATACCCAAATAAGCTTCAATCTGTATTTGCGTTCTTAGTTTTGAAACAGAAAATGTACCTGTATATTTTACCCTGTGTGCTCTCAGTGTCATCTAGAACATCTTTCTAGTCATTGTCTGTGGAGCAGCTCCAGACTTGACATCACAAATCTTTGATGTGGCGCTCAAGTTCTTCGATTTGGGAGAGCATTGTCCATGATTACTAATATTTTTGTTCTGTCTGAAGCCCAGTCCAGAGAGATCAGCTCTGCGGGTGAGAATCAAGTTTAATTAAGGGCCGTCCGTGCATGATTTTAGGTTAACGCAGAGGAGGAAGAGCTACAGATCTTTCAGTTAAACTAGTAATAACTTTATGTAGTTGTCTGTTGATGAGCTGCAGTGCAATGTGTCTGGTGGCACTTGATGCTCTGGTGTATTTTCAGGTTGAAGGGCGGCATTGAATTCAGACTGACACAGAGAGCAAAACAGAATGTTTTACCAGGCTGCTAAAATGAGCTCTATCTGATCGGGGCCTTAGACCGTAGGAAAAACGTATGAATTTTGAAAATGGTTGTAGTTCCCTTCAAAGAGGCCCTCCATCAATGTTATATTGCACTTCTGTACAGTCGGGGGACTTGTCTAAACCAAAGGGGGAAGCTGATGCAGCAGAGGAGAGTTTTAATTAGACTAAATATGTTTGCCTTTGGGCTGTTTTTCTTATTCCTGACAGATGCAGTGTTTTCTTACGGAGCAGATCGGGTTTGCTTGTAATGTCGTCTTTTCAGATGCATTTATTACACAGATAGTGTCAGAGCGTAAACATGCACAGATAACCTCTGACTACATGTCTAAAAAAGAAAGACTTTGACTCGGCGCTGGTTCAGATGGTTCGTCCAAATAATTCTTTTTCCCTTTTGTTTTGATTTATGTACGGCACCAGATGGAGCGAGTATTTCCACATTGGCAGGCACAAAGAGTACCAGCAACGTTTGCCCATCTGAACATCAAATCATGTGTACTCTCCTGGGGTTGACAGCGTATTTGGAACAGTTCAAGTTACCCTGATGCAGTAAGAGACGGCCATCCTGCGCACCGACCGGATTAAAACAAACCATTTGATTGAAGCCTGACTTTGTGTCTTGTTGAGCTGTGGCCTGTAATGGATGGTGTGCTGGGAGGATGAAGTCATACTTCTCACAGTGTGTGAGAGAGAGTCTCACTTCCTACCTTTGGAAGAGCATGAGGTTAGCATGACAGCTTGATGGATGGTCTTTTTGGTACACGCTGCTTGCGGAATAACATGATTTTATGTGGTTGTGAGGCCGCCCTGTTCTTGTTGCTTTGGAGCGCTGCAGCAATTAGCACAGTCACCCATTACATCCACTGTATGATAGGGCTGCAGTGTGTCTGAGTGGGTGTGTGTACATGCGAAAGAGAGAGCTGCAGTTTGTGTGTGATTGTAGATGTGAGCCTCACGGGACATAATTTTAAAACCACACTTGTAGTTTCATAAGACTGCTTTGGCAAATGTTTGCAGTGACAAGTGAAATACGCGTTTGAGCTTCGCCAATAAACAACAAAGCAGCGTCCCATGAATTATTGGATTTCATTTTGCTGTATGAAATTAAGAAATGGAACGGTCCACTCCCATAATCAATCAACTAAAAGAGGATTGCTGCAGTGCGACTCATTCAAATCTAAACCGTGGGAGGAAGAGAACTGTTGAATTATGTGATCATCATAAGGCACAAACAACACTGACCTTGTATATGCACTAACTTCTTACCATTAACCAAAATGATGAACCTCTCCAGTGACACAGCAGTGGTTGTTCTTACAGCTTCAAACCACTTACACTGAGTATCAAAGCAGGAAGTTGTAGAGTGAAGTTTTTGCACCTCTCAGCCCTTTAGTCTGAAGTCAGGGTGGATGGATGGGCAAAAATAGAGCATGACTTGAACACTGGTGTAAATTTGGTCTCCTCAAGTTAGTGAGGGTTCACATGGACCATTGCAGTGTTGGTCCAGACTAAAATATCTCAACAACTATTGGATGGATGACTGTTAAATTTTGTACAGTAATAGTACTCAGAGGATGAACCCTTTACCCTTCTGACTTTGGTGTGATTGCAAATCACCTTAAGTTTTCTCCTCAAGTGTGACCCTTGAGGCTTAATTTCTTCTGAGCTGTGAGACTTGCACAGTTGCACAGAATCCCTTCAAAAGTTTCCTAAGTTAAGGAAAAAACACTGATATATTTACTGTGTTGAAAGAGATTTTACAGTGGTAAAAGTTTGGAGTCCGTTTGCTTGGACTCATGCTTATGAGGCCTGTTATCGGCTCACTAAGTTGTCTCCGGTGAAAAAATGGCAGAAGACAAGAAAACCATATTGGTCTGAGGAGGAAAAGATTATACTTACAGAGGAATACAACCATAGAAAGCACAAACTACAAGTAAATTTGATCCCCAAATTCCAGAAAACAGAAAACGACTGTAGGCAACAAAATTGTAAAGTGTAAAATCAATAGAGTATCCACTGAGTTCTCCTGGCTGAGAAAGACTCTTGTCAGGGTATGTTAGTTTTTTCATTCATCACTATAAACTCGGTCACGTTGCAGTTAAGATAGAGTCAGAGGTACTTGAAGTTCTTTTTACCCTGCTTTGGTTGCTAAGGTCTTTTGTACAAGCATCTATGGATTCCTAAGTATAAGACCAAGATGAGAGAAAACCACAAATACTTAAGTGAACACTTTAAGGAAACCTTAAGGAGATAAGTTGAGGATTTTTTTGTGCAGTTACTTTTCATTATAAGGAAAATCTTAAGGTGTTTCGTGCTACTGGCCCATGACTCTTTCTTTACCAGTGTATGTAAAATTCATCCATTGTGCAAAATAGGAAAAAGCATGTTGGCTGATTCTGACAGTTCATTTTAAAGCCAATATTGGTCGATACTGTTGACGTGCCGATATTATCAGCATATATAAATATAAGTTTGATCAATGTGTACGTTTTTCTTACAAGCAGCCTCTGGTTGGTTTCACTAATAATAGCTGTTCATTCTCAGAAGCATTGGTATACCTCTGCGAACTTCCTGGAAATGATGTGAGGATGCATGATTGGGTGTAAAAAGTGTCTGACTTTGACACCTTTGACGGCTCTTTGCAGTTTCTCTTCTACTAATAGGCACATTAGTTTCTTTTAACTGTAACCCTGATCTTTCACTTACCTTAACTTGTTGACATCTGAAGGACAGACAGTGTCCATAAATACAGCAAAAGACAAGCATACAAATAACCAAGTCAACTCTAACTTCCTCAGACTTGTCTTTTTCTTCCTCCTCCTCCTCCTCTTCTTCCTGGGCCCTTGCCACCATTCCACCTATCCTTTAGTTATTTGACACTGCAGGAGACGCCAGGCATTCAGGGCATTCTTTGTCCCTGGAGAAAGGAGGAGGGAGACGGGGGGGTGAGGCAGTAAGGGGGTGGGGTGCAGGAGGGGAGACAATGCGAGAGGTTCCACTCTGTTCGGCTTCAATAAGAGCCCCCCCCCCTCAACACTTTCCACACACACATACACACACACTCCTCGACCACCTCCCAGCTCACGGAAGGGGCGGAGTTGAGGGCAGCGAGGCAGTGTGGAGTTAGAGGAAGGGGGGAAAAAAGAAAGAAAACGAACCTCACCACCACCAACACCGCCACCTCCACCACCATCCGCCCCCTTTCAGTGTGTCGTGGGATGCCAGCATGTCCTGAGCCCCCGTTTTTCCCACAGGGAGGGAAGAAGAAAAACACTCCTCTTCATAGACCCCACCTCCCTGCTCTGTGCTTCAATGACTGAATTTGACTTTGGCATCAGAAGCCATTTGGTCGGACTTGTTGTGATTTATTATTATCCTCACCTGCTACGCTCCACTGCCTAAAACAGACGGCGGCCAGGGCTGTATGATCCTTGAATTGTGTCACTTCCTTCTTGTATTAAAGGATGTTCCAGTTTATCACAACTAGTCTTACATCCGTAGTTTTGGCTGTCATTCGTATTGGATTAATGTGCGCACCTGCTGTGTGCTCACTTTTGCTTTAACCTTCAAATTAAGTGTTTTAGATAATCTGGATTAACTGTTGGCTTGATTACAATTTGTGTGTTTCTTGCCATGTCAATTGTTGTTGTCGTGATGCTGCCATGTCTCCACATCTCAGCATTTTCTTTGTTGATTACAACAAACTCAAAACAACAAAAAAACCTACAACGATAAAACCCAAGTTGTAATAAACTGGAATTATCGTTAACTTTTTAAAGGAGCTGTATGCAACATGTGTGCTTTGATGTAGCAGTACATCACTACTGGCTATGTAAAGATAAAGTGGCGTCATGGCATTCTGAGTAGAGAATGAAATCGCACTACTTGTGTGTGTTGTTCCAGCTTCTCTGTGATTTGTTGTTAACATATTCTCACTCTGACCTTGTCATATATTGACGTATGGTTTCCCCTGTTGAACTGAAAAGCGTAGCAACTGCAGGGTGAGTAAGTTATGAAAATTCAAGGATGCCCAACAAAGTGCTTTGACACCTCTTGTAGCCCTCACGCTCGACATGAAAGGGACGATTACATCTGTCAATACTGTTGCCGTTGTTTAGCACTGTTAGCATTGTAAGCTGCTAGCCGCCAGCTCGGCCTCCTCCATGTTGAGCACTGTGTGCACACAATTTATACACTATTTTGCATAGGGCCCCTATAAGTGTAAGTATCAAAGTATTTTAGAGAATAGAAGCACATAGCATAGCATGGCTCGTAGGTTCTTAGTCTTGTTTACTAACACCGAGCATTCTTGTGATCTAGCAAAGCCATTTTGTCAGCAAACCTGCTCCAACCTGCTCAGTGTTTAAAAATGAACATACATGACGTCCTATTCCAGAGTCAACATCACCAGGGCGATTACAATTCTTAGCGCAAAAGCACAGTTCAGGTTTATTTTGCTTTCTTGAGACTCTTGTCAGGACAGCATTGTGTTGGCTAATATTTCTGGTTATGTTATTAAGTGATGCAGTTGTTGTTGGGATCAATGCTACTTACCTAAAATCATTTGTGCTCATTGTTTTGTTTTGTGCTCACTGTCTTTGGATTTCTTTAACTGATGCAGTTTGTGTTTCTCTCTGTAAGCAGCACTTTTGTTCTGTCTTGTATTGCTGCTTAAGTTAATTTAGCAGCAGCAGCAGCAGCAGTATTTTCTTCTTTTGCACCAAATAAAGCAGTGACGTAAATTCACTTTCTTTGCAGCCCAGGATTTTAAGAGGACACCAATTGCTTTGTGGGAAAGTAGTGTAGTCATGGTTTTGGTGTGTGTACTCATCTGACTCCAGAAATGTGAACGCTTTCATTAACCGATGATGATGGAATCAATAACACAGGGCAGCAAAATGGGCATTTATGTTCAGATAAAAGTCAGATTATTTCTTTAAGACAGAAGTCTGTGGACTGTTTTTCATTTACAGATGCTGCTTGTGTTGTCTGTTAACATCATGTGTGGTCACATCTTCTTAACATTTAAAACAGAAAGGAAAGTTTGTGTGGGAAGAAGAAACCGATTGAATTTTATTGATTCGTATCTCTGAAAGGGGAAATATCATTCGTATGTTTCAAACCATACTTGCTCCAAAGACTTTAACCTTTTCTGTTTGCACTACAAGTCACCAGCAGTGCAGTACCTTTACAAAGGAAAGTCCCAGTAATGACATGGTGGCCATCTTGGCTGTTTACACGGCTGTCCGATCTGAGGTAATGCAATTTGTCTCTATATATTAAACTGGGCAGACTTGGAGGCAGATGCCCACTCTCATTACAGCGACAGCAGAGCAGAAACCAATACGTCTTTGTGAAAAGAGCAGGAAAATGAAGGAGCCAGCTACAGTTAGAGCTCCAACATGACAAAAAGCCCAAGTAGAATGTAAAAATAATCCAGCATAAAATAATTCCATCCCAAATGGTCTTTTAAAGACATGTTACAGACGGTAATCATGAATGTAAGCGACGTCAGCCAACCTCAGCCTCAACTGGGACATCCAGCGTTACTCTGTGGCGTAAAAATTACAGCCGTGGCCGGAAACGGGGAGTTACTTTTTATCTGACCTGAATATTAACATTCTTCCGGAGCTGCCGGGTGAAACCATAAGCCTGTGTTTAAGAAATATCACCGCTGTCATGGAAAACCCATATATCTGCAAAATGTGTTTTTACAGGAATGAAGAAAAGAATGCTTATTATTGTATTTTCCCCCATTACACAATGGGATTTTCTGCAGGCAGCACAAACACACAACTTATAAACCTTCCTCAACATATACAGAACCGTGTCAGCCTGGTGGTTTGGATGTTTGACGCTTGAAACGCCTCGTTTATTCCTCTGCACACAGGCTTCCTGTTGACCTTAGTGACCACACTCACCTGTTGTGGTTTGGCTGACAGGAGATTCCTTAAATATATATAAATCTTAAAAGGCCTAAAAAAGAAACAGCACACTTTATTCCAAAATATAAAAAAAATAAAACTGAAAAACTAAGAACATTTGTAGTCTCCCACAGACCTGGGTGCATTGTCATTTAAAAGTATGTGAGAGTTGTCTGTTCTTTAAAGATGAAGCTCAACATTTTGGTAGAAACGCTCAGCTGCTTCCTTAAGGCTGATTCATAGTTGTGTGTAGGGTCTACGCAGTGGCCTACACTGTTGGGAGCATTTATACTTTTGCAGTGTTTCTGCATTGCTCTGCAGTTACACCTCCAAAACACTAGTTGGCGATGGTGTTTCTATGCTGCTGTGCTGAGTTTCTGTGAAGGAAACACACATAAAACATGGCTCAACATCCACAACATTAAACAAAAGTACAAAATTAGGCTCCATTATAACTCACAGGATTCACAGACACAATTGTCTTTTGCTGGACGCGTTTTCCCCACAAACATAACATGCTGACATTATTAGCATAAAGCAGGATTTACACCTCTGTGTCAAATTGACGCTGTACCTACAGTGTAGGCTCTGCATCCTACGCCATAGCCTGAAGTGCAGTTACCAAGAAATGTAACTACATGTCGCGGTGGCGCGGCATCTGTTTCTGTAAGCTGAAACCATTTCCCTCAGTGGAAACAAAACTTTTATTTACTTTAATTTCACAGATAAGAAACAATAAATTGTGAAGACAATAAAGCCTCCACAAAAAAGCATTTTAAGTCTTGTGTGTGATTTATCCTGGCTTCATATGAGCAGAGGAAAAGTCTGCTAGCTGCTAGGCTAGTTTATACAATGTAAAATGTCATAGGCTTGTGCTAAAACATTAGCATGTTGTATTTGTGGGGGAAATGTGTTCAGATAAAGACAAGTGTTTGTCTGTGAATGCCGCGAGTTATAGTGAAGCTGATTTGTGTACTTGTGTTTGAAATTGTCTCGATTAAGCCATGTTTAATGTGTGTTTAATGTGTTTTTAATGTGTGTTTAATGTGTGTTTTGAATCAACTAAACTTTACAGCACTTCACAGAAACCCCTCTGCCAATTCATAAGGTTTTTTTAATTGAGTTTTTCATAAAAATGAATCCAAGTTGTTAGTTTAGTTTTAACAGGATAAAGTAGGGTTGTGTCAGTATGCCAGGTGCTGTAATCTTTGAGTCCCATAACTGTGTATGATTCGCTGTCTGTTGGAGCTAGACCAAATGAATGAGTCATAATTAGTATGTTATCTGAGCCTAATTTTTCATACAGGTCTAAATAAACAATGTGATTGTATTTCCTGATCTTTGCTGAGCAACAGGTTTGTGTAAAAGGAATTAAAGGCTTGTTTCATGGTTTGTGACAATAAATTTGAACTTGTTCTTCGCATTAAAAATGGAAGCAGGAGGAAACAGCTAGTCTGCCTCTGTCCACAGCTCAAAAGTACCAACTCCACATTTAACACACAGACATGAGAGAGGTGCCAATCTTTTTATCATTATTTAAAGAAAGTGATTAGATGTTCCCAAAATTTTGAAGTATTCCATGATCAGTGATTATGGATGAGGAAACAAAACATGCACAGATATCAACAGATTCCAACAATTAAGATTTATTTAAGGTCAAAGTATGTGCAGAGAATTTATTTTCTGTGACCGATCAATTTCCTCAAGTATGTCAGAGCCTTTTTTGGCAACCACTGGCTGTTGGACTTCCTCTTTCTCTATCAGCGTGATTGATGGATCCATAAAGCAATAAAAGCACCAGAAGAAGGAAATGTATTTCACATTGCTTCTTTTTTGTGTAAAGGAACTTTAAGAGGAAGCAATGCAAGGAAATATTGTTTGGCTGCTTTTGCACTCAGGACTCTGCACTCTGCTGCTGTATGTTTAACTCGTTTATTAAGTGCTTCAGATTAGATTTCAGCCTCTTGTTAGTCAGCAGCTTTAACATTTAATTAGTCACTACTCAAGTCTATTGCCAGAATCTGTTTCAACTTCATATCAAAGTTGTGCAGCTTTAAATGGCTTAATCTGGCAGTGTGGTTTAGTGAGCAGTGGTTGGGCGAAATGTTGGTGATTTTTCATTTCAAAAACGGCTCCGCATCAAGCTGGACGGGCTCTCCAAACTTTGGTTAAACATGTTTTTAGTTTGGTTGTATCATCTCTATATTTAAAGGCGTGTGTGTGTGTGTGTGTGTGTGTGTGTGTGTGTGAGGCAGAGACGGAGAAAGAGGGAGTCAGTCCCAGAGGCCTGCAGATAATAATAATGTTACAGGAGGAGGATTGTGGTCTGCATTCTGGAACAGTTTATTAGGGGGAAGTCTGCAATTACATATTTTCTGGGTAAACATTAACTAGCTGTGCAGCGCAGGCCTTCACAACAACAGCAGCTCGGACTGTAACATGCTTAGACACAGAGTGTGTACTTGAATGGTTCACTTTTACTATAACAGTCACCAGGAAAGGGGCTGAGCACAACAGTCGGCTTTATTTGTGCAAACTATTAATCTAATGCTGGTAGATTCCACTGGAGGATATTTTGACAGTAGAAATACTGTCGGACGAACTGCAGCTGGTTTAAGAGGTTGTTTAACAGCTGTAAATTAGTCTTCTGGATAATTTAACAATTACTGTGGCTTTATTCCAACTTATTTATTTAGTTAGTTATTTTTTTGAGAAATCAGTGTTTTCTGCCAGTTTGGTGGTGAACGTTCTCTAAAAAACTATCACACCCATTGAACACAGTGGCTGTTGCTATGGTGAAGACACCAGCCAGATGTGTGAACACCTTATTCTTTTCCTTCAATATGACACTTAAGGCCTAATTTCTCCTTAGCTGAGTGAGTTGTGTTAGTTGGCATAGTTGCACAGAATCCCTGAAAAGGTTTCCTCAGTGAAGGAGAAATGTTAACTCATTTACTGTGTTGAAAGAGATTTTACAGTGGTAGATGTTTCCATGGAGATTGTTTGTTTGCTTGGACTCATGCTTGCGATGCCTGTTATCATCTCACAGAGTTGGCTTCAAAGACAAGAAAACCATATTGGTCAGAGGAGGAAAAGATTATACTTCTGGAGGAATACAATCACAGAAACACAAACTACAAAGTAAATTTGACCCCAAATGCCAAAAAAATGAAAATGAAGGTTGGGAGAAGCAACGAAAATTAAGTCAGATCTAAAGTTAAAATTAAAAGTCGGGTTTTTTCATTTATCACCATAAAGTCAGTCATGCTGCAGTTAAGATAGAGTCAGAGGTACCTTAAGGTTTTTTTGTATTAAACCTTACTTTGGTTGCCAAGGTCTTTTGTGCAATGGTCTACGGGTTTCTGAAGCATAAGACCAAGACAAGGAGAAAACCATAAATACTTAAGTGAACATTTTAAGGAAACCTTCAGGAGAAGACTTTGTGCAACCAATTTTATTTTGAGGCAACCTTAACTAAGACTTAAGGGAAAATCCTTACTTAAGGTCTTTTGTGCACTGGGTCCCAGAGCTGTCGCATGTTCCAAACTCTTGGTTGCTGCAATTAGAACCTAAACACAGCACCACAGTTGCAACCTGGTCTCACTGCGAAGTCGTTGAAATCTGGCGCTCGGTCAGTGACACCGATGAAATAAGTTGTCTTTCACCTCGGCGTGATACGCGGCTGGTGCCTGGTGGTGTCAGGGGAAGATGTGGCAGGACAGCAACATAACTTAACTTGACCAGTGTCCCTCAACGTCATCTACCAACACACCCAGGGTACCTTGCACCTTGTCATATCTCGACATGGAAAGTCCATGACCAAACGTCGATATGTGACGAGGTTGGAGTGAGAATGTGTTGCCAGTTTCTCAGTTTATCAAACAGTGATCCAGAATTTTTAGTAAACTGACTTCAGCCTTGATCATACTTCAGTACAGACACAGACGTGGACAGCTGCAGACTTGCATGCAGCTATGTTCCCAACATTCAAAAAGTGCGGGATGATCTTTAGATTCATAAAGGTGCATAATGGTGCACTGCGGCACAATTTTAAACTCGGAAAACTTGGATGTTTTCTACTGAAATGCTCAGTTTATTATCATCCCTGAGCATTGTAATAGACTTCCCCCCTTATGTTTTTACGTACACAAGCTTACACCTTTGACTTTTAATTACAGAGCCAGATATTTTGCAGTTGCTCATGTAATGTAGGAGAGACTTGCCTTAAATGTAACATGCACGTTTTCTTTTTTTTCTCCGTAAAAGCACAAAGCCAACATTTTCTTCTGGCGTCCAGGCTGCGCGTACATTCCAGTTTTGACTTAGCACAGTGCAAAACACATGCAAACATACTCAGCGCTCCAAATATTAATTCCTACGTCTATCAACAACATCCTGCATCATCATCATCATCCAAAGAGCAAAGGTTTATAAAGAAAAAGAAGTGGCAGAGCAGGAAGGAGAAGAGAAGGAAAGAAAGGCAAGTCATAATAGCTTACAAATGTTGCCCCTCTTTCTGTGTGTGTGTGTGTGTGTGTGTGTGTATGTGTGTGTGTGTGTGTGTGCCCATCTGAGGGCAATTTCCAGACCGGAGCAGTTGTGATGGATCTCTGCCTTTCAGGTGTAATTATTTTAAGAGAGATTGAGCTGTTAAGCACTTGAAAAACATCACAGAGGCTCAGAGAGTGTTTATGCTTTCCGTTCCGTCTCTGAGGTCCCGACAGGGGGACTGACTCCCTCCGAAGGTCCTGCACCCAGTGATGTAGCACGTTACAACATGTGACAGCTGCAGGATGTATTCAAGTAGTTAAGGAACTCTGTACGAAGTTGTCGGGAATGTTATAAAATATCATGATATGTTTTGTCTCTCAGTACAGGCAGATATACAGGTGACCATCGTGTAATTCATTCATGCATCACTAAACTAGTCCTCAGTCGTCTCAGGCCTCGGTTTCACCAACACCCCCTCAGTTACCATGGAGTCGCTCTGTGCTCTTTCAGCAGCGGATCACCCTGGGCCTCAGGACAAGGTAAAGAAAAAAAACACGCTGCTGTTAGTGCCGGAGTTACTCTCAGTCCAGCTAACATATTAACCCTCTCCACGCCCCCCAGACGAGCTTTCATTTGACCGATCTTATCTCGCCAGAAAAGGAAATTGGCTTTGATGACTTCCATAACTGAAAGAAAGTGCAGAATAAATTTCACGTTCTTTCTCTTTAACCCCCAACCTCCACCTCCACCTCCACCATCCCCGCTGTCACCCTCCTCTCCCTCCCTACTCCTCCTCTTTTCCCTCTTTCTCCTTATTGTTCTGCTCTCTGGTGTTACACTGTGCAGAGGAAATGGATGTATGATGACATGGCAAACAGTCTGACATGTGAATTAGCACAGCCCAAGGATATTTTGGCTTTGTACGTTTCTGCAAACCAGAGATGCGTTACATTTGGACGTGTCATACGTATCATATCAGCATTGACCTCTGATTAGCAGCAACCAGCTCTACCTCTGAGCCTCAGCCGTCCATCCATGTCTGTATAAACAGGACAGCGGGCAGGATGGTAGCAGTGTGGTGTTACAATAGTAGAAGTAGAAAGTAGTATACTGTTGCTTTGAATTTTTAGAAAGTGCTCTGGGTTACTCAATGAGTTAGAAAAGCAACATAATCCAATATTTTTTCATAAATCCGTAGCTGTCTGCAGCTCAGGTATCTTGCTCAGGACCCAAAGACGTGCAGTATTGAATGTGAAGTTGTTTGGATGAGCTGTTCTTGAGAAAGCCGCAAGCATTAATACCACAAGCCAAACAATCGGCCTGTTCCAAACAGGCCTGCTTTGAACGTCACTGCGCTAGTTGTAAAAATGAGTGAAGCATAGCTGCACCACCCTTCTGATGATGGATTGTGAAGCTGCAAAAGCTTTTTGCCTTCACATATACACCCCGACAGTTGTACTTCTGTTGAGATGTTTTGCCTCCAGCAGGGCAGAGAGGAGAGAAGAGGAGAGAAGAGGAGGTATGATTCTTAATGCTGCTAAATTTAGATGCTTGTTTACAGTGCAGCACCAAACCATTTCTTGGGTGTGGTCTACAGCATGAGACTCTTCAGATATTTTTGGCTAAACTGTCAATCATGTAAATTAGTCATAGAACTGTAAAATGCTTTCGTTGTATTGTAAAAGCTTCCTGACAGTCGGTGCATTGTCCTGCTGTTTGTGGCAAACCCCACCCATCCGGCACCTGAGGACGCTAAAACAAGCTGCATGAAAAAAGCTTCTGCAAGTGCTTTCTGAAACAGGCCTGTGCAGTGCAGCACAAATGAGCTTGCTGACAAATGTTTGGAAGCAACATCGGATTTTGTTAAATGCAACAAAGCTTGATCACTTGTTCATTTACTTGGTCTCCTTGCAGGTTTGTGCTGTAGTTCAACATGAATCTCCTCATTACTTTCATTAAAACAAAACATGCTGCACTTTGTTTCATCCTTGTTATAAAATTTTTCACCCCAATATGTTAAAAGTTTACATATTGTTTGAAGGCACAAAAAACAATTGCCCTTTCGCTAAGCACCGCCTCTTTCTGATGATCTGTCAAGCTGTCGGAGTAAGCATGGAGCCCACACTGCAACTAACTGCACTCTTTGAAGAAATATGATCATAATAATAATAATAATAATAATAACGATGCAACGTTATGATTGGCCAGTCTGCATCCGGGGCAGGACTTAGGCAAGGATCAATTGGCTGTGATTAGGAAAACATCATATTTTGTTTTAAAATACCCAGTTTGAACGCCACAAATATGGCTGAAAATGTCCCGATATGTCATTAAAAATACCGGCTTTTGGTTTTTGTTGGTCTTGAACAGTGGTCTCCTGCAGTCACGCCATCTACCACCCCTTCCTTCTTGATGAGAGTCTAAGCTCATATACATGTAATGTGAACCAGGACACTTTAGATATGTTAAGATGTTATGTATGAAATGTACAAATGTAACATATCCGTGGTGAGCAGAAATGCATTGATATTTTTTTGATATTGCAACCCAAACGCAAGAAAAAATGTTGGCATTGAACGTTTCTGCAAACCACGGATACATTACATTTGCAAAATATTATGTAGTGTGTACACTGAAACTTAACATTTCAACTACGCTGTGGTTAATGTGCGGTTAGGTCTAGGTGCAAAATCCACTTGGTTCATGGTTAGGGAAAGATCAGGTTTTGGCTTAAAATACCTGGTTTGGGGGGCACAATCCCAGAGAGAAAAGCGACAACCTTGCGGTAATAAACAATCACTTTTCATGCCAATATCTCTGCTGGAAATGCAGCGACAGGTTGCTACAAAACTTCCACATTTGGTGCCTAAAAATCAGCTTGAAAATTGCAGATAGGTCACTAAAAACAGTCACATTCAACGGCACAAAAGCAGCTACGTAACAGAAGTCGTTGTTTTGGGGTCTCAAACAGTGGTCTGTGATGGTCTGCAGTTTTCATCTGCAGTTTCATCGCTGTTTTCTTCTGGCAACAGGGCTGTAACTTTAGCTCAATCTGAGAAGAATCTAAACCCACAGGATGAAAGTAGTGCACATAACACAGCAGTTGACAAATGAAGATACGCGACTTTAAAACTTACTTAAAAAACATTGTGAAGATGCATTATTTTCACACCATCACAATTCAGTCAGCAGTCTCTTTACAATGGATACACGCCATCTGATTAATATTTACTTGCGTCTCCATGCATCAGGCCTGGATGTGTGCACACATGTCTGTCTGTCTTTGTCCTTCAAAAGTGTCCTTTTCTGCCCGTAGACTGGAAACACCTTTCCTCCTCTTTCACCCTGGACAATAGCAAAGAGAACCAAAGAATTTCTATTTGTCCACGTCCTTTGTCACGCCGCATTAGTGTTATTTCCAGCCACCTGAGCCCATCACACTCGATCAAGGGCCATCTATACACACAAGTCAAAATGATTCCATTAATAAGTCACCTCCGTGGTATTTAAGCGAAGCTTGGGATTTAAGACTTCCTCTTTGCTTGGTGGAATTCGCCCGGCCTTTCGGAGCTACCTTTGTGTGACTTATGTGCCTCCGGTGGATTAGGAGTACTCAAAAGCCATTTAAATCACAATCCTCTGCGTTCCAAAGCAATGCTGGAAGGACAATGTAGTGTAGTGAAAAAAAGGCCCAACAAGTACTAGGCTGATAGTTATAAAGCAGCCATATTCCAAAGAAGGGCCCATGAATAAAAGTGCAAACCCCTCTATTAGGGGGATGTGCCTGAACTTGAGCTGAAAGGAATGTTTTGGATTCACAAGGATCCTGTGTGTGAGACTTTGTGTGTGTGTGTATGTGGCTGTATGTGACTATGGGAGGTTTAAGTGCATGTGTGTCTGAGTGTGTGAGTGCATGAGTGTGCTGTAAAGCTCTGCATGAATAGATGAATTGACCCCAGGTTAGCATGCTCCATGTAGACAGGAATTCTTTGCAGTACAAAAACTAAATTTAAGCTTCTGCACAGCTGCATACTGCCTCCACCACGGCATCATCCGCTTTGTGTATATCTGATAGAGTCATGAAAGATGGCCTGTGTGTCAAAAACATCTGCGTAGAAAATTATGCATGCTTTCGGCCGCGCTATAGCTCCGGCCGTATCTGTTTTTATCATGAGAGAGCATTTGTGCGCCTCCTCACAAGCTTGTGTTTGTGCGTCGCATGTGTGGTCAGAAAAAAGCGAGGCCGTTTCCTTCTGAAAAATGCTGGGAAAGGGACATAAATCTCCCCGGCTCCCGGTGGGACGTCACGGAAAACGGAGACCTTAAAGGCAGGCAGGCTAGCAGCTCGGGGGAGGAACGCAAACATCAATCGTGGAATCCAAGGAGAACGTGTTCTGGGTCCTGTCGGATGCTTAAAACCAGGCCAGGAAGTGTGTGTGCCTGAGCATGCTCGGCTTTTCTCTGTGTGTGTGTCTTTGTGAGGATTTGTATGTGAGTGGATGCGCACTGAAAGTTTCAGTGTGTGTGTGTGTGTGTAGACTCCTCTGAAAACGCCTTCCCAGACTCCCCTCTTCTGGGGTGGAAACGGGCAATAAATAGCAGGGTATCTCCTGGCGGCGGTCCAGCAACCGAGGCCCTGGCAAGGAAGTGACTCATTTCAGCGGAGAGAAAAGGGGGGGGGGGGATAAGAGGATTTTTGTGTCTCTTATTATCAGTCAGCCAAGGCAAACCACACTGGCAGGCCAAAGAGGGAAGAGAAGGAGGTGGGGAGGAAGTGGTGGTGGTGGAGGGGGGAGTCAGGGAAGGTGGTTGGGGGAGGTGAAGAAAGGGAGAGGCACTGCCAGTGTGATAGGGCCTCTGCTGCTGGTATTTGGCTCTTTTTAGGAACTGACTTGTGACCTTCCGTGCGCTCCGAGCCAAGAAGCACGCTGGGAGAGTTTGTTTGCTAACACCTGAGCGATGAATGCTCGCTCTGCATATTCTGGGTGCGTTTTGCTTCATTTAAAAAAAAAAACCTTTGGTTAAGGAAAGTGTCTCTCTTTCTTTGAGATTTGAGTTTACACTTTCAGCTGGAAAAAAAAAATGTTCTCACTGAGCTGCCCCTGTTTTCCAAGCCAGAGTGTTTCAGGTAGGTAAGTAAAACACCTGAACAGACAGGCAGTGCTGTTTTATGTGTTTGTGGGATTGCGTTGCGTGTGTACGTGTGGCAACGTTTGGATGAGAGGCTTAAAAGTGGGCCGGAGCTAATGTCAGCCAAACACTTCTAAATTTACTTCTGTGTGAACAGGTTCAGTCAAACTTTACATTTTTACTATAAAATAGAAATATTTAAACAAGTGTTGGATGGAATAGGAACAACACCTGTGGTTTAATTCTCAACAGGAAGCATTTTAGTTAGGGATGCACTGATTTACCAGCCGGACATCAGTAACCAACACATTTTCACTCCGACCTCGTCACATGTTGACATTTGGTCATGGACTTTCCACATCCACGTACGACGTGCAAGGTACCCTGGGTGCGTTGGTTGTTGACGTTCTGGGACAACATGTCAAGTTCCGCCTGTTACATTCATTGTCTTCTTTCAAAATACACTTCTGTTTTCACAGGAAATATAGCATTTACATACAGTCTCAAAATAAACACACTACATCAGTACAACACCACGAATTGACGTTTTTTTCCTTCAACAACAAACACACGTGGTTAGGTTTAGGCAACAAGAACAGGGTTTAGCTTTAGCATCTTACGGGACATGAACACTGCTGTCTCGGGTGAAAGTCGGTGTTTGCTGGACCCATCACCGCCCCTTCCGCCTGCCCCACTCGGACTTTCGCCACCTTAAGTTTCGTCCTTGTCCCGCTGCATGTCCCCCTCTGTTACGGCACCACGACCACGTCTCATGCCAACGTTAAAGGACGCCTTTTTTTTGTTGGTTTCTGATGCTGCAAGCCCAAGCACTGGATTTTGACGACTTTGAAGTGAACGGGCTCCAGTACAAGATATTCACCATGGTGACCGGCATCAGCCTACCGGCAAATAAGATGAATTCACTTTTTCTGTTGAGTCGCATCAATTTTTTGCTAAAAAGCACGGCTGGAGATGAAAGGCCTTTGCGTGCTAACGCACAGAAAGAAAATGGACTCACCTTGCACACTGATTCATTCGTTCTGAAAATTTACAGCATGTGACAAGATGAGAAGAAGCATGTCCTCCTTTGCCTCTCTTCAGTGAAGTTACCAATCTGGCTGTCATCACTCCCTCCCTGTCTTTCATTTGGCACAGCAGCTGCATGAAGGGCCGGAGCTCTCTTCCACCTTCTGTGTGCGGTCCACATCCTCCTCCTCTTCATCATCAGCCACCTGAATATTACCATCTGACCTGTTTAAAGTGAGCTGTCTGAGTTGTGAAATGATTCTGTGCTCCCTTTTCCTCTGTCTTGTCACGGCTGTATCCGACTGCCACATTTTCTCTACTGATTCTTGGCCAATAAAACTCTGTAACGCTTCGTTTCCACTTATGTATGTGTGAATTGGAAGTCCCTTCATTTCTACGGGAATATCTGTGATATCATTTGTGCCTGCGAAACTCATCCCCTCCATAATATTTCGGTCTGGAATTTACCGTGAGTATGGATTTCGGAGACCATATGACAATGCGCTAGCTTAGCTAACTGGCTGATTCCTTCAGTTCAGTTGCCTGTGTTGATTGTCAGGTGAGTTTTTCTGATTAAAAAGAACTTGTTTATCTAGTTGTAACAAAGGGGCCCTTAGGACTGATTGCCACAATATGTGAAGAACTCTCATTAAATCAGAAACAGTGCCACGTGGTATATATGCCCTATTCTTATCCATAAATCAATATATCTGATATTTTGGGTTTAGTCTCTCTCTGTTTGCCTTCAAATTAAACATCAAAGACTAACATCAAATCAGAAAAATGAATGCAAAGAAACTGATAAAGGGAATCTTGTTTGCAGACCCTTTAAACATGTCAGTGTTTTCAACCTATAATCAGATTCAGTACCATAAAATCTGACACACAGGAAGTGCAGTGCAGAGACACCGCACCACTGAGCTCTGCATATCAAAGATGGAGACAACATTAAAAATGAGGATCTTGCATTTATGTGGCTGCTGTATCCACAGCAGCAGCAGCAGCAGCAGCAGAATGAGCCTCCTGTTCCCATTATCAACATCACACATCCGGTCCGAAGGGGCCTTTCAACTGCATAATCATAAGTCACACAATGAAAAGCCACCAGTGTTAAGCAATGAACACCTACCTCCACTCCGTCCCATCTGAGTTCCCAGGTGGGTGTACAATATGGCAGACCTTTGTTCCGTGTGTGTGTGGAAAAGCACACACTGTCAACACGGGAGAGAAAAGCTAATATTTACCACGTATGGCCTCGGCTTTAATATTAGCTAGAGGCGCTAGTCGAGGGAGAACAGAGGCCTCACTCTGGTCTCACTTCCTACCTGAAAGCAATATCCAAAAATTAGCCTCGACTGCTTTATTAGACGAGATAGAGTGGAAATATCAGGCTGGAAAAGAAACAGGAAAGGGGGGTAACAAATGTCATGAGTTGGGATCAGACCAGGAGCATTATGTATACTGTACTCCTGCTTCATAGTATTAAGGTGTCTCCACTAATAAAGTTTTCATTCGTCATAAATTATAGTATAAATTATATTATTATAGTTTGTAAATTGCACTTGGGGGTTGGAATTATTAGTGTGAATCTGTTAAAGGGGGCCTAAGATGCTCATTGTCAGGTTCATACTTGTGTTTAAAGTTTCTACTTGAACATGTTTACATGCTTCAATGTTCATAAAACACTTTATTTTCTGCACAATTTTACACACAACACCCCTGATTTAGCAACTTTTCTGACCCTCTTAGTGACTTTGTTTCTGAAAAGTGACTCGCTGCTAATTTAGTGACTTATAGACCTTTATACTGTTAGTACGACATTTTTTAGTGGGTGGGGCTTAGCTGTAGGCAAAACAATTCTCCACAGACATTGGCTCACGCTAATGCAGGAATATAATCCAACATTGGGGAGAAATGAACACATGCCAGTTAACATCGGCAACCAAAATGATGTGCTTCCTTTATGTTAGCGTGTAGCTACATGTAGCAGTGTACTTACAGCCAAGGAATGACTGTAATTGAGACTATCAGCACTTTTTACGGAAAAATAAATAAATAAATAAAAATCTCTAATAAAAGCTTCTAAATACAACCAAATAAGTTGAAATAGGAATATGATCCGAAAATGACATTAACAACATCAGCAACCAAGATGAAATGTCGCCCTGATGTTAGCATGTAGCTTTTACATTAGCAAAGTACTTGCAGCTGGGGAATGACTGTAATGGAGAATAATAGCACTTTTTACCTCTAAAAAAACACCAATAAAAGCTTTTAAACACAACCAGACATGTTCCAGTCGGAATAAGACCCCAGATCAGGGAGAAATTAACAACAACCAATCAGCAACCGATTACATGTGTTCTTGGTGTTAGCACGTAGCTACATGTAGCAGTGTACTTACAGCCGAGGAATGACTGTAAATCTGTAAAGGAGGATGGTGTCACATTTTACTGTGAAAAATTGCCAATAAAAAGCTTAGAAACACAATCGGATATTCCAGCAGGAGTCTTGTGCATAAATTTACAATATCAGCAACCAAGTTTTCAAATTGGCATGTAGCTTCATTCAGCATCGTAGGCTACATAATGTAAACACAAAAATCTGGCACACTATGATGTCATACTGAAGCAAGAGTTGAAAATGGAAATTGGAAATGAAGGGTTCAGAATTTTAGGAAAACTGAGATTTTTGCTCGCAGGCATTACTTTTACATTTGTTGGCTTCATTAATTGAAACTTTGGCCACTTTTAGTATAAACATCCTTCATTGTAACACTATATATGACACACAAAATACAGAAAAGCATAATAGATCTCCTTTAAGCATGGAATTTCATCACAAGTGGCTAATCAGAGTATCTGCAATACAGGCAAATTACAGGGCTCTCTGACAGACTGAATTTCTACAATTACATGATATCTTATTTTTAGCTCTTGATGACAGATCTGAGCTTTTTGTGGCAGCTAAACCCGAAAAAAAAAAAAGACCCACATTCCCCTTCTTTTATACAGTACATGCAGCCTTACAATAGCCTTGTAGTAATCTCCACACTGATCTTCTCCAATCCACCCAGCAAATATTCTGTGCATATTTTCCCCTCTCCGCTCCTGATCCCAGTTCCAAACAGGAAATGATCCCGGGGCCATTTCTATCCTCACGGCCCAGACCAGCGGAGTGCATATTCAAGACATACTGGCTATGTCCCCCGTCTCAGGAAAGAACTCCAGACGAGTTCTTGTCCAAGCATTTCGGCTAAATACCGCATGAAATCGCCAGAGGATTTCAAATGAGTCAAGCTGTGGGGCTCTGGCGCGGGACCCACATCAATATCCTACTCATGCCGGTGGCCAGGTGTTGAGGGGAAATTCTCAATTGAATATTGTATCCAGCTTTCTGGGAGCTCGGGGAGCTGTATCTTGTGTGGATATTCGTTCCTCCGCCTCGCTATGCGCCCCGTCTCCTCTCCTTCCGTCTTGTTTTTGGCATTCCTCCGATCCGGGGCCGAGTGCAGTCTGCTGTGGCTCCCACTTGCACACCTGCCACGAAGAAACAGCTGTGGTCCGGCACAACATCATTAGTGCAGCTGAAAGAGAAGGAAAGGCCTGCGTAGCCGTTCCCCCCCCTCTGTTTACTCTCCCTAAGAGTTCAACTCCAGGGCATCTGTACAATGGACAAACATTTTAACGATAAAGACGTGCAAAAAGTCGCCCCCTCCTCCCTGAGTTCTTACGGCCAGGACGTGTAACACGATCATGATGAAACCTGTGGGAGAGCAGGGGTGCTGAAAGAAAATTTTATACCTCAAGACAAATATGTCCTTTCGGGGTGTTCACTCCCCACAGCTGTACAGTGGATGGCTTTAAGGGCAACCCTTGTGCATTTATCCCCACACAGCTTAGATTGCTCTATGACCATGACCAGGGCTTTTGGTAAAGCATGAAAAATGAACTCTCTTAAAATGCAGCTTGGACCCCCATAGGCAAGACCTCGCCTCTTAACACCAGACCAGAAATCTCTCATCAGGCTGCGTATTTACAAGCAGTGAAGAAACACGGGAATGTATTACGTGTATTGCTGTAATCGATACGTCCTCGGTGAATGTGGAGGACGAGGAGAGAGGAAGTGCTTCCATTGATTTGTAAAGATACTGGAGTGTAGGCCTCTCTTAACAGCCTCTGTTCTTCCAGAAACAGAGGAGGGAGATTTGACCCCTGTGGGTACCAAGGGCTGCTCCGGAGAGAAGACGCCAAGCCACAGACCCAAGACTCCACTGTAAAAAATGTCCATTTAAATAAGTCACTTCATTTTGCTCTTACTTCTAATATGCAAGGAGAGAGACTTTCACTGCAGCTGATTATTGTATAAATCATGACTCACTTATCAGGGTTTGTAGGCCCTGTCTGAGTAGTTTGTTTTTACTTATGATCGTACCTTCAGTAGTTGTTCATTCATGATGCAATGTTGAGGCTTTGCTTCTGGCTCTCTTCAGTAGGTTTTGTCTCTTGGTGTTTCTGCTTCGTTCAGCTTACTACTAAACTAGTCTTAAACAACCTGGTCTCCACTCCAAAATTACAGCGTCAGACACCAATGAAAAAAGCTGTTCGTTATGATACGTGGCCTGTTGCCATTATAGTTTATCAGAATCTGGCAGCGTCAGGGGAAACGCGGTGGGACAAGAACGAAAGTTAAGGTGGCAAAAGTCCGAGTAGGGCAAGTGGGAGGGGTGGTGAATGGGACCAACAACCACTGACTTTCACCCGGGAGGCCGGTGTTCATTTCCCCTATAATTGTAAAGCCAAACCTGTTCTTTGTTCTGAAACCCAACCACACGTTTGTTGCTGAGGGAAAAAAACATCAATTCGTTGTGTTATACAAACATAGTGACTTTATTTTGAAAGAGACTGTATGTAAATGTTAAATTTCCTGTGGAAACTGAAGTGTATCTTATAAGAAGACAATGCATGTAACAGGCAGAACTTGAGATGGCGCCCCAGAACGTCAGCAACCAGCACACCCAGGGTACCTTGTACATCGCATGTGACGAGGTCAGAGTGAGAATGTGTTGTATATAGACACTATTTAAAAGCTTAATGGCTCAGCAGTGACCCATCCTTGCTCACTTTTCACAGCAGCAAGTCAGGCAGGTATTCTTGAAAGTAATTAGTTTGTACGATGTGTAATCCTCACTGAGAAAAATTAAATCTGAGCAAAAGTAAATTTAACATAATTAAACCTGTGATCTTAACGATAAAAAAAAGTTTGCTTCTTTAAATGAATAAATCTAATTTCAAAGTTAATCTAGCCTGAGTGTCAGACTGAAGCTCCCAGAACCTTCAGTCTGACATCGCTTCTATTGAAGGTGATTTACAAGGGGGAGGGAATTTGATGTTTCCCTAACCAATCAGTAGAGATCAACGACTCACCCAGAATCTGACGTCATTAGTATCCATGCCTCGGGGTGCCGGAAACAAGCGAGCATTGCCCGTTTAAAATGTCTCCGTCGTCGTGCACGCCCAGCTGCATCGCCGTTAATTCCAGTTTAGCAGCTTCCTTAATTTGGTCCTCCGTTAACGCGAGTAGTGGCGAAATACCTCAATAGCATCGTTAATGTGGTCTGTAGGATCTGTAGCAGTCGCCATTGTTGCTATCCTCACCAGTTACCCACCGGCGCACAGCTTGGCATCAGCGTGGCGCTGACTGGCTAATTGCTAGACCCGCCCCCACCTCTGGCGTTCATTGGTCCTTCCATCGTCTGGACGAGATAAATCGCAAATTCATTGCAGTATGCCAGACCAGAGATGCAAGCCTACTCAGTTGAGTGGGCGGGGTCTATGGTCTGGAACCAGGCTAAAGTTAATCTGCATTGTTAAAAAATACAAGATATAGAACAGTTCTTGCTTAACAAGCTACATTTATGTAATCCCAGTCGATACAGGAAACTATTATCTTGTTTTATTCACTCCATGACCCCGTACTGCACGTAAGGGTCGAAATAAAAGTGTTTATAGCTGTTGTGAACAACCACATTTGAAAGCAGGGTGAGCAGAGCAGACAGCCACTATAAAGTGTAGCGAGACGCGATAAAACTTGAATTTTCGTCATATCATTTTGCAAGGTATGAAGGTGTTCAGGTGTTGTACACATAAAAAGTGAAATTGTTGGGTTAAGAATGAGAAAAAAAGCCCTCTTACACTTCACCACGGCAGGACAATTAATGTATATAGTGGGTGAAAATGTTGAACTGTCCATCTTGGAAAGTTGTGAATTTTCAGAAGGTTTTTCAGCTTTGACAGAAAGGTGTGAAAAGAGGATTTCATGAGACATGACATGATTGCTACTTTTGAATTTTAAAGTGTCTCAGTAAGCTGTCAGAAGCTAACGTGTTGTACGTCAGGGCTGAGCTTCAATGCAAAAAGTTACTGGTTTGGTCATTAACACCAGTGAATCAGCACAGCTCTGCTTGAGGACTCTGTGTTAAGGATTTGTTTGTCCATGCACTGTGTCGACGGCGCGGTGGTGCGCTGTCACCTCACAGCAAGAGGTATCCAGGTTCGAATCCGCTGGGCCCTTCTGTGTTTGTCCTCGTGTCAGGGTGGGTTTTCTCCCACAGTCCAAAAACATGCAGGAGAGGTTAATTGTTGAATCTAAATGACCTTGATAACTGTAAAGGTGAGCATGAATGGTTGTTTATGTTGTTTTCTGCCCCAAGTGTACCCTGCCTTTACCCAGTGTCAGCTGGTTTTGGTTCCAGTCACCCCCCCCATGCCCGAACCCTGAATAGGTTAAGCATTACCGCAATGCAAGCTGCTGGCATGGACGCATTATGAGACATCGGAGCAAGACACACAGACTTTGTGGTGGTTTTTGGTGAAGTAAAGCAGGCCCCCTGACACTTTGGCACTTCTGCATTGAATTGGTGTCGTACCTGCGCCGTAGCCTGACATGCAACTTCCCAGAATTGTAACTACATGTTGCAGCGACACAAAGCTTTTATTTACTTTAATTTCACAGATAAGAAACAATAAATTATGAAGACAATAAAGCCTCCACAAAAATATTATTTTAAGTCTTGTGTGTGATTTATCCTTGCTTCATATGAGCAGAGGAAATCTTTGTTAGTTGCTAGGCTAATTTATACAATGTAAAATGCCATAGGCTTGTAAAGGTAAAGTTCCACTGATTGTCACACACCTGAGTGTGTGAAATTTGTTCTCCACATTTGACCAATCCCCTGAGGGAGCGGTGAGCAGCAGCAGTGCCGCGCTCGGGAATCATGTGGTGATCTAACCCCCCAATTCCAACCCTTGATGCTGAGTGCTGAGTGCCAGGCAATGGGTCCCATTTTTATAGTCTTTGGTATGACCCGGCCAGGGATCGAACCCACAACCTCCCAGTCTCAGGGCGGACACTCTACCACTAGGCACTATTTGTTTTGAAAATGTGTTTAGTATAAGTGTGAGCTGTAATGGAGCTGAATTTTGGCTTCATATGAGTAAAGAAAAAGTCAGCTAGCTGCTAGGCTAATTTATTCAATGTAAAATGCCATAGGCTTGTGCTAAAAACATTAGCATGTTGTATTTGTGGGAAAAATGTGTCCAGATAAAGACAAGTGTTTGTCTGTGAATGGTGCGAGTTATTGTGAAGCTGATTTGTGTACTTGTGTTTGAAATTGTCTCCATTCAGCCATGTTTAATGTGTGTTTAATGTGTGTTTTGAATCAACTTAACTTTACAGCACTTCACAGAAACCCTGCCGCTGACTAGTGTTTTGGAGGTGTAACTGCAGAGTGACACAGACACACCACCACACAAGTATGAATGCTCACAACGGTGTAGGCCACGTGCGTAGGTTCTAAATAGAGCTGACGCACAACTATAAATTGGCCTTCAGATGGTTTTGGTGTCATTAACCAGATAACTGCAACCCAACAAATCTGATCAAGTCTCGACAGCACAGTATGAAGACTGAATGTTCTCTTTATTAGTATTTTATTACACTCCAGATGGTTATGATAACATATAATTAAGAAAAAACAACAGTACAGCACTGATTCCAACTTTGAATTAGTTTTTGCAATTTCATGGTTGCCATTTGCGGTCGATAAAAGTTAGTGACGACTTGATTCCACTTTTAAATCATTTCATTAAATGAAGGAGTTTGGTAGCGTGACATAATCTCATTTCATTTCCAGTGCGAGCTCACTTATTAAAGAAATACTAAATAATTGGAAAAAGTGCTAACAAGGTTAATCACTCCACTTATTTCAAGGTGATGTCACTTGGCTGAAGCACTTTCTGGAAACAGTTGTAGAAAAGTGAAATCATCTCTCCTTCCTGTTAGCTGTTTTCTTCCTCTAAGATGAATTCTTTTTTGCAATTTTAAGACTCAACGCGAGATTAAATAACCTGTTTAGATGAATATTTCTTGCAGTGGATCCCTACCGGAGAAAATCAATCCGTCACCACGCGTACAGGAAGGAAGCCTGGGCTGGGGAGAGATACTGCTCTTAATGACATGTCTCTGTGTGCCTGGACCAGAGGGGGAAGTAACCGGATATTTAAACAGAGATAAGAGTGTGTGCCAAAGGGGCCGGGATTGGATATGACTGAAACCCCATGGCAACGGGCCGGGGCTATCGGATATGGAAAGGTAAATAGTAATGCAGCCGTAGCATGTTTTAATGCTGTAAATTAAAAGCTCATGTAACATTCATGCGAGGGTGATATATAGGTGGTTAGCTTCTGCCAAGTTTTCATTAGTGATTTCCTCCATGCTTTTAGCAGCGCGCTTGTTTTAAATCAAGATTTGGAACACGCGTTTTGGCTCATCAGGATCTGTAAGCAGAAATCAGATATGCTGTATTTCCAGGCAAGAACATCCACTGCCATACTACGATGAAGGAGATGAAAGTATCATTTACTGAACCCTCTCAGACAAGAGGAAGAGAGGAGATGAGAAAAATGTGTGTTGGTACATACTGGGAAAGAGACCTTGAGGAAAAAGAAACTTGAAAGTTGTGTGTTTATCTAACCAATATCTGTTTGAGTCCCTCCACTCACTCTTACCTTATACTGTATATACTTATATAATCTACTCCTACATATTCCACAATAGCTCTGACATCTCCCAGAGAGCAGGCCTGAGCTTGTTGTATCCAGCTGTGGGTTATACAAGTTACTCACAGCTTAACCACAACCTGTGTTGTGGCTGCAGTGCATTCTGGTCTGTTGAGGCTACTGTGGACGGAGGAATCAGAATCTTTGCTTCTCATCTCGCCGTATGACCGGTGTAGTCCACAGCCTCTCTTCTCTGATTCTTTGTCACTGTCAAAGCTGATGTTTGTGACTGATTTTTTAAGTTGTGTAATCAAACTTCTCAGATGATGCGAAGTGATGTCATCATGTTTGACCAGATATTCACAGAGAAGAGAATAAAACGTGTTTTTTGACTGATAAAAGCAGCATTGTTTAAGCGCCAGTTCCTGTTTAAAGCGAGATTCGACGTAAAGCTGACGTCGTAACCTATAGCGTGACGTGCACCTCACCTGAAACATGACTACACATTGCGGCGACGCAGACCTCCTGTCTGTTTCTGTAAGCTGAAACCATTTCCCTCAGTGGAAACAAAGCTTTTATTTACTTTAATTTCACAGATAAGAAACAATAAATTGTGAAGACAATAAAGCCTCCACAAAAATAGCATTTTAAGTCTTGTGTGTGATTTATCCTGGCTTCATATGAGGAGAGGAAATCTCCGCTAGTCACTAGGCTAATTTATACAATGTAAAATGCCACAGGCTTGTGCTAATAACGTTAGCATGTTGTATTTGTTTTGAAAATGTGTTTAGTATAAGACAGTTGTTTTGTGTGAGCTGTAATGGAGCTGAATTTTGTAATGTTACCTTTGTTAAATGTTGCTCTTGTCCCTGGCTTCATGTGAGTAAAGGAAAAGTCTGCTAGCTGCTAGGCTAATTTATTCAATGTAAAATGCCATAAGCTTAGCATTAGCATTTTGTATTTGTGGGGAAAATGTGTCCAGATAAAGACAAGTGTTTGTCTGTAAATGCCTGTAAATACCAAGATGTGAATTTTTATCCATATCGCCCAGCCTTACAGTCTAGCGGTGCTCTAGTGTTTTTTTTCTTATGATTTGTCTGCTTTAGTACATTAAGAAAAGTTTAAGTTAAGTTCTTTTATTTATTTTAATCACTCTCATTCTCCTCTATTTTGTCACCACATCTCTCTTTAAAACCCCCACACTGATAGCAAGCACCCGGCAATACTGAAGCTACTGCCTCCATAATCGATTGGAAAACTGCAGCATGTACACTGATGAGTAAGACTCTCCATTCTCTTAATCACCAACACTCACATGCCCTTGAGCAAGGCATTAAACCCCCTGACTGTTCTAATGGTCAGGAGTAAAACCTGTCACGGCTGTGGGAAGTTCCCAGGGATTAAAGTGAAGCATTTTTACTGCAGATATATTAAAAAGGGGGGAAAACAGCAGTGTCATCTTTGCCTTTTCTTTTCACTCCCACACTGATCCCTGTATCAGTCGACTCTCTTCAGTGTTGGGTCTGCACAGTCAGATCAGGTTCCCTCTCTGAGTTACCGCTCAAAAAGAGTCCTGTAATCGGAGCAGCTCAGTGTTACAGATACAAAAATACACAAGTTCGTCTGCTCTCTTAGTGGGTTGGATCTGAAATCATATGGAACGTATCTTTCCCTTGTGGTTTGATGATAATGCTCCAAGACAATGCAGGCTTCGCCAGAGGAAATGATTAAACTGTATTTTGTGGTGTGTTTGTTTTAGTTTTGGCCATTTGAATCATTAGTCCTTCTGGAAAACACTGAGATGTATTTCTCAAGTCTCAAGTGTGTGTCTGAAGAGTTGTTGACATTCTGAGATTTTTATATTTTATGAATCCAGCTGAAACTTTTATTCACAGCGGCTAACGATGGGTCTGACGGTGAAGCAAAGTTAAACTCTAACATTACAATCAGTCTGGTAGTTCAGAGTGTGAGACTCACACCACGCCTTGCCAGCAGTAACAAAATATTCCTGTGATGCTGCAGTTATCACGTATGGCAGAAATTCCAGGGAGGGTAATGGGAGCTTGAAGAGACGAGCGTATTAGAGGAAGCAGAGGTGGATGGGAATCAAGGGGATGAGGGTATCATGAAATCTTTGCTCAACAGATGGGTTTTGAGCCACTATTGGCTGTCACTAACCCCTCACATACACACACACTGTGTCCATGTTTCAAGCACCTCCAACCATTGGCAAGGCCGCAGTCCTAACCTCCGCCGGCCTCGGGATCAGGTGATGCTCCGCAAAAGGATTAGCGGCAACTGGATCCTTTTGGCAAAGGCACAGGAATTTTCATTACAATGATCTTGGGTGTGGTGTGCCAGGAATGCATCCTCAATAGGAAGGAGAGGAATACACCGGGGTGAGGTGCAAGGGAGTGGTGGGTAGGAGGGGGGTGACGGTGGGAGTTTTGGCGGGTCACGTTTCTTCCCAGTCCACTACCTTGTCTCATCTCCCTCTTCTGTGGTTATATTCCTGTACGGTTTAAAAATGCGTAGAGCCCCTTTTACTGTCAGGAAGGGGAAGTTGATCAATAAGTTTATTGTCGAATGTTGAGTATGTATTTGCATTTTTAACAGTTTTGCACAGTGTGGCAGTATAAATATTAGGGCTGCCCCTGACTAAGAATTTTCAGAGTTGACCAATAGTCGTCATTTAGGGCCATTAGTCGACTAGTTGCCTGATGCCAGATGATACGTCATGTTTGTAGTCAATGAATGAAGATGAGTTTACATATCACCTTGGGTTCGTCCTTCACCTTCTCAAAATGATCCCACACTTTGGATTTTCTGCCCGACATGTTTTTAATGAGCCTGTGAATTAACCGCAGGTACCAGCCCTGGAGATTAGGGGCCGTACACATGCTGCATCTTTAACTGCCTGGAAAACGCAAGGTCGGGCGCTGGGCCTTTTCTGTGCCAGCTTTCAAGAGCATGGCGGCAGGTTGCATCTGGGGTTGCTAAGCAACCTTAAGCACCGTATAGCCTATTTACCTGAAATCCCGAGTGCAGAGCTGATCCTCTTCCAGGCGCTGTTTAAAATTGTGTAGGCCTAATGACTGAGGGACTGATGAAAAACAGACTGCTTGGGACTTTCCCCCTGGAGTCACGTGTTCAGATCCATGTGAACTTTGAGTCATTTTAAGGCACTTCCTCACCGTGTTTCTTTTCCTAAACCTAACCTCTCTAACATTACACTAATTACTAAATTGTAAGTTAAGGACGTAACGTCATTCATGGGACGCAAATTTGTAGGGTATCATATGAACTGTTATGAGAATACGTTGACTTTTTTCAGTCTTCATCAGTCACATCATGGAGTTTGCTCCGTTCCCTCAGTGGAAGTGACTCAGATGTCCACATGTACCAAAGAATTGTTCACTTCTAACGCAAAATAGTGGTGTTTTAAGGCACGTAGTTTGGATTCAGCAAAGTCACACAAGAACACAAACAAACCACGGATCAAGGCAGTCTGACTTTAAAGACGGCATTGATAAGTTCCACTTTCAAATCAGTTCCCTGTCAGAAAAATCTGTCTGTTTGGGAAGTACTGAGCATACGACTGGATAACTGACTCCTGGATTACATCGCACGAGTTGTATGAGAGGAGTGGTTGTTCAGTGGTTAGCACTGTCGCTTCACAGTAAGATGGTTCCAGGTTTGAACCCAAATGATAACAAAGGGTGACTGTGAAAATTCATATGCCTCCGTGCTGGCGATAGCTGTGGCCGGAGGCATTAAGTTTTTGGGTTGTCCGTCCGTCAGCCCATCCGTCTGTCTGTCCGTCCCATTCTTGTGAACACGATATCTCAAGAAAACCTCAAAGGGAATTTCTTCAAACTTGGCAGAAATGTCCACTTGGACTCAACAGTGAACGGGGTGTTTGGTGGTCAGTGGTCAAAGGTCAAGGTCATTGTGACCTTTCATTCATCTTATTCTTGTGAACACAATATTTCAAGAACTGCTTAAGGGAATTTCTTCAGACGATGAACTTATTAGATTTTGGTGGTCAGTAGTCAAAGGTCAAGGTAATTGTGACATTGTGTCTTTGATCTTATACTTGTGAACACAGTATTTCAGGAAGGCTCAAACATTCACTTGGACTTTTGGTGGTCATAGGTTAAAGGTCAAGTCTTTGCGACCTCATCTGTCTTATTCTTGTGAACGTGATAGATGGACACTTAACTGGTGACACTAGTCTTGGATGCACACCTTAAAATTGTGCTGATTGCATATCTGTGTTAAGCATCCATGTTTTCACAGACATGGATATACTGTAAGCTTTAAGGCATACAACTGCGGGGCTGTAATTCTAGTTAACTTTGAAACCCCTAAATGAAATGAAATCAGCAAACTCTTTTTGACCTGTAGTGTGAGTTGAGGTGATGAAGTAATTCATCTGCAGTGACTGAGCTGAACCCTCTCTTGATGCTAATTAAGAGACACTTTCCTATTATACTGTATTTGTAATTCTGCATGAAGATTGTCAGTCTGTACCATAAATCAGCCTTTAACTTGTGTAAACAGAGCATATGGCTCCTTATGCAACGGGGACGAGACATTCCTTCTTATTTCTATTCAAGTGCGGGTTTATCTGGAGCTCGAGTTATCACCTTAGGGCATGTTGTACCCATATCACAGGAAATAGCGATGTATTGATTATTTCATTTCCAAAGCGCTGGAGAATTGACATTTTGATGTTCACGTCTTCCTGCAGCGAGGCCTCGACATGTTTGTGATAATTTGCTCAGACTGCACACATCAGATTCGTGAGTCAGGTTTTTTTGTATCTAATCTCCACTTGAGTTATCAAACAGGTGTCTGGTGTTAAATCTGGCAACTGAACCTGCATTTAACAAGTTTTTCCACCCCGGTCCCCCTGCGTTGAAATTTTATTCTCTTTGTTTAGTAATGTAATGCTATCACTGCCTAGAGCGCTCACTGAGAGCTGACGACCAGGCGACCATGGCTGAAAGGTCTTTCCGATTGCAGGTCACGATTTTGGGTGAAGGGGGGGGGACTCGTGGGGCACAGCTCTGGAATTACCTCCACAATTGCAAAGTGAAAGCCGTTCTTAGAGGGGGGCAACAAAGAGCTCTCTGTCTGGGCAGCGCCTTTTGGCCAAGGAGAAATACTATCTGCTGCCACGGCCCCCCCATCCTGCCTCTTGGGCTGATTACGACAGCGGGGCAGGGTGGGCAGAGTGCCGCGCCAGTGCCACGTCCCACAGCTCCATTGACAATTGTTGCGGTTGGCTTCTTCCATTTACATGCGGAGGACGAGAAGGAACAAAACTAGTGGTTATACAAATCTTTGTTCCTGAACCACAGACCTACGACTGCCCACTGCATCTCTGCCAGTGTTTATTATATTCTGCAGCATTTCTACAGTCAGAAAAGAAAATACTTTGTTCATCATGAAGTGGAGGAAGTTTGTCTTTGACTTGACTTATAAGTAAAGAAAAACTAAATACACTTCGGAAAAATATAAATTGGATAAAATAAGATAAATACACTTAGTGGCCACTTTATTAGGTACACTTCTGCTCAGTTTTTAAGATGTTTTACGGTATTCGGTGTTTCTAATATTCTGGCCACTTATGTATGTAAAACATTCAGGCAGAGGGTTCTTGCTGTAGCTGTGGTTGAGGGTGAGAGGCTGTCAGCAGATAAACAGAGATCTGTGTGGGTACATGAGACCCTAAAAAAGAGGCTGGATCATGGGGAGAACCACCAGTTGGTCCAGGAGCTTCTCCTCCACGAGGGACGTTTCCAGGCTTATTTTAGGACGACTCAGGGGCAGTTTGACAACCTGCTGTCTATCATATCATCGGGCCGTATAGCTCTGGGTATCCAGCAACCGCTACCACCAGTTTCTCCTCCATTGTTTACCAACTGGAAACGTGACCACCACAGAAGCCAACCTCTCAAATCATCCGATTGGACAATGGGAAAAACTTAAACTTTCAAATTTAAAGCTACTTATCTTGTTACCGTTGCTAAAATTGGTAAGAAATGTTTGTCATATCAAACTGCAAATATTATTAATCATAAATAAACAAGTCTCAACCATAAAATGTGATCAGGTTTTGAACCTTGTCCACCTTCGTGTCAGGATCAGCTGCAGACTGACGTGGTAGAGATGGCTGTCATCTTGTTTTTACACGGATTAGTGAATAGTGCTCCTGCTACCATTAGATGGCACAAAAAAGTGTACACAAATGAGGACAACAGGTCTAAGTAAAGCAAAATGAAGTATAAGGTGCAGGAAACTCCAAATGTAAACGTCGGGAGGTTTTACAGGGCTCTGAAGCAGGGATACATGCTTAATTTCAAACAAAAACAGCAGCGTTTTTTAAGAATCAACTAAACTAACTATAGAAAGAAAGAAGGATGAAGAAAAGGAAATTGCAGTCTGGTCCACATTGTGTGATCTGTGGGAAGAGCAGTGTGAGACGTTGAATTTATTGCTATCAACTCTGAAGTTCTTTTGGGACATCCTAGAAAAAAAAACGCTCTGTACATGGCCAGATTACACGCTCTGTACTGGTGAGAAGTGCAATATATGTCACTGGCTCCATTTAATCCAATTAGTAATCCTCAACCTCGCTTTCAAAGGCATAACGTGAAGAGAAGAGAAGGTGCTCCTAATCGCCGTGGAATCTGCAAAGATCCAGCAAAACACCTCCTCCCCCTCCTTCCTCCGCAAGCTTTTCCTCTTTCCTTACGTGCAGATGGCAACAGCTGTCTGCTGAGGAGCTTGAGATACTGCAGCAACTGGAAAAGCATTTTAATTTCTGCTATGTAAGGTGACGTCTGACGTGTTGTCCAGAGCCTCTCAGTGCAGTCAGTCTGTGGGAGAAAAGATCGTGTTTGAGGAAAAACAAGCCCCCATATTAATTCTAGACCTATTATTATAGTCATTTTGATATTGAGTTTTAAATTAGGCCTTTGAGTGTGCAGGCATATTCTGCCAGAGAAACTTTGCCTTATGACCCTTTCCACAGCAGCGCCATAACCATGACTTCATACACCAGAAAAAGCCTCTACAGGCTTCCACATGCTTCAGTGTTTTTGGGCCCGTAGAGTGTGACTGAGCTGGTTAAGAGCATGCATCCTGGAGACTTACTCTGGTTGAGCAGGCCTGTGGGCACCCCGGCCACATGAATAGGATAAAATAATTCACTAATATGGCTTTCCAAATATTATTGGACCTAATGGATCAAATAAAGTCATTTCAAGATGTTTTTCTTGCCAACAAAAATCATTTGCTGTTTGGCAGTCGTTCCTCTTCTAATGATTTTTGCTGGTGTGTGTCACATAATAATGCACTACGGAGTGTGGCCACTAGGCCAAAATTGCCTCTCAGCCCAGAGCTTTTCCTGGATGTTCAGCAGCAGGGGCGAAGCCAGATCTTGTAAGTTTCTGGAGGGAGGCCCAATAGCACAATAATATAGATAAGCAAAACCAATTAATCAGTCAATGAGAATGTGTGTGTGGGCGGGGCATGAGCACATACAGCGAGCAGCAGCGACCCACTGTCCGACACTGGCACACAGTGAGGATGGAAACAGAAGGGTTCGGTAGGGACGGAGTACCGGCAGTGGTTTATCAGCTGCTACAGCAAGCGAACACGCCATCTGCGGTCATTTTGACTTGACCAGCATTCTTCACTACAAGCTGACTGGCTGTTGAAACAGGTGACGAGCTTTACATTCTAAAACCAGCCGCTAGCGATTTGAAGAGCTGAGTTGCAGGTGGCACCATCAGCTGGCTTGAGTCGAGCTCAGACCGGCCAGTTCACACTGCTGCAACTTTTCTCGGCAGCGTTTTAAAACAGTTTCATCTAGCTGCAAATCTTTGGTCTGAACTGGGCTTAACATCATTCTGAAACCACAACACAAAATATGTTCAGGGTGACCAATTTTTGTGCCTGCTGGCTAAAAAGATGCAAAAATTCCCTGATGTTACTATTTTTAAAGGGACACTTCACTGCAAAATAAAAAACCTCAACAGCAATGTCTCTTTCTAGAAATCATGACCTGGTTACTCAAGATAATCCACAGACCTTGTTGTGAGCAGTTTCATGTAGGAACTACTTTCTTTCTACTGAACTACATCTGCCAACTGTATCACTGCGCAGAAGGAAGCGTGATAGCTCCTACATGGAGCGCCTGGTAGCTAAGTTACATGAAACTGCTTACAACAAGGTTTGTGGATTATCTTGAGTAAACCCGTCATGATTTCCGTAAAGAGACATTGTTGTTGAATTTTTCAAATGTATTTTTTTAGCAGTTTGAGCCCCAAAGCTGAGCACCATATAGTTCCATTATATTGGAGAGAAGGCAGACGTCTCTACGGCCGATATCTCCAACACTGAGAAACTCACCCCAAAACAATCTAGACTGACAAGCAGTACTATGGTAAAATATGTGTTTTTGATTTTGGGATGAACTGCCCCTTTAAGTTACTCGGGTAAGGTAGGAATTTGGCGTAAACAGCATTTCTAATCTTGATGCCTATTTTTGTTATACCATGCTGGAGTTCACAAAATGAGTGTTCATTGTTCAGTTATCTGGGCTGCTCTGTTTGCAAATCAAGACTCCCAAACGATGCCAAGTAAACAATACTCTTAATCTAATATTAGAGCCAACAGAAGAAAGTTGGCATGTGTAGAATTAGTCTGTCAATGACCACACAGCTCCGTCTTGTGGAACCTCTGCGGCAAGGGCGCAGATTTTGTTTCAGCATTGGGGGCTGGGGGGGCACATATGAAACAGGGAGGTTGGGGGTCATCCCTCAGGAAATACTGAGCAGTGTCCCCTGTGTCCCCCCCTGAAATCTGTGCTTTGCTTTATATTTGAGTCTCCAACAAGCCAAACAAACAAACAAACAAACAAACAAAAAAAACCTGACACATATTTCTTTATTACTCATCAAACAGATGATGCAGTAGCAAGTAGGAATGGACAATTTAAGAAGTCGTGAGAACTATTAAGGACATTCTAACATTAATACTTGAACATGAAATATTCCCAAACTGATTTCCTTCATTCAGTCACTCTTCCTCCTCACTGGATGGGAACGCTCTGCGTGGCCACTCCTCCTCCTACTTTGGGAAACAAAAAGGAAAAGCAGAGGAGAAAACACTGAGCAGGGTTACTCTGGAGCAGAGGACAGCAGCAGCAGAGGAGGAGCAGACCACTGAGACAAGAGGAGCAAGCGAGCGAACTTCACCACAACAACACAAGTCCCCAACCCGCCCTCACCTCCCTCCCTCCCTCCCTCCCCCACTGCACCTCACCCTTCAGTCCTGAATCGCGTCCAAATCTTATACATTCACAGGCTGGGGCTGGCCAACTTTCACAGCTGTCACACATTTTCAACAGATTCCACCAGCCCTAGATGAGGCTGGGGAGAAGACATTCCTGCGCCATTACACATTGGCTAAAAGGAATTACCGTTAACATCTGATATTGTGGAAGTGGGAAATTTGCCACCCTGACCTTGCCCAAAGCACTCCGGAACTCAGGGTCATGGATTTATTATCTCAGATGGCCCTCAGAGGTCACAGGGGGCCGTTTTTTTCCCCCTCACTGTTCCGGCAAAAACCCCTGCAGCCCCAAGTGTGCTATTCATTAAGTACACTGTGCAGCTTTGTGTTGGGGGGGTAGGGATGTGATGGGATGGTGGGGGGGTTGACTCGCAGGGGTGGGAGACACATGTTACTGTTGCTCTACGGGTATTTGTCATAGGAACGGCATGTCTTGTCAGACTGAGAGGCCATTCCCAGCTGTTGGGCTGCAGCACCGTGATGTGGCCTGAGCCAATCCCCCCGGAGCAGCCATGGCCACATAAACAGGATGCCTCCGATGTACAATTGCACAAGTGTGGGAGATAAATCCGTGCTCAACACCAATCCTTTTATTTTCTCAAGTCAGATTAGGTTTCACCAGAAACGTCTCTTCACCGTTCTTGTTTAGATTTTTTCTTTTTTTTGTATTTAGTGTTTGTGGACTTAAAATATTACCATGCTTTGCAGGTTTTTTAATATTCACTCACCAACGGAAGCAACCAAACTTTCCCTGAGCATGTTTGTTGCTGCTAGCTTAACAAGACAGTGTTGCTATGAGCTAAATGCAAATGTCAGCATGCTAGCACGCTCAAAATCAGTCAACCTTTATTCGTGTAACGCTGTTCATTAACAACTTCCCTGCCAGAGGATTATTTTTAAGTTATCAGCCACCACCAGCATTTTTTATCATATTTACTAATCTTTCAAGACCCACAGAATAATTTGTTCAGTGAATATGTAAACAGTATGAAACTAAATTTTTTTATAGACGCACACAAAAAAGAATCCCATCTTATTCCATTTCCTTTTTATTTGAGCATATTCACAGAAAAAACAAAACAAACAAACAAAAAAAACACATTTCGGACAAAAAGCTGAGAAAAATGCATTTTGTTTGTTTTGCTAATGCTAACAGACTAAAGATCTTTTAAGAATCATGTGCTGTACACAGTTCATAAAACAGCCTGTTTTACTGTTAGTAAATATTATAATACTTTTTGGTGGGCGGGGCTTAGCTGGAGGCAAAACAGTTCTCCACAGATGTTGACAAACGCCAGCTAGCAAGTTCTGTTGACTTGTTTTAGACAACAGAGAAAGATGAAGCGAGTGTCGCATTTGGAAATACTGTGCCATAATAAAATAAAAAAAATAATGTGCCATAATGTTAGCGTTGCAGAGAAATCCAATATTCCTCTTAATCCCTCCCCAGTTTCTGATGAGGTGGACATGATAACCCTTAATACACATAACGTTATTCATCCCTACAACAGGAAATACTTTTTCCTTAACTTGATCTGAAGTGTGCGCTGCACATGTGAGCATTACTGATGATGGCCTTCGTCCAGTCTTTGGTCTTATCACATTTAACCATAGTTGTCTTTGTTTTTGTTGACAGGCAGTGGCGGCTGGTTTTGCGCCACGACTCCTTCTATTCTGGCTCCCAATAACACAACAAGACAAACACATTTTAAGACTCCTATGTAGCCTACAGCCCTGTGAGGGAGAGGCAGGTTTACCTCCAGCTAACAAAATGACTTCATCATGACTTTGGCCGTAAGAGGGTCTATAAGCACAGCAGAAATGTCAGACAGGCTGGAAGGCTGGTGTCTTTTTTATTTGTCAATCACGTTAAGTAGAAATCAAAGGATAACCAGAGTGTTAATATCAATTCCTAGCGGTACATGTGGAGACATTTCACTTCAAACCACAAATGTCACCCTCATGTAGGTGTAACAGGAAGATTCAGTGGATCACTAAGTAGATTACAACATTTTATGGTAAACCATCAAGTAGTTGTTGAGGTTTGTTGAGTCTGGACTGAATGAGTCCTGCAGTGTGGATTAAAAGAAGCAGTCCTACACTGGATAACAGGCCCTCAGTCCTCACGCAGCGTTCAGTTGACTTTTCTGTGCTTCTGACAAACTTGTTGACACAGTTTGGCACGAAGAGTCAAATGGACGAGATGCAAAGCAAGCTGAGTCTCATTATCCGCTAAGTGGAGGGGAAACACTACAACAAAAGTCACTCAAGCAGTTTTACAGACACTCTGTGAGGGAAAGCTCACATGCAAACATCTATTGTTGCTTCTAAAGTGATGAAGACAAGAAATAAATCTAGTGTCATTTCCATCTCGAGGGCATTTTATTTTTCTAAGCAATTATGATGTTTATCTTGGTATGGTTTTTACAATGTATTTGTGCAGCTATTTGAGTCGTTCTCGTTACGTTCAGAGACCTCTTACAGTCTGTCATCAGTTAGTTTTAAAATTTGGATCCTGTTTCAAAGCACCTGCAACGCTGGCACATTCAAAAACCCTCCCCTCTTAAAACATCTTTTTCTGAATGCTCATAACAGCTAAATATTTATAGAAAGTCACGGTGCCAAAGTAACCCACCACATTTTCTAAATAAGCCTTATTTGAAAATAAGGTCCAGATGTTTCACGTTTTTGGTGCACGATGCAGATGACTGTGAGGAGTCAGCGTGTGTTTTCACCGTTTCCATGACTGAGAGTACGATGATGGTTGTCTTAGTAATTTCAAGGCAACCCCAGTGCTCCACTTCCAGGAAGTAAAGCAAAACTATGCCGGAGCCTGCGTCATCCAGTGAGTCAACTAAACAGTCTGGAGGGATATCTGTGAGGGAGTCCAGACACAGTCATTCCTTCTTCCTCTCACTTTCATGACTGTTCAATTTCCTCACTGGCGGTACACTAGCTCCAGAAGCATTACTACATATTAGAGCTCTTCTTCTGCACGTCACTCGATTTGTCACACAAACAGAACATCCTCTTGTTACTGTATTTCTCAGATGAACAGAACATTCCCAGGATCTGGAGCAGAATAGCACAATATGACAGGAACTGATTCATTTCACATTCATTCATCCAGGTCACTTCCTCTGAGGTCAAAACCCTCGGCACACCAATTTGGTCCTCGCTGAAAAATGTCAGCTATTAGATGCATTGCTGTAAAAATTTTGTAGATTCAAGTTTACCAGAAGATGAAGACTCATGATTTTGGTAATCTCTGACTTTTGAGTGAGAAGCCCTGACAGCTAATGGATGGATTGCTGTCAGATATGGTACAGATTCACGTTGCCTTCTGGATTAGTAGTAACTTTGGCAGTCCCTTGTTTGTACACCTCTGTGCCGCTGATAGCTGTGGACAGAGGTGTTATGTTTTTGGGTTGTCTGTCCATCCATAAGGTCGTCCCATTTTTGTGAACGTGATATCTCAAGAAAGTCGAGAGATTTTCCTCAAATTTGGCAAAACGTCCACTTGAACTCAGTGATAGACTGATTAGAATTTCATGGTCAAAGGTTACTGTGACCCCATGTCCGTCTCATTCTCATGTACGTGATAGTTCAAGAACGCCTTGAGGGATTGTCCTCAAATTTGGCATGAACATCCACCTGGACTCAAGGATGAGTGTAAATTAGATTTTTGTGGTCAATGTTCAGGGTCCTTGTGTCCTCACGTCTGTCTCATTGTTATGAATGCATTAGATTTTGGTGGTCAAAGGTGACTGTGACCTCATGTCTGTCTGGATAGCTCAGGGATTCCATGAGGGATTTTCCTCAAATTTGGCACTAACATCCATTTTGACTCAATGACGAGTATAAATTAGATTGTTGTGATCAAAGGTGAAGGCCCTTGTAACCTCAAGTCCATGTCATTCTCATGAGCGCAATATTTCAAGAATGCCTTGAGGGATTTTCCTCAAATTTGGCACAAACTTCCATTAGAACTCCTGGATAAGCTGGTTAGATTTGGGTGGTCATAGGCTACTGTGGTTAGCAGAAGAAGGCCTTGAGGGATTTTCACCAAACTTGGCACGAATTTTTTGGTCAAAGGTCAAGGTCCCTGTGCCCTTGCATTCATCTCATTCTCATGAATGCCATATCTCAAGGAGGTCCTCGGGAATTTTGTCAAATTTGGCACAAATGTCCACTTGGTCTTAAGGATGCACTGATGAGAATTGGGTACTCAAAGGTCACTTTGACAGCGGTGAACGGCACTGCAACTTGGCAGTTGATTGTTTAGAGGTTGACATAATGGGCCTCTATTTCTCATGCTTCATGTTGGTGAGCAGCGTCACCAGCATAGTTACGTAGTTACTTACATTGATATCATTACCACAGCGACCCATGCAGTTGGTGATGTCTGGACACATAAATCCAGTCTGATCACTCACAGATAACAGTTTGGACAGTCTGTCTGTTTGAGAAACAAATCTGATTTGTCTACAGTCTAAATGTAACCCCAGACTATTTTGCTTATTTTTCTTTCTTTAATCACTGGGTCATGTTGTGGTTGCAGCGCACTCTCTGTTTGCGATCTACACTATAATCTTTTTTTCCAGTCAAAGTTTACCAGAGGTGATCAAAGCAGAAAGCGTCTGAAAGGTGCTTTAGGGGTAACTGGAATAAATTTTGGCAATTATTTTATTGCTTTATTTATGTTTTATAAAACACAAAATGATCATTTTTCATGTTATTGGGGAAAGTCCCATTGGCATCATAATGCTTACTGTAATTCACATCATAACATTAAAATTTTACATGAGGCAAAGACGATCCCGTCCACCTGTGTATTCCTCCACATAGACTAAACACAGACATTCCTCAATGGAACGGGTTAATGTAAATACGCACAAAGCCAAATACAAGCTTTGAAGCAAGCCTTGCTGATATCGATATCCCATCACTGCAGTACCTGATATTAAAAGGATCCCTGCCAGATGACTGAAAGGAAAAAAGAAAAACTTGTCAAGTTGCTCTCGCTCTGCCGTGCCTTCAGGGCAGGGTTCTTAGTTTTCCTTTTGTCTGAACGAAGATACGGACAAGTCTGTCATTTGACCGTCTCCCTCTGCTGTGTACACTTCAGATCTAACCCTGACAGACTATGAATCATCTGTTAGGAAACTAGGTTAGAGCACAATAGGCTCTTCATAAAGTAAGGCAAGGCCAGGTAGTAAAGCAGGAGAGAACATATGCGCAGCGGCCATCTTGGAATTCAAGAGGAAACAGTGGAGAAGGGCTCAGTTTGTTTTGCTCTTTGCTCTGTCAGGTTTTGAAATCCCTTTTACAGTAAGATCCATTACAAGGTGAAGCAATAAAATCCAGGCAGTTTAATGACGACTTCATTATTAAAAAAAGACCACAGTTTTTATGTATTAACACCACAGAAAAAAACACAGGCTTTCCACAGCCTTTTCTCTCCATGCATTATTAAAAATACCATCAATATTGACACTGTAGGCTTATAGTCCGGAGAGGCTGGGAATTTTGCCTAAATATTTTAACAACCTCTCTTCGATTTATACCTCTTTTCCCCCACGAGTCCTCACCTACGTGTTTCAGGCCCTCTGTAATATGGAGTTGCTGGCTGTGCTCTGTGTCCGGTCTACCTTACAGCAAGGAAATTAAATGTTAAATATTTACCATTCCCCTGGTATGTGACCCCGCAGATTCCAGCTGTGATGGGTAGCAGCCACATTCCTCCCACAGGAAGTTTATCCTTACTCGTTTTCTCTTTTTTTTCACCTCCTCCCTGTCCTGACAGTGCTTTTGAACATGGCCAGTGGCTTAGGCATCAGCCTAAATCTCTGTCATGAAATACACTAACATGTCACATAAGTCACTGCAGCCGGGCCGTGAAGCTTTCCAGGACTAACGGGGTATTTTCAACGGCTGTCATACACCAAGTGAAATCTTTCCAGCTCTGTCCAGCACATAGTAGACCCATCTGATGGCTTTATTTTCTCTGGATTGATAATATATAACATTTTCATCCTTTGCTTCAGACAGATAATAAACTGTCTGATTTTCTGAGCGTCAGGTTTGACGGTCCTGGGAATAATAATTTAGTGTACAGGAAGTGATGCATTTTTTGTTTTGGCAACAGCAATGGGAATAAGCACAAGAGTAACTGGGTATTTATGATGAAGAGAGAAATTATACAAATTATGTATTTTTGGAGGACTTGTTTGATAATACTTACTATTACTATAATTAATCTATACTTGGAACTGTGTGACGATATGATATTGTCGCACAAAAATATAGCAATACCCTTACTCCTGATGTTCACAGGCTTTAATGTTAAAAAAACATATTTTTTCTCAAACTGTCTGTCTCAATATACCTGTATGGACTCTCTGTCTATAACACTTAGTTTTGGCACCTGTCTCTTTAAGTCCCCTTCAGAAAAAGCCCAGTGTGCTCTGACTGGTCAGCGTTTACATCTTCACTGTAGCCAGGTAATGACTGTAGCTGCGCTGTAGCAGTTTTAACTTCACAGAAGTTCTGACGGCTCATTTAAAGACACAGTTTCTGAATACAGAATGTGCATTCCTCTGTGGATAGAGCGTTTTGATCGAAAATATAGAAAGTGGCCCCTGGGGTAGAAGCGCCCACAGAGAGAGCAGGCCCTTGCAACTGATTCACACCAGTGGGGAATGCAAAAAATACGCCCCTGTTATTTTTATTGTACAACTCCATACCAGTGATGGTGAGACATGCGTCAGCGCTCCTGGACGTACTGCCTCACTGTCCTATTTCCATCCTCGCCTCACACAGAATTAAATGCCTTTTTCTTCCACTCACTTTCTGCTTGTATGCACCGGCTCCCGTAGCAGCTCCTTTTCTGTGCTCCTATGGCAGCTCGACCCCCTCCTCAACACGTTTGCAAAGACAACTATGTAGCTGTAGCTGTCTCATGTGCAACCAAGACTGGATGAGGACAGACTTGCTGTTGAGGTGAGAAATATCACGAGCTAAATGACCCTCAGTCCTGGTACATACACAAGCATCTCACACTGTGCGCAGGGCACCAAGCACCGGCAGGAGCACCAGTGATAATGATCGTCATACACTTGCATGGATACAACCACGTGCAATTTCAACTTGCACACTCACAAAAAAATAATTGTATATGCAACCAGTTTGTTTGCAGTTTGGAACCCTGCATGTAAATAAGTGGTGATTTAACACTGATTAATACACTCCCCACATGCACTAAACTGCACACAATGCAGCATATGAAGGAAAACAAGTGCTTTACTTTGTCTCACTTTGCTTTCATGTGTTTCTGCCGTTTTGTGTTACAAAGAAATAACTGTGGTCCCTGATATTTCCATGCTTGATAAAAGACTCGGTCCACATGGACAACATCTGTTACATGCAAGGCATCTCTTTTTTTCACTTATAATCAACTGATCCATTAAAATTGCATTTTGAGGCTAATCCTTCAATAGGAAAACCGTACTTTTGTCACAGCAAAGAATACGACCAAATTTCGAACATAGCTCGAGTGAAAAGAAATGGGAGTCGTCTGATTTCACAATATCCCGAGCACAAAGCATCTCTTTACCCCTAAGACCCCAGGCACCCCACCCCCTCAGATGTAGCCTTTTGTTGTGTGCATGTGACTGTAGAAATGGCTCGGTAGGAAATGCCAGACACCCACAAAAAAAGCAAGAGAAAAATAGTTGTGGGAGCCACCCTCTGCATCAATTCAGCTGCAACAAGAAGCATTTTACAGCTGGTTTATTGTTATTCCTCTGCTGTTTAAGCTGTCTTTCATGTCAAAAGTCTTTTCCTGCTTACAAATCACCGGGAAGCAATCCCTTTGGCTGCACTGCTGTGCCCTAAGCCCCTTCCTAGGGTTCAGTCCTTTGATCACCTGTAACGTTGGCCATCAAGTTAAAAAATAGAGAAACGGGCTGCTGGGATAAGCTTGTGTTCTTGTCTGGAACAGAGGAACCCCCCTCTCCTTTTCAGCAATTCCTTTTTTCTTGTCTCTGCTCTCTCGATGAGCCTGGGAACAAAATCTCAGCGAGGTGAAGGGGGGGCCAGTTGCGGTTGTTGAATTGTTTGGGAAATGATTATTCTTTGGCTGCATTAACGAGGTCCTCCCGGTAAACAAATTGATTAACTAATTAGCTTAGAAATGCAGCGCCGTGTCCCCGAGAGAGACACATAAGCAGTCCTAACCTTTGACCCGAGGCTTTAGATTCAAGGTTAAATGTGCTGCAGTGTCCTCTGAGTGAACACCACTGTCACATCGTGGCCCTCAGCCAGAGGCCCAGACCAGTTGTCACCACTCCTGAGTTTTAAGACGTGCTTAATTGGCTTCCCTGAGTGCCCGAGGAGGGGAAAGGGAGAGAGCTAGCTTGTTACGAGCCCTTCTGTTCCAGAGGAGGGAGGGGGAGCGGGTAGGGGTCCCTTATCAGCCATCGTTGGACACCTCCGGTGGCTATTAATCAGAGCCAGAGCCCGACTGGAGCCAGAAGAGGATCCGTTGGGGGGGCGGGAGGGAGGCTGAGCCTGGAGCCTTCCCTGGGCCTCACTGACACCCTCACATAGGGAACCTCAACAGACAGACACAAACACTCCCTCCTTCCCTCCCTCCTCAAGTCCGAGGGTATACACAAGTACATCCCCCTGCGAGCCCTCCTCCACTCCTCCTGCCTCCTCACTCAAATTGATTTAGGTCCCGTTTAGCCCCCTCTGGCCAGGGCCCATCCATTCTTGCTGGTGTGACAGGTTTATGTTGCCCCCTTACTGTGTTATTATATTGGTGCTGTGCTGCCAGTTACTATTGTGCTAATGAAAATTTAGCACCAGACATAATATTCTTTTTCACAGGACGTGCACTCAGCATGCAAAATATCTTGAGTGCATTTATTGGATTGAAAGCGCTCATTATTTTTAACGTTTGCGACAGACCGGGCTGAAAGCGGTTTTATGGACAGGAAAACAACTATTAGGTGTTGTCAGTGTCGGGGTGTTTGGTAAATGAATTTAATCTTCTGTACATGGTAGCTTGAGCGTGGCCTTTGACCTCTCTCCTTGTGTTCAAACATAAAGAGGTGCGTTTGCAAAATTACAAGTCTAACTAGAGTCTGCAGCCATGTTAGCGGCTCTGTGAGGCTGTAAAGGCACAGCGGTGCTTTGAGCTACATGCTAACATCCAGTGTTGCCAACTCTTTTCCAATAAACATAGTTAGCACTAGCTCCAACAGTCGCCAGATGATGTCATGTGTGCATCTGCATATGGGTGGTGCAAGGTATATGTTTTTGGGATAATGAAATTATAATGAAAATGATTATCAGCTTTGTTAAGTTGGATTCAACGAAAAAACTATAGACACTCACTGTAACTGAACTGAACATCCACAGTACACTGAGGGGCGTCTCCTCTCCTGTCTGCCCCACAGGAATGAATTACAGTATAATTTGAAAATATTTCCGGTCTGAATAAGTGGCTGAATTTGTTGCAAGTCACATTTTAGAAATGAAATTGTTGATAGGGTCTGAAAAGATGCCATATTGATTGTATGTTCACCATCTTAAATTAGCATGTTAGCATTTTAATGTTTGATAGTTAGGGCTAAACACGGGACATAACTCTGATGAAACAACCCAACTGCCATAAAAAAAAGAGTTGGCATTATATGCAAGTTAGCAACACTGCTAACATCAGCATGCTAACATTCTTTAAATGACAATGCTGACATGCTGCAATTGACCTGCTAAACATCAGCATGTTAGCACTGTAATGTAAAGAATGTTAGCATGCGGATGTTAGCAAAGTTTGTAACCACGTCTGCATCATGTTAGAAATGCTTATATGATGTGCAAATGTAACGTATTTGTGGTTTGCAGAAACGTACAATGCCAATTTTTCCTTCTGGCGACTGGGCTGGATGGAAATGTCATCAGTTTTGCAGGTATTTCATTATAAACAAAAGCAAAATTTAAATTTTGACCTGATGATGCCGCTAAATAAAAAGTAAAAGGAACACCAAAGCTATTAGAATACATTCTAAGGGGAATATGAATGTGCTTATTTCATGGCAGTCCATCCAAAAGCTAAATATGTCAACCTTATGGTGGCACTTACGGAAAAGTCAGCAAAGTCAGTAGTCTTCATCTGCAATCCATCCAATAGTTGTTGAGATATTTAAGTCTGCACCAAAGTGCTGGATCGACCGACCAACCGACATTGAGCTACACCAAAACTGTAGCCAAAAACATCACATATTGAGTTACTCTACTGAGTAATCCCACAGCGTCAAAGCCACTGGAGGTCCTGATCTGCAATAAATTGCCCAAATTCTGCATCATTTCCAACATCAACCAGAGTGAAAACATGTTTGTAGATTTTGTATGCGAACCTTGAAATGTGTTAATGACCAAGAATGCTTCCATCTCGCCCGGAGTTTCAAAAGAAACTACCAATCACTGAGCCATTACCAACGGTGCGAGATTCATTATTACAGCAGTTCCCACAAGATGAGAGACGCAGGGGAACTTTCTGATGAATTTCAAGTTTAAATGGAAAGCTTCTGTGGTGCACACTACAAAGCGCCATGTGTAAATATTGAATAATGAGGGCGCTTTCAAGTTCCCCGCTCTGTATCTGCCACGAAAAATCGGCATTAATGACAGCTTTTGGTGTGGTTTACATCACACGGGCCCATGAAACGCTTTCCCCAGAGATAAATTTGTTAATATTAGTCTCTAAAGGCACAAGATTTACAAGCCCCCTCTTGCATTTGCACTCAAGATGTGCTGACACAATTTCTTTGAGACACATGTGACAAATATTAATGAGCCGCTCATTTGTGCTAAAGCGTGACGCTCGATATTAGTCATCATTTGGCACACAAAGAAATCTCCCTACAGGAAGGTGGCGCTGATTGTCTTGTGCATGTTGCAGATGGCGCACATGTTCATATCAGTTCGGTTTATGTTTACATCACAGGCATGAGCACAGGAGATAAACTACAGTTATATACAAGCTTTACGAGTCATAAACTGTAAGAGCAAAGTCAAATAATCTAAATAAATTTTAATTTTACAAAGAAAAATAATGAGTAGATGTTACTAAAAAGATTTCAGTATTTTCAAATGAAACAACTCAGCATATTTCCTGCCTGAGTCACACACAAAACATTTGCGTTTAATGTAACTTGAGGTCAGGATTTCTCATGAGTAAAAGAACCGAGTCATGTAAACAATCGGCTGCTTTTACACACGCTCATTTTGGGACTGGTTGCCAAGGAAGTTGACTCAGCGTTGCTTGGCACCGGCGTTACTCACCAGAGCTCTTGGAAATAAGTATTGAAAAGTTTGTGTTTCTGTGTTTCTTTTTGCAGAGCGATTATTTTTCTCATCTCATGGTCAACTGAATTCAGATGAGTCATGAACTTACCACAGCTGAACACTTTGGATGTGTGAGTAACACACACACTCGCCCCTGACAGCTCCTTATGTGTAACTGGGGCAGATCTCAGATATGACATGAAAAGTTTGCCAAATGAAATACAATGTGAATATGGTTAGTGTTACTGCTTCACAAAGTCATAAGTTGTTGTGCCAGTTTGAAGTGACCTGGCACACTGCAACAAGCATCCACTTTGTTGTTTCATGTCACAGTTTATTAAAACACTTCATAAAATATCTAAAAGCTCTACATGTAGGGAGAAATCATGTCTGTGACTTCAATGCAGCTAAGCTAATAAATGAAGTTACACTCTCTTAGCAATCAGTGATGTTTCAAGACCCCTTTGAAATACGTCTCATCTTTTTTATACGACATCTTCAGATGTGGTTAAAGTTCACAGCCACTCTATATCTTTACACCACGAACATTAAAGGTTCACGGGGTAAAGACAACGACTGACGACATCAGTCATCCATAGACAGATAGACATCAGCCTATCCAATCAGATGGAACCGAGGTGTGGCCTTACCCCCTCTATGACCCCCCCGTATCAGTTGACTACAGTTCAAGATCATGGCAGAAGATGAAACGTCTCCTTCAGAAGAGGCACATGCACATCTCTGGCCTTTCATCAGACTTTGTGAGCCTTTCAAATGACAAGAAACAACAGTCGTATAATCAGCTGCCTACTCAATCAGCCCAAAACTGTAGACATTCTGACACACAAGAATTACAATTTGACAGCACGTATTTTGTCATCTGTCTGATTCTGGATACTTTAATGACAATTAACGTCACATTAGTTATTACTTGTTGTGGACCTTTTAGCATAGCACACTGCAACTCAATCTAACCTCGAAGTTGTCGAAATCCGGCACTTGGGCAGTGCCTTGCGGTGTCAGACAGAGACGAAAAAAGCTGTCCTGTAACATTGGCATGATACACGGCCAGTTGGCGTTATAGTTTGATGGCGCTTGGTGGCGTCAGGGGTAAACACGGTGGGACAAGAACGAAAGTTAAGGTGGCAAAAGTCTGAGTAGAGCGGTGTTGTGTCCTGTAAGATTATGAAGCCAAAACCTGTTCTTCTTTCCTCAATTCAACCATTTGTTTGTTGTTTAAGAAAAAAAAAGTCAATTCGCAGTTCGCCGTTTTATTTTGAAAGAGACTGTATGTACATTTGACGAGTTAGGAGTGAGAACATCATTGGTTTTTACCTGAGCTCATTTGCGTGAATTTGCATCTGTTTGCATCCGATCATGTCTTTCCATTGACTTTGTACGCAGTTCCACCGCCTCTGAAATTTATGTTGTGTTCAGTCAAAAAACACCTTTAGGCCTGAGAGCAACAGCTTTTTGTAACACACCTTTACCTTCCACTGTTTACTTTGTCAGAAAATTCTCCTTTGTTTTGCCTCGTCTGTGCAAATCAAGATATTGTTAGTTTTTGCAGCATTGAATTCCCCTCTGACGCAAATGCGTGTGCACACACTCACACAAGCTACCTGTGAAACCTTAGAATGTGACAGATATTAATCACCCTTTGGCATTTGAAACACTACGAAATACCAACCACGGGTGATTTCACCTCTTCTGAATGCTTCAGCACTTTAACCTGCGCAGCACTCTGAGGACCTGCCAAATATGACACACTAGCCTTTAATCTGCATTATGCAGACAGAGGCAGGCATCACACACACACACACACACACACACACACGCACAAATCACCAGAGCAGCAAGACAGGTGAACAGTTACTCGTGAGTGTGCTCCATGTATGATTAACGCAGCTAAATGACCGGCACAAAAGGTGTGGTTGTTTGCTTTGATACTCTCAGCAGCAGTGCATGGTGAGCTGCACAATACACCTGTCTCCACTACTACAAAGGCCTCCTTCAAAGGAAATACAAAAGACAGGTAAATAAAAAAGTCAGCTTAAGTCAGTTTAGTTCAGTTTGTTCAGTCTCCACCACAGATTTCCCACGTTTTCTCCGTCTCCTGCTTCCAAATGTTGAATTAGTTTTAGCATCTAGCGTGCTCAGCTTACAGTCGTGTCCAAACAAGTCATTCAGAGTTACCTCTGCTATGGCTTTCTCAGAGGTATACCTACTCCTTTGAATCAATATCTCATTTCACAAACACGCCGCTGGTTCCAATACTCTCTGACAAACGCCCCGCAGCTTGTGCTGATTCCAGGGAGAGAAAAAAAAGGGAAGCGGCTATTAACTTTGGCCATGCTACAGCGATAACTGGAGGGCAATGGTTACACAATCAGCTCCCTCGCTAGATATGGTCATTGTGTTAGCCAAGGTTCGGAAGTAAACCTGAAAGCCCTGTATGACAAGCAAACAACAGGAAGGAAATAATCAATTTGGTGCTTTTAATGAACAACTCCCTATCTGGCCTCTTTGTCAGTGCAAAATTGCCACACGCTGGTTAAACATTAGCCCTGGGATAGTACAGTTTTAAGGTAGTCATGAGCAGCCGGGCGAGTCAGCACACAGGAACTTAATACGGGCGGCTCGTATTGTTTGTGCTGTGAACTCAGGTTGAAGACCGCAAGTTCAGCCAGGGCGAAGTAAAAAGCAAATGTGACCCAGTGAAGATGCTGAGCTCAATAAAGTTAACAGCTGAAACAGTCTGTCTCTGCGAGAGGGACTTTAAAAAGTGCTCATTGCACTCTGGCTCATTTGGGTCATGTTTGCTCAACAGAAACACATCTCACACTCTGCAGCCAGAGCGACGAGGCCTGAATTAGACAACAACTAAATTGGAGAACATTTAAAAGATGCATTACGGAAAAGTTTGTGCTACAGTGATCAAGAGTCTGACAAACCTAGAGCTGGATATTGTACTTTATGGCTTGCTTATGCATTAGGAGTGCACTCAGACTGTCCAGTTCTTGAATTTAACCTCACTCTCTGAGACAGATTTTGGATTTACAAGTTCTCCAAAGTACACGGTGTTAGACTGGAGTGTTTCCTCTGTTTCATTCTGCAGGAGGCTGAACATTAGTTTTGGTTTCTGTATTGGGAATTTTTTTACTAAAACCGCTGTCTTTTATATATTTATTGATACTTAAGGCGGAGTGATAAATGTGGAAAATGGTAGTTTCTTTCATGTGTTGCACCGGCACTGGGAGTTGTGTTATTATTGTGGAAACACTGGATCCTCTGCTGCTGATATATTTAGAGAATATCTCCCCTCTTCCAGGGATTTTCCTTTGACTTATGCAGCGACAGTTAAAAGCTTCATAGAGGTAAGAACGAAGGTATAAACCTGATTTAGCTCAGACTCTTACATGTCATGACAGGATAGATAATGTTGATGTTGAGAGGACACCATGAGGGGTCACACATTCAAAGAGGTTCAAACTGACAGTGGAAAGAGGACGAGAGGATGATGTGAGACCGGTAAGTCTGCTGTCTGTCAACAAAACCAACAAAAAATTAAAATTTCAGAATCAGCATCAGAATCAGGAAACGTTATTGATCCCTGCGGGGAAATTGTGAGTCCTTACAGTCGCTCTGATGTACAGAATAGAGAATTATAATAAGTAAGAAGAGTATGAAATAGAAGGATGTAAATATAAAGCAAGAAAATAAAATAAAATGCATATAAATAAAAATAAAAAGGTGGGCACCATGCCACAGTGTTTAACACAGTACTTAAGATATAAAAATATCAAAAACAAAATATATATTGTCACTGTGCTGAGGCTGTAAGTGTGAAACTTAATGACAATATATACATCAATAGAATAAACAGGAATAGAATAAAAGTAAACGTAAGAAATATATACAGTGATGTGCATGACTACCTCTAATACTGTGAAATGGGAAAGCTCACTGAGTCACTGGAGCGCCAGACTAAAAGTAAAGCCCTCTTGTGTTTCATGTTATTTTGCATTTTAGGGTGGATTTATACATGTGTGTCAGCTCTATGCAGAGCCTACACACGTCGCCTACGCTGTTGTGAGCATTTATATTTGTGCGGTGGTGTGTCTCTGTCACTGTGCAGTTACACCACCAAAACACTAGTCGGCGGTGGGGTTTCTGTGAAGTGCTTTCAAGTTTAGTTGATTCAAAACACACATTAAACACACATTAAACATGGCTTATTAACAACAAATTCAAACACAGGTACACAAATCAGCTTCACTATAACTCGCAGCATTCACAGACAAACACTTGTCTTTATCTGGACACATTTTCCCCACAAATACAACATGCTAATGTTATTAGCACAAGCCTATGGCATTTTACATTGTATAAATTAGCCTAGTGGAGATTTCCTCTGCTCATATGAAGCCAGGATAAATCACACACAAGACTTAAAATGCTATTGTTGTGGAGGCTTTATTGTCTTCACAATTTATTGTTTCTTATCTGTGAAATTAAAGTAAATAAAAGCTTTGCTTCCACTGAGGGAAATGGTTTCAACTTACAGAAACAGACAGGAGGGCTGCGTCGCTGTGACGTGTAGTTACATTTCTGGGGAGGTGCACGTCAGGCTATCAAAAGTAAAATTAACCAAAACTGACATCTTCTTAATTCATTATTTGCGTTTGTCAATATCAGATAAATGCTAATTCCTCTCTGGTTTGTTTTTCTAAACTATTTCATAATTGAATTTCCAGACTTTGGACTGTAATGTATATTGCTATCCTGATTCTAATAACAAATACTGTAGAATATTTGATCCACATCGCCCACTTTACAAAACAACATTGTTTCTACACTAAAACCTGCTTATTTTGTGAATCCTCTCATGTGGCTGGTGGATAATTTGACGGACTATCAGACAGTTAATTTGCACTGCGATACAGTATAAACAATTCACTTTCAAGTGGCATAATTACCGATACAGTCATCACAGAGCTTCACCATCAGTTAAATGAGGCAGCCAGGAAGTGTGTTAGAACTTTCCTCCAAAAAAAGCGCACTCTGACACCCTGGATCATTTGAAGTCGTGGAGAAGGAGCCTCATTACCGCCAGGGCCCACACGAGGGGGGTTGACTCCCAGACACAGTTTAATGGCAGAAAAAGGAAAAGGCTTCAAGGTTACGAGACGCTGAATAGCTTTGGAGGAGACGGCCTGCTCTCCCTTTGCCCTGTATCCCACGTCACTGGAGCCAGTGGAGTCATAAATTGCTGCTAACACTAACAGTAAACGGATATAAAAAGACTCCCAGTTTCCTTTATATGACCCATTCCCCATTGCTCAGGGGGGTTTGTTGATAGGAGTCGGGGGTGTTGTGAATGGAGGGGGATTGACGGAGAGTGTGGACGGAGGAAGAGCAGCGTACTCACTCAGTGCGCGAGAGGTGTTTGGGATGAGATTTGGGAGACATTCAGGCAATTTTGGCAAAAGAAAAGGACAGAAAACACGATGTGAACGTTACTCCCTCAAGATGTAATAAACAGACCATTTCTTAACTTGACATCTTAAGAATGTTCATAATGTCCAATAATACTGATTTAGATGACTGTCTGAATCCTACATACTGCAGTCATCTCCAGCAGGAAGCCCCCCCCCAGCAGATACTGCAAGTGTTGACGTCAAGGGTCATTATTCTGAGATAAGTGGAAAGATCTGACTCATTTAAAACAAATGAAAGTAATTCATCCCAAATGCCGCTTCTTAAAAGGCTTTAATAAGATTAAGAGGAAAGAAGATTTTAAGAGTGAATAAAAGATCAAAGGACTTGTAAAGATGTACGTTTGTACAATGTACGGAGGAGAGACGAGCAGCTTCCTGACTCTCTGTCAGCCGCTGTGGACGTTTAGACAGTCAGGAAACATCAAATATCACTACAGTATATATCTGAACGGATACTAATAAATTTGGTAATATACCATCATCTTGAAAAACCTGTAAATCTGATTTATAGAGATGATTAACAAGATGATTAACAAGAAACAAGACAAATTCTGCTTAACAAAATTTTCTTCAACACTTTACACTTTGGGAAATACTGCACAGTTTTACCTCTTCAAGCCTCTAAAAATAATTCAAATGAACAAATCTAAGAAGAAAAATGGTGGACTACTGTGAATCAGTAAAGAAAGCTGGACTATTGTTATATTCCTTTGGTTATCCTGTGGTATAAACTATGGCTGTCAATTGATTACAATATTTAATCACGATTGTTCACATTATTGTCCATAGTTAACTCACGATTAGTCGCAAATGAATCACACATTTTTCTGTTCTAAATCGACCGTAAAGCTCAACATACTCCGGTGGCAACTCAGTTCATGTCGACAGTAAACGCAAATAACTTCGGTCTTGTTGACAAAATCATCTGGTGGGGTTTTGAAGCTGAATCTGCCATTCAAAATATGACCTTCTTTATCTGTTACTGCTCACAGAGGTTTCTTTCTACCTGCCATCCAGAACATTACTGCCACATCACTTCCTGATTTCCCCTTGTTGTCATGCAACCGAAAAAGAGGGTGGATCACGGGGAGCAACACCAGTTGGTCCAGGAGCTTCTCCTCCATGATGGACGTTTCAAGTACTGCACTGATGTGCTTCCATGCCTGCTGTTTTCTATTGAGAGCTTGGTAACTGCGGTTTGTAAAGTCGTATAGCTCTGAGTATTCAGCAACCGCTACCACCAGTTCCTCTTCCATTGTTTACCAACTGTAAACTTGTTGTCGTGACCACCACAGAAGGCTCGACTCTCAAATTATCTGATTAGAAAATGGGAAAAAAGATGAGGAAAAAAGAGAGGACGTGAAGTGCTTTCCCGCTCTGAGTTGAGGGTTTTGCAACTCGAGGAGTTCAGAGTGCTCCAGCAAAAACACCAGATGCGCAGCAACGCAAAAACAGTGAGCAAAAAGCTTCATTCTCATTAAAAACAATTACAGAAAACTGCCTCCAGCTGCTGAAATGCTTTCTGTGTGATCAGGGCTGTAGAGGGTCTTTTAGTGCAACCAAATATTAAATAAAACTTTCTTAGGGGACCAAAACGTAACAATTAAATTTCTTGAACTGAAAACTGAAACAGCTACGGCTACATCTACACTGTGAATCTGAGGTCACAAGTTGTCAATGGACGTCACCCACCTGTAACTCAAACAGGCCACACTCTTAAGTATGACTTTGAGCCTTAAACACCAAAAATATTTTATAGTACCAGGTTGTAAACATGTTTATTTCTGCTGTAAAGTTTGGCATTTTAACTCTTGGAGCCAGCCTCAAGTGGCCATTAGAGGAACTGCAGTTTTTGGCACCTCCATGTTGGCCTCATTTTTCAACCCTGGAGGCTGCCACTTGGCTATAAAGCAACACAAGCTGAGCCGTGTTTAACATGACTTCAGGGTATTGAATTCGAAATTATTTAGTAGCTTTTGCTGTCATGTAATGCAGTGCATAGTTACAAAATGGCAGCTTTCAAAACCATTCTGGTTTATTTTTTTTTTACTTATCCACAACACCCCATTACAACAGCAGCTTCTACTTCAACTATACCTGTTGGATTGTTTGCTAGGAAAAGCAGCTCTTAACCACATACAATATATAATCTAGAACAGATATTCTGACAAAATACAGTCACCTCCTTTGTCTGTAGTTGAAACTTTTGACCCCTGTTCTTGTCACATGATCATGAACAGAAGGTGTCTCTCCTTATCTCAAAGCGAACACACCCAGAACCCTGAGCCCATATTCAGTCTCCCAGCGCTACAGATTAGCCTGCCTTTAGGTGGTACTTAGCGCAGCCCTGAAAATTGATATGCATCAGCTCTATAATTTAAAGGTAGTTTTCAAGGGGGGGGGGCTGCTGCTCCTTCCCCACCAGTAATGACCATAATGCCTTGTTAACCCCTTCACCAGAGGTTACATACCCCTATGACGTTGGCCTTAAGTCATCCAAATGGTCGTGAACCAGGAAGGCAGTGGCTTTTTATTTAGTTTGTGTTATGTCAGTGCTCACTCTCTCTCATCTGAGAATGCACAAAGATTAAGAAGTGCATTACATAATCATATTCCCTAAGGGTTTAGTATGACACATAATTTAGGCCTTAAGTTGACACACTGAGACCAAAATTTTGAGATTCCAGACTGATTCTTGGACATTTCTGGTAATTTTTCTAACCGTACATTTATGGCATTTTGAACTTTACCCATTAACACGGCAGCATCCAGAGATTTCATCCCCATCTAAATTAACTCAAGGAGACAACTGAGTTGTTTTGTAAGGACGCATTATGACAATCTACTTCCTCTGTGACCTTTTCATGCACTTTATGCTCAGGCTGTCCCCCTCACCTCTCTGCAGCCAGCTCATTTCAGAGGCCCCGGGCCTGTTGCATGAACTCTGACCCCTGAACTGGAAAGTGAGAGGCTTACGCTAGCTGGCCCGGCTGATGGGAAACCCAACACCGGTATCCATTCAATACAATTTTTCAAGCTTTGCATTCACGTCCCTTCTATAACCTTCTCCCCTTCCCTTAGTGCTCACTAATCCACTGACCCACCAAAAATACCTATCATTAAGACTTCCAGAGTCAGATGGCAGTCTGTGCAATCTCTTTATCTTTTTTTGGATGACAAGAAATATATTTAACTTGTGTAAATAAGATGGAATGAAATGTCTGCAGTATTACACACAATGATATATGATTTTACAGCCACTGTACAGTATTTTAATCTGTTTTTTTTAACTATATAAACATAGACAGCCATCGGGAGCAATTTGTTGTTCAGTATCTTAACCAAGGATACTTTTTCATGCAGACTGGAGGAGCCAGGGATCGAACCAATGATCTTTCGATTGGTTGATGACCCACTCTACCTCTAAGCCACACAAAATAAGAATCATAGTGTTTTCATGACCTCAGAATGAGCTTTTCTCTATCTACATAGGGAGCTGGTCTTATAGCCCTATTTCCACTGTGCAACACAGTACGGTTCAGTTCAGTTTGGTACACTTTTTTTCTGTTTCCACTGTGAAAAGTTGTGGATGGTACAAATGGAACCGATTGGCTATAGATAGGGCCATTTGCATTTTCGCCATGGCCACCGTAGTTAGCAACACCTCCGTGACAAGCTGAACTTCACTGGAAAAACGCTGATTTTTAACATGAAGCTGCTTTACTCAATGTTTTTGCCATTTTAAATCACCAGATTTCTTTGTTTTAGAGTGGAAGAGACCTCCGCAGATAATCCAGCTAATAGTAAAAACCTCCTGAGCATCGGGATCTCAAGTTATCAGACAAGAAAGGTGTGCACACATTAGCAGGCCTCTGATATGAGCTGAACAATGTAGGAAAAACACTGATTTTCAACGTGAAACTGCTTTAGTCAGTGTTGTTACTGGTTTAATTCACCTGGTGTGTTTGATTTGGAGAGGAAGAGACCTCTACAAATAATTCAGCTTCCGGTAAAAACCTCTTGAACACTGAAGGAATCCTAACTGGGAGTTCACGCTTGGCACACGGGAGACATTTCAGCTGGTTGCACTACTCAGTCCTCACTGCTAGATGCCACTAAGTCCTCCACACTCCTCCTTTAACCTTTCTGTCTAACACATTCAGGTGATGCGTGTGTCGTCCAAAGAAGGATCTCGGCGTCTGGGCAGAAATAGTGCCTTACAGCATTTTCTCTGCGGGCCTCTTTGGAAAGCACCTCCAAGTATCTGTGTTAAGTCCTGTTGATTTTAAGCCAATTGTTCCAGGTCACTTCCTTAAGAAGCAACATAAACAAAGACAAAGTAAAGCCAAAACAATGTCAAGTATGTCGGCGTCCCCGAGAAAAAAACACAGGGTTGCTGATGGTGAGAATGCAGCCAGTGACAAGCATGAACTCAGATGGTGCTGGCTGTTTCTCTGAATAAGCTGTAAGTTAAATTTAAGCTTTGATACTTTATATTTGTGATACTAGTTCAAATATTTAGCACAATTCCTCACAAAAATTCCAAATTCAGAGAACCATCTTAGATTACATGGATGATGAGACTTTGGCATGGATCCACAGTTACACCTGCAGGACAGTAGTGTCTTAAAGGGACACGATGAAGAGGTCAGAGGGCACCACATCATGGTTGGCTTCACATTTGTGCTCTGCGGTGACTAAGGGAAAGAGAACACCTGCTATATTGCATGGGAACGGCCCTCCTATGGCCGAGGCATCGATGTTATTAAAAGGCTACGGAGCATGTCTCCGTTACCAAGTGTATCCACCAAATTACATTTTTCACGATGAAGAAAGTAAAGGCTTATTTGCTCGGTAGCAGACACATTATGCTTGAAAGAATTAGCTTTGTTAGAAGTCTGAGTGCGCCACGGGTCATAAAACATCACAAAAAGATGAAGCAAAGGTTTAATTAATGTAGAAGAAATGCTTTTAGGGTTTTTCTGTAACAGCAGCTGGCGGTGAGCTGATGTGAACTGCTGCCACTGTTACTGTGATACCTGTTAAACCTCTGTATTATAAATGCACAGACGGTGCAGCCTCCCCCCTCTCCGCCTCCGTCTCACAGACACATGGCACACACAACCAGACATCAACCAAATTTTCTGTTCTTTCTTTTTTTTTGCGTGGCGGTGGGGGGGTTCCTTTTATGGCACGTTTTCATGCTTTGCCACACATGCACCGAAGTCTGACAGACTTTATGGGCCATATATTTCCAATGTAATTTGTCTTTAGAGCAAAAGTGACATTGCCGTAACATTCAGAGGCTGAAAGCCTCATAAAGCGCTCTCCTTCTATTTCTAACCTGACTCCCATTCACCTCCACCTCTGTGTCCGAACACTACGGACACCTTCAGCTGGAACTGCAATCATAATCATTCATATTTCACACAAAGACAAAAACTTAATTGCAGTGTTATTATTTGGTAGTTTGGGTCCCTCAACTGATCCTGTGGCCGTAAGCAAAGCTTTATGGAGGAATAAAAGCCAGCAAGAAACCAACCATGAGTCACAAGAAGATGACAGCTTTTCCCCTCTGCAGTAACAGTGATGTCAGTCCTGTGCTTATTTGTTGTTGTGGAGGTACTTTAATGCACCAGTTTTAACACACTCTCCAAAGACCAAGGTACGAACTGTAGCTAACACATACAGACACCATAGCAACACAAATACTGTCCTACCAACCAAGTATGTGTTTTTGTCTGATTTCGAGGATATATTGGCAGAAATGGAATTTAATAATTCTGACAATGTTTTCAGTAGTTTCAGGACCCCAGTAAGACTCGCAATCACATCAGCATAGCTAGTTAAGGAATCCTGTAACCAATAAAATACTAAGAGTCAGTCATCCAACAAAACCATAGCAACACTGCAGCAATCTTCCAGAACTTCGTTGCTCGAGCAACACCCTAACAACATCCTAGCAACCCCATAGCAACCGTATTAAAAGCCCTATCAACCACCTTTTCACACCTTGGAAGCCACGAATTAACATCCTAGCAACGATCCGTCAAAGCCAACCACAATGCAATTCTTAACCTGCTAATCATAGCAACCCAAACCCCGAATATTATAGCAATGAGGGCGCAAGATAGTGACTTGCTAGCGATGCGTTTTGTTTTTTGTGGAAAACTTTTCGTTAATTTTGAGTTTATTAATAGCGTGATGTTTTACGCCAGCAGTTCCCAACTGGTCCAGCCATGCAGTCCAGATTTCTCCTTTGTCATTAGCTCAAGGCAGAGATGGGGACTTGAGTCATTGTGACTTGGACTCGAGTCGACTCGAGTCGCTGTTTTGATGGCTTGTGACTTGACTTGACAAAAAATAAAAGACTTGAGACTTGACTCGGACTTGGAAGTTAAAGACTCGGGACTTGACTTGACTTGAGACACGATGACTTGAATGACTTGAGTGTTATTCACATCATGTTTTCAGCTTGAATATAAAATTAATAAATTAATTTAAAAAATAATGTTGATTACCCGGTAGGAGCGCAGGCTGAGAATGTCGTTGTCATGATTGGATCACTATTCTGTCGGGTGCACGGTGCAAGACATGCGGCATAAACATCTCGGACAGCCAGACGACAACTTCAAACTTTGTTCGTCATTTAAAGAGCCATTCTGTCCAGTAAGTGCTTGTCATTTAGCTAATATTATCTGATTAGTTGGTAGTTAGCTAACATTAGCTTGATACGGCACGGGCAACACAGGGTTAGATGAGCTAAATGGGTGATTTTGTTGCCTTGGTTAGTGTGTGTGTGTCCCTGCAAAGTAAACATTGCAGTGATGAAGTCAATGTTTACTGACAGTTACTTATATCTTGTCTTTTCACTTTATTAAGATCAGATTCTGCAGGTAAAATTACAATAATAAGGTGACTTGACTTGGACTTGACTTGACCTATTACAGGCTTTGACTTGTCTTGACTTGACATAACTTGTGACTTGACTTGACTTGCCCAAGAAAAAATAACTTGGGGCTTACTTGAGACTTGAAGGTTAAGACTTCAGACTTACTTGGTCCCATCTCTGGTTCAAGGTCCGCACAGTTTGATATATTCAGCATCACACTTGTGTTTGGCCATGTTGTCAAGCAAGTTCACTCACCCTACAGCAAGACGTGTCACTTCAAAATAAAAGCTCTGTGCTGGAAATTCACTGTACATAGAATTAAGTGTGTTTTTTACAGACTTGACCTGTTTGCGTGTCACTCAAAATGGACCCATGATCCACTTTTAGACCGAAACCAATCAGCTGGGAACCACTGTTTTAAGCTGGATGGACCCACCTGGCTGTGTGTGTAGGCTCTCTTCTTTTTTGTCCTACAAGTTTTTTAAAAGACAAGATTGTTGATAATGAAGGAAGAAGAAGAAAGTCTTGGCCGTCTCCTTGTCAGTAACATTTAGTAGAGCTATGACACTGCGGACCTTCTGTTCACCAGTTTGCATAGAGGTCGTCTGCTAATGATATTAATGAACGATAAACACTTAACTATGAATCAAAACCTGCGCCACAGTTATCTTTAGCAGCATTTCTGTTAACCCTTCGACTATAAAGCTTGAAGAACAAAGTCTGACTGCCTGAAATATTCCTGACACATTATATACCCGAACCCATTTTAGGTTTTATTTCTAACGGTTTCATTTCACAGGGAATACTTTTGGGACACACGCTGGCGTCAAACTGTGCCACATTCTTTATTAATAGATTCCATTTCAAAACTTTGCCTTCATCAGAAGCCAAACCATTAAACTATTATCCTTTCAACTTCCAAACTTGAGGTAAAAGACTCCGGAGAAAGAAAGATATGTGGATCCCACCGCTGCGCTTCACCTTGGAACCCCATGGTACACGCTTCTCCAGAGAACATCAACCGCAGGATTCCTGCGAGGAGGAATCCTATTAGCATTTGAAATAAAGCTCTGTCAAAATAGAGAAATGAAAGGTATGCTGGGAGGAGTGAGACGAGATGAGATGGGATATGGGAAGTGGTGGTGGTGGTGAGTGGAAGGCAGAGTTGGAATGTCAGGAGAGGAACCTGGCTGTCATCGTCAGGAAGTGGGAGTAAGGGGTTGTGGGGAGAGCAGCAGGAGGGAGAAGGGAGGAGGCGCAGGGGGAAGTTTGAGAGGAGATGGCACTAATTTAGGAACACTTCCTGTATCAGCTTTACCACCCAGTGCTTTGGACTGACAGCACCAGCTCTGAGGGGAGGGGGAGCTCACATCTCACAGAAGTTCAAGTTACACGATACATTTCTTTTCAATTAAAGTTTCCATTATACAGGAGTGTGTTTGCATATGACAGGAGCAGCAGAGTGTTGCTTAGCTCGCCGTCAATTAGAGGCTCGAGGTGCATCCAAACTGTCATTATGACGTCGAATCCCAGTTTTATAGCATTAAATAACTACTTAAAACCAAACGTATAAGAAAAACAAACACTGTGCGATAAGAACTACCGTAAATTACAGAAACCATTTTTAGTTTGGCCCCTGTCCCATCCGCTAACATGAAGACGGTGGGCTTTATGACGTGTACTGCAGCCAGCCACCAGGAGGCCCTCAAGATGTTTTGGCTTCACTTTCAGGGAGCTGTCATGTCATCCATCCTTATACACAGTGCTGTTAAGTTGCACACGCACAAATTGTGCGTACGCATCCAAACGGTGCCGAAAAACTGACCGCGCTCTTAGATTTGCGGCACCATTCACCATACGGAACATCAACTGATCCATTAAACCATCACCTGCAGCTGTTTTGCTTCTAGCTAGTGTTGCGCTCATACTTATAAAGGTAATGAAATAATAACAAGGAGGCTCCGTATTTTAAACCAAGAGGGCAAACACTTTATTTTGTTATTTTATTTATTTATTATTATGACTTTATTCTTGTAATATTTAAGATTTTATTCTCGTAGATTTGTGACTTTATTCTAGTAATATTTATTACTTTATTCTCGAAGATTTATGACTTTTTTCTTGTAGATTTATGACATAATTCTTGTAATATTTATGATTTTATTCTTGTAGATTTGTGACTTTTTTCTAGTAATTTTATGACTTAATTCTCGTAGATTTTAAGACCTTATAATATTGTGACTTTATTCTCATAGATTTACGACTTTATTCTCATAATATTATGACTTAATTCTCTTATGACTTTATACTTCTAATGTTTAGGATTTTATTCTCGTAGATTTACGACTGTATTCTCATAATATTATGACTTAATTCTTGTAGATTTATGACTTTATTCTTGTAATATTTAGGATTTTATTCTAATAGATTTATAGCTTTATTCTGGAAATCTAAGATAAACATGGCCCTAATCCTCCTTCGTAGCATTTAACATAATACCTTAACATCTAAATAAAAATATATGTTGCACAAAAAGGCAATATTCTATTTTGGCCAGTAAAAACTGGTGAGTCAGAAAGTTAATTTTGAACACTGTTTGTACAACTTGCCAAATACCTTAATAAGCGGCATTTCCTCATTATGTTAATACAAACATAATTCAGTCAGCATTTGTTGAGCTTATTTGATTCTTATGTAATATATAAACATTATTTCTAGGTGACAAGTTTGTCTCAGGCTGCACGCTGTTTCTGAGTCATAAAGGGCAGGTGTCATGGCCGGAGACTTGAGGGGCGGGGCTAGTGATGCACTTTGCTGCCTCAGGTGAAACGCCGCAGAGGGAATTCTTAAAAGAAAAACTGCTATTAAAAGTTGATTTTATTTGTGTCTGGTAGTGAAGGAAGTGAATTCCAGTTCAATACAGAGGGAGTATGAGCAAAGGAGTGTGAGATAGTAAGTAAATACAGAAGAGTAATGAGACTGACTGAGCTCTTCAGTGGAGGCTTTCAGAAAAGAGCTCTGCTGCTCTTTAATGCAAAACATCTGGTTCAGTTCGGAGGGAGATCTGGTTTTGTGTGTCTGTTAGCGTGTGTGTGCGTCCATGATGTGTGATCTAGAGGAGAAAACAGAGAAGCAAAGAGGGGAAGATAGTGGTAGTAAATGTGTGTGTGTGTGTGTGTGTGTGTGTGTGTGTGTGTGTGTGTGTGTTTTGAGGGCCCGGTCAGGGACTATGAATCAGGAACTGAGAGCACTCCTGGAAGGCTTCCCTCTCACTCTGTCAAGAGAAAACATTCCACATGGTGGCTAATTTCTCTAATTATCTTCATGTGAAATGGCTGCCAGATGACAACAACAGGAAATCAACACTCACACGACAGCATTATCACTTCAACGTATACAGTTTCACAACCTCAGCCGAGAGTGGAACTTAAACATAACTGCATTAAGTGTGTCTACATATGATCTGCTCAGTGTTGCTACATCAGGTCTGTGGATTCTCATGCAGTCCTTGATTGCCTTTCATAACTGTGTGTGATTTTACTGCAGGACACAAAAGCACAATCCAGTTTGCCAGAAAAAATGCTGGCATGGTACCTTCCTGAAAACTATGGATTGGTTATATTATTATGTAGCAGATACTTTACATTTCAACCACACTAATGTTAATGCGTGGTTAGGTTTTGCCACAAAAACCACTTTGTTATGGTTGGAAAAGATTGTGTTATGGCTTAAAATACCTGCTTTGGGGGCACAATCTCCACTGGACAAGCAGCAATGTCTCGCAAAGAAACAACTGCATTTTGTGGCGCTGTTCCTTCTGGAAAACCCGTGACAGGTTGCTGCAAAACATGCACATTTGGTGCCTAAAAAGCTGCTAGAAAAACAGCGATGGGTCACTACAAAACATCAACATTTGGTGTATACAAAGCCGTTAGAAAAACTGACAGGTTGCTACAAATCATCCATGTTTTGTGCATAAAAAGCCGCTCGAAAAACAGTGACGAGTTGCTGTAAAACAGGCACATTTGATACCTTGTAGGCCGCTGGATAAACAGCTACCAGGCACTACAAAAAACACCCATGTTTGGTGCATGAAAAGCTGCTGGAAAAACAGTGATGGGTTGCCACAAAACACTCATGTTTGGTGCCTAAAAGGAGCTATATATACCTACACTGCTTGCTTAAAATTTGCTGCAAAAGCAGCAATAGGTTGCTACAAAACACTCTCGTTTAGAGCCTTATAAGCAGCTGGAAAAACAGCAATGGGTTGCTAAAAAACAATCACGTTTGGTGCATAAAAAAACAGTGACAGGTCACTACAAAACACACACCTTTGATACTTAAAAGGCTGCTAGAAAAAACTGTGACCAGGCACTACAAAAAAAACATTTGTTGCCTGAAAATACCGTGGAAAAACAGCAGTGGGTTGCTACAAAAAACACCCATGTTGGTGTATAAAAAGCTGCTGGAAAACAGCTGACAGGTCGCTACAAAACACTTGTGTTTGGGGACTAAAAAGGCAGTGGAAAAACAGCAACGGGTTGCTACATAACACCCTCATTGCATGCTTAAAAATCAGCTGCAAAAACAGCAGTAGGTTGCTACAAAACACCCACGTTTGGTGCCTAAATAAGCCGCTGGAAACACAGTGATGACTCACAACTTCACAATCACTTTTGTTGTGTGTTGTCCTCTAAGAGTGGTCTCCAACTTGGCAGGTGTCACACCATCCACCATCTGTTCATACTATGTCACTTAAGAAACATTTATATAGTCCATATTGTAACGTATTCATGGTTTGCAGAAACACACAGTGCCAACATTTTCTTGTTTTTTCAACAAATCCAACCTCAAACTGTTATTAAAACTTTTCTTGAAACACAGAGCACCTGCATCTTTTGAAGGTGTGTAAAAGTCATAAAATATTTTCCATCATTATTTATCCAAAGCTCCAGCATAGGTCTGCTGCAGCACAAACAAATGCCTGTTTGCTGAAAATAACTCACTCAGAAAACACTCAGCGAGCAGACAGGTGCTTCTCCCAACCAAATATGCCAAAATACATTTACTGCAGGGTCGCGACCCTCTGAGGGGTCAGAGCAGTGTTTTTCAAATGTGCCTGCCTGGACTGGAGCGAGGGCTTGGATCGGGCATTCTCAGTTGCAGCCCCTGTCTGCTAAGCAGCTGTTTGGGATCAGATGCGAGCCCCGTGTGTCCATGCGAGGCTCAGCAAACCCCGGCGATTAGTCCCAGTAGAACCGAGACCGCTGGTGCATTCCAGCAACTTGATCTCATGCGATTTCATCACCAGCGGGGGTAGACGAACGTCAGAGGGGTCTCATCTGGAAAAATATAATTGTTTATCCGCCTTAGCATTTGCCTTAACATTTGAGCTTATATAATGTGCTATTGAAAGTGACTCTCCGAACTGCAGATGTAATGGACAGACTTGAATAGGCCCTGAAAGAGCTCACTGTGCTGCATTAGGTAATGTAATAACAGGCAGGAGACAGAGTCAGACAACTCTCAGCATTGATTTAGGATAAACTGGATAACTTTGATGAAAAAAGGTAACTGAAGTCCTCGTTTAATAAAATGATCTTTTATAGACTGATGTCTAGACCTGTGTCATGATGAAACCTTGAGGTAAGATTATGATGCGAAACAATTATTTCTCAATAAGCTCGGTGAAAATGTTCACTTAATAATCTAAACTTTCAAACATTTTATCTTCTAACCCTGCTAACGTTCCACCCACAAGCATTTCCTTAATAAGTTCATTTTGCACTTTTGACTTGTGTTTAATCCATCTTTGTAGCAGCATGCACGGTGCAACTAGAGCACAGAAGATTTATAGCTGCAAACATTTGGAGCAGGTGGTGCCTCGACCCCACTTCACTTCCCCTCTTCTCTCTTTTTCCGTGTCTCTGTTTTTTTCTTGTCCTTCCATCCAGTAATCTTTGTAACTTCCAAGTTTGTTTAACCATACTCAGGCAAAATAAAGGAATTGCAGATTTTTTAAGAAAAAAAAAAAAAAAAGCAAAATGACGTGAAATAAAAGACGCCTTTCCTTTTAGTCTGGCGCTCAATTGACTCAGTGAGCTTTAGCAGCACACTTCAAAGCGCTCGGGGTGGTGAAATCTGAATGTTTTGTGATGTGTCTTTCTTTTTGGTTCATTTTCTGTTGGCTTTATTGACAGACAGCTGGCTAGCTGCATTAGCATGTGGAAACATAGCGGCCACTGCCCACCCTCCGGTCTCCATTGGCTAGCTAACATTAGCCTTATCTGCTCTGCAGTGCACACCAGCTGGGTCAGGAGGGAGCAATGTCACTGTGGTGGGACGATGTTGCTACAGAAGCAAAGTGGCTATCCCTCTAGTCTCCACTGGTGCTCCAGCTGGGTCGCGTGGGAGCTAACTAGTGGTGCTACTAATCCATGATTACTACTAGTAACACCATCATGGTGGCAGGACTACGTTGTATAGAAACATAGTAGCCACCCTTCAGTAAAAATAAGGTATTCTTGGCGGTTAACTGTTCATATCCCTGATATCAACATAAATATGTGATGCAAGGGAACGTTCACAGCTTGATGTTGTTTTCTCAAACATTACTGACAGCTCCATTAGTCTCCAACAGAGATTATGTGAAGCTGACTCTTTAAATTTTTACAACGCTTGTCTGCTCGAGTAACTGAAAACATTTCTGTAATCAATATCCTGATTTTTTTTTCTACTTTCCAAGAATTTTGTTTTCTGTTTAAATCTGAATTTCCACTTAATGCTGGATGATTTAATTATCAGGAGAACAGAGGAGGGGATAGTGGAGAAGTGGAACAGAGGAAAGTATACGAGGAGGTGAGGAGAGGAGTGGAAAGAGCAAAGACAGGAAAGGAAAGAGAGGAGGAGAAATGGGAATCCGAAAGCACTTGAATGCCGAGCGCAGCTGCAGAATGGCATTTCATTGGGATCTGTCAGCTCAACTCTGATTGGCCTGACATTGCTAATCCCTCCAGATGTTCAGCATTAACTGATGAGTGCGTGACTGTGTCGTGCGGGAGAAAACGGGGAGGGGGTCTGAGGCTGCCGTGGCCGGCGGGCCCAGGGTAAACAGGGCCTCTCAGGGACCACTGTCCGTGGGATTTGGGGAGATTTGGAGGACAGGATGATCCGGCATCCGGGAATTAGGTGGCACAGAGCGCAGATTGTGTCAACAGTTTGGGACCTAGGCTGCACACGTGACTTCCCGCACCCCCGCCATCTACATTTTAGAGATGTTTGTTTGCACACGTAAAGAAATGTCAGGCTCGGGTTACTCTCACAACATGGGAAAGCATGTGCTGAAAACGGCTAACTCAACACAGTTCATGCATTTAAGCAGCACTTGAACATCTTGAAAAGGAACCAGACAGAGCGTCATGAAAAGTTTGGTCCTGTTTTTCCATGAGTATTACCTCGAGGATAGCAGACACTAAATCATAATTGTGCTGTCTATCTATTTATCTTCACATTCTGGTCGTTAGGGATCATCCTGGGACAAAAACGAGTTGGCCCTTACTGACACCCCTCCCATCACCGGTGTAGGCATATGCACCATGCAACCATGTTATTAACTTTTGCCAACTGTCTGGGGCCTCAAGCTGAACTGAAAAGCAAGCATTTCCTAAAATGCCCTGCTAACTCTTAATGACACTGTGGCATATTCATCAAGTATAAAGCCAAACGTGAAAATAAAATCAGTGAGCAGCAGACTGCAGATGCCAGGGAGGCCTACAGTTGGCCCAGAATGGATCAGAAAGCCAAAGGTTGTTGTTACTGAACTACCTGCTTAAATTGCTCTCCATGTTGAAGCTTTTGAGTTGAGATTGGTAGAAGGAGCAGTTGTTGACGACTCATATTCTAAACACCGTCTACATCTACAGTCCCATGTCCACCAAGCAGTACTGTAGGTCTAGGTACCATGTCTGAAGGCTAACTTTTGGTTCCAAAGGTACTATACCGAAAGTGTTTGGTGGAAACAGAGTTTATGATTGAAGCAGCTTGGTTGATTAGTTCGTCTACTCTCCCTAGAGCTCTTCATGGGTCCAAAATAAAGGACTCAACAACACATTCTCATCTTCAGTCCTCCCATATTGCCACTTTGTCAGTGGGCTTTGACATCTACCTATTACGTGCCAGGTATCCTCCTGCGTCTTTCACGTTCCAGGACGCACAAACGCCAGGATGTCAACAGAAGCAAGTGGTTAGGTTTAGAAAAAAATCATGGTTTGGTTCTACATTCATACAGGAAATGAACACTGACCTCTCGGGTGACAGCTCAAGGTTTGTTTGACCCATTCACCTCTTCCACCCTCCCTATAGGGATGTTCCAGCTCCTTAAATTATGTCTTTACCTGCAGCTGTCAAACTGACAATCTCTGCTTGTGAACAACTGAGATTTCCAGGACGCCCCTTTCATAATCACGACACTTTAACTTTATTAATTCACCTGTTTACCTGTGAAATATTCCAATCCGTTTTTTTTTTTTTAGCTTTCCACAACTCCCTCAGTCTTTTGTTGCCCCTGTCCCTGCCTTTTTGAAACATGTTGCAGACATCAAATTCAGAATGAGTGAATATTTTCCCCCCAAAAACCCAATACAGTTTATTAGTTTGAATATGAAATGTCTTGTGTTTGTAACTTATTTAGTTGAATATAGAACAGATTTGCAGATTATTTCATTCTGTTTTTATTTACGTTTTAAACAGCGTCCAAAATTTTTTGGAATTGGGTTGAACATAGCAACAGACTGTATGCCTAGAAAGTATTACAACCCCTAATAAAAGACAGCAGCATGTCAACAGTTACTGTCCATATTGTATACATTTATATATGTATGTATGTGCATAGAGGCAGCCTGATATATTATGGATAAACTGAGATTAAACTGTGTTGTCTGCATGTTAGACTCGGGGTGAAATGTGGAGGTTAACAGAAAGTGGTCATGGTCATTGTTCTGGAGACGTAACCTTTAGACCCCTGCTTGTTTTTAAGCAACAGACTTCATATGGCTGCCGTGACAGGCCTGCCTGCCTGCCTTTCTCTCTCCAAAATAGACGAGCAGAATGGACGCAGCTGCACTCGGGCCCCTCTGGGATCCATGCCGAAATGAAACTATCAAATGCCTCCGGACCGAGGACAGATTTCTTAATGTGTGAAAGCTGCGCTGTGTTCACAGACGTGTTTTGTCTGCACTTTTGGACTTGTTAATACAAAGGCTTTTTTCCCCTCTTTCCCCTCATATTGGTGTGGAGTTATTAAGCAAAGAGGAGCGGGAGGGGGTGTGTTCGTCGTTCTGTTGGGAAATCAACTGGTTAAAATAACTCTGCACGTCTTTGGCAAAGCTAATGGGGAAGGCTGGTTGGTGGAGAGGAAGGTTGGATGGTGAGGGGGTGAAGAGATGGGTAAGCTGTGAGGTGGTGGGGGGTGCAAAGACTTTTCCGAAAGAGCAGGCGGGCTTCCGGCCCCCCATCTGAAATCCCGCCACAATTACTCTATTAGCATGCTCAGCTGTGCCTCTGTTTTTCTTTATTCAAGCAACTTATCACAACCGACAAGGCACATGAGGCCATCAGAAAAGGAGCCTGTCAGAGCCCCATTGTGTCCTCAGCCCTGAACCTCCCAGCCTTCGCCCAGCCATTGACTCTCAGCTGTTGACGGGAGCCAGAGAAAAGCCAGAGGCATCATGGGAGCTGTGAGTGCACTTGTGGCCCTGGTTGTGATTGACAAAACTCTGGCAAAGAGAGAATAAATCACAGTGAGGAATGAAAACTAAACGTATGATAAAAGTCAGCTGTTGGCAAATAAAGGATAGCAGCAACTTTACAAAAGTCAAGGGTAAAAAAATCTATCAATAAAAACACAAATTAAAGGTCCCATATTATGCTTATTTTCAGGTTCATACTTTCATTTGGTGTTTCGGTATTTAATTCAGCCAATCACTTCACAGAAGTGGGAGTAAACATTTCAATTAGTTAGCCATGCTAGCACTAACTAATGTTTGCGTACGATAGAAAGAGAATATAGTAACTTCAACCACTGCTCATTTTAGAAGGACCATCGCAAGGAAACATGTTCTTTGTTAAAATTATCGGACAATTAAAAGACAATGAATCATAAATGTTTGTTTCTGGCTGCCAGCATTAGCTAATGTAGCTAGCATTCTGGCTAAGTTAGCTGAAAAGTTGTCTCTTGCCACTTCAAAATGTTGCTGTTAGTTGATACTTTGTGGAGGGTTAATGCTAGAATGGATGGTCTGAAGGGACAAGTCCACATGTTCAGGGGGTAGAGGCACAAAAAAAACAGGGTCGTGGATACATTCTGAATGGTGGTCCTAAAGGGTGCCTTTGGCGATGGTATCACATGCTGAGGGGCATGACAAAGTAGTATTTGAAACCCTGGGAATGAGAATGGGCGGGCTTTCTAAGGTCCTGTTTACATGACAACAATTTCAGCTGAAAATGGTAAACTTTAGTTGCGTTTTGGCTGATCGTTAACATGATAGCAGCGTTTTGGGTGCCTGGAAACGCAACGTTTTGAAAACGGGTTCCAGAGTGCAACTTTTTGGAAACTGCAGCGTCTCCGTTGTCATGTAAACTTGTAATATGCAGTTCCTCTGAAAACGGAGACTTTCTGCACATGCGCATTACGGATCCAGTCACTAGGCGTGCCGACCGTCACAACAACAATGACGAGCTCTGTTTGTGCTGCTCACCCTGTTTATTTGAAGTGAAGTGTAGATCTGTTACTGTAGCAACTCCACCTCGTCGTCCATCCAGACAAAGTTATCTGTGCATGCTTTCGCCATTGTGCCTTCTTTGTTTTGGTTTGTAATCACCACGTTGTAGAGGAAGGCGCTCCAGCGCAGGCGCATGGCGTCATGCCGTGGTGTTGCTTTGCAAATTTACACTGCCACTCATTGGCCTGGCGTGCATACTGCAGTGTTTCCAGTAGATTCTGCGGCTCCGTGTGAAGGGGGATCGTTTCAATAACGTTGTCATATAAACACAGAAGTTTTTTAAAACGCAAAGGACAGACTTTTCCATTTTTAGAGAAACTAAACAGGGCCTAAATTTGAGTAATGGACTTTACTGATGGATTAGATTTGTTTCAGTTGATTTTTTTGCATCTTAATTCATCTGATTACAGAGTCTGGAGATTAAAGAAAACATCTAGGAATTAGTGGCTGTGGTTGCTCACAGCATGGCTCCTTGCACACGTCTCTTTACAGTCACTGTCTAAAAGCTGCTGAACAAATCACTGCTCCTAAAAGTGCTCTGGTGAAGCTTCTACATGTAAATGAGTGAATGTACCAGGCATCTTCTGTGCCAACAGTACTATTTGCAGTAATTTTTAAGATGTGTGAACATGACAATTATTGCGCAGATTGGTGTCCCATATTTTTCTTTGGTTATTGCTCTTGGCATGGACAATATCATTCTGCATTAGTACAGTAACTTCTGGTATGTTATAGTCAAATTAGATGCCTGTTCCAAATTAGAGTCTCTCAACCATCAAGTTGCTGGACAACTTCATGCATCTGACAGCTGAAAAAAAATATTTTGCAAACATTTTCCTTTGGGGAAGGAATGCAAAGAGCAGAGTGCATAAGATATAAAATAAAAGCTGCAGTACTCCCAGTATGTCTTATTTTGAACTGTATATCTGCACATAAACATTACTTTTTTCTGTGCTGTTTGAAGCTTTACTGACGGGGGACTGAAAACAGCCTCACAGACTTTTGGAAACATGCTGAACATGGTTTACATAGCAACCATTGTTGGCGGTGTACGGTAGTTTACACAGAAATATTTTTCCACGGGTGTCTTTTCATTCAGGTGTTCCTCAGTGGCATCCAAACAATTCAGTGTGATGAATTATTTGTCCCCCCTGCTGAATCAGAAAGAAGCTGTCATGTTCTTCATTGTTTGAGCTTGTGCACATTCTACAGTTGGCTCGGATCCAGTCGACACTTTAACACCTTCTGCTATTCAAAAAATTTGTGATAAAGACACTCCCCTAATTTTTCTATGCACTTTTTTTTATAAACTCAACATTTTTTCTGAGCTGTTCTTGTCGTGAGGGGCCTTATTTACATTTAACTACCATGAGCAGAGTCCCTTAAACATGAAACAAAGTGTATTCAGGAGAGTTACCAACAAATAACATTTGAATGCTATTATGTAGCTGAAATGTAGAAAGTTTACATTTCAACAAGGGTGTGTTAAATGTCTGGTTAAGCTTAGGGACAAAAACCACTTGGTTATGTTTAGCAGAAGATCATGTTTTTGTCTTCAAACAGCCCGTTTTGGTTGCACAATCAAGGCTGGAAATGCTTCCAATATCTTTCTAGAAAGTACCTGATTTTAGTGGCACAATTACTGCTGATAATGCTGCTGATGAGTATGTTTACACCTAGTCTAGTTTTGATGGCACACTTACCACTGGTAATGCTGCCCATGTCTACCTATAAACCATCTGGATTTGTTGGCACTGTCATGGCTAGAAATGCCATCAATCCCTCACAAATACACAGCCAATTTTGGTGACACTATCGCCGCTGGACATGTCACCTTTGGTGACTCAGTCATCGCTGGAAATGCTGTTGATGTCTCGCTTGAAAACACCCAGTTTTGATGGCACGGTCGCTGCTAAATGTGCAGCAATGTCTCTATCAAAAACAACCAGGTTTGGTGACACATTTGCAGTTGGAAATGCCGCCAGTGTCTTGCTAAAAACATCTGGCTTTGGCGGCAGAGTCGCTGCTGGAAATGCTGCAGATTTATTGCTAAAAAATAACCAGGTTTGGTGACACAATTGCTGCTAGAAATGCTGTTAATGGGTCGCTAAAAACACCTGCTTTTGGTGGCACAGTCACCACTGGAAATACTGCTGATGTCGACCTAAAAATCACCCGGATTTGATGGCACAGTAGTGGCTAGAAATACCACTGATCTCTCACTCAAAAACAGACAGTTTTGGTGGCACAACTGCTGCTGCAAATGTTGTTGATGTCTCACTTAAAAACACCCAATTTTGATAGCACAGTTGCGGGTAGAAATGTCACCAATCTCTCACTAAAAACAGCCAGTTTTGGCAGTACACAAGCCGCTGGAAATGCCGCCAATGTCTCACTAAAAACATATTTTTTGGTGGCACTGTCACTGCTGGAAATGCTGCAGATGTCTCACTAAAAACGTCCTTTTTCTTGGCAGAGTTGCTGCTGGATATGCTGCAAACAAACAAACTTAAAAAACAACCAGGTTTTGTGACACAATCCCTGCTAGAAAAGCTGTTGATGTCTTGATAAAAAACACTTTTTTTGGTGGCACTGTTGCCTCTGGTACAGCAAAGTCTTGCTAAAAAGCGACCAGTTTTATTGTCTGTTGGTCTCGGGCTGGTGGTTTGCAACTTTGCAGCTGTCTTGCCTGGGTGTCGAGTCATCCAATCAGAACTATGTCACTTCGGAAACAGGGATATGATACATAGGAAATGCACAACTGTAACGTATATGTGGTTTGCAGAAACATACAATGCCGACATTTTCTTCTTGACTGGGCTGTTTCCTTTAGATAATTGTAGATATTTCAGGTACCAAAGCGACCGTCTGTGCTCTGTGCTGTGCTTTGATCGTGTGCCTGTGTGTTGTGTGTCCTGACAGTGTTGAGTCAGACTCCTTATGTGCTCACAAACTTTGCCAATAAAGCTGATTTTGATTAATATACGTGTGTGGGTGTGGCTTGTGCTGTTTATGTGTGTTTGCATTGTGTCTAAGCTACCTGGCAATAAGTCAGTAATAACACAGTGTAAATGGGTCTGTGTGTGTGTGTGATGACCCCATGATGAAAGTATATTCAGTCATCATGTGAAAGTGTAAGCATACAGCACACATTAGTGCGCCTGTCCTGTAATTCTTTCAGTGTTTTGTGTGTGCTCAAGGGTGTATTCAACTCTGTATTTCCATGGCGATGAGAGCGGATAAATCTGATGAGACATGTTGGGGAGAATCTTTGTTGTTGTTGTTATGGAGAGGAGTGTATTCCTCGTGTGTTTTCTCTGTAAAATGAGTTTGTCTCTGCACAGTAGGAAATGCTTCTGACAACTGCAGAGCCCCGAGGAAGAAACAGAACACCGAGCAGCTCCACAGAGGCAATCCACGATAGGCTTCTTTATTTAGGAGTAATAAGGGGATGAACGGCATGACGTGACTTGTAGATGTTGAGAGCAGAGAGAAAGAGAGGGGGCAGGCAGATAACTAAAGGCTTTGGTTAGGATCAAACATCACAGGTCAGAGAAGAAAGAAGCAGATTGTGCACTGATACACTTTGTAATCTGCTGTGAAAAATGTTGCACGAGTGTCGTCCTTATTATTATAGTTAAAACTTGCATGGCAGTAGTTCTGTTGCTTACACTTCCTTAGAAGCAAATGAATGCACTTGCATGTGAGCATGTCTTCCTTAATCAGTTGATTTTTGTGCATCTAAAATGATAATGATTTAGTAAGAAGTGATGATTAAGATGCCGTTGGCTCTTTTCCAAAGTAGAAACTTTTCTAGGAACCCAGGAGACTTTTTAGGAACTCAGGGATTTTTATATGCCCACTGAACCAGAGAAACCTGGTTCCAGTTTTTGGTTCCTGAGCCAACCAGGGTGGAGTCTGCAGGACTGTATTTCACTCGATTCTCAAAAACAACCCTCAAAGTGATAGCTCTTGTGTTCAGCAGTCATCTGACTGCAGGCGCATGTTTTCACTAGTATCAATATCAGGACATGGGCTGGGGATTTTTGGTAATGTTATTGACGTTTAGGTTGATAAAAAAAAAAAAGTGGGATGAAATGGCAGAGTGGCTGAGGAAACAAAACCTGTTTATTTGCTCGATGTTTCAATGTACTCAAGCTCGGAAACAACATGTTAGCTGATTGTCACGACCCTGCAGATGGGCGTCCTTCTGGTGTAGTTCTGTTTCCTTTCACACATCACATTAAAAACAAATCATCATAAAACAAGGCTGTCACTTCTTAATGATTTATTGGTCCAATTATCTGTCACAGTTTAACCCTGTCGCCAGGATAAATATTGGCATTGTACATTACTGCAAGTCATGGAGATGTTACACTACACTACACTTTCATGTGGTTAAGTTTAGGTACAAAAAAACACTTGGTTAGGAAAAGATCACCCGCATTTTCTGGCAGTATTCAAACTGGAATCCCAGTGACGTCTCGGTAAAAAATAACCACTTTTTGTGGCACTGTCCTGGCTGGAAATGCAGCAATGTCTTGGTAAAAAATAATCACTATTCTTGGCACTGTCTCAGCAAGAAATACAGCGATGTCTCTGTTAATACAATCACTTTTGGTAACAATACTATGGCAGGAAATGTGATGTCTCAGTAAAATATAACCACTTTTCGTGACACTATGCTGGCAGGAAATGCAGCAAAGTCTCAGTAAAGTCACTGGTTTTGTTGTTTGTTGGTCTCAAATAGTGGTCTGTAGTGGTGGACAGCTTGGCAGGCGTCCAACCTAGATGTCATGCAATCCACCACCTTTTAAGTCAGTTCATACTCGTCCTTTAAAACTATTGGAAAGGTAAAAGAAACATGCTAGAAGAGACTTTTATTTCATGATTCTGTCAATAAGACTAATTCACAGGGCTCCTTGGTTACTTTTTGACCAGTATTTGGTTGAAAAGCAACAAAAATAACTAAGAGTATCCCCCATAACCTCAGACTAAACCCTGGAAAATGACTTTCTATAGACGACTGGTCCCTTTATTGTGAATGTCACATTAAATCAAATAGGTTTTAATGACACATCATGGTGGAATCAGAAAGTTTTGTCTTTGCATGATGAGAGCCTGATTTGTCTTTTCTCAAACCTGTCATTAAACCATGACCTCATCACAGTTTCCAAAGCATGATGACAAATTAGTGTCCACAGAGAAATTACAGCACTTCCTTCACAACAGATCACAAGCTTTAATAAGACAAATGTTGTGTTAATCCCTGCCTCGCAAGCAATAGCTGCTCTTAACCTTATAAGTGCATGCGTTCAGGAAAACTTCAAAACCGTGTCGGAGTGTGTTGGTGGTTTTTGTTGCAGCCTCTCAATGACTTTAATGCTCGATTTAACTCTTACATCATTAGCTGGAGCCAGACAAAGTTTAAAAGTTGAAATGGAAATTGAGCAATCTCGACATGCACCGTATTTCATTAATGTGACAAGCTGATAAAATGCCAGCGGGCATGCGCTTGGCTGACAAGCAACACTCGTTACATTCCAACTGCATTAATTAACCCTGCCCGCAACAGAGGCTGATCGCAGTGCACGACGGTGGAGCCAGTCGCTGCAGAGAAGCCACAATGTGGCATGTGAAGCACTATCAACACCTCCCTAAGTACAACCTCTAGCTAAGAAATAAATAACATGGCTGTCTTTCCTCATGGCAGGGCCAAACATGCTGGTTTTGGACGGGGTTCAATTAGGCTTTGATTCTGCAGGAGAAGAAAAAAAAAAACTTGGGGAAGTGAAACAAAATCACCATTTACAGCCTCTGACAGCCGGCAGCTCTTTTTTTTTCTTTTTCATGTTTTCGCTCTCCACGCCAGTAAAAAGCTCTCGTTGGGAAACTGTCATCTTGATCCTCAAAGCACTGCGAGTGTCAGGGCCCGTCAAACTGGCTCCCATCGATGACATGTGTTACCTCGGAGCGATGTAACAAGTTTAGCAGAGGAAGGGAAGTGGAGACCTGACGAGAGATACCTGTGTCCCCGGCACACACTCATATTAATGTGCATAACATACAGTATGCAAGCATCAAGTGTGTGTAGTTACTAAGTTTATTGTCTACATAAACATCCAGTGTGGAGGAAATAGGGGGATATATTGGCAGAAATAGCATATGGTTTAATAAGTATGTTTTCTTTGGTGTATAATCACTTGAAAATAATAACTGTAGTGTTTTCATTACTTGATAAAGAGCTGTTTATATCTATCTGCTATCCTCGTTCACCCTTTTGATACCTACCGTATTGATTATTGCAACTGACCCTTCGCTAAGTCCCGCCCCGTGATGCAGACTGGCCGGCTCAGACCAACACAGCTGTGTTCCATTGACTCTACTGCAGTCGTTTCAGATTTCCTTCATTTTCAGGCTGGTTTTGTGGATTTGGAGCTAAATGTTGTTGTATTAATGATACTCGTTACCTGGAGACTTCCCTGTTCCAAAACCAAAATCAGACCCTGAAAAGTGTCGGGTTAGCTAGCTACTGAAGATAAGCCTACTGAATGTATACACATGCTGCTTTTGCTTTCTAATGATTAGTGAAACAAAGAGCGACCCTGCTGTACAGGAACCAGTGAAGGGAAGCAGGGAAACTTTGCTGATATTCAACCAGCTGCTTCTCTCTGGGAATGTGTGTTTTACTCAGTGTTTGAATGTGTTTTTTTCTGGTTTAAATTACCAGGTCTGTTTTTTCTGGAGAGGAGGAGACCTCTGCGGATAATTCAGCTCCTGGTTAAAACCTCCCGAACGTCTGGATCGTTAGTCATCAGAGAGACAAGGTGAGCACCAGTAGGCAGGTGAATGTTAGCTGCCCGTGTCCGACATGTTGAACAGCATCAGAGAAACACTGATTTGTAACGTTAAACTGACTGTTGTACCAATTTTAATCACATGGTCCGTTTGTTTTGGGTGGCTCATGGTAAAACCATGCATATTCACAATGAATTAAGTGTGCAAAGCGTAATCATTGCTTTTTAAAACGTTCTGCTCAGCGTCATCATCAGGCTGGACGTCCCTCGATTTAGATCATAGATTTAAGGAAAGAACAACCCATCAATAGTTTCACACACACTTTGTCAAAAGAGCCAGAGGATCGTCACAGCTGCAGTTTAAAGCAGTTCACTCACATCACTCTGCGAACTCTATCCAGCACAAGTCTGTGTGCGCTAAAGGATCAGAGCAAATGGTGATGTGCAGAATCGTGTGATTATCCTGCAGCATCCGAACATTTGGTTTATGATGAAAAGAGCAGGTCAACAGCTCCAGTAACTAACTGCTGTTGACAGTTCGGTGAGACACAGAGGAGCAGCTTTCACCAGCCTGTCGTCAGCGTCCCAATACTGTCACACTGCTGATGACCTCAGTGGCACCAAGTGATACACACACACACACACACACACACACACACACACACACACACACACACAGAGACAACTCACTGCCAACAACATTCGTCAGCTATGCTGTAGTAGTTATCAGTGATGATTGGTCAGTTGTGATATTGTCAAAATGCTCACAGCTGGAAAACCGCTGTCACATTTCACGAGCACTTCAGTTGTTTATCATGTTACCTTTGTGGATATACTGACCACTGTGTAACATTGTGTTTTATGATATCTGGTTTGATTTTGGAACCTGTTCTCATGGGGCAAAATATTCGGATTTGCTAAGCCCTCGTGCTAACAAGTGTCTCATTGTCATGCAATTAGTCGTGTGTGTGACTGTGTATCTCTCTGTCCGCAGCTAATAAGTACTACTGGACCACTCAGCGTAATATTTTGTGTGTATATGTATGACGGTATGCTCAAGGGCCTCTCGTGGTTGCGGTGTTACACAGTTGTTGAAAAGCCTGTTTGATTGACTGATTTATTCTGTCATTGACTGCTGACTCCTCGTACCAGGAGTAGTTTTCTGGTTTTCTTTACCGTCTATTGCAGGCCGCGTTCTCTGCCTCAAAACTGACATCCATAGAAAAGTTTGTCTCATTTCAAACCGGAGCATCTGTAGATTTATTCCATAACTGATGAGCATTAATGGCGGCCATGGCTGCGACCTGGTTTTCTTCTGGCAGCTGCACGCACCGCGAGTGTTTCAGGAGCGTAATATTTTGCCTGCCTGACTTTGTAGACTTGCTTTTTTGTTTGTCTTTTGCTGATTCATCCGTGATATTTGTGCTTCTACTGTGGGTAAGTAAGCAAGCAGGCAGTCACTTGCACTTGTCTAGATTACGTTTATACCTCTTGCCTCTGTATTTATTAGGGAAAAAATGATGTACACAACTTTCAGGCATAAGCAGGCTTTCAAAGTGTAGCTGCCGCTGATCAACACCTGTAGCTATTTCAACGTACCTAATGGTCCGAAATAACACTTTTGGTTGCTGTTGTCTGGCTAACTTGTTCTCCGCAAGCCTTGTCTTTGCTTGGCTTAAGATTGTTTGTGGCTGGAAACGTATTGCAAAAATGTTGAAATTTGTGTGTTCAGGTATGCCAAAATATTATATACGTCATCAGGGAGAAAAAGAGGCAACAGAACTGAAATTACTGAAGGCAAAAGACGCAGATGGTCTATTTACCACTGTGTTCCAAATGCATCGCCGTTTCAGTGTAAAGAAACAATTCATCAAAATCAACCTCACATGCCAGTTTGATCTGTACTATGTATTTCCAGATGTAGCTCTCTCAGTGTGGACACTTTCCTTTCCATTTGTGCCTCAAATCAAACTATTCCAGTCGAGATATAATTCCAAGGCAAACACTATTTGTGAGACACTTCCAGTTGGTGAAGTCCTTAGTGCTTCCCTCTGAGTGTATTATTTCCTATATTCACTTGCAGTCTCCATCTGGGAACTTCTCATTTATCTTCAGCGGTGGTGACACAATGAAAACGGCTCCACGCGGCGCAGCCCGCCACACACAGCAAGAGCGCTCAGCCAGTTTATTGGGAAAGGTGCTCTAGTGAATTAACCAGCCGCTTTTGTTCCTAAACCAATATTGCAAGACTATAAAGGGGTCAAGGGACGGCAGGCACACACAAAGGCCTGCTGTGGAGGTAGAAGGGCCTGCAGGCAGCTCTCCATGAAAGTACAGAGTTTGGTTTAGGTCAAAAGAGAACTCCTGATCTGGAAATAACAGAACATTCCTGAAGAACACAGCTGTCCCACCCAGCCTCCCAGCTGCTCCCGCTCTGTCTGTCTCCTGACTGTCTGTCTGTCTTTCTTTCTTTCTTTCTTTCTTTCTCCGCATTGAAATGTTTATTTTACATCACACTGCTTCTGTCTGTCTTTCTGTCCATGTACCAGCCTACTGTATCTACTGAGGGTTTGACTGACAGGTTTATGAAGGCCCACAGCAACACTGTAATTCACAGTAGTCTGATGTTCAAAGGAAGGAAAACAGTGTTAATTGTGTGTAACATTTAATGAGGTTAGCTTCCTCAGAGTCCTCATACAGCCACATCGCTAGAGTAAATGTTGGCATTGTTTTCTGCAAACCACGGATATTGATGTTATTATGTAGTGGATATGTTGAAACTTTGTGTTTCAACAACACTGTGGTTAATGTGGGGTTATGTTTAGGCACAAAAAGCACTTAGTTATGGTTAGGAAAACATCATGTTTGGGCTGGAAATACCCAGTTTTGGGGGGAACAACCCCAGCAGGAAAAGCAGCGACGTCTCAGTAAAAAATGACAATTATTCGTGGCATTATCCTTGCTAAAATCCTTGCAAAATACTCACGTTTGGTACCTAAAAAGCTGCAGGAAACACCGCGGCAACTCTGTAAACCACACTGGTTTTGTTGTTTGTTGGTCTTGAGCGGTGGAGCTTGGCAGCCGTCTCGCTAAGGTGTCATCCCCTCCACCCCACTATGGAAAAAGGCAGCTCATATATTACATCACTTTGGAAATGTTGATATGATGCAGCCGATGTCGCACTTAAAAACTACTGCTTTTGATCGCACACTCGCTGCTGGAATTGCTGCTGAGGTCCGGGGGAAAAAACAGTTTTGGTGGCACAATCGCAGCCGGAAGTACCGTTGATGTGTTGCTAAAAAAACACACCTGCTTTTGGTGGCACAACCATAGCTTGAAATGCTGCAGATATTGTTAAAAAATCATAGTTTTGGTGACACAGTTGCCACTGGAAATGTCGCCGACCTCTTACCAAAAAAAAAAAACATGTAATAGAAATGTGCCATGCCTATACAGTGATGTGTGATGTAATTTCTTGGAGTATCTTCAAATGCTTCCCTAAATCTAAATGTGTACAACCTGAGCTAAAAGGTTATGTAACTCAATAAATCCCAAAGCCCTGATCACACAGAAAGTGTTTTAGCATCTGGAGTCGGATTTTTAAATTGTTTTAAATGAGAATGAAACTTTTTGCTCACGTTTTTGCGTTGTAACGCGCTTCATGTTTCTGTGCTCTGGTCATTTTTCCTGGAGCGCTCTGAACCCCTCCAGTTCAAAAAACTTCAACTCACAGCGGAAAAGCACCCCACATTATCTTTGATGATCTCAGTCCAATAGAGCACCTTTGGGATGTGGTGGAACGGGAGATTTTCATCCCTGAGAAATGTTTCTTGCACCTTGTTGAATCTATACACCAAGAATTAAAAAGTGGGTCCAACCTGGTACTAGCAAGGTTGTTGTTGTTTATTTCATATTGGATATTGAACATCATCCCAGCTAACAGAAACAGAGGAAACAGAATGGCTACAGGCCTCGGGGATCTACTCTGCTCACAGTTTAATAGTTAGTTTCCAAAACATCATCATGTATCAGTTCTGAGAAAGACGGTGCCTGAAAATGTTCATGGAAAAGGATGATCATTTTGTCATTCAGGTCATTTGATACTTGAGATCATTCCTTCTGCAGCTTCTTTGCAAGGGGGGAAGTCGAGTTCTTGAGTTAATGGATATCCTTTTTTTTGACTGCGACACCTTTGCTTTGATGTTTTCTCATCCTTTAATTATAGGAAAGGATTACTTCATCTCTTAAACTGGGGGCCTTACAGCGAGCACCTCTCCGAGTGTTTTCCTGTAGGTGGCATTTTGGACATGAACTCGATAGCACTCAGAGGAACACCCCACAGGCCTGGACACGCTTCGGCATGTATATGTGTCCCATGAACTTTCAATGTGCATTATGCAAGAGCCGAGTGATGAGATCCAAACAAAGTGAAGGGTATTCACTTCACTTACAGCTTCTGATAAAACCCAAATGTGTGCTGTGATATCACACAGTTAGTGTTTGTGTGTCTAAGCTTCCCTGGTGTGTAATTGCTAAATTGTTAACGACACTATACGGAGGCGTCTCTCTCCACAGAACCACAGTGTGTAAATTCTGCAGCCGTACTCTGTGAACAAAAGGATGTTAATTAATGATTTGATCTCAGTGATGGTCCCACATCACACGGCTGAAGATAAGTTAGGAGACGGAAGGCTCGGGAGCACAACATGTGGGTTTCCCCCCTTGTTTGGTGCTGTCAGAAAGGGAAAAGCATCAAAGCATCAGAGCAACGCTGTTATCTCGACCTCAGCGAGGAGCTGTTGTAGATAAAGGAGGAAGTGGTTAAAGTGGTCTGAGGCGACTGCGTTCCTCCTCGATATCCACCACCACACGCAGTTACAGCAGGGCACAGGTGCACGCGTACGTTGGTATGCGTGTGGACGAACAAGCGCTCACTCACACACACACACACTTCCTCTGCTGTTTCTGATGGTCTATCTTTAGAACATGGGGGTTGACACAGTGATAGTGAACAATATGCTGATTTGATGCTCAGTTTCTTGTGCGCGCAGAGATCTGCAGCCCGATTTCATTTTGCTCACCTCATCTGCTTCCGCCCGCATCATCTGCTGGAGGTGGATTCGGTGGCGGTGAATCATCTCGAGGGGAATCACAGACAATAACAATACCAGCAAGATTTTGAAAGCCATGAACACCTGAAGGGGAACATTTGAGAGGAAAAAGTGATCATGGGTGGCATGATTAGGGTGGGTGGTTAGCGTTGTTGCCTCACAGCAACAGGGTGGGGGAGCCCTTCTGTGTGGAGTTTGCATGTTCTCCCCGTGTCAGCGTGGGTTTTCTCCCACAGTCCAAGACATGCAGGTTAATTGGTGACTCTAAATTGTGCATGTGCCCTGTGATAGACTGGCGACCTGTCCAGGGTGAACCCTGCCTCTCACCCAGTGTCAGCTGGGATAGGCTCCAGCGGTCTCACTCCCAGGGTGTCAAAATATATCACTTGGGCAATGCCTCCAGCATCATTATAGAGCACCCTATAGTGTCTGTACGAGACTCACAGGACTTTGACCCAGAGACCAGTGTCTTTGTCTGTAGTCAATGTTATTTTGTTATGTAAGTTGTTAGGTCATTAGTCACGCAAGTCCACCACAATCTTCTCCTCACCCTCACCAAGTAGTTTTGTTATCCAAACCTAACTGTCAACACTTTCTTAATCTCGAAGTCAACTCATGTGACTTACCACTGACCTTTTTTGCATCAAGATACATTGTAAACGCTGCCTGCCCACGAGTCAAAATATGACAAGTAGAGACGAGATCATGTTGAGCAAAGGATGCACCGACTGTCTGTGGGAGCGGGCCTGTGTGTTTGTGTTACGCTCAACCTCTGCCTGAACTCAGAACTCACAGAAACTCAGTCTCCTTTTTTTCCCCCTCGTCTTTGTACTTTCATGAAGTAGATGCATGAGCCCCCTTCATACCTGCAAATTTTAAACCCATTTCATTTCATGCCACCCCGGGCTAACTGTCTCTCCAATGACTTCATATGCAGTTGCACTGCCTCTAAAATTTGCTTCCCATTTTCTCTGAACACAGATTGATTTATCTTGAGAGATGCACCTTCCTATTAGATCTTGTCAGGAGCCTTGTGGTAACATCCGGAACAAGCTGTTATACTGTTGTAGGAAGGACTCAAACAAGTTTGCAGTAAACCAAGTTTGATGTAATTAATGGATCACAGTTTTCATGTGTTTGCAAATTAAAAAGATCTATTTTAGGATATTTACAACAGTAAAAGTAAAAGAGCTGAAAGTAACGACCAGTAGCAGTTATAGACCCTTTGACTGATAGTTAACAGTGTTACGTGTTAGTGGGCGGGGCTTAGTTGGAGGCAAAACATTAGCTAGCACTAGCTAGCAAGTTCTGTTGGCTTGTTTTGATCAATGAAAGAAGATGATGCGAGTAGTGCATTCAGAAATACTTATTCTGAATGTCGGAGTGCAATCTGGAAAACACTAAGTAATAAGTAAACACTGACCAACGGGACCAGACTGGCCGACCCGCGGGTCCATGTCATTGGTCCGACAGCCCATTAGTCCGATGTCCTGTTGTTCCGATATGTGATTATACTAGGCTATACTGTATTTGTGTACCATAGAGGATCAGCAAACGCAGCAAAAGTAGGCTACTGGTCGAGATACAAGTGTCATAGAGAGGAGAGAGTGAAACACTATAACCTCTTGTTATTAACTCTGGGCTCGGGGTTGTGTGGGGAGCTCTCTGCGGTGCTGAACAGCTCCCGGCGGGTGTATTTATGCCTTGATGGTGCGCCGTGACCGGCTCTGGGTCAGCTGGGAAAGGCTTGAGGCGAAGCAGGCTCACGGCTTATGCTTTGTGTTTGACTTTCTTTTTCATTTTAACCCACACCATGATCTTTTCCTGACCCTAACCAAGTGGTTTTTATGTCTAAACCTAACCAGACCTTAACCACAGGGCATCATGATGATTTTGGAACAACGGGACTTTGGAACAATGAGTTTAATATGGTCGGAACAATGGGATGTCGGACCAATGGGCAGTTCCCCCGACCCGTATGCTCTCACTCAGTGGATGGATGATGTCACAGGAAGCCAATCTTACAAAGGAGGACGACACTTGTTTGTTTTGCTATGGACGTTAGCTAATGCGCTACAAAGTTAGTGTTCCAGAGAAATCCAATATTCCTCTTAATCCCTCCCCAGTTTCTGATGAGGTGGACATGATAACCCTTAATACACATAACGCTATTCATCCCTACAACAGGAAATACTTTTTCCCTAACCTGATATGAAGTCTCCGTCCAGTCCTTTGGTCTTATCACATTTAACCATAGTTGCCTTTGTGTTTCTTGACGGCTGGTTTTGAGCCATGACTCCTTCTATTCTGGCTCCCAGTAACACAACAAGTCCACATTTAAAGACTCCTGTGTAGCCTACAGCCCTGTGGGGGAGAGGCAGGTTTACCTCCAGCTAACAAAATTATGTCATTGTGACGTCAGCCCTAAAAGGGTCTACAGCCTTGTACCTTTCTATGCATGTTTGCAAAGTTTCTCTCTAACAATTTGTTTCCTCCCCGTTGCTCGGTGAAAAATGGTAACAGTTACCTCAGCTGTTGACATGTAACCAATAACACAATTAATGACCCCGTCCTCCCAAATATAAATGTCTCATTTTGAAAAAGATCTTTTTTTTTTTTCTCAAAATCTCCTCAAGTTTAAGTAATTAGATTAAGCTCTCTGACAAATGATCAGTGATTGATAAAAGGAGGAAAGCTGTGGGCACGCAGCATCAAAAGTAACTTGGATTTATTGTGAGCCAGCATTATGGTGAGCCGACTGCCCGAGAAGCAGCATCCCTGAAGAGGCAGAATGAAATAAGGGGATTTATCCACAGACACTAATCATTCCCAACTTAGAGCATTGGCACAAAAAGGAAAGAATGTGTAAAGAGCCCGGGGACACAAAGGCTTCTGGGTGATCAAAAGGAGAATTAAGGGTGACTTCTTCCACTGAGCCATTGTCTGCGTGTTTCATGAAGTATCACTCTCGGCAGAGGGAGGGGAGGGGGATCAAGGATTTCTTGAATTAAAGAGCTTCTCCGCTTTTCTCTCTCACCTTTTAATCCACCACCTCGCTCTCGCCATCCCTCGCCACTTTTTTCATTCCTCCCTCCACAAATAGATCCCCCTGTGCTACAAAGTTGGCATGATACACACGGCTGTGTGTGTTGGGGAGATTTCCAAATTCAGCTTCAAAAAGCCGAGTGCGTGGGGAGGACTGGGTGGGCTCGCTGCAGATGTGTGTATGTGTTTGAAGGGTTGGTTCATGTGTGCGTTTTGGGGAAGGTGGAGGGGAGTGGGGGGGGGGGGGTGGTTTAGCGCCACCAGGATAATGACCATGACAGCCGCCTAACAGACTCACCCCCCGCTGTCCTTTTAAGTCCTTGTTTAAGGTTTGGCTTCGGCACCCGCTTTGAACCGCGACAATGATTCCTGATCGCAGCGGAACTCCCAGGATTCTTCATCCTTTGGGCCGCGATACGCAGGGCCAAGAGGCTTTTGGCTGCACAAAGTCTTGTCCTTCTGACCAGTGGACAATAAAGATCTACTTGATTAGCCAGCCGCTACATTCAAAGACACAAACGGACCTCACACCTGCCTCATGATCAGCACGCAGCAAAGTCCTTATTAGTTCTTCTTCATGGAGTTAAAGCAGAATAGCTGAGTCAGGTGCAGTGAAGCCTTTGCATGTATTTTCTGTTTGACATTTTGGTTTTTGGTGTCATGTCCTAAAATACATGCCTCATGTTTAGTTTAAGTGCAGCATCATTTGTGTGCATACTTGATCGATGATTGATGATTGAGCCAGCATTTATACTTGTGCGGTGGTGTGTCTGTGTCACTCTGCAGTTACACCTCCAAAACACTAGTCAGCGGCAGGGTTTCTGTGAAGTGCTGTAAAGTTAAGTTGATTCAAAACACACATTAAACACACATTAAACATGGCTTAATAGCGAGAGTTTCAAACACAAGTACACAAATCAGCTTCACAATAACTCGCAGCATTCACAGACAAACACTTGTCCTTATCTGGACACATTTTCCCCACAAATACAACATGCTAATGTTATTAGCACATTTTTTGCACCTTTTTTGCACCTTTCTGGGGAGGTGCATATCAGGCTTGGATTTGACACCGAAGTTTAAATCCTGCTTTAGCCTTGTGTTAGCATTAAGCAGCAACCTCCAAGACTGGAAAATGAAGCCAGTGTGGAAGTGCCAAAAACTGCAGTTCCTTTAGTGGCCACTTGGGGCTGGCTCCAAAACACAGTTAGTCCCCACAGACCTTCAACAGAACAATAGTTCACCCATTTAAATATGATGAAACTTAAAGCTATGCATAATTAAGAGCAGGGACGTTTGACTGACAGGCAGTTAGCAAGTCTGTAATTCAGATCCACCACAGCTCCACTCTCTCCTCCAGATACGGTCACTTCTGACTCCAAAAAAACAAACAAGATGGCAGCTGCCAAAATGCCAAACTTGAGGCTTAACAACAGAAGTTCACAAACCAATGAGTGATGCCACAATAGCTACATCCATCATTATAGAGTCTGTTGTTAGCATTAACTTGGTTAGCAGTAAAAAGCTCCCACACTTTGGAGTCTATCGGTTGTGAAAGTGTTCCCATCACGCTTTTGTTTCATCACAGCTGTGAGCAGTGTCACTATCACTGTCAGGCCACCACACACATTTAAGCCGAAACGTCAGTTATTGACTATTCAATCACTGATCATTGATTTTTGTCAACTATGTTAATCATTATTTGCAGCCCTTCTAAGTATTCTGCTCTTTTTATGTTTAGAAATAGTTGAACTCTGGAGCAACAATCTGACAGAGCTGTGTCAGAACTAAGGTGTATTTCTTTCTTCTACCTCTTTGATGAAATATATGATCTCAGAGATTTAATTTTTTTTTACCATCAGTCTTCAGAACAATAGATAGCTTCATCTTTAGAGCAGAGCAGTCCCTCTTAACACGACGCTTTATCCTAAAACTAATGTTGAACTGTGGCATCAGTTGAAACAGTGGCTATTTTAAGTAGCTCCCATGTATTAGGTGATGAAAGCATCCCTCCCCCATTCTCTGTGACCGCTCCAACACTCTAAGAAAGTGTCATTGGTCAACATTCCTGGTCAAATAAAGGTTAAATAAAACAAACTCGATAAGCGTGTATTCCTACTCATGGGAATGTCTGCACAGTTCAATTTTACTTTGGCAAAGTGGTCTTTAAATGTGCTTACAAAAGCCATATGTTGAATGCTGGATGTCTGACAGAGATATGTAGCGAGAGTACAGTGATCTCATACGGGTTTGTAATTTCCCAGATGCTCCTTTCCGATGGCCAAATACGTTAGCAGGAAGCTGCCAAAACGATTTTTCAAAACATAACAGCTTTACCATATTTGCCTGTGACAACTGAGAACATTTCTGATGAGATACAAAGCGGTGCAACAGTCGCTCAAGGCCAGAGAGGACGTTTGGCCTTGTCTTTCAATGATGGTGTGCATTTTAATTACACCTTTATAATTAGAAATGTACTGTAATTACTAAAGATTATTGTATATACGAAATGAGGCCAATGTTAAGACAAATCTGAGATTTTAATACGCTTATTAGCCCTTCCTATGCCAGCCCCTTCAGTCCTTTCCTGTTTTACTTAGATATGCTTTGTGCTGGTATGGAAGTAGTACTGAACGAGCCTACCAGTTACAGGCCCAGGGGCCCAGGGGCCCAGAGGTTAAGAGGGTCCCTTGGCCCTCACCTGCAAAATGTCACTCAAATTAACACATACTGGCCAGGAGATTTATAATGACCACAAAAAGATGCACAGGAACCGTAAAGAGAGCAACTGCCGACACAAAAAAGCACAACATTACCTCAAAAAAACTATAAAGAGACGCAAAACTTCAAAAATTTTATTCTGACTACATTGAGATGCAAAACTACACAAAACAAGGCTAATCAACTATAAGTGTGTGTCTTTAGCATGATTTATACCTCTGCATTGAATTGATGCCGTACCTACAGCATAGCCTGACTTGCACCTCCCCAGAAATGTAACTTCACGTCACAGCGACGGAGACCTCCTTTCTATTTCTGAAACCATTTCCCTCAGTGTAAACAAAGCTTTTATTTACTTAAATTTCACTGATAAGAAACGACAAATTGTGAAGACACAAAAAATCCTCCACAAAAATAGCATTTTAAGTCATGTGTGTGATTTATCCTGGCTTCATACGGGTAGAGGAAATCTCTGCTAGCTGCTAGGCTAATTTATACAATGTAAAATGCCATAGGCTTGTGATAATAACATTAGCATGTTGTATTTGTTTGGAAAACGTGTTTACTATAAGATAGTTGTTTTGTTGTTGAACCTTGTTAGTTGTAATGGAGCTGAATTTTGTAACATTACCTTTGTTAAATGTTGCTGTTCCTGATTTTATGAGTAGAGGAAAAGTCTGCTAGCTGCTAAGCTAAATAAAATAAAATGAAATGATAATAATTAATAAAAAGTGAAATGAAAATAAATGAAATTGAATAAATAAATGAAAACAAAACTAGAATAACTCTAATACACACTGCAGCAACTGGCGAAATGGAACCAACATTGCCATGTTTCTTTTTGTCAAGCTTGTCGGACCTAGCAACATAAAGTTGGGCCTTGTTTCCACTTAACAACCAGAAGTCCATTCATTTCTATGGGAAGAGTACGCTGAAAAATTAAGCTGTTGTGGTGGATGTGTGGAGTTTTAGCACATTGTGAATCTGGGCAATGTTTTTCTGCTAAAATATGGTTATACACTATATACAGTCAGATCGTCTCATCATATGTCTTTATAATGAAATATTTCACAAAACATGTTACGTACCTGGCAGGCCAACATTTACACTTATTTGTTGCCATGCAATTTTGGTCCTGTTTCTGTCCTGGTAATGTTCCAAGCCAAAGATCGATCAATTCTAAACATAATAATACATTTTTTCATTTGTAACACACGTTTTACATGCTTGCAAAGAGCAGTATGGCATTAGCTGAACATAAGAAGCTTAAAGAGGGATTAGTTGTTCTTTTTGGCCACTTGGGGGCAGCAGAATAAGCGATAAACACATCATATTATCACTTTATAAAGTGTTGTGTTTCTGGCCACCTGGTGATTATAAGTCCAATACTCACCTCTTCTTTAGCTCTGATCAGGGAAAATATGCGTCTCTTTGTTGTCTGAAGGCTCCACTATGTTCACCAGCTACACACTTTGCCTTTAATTTGGTGCTGAGCAGGTTTATCTGAAGTTTTATCAGCTCGATATTTAATTGGAAGCCAATGAAAGAGGCCGAACTAGAAAAACGACAAACAACAAAGCACACCAGCAGCTCTGAATACTTAGCTCAGTCTGCTCTGTGTTGTTTAAATATACTGTATTGTAGTGACTCATAGTGTAATTATTTGCGAGCAGAGAGGGAGGAAATCCCCTGCGTCGCTGCTTCTAGTCATGTAACAAATTGGCGTAATTGCCATTGTGGTTGAATAGAAATTGTGGTTAGGCAAACAACTTTTTTTCTGTGCCAGTGCCATGCCCTTATACTGCTTTCAAACAAACACTTGTCTCTGTGGTGAGTTGCTCTTTGCAACAACAAAAAAAAATGGAATACAAATTGTCGCATGCTGCAAACCTGCATGGCGGAGATGAAGAATGTTCACCCTCGGGACATTTTTGATGTTCTGAGGATGCAATATGTGTGATGTAGTATTTCAGCACTTATATATAATGAGTGTTAATTGATAGATCCTAGAACGCTCCACGTGTGACGTGTAGAAACATGCAGGAGCAAAAACACACCAACACATACTGAAATTTCAGACGCTGTTGTGATTTCCTTTCAGTTAATCTGAGCTGATTTCATTGTTTGAAAAGCAACATAGCAGCAGAGGAATTTGCTCCTGCAGCCCTCTGGATGTGAACGGGGCCCTCGACAAATCACTTCCAGCTTCAGACGGAGACATTTCCTGCCTGTTTTGAATACAAACATGTACACAACTAAATTGGGTTGCGAGGGGCAGAGGGGGATCCAGCATGAGAGACGAGAGAGACACAGAGAAAAGGAATGAAAAAAGTGGCGCAGGGGGAAAAATAGAGCGGGGAAGAAGTGAAAAATGAAGGGGAGTCAGTGGCATAATCAGAGCAGGATGCTGATGTGGTGGTTGGTGTTGTTGAGGGGTTGATGGTGGGGTTAGCAGCGGACTGGTGGGGATTGACACTGGATTAGAGCTGTCACTATCAATCACAGGCAACCAAAGGGCGGCTTTTCAGGTGGCACAAACACACCTCTGTTTCGCAGATGCAGCCAGCGGTACACTGAGGGTGATGGAGCTGCTGAAAAATTCCACCACAGCTTTTATGGCTGTGGTTGTTTTTAGACTGGGACTGTCTTCAAGGAAATGTTTGACATTTTGGGGAAATAGGCTTACCTGCTTTCTTGCCGAGGGTGAGATACCTCGCTGGTGTCTGTGCAGTAAATATGTGGCTGGTGACAGCAGCAGAGTGTAAATACTGAGAAAAAGCTCGTGTGGCTCTGTCCCGTGTTTCACAAATCAGCTCTTAATATGTTGTTTGTAAATCCATGTAAAAAAACAAATTTTAAAATCAATGTTCAACCTTTTGGCGGTGGGTTATGGGCTGGACCAGAGTTGTGGACTCAAGTCACAAATTTGATGACTTTACACTCGTCTTGACAAAATCAAAAAAGACTTTCATTTTGACCTTGACCTTAACACCAATAACTCATGACTTGCCTTGGACTTCAGCTTTTGACTCAAAAATACTTGATACCAGTTGCTATTTAATTATCATCTTATCTTATCTGGCCTTCACAACAAACAAAAAGCAAACTTCCCAAAAAGGATCATATGAACTGCATACTGTAGCTTCTTCCACTTTCACTATAGGAGCCTGCTGTTCATCAGCTGTTTGCCACCTGAACGCATCACAACACACAGCTACACAATCACAGAGAAACCTTCAGCAGCCTCGTAAAATATGCAGTGATAAATGAGAGGAACTATTTTTAAATTTCCTCCAAGACGCAGGTTTTGACCTGTTGCTAATTTGGTTCCCGACACACCCGGGGTTAACCTGCACTTCCTCCTGATCCCGTCTCCTCTGAAGAATTCACAGCCTCCTGCACTTTTCTGGATGTCTATTAGATTACATTAGCAGTAGCGTTTTCTCCCAGCCAGTCACTTCCTGCCCTCAGGAGAACTCCAGATAAGAGCCAACTCTCTCAAACACACTTTTGTAGATACAAACTGAGCAAATTTCCCTCCTGAGCGCTGTATGAAAAACAAAATCCACAACCAACAAAAGATAGCGCTTCAAAAAACAAACAGTCCGCGGCGGTAGGGGACGGCGGTTGCTGCAGGCAGTGTGCGGAGGAGCGTTGTGACCAAACACTGCTGGGAAGTGGAGATAAACAAAACAGACAATTTTCGGTTATCTGAGAGAACCCCATGAAACAAAACAGTCCTCTCCACCGCCGTGTCCTTGAAAAGATCCGGTGAGATGTCCTGAGGAAATGCCATTTCCTTTTGGCTGGGAACAGCCCTGGGAGCGCTCCATCGGCAGGCCGCTCGAGTGGGAGTTTACAATACGAGGAAAGAACACATGATGCAGAGGAGGACACGCTGTGTGGCCTCACATCCCGTAACACACAGAGAGGAGGAGAGGCTTCACTTTCAAGTCTACAGAACATCTATTTGGAGCGAGAGTCGTCACCTTGACGCAACTTGATTCAGTGTGTAAAAGGCAGCGGTGGAAAAAAACTAAGAACATTTACTCAACTACTGCGCTCAGAAATATTTTGACGTACTTTGACGTACTCAACTGAATATTTCCATTTATGCTTATATTTCTACTCCACTATATTTGAGAGGGAAATATCACACTTTGTATGCCATTACATTTATTTGACAGCTCATTAGCTCATTACATCTAATGAAATATGACGCTCTGTTTAAACAGTAGTTTAACAAATAAATCTTATTCATTCATTCATTTTCCGTAACCACTTATCCTGCTGGGGGAGTCTATCCCAGCTGACACTGGGCGAGAGGCAGGGTTCACCCTGGACAGGTCACCAGACTATCACAGGACTGACACATAGAGACAGACAACCATTCACACTCACATTCACACCTACGGACAGTTTAGAGTCACCAGTTAACCTGCATGTCTTTGGACTGTGGGAGGAAGCTGGAGCACCTGGAGGAAACCCACGCTGACACGGGGAGAACATGCAAACTCCATAAGCCGGCTGGCAGGTTCAAACCACGAACTCTCTTGCTGTGTGGTGACAATGCTAACCACTGCACCAGTGCCACCAAAAAAATCCTAACTTAATCTTAAGTAGTTAAGTAGTTGCCACGGTAACTGCTTCAGCTTCATCGACTAAGAATTCGAAGATGGGAAGATTGATCGTGCAGGGTTGATACTTCGAGACTCGCAAGCTACTCATTTGGTGTCAGTTCCTTGAGAAAAATATTGATTATAAGCGTATATGAATACAAAATGTGGCTGCATCACCTCCACACATTTTCAGCACATCTGTAAAATGTGCCAAGCAGCCCTGATTTTTAGCTTGCACCTGTCACATGACCGTAGACACTTGTGTGACATCAGAACATCCGCACACAGTCACACACTTCCACATTAAACATGTGAGGCAGAAATGAAACGTAGCGTAGTGCTACTTTGCATCAAGATTCACTATTTGTAACGAGGATGCTACACAGCAGCAACATGAGTCACCTCTTCAAACACCTTTGATGTGTTAAACACTTACGGACAGCTGGTTTGCCTCTTTATTAGGAAATGGGTGCACACAACACACTGATACAGTCATAAAAAATCATTCATAACTTCTATATAGGTCCAGCTGAACATTGCAATGATAATATGTATTTATCACAAAATCCCACGGCACACCTGGATTGGCAGTGGTATTGTCCCCTCACAGCAAGTGGGTTCTTAGTCCGAACCACGGGGTGTGGGAGCCCTTCTGTGTGGAGTTTGCATGTTCTCCCTGTGTCAGCGTGGGTTTCCTCCAGGTGCTCCAGCTTCCTCCCACAGTCCAAAGACATGCAGGTTAACTGGTGACTCTAAATTGTCCGTAGGTGTGAATGTGAGTGTGAATGGTTGTCTGTCTCTATGTGTCAGCCCTGTGATAGTCTGGTGACCTGTCCAGGGTGAACTCAGTAATTTCAGTTGGGATGGACTCCAGCCTCCAACAGGATAAGTGGTTATCAATCAGTCAGTCAATCTTTATTTATATAACACTTTTCATACAAGCAGAATGCAACACAAAGTGCTTCACACAAGACAATAAAACAATACAATTACTAAGTAAATAAGTGATTAAATAAGTTAAAATAAATAGATAAGTAAAGATATCGAAGAATATGATTGATAATAAAAATCAATAATAATAATTTCAGATAATAAGAAATAATAAAATAATAGATAAATTCATAATAATAAATACAGAATTTTAAAAAAAAACAATAATAATAATTACAAACAATAAAAAATAATAAAATAAATAGATAAATACATAATAATAAAAAATAATGAAATAAATAATAATAATAATAATAATAATAATAATAATAATAATAATAATAACTACCAATTTTAAAAAATCAATAATAATAATTACAAATAATAAGAAATAATAAAATAAATAGATAAATACACAATACTAATAAATACAACATTTTTTAAAAAAAAAAGAAATCAATAAATATTTAAAAAAAGACAGTTCAATTAAAAGCCAGGCCAAAAAAGGTGAGTTTGCTTAAGTTTGCTTTTAAAAACATCAACATTCTCTGCAGCCCTCAGGTCTTCAGGCAGGCTGTTCCACAGATGTGGGCCATAGTTGAATGAAATAATGCCTCACCATCTTTGGGGATGATTAAAAGGCCACTACCAGAAGACCTGAGGGTTCGAGGGTCCATACGATAAAAGCAAATCAGATAAATAGGTCTAATTAAGACTATTCAGAGCTTTATAAACCAATGAAATAAACCAATAAAATCAATCTTGAAGCACACAGGAGGCCAATGCAGAGACTTTAAATTGGTGTAACCTTTCAGACATGTCATATCTACACAGGCATTTTACCAAATATAAATATGTGCGTAAGTGGCTCTTACATGGCTTGAGTAAAACATCTGAATACTTATTCCACCAGTGGCAGGGATGAGTCAAATGCATCATTTATAACACCTTGACTAAAGCGTTTGTCCGTAGACGATGTTGTGGGTGAGCAGCAGTGTTGCTGGTGAAGTCTCACAGACCTCACAGCTTCATCCCTCCTGCTTGTAGTTTGATGAAAGCACCATCAGGGGGCGCTTGAGACGTCCTTCCTGTGTGAGCTGACTTACAGTAATGATGTTAACTGCTGGGATAAAGTGTCGGCCTGTTTGTTTGCCTCAGTTTTTCCCCAGTTTTTGTGTGTTTGAATCGAAGTGAATCGCCGCACATTTGCGTGCAGGAACGAGCTCATTTGTGTTTGTGTGAATCTTTCTGGGGGGGAAATGTGCTGCCTGTCGGTGCATGTGGACACAAGTGACTCCATCTGTGTGAGTGTGTGTGTGCAGCTGGTTGTGTTTTGTGTCTGTATTATATGTGTGTGTGTGTGTCGGGCATTAAGTCCTATCTATTTACAGAACTGGGTATGTTTGGCCAATACTTCCTGACTTCCTTGCTCTTGGCAAACAGACAGACAGCCACAGTTTGTGTATTGTTTTAGAACGGTGGAGATTGTTGGTACTTGAAAGAGATTCAGGCCTGCTTGTGTTTGATTTATGCGGCGTGTCTGTTTGATATCGATCATAAACGATAACACAGCTGAAGGAAGGAAAACGCATCTCCTGTCGGTCGGAGCTCTGCGCTTTGATGTCAAGGTTGAAAAGAACAATGCTCTAAGGTACGGGGGCCTTGTCTTCATTACACTCCCAGATTTCTCTCATGTGTCAGACAGGACGGTAAAACTTTGCCAAGAGGAGACGAGACTTTACTCAGAAGCTGATGATGCATATTTATTTTATTATGATAAACGAGACGTGGCATAAATCTTTATGTTTCCAATTTCTCTAAAAGCACAATATTTTCATGCCTGTGTTTACGTTCGGAAACTGACTCCTCAGCTGGAAGAATGATTTTTAAAAATGTGTGTATTTATGCTGTAACCATTTACAAACAAATTAAAACTCACTTATCAGATAAACTAACTGGATCTGATCAATTTAACTGCTGAGGAATCCATTAGTCAAAAAAGCACATTTACTGTCTGCAGAGCTCAGTTGGAGAATCCTTGACTCTCACTGTGTGTGACACAAGTGTTGATCACGTGTATCAATGAGCACATGTGAAGGTTCCCTGCGTTCGCATTTACTGTCACCATACTGGCCTCTGCTGGAGCCTGCTGAGTTTGCATCTGCAGGGGGAAAAAGTTCATTCAACTTCTTCTTCAGGACAAACATGAGCTCTTTAAGTCTCATAATAAAAGGTTAAATTGATAGTATTAAAATTTCCAGTCGTGATATACCTGGATCATGCATGGTGTTGTACCCAGGCAATATGGCAAGAGAAACTGTGACTGAAAATCTGGTTGGCAGCCTGTGAAAAGGCCGTCACGAAGAGACGGTACAAGGCAGAACCACCGACACAAAATGAATGGCTGAAAATTGTGAACAAAAATTATGATATGGAAGTGTTAACCCACAGGATGAGGACACAAGAGGAGCGATGTCGAGAGAAATGGGACCTTTTAATTTTTTGTATATACCTCTGTTCATATTCTGAACTGTATCATTTTGTTTCTTGACCTTTTTATAACATTGTGTAAAACAGTACAAATATAGTCTTAAAACAGGTTTAAATTGAAGGTATGATCATAATGATGAAGAAGATACAAGATGAAGTTTGGGAATCCTATAAAACTGGTCATTTGGCTCATCACAGGACAGTGAAACTGTACTTAACCCCAGACTGATACTAACACAGACAAATACTTCGTCATTAAAACTTTTGTATTAAATGTTTGTGTGCTCTATGGACGACATTATGCTTTATCAATGAAGACCTCAGTGGATAAAGCCTTGAAGGAATCACTAAAAACATGCAAGGAAAGAGGATTAAACAACCACCAGGACAAGGTGGGCAACTGACCCAGAGCTGTGTCCTTTCACGGTCCCCAAAAGTCCAGACACACAATGTGTCAACTAGTTTTGGTCATTTTTGCTACAGTAATAATCAATAAGGAATTTATATCACTACAGTGCAAATATCAATTCGGGTAGATGATACATTTCGTGGCCCTCAAATGGTGTGCCATGATGCTAATCATGCTAATCTAAATGTTGTGATAACCACACAACAACCAAACACACTATTATTGCAATATTGAAAATAAGCAGGAAATTGGTTTAAAGAGAAAATTAAAAACAAGAAAATTTGTTTAACAAAAAAGGAAAAGAAAGCTAAAAACAAACCAGGAAATGACCTAAAAAAGAGCTTAAAAAATATATAATTATGTAACGTAATTTTAAATATCAAATAATCATATTATAAATACAGTTTTCACAAGCTTTTTAAAAAATAATTTAAAATAATCTATTATTTTTTTGCAATTTGTGGAACATTTCTTCCCAAATTGCTCATTGCTTCATGTTTTTGAAAGAAATTGCACCAATGTCAAAATAATGTGTTAATATTGATGAATTAATCACAGAAAAAAAATCACATTAAAAAAATGAACACTGATTAATGTCGTTTCTTGGTGCCCTTTGACCTGGTGCGTGGCTTTGTCTCATGATGGAGGCAGACGACGCTTCTTGGCTCCTTGAATGGAACATTTACATTTAAAAAACAGTCAGAGGGAACTATTGATAGGAGCACCGTTCTCTGCAGTTTCTGCGGTAAGGAATTTTCATACAATCTGAGAACTTAAAAGGGAACTAATGTTTTTTTTAACCTGGTTTTCCGATCTAGTTTTGTCTAAGTGAGTGATAGACCTGCCTGCAGCCGTGAGTGTGCACTGTATTAAATAAAAGGGCACTCAGACAGCGTCGAAATACGTCCACTAAAAGTGCATTTTTAACACAGATAGGCTTGGATTGTTAGTATAATTATCCAACAACATAATGGAAATATACTTCAACACAAAGCATTTGGCAGCAAACCTGGAGGTCTGAGATAGCACAGCCTCTGATGCTAGTGCTAGCAGCCAACACTCGACCAGGTGTTGAGACACAAACCGAGTAAGTCTGCCTGTGACCGACTAAGCTAAACTGCAGAAGAGTTTTGGTGGTAGAGGACATGGGGGGAGAGCTGTGTCCAAAATCCAGCAGCTTTACTATGACACATCTGCCAAAATTCATTTGAAATTAAATCTTTTAAATACTTTCACAGCAAAAATTTATTCAGACTGATTAATCACAGAGCATGTCATTAATTTGATTCATTTTTCTAATCGCTTGACAGCCCTGGTTTAAATACTTGCAAAAAGTGTCTGAAAGCAGCACAAGAAAATGGATGTTGCTCCAGGTTTCAAACGGTTAATAGGAACTTGGAAGCAGCAGGATACCTGCACATACACAGACGGCAGTAGGTGGGTCAGGCCCAACAATGTGGCTTTAATATATAAAAGATATAGAAGGTATTACAGATCAGACTAATCAATAATCAGTCAACATACCTGAACTCAGGAACAACTGCTGCAGTCATCAGTTCGAGTCTGAATAACGTGTCCCTCCTGCTAACCTCAAGTGGAGATAAACTTCAGCTCGTTCAGACAGATTAGACGACGCTTGGAGAGTGTTTGACTCAAAGCTCTGAGTTTGGAGACGCAGGACAGGAAATGAAATGTTTTACATACTGCAGTTAAAATTTATGATGTGGAATTTGTGCAGAGAGCGTGGTGTCAAAGACTCGCATTATTTAACTGGTGAGATGGTGTAAACTTCCATTTAGGGATTTCATTTTTAAACTCAATCGCTTACATGATGATACCTGGCGTTCAAGCGAAGCAGACTGCAGAGTATTAAAGTTATGAGTCTTCTTAAAATGCTTGTTAAATAACTGCTACTCATGTTTGACTGATGAATTTCATGGAGAACGTTTTCCCCAAAAAGGCCACGGAGTGTTTTGGAATAAAGCCCTGCACTTGCCATCCACCTCTGAGTGTGTTTCATCAGCAGCATAGCAGACATAGCTGAGACAACGTATGTTTTATATGGATCATAAGACCCTGCTAAAAAAAAAAAAAGTCAAATCTCAGGTGCTGTAATTCTGTTAGCACTCGAGCTGCAGAGTTTAGCATTCTTCAGCGCACTGCACAGTCCAACTATGCTCTCTAGTAGTAGTTATCACTCTCAAAAATCCCAACAAAAATCTGAGGAATTTGTCCAGGGGCTCTGTGTATGTGTGTGTGTGTGTGTGTGTGTGTGTGTGTGTGTGTGTGTGTGTGTGCTCCATCACCCCCTAACCCCACCCCATGGTGCCCCAACCTCCTCTTTCCTGTTCAGCTGAAGCTTTGACTCACGGCGGTTGTCCTAGAGAAATAAAGAAAGCAGAAATCTTTACTTTAATTTATCATGTGATTTTTTTATATATATATTGAAAGACCTTGGAAACAGCCCTGACTTTTGGGTGAGGGAAATATTTTATATGATTGTTTGAAGAATTTTTCCCAAATAGCACATCGCATCTGAAAGCAAGGTCGATCATTCTGCAATTCTTCACTCTGTTTCAACTGCTCTTCTGTTTTAAGATAGTTAAAGGTGATCTCAGATTTACTGAGTGTTCCCAAATGGTAGTGGGTCCATTCTGAATGGACCACAAGCTACTTACGAACGCATCAAAACACACTTAATTTTGAAGTAAGGTGAATTTCTGCTGTAGAGTGATGATGCTTCTCAAAGTTGAGGAAGGATCCAAGGACTGTTACCGTACAGTCATTGACCGATACTACCATCCAACCGTGGCCCAAACTGACCCAGATAGAGCCTGAATTCGATCTCCCAACAGCTTCCCACCTCTGGCAGCCACACATGGCCCAGAGCCGACTCACATTTGGCTCTCGGGTGCCAAACTCGGTCCGATCTGTTCAGCAACTGCAGGTTTGTCTTCTCAATAAAGTGCCAGTGTGCTTTAAATGAAGTGTTTGTCAGATTGTTGAGCAGTGTCTGAAACCTCTGACAGGTCTGACAAGCGAGCTCAGATCACACAGCACATTAGTCAGGTGTGCAGACAAAGTGCACACAAAAAGTAATAAACAATCCTGCAGATGATTTACACAGTACTGCAACAGATGAATCCTGCTCATAATGTGCAGTTTTTGATGAGTGTGTGTTGTGTTATGACTCTGTGGTCATTTGTGAGGCTTTAGTTTATGATGTTGTACAAGATTTAATCATACAGGGTGTTGATCAATAAATCAATCAATCAGTCGAACTTTTTTATAGTAGTATGTGGTGGTAGCTCAGTCCATAGGAACTTGGGTTGGGAACTTGAGGGTTGCCGGCTCAAGTCCCCCGATATACATGTGCTTATTTATGATACTGAAAAGAAAAGCAACTGGACAGAAAATCCCAACTTTATGTTAGTTATTTTTCAAAAAAGAGACTTTATACACATAATTCCATTAAAAAAAGGTTTCGCGTTTAACCAAAATTAACCCTTCCGCTTTAATTCCTTTAAAAGTAATTCTGATAGTTAATAATACTAATAATGATAATTCTGTAATACTTTCATACCATGAAACCCTGATATTTGAGCCTGGTCTCACTCCGAAGTCGTTGAAATCTGGCTTTTGGGCCGTAACTTGCAGCGTCAGACACTGACGAAAAAAGCCGTACTTTAACAACGGCATGAGATGCGGCTGGTCGTCGTTATAGTTTAATGGTGCTCGGCGGCATCAGGGGGAAACACAGCAGGACAAGAAGGAACGTTAAAGTGGCGAAAGTCCGAAAGTAGGACTTTCACCTGGAAGAGTGGTGTTAGCGTCCCGTAAGATTATAAAGCCAAACCCTGTTCTTTTTTCCTAAACCTAACCATTGTCTGAAAACAGACAATGTTTATAACAGGCTGAAGTTGACACGGCGTCCCAGAACATCAACAACCAACACAACCTGGTACCTTGCACGTCATATCTGGACATGGAAAGTCCATGACCAAACATGATATGTGACAAGGTTGTGGGAGTGAGAAATGTGTTGGGTATTTTCTGAGGAATATATATATACCACACAGATGTGTGTTTCCTGCTCAGCTCATGGTTCCTGACTGTGAGGTTTTTAATCCCAGTTCACTGGAAGAGAACCCACCTACTGTCTGCGGGGGGAAGAATGTGAAGTCAAAGAGAGGTCCTGATGATGTTTTGGCTGCAGACTATCCAACTTACTGCACATCAATCCTGCACGCTGCTCTGCTGAGTTGTGACTGGACAGCAGACCCCAGACTCACCCCTGTGGGAATGCTGAGGGTCTGGCCGGCCCTGACATCCAGGTTACCCCATGCCGCTCGGAGGCCTGGGAGCTGTAATTATGGAGAGGCAGAGAGAGAGAGAGCCTCCTTCCAAACACACACACACACACACACACACACACACACACACACATACAGACACACAGAAACTGACATAAATGGACAGAGACAAACGCGTAAACAGAGACACACACTCATGTATAATTCAGGCATTTAGAGGCAGAAATACACACAATCAGACTTCTGCAAGCAACCACACACATGCACGGACAAACACACGTCCTAGAAATAAACACACAACTCCACAGAAATATGCACGACATGAACAGACATATCTGCACGGAGAAGACACACACACACACAGACAAACAAACATGCAGGGACACACGTACACTTAGACGAAGAGAAGGGGGCACACTCCAAGGTACACACACACACACACACACACATGCCGAGGAGCTGCCAGCCCCGTCATAAATCTGCCAGCTCAATTAATCAAGCGGTTCCCCTGGGGGGCTGCTGGAGCCAGCCTCAAACCCTGCTGACGTGCCCCCAGCGCCGCAGAGCACTCCCACAGGGCTTTAGACCCCGCTGCTCCCCGGAGAATGACAGGAGGAAATAACCGTCTCAACTGCAGAATGCGACCAGACTCCCGTGTGTGACCTCTCTGCTGTGTGGAGACAGACAGAGATGGCCTGAATGCAGAATCCATTTTAGCCTCTCTGCAGTCGGTGATGTGCTGCAGTCGTCCATGGTGAGATTTAATTTAATACGGGGCAGAAGATCTTCCAGTGAAATCATTTTTGTCTGTGTCTGAGTCCTTGAAGTTTTAATTCTAATAACAGGGAAAAAATGTCATCCTTCTTCAAAATTCTACAAAAATCAATTTTTATTTTACAGACGCTTATTTCTGGAAAACTTTAAACCAAGACTCCCTTTGCTGATTAGAATAATTTCATTCAGTTCAGTTCAAAGATTCGTAGCCACCAGCTATGAAGTTCGTACTTCAGTCATTCCTCTTATATCAGCTTACACCAAACAGCTTTCCTAGCAAATTCACGATCGCGAACAAATTTCCAACCTGTAATAAAATCCAATCAATCTCTGGTGTAAGGTCGTTGTAAAACTCAGTCTGAGGTGTCTGAAGTCCTTTTTCTCATCTTGACATTCTGACAAAATGAAATGTGTTTATTATCATCTTAAGTGTTTTGTGGGGCGGCGCGGTGGTGCAGTGGTTCACATTGTCACCTCACAGCAAGAGGGTTCCTGGTTTGTAACCCAGGGTGAGGGATGTTCTCCCCGTGTCAGCGTGGGTTTCCTCCAGGTGCTCCAGCTTCCTCCCACAGTCCAAAGACATGCAAGTTAATTGGTGACTCTAAATTGTCCGTAGGTTTAATGTGAGTGTGAATGGTTGTCTGTCTCTATGTGTCAGCCCTGTGATAGTCTGGTAACCTGTCAGAGTGAACCCTGCCTCTCACCCAGTGTCAGCTGTGGCCGTCTGCTGTGTCAGGGGGGCCGTAGCCACCTCTGGCCACCCCTTGGCAGCCCACTGTAACAGGCTGCATGCAGCTCAACCAAAAACTGTATTTTCCTTGTCATATTGTTTCACTTTCTGGACGTCTGGAATAGTAAAACTGTCCAGTTTTCCACATGAAAAAAAATGCTAATGTTTCTTAACATTAAAACCACATTTACCATAATCGCTCTCCTCTCTCAGGGATGATGTTTCTGCTCACCCTGCTGCACATTCCTGGTGTTACTCTGCATTTGTTTGTATTCGTTCTGGACCAAAAACAACAAACATATTGGAAATTATTATTCATCTGTCTGTCATTGCTTTTATCATCATCTCCGGAAACTTTGAGCTCTGTTTGCTTAGAAGATACGAACCCCTCCTCTGATCTGACCCAACCTTCACATACTACTTTTTTATATATCAGTGAGAACAGGAAAAAAAACAGTCTTTATATTCATGTACCAGTTGTTCAGTATACCTACACTCACTGGCCACTTTATTAGGTACACCTTGCTAGTACCAGGTTGGACCTCCTTTTTAATTCTTGGTGTCATTGATCCAACAAGGTGCTGGAAACATTCCTCAGAGATTTTGGTCCATATTGACACGATGACATCACACAGTTGCTGCAGATTTGTCGGCTGCACGTCCATGATGAGAATCTCCCGTTCCAGCCTCAGTTTCCTGTTGTTAGCTGACAGCAGTGGCACCTGGTGTGGTCTTCTGCTGCTGTAGCCCATCTGCTTCAAGGTTGGACAAGGTGTTGTTGCTTCAGAGATGGTCTTCTGCAGACCTTGGTTGGAACCAGTGCTTATTTGACTTCCTGTTGCCTTTCTATCATCTTGAACCAGTCTGGACATTCTCCTCTGACCTCTGGCATCAACAAGGCATTTTGGCTCACTGGATATTTGCTCTTTTTGGGACCATCCTCTGTAAACCCTAGAGATGGTTGTGTGTGAAAAGCAGATGCTTAAATTAATCTGTTAAGGTAACATAAAGAGGTCAGAGACACAAACAAGACTCCTTCTTCTTCTTATAGATTCGCTGTTCGTCTCATGTTTGTTCCGGACATTTTGGACATTTACCGACCGATCTCAGTATTTTCAGCTCAGTGGTTTTCCGTCATCCTCTGGCTCCCTCCAGGGTCTTTCTTCATTATTTAACATTTTATTCTAACGACTGCTGCAGCTGAATGCTGTCAAGCTTATTGATGATTCTGCCTTCTTACTGTTGCAGGGAAGCTTAGCCATGGCGGTGTTATTGATGTCTTTATGTTGAGGCACAAATACTTTCTTAAACTGAATGTTGTTATTGTTCTTTAAAGTAGTGAAACAGACATATTTTTATATATCTTTTTTTATATCCTTTACTTGAGTAAAGCAGCAAAACTACAGTGAAAAATATTTTTTTAAATGAATGTCCCGTATTTAAAACTTTACTCATGGCTAATGCAAATAGTGGCGTTCAAGGACATGAACGTTGTCAACAACCAATAGCTGCGCCTTCTCTAGCACCAAACAGGAGGCAACAAACCAATGCCTCCCGGAAGGAGACTCCAGGGACCTGGAACATGAACAAGGTTCTCCTGTACTTTGGAAACAGAGGAGAAACGGTTGGAGTTGCATAAAGAAGTAGAGAAAAGTTGCGTAAAGTTGAGTAGTGCTTAATTCAGCATGTATCTGATCCACCAACAAGCGCCTATTGTAGTGAGAAATTGTAACTTTTGAAACTATTCACCTCTCATTCTCTCAGTCTCCTCCCACTCAAATAGCTCAGCTAACCAACAGGGTCAGAGTTGAGCCAACAAAATCCAAAATATTAAGTTTGTATGCACATACAGTATCTTTATGATTGATACTGATGCTGAATTGACAAGAATACTGTCGACATATGATGCCTTTTGTCTTGTTTTTAGATTTCTGTTTTTGCAGACACTTAAGGAATTTTTTAAAAATAATTGGGGATATTTCTTAAAGAGAGTTTGGTGTAACATTTTCCCTGGAGGAGTCTAGATGTCTTGCAAATAGTGTCCCTTCAAGATCCCCAGTCGTTGCAAAATCTTAGTGTCACTTAAACTCCTGTTAGTGAGAAGGTGTCAGACTTCAGTATTTTTAAAGCCTTTTTGAAAGTCCTCTACTGTACGGTGTAACAATAGTTGCACATAAAATGCCGGAGTCAGAAAAAAATCCTTCAAAAATTGAAAATATTTCAGTTCTACCTCAAACTGAACATTAAAGCACAATGTAAACACTGTGTGTGGGGACCCTGAATGATTTAGGGGGACCAGGAACATGTTGAGGATTATATGTTGTGTCTGAGCTGCTGAGTTGTTGTCAGGGGGCCCACAAATTATCGTGGGGCCCTTCACCCCATAACTAACCTTCAAAACACATGACCCGCATCTTCCCTCCCAAATATACTACAAACTAAATGTGAGTTACTGATGTTTTCTGTCAGTGCAAATGGTTTGTAACTGAGGAGTTAAACAGACCTGCATTTCAAATTTAATCAGTCTCTATTCTGCTTTATTCCTCTGTGATTAATCCTTAAATATCACGTATAGACTGAATTTGCACCATGTTGGTAAAAAAAAAAAAGTAAGGAAGTCATGAATACAGGGAGCAAAAAGAATTTCTAAGAAGGAGCCAGAGGGCGCTGTTGGGCAGGTTTTGTCCTTTTTTGACTGAGACCTTCAGAGCACTGATCCCAGCACATCATCACTGATTCCAGCATCTCCATGATACACGTGTACAGGATGGGGTCAGAACATGAAATAAGACTTTTTCTGATGGGATTCCACTTTAACAGAAAAGAGATTTTCGAGTTAGCGCATTCTCTAATTGTTAGGAATGAACAGAAAACATACATTTGATTGTTAGAATAGAAAATACATCAGTGTGTGCAGTTTAGAGGTTTGAATCCAGGATCTTATGTCTCAGCCACAGTCCAAACACCACAGCCAGGTGGATTACACATTGATTGTAATGCACTGAAAATCCATAAAGGGTATTTTTCCCCGCATTCACACAATATTCTGGGAAAAGGAGACACTCAGGCCTCCAGCCTCAACTACTGTACGTGGTTGAATAAAATGAACCACAGAAAGTCGATGAAGAGCTCAGCCTGACAGCCTCTGGGAAATTACTGTTATCAGCCTTCAGGATTATATCTCAGCTTCAATTTTTAGATTTGAACCTCAGATTTTTTTGCTTTTGGGACCAGTCACCCTGGTGTCCCATAGGTTAAGGTGCCGACCATGAACTTCAACGTCCCCAGTTCACATTGTGACCACTTTTAGGTATTAAAAACATGCATGCAGGGAATCAGTATGTGGAAAGACGAACACCATTGTCCAGTGTTGTCCAGTTATTGAATTGGTTGATTTATCCAACACATTCTCACTGACCTCGTCACATATCAGTGTTTGAGCATGGACTTACTACGTCCAGATATGACGTGCAAGGTACCCTGAGTGCTTTGGTCCTTGACACTGTGGGATGCTGTGTCACTAGCTATGTTTCCATCCAAAAGTGATTCGAATCATTGGGAAATGCGCATTAAAAGAAATACGAATCCTTTGTGTTTCCATTAAATATAGGACTTTGGTGAAAACTACTAACTTGGGCGAGTTTTTCTAAGAACCGGAAACAAAACAATTCTCGCATTCTTCTTCTTCTACGTTTTCTGGTGGTTGGCAACCAGCTTGTAAATGCATTACCGCCTTCCCGACCCGGAGTGTGGATATCACCATGGAGAGAAGTGCGCTACGTCAGACTTAAATCGAACATAACTGTTTTCATCCCCGGTTTTGCGAATCAACATTTTTTCGAATCAACCAAAACCTGGCTAAAGCGAGCACTTTTTAGTTTGTGCGAATCAGGGGATTTTTAATTCGAATTTTGGCGTTTCCATCATAATTTTCCGATGCAATACTTCTAGGGTTCAAAATAAACCCACTATGATGCTACAATACAGTGAATTGACATTATTTTACCTTCTAGACAAACAGACATGGTTATGTTTTGCCAACACTCGCACGTGGTTGGGTTTGGGAAAAGAAGAACAGTGTTTGGCTTTACAGTCTTACAGAAAGTGAACACCAGCCTCCCAGGCTACAGTGTTGTCCCACTACGCTTCCCATGACGCACTGGGCACCATGAAACAAAAATGACCCTGGATGTAGCGGAGACGTTAAACCTTTCTCGTCTCAACAATGCTGTAGTTGACGTGTGGTTATGTTTAGGCACAAAAACCACTTGATCATGGTTAGGCAGAGATCATGTTTGGGCTTAGAATACCTGGTTTTGTGAGAACAATCCTGGCAGAAAATGCAGCAATGTCACAGTAAAAAAACAAAAACAAAAAAACCCACTATCCCCAGTGGAAAACAAGAATGTTTGGAGGCTAAGAAGCCACTGGAAAACTGTGATGACTCGTGGTCTGCAGCTTGGCAGGCATCTCGTCTAGGTGACACGCCATTCACCATCCCCTCCAAATCCCCGTGACAAAAGCCAGCTCGTCTACTGTGTCAGTTTAAAAACGCTGATGTGATACATATGAAACGTGCAAATGTAGTGTATTGGTGTTTTGTAGAAACGTCCAACATTTTATTCTGGATGCTGGGCTACAAACTACCCTGATTGGTTTATGTCCAAAATACTATAAGAGGACAAATTCACAGTGGGAGAACTGATCTGTAAGGCTCACCAGAAATTCTCATTTTCTTTCTTTTTTTATTAATTGAAATGACCTACAATTACTTATCAATAAATTAGTCTGAATAATGAAACAAATTTTAATAAAAATACAGATTCAGGATGCAGTAAATCAGTACTGAGGAAAATGTCTTTACACATAATAAAACATATTTCCTGCAGCTGTAACAGGAGGCTGTAAGCACCGGAATAATGATGTCTGTTAATATCCCCTAAACTGCTGCAGAATCAGTCACAGTAAACAAGAAAAACTGCCAATGTCCCCTGAGTGCAGCACTTAACCTTTGGCAGTCCGGAGCTGTGGCTGAACACGGCAGGTGGATTTGTGAGTGTGTGTTTGTGAGTGAGAGGAAAATGCCTTGGAGAGAAACTACAGCAAATCTGACCGCTGAGCCAAGAGGATGTCCTGACCTTTCCTAACATTTGCGTGCGGCCAAGTGGTCAGAGCTGTCAGTCTGCCACGAGTCTGCTCACCGAGCTGCACGTTCACGTCTAACCAGCAGATGGCAGGAGCGCACTGCTCTGAGTGCAGCTGACTTCCTGTACTGGAGGATGTGGGCGCAGTGCCTGACTGCCAACTCAGGCATTATCTCACCCCAGTTTGATTCCATTACACAGGCAGAGGAGGAAAATAAGGCTGACTCACAGTGCTGCTGCTCCCCCAGTCAAAGAATTAAGTGTTCTCTAAGACTGAATAAGATAGGACTCCTCTAAATCTTTACTTAGAGCCTCATTACAATCAGCCGTGGCTTTTGAATATGGCCTCTTAAAAAGATGATAATCACAGGCCGGCTGAAATTCATTAATACAAGGTCACGGCTGCTTTGTGCAGAAACCTGTTGGCTGTAATCATGTTGGTTCTGGAAAAAGCTTCTGCGACTCAGTTCTGTTAATCAGCTTGTTCAGCCGTAGTTCACTTTGTTTTGTTTTTTTTATCTCCACTGAATTGAGTGACCTGGCTTTTTATCGTCTCGTGTAAATGTTTCACGGCTGCTGATGTCATTTGGCACCGGTGTGGTGAAGGCTTTAACGTGAGGTCCTGCACTCACTGGGGAGAATGACAACAGGCTGTGTGGGCAGAGAAGAAACTGAGAGATGGAGAGAAACCTCCAGAACAGTCAGAGAACATGGACAAATAAAAGGCTTCCTCCTGCCCGGGTACAGGTTCAGGTTCAGGTGAAGGAGCACAAGTCAAAGTAATAAAGCAAGGTCAAAAGTCAATCCCACAATCAATATTGTAGGACTGAGGATATTATCAGCCATTATTTTTTGTACCATCAGCTAATATCAGACCATTTTTATGCCAAACGATTGTATGATTTGTAGTTTTGGCATCGTAAAAAAAAGCCTCTATAACAAAATTTACATCATTTCAGGGCAGTAAAACTCTCTGAGTCTGTTCAGTGTTAAACTTTAAAGGAAAAATTAGTTTATTAAAACTGCGCAGTTAAAAGGATTAATGAAATGGGGAGGCAGAGGGGAACTTAGGATAGCATTGATGGATGATGGTAAGTTGTCGACTTACTTTAAAGAGGAACTAAAACACTGATATTATTCTGGAGACAATATGACGTTGTAAAACACACTGCATCCTGCTCATACATGCCCATATTGTGCAGGCACGCCTGGAAACCACTAGGTCAAGGTTGGCCACACTTTTTTGACTGTGGGCCATATACCAAAAATTGTAAGGAGTCATGTGCCAAACAGTAGTAAACACATAGTTGTCTACCAGTTACACAGCACAAAAATCAGTGTTTCTAAACAAGAAAAGCCCATTTTATCAACTAGTGATCCACGACAGGATTTCAGTGCATGTTGTGACGGTCATCCCGCTAGCAACAGGCACTGCATATGTTTTTGGTACCTTGCTAGTTAGATAGTAAAATAATCGCTATAATTTTATAAACACAGTAACTGCACCATCATTCACGAAAACCCATCATCGCCACTTGGATTGTAATGCTCGTGTGTTTGTGGTGTTAACATACGGGTGACTGGAGCAGCCAAAAAGGATGAAGAAAGACCTATATTTCAGTATGTCATTCATCACATTTAATGTACAGGGTACCCACGGTCACGGACGACCACAATCACATTTTCCAGGCCTGGAAAAGTCATGGAGTTTTTAATGAAATGGTTACAGTAATTTTCCGTGGATAGCGTCATTGTAATGTTACATAACAGCAAATTCATTTTCTGTAGCTGTGTGTGTGACAACTTTTTGTTTACTATTACATTGAGCATTTTTTACTGCTGCTCTCTCTGCCTTAGGCTTTCCATGTAGGCGCATGGAAGGGCAGGGAGGTTTGCTCCCTCTGCCTCAGGCTTTCCTCATTTCCACGTGGAAGGGCAGAGAGGTGTGCTCTCTCTGCTTCCAGGCTTTCTGCATAGGCCCGAGGAAAAGCAAGGAGGCCCCAGAACAGAGCCATACCACCAAATATAATACAGCAAATGGAAATTTTTCTTTGACGAAAGTGTTCCTGACTGAACTGCGTTTCATGTGTGGGACTGCTTTTAAGGGGGTTAAAAAACTTTTTTTGCTGACCCCCACCCCCCACCACAGTAAATTGCTTATCTTCTGTGCGGGACTCCAGCTTGCTTCTCCAAACTGGGGGCATGCCGACCGCCATACAACCCCACTACAAAATATCTGAACTATCCCTTTAAGTTATACAGTAGCCTTTGCAGCACAGTGACTGTAGATGAGTTGTATACATGCTTCATATATGTTCCTCTGTTTCCAAGAAATCCTTCAGCCTATTCTTTTCCCTATAATCACCATCTCTACCCTCACTTGCAATTCAAGTCCAAAATTGCCCACTGGAGTCCTTCCATTATTATGCATCATTATCAACCACCACACATGAACAGCATTTCACTAAGCAGACCGCATACTGCTTTAAAAAGTCAGCAGCCAACAAGTGGTCTCTGGTGGAGGAAACTGGTTCTCAGAGCCAATTTACTGCTCCACAACCAGAGAAAAGGAGCGGACTCAGAGTGGAAGTGGCGTTAAATGACCAACCGGGTGACATATCAATTCACACAATAAATCGACCTACATACAGTACATGATGTTATAATGACAGTCTGGGCCTCTGCAGAGCGTTTTGCACAGAGAGCGCAGTCCAGAGGGCAAAAAAAATAAACTTAAGTCAGTCATTAATAAAGAATCAAACAGGTGAAAAACAGTAAATGATCAAGAAAGAGCAGGAAAAATCAAAACAAAGCTCAATAGTAGATTCTTTCCCTGCCTGTCAGAGTGAGGTCACCAAATACTTTCCACCCTTAAAAACAGTTATGGCAAGAATACACTGTATGATTAGAAACAGATACCCAGATCTACTGCAGCCCTTGATTAATTTCACCGTGTCAGACCATACATTAATCTTCAGCCTTCGTGGCTCTTTACGGGCCAGCATCTGTACAGCTGCACTCGGAGAGGAGCCCAGATCACTTCTCTCAGTCTCCTGCACGACGCTCTAAATAACTAATCCTCTATAACGACAGCACACTGCGCTCTGCTGTCTTTATCGACACCCTGTCACGTTACATCAGCCGTACAGTTTAACATTATAGGCTAATATGGCTGTGTGTGTGAGGGGGTGTCAGGCGTGTGAGAGCCCCCGAGTGAAATATCACCCATGACTCATTGTTCCCTCTGCCATTTTCTCTCTGACTAACATCTCGGTGACATTAGGAAGTTGGTAGCAAGATTGCTTCCTGCGAGCAAATTGGTGCCATCAAAGTGCAGCGGCCTGTTTACGGAGGGACCATATTGTATGCGATGATCTGAATAGCATCTCATATTACTGTGTAAATACAGCGCTGGAGGTTCAGGTTTACATGCTGAGAATGAGCTCCCTCGGGTCCCTGAGCAGCTGTCGTGTATAACAGTGAAATATACGTGTGAAGTTTTGCTGATATTGGCTCGGCAGTAAAAAAGCCTTCAGTGTCTAAATCATAAATATATCAAGTATCAAGTAACAAGTGCATGAGTCAGCTCAATACAAGTGCTTGATAGGGATGTCAGTGGTTAACCTGTAATCCAGAGATGCTCAACTTGCAGCCTGCAGGCCGAATCTGGCCCCCAATAGGTTGCCAGGTGGCTCCCCGACCATTTTCTATCCTGTACTGCCTTAATATGCACATTCAGCACATCCAATGCATCAAAACATTGTTTTCTAGTTGGAGCCGCGCCTCGTTTTCAAACTGTATGGTTTGACTAAAATGAACAATGACAGCAATATAGTCCACGATGAGCAGCGCTAAAATCAACCTGCGTAGTTGTCCCTCCATTGTGACATTAGAAAGTGTCACATTTATCTTGCAAGTGTTCTCTTCTTCAACGTTTGCTTTACTTCCTGGATTTTTCCCACATGGAAATTCTGACCAATCAAGAGCAGCTTTCTCACACGAGGCATTTGATCTGGTCCGCTTGTAAACTCTAGCTCTGAAAGCACCCTAAAATGCAACAATGCATCATTTCTTCCCTCTGCTGTGACCAAATGAACCGAACTAGAGGTGTGAAAGCGTCCAAACAAACCCAGGACTTTCACCCCCCAACCAGGCATGAATGTGGAAATCTGTACCCCTTTGCTGGCCCTTTAAGCACCAAATGAAAACAGATGTAATCTTTATCTTACATGACGATACTTGCATGATTTAAAGAACGAGGTAATTAGATGCCTTGTTACATTTTAAATCCACCAAAATAAATCTGTGATGTTTCCACCATGTTTCTAATATTCTTTTTGAGTGAAAGCCTGAGTAATCTGAACTTACTGGGCTGCTGAAATGCATTGTGGGTACTCTGAGCGATGGTCACCACATACTTAGTAATTACCTTTAAGTGGTTTTGCCAAATAAAAACAGCCCACAACAGACTGTGACCCTGTAAATTTAACAGCAGCAATTTGAGCCACGGAGCTCGAAGACTTTTAAATCCACAGTTCCTTTAATGAAGCCAAACCCTGAAGGAAACAGTTGTAACCGATCCAATACGTGTAATTACAAGCTATATTTCTGTACTTAATGGATAGTGTTGAAGCTTAATGAAACAAGCCATATCACTTTCTGAAGAAATTACTTTTATCGTTAAGCCAGCGTGTCTGTCAGACGGCCCTGACACCTCCGTCGTTTGTCAAGCCGTATTGATTGTCTGTCTGTCCGCAACCAGCATCTGATGACGCCTGAAGAGACAAGAAGTGTCACCACCTTCCTTGTGACCTCTCTACAGGGAGGCGAGGTGTCGACCTGTCACTTTGCACCATGCGCCTGTCATTATGTCTGAGTGGGAAAGTGCCACACGGCTGCTGGTCTGACCAGCTCTGCAGTGGTTCAAAGGCTTCAGGGAATAAGTCATTTCAGTCCACCAAATGGATTTCTATAATAGAATTTTCAAGGGCAGTGGAATATTGAATAAAGCTCGCTGCGGTATGAGTGTTTGATGTGAGCTGATCACAACTCAGCAATATGAAGAGTTCTAGCTTGCCCAGTTTAATGAAAGGTACTGAAATGAGCACAATGTCTTAAAGTACAAATCATACAATATATGCTCTGTGCATGCCAAGTGAGAGGAGTACTTTTTCATACCAAAAGATAATACTGGAGCAAAGTAAAGGGGGTTATTTCAGGCATGCTGGCGTCCAGAAGCAAAGTTAAATTGTCAGTACTAAAGATGAACAGCAGGCCTTTCTTACAGCAGATATTTTGACCTGTCATTGTAGGAAAAACACAGGTGTCACCAATGACACTAATAGCAGCTCTGTTCTATGCAGTGTTCCAGCGAGGGCTCATTCATGCTCAGTGTTAGATATGGAGATGTCTTCTGTCCGTATTTGTGCATGTTTTCTGAAAGCTGATAGATACAGATGAAACAGAGCAGTACCACAGGAGATCGTAGAGGCAGCGTAGCGTCGTTCAAGTGAGGTATGACCGTAGGCAACAACAAAGAAATTTAAATACTATTTGACTGGAATGAATCAGTAATATTAGTCAGATTCACAACGTCCTGATTTCAACCTTCGGGAGTTTATAAATTACATATTTTTGGAAAGTTTTGAGTGTAACAAATCCCAAAACCCGTGTTTCCATTTTTTTTCCCAAGTCTCTGTGGTGACTTTCAAAATGGCAACCACATATAACCTGTTTTCAGCTGGATCCCTCATGATAAATCAAATTGGTTCTGAGTTTAGTAGTTAATCACATATTTGTCAAGCCAAGGAAACAAATGGGACCATTTACAATACATTAAAAGTAGAATGTGATGCTGCACCTGCCTATGATGTGTTTTGAGCCAGGTAAATAATTGCTGTCTCTTTGGTGATTGTATGTCTTACTCCTAAACTTGCCAACTAGCTACGTAGTGTTAAGACTTGGCTTTACGAAAGCAACGGCAAAGATTACCTGACTGGATAGTATTAACCCCTGGTTGACATACCCAGCTAATGTTAAATACATGTTTTCAACATTTGCCATTTCTTAAAATCCAAAATGGCCACCACACAGACTTTAAATGGAAACATTAGTTTTCATATTCCTCGTGTTCTAACCATTTTTAAAAATGTATAGTTTATGAACTCCCCAAGAATTTTGAACAAAAATACATAAGGAACTGAACTATATAGTGAAAATGATTCGCTACCAGCGGAGCTAACTGGTAGATTAGACTCTTGCCATATCTGGTTGGCAAAAAAGCAAAAACATCCTTCTTGCAAAGGAAAGATTCGAGCGCCACCTTCTGTTCCTCTTTTAGAGAAAAAGCCAAGTCTAACTCGTTCATTGTAGCGGCCAAAACAGTTTCAGACAACTGGTGTTCATTCGTAGCCATCTTGCAATGTTTACTGACTGATTCCGGACTTCGTCGTCACAGCGCTGTCGTCATCTGTTTAGCTCGCCTCTAGATTTCCAGGGTAGAGATGTGTGTAATTGTTGCACAGACCACCTGCATCTACAACACTGCCTCAGTTTAATGATACAGTGTTTTGACCTCTTTTGTTGTTGTGCAAAACTTTTGCATGTGCACTTAGAGCCATTTATTGGCTATAATTATGCCAATATAAAGGACCTCACTAATGCTACATTTGAGAAAATTAGCTATAGAAACAAAAAACCTTTCTTTGTATTGGGCTGTAAACATGTTTATTTCTGTTGTGAAGTTGAGCCTGAGGAGTTTTCATTTGCATATGAGCGTGTGTTTTCTCCGAGACTCCGCCTTCCTCTAACAGTCATGCAGGTTAACTGGTGACTCTAAATTGTCCGTAGGTGTGAATGTGAGTGTGAATGGTTGTCTGTCTCTATGTGTCAGTCCTCCGATGCTTAATTAACCAAAAGGCTTCTGGTTGCCTGAACTGAACCCTAACTCCACATTTACTCATGTATTCATGTGGTGAACACCTAATCTTCGATGCTGAAGAAACCTAATTATTCTTGTGCAAAATACACAACTTAAATTTCACAGTTCACATTTATTTTATTAAAAAAAATGGTTTATTAGAATTATCTGCTGCCAGCTGAAGTGAAAAAGATTCCATCATATTCTAAATGATTGTCTATCAAAACGTTGTCATTATGACTATTTACTTCTGTATAGCTCGACTGTATAATGACAAGGTTTGGGTATTGACTGCAGGTTCTGACTAACTGCATGCTGAGTGCATAATTACAAGTTGCTAATATTTCCAAACACAAAGTAAGTGAAACTAATGTGCCTGTTGCCTCTCTCTTTCCCTCCCTGTTGAAAGCAGAATGGGCAGAAATCTAATGCAGATATTTCCGTTCTTCTTCTAACTGCTGAATCACAGATATTACCCATGAAACACGCTCTTATTTAAGATTATTAATTAGAAAAGAAATAGGTTTCTTTCAATATCCCGGAGAATCCCATTGTTAAGATTGAAGGCCGCTCCCTGACTCAGGAAATAATCTGTCTGGTGAGCTCAGTCCTTGAGTTTTTTTAATTACTGTAATGCACATCCAGGCGGGAGACAAAGCCTTGACTGTGCAGTCTCTCCTGGGGTCTTTCTAAGGAGGAGGAGGAGGAGGAGGAGGAGGAAGAGGAGGAACATGTTATAAATATAAACTTATCCAGCAGTAATGGTTTGACTGGAGCTCAGCAGTATATCAGACCAGTGTACAGTGTAAGTGTAGTGTTTTTAGTTGGTGTTGAAAACATCCAGCTCATGATCACACTGGTTACTTTTTTTTTTACATTCTCAAAGCTCCTACTGAGGCTTTCCAAATACAGTTTTGAATGTCTGTATCCTAAAAAAATTATAATACTGAAAAAGATCCTCAAACAAAATCCTAAAGACCAGAAATCAGTTTAAATTTTTACTTCCAAAACCTTCGTCTTGAAGTCAGTGGGTTTTTTTGAATGGGTTTTTGGTTAGATGCCTGAAATCGAGCATAGCGTTAGTTCAGGCAGGACACGATGTGCCTACTGTTGCTGCTTCCTCTGCAAGCTGCTTTGCAACCTGCCTCCACCCCAGCTCCTCCTTTTCATGCTGTGTCTGACTTATCAATGTTATTTCTGTTTGTCATCGATGCTGCTCTGTTCTGCTCCTGAGAGGTCTTTGCTGCTGCTGTCCCTGTCTTAGGCTTTCCATGTAGGCGCATGGAAGGGCAGAGAGGTTTGCTTTTTCTGCCTCAGGCTTTCCTTGTTTGCACCTGGAAGGGCAGAGAAATGTGCTCTCTCTGCTGTAGGCTTTCCACATTGGCGCGTGAGACAGGCTTTCTGTGTAGGGCTAGGAAAGGCAGAGGGGGACCAGACCAGAGCCATACCGCCAAATATTAAATTGAAAATGGATATTAAGTTTTCTTTGACTAAAGTGGTTCTGACCGATATGGGTTTTTGGTTAGATGCTTGAAATAAGATCAGTAGTAAACACAAATTTAAAAGAATTTCACTCTTTAAAAAAAGCTGCTGCTAACAAGAGGTTAAATGAAACTATAAAACATTGTCCATGACCAAATGTTGATATGTGACAAGGTCGGAGTGAGAATGATTTGTCAGTTTCCTGACCCCACACAAGTCTGTTAATGTTAGCTAGCGATTATCATTTTAACCCCGTCCTGACCCAGCAGCGTCTGTGGAAACTGTGCCAGCCCTCCGATCTCCCCCCAGGTTGCCTCGGTGAGTAAGCAGCTCAAATTTGAGCCACAAAGCCCTTTTAGCATTTTTAAATATGTTTGCACTTTTAGCACAGCTAGTGATGCTAACATTTATAACAATGCTGAAGGGGTTTTGCAGCTCAAATTCAAGCTGCTCACTCATCAGGGCTACCTGGAGGATGACCGAAGGCTTGTCACCATGCTGGCTGAAATTAAGATTAAAGGCAAAACATTTACATCACAAAACATTCAAATGTCATCCTCTCTAAATGGAAAGTGCTTTGAAATGCAGCGCTGGACAGAAAGAAAGGCCTCTTGTATTTCATGTCATTTGTCTTTTTTTTTAATTAACCAGTTAGTTACCATTTAGTAGGTGTTTGGCTATCAAAAGCAAAATTAACAGAGACTGACATCCCAAGGTGCAGCCCTACAAATCACAATTAACCGTGTTCATTTTTAAAGGTTGAGAGCACAAATTGAGAAGCTCACTTGTCATGACAGACACAAAGTGAATTTATTTCAGCCGCATGTTGCCGGCTTAATCCAGACCAAAGAAAGTGACGTGAGCGACTTTGACACCAGTCTTTATATCACTTGCACAGAAAGCGACACTTTGCCAGGCACATCATTGCATGTCGGCCTGAATCGCTTTCCTCTCACTCCATTTACCGCTGTGCTTGGATCAGCTCCCCATCTTGACACTTGCTAATGTCCCCTCTATCCTCGCTGAGGCTGCTCTCCCTCGGTGGGGGGAGGATTTTCCCCCTGAGGCATAATGGCTGCTCTCCAGCTTGTGTCAGCCGCTGAAGTTAGGGCCCTCTGGCCGCTGTAGTGTCGGTGTCGGCCCGAGTTAGCTGGGTCTTCGGAAAGGAGCAGAGGGCTTGTCCTCTGCCTCTGTGGGGCTGCACAAGGTGCTGCAGTCTGTGTTTAACAGAGTGCCGTACCTTCTGCTCGCCGTGCTTTATCACACGCTGCTCAGGCTTGTTCTGCTGCAATGTCTGCACAGCCCTGTGTACTGGTGCAATATCAGACAGCTTTCAGCCACAGGAATTCAGGCTCTGCTACACATTATTGTTTTCTTGCTTCACAGTCACAGGTGGAATGAGTAAAAAATGCAATTTTAAAGGAATAATTTAACCCCCAAATGATTATTTACCCAGTGTTATGCTGAATTTGTGAGGAATTTGTTTTTTTCTTGTATGTCTCCAGTGAAAGTAGAATCGAAACAGACAAAATTCTTAATGAACTGAAGTAAAAGGGGTCCATATTTAGCAACAGCAAAACTCATATTGCCAATGTTTGGTTTTATTGTTCCAGTGTAGTCACCAGAAGGAAATATTGGCATTGTATGCTTCTGCAAACTGAGGATACCTTACATTAATATATTTCATACATGTGAAATCAACATTTCTAACGTGATGTAGTATAGAAGGTGGTGGGGATGGTGGATGATGTGATGGCTCGGCAAGACGCCTGCAGCTGTAGACCAATATTTGAGAACAACACAAATCAAAACAGGCTGGTTTTAGTGAGTTATCACTGCATTTCTAGTGGGGGTTTTTTAACCATAAAAAGTGAACCGTTGTTTTGTTTCCACTGGGGATGGTGCCGAAAAAGTTGTTATTTTTACCATAACATCACTGCATTAACTTCCAGAATTGTCCCACTGAAAACACTTGTTTTTCACCAAGACATCACTGTGTTTCTTGCTGGAATTGTGCCATAGAAAAATAGTTGTTTTTCACAGAGACATCCCCGGATTTCTTGCTGGGATAGTGACATGAAAAGAGATGTTTTTTTTTACCAAGACATTGCTGCATCAAGTGTTTTTTTAACCACCAAAAGTTGGTGTTTTGTAGTAACCCGTTTGGTTTTCATTGGGGACTTTTACCAAAATATCACTGCATATGGCCGGATTGTGCCATGGCAAATGGTTGGTTTTCACTGAGATAACTACGTCTACTGCTGGGAGAGTGACATGAAAAGTGATTGTTTTTTACCAAAACATTGCTGCATTTCCTGCCGGGATAGTGCCATTAAAAGGAGTTGATTTTTACTGAGACATTATTGTGTTTGCTGGCAGGTTAGTGACACAAAAAGTGGTTCCTTTTTTACAGTAACATCACTGCATCTCCTGCTGGGAGAGTGACATGAAAAGCAGTGTTCCTTTATCTGAGACACCACAGAGTAATTTTTACCAAAACATTGCTGCATTTCCCGCTAGGATTGTGCCGAAAAGCAGTTGTTTTACACAGAGACTTTGCTGGTTTCCTGCTGGGATAGTGCCATGAAAAGCAGTTGTTGTATTTGGAGAGATCATCACATTTCCTGCCAAAATAATGCCTTTAAAGGGGTCGATTTTTACGGAGACTTAAATGTGTTTGCTGCTGGGATTGTGCCCCCAAAGGAAGTATTTTAAGCCAACAGGACCCCAACCATAATGAAGTCTGTTGTGCCTAAACCTAGAAGAAGAAATGTAAACAAATCAGCTACATAATAAATTACAAATGTAACGTATCTGTGGTTTGCAGAAACGTGCAGTGCCAACATTTACTCCGGCAGTTGACTGCACTCACTGGTTAGAGGTAGATGACCTGCAGCTCCTCATTGCTGGTGTGTGTATGGCAGCTGCTGTGGCGAACGCCGCAACATGATGTGTTGACGGGAAGAGGGGTCAGTGAGCACGCACAGGAAGTTAGAAAAAGGCTGATACGGCTGACAGCCCCTTTAAGTTTGAGGTGAGTTTTTCTAGCACCTTAGAAAAGCTGCCAAAGGGTTGTTTTGATAAGTGATGTTAACACGGAGTTAATGATCTCACAGCGATCAGTTGCTGTGGTTTAACCTGCAGTCATGAGGTGGCAAAAACTGATGGCTCTCTGTTTCTAACTGGAAGCTAATACCTGCACTTATATTGTTATAAAAGCACTTTGAAACACTAAATCTTCTTGACTTTAAGAGCAGTAACGGCTAACTCTGTCTCGCTGTGTTTTATGTGCTCCCTATAACCAAATATGTTAATGAGGTATATTAGTATGCTCAGTCGGATTTGCTGGAAGAGTTCAAAGACAAAGAACCCCAATCCATCAGTATGCATTATGAACTACCGCTCAGCAGCCTTCCCTGGCGAAGACACAGGGTTCAGCCGGGGATTGTTTATGAATGTTTTATATCACTTTGTAATACAATGAATATTTCCTGAACCGGACCCGTGTGCGCGGGATAAAGGGTGTCTCGCGCAGTCAATTAAAAGAGAGAAAACGTAGTGAGGCAGACTGCCTGGGGTTTAAATAAAAAAAAAACTGGAAAGTGGTAATTTTTCCAAGAGAAGTACCTTAAATTTTCAACACATTAACAGTGTTTGAGCAAAGAAGTTCTTTGAAAGTTTGAGGATGGAGTGAAGTTTCTCTAACCAGGCCACCCTGGCAGCGCCATTATTTTACTGTTTTCGTCTTCTGTCAATATTTGTAAAATATGGGTCGCACCCATACTGTGAAGCCGTAGTGGCACGACTGCACCTCAGAAATGCAGCCTCCCACATCTTATGCAGCATATTATCCGTAACCCAGTGTAGTGTCTGAGCCTTGTGGGCCCCGGCTCTTTTTTCTGCTGCAAGGCATCTCTTTGTTGTGTGGAAGGTCCTTCTGCTCATATGACTGAGCCAAGTGGAGCAACATGATACACTCCTACACTTTTCTGCACTTTGACAAAACATAAAGATGTAATCACACACAAGCTATCGCCCATAATTGTTTCCCACAACTACTGCTCACATCCTCCTGCGCTGCATATGCCTGCATTGTAAACAGAGCCCTGCCTTTGTGGACGGCCCTGTGTGTGCTGCGCTGTGGGATTGGACCAGTGCCATGCGGTAATGGAACAGGAGAGTCAAAGACCACTACTGCCGTCTGCAAGGTCTTTGTTCCTGCTATTGTCAGCAAATGCCTGCCGATGATGCGGGGGCCACATGCAGTAATCATTTCTGTGTCTCAAGGGCACGACATTGTGGCAGTTCACTTCGAATGAAGATGAGTTTTTTCTTTTCTTTTTTTTGTGGTTCAATCTTTGTCACATTGCTTTCAGCAGAGAGGCACAGGCCTAACCTGCAGGGAGATATTGTTACCAGGAGAAGCAGGACTTATCTTGTGATCCTTTGAAGGGCCCCGACCCCACTGCTCTAAGAAACCACCGTGGGAAAAAAGAAGAAGTAGTAAACTGCAAGTCTTTTTGTGTTGCAGATATTTTCAAAATCAGAATTTCTGATTTTTGATATTTAAAATAAAAATTTGACTGTTTCTGTGGAGGTCTGATGCAGTCACCTGAGATAATATGAATTTTGTCTTGTTTTTCTCAATGAACAGAGTTTTTATCTCAGAGTTATGAGAAATTTTTAATAAAAACAGCTCTTTTTTTATTTAAGGGATTTTTCCTCAGTATTAAGAGAAAACATTTAATGAAAAAATTCTGCACTTGTTTTTTCTGAATTAATACTATTATCTCAGAATACTGAGAATTTGATCAAAACAATCACCTGTTTTTCAGAATAAAAGAGATTATAATTTCAGATTTTTTTTTTAAATATTTAAAATCTGATTCAGAAAATCTTATTTTTTTTATCTCAGAATTCTCAGAAATATTTTTTTCATATTTTCATATATATTTTTTTTAAATTAATGCTGTCATTATCTCACATGGGAATATTTTCATAAACTTCCCATTTTTCTGAACACGCAAGATTATTATCTTAGAATATTGAGTTTTTAAAATCAAAAATATTTCTGCTTTTGTTTAACTGAATTCTTCTTGTGAGATCTTATCTCAGAATTATGAGGAAAAAGTGTTCATGAAAAAAATCTATCACTTTTTTGTTCTTTTTTTACAAGATTATCTCAGAATTGTGTGAAAAGTATTCATGTAAAAAAATAACCCTTTGCTCTCGTATTTTATGAATTGACAAGATAAAGATAAAAGATAAGATAAAATAATAATGTTAATATTTATGCTCTTGTTTTTCTAAGATTTTCTGAATAGGTTATTACCTTGAAATTTGGAGAAAAGTTTACATTAAAAATTTTGTTCTTGTTTTTCTGAATGAACAATTTTTTATTATTTTTTTCAAAATTATGTTATTTTTTCTGAATTAATGAGATTATTTTAGAATTATGAGGAAAGTTTTTATAAAAAAGAAATTAGAATTACAGGAAAAGTATTCAGGTAAGAAAAAACAACCTTAAAATATTCATTAATATTCAGTTGAATTAAATTGAATTAATGAATGATACAATCTTAATTGAATTAAAGATTATGACATCAGAATTTCAATTTTTTTTAAAAAAAAATGTCTGCTCATTTTTCTCCCATTTTCTCAGAATTATTTTTTCATGAAAAAATTTTGCTCTTATTCTGAATTAACAAGATAATAGTCGTAGTAGAGGACATTTCTCATAATTCTTAGATAATAATCTCATTTATTCAAAGAAAAAGCAGATTTTTTTGTTTTCCAAGTGAATCCATTGTGCTTCTGTATGTTTGTCTTTGTGGTGACAAATGTTATTGACATGTCAATCAGTGATGGCAGCCATGTGACAGCCCGTCTGCCCCCATGGAGTTAAATTATTCATTTATTCTGTCTTACATTCAGTTCCTGCCAATTACATGGTGGCCATCTTTAAAGTGCTTTGTTTTAAGGTACAGCAGCTGTGGGACTTCACTTTGGCCCGAGGGAAACACTCAGAGCTGAAGCATCCTGCACACTGCTCCGTCCTCACATGCATACTCACACACCTCAAAGACATATAAACACACCAGGATCATTCACAGCAGCTCTGCGATCTCATCCCTTGTCCTCCTCTGCCCGCTATTTTTCAGTCTGGGTTGTTTTCCAGAGCTCCACACTGTTAGCGATGGAATGCTTTTCATCGAGATTGGTGCATGCCAAGCTTCCCTTGGACTGGACGTGTTCGGGTGGCGGGTGTCTTTGTGCTCGCTAATTAGAAGCAGCTTGGTCCAGCATGCCTGTGTGCACAGCGGATCCTCACAGAGTAACCTCTTCCCCACCTCCCCTCTAATGGCACACAACACTGTAAAGAATCACAGGTCTGGCAACGAACTATTCGCTGAGAGCCAAATTCGTTTCAGGATATTCATACTGTAATTATCTCACTGGGCATGCAGGTGATGTTGGCTTCATCTACAATGATCGGCCTGAAACTTTTTTTTATTCCTGCAACAGCTATCTCAGCTGTTTTGTAATCAATGTTTAAAAAGTTGGAAAAATACAACCCCGTTGCCAGAGAAATGTTGGCGTTATTGAGCGTTAGTTCAGGCAGGACACGTCGTCAAGCTCAGCTCACATCCCAGCTACATCAGCTGATCTCAAGCAGCCCAGTCAACTGATAGAGCAGCTGATTGATGGAAGGGAGTCAGCTGATAGATCACATGATTCCTTTCTATGCAACCAATTGGTGAATCTCATTCAGGGCTCCCTATTTAAACTGCTCACTGCAAGCCGCTTTGCAACCTGCCTCCACCCAGCTCCTCCTTTTCAAGCTGTGTCTGACTTATCAGTGTCATTTCTGTCTGTCAGTGATGCTGCTCTGTTCTGTTCCTTGGGGTCTTTGCTGCTGCTTTCCATGTAGGCGCATGGAAGGTCAGGGAGGTTTGCACTCTCTTTTGCTTTCCTTGTTTGCGCGTTGAAGGGCAGAGAGGTGTGCTCTCCCCACCTTAGGCAGTCTATAGTCTTGGTCATACACTACATCACTTTAGAAATGTTGATATGATATGTGTGAAACGTGCAAACATAACGTATTTGTTGTTTTCAGAAGCAGACAGTGGCACATTTTTTCTGGCAACTGGGCTGATAAACGAGTACGGAGTTAGAGGTGTAACAGTAAGTAACCTGTGACCTTTGTTGACCTTTTTAGCCTCAGACTGGACAAGAAGACCCCACGAATTAAGCTAGGTTAACTGGGGAGCATTTATGCAGAATTGTAAATTCCAGTTCAGACCAAAAATTCATGACGAGACTAAACAGTTTTAGAACGTTGCAGAGAAAAGTTGCAGCGGTGTGAACTGGCCAGTCTGAGCTCGACTCAAGCCGGCTGATGGTGTCACCTGCAACTCAGCTGGTCAAATCACCAGTGTTGGACAGTGGGTCGCTGCTGCTGCTAGCTGTATGTGCCGCTGTCACTATCCTCATTCATATTGTAAGAAGCTACAAATTATATTCAGCCACAAAATACGTCTAAAAAGCTGCAAATCAGAACAGAAGTACAGAGAGTTGTTATCGTAGAGATGATACACTGTCTTATGTAGTTGTAGTAGGTTTTTAGAACATTGCAGAACGGCAGTCTAAAACCCCTTTTAGCTGACATTTATTTTTTATTGTAGCTCTCAGAAATCCAGGATATAATGTATCCTGCTTGGAATTACAATAGGGGGCAGATTTAAATGCTTTTTTGCCACTTGGCTGCTTGTAATTAGGGTCTGTGAAATATGATGCAAATGCGTTCTACGCAAGTAGAATGAGGTGATGTTATCTCCTGCCAGACTCATCATTTTTTTGCAAAACAGTAACCTTTAAACAGTATGAATAACTCTCACTGACCTGTGACGCATGTGAGATTACAGGGGGTGTTGCGTTGCCGTGGTGTTGCCATATGCAGCGAGTATGCAGCAGACTTAATTACGGATAATGGTGTCATATTTTCATCAAAGATAGATCAGCCTCTCTAGCAGACATGCATCTAAGTACTGGAGTGTTTAATGTGGGGCTGTCCATAAGGTATCATTCAAATGAATACTTTTACTGGAAGTTTTTGTAATGCATTCAAATATTAAATCTTAATCAGCTCATTAAAAGTTAATGTAGTGTGCATTCACTCAGTTCCCAAAGCCTGCAGGAACATATTGTTATCAAAGAGCCGACAAAATAACAATTAATTGCGCATCCGTATACATTGCAAACTCCGAGTCATCCGATTTAGTTTTGTGCAAGGTGCTGCAATCACACTGATCTGGGAAAGAACAATAACAAAAGGCACTTTTCCTTTTGTAGGTCAGGATCTGCAGGTTTTATGGGCCCAGTATCTGGAAACAAATATTTACTAACTGACAACAGTGCCTTGGAAAACATCTTGAGCGCAGAGAGGCTTTTGGATGCATGAGGCTGTGAGCTGTGACGGAATTTGTCTGGATCCCTCTTGTCCACGCATTACTGACCAACTTGAGCCAACTGGTGGAGGTGGAGGGAGGGAGATGTGGGGAGGTGGGGAGCTAAAAAGAGAGAAGGACGGAGAGAGAATGTACTGCAACACAGCGCCGACCTGGGTTTAATTGGGAGAGCTTTGGCATTTTTCCGAAATGAAACAACGGGGAAACAGGAAATGCAATTACACCCACAGAGAAATGTGTCAAACAGGTTGCGAGCTCTCTCGCCATGCAGTCTCACTCCTCTGTAATGAACAGTTCCCGTAGCCAAAGGCACCGAGGGTGGCTTGTTTCACAAAAGGTGTGAAGTGAAGCTGTGCTGTGAGGTTTTCAGAGAGACGGCGCTGCACCCCGGGCTCGGTGAGGGCGAGATAAATAGCGAAAAGCCTTGCTATCTTTAACGGGCCTCACCATCTGGGCCTGTCGCGTGGAGGAGACAAGATTAGGACGACGCTGAAGTTGACAACGAGTCTACCTCACACGATCCGGTTCATTCCTGGTGCTAATAGCTCCTTTAATGAATGTAAACATATCATTTGGCAGGTGATGAGATATTAATAGCTGTTCAGAAGGGATACAGATTAGACAAAAATGGCTCTGTCAGGGTCACAGGGAGATCCTCAGTGAGCTGCTGTATGCACTGTATAATTGTCTCTTATCTCTAAATGGCATGTTGCATGCTGGGATAATGAGCAACTGCCACTCAGATGAGATGGACACAAATGTCATGGTGATGAATGAGAAGGTTCAGAGATGACAGCGGGCTAATGGGACCTTCTTCACAACACTCGGCTCTTGTTATTGGCTCTTTTCAAACAGAGACAAAACATATTCCGAATGTAAACATGTAAACAACACCTCATTTGTACAAATTTAAACTGTTTTCTCTTAATATGGACAGTCCTCACTGCACTGTTATAAAGTACGGAAGCCCTGAGAGGCAAGGTGAATCCTTTTTTCGGGAGGGGGGCAAGTTTATCGCCAACACATTCTCACTCCAACATCGTCACATATCGATGTTTGGTCATGGACTTTCCACGTCCACATACAACGTGCAAGGTACCCTGGGTGTGTTGGTTGTTGGTGTTCTGGGATGCCAACAAGTTCTGGCTGTTATGTGCATTGTCTGTTTTCAAAATACACAGAATACACAGGAAATGCACAATTCGAACTGAACGGTTATTGGACCAATGGGTCATACTCAACTTTCGTTCTTGTCCCACCACGTTTCCCCCGACACCACCAAGGGCCATTAAATGAAACAGGACGCATATCATGCCAACGTTACAAGACAACTTTTTTCGTCAGTGTCTGACCCCACAAGTCACTGTCCAAGTGTCGGATTGTAAAAAACTGAATAGGTTGTTTTCTCCTAGGTGAGCGATATTATCTACTAGGTAGGAGATAATCTCTTATCTAGGAGACAAACTTCTAGACTTCATTAGGATGTTTTGAGACTTAGAAAGCCATGCATTATGAAGCATCTTATGTACGATACAAAGGGCATTGAAAATTCAGCCAAATGCAGCATAAACAAAATGTTTTACATTCTCAGTTAACAAACTAAAAATGTTTACTGTAAACTGTCTAGATGCTGTTTGGTTCACTGCAATGCTGATAAATAAATAATTGCAACCATACATCTGTAGAGAAATCGCAAAAACTCTGTCAGGGCTTCCATAAAAACAAGTTAAATAGCCTTAATTTAGTTCTTGACATTCGCTTAAAACGAGAAAACTAGTTGCGGCTGACTTGTTTCAAGTTTTGAATTCAGGACAGCTTTTCAGGGGTTATTCTTTCACTTTCCTCAGGAATCCTCACCTTGCTGGCAGTTTTTTCTTGCACTGAGTGAAAAGGAAAAAGTCAGTATATTTGATTTCTCCATTATTATATACATTTATTTATCTGTTTGAGACACTCTCTATTATATACTATACTCTCAAAACTTTCTCTTGTTCCCTCCATCCATGTTCTGCCACCAGGTCACGGTGGCATCTCATACATACTTCTCCATGGCTCCGTCCACCAGCTCCTCCTGGGGGATCGAGGTGTCCTTGATGCATGTTTAATCCTCCAGTGTTATTCTGGGTCTGACCTGAGGTCTCTTCCTCAGCCCAGAGGACCTCCACAGTGAGGTATCCAGGAAGCATCCTAATCAGACTCCCAAACCACCAACTTGCTCCTTTCAGTGCAAAGAAGCATCAACTTTGTGAGGGTCTGTCAGATGTCTGAGCTCATTTTGGCCACTAGAATCTGCAATCACAGTCTTCCAGTCATTACACGACCAATCGGTGAAGGGTTGAGTAAAATAAGAACTTCGTCTCCTGGCATTTATTTTGAACTTAGTCTAAGGTGCGACACAACTGATGTCTTGCAGTCTGTAAAAGTTTATACTGAGCAAGTTAATTCAAATCAGAGTCATTAGCCCCCTTTTACACTGCCTGTTCAAGGCGGAAATATTGCATTGTCATGCCGTCTTGCTGTGCTGTATATAGGGTACAATCACGGAATGAGAGGACAGAGTGGTCTCGCCTTTAAGCCGCCATAGGAGGCCGAAACAGTGTCTGTTTAAACAGGACAGCTGACAGGACAGGACCATGGGCAGGATAGGAGGAGACGTGTTATGTGTGTGACCCATCACAGGAGAAATAAAAAATAGCTGGTAGTGTGTAGCAGTTAGCGGCTAACTCGGAAGAAGAACGGCAGGCAAAAATGTCTGCTAATTGAAAAAACAACGAGGGCGAGGAGCTCCTTACCGTCTGAGCAGAGGACAGAGACTGTTGTTGTCATGTTTTTCCACTGTCATTGTTTATAAAGTGCTGCCAACACGTATGTTTTACGTCACACTAGAGGCCAACGCTGTTGTGTTACATGTCACGACTCTTTTGATTCTGCAATGCCGGCGTGCTGTCTGTTATCAAAGGTGACTTAAAGCAGAGATTTTGTAGCAGCTCTGTCAACGTGATCTCTGTGTAAAAAGGGCTGTTGTGTTCAAGACACCTGACCAATGAAATGTCGTGACTCGCTGAGATGCATGTGGGGAAGGCGAAATGCATTATTGAATGTGTTCCTAGCCCACTGTTGCCAGTACTCATGAGTGGATTATGAGACAATGGGCCCCTGGGCACCAATATGCAAAAGCTCCCACCACCTTTCCTACATAGAAGCAAGACACACAGACTCTGTGGTGATTTTAAATCTCTTGATAGTCATTATGTTTTTTTTTGTGTGTGTGTGGTTTTATATCTCCTTGTGGTTGTTTTGTGTCTCTTCAGGATCATTTGGTGTTTTATTAAGGTAATTTTGTGTCTCTCTGAGATCATTTTGAGTCATTTGCTTTTCATTTTGGCAGCCATGCTAACAGCCGCACAGCCTGGTGAGCAGCGTGGCTCGGCTGTGGCTCATCTAGGCATACAGCTCAGCGTGACACATACATAGACAGTAAAAATTATCTGCTTGTAGTCATAATATTGTCATAATACCAAAAATATTACACTTACATGGGTGGAATTTTGGCTCAGTGAAAAATCCAAGATGCAAATGTTCCTCAAAAATCGAGGCCACACTCTGAGGTTTGTGCAAAATTAAAATGCCTTTAGTTGATTTCCCACCTCAGCTGGGAGGAGCGACGACATGCAGACAGTTACAAATTTCAGCTTTGATATTGAGTATTTATTTAAATTCTGATATTTAATTTTGCATTGTAACTCTTTTTAGATGAAAAGCTTTAAATATTCCTTTTATCACTGTTTGATAGTGTGTCGTTATATTCACTTTTATTAAGAGGCATTCTGATTATCCCACTTTGACTCCATCACTTCTGTGTTGAATGGAGACGCAGTATATTCATATTTTCTATTTTAAGACAGTGAATCAAAGTGACTTATTGTTTGCTTGGTGTTAAGTCCTCACAAATTCCCCCTGGATGAATAACTTGTCTCAGCATGTCATCACATTCAATTTTACTCTGATTTATCATCATTGCGGCATCCTTGCTCTGCTGCACGGCTTGAAAAGGCCTGGCAACGCCTGTTAGTCTTTCCTTGTCAGGTCACACAGTCGGGGAGGGAAAGGGCTTCTGGTCGCTGCACACAGATGTGATAGAGCGATCTTTCCACACGATATAGTGTTGCAATCAGTCAGCACGTGCTACAATCCCGTCATCCAGCTCCACTACTACAGGAAGGTGCTGCTTTGATATTTTCCAAATGAGTGGAACTTTGTGTCAGGAGGGCAACAGCTTACAAGGCTGTTTCACAGTCTGCGATACATGTAATCACCGTTCGCCTGGATTTACAGAGTCCCCCGGGGTCACGCTGCCGGCGTTAACCCCTTCTCTCACTCTGTGGGACACCCAGGGAACATCTGGAACTGCCATTGGCCAGACGCTGGTCCAAACAAGAAATCATCGGCCATTTTATGAGTGTATCAAGCTTTTGAGCCGAGGTTTGATCAAAGCACGGCTCACTTGACTTTGTCTGGTTCCTCCCCCCCGCAGGCTTTTCATCACCTCACAAGGACAAGTCGAAGCCTTGGAAGGGTGAGAAGTCACAGTGATTAAAGCAGCCAGACAAAGACTCAACATGCCAGGTGAAAAAAAGAAAAAGAACAAAATGAGTGCTTTTCAGAAACGACATGACGCCCTGATATCAGGTTTTAATAGTTTCATCAAACAGTGAACACGTAGCTGTCAGCGTAAACCTTTAACTTGTGTTTTGGAAAAGGAAAACACCAAAATTACAGCTACATGTTTGTTTCTATGGGAACAACATATCCTCAGGTTAAAATCCCATCTTTGAAATGTCAACTTTTCCAGAACAACTGAAAAACAACCATGTTTTGAGCTTTAGCACCGTGAAGTTTAAGCTTTATTGATTTGGACTTGAAAGGGCTTGAAAGGATCAAAGGTTGAACTTTTTCAGCCCGATGAGCAGAAACCTCTTCACCTTTCTTTTATACTTAAAGTCTGGGGAGAGCAAAAATAAATGTGTCACACTGCAGAAAAATGTGTCACTAACCGTCCAACAAATTTGAATTTCCAAAAAACTATATCCACTCACCAAGTTTATAAAATTAGGTTTCAAAATAGTGAAACAATTTGCAATATTCTCTGCTCTGAAATGTCTACTGAAGGAGCTGAAACGAAGAACAAGGTGCGGCGAAGCGAAGTCTCATTAGCAGCTAACCCAGCAGCACAAAGCACACACAGTCAGCTGAAGAAAAAGAGCTGCTTTGAAGCAACAGACTCTCGTTAGCAGCTAAAGCCTAGTTCACATTACATGATTTTCACCGCGATTTTGGTGTCACAGAGGATGTTAAGAGGCTCGCGCTGACGGACGCACACGTCACAAGTATGAACACTCAAAAGATTGCGATCGTAAAAATCAGACGCAAAATCAGGGTGAAAATCGTGTAATGTGAACTAGCCTTAACCCAGCAGAACAAAGCACACACAGTCTGCTGATAAACAATAGAGCCACTTCAAAGCTTGTTAGCAGCTAACTCATCAGCACAAAGCCCATGCAGTCAGCTGGAGAACAAGAGAGCAAAGCAACAGACTCTTGTTAGCAGCTAACCCAATAGCACTAAGGACAAAACAACTGCACAGCAACAGACTCGCATTAAACTGACATTTTAAAGTCCCATCTTTAAAATGTCAGCTTTTCAAGAACAACCACGTTTTTGAGCTTTGGCACCGTGTAGTTCGATTCATCGATTTGGACTTGAAAGGGCTTTAAAGGATCAAAGGTTGGGTTGAATTTTCTCAACCCAAAGAGGAGAAACCTCTTAACCCTTCATTTAAAATAATAAACTGAACTCACCAAGACTGGAGGAGGAACTTTATAAAATGTTAAAAGTAAAATGTTAATGTGGATCATTAAAAAAATCTATGCCCGCGGTTTCTGTTCGACTTTGTCTAACTTCTGATTCAAGTTCAAAAGGATGTATGTGAAGTTAATGATGAAAGTTCAAGAGGAAGCTTCTCATATGACACTAATCTATTTTCCATATGCACTCTTGCACTGCTCTCCCTTTTCCCATGTCAGAAAGTTTTCTCACATCCCATCGTGCAATTATCCAGTCTTTGCACTCCCCATTTGGGTATATCACCCACTACACACTTTCGGCTCGCTTCACTTGTCTCTCATGTTCCCCCCACCTCCCTTTCCCCTCTCGAATGACATCAGACATCACATCCCCGTTGTCCTCTCAAGGAATATGAAATACAATCCAGCTGTGGTGTTGCAGCACAACCTTGAACTGCGATCATGACTTCATTGCTGTGCTGTGGCCGAGCCAAATATGTTGCACAAGCATTCCACTGCTCCGTACCTAATGCTGTCCTCTCTGCTGCCGCAGTGGTAATATGAGAATCTTTAATGGTCAGTGATTGCAATGTAAATGGGGATAAATTGTAGAGTTTGACCTTTCCAAGTTTTCTGATACTGGAATTTATTTCCCTCCTTCATTTTTTTTTTTTTTTAAATTTGGCATTTCCCTCCATATATTTAACAGTAGGGTCTGCGGTGTTTCTGCACTACACTCTGTAAAGATCATCCATCAGTGAGGCAGAGCACCATCTTCTGTTTATTGGGAACTGCTGCTGCAGCTGCTGGTGGCGTACCACACATCACCCACCTGTTAGAAGTCTTTTTAGGAGCATGCTACAAGCCCCGATCACACAGAGAGTGTTTTGCACATTGCGAAAGACCCTAAAAAAGTGAGTGGATCACAAGAAGTACCACCAGTTGGTCCAGAGGCTTCACTTCAATGATGGCCATTTCCAGGCATGTTTTAGGATGACTTGGGGGCAGTTTGACAACCTGTCGTCTATCATCGGGTCGTATAGCTCTGGGTGTCCAGCAGCCACTACCACCAGTTTCTCCTCCATTGTTTACCAACTGTAAACTTGTTGTCATGTCCACCACAGAAAGCCCGCCTCTCAAATCATCCGATTGGACAATGGGGAAAAAAGATGAAGAAGAAAAGAGATTACGTGGGACGCTCTTCCACTCTTAGTTGAAGTTTTTGCTACTCAAGGAGTTCACAGCGCTCTGGCCAATACGCCAGGTGCCTAGACGCAGAAACAACGACAAAAATAGCGAGCAAAAAGCTTCATTCTCAATAAAAAACAATTACGCTTTCTGTATGATTGGGGCCTTAGGACAGATAACTATTGTGAGGAGCAGTTAGCAGTGTCACAAAGCAGAAAGGTACGAGTTCACTGTGACTGAAGGCAATGGTCCAAAATGTTTTTGCTGCGTCGATAACAAGTTGACAGGAAACTTAAATGTCCTGTTTTCTTTATTTTGTGACCAAGTGGACCATGTGGATCATATGCATAGCAAGTGCACATGCTCAGTAGATGATGATACTTGTCATCGTCAATGCCTTTCGTCTCTTGCACCGGTGTACTGTACTTCCCGTCCTTGTTCATACTCTCGTTAAATGCTCACACATTAAATTTTCAGCTATTCAGTCAAAAACAACAAATGCAGGAGCTCTTTTGTTGTCATGAGGTGGCCATTTTTTTATAATGTAAATGTATTCTTGACTCATATGGTTGAATCAACTACAGGAACTGTGGTGGAGTGGAATGGAGTGTGGATCAGGAAATGCGCCTGCATTGAACACCTGACAAACTTTGACCCTCAACTGTACTGTGAATGGACTACAAGTCTGAGCTGTCCAAGGACACGGAATACAGAGGGATGTCCGAGCCATGAATGTAAAGCCTGATTTGTTGTTTTAACGCCAGTTTCAGATTCAGTTCGTCAGGCTCAGCTTTGCTTGAGCTAACTGACAGTGGGACAAGAGCAGTGGTTCCCAGTGTGTCAAGTTTGTAAAAAAACACGCTATATTTTGGACTACAGTAAATTTCACACACAGAGGTTTTATTTTGAAGTACCATTTTCTGCTGTAGAGTGAGTGACCAACAGACAGCGACATGACAGAGACAGCAAACTTGTCGACTTGTTGGCCAAAAGCAAGTATGATACTGAATGTATTAAACTGTGCCACCTCACACTAACGACTACGAAGCAATCTGGACCCTGAGGCTGGACCAGTTGGTACCCACTGCACTAGAGGGCTCATCAAAGTCATTAGGATTTATCCTCTGGGAACCATCAATGTCTCCTTCGTGTCCCGCAATATAATTAGTCCAACAGTTGTTGACTTCAGTTTGTGTTGTAGCGCTGACTTTTCTCAGGCTGATCCTGTTTTACAGTGAACAATACTGAGAGAGGAATAAAAATTGAATGCCTCAGTGGACTGAAAATCCAAAAGCTGGTAAATGATGGAGGTTAATATGGCTTCTGAACTTCTGTGCAGATACGCTTGTTAAAGTCAGAATGTTCTATTAGGGGAAACCTTGCTTTTGAAACCTTGGGTGAGTTGACTAGAACATCATGTTGTAAGCTGAGGAACAGAGAGACATACAGATCTGACTCTGGGGATTCAGTAGTACTGACCTCTAAACTGTAAAAAAGCAATACAGGAAGAAAGAGAACGATGCTGCTGGGACTGAGTTGGGTTAAGTCGTAGGATTTCTATTGATTCTTTTTATATGTTCTGGTGCCTTTGTTGCAAGATTGTGTAAAAAAATCTCCCCATTAAATGTTTGCCTAAAACTTCAAATCCAGACACTGTACTGCAGCTCTTCAGTAATACAAAGAGAGAAAACACCCTCCGTCCATTTTCATCTGCTTTTTCGGGGCTGGGTCGCGGGGGCAGCAGGCCAAGCAAAGCACCCCAGACGTCCCTCTACCCAACAACGCTTTCCAGCTCCTCCTGGGGATCCCCAAGGTGTTCTCAGGCCAGATGAGATATATAATCCCTCCAGTGTGTTCTGGGTCTGCCCCGGGGCCTCCTACCAGTGGGATGTGCCCGAAACACCTCTAACAGGAGGCGCCCAGGAGGATCCTGATCAGATGCCGGAGCCGCCTCAACTGACCCCTTTCCAAGTGAAGGAGCAGCAGCTCTACGCTGAGCTCCCTCCAGATGTCCGAGCTCTTCACCCTATCTCTAAGGCTGAGCCCAGACACCCCACGGAGGAAACTCATTTTGGCCGCTTGTATCTGCGATCTCATTCTTTCAGTCACTACCCAGAGCTCATGACCATAGGTGAGGGTTAGGACGTATATTGAAAGCTTTGCCTTCAGGCTCAGCCTCCTCTTCACCACGACGGTCCAGCACGGTGAGCCTGCATCACTGCAGACGCCACCTTAAACTGCCTATCCATCTCATGCTCCATTCTCAATCGAGAACAAGACCTTGAGATACTTGAACACACTCGCTTGAGGCAGTAACTCTGTCCCAAAACATACACCCCCAACAAACCCAGTGAAACAACTTGTATTGTTTACTTTTATTACCTTAAGACCTAAATTTGTCTCCTCACCTTCGTCTCCATCTCACCAGAGAGAAAGTTGAATTTATTTGTTCTGCAAAATCAATAATCAGCTTTCACCTGAATTCACAGCCCATTTATGTTTTGTCCTTTATAATTTGTCACAACTTGCTCTTGGTACAGCAATTACCACCAGGAACAAACTGCCAAGAGTTCTTAATTATCTGCCAACGATGACAGAACAACTCAACTGGAAAGCAGAGAATGTTGGTGTTGGGAACCTTTATCTTGAGAGACGCTGACAGCATAAGTCAATCAACAAGCTCCATTAGTCATCTATGTTCTCTGCATGCGGAGGTTTAAAATGTGTTGTTTCAGTGTATCCTCAAATGGTGTATGATATCCTATCAATTAGAGCCACACAAATGAGTGGAGCCCCGGCGCCTCCCTCTTCAGCTTCACTTCAGCTGCATGCAAATTGTGTGCGGACAGCCAGGTAACAACAGTGTTTGCTACAAGCCTCCGCATTCTTTGTTACTGTTGTGGAATTAAACCACTGTTAAACATCTCAATGCAGTTTAATTTAGGCAGTAACCCACCATTAACAAGAAGCTTGTCTTACGTAAAACCACACCGTCTCCCTCTAACTCTCTGCCAGATTCAATTTCACCAACTGTCCGGCGAGCAGAGACAGATGCTGAATTGCTTTCCCATGTACCTGCTTCTTCTTCAGCCAAAATTCAACCTGAAATAAAGCTTATGTCTCCCATGTTGGGTCTATGATAATTAATTTAACAAAAATGACATACTGTTTGGGACTAATCAGTAGGCATAATCTTTACTACACATGAATAAATCATCCAGTTGCTCGATCCAAATACGCTGAGGTGAGTGAGAGCGATGCAGGACCATCAGAGCAGCATCGAGGCCTACGGTGATTTAAAGTTAAAGTCCCACTGATTGTCACACACCTGAGTGCGTGAAATTTGTTCTCCACATTTGACCCATCCCCTGAGGGAGCGGTGAGCAGCAGCGGTGCCATGCTCAGGAATCATGTGGTGATGATGTCCTCTGGTATGTCATGTTGTATCCGTTTTTGCCCTCTACTGCAAATCAAATTTCCCCTCGAGGGACAATAAAGGTCTGAACTGAACTGAACTGAACTGAATGATTTACGGTGGCGTAGCGCATAAACAAACACTTGGGTGGAGGTATGTGCTCTCAAATCAAACTTTTTCGAAGGATTATTCGTTTACCTGAAGTGTCTTGAAACAAATTTCACCGCTGATTGTTTTCTTGATAGACTCTGATTTTTTATTTGGCTACTTTTTGTCCGACAATTGAGAGCGGTGACGCACAGTCCGTGTGGATGAACTTGTACGAACCTGAGTTGATTAATGAAGTAACTTGAAGTCAGAAAGAAGGAAAATTGTTTTATTTTTACGTTTACTTTTATTATTATTATGTTATTATGCCAACTGAAGAATTAAATTTGCTTATTTGGGTGTTTTAGCTCTTTTCTCTGGAGCGGAAACTGATGCAAATGAGCTCATTAACCAATGAGGGGGAAAACAACATGATTCAATGATTAGTCGGCTAAAGGAAAAATCTGTCAAATCAGATTCGACTATGAAAATTCTTAGTCGGGGACATGCCTAATTGTATGTAGCTCAAGAAACCCTCTGGTGCTGGCAGATAGAAACCTCCCAGCAGGGTGAACTTTGTGCACATTTTTTCAGCACATGCAAAAATAATTCAGGAAGGGATGCCCTTTTCCCCACTTGAGCACCTGCCCTGCAAAATATTTGTGCAACATACCACAAAATGACTCAGAGTTCATGCAGTTCCAGTCTCCTGGTTAAAGTCCTGTGCTTTGTGACCCATCCAGTACCCAAACCTCCCTCCTTATGGAACCGCCTTCTTCTTTACTCTTGTCAGCGAGATTCGTGGGTTATACACAAATTAGTGCCTCATGATAACGTGGGATATATATGAATTTTGGTGCATTACTTTTTGTTGGAAAGTTCCTGAGAACAGCCTGGTTATATGCATTTCTCCTGACTGCACTTTATTTTAAAAAAGAGAAATATACAAAGATATTTAAAAGCATTAAGTACATTGATCCTTTAGTTCTTCATCCTGCCCGCCATTTGAACGCTGTTGACATCTCTGACTACCTCCTGGATGTCTGATATGAATGTCAATCCAATGACTCCTGGGAAATAAATCTAAAGTACTGCTTGAAAACAGGGTGAAAAGGTTAGCGGTTTGAATCCCACACATCCAGGGTCCCGGAGCAAGACATCAAACTCTTACCTGTTCAGTTACCATAAGCTCCTCTCTATAAGCTCAACGTCTCAGGGGTGTTATTGTTTCTCTGCTCACACTGACTTTAGTTTTATTGATGCTCGCTGTGCTCCTGTCTGTGCTTCCACTGTTAGAAAATCTTTACAATAAAGTGCCATTGTAGAGCCCAGGGAAAGCAGCACAATGCCACCATTCGTCACCTATATTGGTGTTCTTTAGTGATGTCGTTTGTTTCAAGATTCAGAATAGGGCGTCCTGTTTTTACGTTCTTACTTTTCAGTCGATACTTCCTCGCAGGTACAGTACTTAACTGCGCCAATATGAAAGTGCATGCATCACATTGTCGATTTTGTGACGTTACTTGGTTGAACAATAGGCCGTTAAGTTGGCAGTCTGATCAATCAGTCACAATAACATAAGATCATATAGACTGAAAAATGTACAGGTTGACACATGTCCTGTCTTTGTGATGGATTTCTGTCTTTCTGGTGAGAAGTAAGGAGGCATGAGTCAGCCAACAAGTCAAACAAGGACACAAGGTACATCCAGTCAGCCTTTACAAAGGGTTTATAAGTTGGATCTAATGAACCCAATCACCAGAAAAAATGTTGGTATTGTACAATTCTGCAAACCACAGATACGATACATTTGCACGTTGTTACATAGCAGATATGTTGAAACTTCAGCAATGCTGTGGTTAATGAGTGGTTAGGTTTGGGCCCAAAAACCATTTGGTTACAGTTTGGAAAAGATCATGTTTTGTCTTAAAAATTCCCAGTTTTGCAGGCACAATCCCTGCTGGAAAATCAGCAGTGTCTCTGTAAAACACACCTGCTTTTCATGCTACTATCCTGGCCAAAAAAAGCAAATGGTCGCTACAAAACACCCTCGTTTGGTGCCTAAAAGCTGCTGGAAAAACTTCCTAAATCACAGCTGGTTGTGTTGTTTGTTGGTCCGGTGATCTGCAGCTTTGCAGGTGTCACACCAAGGTAACACATCATCCACCAGTCCCTCCACCTCCAGATGACGAGGTCAGCTCATATGGCCACTACGTCACTCAAGACACTTTGATACAATACATATAAAATGTACAAATGTATGCAGAAATGTACTGTATAGTACATTTAATAATTCTTAATAATACATTTGTTTTTAAGGACAGTTTTTGTGGGTGCCATCTTGTGAGCAAATATCTGAGTCATTGTTAATAAAGAGTCAAAAGTTTCCTGCTTGTTAATAAGCAATTAAGTCATTAACAAAATATTTGTGTAATAATCCAAATGTTAATTAAAACTACAAGCAGCATTAATTTGTTCTCAAATTATTTTGGCCCAGATGTTTTGGCAGCTTTTTCCCCAGAAGGTCAGAGGTCAAATGGTCTAATGGAGGGAGCCACCTGATGAATTATTCATTTATGCAAACTTTATTTACTCTTCAGGATTACACTGAGGGGTGGACCCTCATTTCCAGTGATGGAAGGATTATATTAGGCAACATAAAACACAAATTACTTACGAACAAAAACAAGAAAAATGTCCCAATTTTGTCTGGGAATCAATATTTAAAGTGCGTTGTAGCTTATTCCATGAGTGTGGAGCCCAAAATCTAACAATGCTTTAACCCCTGTGCACCACAACCAGACCATGACCTTCTTGAAGAGATGGTCTCAGTCTGGTTACAAACTAACTCTGGTGAGGTTTGTCTGTGGTGAGAACTTGTTCCGACCTCGATCCGAACTGAGTGCAGTCACATTATGCATGACATGCACAGTACTGCTGTGAGAGGCTGCTGGCTGTGTGCCGGCTGGTCGGTGTGTTGACAGTGTTTTTGTGCTTTATTTTCACTGCCAGAAGGAGTAGACAGGGGTCCGCACCAGAGAGTTGAATTTTATAGTTGTCACTGCAGGCCACAGCAATGCTCAAACTGAAGCACTTGTTCTTCCACTGAAGTCTTAAATCATTCACAAAAACGTGTTGTTACACCACCAGCATCCGGCTGCTCTCACAGCAGCTCCTCACAGCTCGAAAATTGCTAGTGCAAAATTCTAAATACGCATTATTCGGATAAACTTATTAGATAATAGTAATCTAAATGGTTACCTTTCTCCCCTGCACAGATATTAAAACTTATAACAGTTTTTTTTAAGCTTACAAACAGCTTTTTGGTTAGTAAAGTGCAATAAAGATGGCGATGCTAAGCAAGATAATCAGACGCAAGATTACAAAATGACACAATGCAGAGGCTCCCCAGGCAAGGAGTGAGGTCAATAACACATTAATGGCAACTTATAAACAGCTTTACAGATGGTGTCTCCTCATAATGTGGCACTGCAGACACTTTATCACCAGCCTGCACCCAGCGAAGGAACTGATTTTTTCATTTTCAGTTAATTTGTGAAACAGTAAGAACTGCTACCTTCGTATTGTTAAATAAAGTTAAGAATGTGGATCTTTAGACGGTGGGGAAAATCAGGTTAGAGAGAGAAATATTTATTACTTCCCTGAAAAAAAAAGACCCTGAGAGTGTGCTTTAGAGAAGCACTTATCCACCACCTGCTCCAGTGCAGCTGCTCAGTAGCCAACAGAAGACAAACTAATTGTACTGCAAAGCTTCTGGGTGTGAATATATGCAACCGGCTGAATGAGAGGCAGGGTGCTGCTTAAACCGGCATGTGGGCATCTAAAAGATGCATGAATCGATGGACAGATTGAGATCTGCATGGATGTTTTGACTGTGAGCCAAAACAAAACAAAATCTCATCCTCCCCCAGTGTCCTGTACAATCACCTTCTGCTTAGCTTTATGACAGATGTGGCACTTTGGCAATCAATTCCAGGCTGGTGTCCCCCTATTTATCTGCAGGCAGGGCACTTCGGTCCCCATTCACAGTATTGATGGTGGGGCCGGAGAGGACTCTAATCTCCCTCCATGACATGTCTGTGATGGCAGCTTGTAAATCATCTTCTGTAGGGAGGCTGCAGAAAATACAAAGTAGGTCTCACAAAATACAGCACGTGTGCATTCATACAGATAAACAATACATATTTAAAAAAACCCTGTTCTGCGCAGTTTCATTGTCATACTCGTAAGTTTCCAGTATCGTGTTTACATAATGTAATGGTCAAAAACATTTTATTTTCCTCACACTGTCTGTGCTGGAACACCTGTACTCACGTGCTCCATTTAGCCAATAGATGTATTAAGAGACCTGTATACAGTGATGAACATGTGACCCTGTTCATTTCTATGAGAGCTGCTGAGTGGCACATAAAGCTAAAGTGGTTAAACGGTACAAATGCCATTTAAAAAATCTATCCATATGATCTGTATATTACTGGCACTACTTCCACACTATGCTGCTCGTATAGCGGGTGCTAACTTCTGGTTTAACAATCTGCTAACTTAAAAGGGGAAAAATGATTTAATCTTAGTCTCTTTTAGACGTTACAAATGTTATCAGACTGAATGGATCAAATCCTGAAAGTGAAACGAGTAATTTTGCGTGGATTGTGGCCTGTGACGTAAGGAGGTAACGACAGGCCCCAGTGCACGCTATCATGCATGTACTGAAACAAATAGAGACTTGACATTGGACAACGTAAACAAACATATTACCCAGCAAGCGTCCCTGACAGAAATATCAAAGACAGTAAGAAATTAATAATTCAATTGAATAGTTTGTTGTATATTTACAGATATTATAGCTGATATAGAAAAAGCATATAACTTTATTTCAACTAGCTGTTGACAATTTAAAAACAAAAACCTTGACGCAGAGGGGTTTGCCTTTTTGAGGACATATATAGCAAATGGTACCATTTTTAAATTAATAATGTTCTTTTTTATCATTTGAACTTGAACACACTTTGAGCTTTGAATACAGGTATATTTCAAAGGTGGCAATCTGAACCTTTACCCTGTCTATATTTACGCCCCTGATTGTGACACTTACATAAAATGACCCTTTGATATACAGACATCTCTATCTTGATGGTGAGGTGGAAGTCTGATTGTACAAACTGTGGAATATTTTTTGGTGCCCCACATTTTTGGCCTTTGTTCGTACATACATTTTTGTATAGATCCTATGCACTGTTCTATTGCGCAACTTTTCTGACGCCGCCGGCATTTTTGTGCAGTTAACGAGCAGCTACATCTCCTCTGTAAGCAACAACCTTCTTCCAGTTTCCAGCGGATGATCTTCCTTTGTTTCAGGACACGGTGGTGGTGTTGTATTTCACAAGATGCGTAACAGCGCCCCCTATCCTAACAGTGAAAACACGGATTGCTGGAATATCTTGTCAATGGCGGGGAAGCGTTCTGTCACATGGTTTCCCTCTACGTACATTTTAGGTTTACCCTATTATTTTACACGTTGCCCACATTTTATATGAATGTCCGACATTGTAACACTATAAATAAAACACTAAACACAGAGAAGCGTAATAGGTTCCCTTTAAGGCTCTGACTTGCGTTTTGCTGATTTTAAAAGCTGCACATTTGTTTAATTGTCACCTTGATTTTCTGTAGTGCCGCTGTGTTATTGAGTCTCTCTTATTTTTTTATTTTTCAGATTTCTTTATTAGATTTTCAAGATATCTGATAAAAGTAGTAGTTATTATCTGACTTGACCTCTTGACTTAATGATATGGTCTGTAAAAAGCAAAGGTCCTCTCCTTCTTAATCCATCAAACACAAAGCACACACTGGTGAGCAAACTCCTGCATGCACAAACACTCCTCTTGCGCCTCCATTAAAAATGTGCCCTGCTCTTTTTTGTCTCTCTCCATCCATTTTCCTGTTTTTCTCCTCTGTCTTCATCTCACTTCAGAGAATTTAATTTCTCTGTTTTGCCCCCACTTTCACCTCCACGTCTGTCGCCGGCTCACTGGGAGTGTATCTGAGGTCTTAGCAAGCAGCTCTACTTAAGCACGATAAGAGCACTTGAATGCAACGCCACAAGCCAATCCACTGTCAGCTCTGGCTGGAGGGCCGCTGAGGGGACATCGCGCTGCCTTACAAGTAAATAAGCCACTTGGGAACTTCTGGAGTGGCTCCCCTGAGAGACGGAGAGAGAGGAAACAAAGAGAAGAGGCCAAGAGAGCGGGCTTAATGGAAACACCATATTCTGCCACCCAGGAGACCTCACAACCTTCCTGAAACCCTCCGTGATTATGAACTCATTAGCTGTAAAATTTTATAGATCAGAACACAGCTGATACAAAGAGGTATTTTCTTTTCCTAAAAACACTCTTGTTAGTTTTTGGGAGATAAATTGGCATCTAAATGGGTGAGGAATCACGTCTGGTCCCCTTCCAGATTTAACCTGATTGTTTCAAGTGTTTGGAAACTCCCAGTCCAATCTGTCATTTAGAAACTCAATTCTTCAGACAAGCAAAACAACAACAACGAAACAAAACACAACCCTCCTCATTTAGCCGGTGCATGTTTCACTCAGGCTAAATAAGGTTTTTGGGTTTCCTGACTGTAGCTGTGTGGCCACCAAGCCACAGAGCATATTTAGATAAGTTAATTATTGAGACTCCTTGTGAAAGATTGTGTACTTCAGTTAAATGGCAGATGTTGATAAAGACGTTTTTTCCATGGTGCGCTAACAGCACAGATACAAATGTTAGAAAAGGATGCTTGTTGACAGTAACCTTATAGTGACTGGTTTTATCGACCATACTGTGACATAAGACCAGGCTAGCTTCTTACATTTTTCTGATGTCATAAACCATAAAATCAAAAGAATGTTTGGACATTAAGTGATTAAAAAACAACAACTTGGTAGTAAGCAAGCTAATTAGCACATTAGCGCCTTCTTCTTGCTCCTCCGGTGGTTCCGTCTTTCCTCCTCACCAGATCTTCTTCAGTAAAGAAGAAGAAGAAGAAGAAGAAGAAGAAGAAGAAGAAAGAAAGTAGATGTTTGTTGAACCCACCCGCCCCAGTCGGACTTTAGCCACCTTTTGTCCTTTTCCGGCTTTGTTTTTTATTAGTAGTATTGGCCTTTAACAAATGTAGTCACCTATTGAACGGACTGAGTGCAGCCCCGATGTTTTCGTTTGTGTATTTTAAAGGAACACTGCTATAGGTGCCACCTCTCTCCGACTCCTCACTCTCTGAATTAACAGGAATAAATAAAGCACAGGGGAACAGCTCTGGGCGTGATGTCAAACTGTCTTCATGGGCGCCTCTGGAGAATACTTTTGCACGTCATGGCCATCTGTGGCACTTGAGACAGATTCTCAGTTGTAGTGGTTGCCATTTGATTTGAAGATATTCTTGTATTTTTTCTGTTGTTTTTTCATCTGACTTGACTTAATATCACCCTATATTTCCTTAATGTCATTTTCTCCAAAGTTTCTATTTTTTGTGGTAAACTCGTGCCCAATTCAGACCAAAACCTTAACGCAGGTCTATCAGAGTAGGTCAACTGGCATCAGCCAACCCTGCTTCTGACATTAGTTGAAGGTCATTTGGATGCTGACCAGCTTTGGTGACCAGGTGTCTCTATTAGGTGGAATTTGATTTAATTTTAGAGCCATTTAGACATCATTTATTCAGAGTGCAGACATGTTGGCAAGCAAGAGCTTCACAGAGGTGAAACTGAAACATTTAATAATAATAATAATTATATTATGTCATTCAGTTTAATTAAAGTATTTCTGAAAATGTGAAATGTATGAAATGAAACTACACAGCAGAGTCATTAACTGTGACAAGAGATCAGCGCAAGTGATAGCTATCATGTATGAATGGGACCAATGTGCTTGCAGTACACCCGCATCAAACGTGCACCTTCAGTATGAAATAGGTATTAGTGAACAGGGGTGTATCTATTTACAAGGTCCCGGGATCCTATGTTTCCAGGCTTCTGTGTTCCCAGGGTCCTACATTCCTAAGATCCTATGTTTTCAAGCGCTAAATTCCAAAATTCAACATTCTGTTCACACAAATTAACCGTCCAAATGATTTCAAGTCAACTTTGACTCATTCCAAGTTGAAATATTTCACAAATAAACTAACCAGACCATAAACCTCTTTCCTAATCCGAACCTGTTTGGAAATGGAAATAATCAACTAGAGTTGTTTCCTTAGTCCTATAATGCTCCATATTTCGTGGTTGACTAATTCCTAGAATTTCAGATTTAGGGCTGAAATAAGTTTTTCTTCACATAAAGAGCAACTATCAGGGTGCTTCAGTAGCTCACTGCTGGGTAGAGCCTTTTACCATTAAGGCCGAGTACAGTGTTATTTTATGATTATAGTCCCAGAGCCTAACCCTACCCATGTCAGATTAAGCAGATATAGAGCTGGAGAACATAAGATTCAGGGAACCTGGAACCTTGGGAACATCATAACCTTTTCTCGTGTTCCCACAATGTGCCATAGAAAGCTGGGGACCCTGGGAACATAGGAACGATTCCAAGGAGGTTGAAAGGACATTCACCAGAAACCAGGAAGTGAGTGCCGTGGTTAATTTAAAGATTGTCTTACTTTGACTTCACTGATGGACACATTTCAGAAACACCTTTGAATATAAGAGACAGGCAGAGGATTGTTATGACTGCTAATGGAGTCTAAGCCCTATTATACAGTATGGAGATAAAGTTGAAAAGCACAAGTGTTTCCCTTTTCACTATCATTTTGCTCTGCCCCTCCTCCTGAGACTGAGACCCTGATGTAAAGCACTGTCATCTCAGTGCCAGCATGCGACTTGTCAGCTCCTGAAATTAATAAGATGAGATTTGTTTTTCAGATATACCTGGTGAGTTCATACGGTTAAGGAGGTAGATTCTGAAAGATGTGAGACCGATGCTAATGGGGTAAAGATGGAGAGATTTCAAGAATTATGTTATGGTTTTCTTCTCCCCGTGAATCAATGCTAACGGGATTTGCTGCAACCAATCTAAATTGCTTTTTGTTCCCTGCAATTTAACAGGTCTCCTTGCACTGTCAGTGAATGTTTCTTCATTTACCTGCTGAATAATTTGATTAGTCAAATGCAATTTAGTGGATTTATCACCGGGCTCTGTTGAAGCCTAACCGCAAATGGCTGTGACAGAAGTTGGTTTTAAAATATATGCACACACACACACACTCGTACTGCTGTACACTACATCTGTGCTAGCCAGTCCGTGGAGAATGCCCAATGTGACAGCTGTTGGCAAGTTTATTTTTTGTCCAAATCTGGATAAACAGTCTTTTCCCATGAAGCATTTTCAAGGCCCTGCCAGCACACAGCTACACCCCCACACATATCACTCTTGTTTCTCACACACACAGACACGAGTGGTATGTCAACAGCTGTACATATGTCCACATACGTTCTCGCTTAGCAGTTATCTTTAGATTGGATATGTCGTTAGATTAAATCCCCCGTGGGAAGATAATGCACAGAGACAAACAGAACATCTCGAGCTTAACGGCACTGGGTGTTAAATGTCACATGTCCCAGTGCGTAGCCTTTAATCTTACCACTGTATACAACTGGACTCTTTTTGTTTTATTTGTTAGCCCTGTTGAAGCCTTGTTAAGCTGTGAAATGAGCTATACTGTCAGTTGCATAAAGAAAACTGTGTATAAAGGTGTGCTACTTTTATAAATCCAAAGAACTGCTTATTTAACAAGAACAAGTAAATGTTTGAATTGATCTGAACGCTCACTAAGGTGCCGTTTCAGTTTTATCTCCGTCCATACGGGATGCAGGATAGGAAAAAAAACAATCCTCCGCCTACATGAAAGATTCAGCTCTGCACAAAGCCTTTCATTTGTGGCATAAACACGGATCAAACCAGAAATGTCTGTGAAGTGTCTTTGTGAAACGGTTTGTCACTGACAGAGTGAACTTCTGACCTCCGTAAGCTTGGGGCTGAGCACAGGCGGACATCACTGAGAAGTCATGCACTCTGTTAGTCGCAGCCTTCGAAATATGACACAGGCGTCACATCTGACAAGTGGGTGCGGAATGTTTTCGATGAAGTGTTGGATTGAAAAGTAAATCTCAGGGCGTGGGTGGCGTTTACATGTAGTTTGTCATTTTTAAGTACATGTTAAAGGTTCTGTGTGCAACATTCAGAGCAGTAACATAACAGCAAACCTATACTTCTGTAGAGATATAGTGGAGTAATGGCGTCCTGGGCATGGACTGTGTAAAATAATGGGCGTAGCCAACGTGACGTCTCTCATTGGTTTGTGGACTCGTTTTGAAGCCTCTGTGTGGCATTTTAGCCTTCGTCATAATAGATTTTTGGAGCAGGAAGTGAACATATTTGGAAAAAAGGGTTGAGCTAACCCTAATGCTAGCTGCTAGCTTGGTTAGCATGGTGCATTTACAGCTATGGTTAACTATAGTAATGCTAATGCTAATTTTTGCTATCAAAAAACAGGCTTGAGACCATCATGACAAAATGTGCTTACCAGAAAAACTGAACGTCCTATTCCTTACATGGTCTTTTCGTACAACCAAACACTAAACAAGACTTTTTTAGGCAATCGAAATGTTACAATTAACTAACTGAAAACACATTGAAATAGAAACAGCTGTGGCTAAGCCTAAACTCTGTTAATTTGGGGTTACGCCACGGTAACGTTACTCAATCAATGTTGCCGCCGTGGTAGCAACTTGTTAACAGACGGCACCCAACTGTCACTCAAAGCAACCACACTCTCAATTATGCAAGCCTCAATAAATTTAAATTCACACTCTGTACAGTTATCATAAATAAATCAGCCAGAGAGCCCAAAACCTTTTTTTGCACTAGGCTGTAAACAATGCTTCTGCTGTAAAGTCTGGCATTTTAACATGGGGGTCATGGATTCACTCACTCCTGGAGCCAGCCTCAAGTGGCCATTCAAGGAACTGCTGTTTTTGCCACATTTTGATAGAATGGACAGTGTAAAGAAAATGCTCACTGCAATCAAAATAGTCTTTGTAAGCAAAGTTTTGGGGCAGCATACAAAAAACTTCAGCATGTTCATTCAGAGTAAGTAAAGTTTAAACATGTCTACACATCCATCTCAATGTGCTGCCATTTCAAAATCTTGAATCGAGCACTGTGTAATTTTCTGCTGTTCAATTTCATATTGACTATTCAAAAGAAAGCTATTTGAAAAATGTTTGACATTTGCGATATGGAATGCTGTGGTCAGTGTTTCAGAGTGACTAACACCATAGCGATCAGTTGTTTTGCATCACAGTCAGACACACTGAGTCCGTCCAGAGCAATGATGAGAGCACCCACTAACTGGGGAGCAGTTATCAGAGGTTACAAGGGACATGACAGCATTTTTGGAGGAGTTACAAAAAAAGGAAAGCTTTCTCTAAGGAAGGAGCTGATCACGTTGTAAACTCTGTTGTCATTCCTCCGGCATGGTGGCCTCTCCCTCGTAACCGCCAGTAAACACCCTGTAAACAGGCCACGGTGGATCCAGCGCTCTGCTGTTTGAACGTAGAGCAGTGCTTCACGGCTGGACCCAAAACACTCTGTCTGCTGGCTTAAATGTGCAACATGGGGTATGAAATTAATAGCTTATCAAAATGCTAATTAAAAAAGTTCATTATCATGCAAATTAACGAGGGGTGAAATAGGCTTTTTTGACCACCTCTGCCGCCTGAATCCAACAAGTCCTCAGACCTGAGAAGGCAAATTGGGTTGTTTATGCATTTAAAAGTCCATCTGAAGGTTTTTGATCTGATGTTTTACTGGTTCAGGTATAGATAAAGCTAAACTAATCAATATTTCTACCTTAGTAATGGATCCAGTGACTGTGTATAAAGTGAAAGGTGTTATCCACAATGACAGACCCAGAATTATCATTAAACTCTGCAGTTCCTTTCTGCTCTACAATGTCGTTTAGCATCTTTCTGCACATTAGCTGTGGTTACGCTGACAAATCCAATTGAAGATTCCAACTTGACTGTTTATACAGATGTAAACAAGCAGTCCGAGGATGTGCGTTAACATGCCCCAAAGCGTTTAATCAGAATATAACTTTTTTGACTCGCTCAAAGTGGTTCCGCTCATAGATGCAAACTAGCAGCTCGCGTTTGGGTTAACTTCACCCTCTCATCCAAATACGGCCACTTCTGGCTCCAAAAATCCAAGGTGGCAACAGCCAAAATACTGAAATCAAAACTTCAAAACGGCCACAAAAGCAACTGGGTGACATCCATGGAGGTATTAAAAGACTTGGATGCAGCATTGGCGGCTGGCTAGCTGTATGTAAAGCCTAGTTCACATTACACGATTTTCACTGCAAGAAGAGAAAACACACATCGCCAGGTATGAATACTCAAAAGATTACAATAGTCTCTGCGATGCAAAATCAGGATGAAAATTGTGTAACGTGAACTAGGCTTAAGCTACACTGCACTGCGGTGGATCTGGCGTTGGTTGCTTCATAACATATCTGCTGATGTACAGACAACTCTTTCCTGATGTAAGTCTACGGGAAACAGTATTTTCGAGCCCAATGGGATCAGATGACGGACACGGAATTATTATTTGGTATTTTTGTAATGTACAGATTTGCAGTGATTATTGGTAATATGTATGCTGATGTTGCACAAGTTTGTATTTGATCATGTGACAATACTTTGAAATATACAGTAGCTGTTTTGATGCAAACTCTGGCACTGGGGTCCATCCTAACCACCATACGGCACTGGTGAGCAGAGTATGTTTTGAGCTGTTTGAAAAATTACCATTGCATTTTCGTTTTGCACTGGACAATCCAATATGTGGCTGGTAGTGAGGTTAAACATCGCCAAAGAAAAAGAAAACACCAAGATGCCTCTTCCAATGATTTTCATTTCAATGAAAAGAAAACTATTTTCATCAAGTATAGCTCTCCTTTTCAGTGAGCTGAGAACAGAGCCACTCATCAGTCCGTCCTCCCTTCCCTCAAAGCATGACATTTCAAGTTTAAGAATTAATGAATTCTTGCATCAAACTTTCTTATCAACCAGAAAGAGGATTTAGGGAGGGCTCTAATACAGCCTCCTTACAGAGTGAGAGGAGACTTTGATCTGTTTGATCAGGACACACTCTGAGCTGAACATATTAAGGCGAGAGATTCTTTTGTGAGCGCACCAGTTTAAAATCTGCTACAAGATAAAGACCAGCGCTGCAACTGCATGCTTTAAGTCTCTTCAAATAACATCAGCACTGTTTTCTTCTATGATAATGAAAACTCCAGCGTGTGCTTGTGTCTGCCACTGCCATGTGTGATTTTATTTCATTTTTCTGTGCGGTACTGCAAAATCAGGAAAAAACATCTGGCCTTTCGGTTTGATAACTGAAGTGCAGCTCAAACTGTTTCAGCAATTTCCATTAATAAAATGGAATTTTCATGAGCGGTGTAGATTACCACTGTCATTTTGAAAATGTCAAGAAATATCTGGGAACATCCGTATCTGCGTGGGAAACAGTCAAAATTAATTTTAAAATTCCGGGTTTAAAACACTGAGCAACCTAAACTGGTTTATTTCACATGGAATACGTTCTGCAGTGTCCGTCTTTTACTTGAGAACATCGTCAGCGGGCTGCTGTGTGGAAACAGACTACAAAGCATTACCACCCGGCTACTGGCCAACAGCCTCCAGCACCGACTTCTCTCTCCCAACCCCCACCGCTATAATTGCAGGGGCCCTTGCACCCTTCAACCAAAATGGCTTCCATCCACAGTGATGTTGTTTGATTACATGAAAGGGTTCAGTTGTGTAATCATGGAAGTAATCAGGAACAAGAGGCGGAAAAGGGGGCAACATATTCTCCTTTAACACTGAGATAGAAAAGTTGATACATGGATGGATGGTTGAATGATAAATGGATGAAAAATAGCTCAATCTGTGGAGGGATGGAAAAATGGATGGACATAATGATGAATGGGTGTATGGATAGAAAAAATATATCAATTGATGGATATAAAACAGATGGATAGGTGGTTGGTTGGTTGGATGACTATAAAAAAAATGACGGATGCTGCGGACATGTTCCTGCCACCTTTTTAAATGGCTGATTTTGTCTCCATCATGTTTTAAAAGCATTGTGTCGCCCTGAGCACACACTGGAAGCATCAGGCTGCAGCTCATCAACCGACAGCCTGAAGGATCTGTACTTCCCCCACCTACACATCACTTTAAAATCATGTGTGGACGCCCACTAATTAAACTTGATTTCTTACCTGAAGAGCTGTGAAAATCTCTAGAGCTGTGACCCGCCAGAAAAATCTTTTTGGCCATTATCTCTATAATGACAGGATTGAGGGTCGTTTAGCTTGGGATATTTCTGACTCTTCATCTTCATCAGGAGACAACAACAGCTACAAAGTTCTCTTTGTGCATCCATGATGAGGAGAGGAGTCGAGCTGCCATAGGAGCAGAGAAGAAGAGCTGGTTTGTCCAAGCAGAGAGCAAGTGGGAGAGTGATGTTTTGAATACTGGGGACGGCAAGGCAGGAAATAGTAGTGTGACGTTGTACATTGAAAATACAAGGGGCATACTTTTTGATGTGCAGCATTTGCCACTGGTGTGTTTTAGCCTTTAGAGGTGAGGTGGATGGGTAAAACGGGTCAATCAGGTCACTTTAATAACAGCGTAGTGTGCTAGTATGTGTTTCTCTAGTGATGTATGTTACTTGAAGTTACGTTATGTTAGTACCAAACTTTATTTTAAGCAAAACCATGATGTTTTTTTAAGCCTAACCACATATTTTGTTGCCTAAATCTAAGGAAATACAAAGTATGAAGTACTTGTCCAGTATTTGAAGTTTATTTTGACAAGACTGCATGCATTTAAAGAGCAGAAACTGTACATATCCTGTGATATGGAAGTTTATTTTGAAAAGAGACTATACATTTAATAAATGTTTATTGTCATGACGTCCCTAAACGCCCAAAACCAACATTAGAATCTGCTCTAATTTCAGTTTTTGGACAGTTTGTCACAAGCCTTTATCCTTGTGTCTCCCCCTACCCTCCATTTACACTCCCCAAACCCCTCAACACAACCCCCACCTCCCGTTTTTTGATAAATATCTATAGAATACCAAGCACTCATGCTCGATGTCTTTCACGCACACGCTGCTACATTTCATTTTACTTCTACTCAGCGTGTTTTTTCATGAGAGCTGTCTCGTGAGGGGTGTTTGTTAAAAATCAAGTGCAATCTCAGTTTAATAAGATCAATTGATGGTTTCTTTCTTTAATTAAATGTAAAAGCATATTTCGGTGGGAATATGTTCTTATTGTCTCCTCACCTTTTGTGAAATCCTTTCAGATTATAGTTTGACATTTTGGCCAAGCGTTGGTATTTGAAGAGTTTTGAGTTAGAATGTTGGGATGGAGGGGTGAAAAAAACATAGATATAAATAGTTGTTATAAAAAGCACCAAAATAATGGTTAATTATTTTCTCTGCAGCTCTATCATATAATCTCGCCTTTCCATAGTGGTATCAGACTGATGTAAACAGTAACCATGTGCCTGTGTCGTCCTTACGTATGCACACCCACTGCAGACCGTGCTCCTGCCGACAGACAAAGACAAATAGGAACCAGGAGCTTCCCACAGCTCAGGGTGAAGCTGGCCACGCTCCCCCGCTGTGGCACCCCACCTTCCTGTCCGGAGCAAACTGACGCAGGGTGCTAACAAGTCAAGCCTCCTTTTCATCTGGGCCTTTGGGGGGCGGCTGAGTGCTGGTGGATTTGAGGGAGAGGGCGTGTGTGTGTGTGTGTGTGTGTGTGTGTGTGTGGAAGGTGAGAGGTTTAGGGAGCCGGGCTCGCATCCGCTGACAGTCATGAAATATGTATAGACACTGTGCCTCAGTTGGGCCATAATTGATCAGAGGACGCCATTAACCACAGCACGGCCCCGTTTGGCTGCACCTGTGAACCCCACCCCCACCCTGAGCCGCCGTCCCCACCCCCGTTTTTAACCAGCTACGACGATCAGACAGACAGAGAGGCAAAGAGGGGAGATTAATGAACGAGGCACGCCCAGCAGCTCAGTCACAGCCAAAGCAATCATTTTCTGTCAACGTTAGCATTCTGTCATTTGCATAATGTTGGACTGCTTTCACGCAGTCAAGCTCGACTTCAGCAAATATTTGCAGGAGAGTAAATATTAAGTACACTATCATGTTTATGACAACACAATCAATATCGCAAAAATGAAACTGTCAGTCTGCCTCTGCAGCCGCACTTTTTCTCTCTGGATGGATTGCAGTTCAAGCACCTTTTGAGCTGACCTGTGATCAGTAACCTCAGTCACACTCTGTGAGGAAGTGGCACTGGAAAAGAGCCATGTGGAACACTTTCATTTTATTTACATCCAGGCGATTAGCCGACATTTGTCACACCGGTGCCGCTTACTGTACAAACAGAGACATAGTGGTGTCTCAGTGTTTTTTGCTAAGAGCCTCTTCATCAGGTTATGTTGATATTTAGGGACATGTTGACTGTTTTGAGGCTGGAGGGACGGTCAGAGACACAGATTATAGAAGAGAATAGGAGAATTAAACCAAGCAGGGATGTGAACACTGTTAATCAGTTAACTGCTGAGTTTTTGACCGGTCACACATTTCAGTTTACTGCACTGTGAAGCAGCTGGGTCTGGTTGAAGCTTGGACTGCCACGATTAGTCGACTAATCGATGACTAATCGACTATTAAAATAATCGGTGACTATTTTAGTAGTCGACTAATCAGTTTGAGTCATTTTTCATAGAAAAGTTCTATAAAAGTACCCAAAATACTCTTACTGCAGCTTCTTATGTTCAGATATTGGCAGCTTTACACACTGTCCTGTGACAGTGAACTAAAACCCTTTGGCATGAGTATGAAACAAGACATTAGATGACGTAATTTTGGGGTTTGGGAGAGACAGACTGACATTTTTCAACATTTTACCACATTTTTTGATGAAATGATTAGTCAACTAATCGAAGAAATAATCGACAATGAAAATAGAGGGACGTCTGGAATACTTCTGACCTGCTGCCCCTGCAATCCAGCTTCAGATAAGTGGATGAAAATGGATGGATGGATGTATTACACGAGATGGGTGGCAACCCTGTCGCTAGTTAGTTTTCCAGCCAACCTGAGTGGTGTGCATTAAAGAGCTTTAGCTAACCAGTGGAGACCGGAGTGTGGGCAACGCGCATTATGTTTCTGCATATTAATGAGGCTTGCTGGTTGTTTGCCATCAAAGCCAACAGAAAATTATGTAAAAGGAAACACATTTACATCACAAAACATTCAAATTTAACGACCTCTAAATGGATGGCACTTTGAAATGCAGTGCTAAAGCTCATTGAGTCAGTGGAGTGCCAGACTAAAAGGAAAAGCCTCTTGTATTTCACCTCATTTTGCATTTTATTCTTAAACAAATAACCAGTTAGTTACCAGTTAATGGCTGATGGGCTGTCAAAAACAAAATTAACTAAAACAGAAATTAACAGATAAAAAGATAGTCTTTGCAGCATCATAAAACTAGGATAAAACTAGGCTACAGATGAAGCAGTAAAAAGCAATAAAAGCTATAAAATCCTATAAAAAACCCAAAATGTGTCTCTGTAAGTGATTCATCCACATTTTGATGTAATGACATACAGCATTGACATTTTAATGTTACGTTACAGATTATTTCACTGGCGACAGTCCTCCAGCACAAAACACAGAAGTCCTGCTCTTCTCAGAAAAGACTCAGCAAAACAGAAATCAATGATCAGTGGAGCGCACAGATCAGTTCCTCCTTTCAGAGTCGCCTCATCAGATGCAAGATGCAATACCAGTTATTGTCCTGAGGGAAATTCAATTTGCAAGGCCAGTGGAGAAAATGGTTCCCATCAAGCACAACAGTGGACTACACTGGACAACAAATACACTTCCCCATTAACAGTGTTCAGGGTTGAAGTATTACTGCTGTCACTGCATTGCCAGTGATGTAGAGTGTGCAGCATCTTCATCAGCAGCCCCAATGACGCTGCACTAATCTGGCACATGAGAGTTTCACCCCAAATATAAAGTTACTGTCGGTCTTTATTTTACAGATACAGGTTGTGCTATCAGAGGAGCTCCTGATGGAGTTTAGAGTTCAAGACGTCTGTCTTGTATTTCATATTTCATATCTCAGTATGATGTGACATAAACTTGATAAAATTCTTTGGAGGGAGAGGGATGAGGCTGATTTTATACTGTTTTTCTGATTGTCTAAAAGACCAAAAATAACAATGTGTTTGTCAGTTTTTAGTTTGGGTCTGCCTTTCTTTAAGGGCAGTGCAACCACATCGCCTGCACTGTCAACCCAGTCTCACACCGAAGTTGTTGAAATCCGGCGCTTGGGCAGTGACCTGCACCATCAGACACTGATGCAAAAAGCCGTCCTTTAATGTTGCTATGATACGCGGTCGGTCACTGTTGTAGTTTAACGGTGCTTGGTGGCATAAGGGGAAATGCAGTGGTACAAGAACGAAAGTTAAGGTGGCGAAAGTCCAGGTAGGGCGGGCGGGAGCGGTGGTGAATGGGTCCGACAACCAGTGACTTTCACTGGGGAGAGTGGCGTTCACATCCTGTAAGATTATAAAGCCAGTTCTTTTTTCCTAAACCCAACCACGTGCATTAGTTGTTGAAATAAAACGACTTGTTGTACAGATGCAATGCGTTTATTTTTAAAGAGACTGCATGAAAATGGTAAATTCCCTGTGAAAACGAAAGTGTATTTTAAAAGAAGACAATGCATGTAACAGGCCAAAGATGACACGTCAACGGAATGTCAACAACCAGCGCGCCCAGGGTACCATTCACATCTTATCTGGACGTGGAAAGTCCATGACCAAACGTGGATATGTGACAAGGTCGGAGTGAGAATGTGTTGGCACCGTGTGTATTTACACCCCTGATTGACGTGTTTTTTGGCAGTGAGGTGCCATCACACAGTCACGTAGGGTAGCAGGATGTTTTTGCAACTCCAATACGTGTTGTATAATAAAGCCACTGCTGGTTTTGGTCTTGGGTTTGCTAGCAGTGATGAAAATATGACATATTGTCAGTTATCAAGACTCTTTGAACAAGACAGAGTTTTACCTTTAGAACTGATGAACATATAAAATGTCCATTCTTCCACTCACCACCAAATCGGTCCCTTATAAGACAAGTCAGGGATTCAAAAAGCTTCTCCAGCTCTTATTTCCCCAACAGTGCTGTTGATTAATCCAAATTGGTGAGCTTGATTTGTTATTTCAAAATCCAAAAATAAGACCAAAACAAAGCACTCACAAGCCCTTAAGAAGAGGCTGCACTCACTGGTCTCACATGCACTGCGTTCCCTTTACCTTCAGTATCAATGAGAAAACAAGGTGCTGTGTGCAGTCGGATGTCAGGACGCTGTGAGTATTGGATTTCCGTTTTAAAGAGGGAGTGTAAAAAAATCACACTGAAACTGTCCTTTAACAGCGTGTTTTGGTGCGTCACCAGTAGAATCAGTTCCAGATACATCCCTAATCTTCCCTTCATGAAGACTGTTGACGGTCCACACCGGACGCTGAACACAAGCAATGAATTATCCTCATTCACTTCAGTTTAGTGACGCCTTGTGTCTGTGTGTCATCCGTCTATAGCCTGTCAAATCAGCTGTTAGTGTGTGTGTGTTTGCAGGACTAGTGGGGGATGGTAACTAAGGAAACCTGTGCAACACGTTTGGACAGCTGCTGAGAGGTTATTGATTGGCTTGGAAATTATTAAACCCCCAGGAGTCCAAAGAGGCTGTTGCTGTGCTGCAGGACTCACTTTAAACTCCATCCATTTATAACCAGTGAAGTCACAACAAACATTAGTGTGTCACAATTATTACAAATTTCATGGCATACAAAGGGCTGGTACACATTTATTTAACAGTAGTGTAACAAACTCACCAAAGCACCTGTTTTCATTTATTAACACAACAAACAGTGAGGAAAAAAATTGTATGAGTGATACTGTTGAGGGTTGGTATTTCCCTAATGTCAGCTGACTGATAACTTTGCGTCAGTCTCCATTTTTTGATGAATGTAACTGGATAGCTGTGCAGGAAGAGGCCGTCATTTTTCCACACATGTATTTAGTCATTTCTACATTTCATCTGATCATATTTGTGCACTAAATAATAATATAAGTGTTCAGTTATTGTAGCAGTAATCATTGAGGCAACTTTGGACCACCCAGTGTGTTGGCGGTAGGCTAGCAGCCATGTGTCAGTACAGAGAGGTTAACAATTCCTAAATTCATTCCCTCAAATTAATATTATAATTCATATATTTGTCTCTATTATTTGTGTTTTTTGCTGTTCATGTAGTTTTGATGCTATTGTTGATGTTGATGTGACGACTATTAAACTGTTCTGTCGTTGGTGCTATTGGCTTTAGTTTGACTGAGTTTGACTGATCTGCATGAAACTGGGTGAACATAATCTAGGGACCAATATCTAAAGTTCCCTCTTGGCAAAAGTTGGAAAACTTCCTAAAACTGAGCTTCTATAAGGCAATGAATATTGCGGAGGGCGTGGCTCATCACATAAAGGTGTATAACATCTCAAGGGTTTCACCCATCACCACGCAACTTTGTAGGCATATGACCACACATAATCTGAGGGGACCCCTCCATTATTGACCCCATCAAACAAAATGGGGGCGCTAGAGAGCTCATTTCTTATCTAGGCCTAACCGCCATATGGATTTTTACTAAACTTGGTAGATATGTAGAACAGGACGCCTCAAGGTGACTGGAGAAATTTAACTCTAATTGGCAACTGGGTGGCGCTATAACAACAGAAAAATGCTTCAAAATGGCTAAAATGTGACCGATTGCGACCAATGTTTGGGTTTTTTTTTTTAATCTTTGGTATGACTAAGTCATAGTATGGTCTGCTGTACATAATCACGGAAACTGTCAGTGTGTCATTCTGTCAGTCAGTCATTCTGTCTGTCCCACGTTTTTCTACTCACTGACGTGGTCAATCTATGTGAAACTGCACATAGGCAGTGAGGATTGGCATAGGTAGAAGGTGACAAAGCTACCAATGGGTATGGACTAGTTGTAGTGAATTTGTGTCTCTTGCCGTTCCCTTGCATCTCTTTGTGGTTATTTTGAGTCTCTTCCTGGTCTGTACGTGTTAATTCAAGCGACATTTTGCAGGTGAAGGACAGCAGGGCCCCTGACACTTTGGGCCCCTGACACTTTGGTTTCCAGTAGACCAGTTCAGTAGTCCATCTACACAGTGCCAGCTGTGATTGTCAGACAATTTGTGATTCAGCTGCCAATTTCCCACCTGATCAATCAATCACAGCATCAGTCAATATGTTAGTCTCAGTTCTAGCTCCAACTCCACATTGAACCGTCTGCTCTGTAACGCTGTTAGCAGTTGGTCGTATAGTGAGCAAAGTGATCCTCTGATTTTCTGACTGAGGCTTTCAGATTTTGTTGCACACTTCGTAGTCGTCCCGTCTGATTGCAAACTGATTACAGGCTTCAGATTGCTCTCTTTTTGTGTATTAGTATTCTGGAGCGTAAAGGCCATCACAGAGTGCATCCGTTCCTCTCACTTCAATCCCTCAGCCGTGAAATAAAACATATTTAAAGTATGATGCCTGCATACAAATTGTGATTGTTTCATGACAAATGTTGAGAAGTTATCAGAGATCGGTTCACCAGAGAAAGTTTCACCCACTGGTAAATGTAGCATAATATTACATAACATAATAGCCACGATCTCAATGAAAATACCTTTTAACTCATTGTTTTCAAAGGTGCCTCTTCTGTTCTCGTTATGTGTGTAGCTGCTCGGCTATGCAGCAAGTTATATGCATTTCCAAGAAAGGTTTAAGACAGGAGACGAGGAAAGCATTAGCACGGTGAGAGCAGGGAAAAGTCAGCTCAGATTCACTTCAGAAATGTTAATATGATACATATGAAATGTACAAATGTAACGTAAGGTTTGCAGAAACATACGTTGACAACATTTGCTTCTAGCGACTTCTCTAATAATAAGTAGACAAGAGAATTAAAGCACATACAGTAAAACATTGCCCTGAAGAAAAAGCATTGTGAAAAAGTCCCAACAAGAGCTCCAAAAGCATTTAAAAACTGGATGTAAGATGTTTGTGGATATCTGCTCGATGTCATGCTGACAAGATGGTGGATGTAACACTTGAGCAGCGATGGAGCTGTGGGGTTGCCAATAGCAACAGAACATGAAACTGGAACTAAGTGCTGGTGGCAGCATGTGGTTTAACTCGGGATTAGTGGCACAATACAACTGTGACAAATGACGTACGGCAGCAGAGTGGATTGTTAGTAAGTGACAGAGCTATTTTTAACCTTCTGAGGCAAGTCAAGTCCCAAGTCAAAGGTGGTTAGAGATCAGACAGAGATGTAGTAGCCTGTAAGAAAGAATAGGGAGACGAAATATACTGAAGCAGCGGGTTAGGAGTTTGTACTGGAACTCAGGAGTGTAGGCTCAGACAGAGAAGGTCAAAGATGCTTGTCTATATTTGCTTGTGTTTTGTTGTATTTATCAAAGACTCCCTCTGAGATGGAGGACAGAACAATGTCAGTGAAACAGCTGTGGAAATGTGCCAGAAGGAGTTGCTCATGGCAACACAACTTGAAACTGAAGCCGGAGGCAGAATGTGGTCTAACTTTAGATCGGTGGCATAAACAACAACTGTGATTTAGTTAAATCCTCATTTTGTAACTGAAGTTTAATTGGAGTCTAAGGGTGCTTTCACACCTGTGGCTCAGTTCATTTAGTCCACACTTAGGGAAAAAATATACACTTATTTAAATATACACTTTTTGCAAGCAAACTAAGAGCAGTGAACATGAAGTTCTGCAGACTGACAAGCAACTTGTTGATTAAACAGTTTTGGCATTTGTCATCCTGCATCATCAGGACCCACATGGGGAAATCAAATGCCGGTGACTGACAGAAGTATATGCAGCAGCACAAAGTTAAAGCGATATACACATTAATGCATGAATAATTATAATCCAGTAATATGATATCCATCCATCAATCCATTCATCCGTTTTCGTCCACTTATCCGGGGCCGGTTGCGAGGCCAGCAAGCTGAGCAAAGTACCCCAAATGTCCCTCACCCCCTGGCAATATAATATATATGATTCTGAATTGGGGCCAAAACCTTTGTGCTTTTACTGCAGTAATAATTTGAACGTTTGACTTGTACTTGTAACACAGAATTTCTACACTGTGCTACTTTTACATGATCTGAGTACTTCCTCTGTCAACATACCAAAAAAAGTCCCGGCCTCTTCACAGGGAAACATAACTTTTGGAAACAGCAAAATACAGGTCAATGACCCTCCAACGGACCTTAACTATATTCAGTATTATCACACAACAGGAAGAGGATGCAGGCACAGCATTGTTAATAGACAGTTGTGTCCTTTAATGACTTCCTGTGGTAGTACAAGGCCAGTTGGATGTCATTGTTATCTCAAAGGATGCAGCGCGTAACCTACTCATCTCGTCGTACCGTGTGACCTACATTCTCCTGTACCCGCTACTGCCAAGTTCCCTCATGCCAGGAAACACAATGGCAAAGGTGCAATGAATCAAACAAGGACACACTGAGTGACAGACATGAAGCTCCTGCACAGGTCATTGAGTTGAGTAAAGTGAGCGAGCGATCGTGGTCCAGTGGGTTTTCTATGCACAGCACGGTCCCTCCGAACAGACACTATAGGCATGGATGAGTGAGCGGCTCTCTCTATCCATAAGTTACTCACTATTGTAATAAAAAACCCAATAAAGTGGATATTTTTGCAGATAAAAAAAAAGACAAAATGTTAATCAAAATGTCCTCAAAAAATAAAATACACACCTCAATAAGAGCAGATCTCTTTAGAGCCACAGATAAATGCAGTTTTAAACAAGAGCTGAACAGAGAAGAGAATGTGTCAGATTCATTTTGTTCACATGTTCCCTCTAAAGGTGTAAAGACTGGAATTGCATCTGAAATTTAGGCCATTTTTTTCTCTATTCATTGTCTAGTTTTGACATTTCATTGACCCATGTCTCATTAAGAATTCCCCGTCTTTCAGCATTCATTCGCCCTCCATGCAGGCTGAACAGTAAATTGCTGCAGGGGCGTTGATGTGCAAGAAGAGCCGGCCATCTTAATGGGGGACATGAGTGGGTGGTCTGCTCTCTGAGGGCCTTCTGCAGCCCCTTACCTTGCTGTAATGACTCATTCAGTTCAGCTTAGTCACCCTGCTCTTTTGAGGCCTTTGCATGGTGTTGAAACATGTTGCAAAATTGGCAAAATAGGCTTTTAGTCTCTGTTTGGTGCCTTTTATCTGAGCTGAAAAGTCATTAATAACTATCAGCCACAAGATAACGACTGTCCGGTAATGTTCTTGGAGCCTTTTGGTAAAATTACACCTGATTTGTGAAGAAGACGGATATGATTTTCATTATGGTCATTGGCCTTTAATCTGAGAGCAGGAGTCTGAAACCAGGGGAACCTTCTCTTGTCTCACCATGCGCTCACTTATTTCTCCCTGTTTTCAACTCGTCCTTTGGCTTTGTCGCTTGGTTGGATTTGATTTCATATGCACAAGAACTGTCCACCTATAACATCTCAGTTTCCATGTGCGTATACGCTTCTACTCAGCAAGCGCATGATTGAGAAAGAGAAGCAGAGATTGATTTTGTTTTTTGCGCTAACGCTACCAAAGCAACACCACCATAAAACAATGATTAGCCTACCGCATGCATTTCATATACCATCCTACAGGCCAGTGCTTAGCTGTTTTCTGTCCATAGTAGGCAAGGAGGATGAAGAGGATATAGACATTGATTTTAATGGAGAATCATTCATAAGTTCAAAAAGTATTTAGTATTATAGATGACTGAGAAGGTAAAACCTTTTGTTTATGCCACATTTGGCACCTAACATTTGAACTTTCAAGAAATTTTAATACCCTTTGTATTGTGTACTAAGGGCTTTATTCTGCTTGTTTTTCTCACTCCCAAAAAAAGCCTAATTAAACCTAAAAGTATATGTCCTACATAGGATCATGTACAGGATAAACTAGGGTTTTGACCGACATTGCCTATTGTTCATGTTGGAATGAGGTTTTTTTTTTTTTTTTGGTGTCTTCCAAGATGACTCATATGGCTGTTCCAAAAACAACTCTCACAGTACGAGCACCTGCGGTTAAAGGAGTTAAAGTATGGCTTCATTCTGTGTTTCTCATTGTCAACAGATCATAAAAAGACCAAAACCAACAATGTGCTGTTCCATCTCTTCATACTTTCCCTACTCTGTCTGTGCCAAGTCACTTCCTTCAGACAGAAATCTTTAAAAAATGGGTCGTAAATATATAACTTTACTTTTTTTAAAAAAAAGGGGCTAAGGCAATGCATAATTATCTTTATGAGGGATACTTTACAGCTTTTATTTGTTTTGTTTTTAATAACAAATGTCTGGCACAGAGGGGGAAAATATTTTGGACTTCAATTAACAGAAAGTACTTGTTAGTAGGATACCTTTAAGAAAAATTTGGCATATCACCCTCTTAAAACGACTCGATAAGGTTAGTGAAGCAAAGCGGTCATGTTAAGGGTTAGGGAAACCTTTGTGGTTAGACAAAATCCAAGTTGATGGGGCGTAAACTGTGGTCTTCAGTGTCACACACTTTGTAGGTCCATTCATTCATTAGGACTCTTTTTTTTTTGTCAGGAAACGTGAACGTAAAGAATTGTTTGTTGGTTACAAGTGAGGAAAGGTGGTGCAAAAAAAGGGGAGGCATGTGAAATCATTTCTTAAGCACTGGAAAGGGGCATACGCATTTACGTAACTGTAATTTGTATTTTTTGTACAGCCAATTTTAAAAAAAAAATGCCTTCCAAAACCTCCCAATCTGCAAAAATAAACCATTCATCATAGCTAGAAACTGTAAAAACAGATTATACTGTTGGATTTTAAAATTTCCAACTGTCTTGGACATATCATGTGAGATGAATGCTTCCATTATAATGGGGGGAAAAAATCTGGGCCAAAAATAGTGATATTTCATCAAAATTATCACTCCTACATTTTATGTCAAATTTGGCCCAAAATAAGCAATTCACATCCAGGGCTGCCCTCAACGAAGAATTTTCCTAGTCGACCAATAATCGTCATTTAGGGCCATTAGTCGACTAGTCGCCCACATGTTTCTGATATGAATGTAATGATTAAATGATATATTTTGGTGGTTTGAGTTGAAGGTGTGAGAAAGAATAGTATCAGTAACATTGTTAACACTGTGCTACATTACAGAGAAATACAAAACCGTACTAATGAACCTTCATTAATATAGGCCTATATTTTATATCCAAGTGCACGTCACACACTGAGCGAGCCGCCTGTTAATGACGCTGTGGGCTAATGGGCATGTAGCTACTTCCATGTTTCAGATGATACGTCATGTTTGTAGTCGACCAATGAAGATGAGTTTACATATCACCTTGGGTTCGTCCTTCACCTTCTCAAAATGATCCCACACTTTGGATTTCCTGCCCGACATGTTATTAACTAGCCTGTGGAATAACCGCAGGTACCAGCCCTGGAAATTAACCTTACCTGAGATTAAGTTTTAAAAATCTAATAACTAATTCATGGTGGTGGGAGGGTCGTGCATGTCCCACCAGTCACTCTAGGAAAAATTTTTGTAGCTCCAGTTCGGGTCAAAAAGAGGAAGTCAAAGTCGAAATTAAGTCACGCCCCAGCCACCCCCCTCCTCTGATACATAAACCAGTAAAAATTAATTGCTGCTGAAGTGTTTACTTATCAACTGACATTTCAACTGCTTTCATGGCTCAGACATCAAATAAGATTTCAACTGTTAACTGTCAGTTCAGCTACTTCCAGAACTTGCACACAAACTGACAACTGTCTGCAAGGCTTTAACCTTATTTAACATTTCAAATATTTTCAGTGATTACGCTTCAAATGACTCCATCTGCTTTCTGCTTGTACACATTTAGAGACACTTAAAACCCTTTCAGTGTTCCAGTGTCAGCTCAGACTTCCAACATCTCTCATACAAACATTTCAACTGTTTACAGCGTTCACACCTGCAATTTTCAGCACACTTCAATTTTCTTTAGGAAATGAAGCCTTTTCTGGTTTCATAAAGTCCATTGTTTGTCATCTGTGTTTCACTTTACAGTCTTTGGACGCTCAAATTTCCTTCGGCTCTGTCAGGTGCTTATTTGGCTCCTACATTACATGCTGGTGTGTGTCTGCAGCTCAGCAACCAGGGCAGACAGATGTATATTTATATATTTGAGAGCTGGAAAATAAGGTGTTCCTCATTTTGAATTAAGTTACAATCAGTCAAACACCCTCTATTTTACTAAACACACAACATAACTGTTGTTCCAGATAAACATTGTTTACTTACACAAGTGTGCTGATGAAAATAGCAACAGCTCTTTTAGTGTAACGTGCAATTATACAGCGATTTTGTTGGATACGCTGGTTGTTTACTGCGCTGCATGTTTGAAGGCTGCAACAAACACAGGGTTTAGAAAGGCTTTGCAGAGCACCAGCGACGGAGTCGACTTTGGTTGAGGAGTAGAAGTTTGTGAGTTTAGAAACTGCTGTTGAGGCAAACTAATTAGGGTTAATTTGAACTATAAAAAGTGTCCATCTCATGTTTATAAAATCTGTGTTACATTAATACTCCATTACAATAATATGCAGCCATAAGGTGAAGTCACTTCTCTTTGCCCAAAGAAAATCCATTTGGAAAGCAGATTGTTTTTTCCATAAAGAAGAGATATAGATTTTAATATCTAACAACTGATTAAATTACTTTATACACAGGAGACTTTTTTGGAGACAGTGTGCATACGTTTACCTCACTTGCATAATATCTCCAACGCCAAAACTCAGTTTAATAAAATGAACCCAGCCAACAACTTCAGCTTGCAAAGTTTATTGAGGAATGAATCCTCAAGCTATTTGATAAAGCCATGCGGCGTATTAATTATAGGTTTGTTTTTCCCTCACGAAAAGCTCAGAGGTATTTTTAGTAACTCGGTAATATCAACTACTCCTGACTTGGGGAAAGAAGTAAGAAACACATTCATTCCTGTTTCTGATTTGCATCGCAGTTTAAAACACAGGTAGAAACATTCTCAGACTTTTCATATGGAGCATACTTCAGTTTTAGGGGGGCCGAGACTTGACACCCATTCCACGAGACACCTCGCTGTCTTCTCCTCCAAACCTCTCTGACTGCACATCATTGGCATAAACAGATAGGAAATGAAGGGCAGGATCTTGCCTGTAGTTTCATTTATATGTTAATCTATCTGTGGTCCTTGGTTAGGATTTGAGTGATTCCAGCATAAGGTTTGGTAATGCATTCAGCCGGACATATTCTGACGGCGGTGGAAAGCCTATACATCCTTGTAGCGTGGAAGCAATCTATCACTTGCTGGGTTTGGCAGCATGTCGGCCCTCCAGACTCCATAACTGTTCCATTTATATCGAAGACTACCTGTAAAATATCTGTTGAATATAGAGCAGCCGGCTGCGCAGCTGAGGTGAACTTCTGCCATAAATCCAGGAGACAAAGTAGGAATTTGCCTGTGTATGATTGACTGTGCTGTGCTTCCAAATTGTAAGTGGCAAATGCGGGAAGAAAAGAGGAAACAAGAGATTTTTCACAGGCCGCTAATGCGAGCACATGTCTGTTGAGAGCCACGGAGAGAGTGGCGTGATGGATGGAAGCGACTGTCGGACAGGGAAGGAGAATTAATGCTTCGGTTTGTGCTGCTGTGAAAATTTAGCATATTTTCAAAAGGTTTCAAGGTTAAACAATGACAGAGGCTTTTTAAATAATCATCCACCCTTTTTACAAAACACATAACAGTTTAATAATCAAGCATTTAACACTTACCTGTCAAGTCAAGTGAATTGTATTTATAGAACACCAGATCACAAGGTTTATTCATTACACTCTTCATACAGAGGAAGTTTAGACCAGTGGTTCCCAACTGGTGGGTCTCAGGTAAATTCTGAATGCACCACAAGTGACTCAAACGTGTCAGGTTTGTAAAAACGCACTTTATTTTCAAGTACATTGGATTTCGGGCACAGAGTTTATATTTTGAAGTGTTGTTTCCAGCTGTAGAGTGAGTGAATACCCAACAGCTACTTGACAGAGACAACTAACTAGTTCGACAACATGGCCAAACACAAGTGTGACGCTGATTATATTAACTGTGAGGATCTTGAACCACTGGTGTAGACCTTATTCTGTCTCTTTTTTTTTTACTATGTTTTTTGTGAATTTTGATAACGGGAACAATACTGTATGATTCAGTGGCATATTGTGTATACAGAATATACAAGAAAACCAACCAAATATACTGCTAAAAAAAAATACAGTAACAAAAGACAAACTCCCAATAACCCAAAATAAATTAAAAAAAAATTACAAGACTTTCTTTTAAAAACATGGAAAGACTAGCCTGACAGATTTTGAGTCTGGCCCTCACCGATACATCCTTCTTACCCAACTGAGGCATTTCAAATGCCGCTGCATGCAATTGGATAGCACGATGGCCAATAAGAGCAAAAAACAAGGTGAAGTATTCATTGCACTAAGCCCCATTTGTTTGCCGATCAGTCGGGCTAACGGATATATTATGCTTTTGCCGTATCCTGTCGGCAAAACAGCAAAAATTTCCTTCCTGGAAGCGAAGGCTCCTGGGGCAGTCTTAAAGATAAGATTCAGATTCAGATTCAGATTCAGATTTTCTTTATTTTAAGTGTAGTTGGCTTAGCGTTTCTTCCAAAGCTAAATTGAATGGACGCGGTCCTTCGGCAGCTGCCATCTTGGCTGTTTACTTTTCAGCTCCTACGGCACAGCACTGTCCTCATCATGTTACGCCCGCCCAGAGCCCGTCTCTGTCAGATAGACTGATCTAATTGGTCCGATTGGCAATTCAGCAGCATTCTGCTTGTCGGGCTCAGATCCCCGTGCAGTGCAAATTAGTATTTGCTAGGGGCGGGGCATCTGGATTTCCAGGTTATGGAAAGACGGCAATGAGCATTGAAAGGAAAAATGACCCCCAAACTTAGCAAGACATCAAAGAGAAAATCAAAAACAAGATTTTTTTTTTTTTTTTTTTTTTAAAGTGATGAGCTGGAAAGAGTGCAAAAAAATTATGATAATTCTGTAACATAATTTGTGAATGTAATAAAAACAATAATTATCATAAATGTAGTTTTCCCAAGCTTTTTTCTTTTTTATCCACAATTAAAAAATTCTAAATCCGTTATATTTTTGTAATTTGTGGGGCATTTCTTCCCAAGTTGCTTTTGCCCCATGTTTTAAAAGAAATCAGCTCAGTGTTCTAGGGTTTACAGTCTTGTGAAAGTCATCTGAAAGCAGCACAAGAAAAGTGATGTCGCTCTGGGTTTCAAAGGGTTAAACGAGCATGGCTAATTCTGACTTTTCTTTTTTAAAGAACAGCAGATAATTACATTTTCTCTTTAACATAAATGGGTTTCCATAAAAGGTCTGTGTGGAGCTCCTTCATGAGTGTTTTATTGTCTCTAACTCCAGTGAGATGGTGGGTGTGTGTCTTTCCATTTAAATAAAATTATGTGTCTGGCAAATAAGGTATAGACCATACTCCTTAATGTCTGTTTAATGTCAGCACTTTATGTGTCATGATGTCGGTACATTTATATGAGTCATTTCAGAGTTATAGTTTGCATTAGCTTTTTATCACTCTTTATAGCTTTTATTCCCTTTTTTATTGCTTTATCTATATTTTTCATGTTGGTTTTTCATTTTTTATTTTTCATTTTTCATGGCTGCTCATAACATCAGCTGATGATGTAATTTGCAAATGGAAAGCTAGTTAGTGTCATGGAGCCAGTGGTCCAAATAAAATGTACAGTAGGAACACTGCAGATAGTAACATTATTAAAAATATGATTGTAATTTATTTCCCAGCACTCTATCAACATGATGACGGTCAATCAGGTCAGCCTCACGTTTGTTGTTTGTTGTTGGTGCTCAGGTGCTCGCTTACAGCTCAGAGCGCGAGCCAGGCTGGAAAGTGCACCAGTGGCCAGACAGTGTAATTACACCATGACGTGATGCCCTGTGACCCAAAAAGACTTTTTCCCATTGACTTAAATACTGAAAAAGACACCTGGATACATTTTTTTGAGTGTCCCATTGTGAAATGACTTATTTAAGAGGATTTGATACAATTGATTCAAAAACATTTTGAAAGTTTAGAAGAGCCACAAAATTAAATCATTTTATCCATGTTCAAGGTAACGGAGTGTTAAACGGGAAGTTAGCCGCTCTGATGTTGTGTTTACACCAAACACAGGGGAATTTTCACAGTTTGTGTTGACTCGCATCATACGTACATGAAATCGTTGAATGGATTAATGAACTTCTGCCGTTACATTGTCCGCATCATACATCTCCAGAGGATCTAAACGCTGATTGGCTATCACAGCGCAAGGTGGTTGCTGAAATTCAGATTTTAAACTCTCACAAAAAGGCGCATCGCTTCATTTGCACCACTTGATTCACGTATTCCATGTTGCTTCTATCGCGCCACCGTGTGGGAATTTGCATCTAATCACGTCTTTGCATTGACTTTACATGTACTTCACCGCTGCTAATTGTGTTATTCGTGCCTGGTGTGAACACAGCACAAGTTTCGAGTGCACTTGCTCATAAACCAAAGTATTAGAATAAATAAGATTTCAACCTGATGATGCTGCAGAAAGAAATGTGAGACTAAAATTTTCATGGCAATCCGTTTTGTAGTTGCTGAGATACACTGGTTATGACCAAAGTGGTGGACTGACTGACAGAGCGACGTCACCATCCCCAGAGCAACGCTGCTAGCATGGCTAAAAGGAAATTAAACGCCTAAGGACCAAATATAATTTGATAAATTAATTCATACAGTTCATAGCCACATATTTAGTACTATTTATAAAATCTATCCTGTGTATGAAAGCATCCAACGGGTGGGGGCTGTTAGCTGTCCTCTCCTCCTTGTGCTCTGCAGATCAGCCCGTCCTGCTCCCTCAACACTTTGTCTTGGTCATTCATCGACAGCAGACCCCCCCCGGCTGATTGCCATGGCTCCTAATGAGGTCAGACTCCTGCCTGCTCGGCTGCCCTGATCAGCAATATGTGTGTCTGTGTGTGTGTGTGTGTGTGTGTGTGTGTGTGTGTGTGTGTGTGTGTGTGAGTGAGAGAGACTGGAGCAAAGCAAGCAGGACAAAGAAAGACCTGCAGAAAGACAGAGTGAATGTGTGACTCTGAGGGAGAGGAGGGGATAACGAAAATGTGTAAGAGTGTGTGTGTGTGTGTGTGTGTGTGTGTGTGTGTGTGTGTGTGCCATAGGTATTGACCTGGAATAGGGTTAGTGCTAATGAGGAGAAGGCGAGAGGGTGACAGAGAGATGTGAGGGGAAGTGTGAGGTTGCCAGGTCAGACCTAATTCACACTGAGGGGAGTCCAGATTTGAAAAGTCATGCACTGGTTGTGCTGAATAGCAGCCACTTTCAGGGTTTGGTGTCACACATAAAGGCTTGGCCGGTGACTTGAATAGTGGTGTGCTAAGTGAATGTCTACAGCGAGAGCAGACACTCCAGCCAGCAGCCATTACTAACACTGTAGCAACTGTGTAGCAACTTAGAGTTTCAGTTATGCAAATGTGTCTCTGAGGTAAACACAAGACCCAAAGTCTGTAACCATGTTAGCAGAGCTGTGATGCTCATTACACACCAGACAATAAAACCATGGAAAATAGAGAAAAAGAAATCGCTCAAATGGTCACAGTGGCAATGCTAACATGCTGATGTATAGCAGGTCGACTGTTTACCATGTTGTGGTAGCATGTTAGCATGCTAATTAGCAGTAAACACAAAATACAGCTGAGGCTGATAGGGATGTATTCATAAAGTAATAGACAAATTAAAAATTTGATCTGATGATGGCGAGGACGATAATGAAATATTAAGAGATTATCAGATTTGCTACAATCAATCCTGAGAGCATATTGATAAGTGTCCCAAATTTCATAATAATAACTAGAAGTCAGTAGGATTCATAATCTGATGAGTGCAAAATTATCAGAATCCACATTTTGTTTGTCTAAAGCAGGATTTAAACAATGTATGTATATACAATGTAAAATGCCATAAGCTTGTGCTAATAACATTAGCATGTTGTATTTGTTTGGAAAACATGTTTAGTATAAGACAGTTGTTTTGTCAGTGAACCTTGTGAGCTGTAATGGAGCTAAATTTTGTAACGTTACCTTTGTTAAATGTTGCTGTCGTCCCTGGCTTCATATGAGTGGAGGAAAAGTCTGCTAGCTGCTAGGCTAATTTACACAATGTAAAATGCCATAGGCTTGTGCTAAAAACATTAGCATGTTGTATTTGTGGGGAAAATGTGTCCAGATAAAGACAAGTGTTTGTCTGTGAATGCTGCGAGTTATAGTGAAGCTGATTTGTGAACTTGAGTTTGAAATTGTCTCTATTAAGCCATGTTTAATGTGTGTTTAATGTGTGTTTTGAATTAACTAAACTTTCACAGAAACCCCACTGCTGACTAGTGTTTTGAAACCAACCCTGTCCCACTGCGAAGTCATTGAATACTGGTGCTTAGTGGGTGACTTCCTGCATCAGACACCAACAAGAAAAGCTGTCCTTTCATGTTGGCATGATTTAAACTGTACATTTCCTTCAAAAACGGAAGTGTATTTTGAAAACTGATGATGCATGTAACAGGCAGAACTTGACACGGCGTCCCAGAACTTTAACAACCAACACACCCAGGGTACCTTACACGTCATATCTCAACATGGAAAGTTCATGACCAAACATCGATATGTGACGAGATCGGAGTGAGAATGTGTTGGAGGAAAACAAGTACCGTCACGTTATCACAATTTTGGCATTAACTTGGTGCAGCACTTCTCATGACATCCCCACAGTGAGCACCAGGGATCATCCTCTGGGTGCCGTAATATCAGTATCATATTTCATGTAAATATATTCGCTATTTGTTGAGATATTTCACACTTAAGGTTTGGAAAGATGACGGGCTGGCCGGCATTACCTTCCCCAGAGAAACTCTAGCGTGGCTAATCTCACTGGTTAAGTCCAGTTTCAACATTCAGAGCCAAAGAACAGCAGTCTGTCTGGCAACTAAACGCTCAAGACTTTTCTTCACAGCCTGATCCTTCTTTTATCTTATTGCATCATTTCAGTGTTAGATAAATAAAACTGATATATTTCTCCCAAAGCTGCCACCAAGAAACTGATCCCTCCATTTCCAACTCGGTTGTGTTGTATCAATGCGAAAACTAATATCCTGTAAGGTCTTGAGACTGCTGATTAACATCTGCTGCAAAAGTTAAATCAGGTCAAATCTGTTAAGCACTCTTGACAAAACAAATTTAAATACTGGCAGCGGAAAGACGGAGCAAAGAGATCGCAAAATGGAAGCCAAGAGGGCAGAGTCTGTGCCAGTTTTTTTTTTTTTTTGATGGGCTCATATGCAAAACACTGTTGAACAGCATCCATTAGAGATATCATGTGGCATCCCAGTCTTAGCCTGCCGCGTCATTTTAATATTTCTCCCCCTGCTCTGTGCGTCAGTGAAACCCAGAGAACGTCTTTGTTTCGTCTTCACGGTTCTCCATCTGTCCCCGGGCCCCGTTACACCCAAGACTTAGATTCGGTCGACAAACGGTGTGTGTGCAACAACAACAACAGCAGCAGCAGCAGCAGCGACGGCAGTGCGGGGTTTTGTCCTGAAATGAACTAACAGCCGTGGTGAGGGCTGCTTGCTGCTGACAGAGGGAAGAAACAGAGGGAGCGGGAGCAAGAGGCAGGGGAGGGCGAGAACAGACAAAGAGAGAAAAGGGCGACAGAGAAGGCGGACATGACAAATAAGAGTAAGGAGGAAAGTCTGAAAGAGACAGAGAGAGAAAATCACAATAACAGAATAAACAGCAGATGAGTGAGTGAGAGGATGAGCCACGAAGAAGCAGAGCAACAGGAAAACAGCAAGCAGACAAAAAGACAGACAGGAAGATGAGCAAAATATGGGAAAAGGGGGTCAAAGGGGGGACGACAACAAAGCCAAGAAAATAGATGGGGACAGGAAAAGGCAAAAAAAAATGAGGAATCACAGAGGACGGGGACATGGGAAAGGAAAAAAGGGGGAATGCCAGAGACTAGGAAAGACAGATAAATCAAGTAGATACAGACGATGAGAGACAAAAACAAAGGGGAGAAAGAGAGTGACAGGAAGAAACACAAATAGACTGAAAGCAAGTCAAAAAAAAAAGACGTGAAAGAAGAAAAATAAAGGAGACGGAGCCAAGAGGAGAGACGGAGCCAGGTAGCGGTGGAGAGGGAGTGAGAGCGAGAGCAGACCTTTGCCAACGCTGTGAAATTTCCTCAACTCCCAGCGATAATAGCTCTGCATAATAAGCCGATTTAGCAGCTCAGTACCAATAAAACACCCAGGTGGTGCTCACTTTTCTCAGCTTGATGAGCAAACGCTGTGTTTCAAGCAAATCTGCTTCTCATTGTTCTGTTTGTGCTGCTCTCGTAATGCTCAGCGAGGAAGGCAGGAAGGAGCTGTGGGGGGGTCCGAGGGTGTCAATGATCGTTCCCGCTTAGATAAAAATTAACATGCTGGTGCTGTGTTCATTGATCTGTCTGGGGGTTTGACACTGTGGGATACCACAAGGTGTTGACATGCTTCACAGATGTCACTACAGACTGTATAGAATAATGGATGTAGCTGTTGTGATATCACTAAATTGTTTATAGACTCCCAATCTGAAGCCTCAGAGTCGGTATTTTGACCGCTGTCATCTTGGATTTTTGGAGCCAGACGTGTAATGATTTGGTACCGCGAACGATAATGCAAATGCTAATGCTAGTTTGCTAACTAGCTAATTTGCGGTCGTCATTTCCAGTGAGTGCACGACGGCCGTGCTTGGTTTGAGACAACACTACCCTGTCGAAATTCGCGCACTACGCCAATGAGTACACAGTGCACATACCAGCATGATGTAAAAACAAGTGGTGACCCCTTCTCTTCTGTAGCTGTCATTAAGTCAGAATATGTGTCCATTCCTCGATTACCTGGTAAGTTATTTATATTGCTCTACTCTGTAAGGGTCCACTGATCAAAAGAACCAAAAGTTTTTTCATAAAAATTAATCCAAGTTATGAGTATTGTTTGAACAGGATAATGGATTTGTTATTCAAAACCTCATTTTTCACACTGGTTCAGATAAACAATTGATCATATTTCCTTTCTTTGCTGAGCAACAGTTTTGTTTTAAAGGATTTAAAAGCCTGTCACATATATAAACCTGTTGAGTTCCCTGCTCTAAGCAAATAATAGCCCGGGCTACTAATTAAAGTTTTATGGTGGGTCGAGCATACGGGCAGGAGGCGAATGGGTCAGACAAACTCCAGTATTTCACACAAGAGAGCACTGTTTGTTTTGCACATGAAACCAAAAGTCAATCTAGTTATTTTAATTATAACTTAGTAAGTGTAGCGTGCTGCTGTAGTGACATGATGCTACATTGCATAAGTCATGTTTTTCTCTAAACCTAACCTTTTGCTTTTGTTGCCTAAACTTTAGGAAGTTAACCCTTTAAGCAAAGTTTTTTTTAACCTACATTCTGAGTTTATTTTGAAAAGACACAATGCATGTAAGAAATTGACAGGTTGTCCCTGAACCTAGAAGGTCATAGTTTGACATGTAGAGCCATCGTTCCAGCAGTGAATATTTCTTTAAGGACCCAGATAAGTAAAATTAAAAAAAAAACATTTTAAAGTTGGTGTTATCTCTTGGTGTATGCCAGATATACAGTGTGTTCATTTCTCTCTGCTCTCACTACTTGATCTCAGAATGGAGGTGTGGGTGGAGGCGAACACTCGTCTGTACCTCTGTAGTGCCTCTGTGGTGCTGTAAGTCTTAAGCGACTCGTGTTCTCTGAGCTACGCCTACTTTTGAATGATACAATCAACCAATCTCTCGCCCACATATTCTGTTTCACTCAGAAATACGTCACACTATGGAAGCTAAGGGTGCACTCGCTGTCTCTTGAAGCAGCTCCTGTATCATGGTGCCATTTCTTTCATTGCTGCTACTCAGTGTACACAAGACACACAATACAAAATGGACATGTCTTGCTTTTTATTTACAGTGTAATACTTTCAAAGAAAAACACAAGTTGGCAGATTCTTTCAGCTCTAAATTTCATTGTAGGATTAAGACAAGCTTTATTTTTAGATTTCCCCTTCACGTGAACTTTTCATCTTCATCTTTGTCTACAATATTTGGTTTGTTTTCATCTTGTAGCTGCATCTTGTTTTACCATGATTATTATTTTATACAACCTAGTAAACAGGACACTCCTTAGACAGAGAGCCTGTTCCCCTGTATGTATTTAAAGCTTGCAATTCCCAGCTGCTCCTTACAGCAAACCTCGTAACTCCAGTCGGGGTGAATGGGAGGATTATATGCTCCACGGGTTGGGAAAATTCCCTGACCCCTTGGGATTATAAAACCTTTACAAAAACAAACTGAGTGCCTTCAAAACTGGGTTGTCCGCAAGCTGTTTTTGTAAAGTTTCTAAAAAGCTAGCATGTTGGAGATACAAGATTTGCATCTGAAAGTGACTGTGATGGAAAGAAAGCACGGAGCTATGAAATACCGAGCCCTCTGGTTTTACAGGCAGCTGCTTTTGTCTGACACCAGAATATCTCGGTCTGTGGAGCTACAGCCGTTTCATTGTGTGGAGCTCTGGTCCATTTATTGTCCTTGGCTTCAGCCGTAATGATTAATGATGCAGAGTATGACGGTGCACTTTGGCCAAGTCACCCACGCTCAAAAGACCTTTTTTTCCAGTGTTTGGTCTCCCCAGAGGCAGACATTTTGATTTTACTGTCAGGTGTTTTACTTGTGCTGTTGAGTGTTTAGTGAAAGTGGAACACCTGTGTGCATGTTGGGCCACTGTGTTAAGCTTCAAAGAAGAAAACGGGTTTTCCACAGAGAGGCGATGAAAGCTTTTCATCCACGCTCCTTGATGAGAGACTGTGGGGATTATGTAAACAGGCAACAAAGAGGAATACAGTATGTTTAATCTCCCATTCTCCAGCTTTGTTGGCTGTGAGTTGCTTCATTGTTGTCGAGCGGAGACTGCTTTCATAGCTGCCTGTTTTTAAAGCACAGGCGTTTTTTTTTTGTTTTTTTTTACCCTAATTTTGAATCCAACTTTTGAGTTGATGCCGTACCGCAACAGATAGGAGAGTATAGTTTCTTTTAAAACTCCCTTTTGTCAAAATGTGGATAAATAAAAGTGCATTCAGGCCTTTTGATGGATCTAAGCGCTGCTTATGAAAGCAGATGAGCACAAGCAGGTCAGTTAAGCCATGTTTTATATGCTTGGTTGCTGAAGGCCCTCATGAATATCCACCTGCTGTACTACACAGACACAAATCCAGATGAGACTAGCTTTGTTCAACTCAAACGCTCTTTGTTTGAACTGTGGCCAGTAAAGAGTATAAAACTCAGCAGGCTGGCTGTCACAGCAGCATCTGAAACCAACTTTGTGATTACTGCTTGTTGGCATTGTGGGAGTCCAAGAGTTTATAGGAGCTGTAACTAAGATTTACACTGCCCCATAGCACAAAGTGATCATAATGTATCAGCAGGGGGATGATGGGCTTTCTGATCAATACCAATGACTCAATGACTACTTCAGGAGGTTCAGAGATCTCTGGCTTTAAAACTCTGGACTTTGGAGGTTGTTGGAACTGAGTTAAAGGTTATAAATGTAACTGCAGTTCTATGAACTATGGCTGATGCTGAGAACATCGTTGATTGTTTAGGAGGGAGGGGTAAAAAAACAGGTTTAGATAGAGTGAAGAGGCTCCAGAGGTTACAAGGCCACCGGCAACTACACATTAATGCATCCTTTTGGACTTTTTAAGTCTTAGGGTGCTTTCAGACCTAGAGTTGTCTTGCCTTGGTCTGAATCAGGGACTAACTTTGTCACAAAGCTGCATAATTGCCTAGAGTTGGTTTGTGTTCTCACGGCAGCATTTACAAGAGGACCAGATCAAATGCCTTGTGTGAGAAAGCTGCTCTTGATTGGTCAGAATTTCCATGTGGGAAAAATCCAGGAAGTAAAGCAAACGTTGAAGAAGAGAACACTTGCAAGATAAATGTGACACTTTCTAATGTCACAATGGAGGGACAACTACGCAGGTTGATTTTAGCGCTGCTCATCGTGGACTATATTGCTGTCATTGTTCATTTTAGTCAAACCATACAGTTTGAAAACGAGGTGCGGCTCCAACTAGAAAACAATGTTTTGATGCATTGGATGTGCTGAATGTGCATATTAAGGCAGTACAGGAGGAGGTGCACATTAATAATCCTCCAGGACTGTAACATGCTCATGTTTAACCCAAACAATGTGTCATGTGAGTTCGTTTGTAACCGGACCGAGACCACCTCTTCAAGAAGGTCTTGGTCTGGTTGTTTTGGTGCACACCTGAGTGAGATTGCTGTGTTCACACCTGCCCAACATGCGCACTTAGGGGGCAAATGACTTTGAGTTTGATTGAGCCGAACTCAACAGGGCAGGTGTGAACACACCCTTAATGACGATAAAACAATAAACGTGGTCCCTCTGACGTCACCCATGGGTTTGTGGGCTCCCATTTTTAAAGCCTTGAATTTGGCATTTTGGTTATCACCATCTTTTTTTTAGGAGTCCATATTTGGAGGAGATGGGGGAGATAACCCAAAGGTTAGCTGCTAGCTTAGTTAGCACTGTGCATTTACAACAATGGTTGGCTGTGATAATGCAAATGCTACTTTTTTCTAGTGAAAAACAGGATTAAAATAAAAAAAACAAAATGTTCTTACCGGAAAAACTGAATATCTGACTTTGTTTTACACAACCAAAATGTTAAAATTAACTTTCATGAGCTGAAAACATACTATAATAGTGACAGCTATGGCTACACATATATTCTGTGAGGCCACGCCCTTTGCATAACTAAGCCTTAATAACATTTAAACAGGTTAGTTATAAACATTATACCCCTGTACAGTTGTCATGAATAGAGAAGTTAGCAATGAAGACCTGCTGTAAAGTTGAAGAATAAGAAAATTCCAACCTTGTATGTCTCTGCAGTGTGTTTCCTCCCTGAGCTCTGCAGTGGAGGATATGTTGTGGTAGTCACATATAGGTTTATTGCTGGGACAAAATGTCGGCAATCAACCAACATCAATTGCCAGAACGAAGACACCCACTTGATTTGGCTAACTCAGAATCCTGTATTAGATTTAAACATTCATATTAGCATCACAGGACATTTTAGCCCTGAAGGCTCAAAACATAACACGAATAACAACACAGTTTTATTATTCCAGCACTATGCTGCAAATACGAATGATAAAAAGAAACTGTATCTCTCTCATTTGAGGTCACGGAGGCCATGCCAGAGAGCTTTTGATGTTGCAATTCCCCCATCATTAAAAGTAAGTAATGATTTACTCGACTTCAAAAATCTGGATTGGGAATCCACTCTGCTTTGGCACACAAGCCTACCCTCTGTGATCCTCTGTAACTGTTGTTGAACAGAGCCACTGTGGCCACAAGTGGTTATTGATAGTGGTAAAGACTGAAACATACTGCAGAGACAAGTCATAGAGTGAGCGATTAGACTCAGTAATGTTAGTTAAACAACAATGTATAACTTCAGTTTGCCAACGTCAGTTCACATTAGCCATCATTGGCCAATGGTTATACCAAGTATAGGCTGAGTGTACTGAATTGACACTGGGTAGCTTTATGCTCTAAAACCAGGCGTCGGTGATTTGACAAGCTGAGTTGCAGGTGACACCATCAGCCGGCGTGAGTCGAGCTCAGACCACCAGTTCACACCCCCACTCGTCTGATCGCAAATCTCTGATCTGAACAGGGCTTAAGAGCAGCTGTTTGGTCAGCTAGAGTCTGTCATCGATAAATTAGGATCAGTATGTCAGAAAAATATCATAAAGTCATAGTATAGTACATCATAAAACATGCTATTGTACAGGGAGGTTTGTTGTCTCTGCCTCAGGCTATCCTCATTTGCACGTGGAAGGGCAGAGAGGTGAGCTCTCTCCAGCTTAGACTTTCCTGGTTTGCACATGGAAGGGCAGAGCGATGTGCTCTCTCCACCTTAGGCTTTCCTCATTTGCACATGGAAGGGCAGAGAGGTGTGCTCTCTCTCCAAGGAAAGGCAAAGAGGCCCCAGAATAGAGACATACCTCCAAATATAATACTGCAAATGGAAATAAAGTTTTCTGTGGCAAAAGTGGTCCTAAATGAAACATGAAAATTCAACTTTTTTTTTTCATATTAAGTTTTAAAGTTGTAATGGGGCTTTTTTTGTCAACACTAATTACAAACAAAAACCAGAGACTGTTGTATTAAGCACCTGTGAGCTGTCAATTCACCACTTTCAAGCAGAAGAGAGGCAGGTGAGGTAAGGTAAGGTAAGGTAAGGTAAGGTAAGGTAAGGTAATGTTGGAGCCTTACAGTGAAAAGTTTGTCCTCTGTGCTGCGGCATCATGTCTGCAGCTGACTGAAGAGTAGCATGAAAGTCAAGAGCGCTCACTCTGCAGCAAAAACTGGGGAGCAAAATGCCCCCAGAAGTAAACACACTGACGAGCAAAAAAAAGAGCATCTCATTCAACTGAGGAGTCTCTGACTGACGACTTCAGCTGTGGATAAAGTGCTAGAGTATATGTTGGCAAAACTGACTCATTCTGCTACAACTCTCACAGTATACGGTAAGTGCCTGAGTGAAACTGTTGAAGAGTACATCTTGTCAAACCATTTTTTTTCTCCAAATGTTAATTGCTGTTCTGGGAAACTGGCATTGACGCACACATAAATAGTCAACTTCTGCAGATCAATGCCAGCAGTGATTTGGTGAGGAGGCAGCCAAGTAGCAGACTCGTGGAAAATTTTTTACAAAGGGGTATTTAAATCTGTCCATCCATTTTTATAATGACACGAGTGTAGCCATGCAGAGCCCTTCATCATACTGGGTTTCAAATTAGATTGACTGCAGTTGCCAGTGTAGGAGCATTGTTCAAACTGGGTGCTGAAAAAGGTGATTTTTTTTTTTTTTTTTTTAACTTATAGCAATTACATGACAATTCAGGTGAGGAGACGACTGCAAATGAGAGCTTTGAATGGAAATTGATGTTGTAGTTGGAGGTTCACTGAGCGGGAGAAAAGTTTGACATACACTCATAGGTACAGTTATATTACAATTGCATATTTATTGTTGTTTCCTGTCCTTTAGAATTGAGATTCTGCTTCTAGACCATTTCTTTTTGGTGAAATATTTGATGGCATACTATACTATGACGTTTTGATGATAATTTGAACGTCATACTATACTGTGACTTTTTTTTACGAAATACACAGGGCACCTTCTCTCTCTCTCTCTCTCTCTCTCTCTCTCTCTCTCTCTCTCATGTCCTATTACTGCATCTTGCTAACTCGTCCATTCTGGATGTCACTAACTCGGCTTCTTCTCCGGAGCCTTTGTGCTCCACTGTCTCTCAGGTTAACTCGTATTGCAGCGGTGCCTGGATAGTGTGACGTGTGTGGTTGTGCTGCTGCTGTGGTCCTGCCAGATGCCTCCTGCTGCTGCTGCTGCTGCTATCATTAGTCATACTTCTACTGTTATTATTACACATATGATTATTGTCACACATGTATACTATCAGATATTAATACATATTATTAATTATAATATTATTACTTTTATTAATGTTATTGTAAACTACTATCATTACCGTCTGTCCTGCATCTCTCTCTGTGTCTCTCTTTCTGTCTCATTGTGTCACACGGATTACTGTTAATTTATTATGCTGATCTGTTCTGTACGACATCTATTGCACGTCTGTCCGTCCTGGAAGAGGGATCCCTCCTCAGTTGCTCTTCCTGAGGTTTCTACCATTTTTTTCCCCTTGTAAAGGGTTCTTTTGGGGAGTTTTTCCTTATCTGCTGTGAGGGTCTAAAGGACAGAGGGATGTTGTATGCTGTAAAGCCCTGTGAGGCAAATTGTGATTTGTGATATTGGGCTTTATAAATAAAATTGATTGATTGATTGATTGATACTATACTATGACGTTTTTTTTGATAAATTAAAAGTCATACTACACTATGACTTTTTTTTTATCAAATTCTGGTTGACATACTATACTATGATGTTTTTTGGGGTTTTTTTCCCCTAAGATATTTTTTAGGCAAATTTACCATTAATTGATAAAGTTGTGAAATTTGATGGCATACTATAGTATGAGTTTTTTAATTGATAAATTTAACATCATACTATACTATGACGGGTTTTTTGATACATTTAACGTTATACTATACTATGACATTTTTGTCAAATTTTTGATGGCATACTATAGGATGAGATTTTTTTTGATAAATTTAACGTCATAGGTACATTTTTATGATTTTTTTTTTTTGTTCTAAGATATTTTTTGGGCAAGTGTGAGAAGGGGACAGAGAGGGAGGGAATGACATGCAGCAAAGGGCCACAGGCTGGAGTCGAACCTGTCCTGCTGTGGCAACAGTCTTGCACATGGGGTGCCTGCTCTATCCACTAAGCCACCGGTGCTCCTTTATGGTAATTTGAACGTCATACTATTCTATGAATTTTTTGTGAAATGTTTGATGGCATACTATACTGTGATGTTTCTATGATAATTTGAACGTCATACTATACTATGACATTTTTATGATAATTTGAACGTCATACTATGCTATGACATTTTTATGATAATTTGAACATCATACTATACTATGACATTTTTATGATAATTTGAACGTCATACTATACTATGACATTTTTATCAATTTTTTGATGTCATAATATAATATGACGTTTTCATGATAAATTAAACGTCACACTATACTCTGACATTTTTATAAAATTTTCGATGTCATACTATACTATGACGTTTTTATGATAAAATAAACGTCATACTATACTATGACATTTTTATCAATTTTTTGATGTCATACTATACTATGACGTTTTTATGATAAATTAAACGTCATACTATACTATGACATTTTTATCAATTTTTTGATGTCATACTATACTATAACATTTTTATCAGTTTTTTGATGTCATACTATACTATGACGTTTTTATGATAAATTAAACGTCATACTATACTATGACATTTTTATCAATTTTTTGATGTCATACTATACTATCATGTTTTTATGATAAAATAAACATCATACTATACTATGACGTTTTTATGATAAATTAAACGTCATACTATACTATGACATTTTTATCAATTTTTTGATGACATACTATACTATGATGTTTTTATCATCAATTTTTCGATGGCATACTATACTATGACGTTTTTATGATAAATTAAACGTCATACTACACTATGATGTTTTGTTTATTGTTTCTAAGATATTTTTTATTTATTAATTGATAAGAAAGTCAAGTGTGAGAATGGGACAGAGAGGGAGGGAATGACATGCATCAAAGGGCCACAGGCTGGAGTCGAACCTGTGCTGCTGTGGCAACAGTCTTGCACATGGGGTGCCTGCTCTATCCACTAAGCCACCGGTGCTCCTTTATGGTAATTTGAACGTCATACTATTCTATGAATTTTTTGTGAAATGTTTGATGACATACTATACTGTGATGTTTTTATGATAATTTGAACATCATACTATACTATAACATTTTTATCAGTTTTTTGATGACATACTATACTATGACATTTTTATCAGTTTTTTGATGACATACTATACTATGATGTTTTTATGATAAATTAAACGTCATACTATACTATGACATTTTGCTCATTGTTTCTAAGATATTTTTTGGGCAACTTTGCCTTTAATTGATAAGAAAGTCAAGTGTGAGAATGGGACAGAGAGGGAGGGAATGACATGCAGCAAAGGGCCACAGGCTGGAGTCGAACCTGGGCTGCTGTGGCAACAGTCTTGTACATGGGGTGCCTGCTCTATCCACTAAGCCACCGGTGCTCCTTTATGGTAATTTGAACGTCATACTATTCTATGAATTTTTTGTGAAATGTTTGATGGCATACTATACTGTGATGTTTCTATGATAATTTGAACATCACACTATACTATAACATTTTTATCATATTTTTGGTGACATACTATACTATGATGTTTTTATCATAATTTGAATGTCATACTATACTATGACATTTTTATGATAATTTGAACGTCATACTATACTATGACATTTTTATCAGTTTTTTGATGTCATACTATACTATGACGTTTTTATGATAAATTAAACGTCACACTATATTCTGACATTTTTATAAAATTTTCGATGGCATACTATACTATGACGTTTTTATGATAATTTTAACATCATACTATACTATGACATTTTTATGATGATTTGAACGTCATACTATACTATGACATTTTTATGATAAATTAAACGTCATACTATACTATGACATTTTTATCAATTTTTTGATGTCATACTATACTATGATGTTTTTATGATAAATTAAACGTCATACTATACTATAACATTTTCATCAAATTTTTGATGACATACTATACTATGATCTTTTTATCATCAAATTTTCAATGTCATACTATACTATGACGTTTTTATGATAAATTAAACGTCATACTATACTATGACATTTTTATCAATTTTTTGATGTCATACTATACTATGACGTTTTTATGATAAAATAAACGTCATACTATACTATGATGTTTTTATGATAAATTAAACGTCATACTATACTATGACATTTTTATCAATTTTTTGATGACATACTATACTATGATGTTTTTATCATCAAATTTTCGATGGCATACTATACTATGACGTTTTTATGATAAATTAAACGTCATACTATACTATGACATTTTTATCAGTTTTTTGATGACATACTATACTATGACGTTTTTATGATAAATTAAACGTCATACTACACTATGATGTTTTATTTATTGTTTCTAAGATATTTTTTGGGCAACTTTACCTTTAATTGATAAGAAAGTCAAGTGTGAGAATGGGACAGAGAGGGAGGGAATGACATGCAGCAAAGGGCCACAGGCTGGAGTCGAACCTGTGCTGCTGTGGCAACAGTCTTGCACATGGGGTGCCTGCTCTATCCACTAAGCCACCGGTGCTCCTTTATGGTAATTTGAACGTCATACTATTCTATGAATTTTTTGTGAAATGTTTGATGACATACTATACTGTGATGTTTTTATGATAATTTGAACATCATACTATACTATAACATTTTTATCATATTTTTGGTGTCATACTATACTATGACATTTTCATGATAATTTGAACGTCATACTATACTATGACTTTTTCAGCAAATTTTTGATGACATACTATACTATGACGTTTTTATGATAATTTGAACATCATACTATACTATGACATTTTTATGATGATTTGAACGTCATACTATACTATGACTTTTTCATCAAATTTTTGATGACATACTATACTATGACGTTTTTATGATAAATTAAACGTCATACTATACTATGACATTTTTATCAATTTTTTGATGTCATACTATACTATGACGTTTTTATGATAAAATAAACGTCATACTATACTATGATGTTTTTATGATAAATTAAACGTCATACTATACTATGACATTTTTATCAATTTTTTGATGACATACTATACTATGATGTTTTTATCATCAAATTTTCGATGGCATACTATACTATGACGTTTTTATGATAAATTAAACGTCATACTACTATGACATTTTTATCAGTTTTTTGATGACATACATACTATACTATGACGTTTTTATGATAAATTAAACGTCATACTACACTATGATGTTTTGTTTATTGTTTCTAAGATATTTTTTGGGCAACTTTGCCTTTAATTGATAAGAAAGTCAAGTGTGAGAATGGGACAGAGAGGGAAGGAATGACATGCAGCAAAGGGCCACAGGCTGGAGTCGAACCTGTGCTGCTGTGGCAACAGTCTTGCACATGGGGTGCCTGCTCTATCCACTAAGCCACCGGTGCTCCTTTATGGTAATTTGAACGTCATACTATTCTATGAATTTTTTGTGAAATGTTTGATGGCATACTATACTGTGATGTTTCTATGATAATTTGAACATCACACTATACTATAACATTTTTATCATATTTTTGGTGTCATACTATATACTATGACATTTTTATGATAATTTGAACGTCATACTATACTATGACATTTTTATCATATTTTTGATGACATACTATACTATGATGTTTTTATCATAATTTGAACATCACACTATACTATAACATTTTTATCATATTTTTGATGACATACTATACTATGACATTTTTATCATAATTTGAACGTCATACTATACTATGACATTTTTTGTGAAATGTTTGATGGCATACTATACTGTGATGTTTTTATCATAATTTGAACGTCATACTATTCTATGAATTTTTTGTGAAATGTTTGATGGCATACTATACTGTGATGTTTTTATCATAATTTGAACGTCATACTATTCTATGAATTTTTTGTGAAATGTTTGATGGCATACTATACTGTGATGTTTTTATGATAATTTGAACATCACACTATACTATAACATTTTTATCATATTTTTGGTGTCATACTATACTATGACATTTTTATGATAATTTGAACATCATACTATACTATGACATTTTTATGATGATTTGAACGTCATACTATACTATGACATTTTTATCAAATTTTTGATGACATACTATACTATGACGTTTTTATGATAATTTTAACGTCATACTATACTATGACATTTTTATCAAATTTTTGATGTCATACTATACTATGACGTTTTTATGATAATTTGGCCGTCATACTATACTATGACATTTTTATCAGTTTTTTGATGTCATACTATACTATGACGTTTTTATGATAAATTAAACGTCATACTATACTATGACATTTTTATGATAATTTGAACGTCATACTATACTATGACTTTTTCAGCAAATTTTTGATGACATACTATACTATGACGTTTTTATGATAATTTGAACATCATACTATACTATGACATTTTTATGATGATTTGAACGTCATACTATACTATGACTTTTTCATCAAATTTTTGATGACATACTATACTATGACGTTTTTATGATAAATTAAACGTCATACTATACTATGACATTTTTATCAAATTTTTATGGCATACTATACTATGACATTTTGTATGATAATTTGAACGTCATACTATTCTATGAATTTTTTGTGAAATGTTTGATGGCATACTATACTGTGATGTTTTTATGATAATTTGAACATCACACTATACTATAACATTTTTATCATATTTTTGGTGTCATACTATACTATGACATTTTTATGATAATTTGAACGTCATACTATACTATGACATTTTTATCATATTTTTGATGACATACTATACTATGACGTTTTTATGATAATTTGAACATCATACTATACTATGACATTTTTATGATAATTTGATTGTCATACTATACTATGACTTTTTCATCAAATTTTTGATGACATACTATACTATGACATTTTTATGATAATTTGAACGTCATACTATACTATGACTTTTTCATCAAATTTTTGATGACATACTATACTATGACGTTTTTATGATAATTTGAACGTCATACTATACTATGACTTTTTCATCAAATTTTTGATGACATACTATATACTATGACATTTTTATGATAATTTGAACGTCATACTATACTATGACTTTTTCATCAAATTTTTGATGACATACTATACTATGACGTTTTTATGATAATTTGAACGTCATACTATACTATGACATTTTTATCAAATTTTTGATGTCATACTATACTATGACGTTTTTATGATAATTTTAACGTCATACTATACTATGACATTTTTATGATAATTTGATTGTCATACTATACTATGACTTTTTCATCAAATTTTTGATGACATACTATACTATGACATTTTTATGATAATTTGAACGTCATACTATACTATGACTTTTTCATCAAATTTTTGATGACATACTATACTATGACGTTTTTATGATAATTTTAACGTCATACTATACTATGACATTTTTATCAAATTTTCAATGTCATACTATACTATGACGTTTTTATGATAATTTTAACGTCATACTATACTATGACATTTTTATCAAATTTTTATGGCATACTATACTATGACGTTTTTATGATAATTTTAACGTCATACTATACTATGACTTTTTCATCAAATTTTTATGATAATTTGAACGTCATACTATACTATGACGTTTTTATGATAATTTGAACGTCATACTATACTATGACATTTTTATGATAATTTGAACGTCATACTATACTATGACATTTTTATCAAATTTTTGATGTCATACTATACTATGACATTTTTATGATAATTTTAACGTCACACTATACTATGACATTTTTATCAAATTTTTGATGTCATACTATACTATGACATTTTTATCAAAGTTTTGATTGCATACTATACTATGACGTTTTTATGATAATTTCGACATCGTACTGTACTCTGACTTTTTTATCAAATATTTGAAGGCATACTATACTATGACGTTTTATGGTAATTTGAACGTCATACTATTCTATGAATTTTTTGTGAAATGTTTGATGGCATACTATACTGTGATGTTTCTATGATAATTTGAACATCACACTATACTATAACATTTTTATCATATTTTTGGTGACATACTATACTATGATGTTTTTATCATAATTTGAACGTCATACTATACTATGACATTTTTATGATAATTTGAACGTCATACTATACTATGACATTTTTATCATATTTTTGATGACATACTATACTATGATGTTTTTATCATAATTTGAACATCACACTATACTATAACATTTTTATCATATTTTTGGTGACATACTATACTATGATGTTTTTATCATAATTTGAACGTCATACTATACTATGACATTTTCATGATAATTTGAACGTCATACTATACTATGACTTTTTCAGCAAATTTTTGATGACATACTATACTATGACATTTTTATCAAATTTTTGATGTCATACTATACTATGACATTTTTATCAAATTTTTGATGTCATACTATACTATGACATTTTTATCAAAGTTTTGATTGCATACTATACTATGACGTTTTTATGATAATTTCGACATCATACTGTACTCTGACTTTTTTATCAAATATTTGAAGGCATACTATACTATGACGTTTTATGGTAATTTTAACATCATAATATACTTTGACTTTTTTCTGAAAGTTTCAATGGCATACTAGAGTATGATGTTTTTATTATAATTTTCACATCATACTGTACTGCGACTTTTTTTTTTAATCAAATTTTTGATATGATGCTATACTATGATGGTTTTATGATAATTCTAACATGATACAATACTAAGACTCTTTTTAATTTTTGATGGCACACTGTACTATGGTATATGCGGATAATCAATGGGGCACATTATACTATGAGTATTTCTGCATTCTATACTATGATTTTTTGTGGTATTTTTAATGATGTTCTTAACTATGAAGTTTTTTTTTGATAGTTTTAACGACATACTATACAAGAGCTTTTATCTTTATAGTTTTTTTAAGACTTACTATCCTGTCATATGTATTTGACATACTACTCTGTGTTTTTACATAACATTGTTCATGACATGCCAGTTTCATTTAAATGATACCACTATACATGATACTAAGCCTAGGTAGTGTTTCCACTGCAATTGACGTGTATCACATGGAATTTGTTGGAAATATAAAAATGAGTATGAAACAGTATTGTCTCTACAGAAACAATATATGTGGAGCACATGTTTTTTTTCCAGTAATGCTGAGCTCTTTCAGTGTCTTGTTGTATATGCACCTATTATCTAGTCAGTTTTGGCTGACTACTCTTGCATTTTCCATCAACTGTAAACACAGCTTCTAAAAACCTCTTACAGTAACCACACACTGTAGGTGCAGTGTGCACAGGCTCCTCAACAAGGTCAATGCTTCACTGTCTTGTGATCTGTACTCTGTGATGAGCTATACTGACACACAACGTGATCACAGAGAGACTTGGGAGCCAGACAGCAGGCACGCAGCCTTGCCAAACTGCAAATATTTTTTTTTTTTCAATGTTTGCATTCTTGTAAAGGTTCTTCTTCCTCAGGCAAGCTGGGAAAATGTTCCACACAAGGACACAACAATCAACCTTTTTTTTTTTTTTTTTTGTGATTTGATAATTACCGTGAGCCAGTTTAGAGCCATATGTCCTCCGGTTTTCAGTACAACCAAACGACGAGGCAGCTGTTTTCATTTAGAGTTTCCTGCTAGCTACAGCTCAAAAGTGCTAATCAGAGAAATCTTTAGCTAAAGTGTTTTTCTGGAATGAAAACCTGCACGCACATGGCCCCTGATGGCACATACATGAAGGCCATTGGGTTTAAAGTTGTGTCTGGAACGAGTCGGCCACAACCGTCGCCATGTTGTGTATATTGCGTGGGAGCTTGTTAGCACTGTATCCAAAACAAGGGCATGGGTGGAGAAGAACCAGATGTGGCCATTGGCAGATGGTTCTCGAGGAGATCCTCCAAGCTTGGACAGTACATACTACATGACATCAGCACCAGATGGTTTACTCATTAACATCCACCCTCTGAAAACACAACGAAAAAGGCTGTGCTCAAAGTCCAAAAATCCAAATACCACTTTAGCTGCTCTGCACATTCTTTCATGAGATGTGGGGTTGTGGCGATTAACACCAATTAGTCATTGTAACAACTTTGCCCAGTCCTCACTATTTGGGCCGGCAGCTAAACTGCTGCTCAGTTAAATGCATTTGAAGCACAGCTGAGATCAGTTCCTAAAATGCTGCTGGGCTAGTGTAAATGTAAGGGGAGACAATATAAATAATAACTGTTTGTTGGCTTTTTTGTTTCCATGACATGTCTTCTTTCAGACTACTGGAAAAAAGCATCCAAAATACACATTTAGTTTATTTTAGTTCAGGTTTCTGTTGCATATTTAATTTAATGATATAATGCATGATTTGAACATTTCAAAAAAAAATAATTCAGAAAACCTGTAATACAAAAAATAGTCTTAATATAAGTAATCAGCTGGCAATAAAAATGTTTACCCTATTCACTTGCAGTGTCTCCCCTTTAATGTGATACATAACAAGTACGTATACAGTACATAACAGTATCGACTGTGTAGTTGTAATTTTGTAAGATTTTATGAAATTTGTGTTAAGATTAAAATCCTCAAACATCTCTGAACTTGATCTCTCTTGCAGTTCCTGTTTGGCTGAGATGAACTGAGTGAACTCGGAGGAAGGGGGCGGGGGTGATAGCACTTGGCACAGTTGTCTGTTCCACTTCAGCTTGATCCATGTGTTGTGATGCCTGCAGTGTCCTGGTTTGGCCCTCCACCACCAAATGACCAACAGAGAGGTAGGTATTAACAGCACAGCCTGTGGTTGTGTGGCCCCAGTGCAGGGGGAAAACACTTCAGTGGATAAAATATGGGCCTTCGGATTCAAAGAACTCAAGAGGTAACTGAGCTGGGAATCAGTCACTGCAGATTTTGGCAGTTTCTGGTGGTTGTCATTCCTCCTCTCGGTCCCATGCCATGCTCAAATGCAGAATTCTTTAAGGTCAGTGGAACATTGTGCTAATACAAGCTTCAAGGCTCATTTATACTCCCTTTATTATATATTTCAAATGTTGTGACTGTCACCATCCACATTCTTCCATGCCTCCTTTATATTGGAGGGCATAAAGGACAACAAATCAACACATGGCAGTGGGAGGAGGTTGTAATAGTGTAACCTTTTACAAGATAAAGTGTTGTAGATGGCGGTGGTCTGGACAGAGAATTCTTTTCACTATATCACACATTTGTTTCAATCCAATTTTAAAATGTTTGTCGTGTCCTACAGTGGAATCTCGGACTGACTTCACAGCCTCCGTGGTGGTGCTGCTCAATTTTGTTTGTATCAGAAAAATTTCAGAAAACATGCACAAATTCGGACAACACAAATAATGAGTGCTGACACAAGGCTCCATCCACATACATGTTTAACATTAAGAATAAAAGAAAAATTACTGTTCCAGACATATCAATTAATCAACCTTAAATTAATATATATATTAATATTTGGTACTTTGACTGGAAAGATGAAGATAAAAAAATACCTTTAACTCCAGATACCAGACTTATTAATTCAAATAACCACTTTTCCTCCATAACCAGAAGATCTCAGGGCTCATTTATGCTTAATGTTGGCTATGTATACGAACACGGAGGGAGCCTTCTGTCTGCACTCTGCATTCATTTCATCCACGTTTGTGCATGTTTTCTGACACCTTAAAGATACGGACAAAACAGTGCAGTATGACCAGAGATCGAGGGGGTATCGGATTGTACTTCAAGCAAGAAACGACTGCAAGAGATAACCAAGACATTTAAAAAAAAAAAAAAAAAAAAAATGGCACAACAGATTGAATCAGTAATATAGTGAAAATAACTCTCAGTCCACATGTTGCGATGCGTTTAATGGCCTTGCAAGTCCATCGCCATCTACAACACTGCCGCATTTTTTGCGCCCTCAAATTAATTGTTTTCAATGTAGATGTGCAGCAGGCACGCTGAAACACCAGCTGTCGTCATGCGCACACCTCCCCAAACGTCTATTCTCCGAGGGCATGACAGCTACGCCCTGAGATAAACAGAGTTCAGCTTTTGGATCACAGCAGCACACATCCCATGTCATATGATGAGGAACAACCAATGACAGCCGACAGATATCTTTCCCTACTTCCGTAAATATCAGTCTTTGACTGAGTGTGCAACTTTTAAAGATGCGGCATGTGTACAGCCCCTTAGACCGTCATTCATTTATTACATTCCTCAGGTCTGAGTATCTTCAGACTTACTGACACGTGAATAAATTAGCAAGAGATGTCTTTTTTCAGCAGTAAAGCAAATATGTTTATTAAGCACTTTAATATACATCAGAAAATTCCACTTCATATAATACAGGAATTCTTTTTAAATGAAAGTTGAATGTACATGTTAAGCTATTTACAATCCAATCACTGACAGTCAAATCAAAGATGACAGACAAAACACAGTCAAGACAAACGAGATAACTGCTTAATAAGACTATACAGTATGTTTTCCAACACTGTTTCTAGACCCAATCCTGCCTTGAATCCTTCTATTGACCCTTCATGGCATACGTTTGAGCTACTGTAGTACTGAAGAGCTGAGAGCTTTCACTAGGGCTTATAAGAGTTTGTGCATGCGATAGGTTTCTACTCCCCCCCTGATCCTAGTTCTTGGCAAAAAATAGCTCACTGTTGACAATATGAAAAGCCTGCAAAAATATGACACAGCCTGTAAACGCTAACGCAGCTCCGCTCAGTTCACGAGAAACAGATGTTTCAGTTCCCTCAGCGTCACAGTCGAGCACCTCCTCCCCTCCATCTCCATCGCCATCTCCCGCGGGGTTAAGCCCGTTGAACCGCTATTTAGCTTCTCCCAGGGAGGAGGTGGGACAGAGTTATGGTGTTTCAAACTTTGGCTTTACAACTCTGCATTTCAAACAAAATCATTCACAGCTATGAGTTGTCTTAAATGGCTGAACCCTTTAGAGCCATGCCCCTGAAAAATCCAGCAGGAATTACTGGAAATTAACCACATGACAAGAAGGAAACAAAGCTTGAATTTTGTTTCTTGCATTGCAGTAGGTTATACATGTAACTCTGCGGACAGATGCATTTTTTAATTTTTTTTTTTTTTTGAATCACTGCTTTCACTTGAAATCGCTGCATTTAGCACCAAACTGTTGCTGACGGTACACAATGGGTTATTTAAATAGTTTTTATGCACACACAAAATAATAAACACACAAGCAACTGAGAAATCCCATAGGGACAAAATGAACTTTTTTTTTTTTTTTTTACATTTTCAGTGAACCTCCCTCTTTCTTAGATATTTGTAATAATACACAAACGCACGAAACCAACAAAATCGGGAGTCCAAAATAACTGCAGGCAACTTCTGAACACAGCACCATGGTAGAGCGTAATGCAACACAAAATGCAGCAAAAGTGGCTTTTTTCCAAAAATAAATATGCTTGTATATACTCGTGAAGTAAACTGCCATAGCTATTAACATATTACACACAACGTAGGTTTAGCACACTGATCAAGGTTAACACAGATTATTTGGGGTCTCTAGAAAGGCAGACTATCAATGCGCTTAAATTCATACCATGGCATCAGTTACTGTTATGTCCTCTGGTCTTGTGACAACGTACTCAGCGGTACGTTGCTGTCATTGTGAAAAAGTAGACAGAACAAACATAATATAAAATAATAATAAAAAAAAAAGCATTGGTATGTTTTTCTCAAACAGTTACTTTGATAAAACATGGATGGGATACAAAGTGAATAGAACAAATGCATGTCTGTCATTTTACTCTTTTAAAAAGTGCATACACTGTTTATTAAATAGCATTACATTAAATTAAAATGATAGTTTGCATGAGTACATGAAGAAGGCTGTAACAGATGTAGGCACATCGATGTATCAGTTCACATAAGCCTTAGGCAGCAATCAACAATCGTCCCTAGGTTTTATTTTGAGGTCTCCCACTGATGGAAAAAAAAAAAAAATCTAGTGTTTTTTTTACGCAGATGAAAACAGTTGCTTTGGCACATTCCCTCCAATGTCTGCATGACGAATGGCATTCAAGACATCTGAAACGGTACAGGAATGATTGGGGTTAATGTTTTGTTTGGGAGGAAAAGAGATCTGTTTATCCAGATTGAGGCATTCTTCATGCAAGTTTGATTAAATCCAACTAATAATGGTTGTGTTGAGTGCAATCCAGTATCAACTAAAAGTCAGTTATGAGCGTCATTATTAGCCACTGTAAATGAAAAGAGACAAGCCAAAGTCAAGAGCACATACTGGAGGACTATTTTGAAAAGTATCTCTTACCAGCTATAATGGAGTCTCCTTTTTGTAGTTAAACCCAGGGTCTGATCCTTCAATCTGCAGTTTCAGGGCTTGTTTAAGGCTTAACTCGGTTTCCCCTATGGGGTAGTTCTCTAGAACATCCTGGTGGCCTCTGTTCTGTACAGTTCGAGGAACTGATACCCTACTCAGGAAAACCTGATTACCCTGTAGATGATAGTTGGGGTTGGTCATGATGCCGTTCCTCTTCTTCTCAGCGCAGCTCTGCTGCTGGATAAAGAATTGATCTTGGCTCTGCCCCCTTTCCTGCCGTATCGAACCACCGATCATGATCTTGCAATGGGGATCCTTCACTGAAATGTTGGCGACCGATTTGTTGAGGGCGATCCTCTTGTCGAACTGTGTCATCTCGTACTCCAAAACCTGACCTTGACTTGATCCGCTGTTCTTGAGTTTTTTCTTGTCTCCCAGTGCTCCTTTACTGTTTGATGTCCCATTTCCGGTCTTGCTTCCCTTTGTTGACTTGAGACCAGATTTTAACTGGGACCAGTCGAAGTCGTTGGATGGAGATGATGGCTGCTGACCAATGGACTTGGTGGTAGAGGAAGGGGACACGATAGACTGTCTGCTGCGGCTGCGGGGCAGTGAGTGCTGTTGAATTTGTTCTGTGAATGTCAGTCCGTGAAAACTGTCAATCGGCACTGTCTGTGCTGTGGCTGTGGATGATGTTGTTCTCAAGGACGAGTTCTTTGAACTCTTGAGGGAATTATTTGAAAGCGAGGACTTCTGTCTATCCACTGTGGAATCAGGAGACTCTGATGGCGAACTGAAAGCATGGACAGGTCCGTTGGGTAGACCACGTCCAGACGACTGCATATCTCCTGCCCCGGTGCTGCCAGAGCTGCTTGACTTGATGGTGAGGGACTGCATTTTACCAGTCACAGACAATGGTGTTTTTTCTTCCATGGTGTGCACTGGCGAGGGATTGCAGCCATTTAGAGTTGTGCCTCCATACTTTTCCAGAAGTTTTATGATCATTGAATGGCCACCTTTTGCTGCCACTCTCATTGCTGTGCGTCCAAACTGATCAGCGTGGTTGGGGTCAGCACCATTTTCGAGAAGTATTTGCACAACATCGATGTGACCCTCTTGTGCAGCGATGCCTAGTGCTGTTGCTCCCTGGTTGCAAGTATGATCCACATGTGTGTTGTTCTCTATCAAAAACTGCACAACTTTCGTGTGTCCTTGCCATGCAGCAGACTGGAGGGCGGATCGCTTCTCATTGTCACAGGCGTTCACATCAGCGTGATAGTTAATCAGCAGCCTCACCATTTCAACATGCCCTTGCCAGCAGGACACGTGGAGGGCCGTTCTGCCCTCAGTGTCACAAGCTTCCACATTTGCTCCATTTTCAAGGAAATACTCTGTCATGGCCAGCTGATTTTCAAGTGCCAATATGTAGAGTGTTGGGCGTCCGTCTGCATCTTTGTAATCTATATCGGCACCGTGGCTCAGCAGCAGTTCAACAATGTCCCTGTGGCCTTCCAGTGCAGCCACCCTGAGAGCATTCCTCCCATCATATCCTCTCTCATCAATGCATGACTTGTTTTCCAGAAGAATTTGCACACAGTCATAATGTCCCTCTTGTGCAGCTAGTATCAGCGGTATTCTACCATCATTATCAACCTCTGTGCAACGAGCACCTTGCTCAATAAGGGCATCACACACTTGGCGGTGGCCCTCGAACGCAGCCATGTGTAGCGGGGTCCAGCCTGCGTCATCCCTGTGATTCTCGTCCAGACCTCTGTCCAGCAGAGTTCTGACCACCTCCACGTTACCCTGAGCAGATGCAATGCTCAGCACAGTCCTTCCCTCGCTGTCGATGCTATCAACAGCAGCCCCCCAGAAAAGTAATGTGTTGACAACAGAGGCGTGGCCCATTGATGCAGCAGCAAGAAGAGGCGTACGACCATTGTTGTCTGTGTGATCCACATCAGCCCCGCCTTCCAAAAGCAGATCAACTACATCAACGTGTCCTTCATAGCCAGCCACGAGGAGAGGAGTCATGCAGTCTTTATCACAGTGGTCAACCTCTGCTCCCCTTTCAATCAGAAGGCTAACAACGGAAGCATGGCCTTTACTCGCAGGAACACAGAGAGCAGCGACTGAGAGCGCAGTCCTTCCATCCACGTCTTCGTGATTAACTTCTGCCCCATGATCCAACAGGTGCTCAACAATCTCTCTGTGTCCCATGTACGCTGCAGCAATGAGAGCCGTTCTTCCTTCATTGTCTGCCTTGTTGACCTCAGCCCCATGCTGAAGAAGGTTCAATACAATGTCTTCATGACCTCCCCAAGCAGCAGCTCTCAAAGCAGTTCTGCCATCAGCATCGGCACAGTCCACTTTGGCACCAGCATAGAGCAGAGCAGATACAACCTCTGAGTGTCCACCCCAAGCTGCTGAGCGCAGGGCTGTCCATCCATCATGATCTGTGTGGTTTATGTTGGCCTCACAACCAATTAAGCAGTTGACCACTTTGGTATGGCCCTGCCTCGCGGCAAGAGTAAGTGCCGTTTGTCCATGGTTGTCTTCTAGCTCCATGTTTGCCCCTCGAGATATGAGCAAGTTGACCACATCAAGGTTTCCACTGTATGCAGCGTTGGCAAGAAGAGTTCTCCCACTGGAGTCACACTGGTTCACAGATGCCCCGTTGTCAAGTAATGTCCGTATTGAGTCCTCTCTTTCCAGGGCCTGTTGTACAATACATGATGCGTGGTCGTCCTCATTGCTTACATGAGCTCCAGCTTTGACCAGAAGTTGCAGGACCTCCTGTTCTCTGGGTATGGAGGTGGTCAGAGAGTCTTTAGCAGGAGTTCCATTCCAAACCATCCAAAGAGCCAGATTAAATGGCTCAATCTGCAGATTGGAGTTGACAAGGTGCAGTGCAAATTCCTGCACTTCGAGTGGCTTGAGATGCTTTGCCCGACAAGTGTAACTCATCGCCAACATCCTGTGTCCCTCTGCTGCATTGCACAAGTACTTCTGGGTGCAATGCTTAACATCCAGTAACCACTCAGCAAAACTGTAGTGAAAAAGGATTTTAGTACTCCCAAGGCCATCGACCAACAACTTGGAGAGAATGTCCATCTTTTTCTGAAACTCTTCCATTGTCAGTGTCATGTTTTTGGTCCAGACTGCGTGGTACAGTTCCTTGACTGTAAGCGGCCTGCACGTTGCCAGGATTACATTAAGGATGGGCTGGACTTTGGCAAACTGTTTTCTGACAAATAGTCTCTGGCAGAGCCACAGGTAGAGGCCATTGAGGGTGCCTGGGATGTCGCGGATCTCGCGAAGCATGATAAAATTCTCCACCACGCCATCCAGCACACGCTCTAGGTAGAGGAAGCAGCCGCTGCTTTTGATGTGGAGTTGGTTGAGCATCTCGGCGGTCTCCTTGGTCAGGTGCTGCCTCAGGGCCTCTTCCTGGTCCAGCCTGTGGAGGATGTACTGCTGCACATCCTTGACGATGTAGGCCTTGCGCAGATCATCAAGGCTGATTTTGCGGAATCCTGTAAAGAGAATAAATGGACATTAGAGGAGTCTGATGACAAATGGCTGATATGTGGAGGACATGTAGAGGATTAAAAAAGAGACATATCAAAAATAACTTGGGCAGTATATAACTAAAATTACTGCCTCGTGGTAGTGATGCTTCCTTGAACCAGTCAAGTTGCAGTTATAGTTTACATCCATGTCTGTTCAGACACATATGACAGTAAACAATGCTCAAAATATGGATGTTGCTGCAAAGAATCTACAAATTCTAAAATGTTGGTGGTTAACAACAGAGACAATCTACACAATCAGCACAGTCTCAAGATGGACACCCAAGATTAAGGTCACCAAATCAGTATCCGACCAAATGTGTCCCCTTATTCTCCTGAGATATGACGCTAAATAATTACCAGAATTTTTTTTTTTGATTACATTATGATGTCGCCCTGAAGTTGACCATTGGGATATAAACATCATCACTTCATCATTTTATCCTGTTAGACATCTGCGTGAAATCTTGTCATAATTAGCGTCTGAATTCTTGTGTTATGGGCCACAGACTTTTTTCTTGTGAGGTCACAGTGACCTTGAACCTTGACCAATAAAATTCCTAGTTCATTGTTGAGTCCAAGTGGACGTCTGTGCCAAATCTCAACGAATTTTCTCATTGTGTTCTTGGGATATTGCGTTCATAGGAACTGAGACTGATGCAAAGTCACAGTGACCTTGACCTTTGACCACCAAAATCTGATCAATTCCTTGTTAAATCCAAGTGGACGTTAGTGCCAAATTTGAAGGAATTCCCTCATAGTGTGTTTACGAGAATCGAGACCGACACCTGGACACAGTGACCTTTGACCACTAAATCTTAATCATTTCATTGAGTCCAAGTGGACGTTTGTGCCAAATTTGAAGAAACTCCCTCAAGGCGTTCTTGACATATTGCATTCACAAGAACGGTATAGAAAACTTCGTGTCTCCACTCACGGCTGTAACCATGAAAAGATGTCTTGGCAGTGGTTGTAGAAATCAGTTGATGACGAGTAGTATTACCCTGAGTAGTGCCCCTGGAGTCATTAACCTATGTATGACCTTGAGATCACACCCAGTATTTATCCACTGATCTTGCACCTCTGGATAATTAGGTTAAGCCAACCTTTAATTTCCTAAGGCATAGGATAATTAACAGTAAAGCCATGTTGTTAAAGGAAAACCTTTCACAGGAATTGAGTGCATAACCCTTCTGGCTGCTGGAGGCATACATGATCAGCAGGAGCTCACAATCAGTTTAGGCCATAAAGAACTGAGGAAAACAAATTCATGGCAATTAGCGCACTATATTGTGTCTGACGCAGAAGCAATTTAAGCTGGATAGGAACAGCAATAATTTCAGAACAAACAAGACTGAAATTACAAATACATATAATAAAATATACTTGCGTACAACATCCAAATGTATTAATACTCCAGTCTTAGCAGAAAGACTCAAAGAAATAAGACACATAACTATGTCTAAAAAAAACCCCAGATACCCTAGTAATGATTTAATTTCTTTCTACACTAAAGTTAGTTGATTGCTCATTCAACACATCCACTGACTGTGGAAGTTGTTAGCGCTTAATGAGCAGGAGCAAATTTGAGGCAGGGGCTGAAGATGTACAAGAATCAAAATGGAGGAGAGCAAGGGAGACATCGTTTCCACGCCTGTAGCACATCCGTGCCCTGTAAAATATCTCTCCAGTGCCTCGCTTATTATCCGACTACATGCTCCCAGCACAGACCTTTAGAAATCCTTCTGACAAAAAAGAAAAAGAAATTATCACAGTGGGTCTTAATGAATGATCTTTAATGGGAATTCCTTTCTGAGACGTGGAAAAATGTCTCCATAATGGCCTCGGCTAATGGGCATAAAGTGAACTTCCCTCCATGTTAAAACAATCTGTTCATGGTCTGTGCTGCCACCAGCCAGAGGGCAACCAGAGCATTTTTGCATACTTATATTTACAGTTCCCATGGTTCTCGGGGTTACTGGGACAGGAATAAAATGTCACCAGAGGCTCTCTCAGCATTACTGGCATACTGTACAACAGGCCTCCTACTATGGGAAAAGCAGTAGCATTTTTCTCTCAAACAAAGGTGCACTTAGATGCCAGGCGGAACACGGACTCATTAACCTTTTCAAAGTAAGGTAATTAAACCTTATTATTGCATCTCATTACTGACTGAATGTTTCACGCACTGACAGGAAACTACTCTGAGAGAGTTTGTTGAAAAGAAACTATAAAATCCAGCACCAGCACTTTTATCTTCAACAGTTAACCGTGATTGCTTTGATTATATAACACAACTTTTCCCTGTACATAATATGAATCAGACGCTGTCACCAAGCCCGAGGCAGTGCTCTGTTCATCTGACTGCTATTGTGTGGGTAGAAAAGGCTGTGAAATCTTACTCCACGCAGGGCCGACGCTAACCGCACCTGGTCGCCAGATAACAGACCTGATGAGTTTAACGAGAGTTCCCAAGCAGGTACTGACAGTTTGGACAACAGACCCTGGTAAACACGAGCAGTGATGGGTTTTCTTTATCACCTGCTCCTGAGTTTGTTTAAGATAAGCACGCCTCCGCTAACTGTGCTTCACAATAATCTTCTTTCACTTTGTCCTTGAGGCATTCGTTATATTTCAAACTGTGATAAAGCGGATGAAATTACGGCCTTCGCACCTCTCAGATACTAATTACATCTTGTGACACATGGCAGAAAAAAAAGAGCCAGACAAGCACTGATTTTGATTGTAATAAAAATACACTCTTAGGTTGGATTTAAAGGGACAGTTCATCCCAAAATCAAAAACATATTTTTCCTCTAACCTGTAGTGCTATTTATCAAGCTGGACTGTTTTGGTGTGAGTGTCGGAGGTATCGGCCGTAGAGATGTCTGCCTTCTCTCCAGTGTAATGGAACTACACTGCACTCAGCTAGTGGCGCTCAAAGCGCTAAAATACATTTGAATAACTCAACAGCAATATTTCTCTGCAGGAATCATGACCTGGTTACTCTAGGTAATCCACAGACCTTGTTGTGAGCAGTTTCATGTAGGAACTATTTTCTCTTTTCTTCTAAACTACACTCGCTAACCGAATCACTGTGCAGAAGGAAGCGTACATCTACTCATGAAATGAATGTTGTGCTTGTGACAGCGCGAGATATGAACATAAATGGCGTCCTCCTCGGCTGAGCTGTAATGTCAATTGGCTCCGTGATGCCAGGTGAGCTAGCATTGCTTCCTAGTTGCAACTCACCATTCTGCAACATCCTAAAACCCTGCTGGTTCACAACAATTCAACAACATGAGATGGTGTATCATCTCTATGCAACAACTCTGTACGTCTGTTCTGATTTGCAGCTTTTCATACTTATTTTGTTGCAGAATATAATTTGTAGCTTCTTAAAATATGAATGAGGATAGTGGGAGTGAGATACTGGCTCCAGCTGCATTTGTGGGAACAGGTGACATGCTTTATGTTCTACAATCAGCCGCTAGCAGTTTGACCAGCTGAGTTACAGGTCACCTCATCAGCCGGCTTGAATCGAACTCAGAGCAGCCGGTTCACACTGCTGCAACTTTTCTCTGCAACGTTCTAAAACGGTTTAGTTTCACTGCGAATGATTGGTCTGAACTGGGCTTTAGAGTAGCATACTGATAAACTTTGGTTTCTAATTTTACAGTTAATGTTACCAGTTATCTGATGTGCAGACTGACGCTGGTACAGTTTTAATATGTTATGTATCTGTATCCATGTGTTCAGCGATTCGTTGTTCTTCCAATTATCTAGTTGTCGTTTTGTTGATATTGATTGCAAGGTAAGAAACATTTACTGGAACAAGATTTCTCAAATCTAAGAGACTCTCGTGGCTACTCACAGAACCATTCATCATTCAGATATCTTGAGGTGAGAGTTCAAAGGCCCTCTTTGAAAAAGGCCGTGTCAGTTGCTGTCTCGACAACATTTAGCCTAAATATGAAGCGCATTTTAGCCTGCTTCCTGACAACCAATGCTTACAAAGTTGGTACCAATGGATGCCCAAGATTGTCTCATTTCACAAGATACCACTTCCTTAGCACTACAGCCTCTTAAATACAGTAATATCAGCCTCCAAATATTTCCATCAGAGGGCACCAGCAAAGCACAAGCCGAGTGCCATCTAGTTCCATTATATTTGAAAGAAGGCAGATATTGCTACGGTTGATATCGCCAATAGACGACAACTTACGACTTACACCAAAACAATCTAGATTGATAAATAGCACTACAGGTAAGAGGAAACATGTATTTTTGATTCTAGGGTGAACTGTCACTTTAATAATTCACAAATCTTTTATGGCAGGTAATTTGTGCTGATTAGAGAGTTAACAATCACAGACGTGCAGGGGTTAGGTTTCTGTGATTTCAGAAATCTAAACAAACCTGAGATATGTGTAAAAAAAAAAAAAAACCTTCCCATTAAAAAAGATCAGTATTCTGCCTGTTAGGAATATTCATGTCTATAAATGTAATTAAATCTATGACAAGAGGGCAGCTGTGCAAACCATTTAAATTAATAAAGCTGTAAAGTATCATTCTCCAGCATTATACCATATAATTGCTCACTCATTACTAAAACTCAATGGTCCTAACCCAGTTTCAGTCTGTCTTTGTTTTCAGTGACTGAGTGCATTATCCTCCCTCCCCTTAACCCTCCTTTCACCGGCTCCATGACCCCCTGTACCAGACAGATGAACAGTGAGCATGCAGAGCAGCTATAGGTAAGTAAAAACACTCAGGCACTTGGACCTTTCAGAACTAAAAACCATTAACAGTGTTGTGTATATGCTCCTAAAAGCTGACTGATTCTTCATTCTGACAACGCCATGAGCCGAACTCTAACAGGTCATTAAGAGTCAGGCGATGAACTCTTTCAGGTTTGTATCAAAAGATACAGAAACACTTGAAGGCACCACATGTTCTTAAGGTGCATTCCTGTTTTTAGTGTACTCCTCCGGCTCAGACTTCAAGCACTGAAGATCACATTTCAGCCTATCATGCAACCATCACAGGATTTCCCACTCTTCCTCTTCTCATTTTCTCAAACCTTTTGTTTCATGTCGGGTTCTTGGTGCTCTTTTGTTTAGCGTAAAGGCCAAACCTGCTGATGCTTCCTTCCCCTAAGTGCCTCAGTCGACACAGGTATCACATTTACATTTACAATGTACGTTTAAAGATCCAATGCCTGGTATGATCCCATGCCCTTGTGTGTGACTCGCTGTCACTGGCCAGTCCTTCTACTCCATCTGGACTCAATCCTTCTTTGGACATTATGGGTCTGTTCCAGCTGGGACAGGAAACCCACTGGCTGAGAGCGGGGAAGAGGCCATTAACGGGGGAAAACAAGGACACAAAAAAAGAAACACTATTTTATAACCAGCCAGTGACTGAAGCAAAGTGTGACATTTAGTATTTTGTCTCGATGTTGATTTGTTCTATTCACAGAGGGACTAAGAAAAACATTGCGTGTGCATTACAGCCCAAATCTGGAGATATTGCTCTATCATGAATATTTTCTCAGGGGAACAACAGAAAAAAAGGCTTCTGTGCTGTAGTTTATGATAAACAGTTTCTCCAACATTCCAGGGTCGCTGACACACCAATTATGAAGATACAGTGACTAGGAACGCTGGAGGAGGGAGGAGGAGACAGACATTTCACTGCAGCCACCATCAAAACAAGACCTTTGCTGGATAAAAACATATAAACAATGCATTTCTACAGTGGGGCTGGACGACATTAAAATTTCCCTACTTTAAGAAAAACAGCAACATACAAAATTAAGAGATGCCCATAGTTATAAATATCTATGGACTGGAGGTGCATATGCTGCATCTACATTTTTGACCAGGTATGCATGTCTGTAGGTTCATATGGCTGCTCTTCAGATTACATCACTGTACACCTCCTGGGTCTCGTGGAAGCTAGTGGCGCCGCTCATTCAGCAACTACCGCCAGTAACACCTCCATGACCCAACAGCATTGCTGAAGAAACATTATGCCCTGGTCCCCTACCAGGTCACCCTGATGAGTGAGCGGCTTAATTTTGAGCTGCAAACCTTCTTTAGCATTAACTATGTTAGCTTTGTTAACACTGTTAGCAGTGTCAGGGCAGGTAGTGGTGCTAACATAGTTAACGATGCTAAAGGTCTTTGTGGTTTGAAATGAAGCCACTTCACACCCACACAGAGTTTAAAGCCATGCGACTCCGCACCAGTCCTTTACAACTGAAGAAGCTTATTGGATGAGAGGTGAAACGTCCTCAAGAAACTAAAGCAAGTCCAGTTGCCTAGCCGGCTCTCTGTCAGCAAAGCCATCACAAAATAAAAGGCAAGACATTTGCATCAGGGAACATTAGAATTTCACCACCTCTAAGTGGATAAAGCTCTGAAATGCACTGCCAGATATATTCTTTTCATTTGGTCTAAAACCAAAGAATGACCAAATAGGCGCATTTGCATTCTTTGTTGTGGAAATCCTTCCTGCTGGAGTTAGGGCTTTATGGGTAATTAATTAAGTACAGTGTCACATTAGCTAGCAAGTGACTGTTTCTGATGCACTACAACAATGTTGTGCGGCATATTGAAAGCAAGAGAAAAAGACCACCCCAACCAATATCATCATGAGGAATAATACTGTGCATAGTAGAGCTGTAACAATTACTGGATTAGTTGTTAACTAGTAAATTAATCGCCAACTAATTTGACAGACGAATTGGCTTCATTTTTTAAGAGAACATAATTCTCTAAATCCAGACCTTTAATATTTTGAATATTTTCTAGTTTCTTTACTCCTCAGTGAACTGAATATCTTTGGGTTAGTGGTCAAAACAAGACATTTGAGGACATTATCTTGGACTCTCGGGAAACACTGACATTTTATAGACCAAACAACTAATCGGTTAATCGAGAAAAGACCGATGTGACACTGATGATAATCGTTAGCTGCAGCTCTGATCTATAGGCAGAAATTCCAGCACAGAACACCAAGTGTCCTCCTGTCAGAGCGCACAAAGAGACCTCTTCTTTCAGTTGCACACATGGTAGAAGATGACCTATAATTTCCACTTTAGTCATCAGCAGACATCACTTCATACGGCTTGGATGTCAACTGTGAAGTCATGGCATTATTACTGCCCCACTCCTGCAGATAAAGCACTAAAACAACCACAGGGGGAAAGACATCCAACCTGCATTTGATGACTGTGGTGTAACAGGAACTACTATTAAGTACTACACAAGAATGCAAGAACTTGCATTGGCTACAAACGTTCAGACGCCTTCCAAGAACCATTTTCTTTCTTTCCAAAACCAAACAGTCATGAGGGTCTCAGTTTTGCACTATTATAAGTGGCAAACTGTAGCTGAGTATTGTGTGTGTTCAGGCTATTTATGTGTGTGTGTGTGACTGAGAGAGGATGGTTCAGAGTCTGAACAAAAGCGACTGCTAAACAAGCAACAAATGACACATTCATCGGGGTGAGGGATGCAGCTCCCGAGTACAGGCCTCTGAGCCAGCTGCTGCTCGTTACAGAACTGGATACCAGCCACGAGAGACAGAGCCCCGCACACAAAAGAGGGACTGTTTGCCTTCTAGATTAATTTTTCAGATGACAAACGAGGCGGCGTGTGTGCATGCGTGTTCAGAAATTAGAGGTCCGAGCTCATCAGCCGAGATTTTCAGAATGGCAGCGTCTCTGATTCGGCACGTTCTTTGCGAGACACCATCTTAGGTCATCTGATCCATAAAGAAAACAGAAACCCAAGCCTCGCTGCCCCTCTCCTCAGGCTCTCCAGTAAACCCGCGCTCGACAAACGTCTGTTCGACAGCTGCAGCGTTCCCGGCTCCAAAAAACATGAGAGCGCCAACCTCCTAAACACAAGTATGTGGATGAGAGTCGGCTCCAACGGTCTGCAAACAACAGGCCTTTGAAAAGAGTGCTGCTAGTTAATCTTTGAAAAATACAGCTCCTCGTTTGATTACATACACTCTCTAATTTCTACTCTAACAGACGAATGGAGATAACACTTTCTATTTTATCTTGGATAAATGTGGCTTATTCACAAGTGAGAAAAGACAAAGCTTTGACTCTAATGGGGCCCTAACTCAACTGTGCAAAGTTAACTGTTGCAGGAGAAAATCATTTGAGATTAGCAGCTACGTTTTATGAGTACTGTATATTTTCTGCCGTCCTAAACAACCACCAGGTGAGACACTGAAATGATTACACTTTAACAATTAATTTATGTGAGGCAGGAGGCAGAGCACATGAAAACACTCCTGCCCTAACACGCCTCTTGGTGAATTTCAAACAGGATGTAAAAAGGGTTTCCAGTTAAACCTGTTGTGGTGCAACTGAACGGAGCGGCCGGGGTGCAGGGTGGAGCACAGAGGAATATGTTTAACACACTGAAGCCTTTTTCAAATACAATAACAGAATGAGCTGTGTGTTCGTGTAATATTTGTCACCTAGTGAGACAGAGAGAGAGGGAGAGAGGGAGAACAGCAGTGAGTCAAGAGTTTTGATAGAGGAGTGTTTTCTGTTTTCTCTCCATCACTGATGGATTTTAAAACTTATTTTGTCACTGAAGCCTTAATGACCGATGTAAGCACGAGGGATGCTCGGCGTGGCTTCTGACAGTAAAGCTTCCGATACATTTTCACATTACTTTGATCATATTATGTTATTAATTGGGTTGGGCCGGTGTAACAAAAATTGGGCTCTCCCTCTAGCCAGCTGCCACCTTATTTGGTTTTTGTAGTGAAATAATTAGGTATCCTCGAGATAATTTCTCATTCTAACTTCATTAATCAGCCATTCCTCATCCACTGCGGGGCATTCAAAGTGAGCAACAGAAATTATTAGACACCTCTTTCGTATGCTTAAGATCCAAAGTGTTGCATTATTGCCTGAGTTTTAGTTTTCTTGAAGATTAAGATGAATTTAGCCTACACTGCTGTGAGCATTCACTGTGTGTCTGTGTCACTCAAAAATACTGGTCGGCAAAGTGCGAAATACTGTAAAGTTTAGTTGATTCAAAACACACAAACACACATTTAACACACATTAAACATGGCTTAATAGCACAATCAAACACAGGTACACAAATCAGCTTCACTTTAACTTGCAGCATTCACAGACAAACACTTGTCTTTATCTTGACACATTTTCCTCACAAATACAACATGCTAATGTTATTAGCACAAGCCTATGGCATTTTACATTGTATAAATTAGCCTAGCAGCTAGCAGACTTTTCCTCTACTCATATGAAGCCAGGAACAACAGCAACATTTAACAAAGGTAATGCTACAAAATTTGGCTCCATTACAGGTCACAAGGTTCACTGACAAAACAACGGTCTTAGTAAACAAACACAAATGCTATCAGCTCTTTCCCCCACCTCTACTGAAATCTGATTTCTTCTACCTGTTTTACAATATTATGCACAAGCATGAATGACAGGGTGATAATTTAAGACTCTCAAGAAGTAAAGAGTTTTGCTGGATATTAATTTATTCATTGAACATTACAAATGCATATGAGAGACTGCTGGTCAGATTATTACAAAAGAGTTTTTTTAAACTCTTTTCCCCGGTCACACCGGGACAGGAAAACATTTTTAACAGACTGATCAGATATGAGGAGACTGATCTCTGAAATGCCTGAAAATTGGCTTTTTCACAGTGTTTCCTAGTTAAGTAAACTGATTTTGTGCACAAGAAAAGGGAAAAGGGGGCCTTTCAGGACAGCTCAAGTAAAACATCAATATCAATCGTGTGCAAAACACATCCGAAATTATGAAAAAAGCTGCCGTCTATGTGATTTTGAATGACAGGAGCTCATTAAGATGGTGACAAGAGACTGAGTCATGAGGCTGCACACCTGGTCACATGTGTATGGCTTCACTCACTGTATCCAATAATGGATGACTCTCTAAGAGAGTTGTAACTATATATCATGGAGCTTCTTGCAGCTGCACAGATGACTGGAAATTTCATCCATGTGAAGAAATTCCAAAAGAGAAGTGAAATAACAGATTGTTAAACCACAAATACGCACCCATCAGATGGTGCCGAAGAGACATAAACAGTGTGAACTAGTAATGGGGAGTTTAAATGACTTCCATAATCGAGTACCTGCAAAAATCTAACCCAAGAATAGGAGCATAAATTGGACAACAACAGAAAACAAGTACAATTAGTAATTCGTTAACTGAACAACCAAGCCCCAATTAGCCTGTCCGTCCAGGATGCTGCGACAATCAACACAACTTCAGGCAGTCCCTACGAATTCTGCAGGACCTTCCAATTTTGTCCAAGCCGTTTTACCATTGGTGTGAGATGAACGACTAAGTGTCGCTGCTGCGGCACTTCTGCCTAGGCAGCAAAATATGACAACTAGGGATGAGATCATGTTGTGCTGTATTAGCTTGTGCTAACTGGGCAGAGAGAGAAGGAGAGCGGCTTGTGGAGATGGTTCTTCAGCGGTGCGTTGAACGGCTGTGGCCTATGACAGCATTTAAAGTTAACATAAGAAACCTGAGCGAACTTTCTGTTGCTGCCATTACATAGGTTTGACACAGCACTGAGGGATCGTCTCTGAGCTGCTCTCCTTCGGGTCAGTTTCACGTCTGCCGGGTTAGCACAAGCTAACAGCAGACACCTAGGTATCATCCCTCAGTATTGTTAGCCATGTGATGCTAACAGTTAGCCATGTCACTGTGTGTGTCTGTGTGTGGACTTAAACCAGCTGTTGTAATAACATGATAAACAGAAAGAGAGCAACAGCAGCACAAGCTCTTCACTCATTTTACCATTCAAAATAGTACATAAATATATCATGTTCACATGGTAGGTTGGGTGGCAATTACTCTATATGCTGAACAAATACTGATGCACAAAGTAAGTACTCGAGTACTCAAACCCATCCGTTGTGTGAACTTCATTCAAACATTTACCAAATTCTGTAATTGAAGAAAAAGTAGAGCTTGCACAGTCATTAGTCCCTTTTTCATGTTAGTTTAAAAAGTAATGTGTGTGCTAAATATATCCCATGATCCTCAGCACCATAAAGCCTATTTTATTTAAAACCTGCATTAAAAAAACCTCCTGCTTGACAACCTTAAATAATTTGTCTCTGCAGAAACAGCTCGAGTCTACATGTTGGCAGTAAGCTCTTGTAGTGCTGGGAGTTTCCTGCCCCACACAGGATCACATTTCCTCAAACCCTGCCCGTGTTTTGTTCATCATTACACTGGCTGACCTCGCGGCGACCTCGTTTAGCCCTACCAGCACATGTTTCCATTCACCTGCACAAGAACTACTAAGTCAAGCATGTCAGTCAAACAAGCCATTATCTGCTACCAACGTACGGAGCCAGGAAGGTCTGGAACCATTTGAAAGGATTTCAACAAAATGTCCAGGCAACAGTCTTAGTGTAAGGAGAGGTGCGGCGGCGTGCTGTAAAATCAGGCACTTGCAAAGTCATCCTTGGCATGTCGGTCAAGAGGCAGTGTGGTATTAAAAAAAACCAAAAAACTCTTAACTTTAAAGGCTTCTACCCCTGCAGCGAAACCAGCCAGGAATTCCACTGCATTTATTGCAACTACAGTTAAATTAAGACTAAATTAAAACACCCTTCAATTAAAGCAAAATCTGACATGTCTCACTCTGTGCTGCAGCCAAGAAATAAAAAAATCTGGAGCCTATAAAAATGTGGCAGGGGCATGCCACATACCAAAGGGCATCACCTCAGGAGGAAAGAGGCCAGCCGGTTCGTCCGCCATGTTTGGAGTCGTGTTACTGCAGTGGAGCACCCAAGGTGTTACAGATACAGACACGGTAGACCTGTAATTTGCCCGGCTGTCAGACTGCACGGTGGTAAATTACAGTATTCAGCGAGGATTATGGTCTTCAGCTCATCCAAAGTGAGGCTCGACATGCAGCCTCACAGACGACAACTTGTACATGAATATGGACATAAATCAGCTTGTCTGTGTAAGCCAATTTCAAGAAAGGGGGGGTTAAGCTAATTAAATATGTTGTCCTTGCTCTTGTTACCCAGGCATCGAAGCACAGAGACGATCAATACGGAAAACTCTAAGAAGAGAGGACAGAGAGGGCTTTTTATTATGTTTGGTGGCAGGATTGTGCTCTTTTGGTTTAGTGTTGTGCAGTTTATTCTCTCTGATGACGGCCGCAGCCCAGAACGTATTAGAATTGGTTTTAAAGCATTAAATAAAGACTTTAATTTTTAGCTCTGAGCTCTTTCCCCGTTCAGATCAAAAGCTGTTCTTGGCATCGCCTCTCTCATAAAACTTACAATTTTATACCATAGTTAAGTTTGAATTCATTTGTGTTCGTACAGCTCAACATCCAATCGTCTAAATGATGCCGCAAAATGTCATTTACTGGGGATTCGGTAAGCAGAGCCATCTTTGTCTCTCTTCAGGGAGCATTCCACAGCCCAGAAGAAATAAACCGTCCTCGCTGCTTTATGACTGTGTTTGTGTTGTCAGTCGGCCAGATGATCTCGTGGTCCCTCCAGCGAGGTCTCACATCTGACCAAAAAGAAAAGTATACAAAAAAAAAAACAAACCAAAACATACATCCAGGGAGATATTAAGAGTTTTGTTGACCTTTCTGCAGAGGAACGACTGTGCCCTGTGTCGGATTCACCCGCAGGCCTCGGGACAAAGGGCTGCTCAGAGAGGTGGAGGAGGGCGCATACTTTAAACAGGGCTGCTCTTTTCATTTGTGATCATTGGTGGTAAATCAGGTCTGTCTCTTGGCGGGTTGGGTAAAGAAAGCTCCATTCACGGTGGGCAGAGCGGAGGTGGAAGATGTGGTTCAAGTGCTGGGGTGGGCTACCCTCCCTCCAAAAGAGAGGCAAATACAGGAAACAAAAACACAGACCCACCCCACAGTCTCATAATGTCCTCAAAGTGCAGCTTTTATTGGACAATAGATGTGGAATTTGTCACGACTTATCTACATACTGTGGGGTACACTCAGAAATAAGGGTTCTTTCTAAAGGGCTGAGGTTGTACCCAGAACCAGTAGCTTCTTTGAGGGTTCTTTATAAGACCAAATAACACTTGTTTGAAGAAAGACTTCTTGTAAGATCCTCACCCTCAAATGTTAAAATAATGACCCATGTTTCAAATGGTATTGTAAATTTAGATGTATTGGAAAACCCCTTAGTTGTCCATATTTACCTACAAAAAGTACTTGCTGCAATCACTTGACCAATGCGCTGACAGAGTAAAAAAGGAAGTAGTACAAAGGGTGAAAGTCTGTATAAGAAGGCAAGTTGAGATGGTGGATGGGTCAAACCATCACAGGACTTTACCCCAGGAGACCAGTGAACCTTGACTTATCTTAAGGTATGTCATCATCATGTTTCTTTTCCTAAAACTAACCTATGCAAGTTGGACAATACATGAAATGCATGAAATGAGATAGCATATAAACAGTTGTATGAAGATATTTTGCCAGTAGCAGTGATTTTGTAAAAATTCCACCCCCTAAAAATGTGACTGTGAAATACACGTTTTGTGGGTTACACTTGATCACATCAGCCTCTGGCCTTTAGGAACCTCATGAAGCCTAAAGCTGCTGGATGCGGTTCCCTGTTAAACCTGTTAAACTAAGGCCATGATTAGTGGGAGAGATCTATGGGTAATGTAGTCGGTTACTATTTGTAGAATCCCCGCTGGTTGGGTTTTAGATGAAACCCTTGGCGTATGAAAGGGTTCCTGGTAGAAACTCTTGGGTGGGTTCTTGTTTGCACCCTCACAAGGTGGAAACGTTCTGGATATCACTAGGGCTGACCCCAAAAATCTGAAGCTTTGAAGCTTCGTTCGATGGTACTGGATTCGATTGTGAAAAAAATAAATAAATTCGAATATTCTGCGTTTTTTTCCCGTTTTCTTTGGGGGGACCTTGAACACAACACCGTCTCCGACAAGGAAATAGATAGCCCGACGTGCAATGAAGCAGACACTGACATTACAAACCATCAAAATTTCACCACCTCTGAACGGATAGCGCTTTGAAATGCAGCGCTGATGTTCACCAAGTCAATGGATCACCAGACCAAAAGGAACGGCCTCTTTTATTTTGTGTCTTTTAGCTTTTTTCTTGAAAAAAATGAACCACTTAGTTAGTGATTAATGCATATTGGGCTATCAAAAGTAAAATGAACTGAAACTGACATCCCTATTCCAGATATAACCCTTCATGCCGAGTTCTAAGTAGAACCCTCTGGAGGAAACCCTGAAGCACCTTTATTTCCAAGAGTGTACGGAAGAAGACCTGCTGATTACTTTTGGGTAAAAAACTCATGTGTCATCTGAGGAAGGAAATGAGTAAACCCCGCATCAAAATGCCTCACAGGATGAGTGTCTTCCTAAAGTGGCCACATGCTCCTGTAACATTCCTCAGACGGAGCCAGAAATAAACCGTCTTAATTACAGCTGTGATTCATAACTAAGAGGAGCTTTTATGTGGGGTTTTCTGTGTATATGAGTGGCTATTTCCCAGGTTTCTTGCTGGTACAGCCCCCGACGCCTGCCAAGTGCCCCCTGCTACCAACTGGAAGAACCTTTGAGTCAAATTGAAAAAGAATGAAAATAATAATGTATTTTATGATAGTGGAAATCAACTGCTGTAACAGGAATGTGTTTGTTGAAGGGGAGCTATCATCTTTCACGGCTCCACACACTCATACTATATTATTATAACTACTGGCACTGCAGTTGACAAATCCATGCCTTCTCCATCCTTCCTCATCCCTCGCTCATGTTGGCTTTTCTCTCAAAATCCTAAGTACAGCTTGCACAAGGTTTTGTTTTGTGTTTCCCTTAAACTGGGCTGTATCATTGTCATCTACCTCCTCCCGTATTCGCGGATTAGTCACGACATGCTTCCACGCAGGAGGAGAGATTTGAGTGGCAATACTCCGCTCGCGCTGATTATCTCACATCTTAACACACACTTTTACCTCCATAGGGCTGCGTTCTGATTGTCTGTAAAATAGCCAGGTTGGATAAGAGACAAAGAATCTGATCGAGTCTTTTATCTCCTCTTTAGGAAGTCTATATATCTAATTATTTTTTTCTGGGTATTTCACGCCTTTATTTGAAAGCCAACAGTGAAGAAATGACAGGAAATGAGAGAAGAGAGCTGGGGAGTGACATCCTCTGCCAGAGTTTCGCTTCTTTGAATGTCTTTGAGGTTTAATTCCTACATATAAAGTAATCCGCAACTTTTCTACTTAATTAAAAGTTAATCAGTTCATCCAGGGATCTGATGAGCAAATTCAATACTGAAGTCAGATTCAATAAAACGCTGTCAGTCCCAAACCCTACCTCTCAATTTCTAAAAGAGATAATTAAGAATTAATTAAGATTATTTGAAGTAGGGTTGTATGTTATCCATAGTCCCTGCATTACATACATACAGTAGATGTCAGTCGGCATGGACCCAGTTCAGAGAAGCAGACAGTATTGACACTTAAAGGGATAGTGCACCCAGAAATGAAAATTCAGCCATTATCTACTCACCCATATGCTGATGGAGGCTCAGGTGAAGTTTTAGAGTCCTCACAACACTTGCAGAGATCCAAGGGGAGAGGAGGTAGCAGCACAACTCCACCTAATGGAGGCTGACGGCGCCCCAGATTCAAACGTCCAAAAACACATAATTGAAAACACAAAATATCTCCACACTGCTCGTCCGTAGTGATCCAAGTGTCCTGAAGCCCCGACATAAAAAGTTGCTTGGAAAAACGTCTTTTGAACTTTTTATGTCGGGGCTTCAGGACACTTGGATCGCTACGGACGAGCAGTATGGAGATATTTTGTGGTTTCAATTATGTGTTTTTGGACGTTTGAATCTGGGGTGCCGTCAGCCTGCATTAGGTGGAGTTGTGTTGCCACCTCAAAAATCAATATCAGTTTAAGTGCACGCTATATTTAGAATATTTCCACTGCTTTACATTACTGTCAGACACATATTCCGACGATGAACTGAAGCTGCTGTGTCTGTTTTTTTAAAGCCAGACTCCATTGGAAAACAGTGGTTTAACATCCCTTAACGCAGAAGCTTTTGGACTGCTGCTGTACACTGCTTAGCTTCTGTGTCGTTACTCCTGTCTGCTTCTCCAAACTGGGAACATACCGACTGACATCTACTGTGTCCCTACTTTAAAAATTCACTATTCCTTTAATCTGTTTCTGAATAAATTTGACACTTCTGTCACAGTAATGTCGTCAGTGCGCTGTGGCTGTGACCTTACATGACATGTGAGGAAGCAGATTATTGCTGCTTCTAGGACAGAAATATAAAGGTTAATGTAAACAAACTTCCTGAGGCCAGAGAATAGACAGGTATTTGAGGTTGAGGACTTTCTGGGCAGTGATGTGCTTCAGTCAGAGCGCCAACTGAAGTTAATTTTCTCTCTTATTAAAGAATTATTTGTGAATATATGTTGAAACTCAGCAGCACTTTTTTAGATATGCTCTCATGTCCTCCACGCAGTGCTCCCTACTTCCCTCAGGACAGCGCCCACACATACTTAACTACTTGAGAAACAGTGACTTTGACAAGCATGCACCATCAACAATATTGGGCAGATGGTAGCCATTACAGTTCAGTGATGCCTCCGCACGATAAAAAGATCACACACAAGGCTGGATCAAATGCCATGAGGGGGTTATGATTAAAATTAGTCTGTAATTATTTTAATGAGCAAAGTTTCTGAAAAACAATGCAAAGACTAGAGGAAAAACCCCAAATAAAATGTCTGCTTTGTGATACATTGAATAGGAGGCATTTCTGAAACAGCTCAATATGAGTCTAAATCTAAAATATCATCACCTTTTTCAGTCTGGTAAGAAAACGATGAGAGGTATGAGCTGTTGAGAAAAAAAAAAAACATGTCTGAGAGACTGTTTCTATTTAAGCGCCCAACCCCCCGTCTCCCACCTCCACCCCGCCCTCTCTTTCCCCTTTCCCTCGCTCTCCCTTCTGCCGGAGGCCTTGTTAAATTGGCACAGATTCTACCCCGGCTCCCAACCAAAATCGCTGCCTAAGTGTTTCCACTCCGCTACCCCTATCATGGCCTTACAGTAGCACAGCGCACAGAGGGAGTATGCACAGGAAAAGCAAGCTTCCCTCCATAGGTCTGCTGTCACTTGGGACATAAAGAAGCAGCTACACATCGACTCCAGTTTTTTAGTACGACACTGTTTTTATTTCCACCTCAACACTGGATTTTTTTAGTCCATTTCAAAGACAATACTCGAAGGCTGAGTCGTAATCAAAACTGTGTGATCACATAATGTGAGTCAGCCAGCAGCATACTCTGCAAAATTCTTGTACTCCTCCTCACAAACAGAACAGTCTTTGTTTGTGGGGCTTTAGCCGAGCGGATGCGAGCGAGGCATTCTGCTGCAGAAAGTCAGAATGCCTCCTTCTTCCTGCTCGGTCTCAGAGGTGTTGAAAACTTCCCAGAGCACATTCCAGTCTGAGACACAAGGAATAACAGTTGAGCAAGGAAAGAAGAATTCAGAGCTTTGCTCCTGGGGAAAAAGGCATCTCTTTCAACTGATGCAGATAGTATGTGTCAGACTCGAGTGAATTAAACACAAATCAACTGAGGCGCTTTAGTTTCTCTCTTCAAAAGGGATCCCAAATTCTTTCAGAACTCTTAAAGGGATAGTTCGGATTTTCTGAAGTGGGGTTGTGCAGGGTCTTGTTCATTGACAGCATGGTACATACAGTAGATGTCAGTCAGCATGCCTCCAATTTGGAGAAAGCAGGCTGGGGTCCGACACACACGCTAAGCAATCTACTGCTGAGAATGGAGGCTGCAAGAAAACATATTTTAGCCTCCTAGAAAAAGTCCCACCTGAAAAAAATCTACGTAAGTTTCAGTGTACGCTATACTAAGAGTATTTTTACTGCAATACCTTTCTGTCAGACACCCCTTCTCAACGGTAAACCCGTTACCGATTTAAGTTTCCCAACTACGCTCTCATCGAAGCCACCAGACTCCATAACTTTAAAAACTCTGAACTATCCCTTTAAGGGTTCTGACTGAATTTAGGAGAAACTGAAGAGTTTCAGCTGATTTGTGTTTCCTTCATTTGAGTCTGACCCCACTTAAAAACAATCCAAACTATCCCTTCAAAGCACTGAAGCAGACTTCTGGTCCTGCAACGTTTCTGCACAGCGACCTTCTGGTTAAAGGTCATTCCTCAAGCTTTATCGACACTATATTCACACAGCCACAGAGTTCCCATCACCGCAGACCAGAGTATACTGGGAAACCCACACAACCTCCACCCCAGACAAAGTAGGCCGCTCACATAAAATAGGAGTTGGCTTTGCACTGAGCATGAAAGTGGAGTCTTTTGGCAGGTCACTGCCATCTCTGACTTGTAAACAATATGGAGGGTATTTTTAGGGGACACTTGGCCTCAATTTCATACTCTGAAGTCCTTTGGTCTATTTTAGGTCCAGTGCTGCATGAATAAGGAGTATTACTGTATTCATAATAAAGCGCACAGGCTAATGGAGGACACAGTATGTGGGTGACTATGTATGTCTACATTCGTCTGTGTGTGAGGGAAAAAAACACTCAGTCTAGCAGAAGAATTTCCAGTGTTGAACTAAAAGCGGAAGAGTGAATGTAGACAAAACAAAGACGCCGCTAAAAGCATCAGCCAAGGACAAAGGCCAAGGCTTATTGTAGGTCTGTCGGAGCATCTCAATGCACAAACTCAACAGGATCCAATAAAATGCTGCAATAATAAAAGCATTACATCTAGAACGGCGTGTTCACATAAACACAGCGACATCACATATGTCCTTCACTCCTTTCAAACGGGGGATTCGCATCAGATGTGCGAGTTTGGCTCTGTTCTTCCGTTCAAACACAAACTCGTTTTTTAAAAACCGATTGCCGGGCGATTGGAATAAGAGAGAGAGCTCGACAAAAGCTTGGCCATCATCAAAGAGGCAGTAAAAAGGGAACGAGATGAGAGCCGGTCCAAAAAGAAAGAAAGAAGAGAAAGAAGATAACTGCTGTTTATCAGATTGTTCCAAGATGAAATTCCCTTCAAACCATATCAAAAACAAAAAGAACAGACAGCTCATCAGCCAGCAACATAAGAGGAGAAACGGCAAATAGGCAATCACAGAACTCCCTGAGATACCGCCAAGCAAGTTACAGATAAAAATTTCCCATTAGCATTTACATCTGTGGCATATACAGCTATATATTCCCCCGGTGACTCCACTGTCAACTTTATGTGCAACTGCGAATAAAATCTGACGATTTAAATCTACGGCTTGGGCCAGACGCAGCAGACAGCACACACACACACACACACACACACACACGCACAGGATAAAGCAGAAAATACGATTTAATGCAAATTGCTGCTGAAAGGAAATCAAATATAAAACTTCTCCTCCATCTGTGTTGTCTGTGGGCTCAAAGTTTTGGAAAATGCTGTGAGGATGCTTTATACTACACTCTGATACCAATCCAGAATCTAATCTACCACGGGCACCTACACGGAGGCTTTGATGTTAGAGGAAAGCGTGGGTGGGCATGTCTCTGCAATTATGAAGTGGGCAGCTTGCATCACAGTTGGTTTGTTGAATTAGATGCATAACACCCACAAAGAACTCGGAGAGAGTTCTGGTGTCCTAAAACTCGACCCCCCTTAAACCCCCTCTCGTTGCCACTGTCGACACCGATCAGATCTAAACCGCACTTCCACCAGTCTGACGCCTACACTTAAGATTTCACTTAATCCCAAACACTGCACCCGCTCATTTGCAACCTACTTTCAAACTACATCGCTGAGTTGCGGTGTAAACACACGACAATCCTTCTAATGAGAGACAGGTGCTCTGATAATGGTGACACTGCAAATTATACCCGATCAATACACTAATGACACCCACTTTAAAAGAGAACTTAAGTCTGAAAAGCCCTGCTATTTACTCCACGTGGCTCTTTACACTCAACTGGACAGAAGCAGTTTGAACTGACTGACCCAGCCTTCTGTAGAGCTGCGTTCAGTCTCTCTGAGCTATAAATACATAAAGTTAAGTGTCTAACTATTGAACACAGAAGCAGGATGTAGGAAATGTAGATTAAACCCAGTAAAACACATGTTTTGGAATAATTTTTTGCCATTCTGTAGCGTTGAACAACAGCTCCACAAGAGATGTCACAGTGCTTTGGTAAGTCAATGCCAAAAATTCTGATACCGTAAAGTAACTTGTTTTTATCCAGTACCATAGGTATCAAGGATGCAGTTCTTCTGGACCTGTGGGGCAGCATTAACGCCTACCAGTGTTCAACTCTGAGCTAGCTCAGCCTCTGATGCTCGCGCTAGCAGCCGACCTGCTCAAGTCACACTCAACCAGGCATTCAGACACAAACTGTCTACCTGGGACCAACTTAATAACTGCCTTGCAAGATGGACCGCAGACCAGTTTTGGTGGTAGAGGATAGTACGACACATCATGCGATTCATTTAAAGGAGTTAATCACAGAGAATGTAATTAATTAATTAGATGAGTTGTTTTAATCGCTTGACAGCCCTAATTTAAGGACACAGGTTTTGGTATTTAACAACCAGGTATGAATCAGTGAACGTATAGTGTTTTGCATACTTTTTTATGTTTTCAACAATTGTCTTGATTGATTGTTTTGTCAACAGAATGCCTGAAGTAAGTTCCCAGAATCCAAAATGGTGCCTTCAAATTCTTTTTACAACCAGCAGTCTCAAACATTATTCAGCTTACACTGATAGAAAACGGAGAAAATCAGCAAATCCTTTTTTCTTTGAGACTATTTTTTGGCTTTTTGCCTTTAGTGGATTCGATAGGATGGTCTAGGTGCAAAGGAGGGATGAGATGCAGTAAAGGGCCACAGGCTTGAGACATTGTCTTCGGATATGGGACGCCTGCTCTATCCCCTAAGCCATCAGGTGCTCCGGAAAATCAGCAAATACTAACATTGGAGTGGATGACACTACTGAATGTCTGACTTTTTGCTTCAAAAATAAGTTGTTTTTTTTAATTAATTCTAAATTGCTGATACATTTTCAGGTGCTCAACTCATCAATAAACTGACCGATCATTTCAGCTGAACATATTTTCAGAGAGTCCCATGGACAAACCTTACAGAGTCACCTACTCATGTAAACAGTATTAACAGTAAACTGACGCTGCTTTCAACATGTCCAGTACATTATCGACATTGTTTTCCTTTAAACTAACACTTGTTAACAGCCAGCTGGTCTCAAACATGCCTACACACCTTCCCATCTGACTTCCAGCATACCTGCGAAACATCACAGCGTTCTTCTGAACATATGCCAGAGACTGAACTCGCCGCCCACTGAAGGCTAAACACTGGGCAAACTTAGTGGCTGTGCTCTACTATCAGCAGGGTTTACCTGTCACAGAGTCCACGAACGTTTAAGATGATTTGTGAACACTTTAGTTTTATATTGTAATAACGTGCGAAAGCGAGATCACACCTTTATCACGACACAGTGGCTTCAACACTTCTAGAAATAGATGTCACATGTAGAAGAAATGAAAACCAAGACAAAAACTCATCCTGCCTCGGTGCTAGAGTCTCAAAGTGCCCCACGTCGACATGAAACAACACTGACAATGTACAAATTTCAATCCAGAACTTCACTATGATATTAATACTGGGACCTTGTATGACACCGTGAAGGCAATAAAAGAAGGAAAACACGAAGCTCACTCAGCCTTGAACCTGACCTGATGCATCTCCTGAGTGGGGAGCAGCACAGAAACGACCGCTGAGACTGCTGGGATATTACGTAATGCTATAAGAAGCTAGCCGAGGGCACGAGAAGCTCCCACATTCGGTGGTTTTGGAAAGGTAGAGAGGGTGCACACAGCAGTGAGAGTCTGCGGAGGAGACTTCCTCCCACACAGTCAGGTTCTTGATTAATGTTATGCCAGCTCATCACCACAGAGGAGGCTGCTGGCCTGACAGGGAGATAATAGCAGCTGGTACGGTGCAGTGTCACAGGACATCAAGGAAGCGCTGCGGCTCTAACAGAGGTCTGCGACGCTGACCCTAATCTCTTTAGGCATGTCGTGATATTAGAAAGCCTTTTGCATCTGTGCTTTTCAAACAGCCGGACAGAAAAGGAACAAACGCCGCGGGCTTTGTTTGAAACCGCGTTTTCAGGTGAAATGTATCACATTTACACAGACGAAACAGCCGCCGCCGAGCGGAAACAAGCATGCAGCGGTACTGACAGGTGCAAATATTGTCTCATCTATCAAACAGTCTCTTTACATCAGCTCAATTGAGTTGTGATTAATGGCGCCGCAATTATTTTGACAATGATATATCGACGACATGTGACACCTTGAATCAATTATTTGGGGATCACCTACAGAATAATGACCTTAATTGACCGACGGGGTAATTAGCTGAAGGCAAAACCCTGGACTGTTTACCTGTGAAGAGTTTGGTGATGGCCTTATTCTGTCGGCGTGCGGAGCAGATGAGGAGCAGCCAGGGAGGCAGGAACTCGTGATGACTGGCAAGGAGCTCGGCGATGGTCCTGGGGGAGCCAAGGGACGACCTCTGCTCCCCCTCGCCCAGCTGGCAGCCTTCGTCGATGGAGTCCACCAGCAGGAAGAGAGACTGCTGAGGAGGCTTAACGCTCAGGAGAGGCAACAGGACACATCTGAGGACAAAGAAGAAGAGAGGGAGAGTTATTATTGTTGTGTTTGAGATTTTAGTTTCTGAGACACGGCAGTATAATCACACTGGTTGAGACAACTCCCATATGGACTACAAACAAAATATTTTTCTGAGTAAAACTGACTGCAGTTTACGGCTCACCATTAAAGGACAGCAGTGATGTTTATGTTAATAGATTTTTAATGGAGAGAGTCCCCATGACCCACATCTGAGTGGGTCCAAAATAAAACTGTTTTTTGACGAGATTGATATTATAATGATGGTTATATTTAGGACCAAACCAGAAAGGTCATTAGTCGGCAAGATATCATCGGTCACTTAGTCACAGAAAAATCAAATGTGAAACTATGTTAGGAGCTGCACCTTATCAAAATAAACCCAAACCTATATGACTGGACCATGTGGGAATTTAATTTTGAAAGGACAGACACAGGAAGTGTCCACGCTCGACAGTCAGACAGGAGTCAGGTTCATTTCCAGGGCTGGTACCTGCGGTTATTCCACAGGCTAGTTAATAACATGTCGGGCAGGAAATCCAAAGTGTGGGATCATTTTGAGAAGGTGAAGGACGAACCCAAGGTGATATGTAAACTCATCTTCATTGGTCGACTACAAACATGACGTATCATCTGAAACATGGAAGTAGCTACATGCCTATTAGCCACTTAGCTCAATCATTACTGCTTTGCCGATATGAAAATGTCATCGGCGTTATCGACATGAGTGAATATGAGAGATGCGGTCACAGCAGACTTTGCGACATAAGATTACAGGAATGTCTGTAGTAATATCCTAGATATTTGTGAATTCCGGTACATTTTATGAACCTAAAATTTTAGGTTACTGTCTACCAGTGGTCCCAGGGGACATCCCTGTGGAGCTACAGAGAACTGTGGATGCCTGCGGGCCAATAGTATGATAATAACATCCAAAACATGAGACATTTGACATGAGACATCACATGAAGCCACTGTCTGTATGATTTCAGCACAGATTTGTCGTTCACAGTGTAGTAATATTGGGGAAAATAATAGGTCACCTCCTCTGGACACATCAAAATTGTGTTCATAACATCCTTTCAGATTTTTATGTGTCAGGATGCTCATCTCAAACATGGCAGATGACAATTTCTTCCCATGTAGTTAACAAATGAAAGAAGAGGCTGTCTGATGTTTTAAATGAGTCAACTACTGTAGTGTAATCGTATTTCCTGTTAAAAGGCGGCTTCTGTTCAGCATTAGCATGTCTGGTGTTGGACTAGAATCTCATTTTCTCTCTCTGTGGCGCCAGCAAACACTAGGCTTCTGCTTAAATTACCACCGAGTGAAGTGAGGTTCAATACAGCCTCTCTCAGGCTGAGTGATTTGTAACGACAGATATGTCTGTGAGGTTATCAGCAAACTTCATTTTCAAAACTTACTGCAGTTATCTGAACTATAAAATGTAAACTTTGCTATTACAATAATGTGTTTTCACAGTGATGAGTCATCCTCAGGTCAGTAACACACCTCATGCTGCCCTACAACCTGCAGAAAGTGTTGACGATTAGGCTCCACGTTACCCTCATTCAAGTCCTGGCTGCACTCAGGCGGTCCTCAGAGGGGAAGCACTAATTTGTCAGAATAATTTTGTTAAGATCGGCCCTGTGGTCGTGTTTGTTGAGTCTGAATGGGACTGAATCACACTGAGTTGTTATTTTGCCCACAGGCTGTAAAATACTGTACATTCAAATTCAGTCCAGCACAGCAACGGTTTCATCTGGTGTCGGATTTGTTTACAGGACGAACATTATTCAAACTGTTATACTGAATTATTTATCACTGCAACAGAAAAAGATGTATCAGCTGACGTTCAGTGATTTAGAGAGGAAGAGGATGAAAGAGAGGCTGGGACAAAGAGGACACGAGGAAGAACAGAACAACTTCAAAAGGAAATATAACTTAAGTGTGAAATCATGAGGTGACTTCACTTTGTGTGAAACGTGCAGAACATGGACTTCCACTTGTGTCGCACCTTTCTAGTCTTCTGACCACTCTAAGCATTTTTTACATCATGTCACATTCACCCATTCACACACATTCACACTACCATACAAGGTGCCACCTGCTACTCAGTAACCATTCACACACACTCACACATGGATGGAACAGCCAGCAGGAGCAATCTGGGGTTCAGTATCTTGTCCAAGGATACTCTGTCATGCTGACCGGAGGAGCCGGGAGTCGAACCACTTATCTTCTGATTAGTGGACGACCTCTGAGCCACAGCCGCCCCAGTATATGATGTGATATAATACCACATGCTGTCATATTAAATCTCACTTTATACTAATAATATTCCGTGACACATTTCATTATTTTGCTTGCAAATATTATATGTATACAAATTGTCATTTACCTTTTGAAGATGTGTCTGAGTTTTGTTTTTGTGTTTTTCAAATGAAAGTAAAAGTTTGATTGAACTTTATCAGCCTGTTGAGAACAATGTCATGTCGTACAAATGTATAAATAAAGAAAATGTTGTGAAAGGTCTGGTTTCTCGACACAGCATTGTATCGCGATCTTGTGCGTTGCAATAGTCTATCGAAACAGACGCCATGTGTGTGTTTGTGCTTTAGGTGTATTAGTGGTTCCAAAAAAAGAGGAGCAGCTTCAGTAGTGTGGAATAAACCGTGGCGTCCTGAATGTTTTATGAACAGCCCCGGACTTCTCAGGCTCTTTTAGTGTCTTACCGCTCAGAGGGAACTCAGTCAGCGGCTCCTCTGGCAGCAGCACAGCGTCTCTCCCTCTCCTCTCTCACTGTGCGGTGTCGTCAGTGATTTTGTCAGAAACCTTTAGTAATGTAAACCTACGTGAAAAACTCCATATATGTGAATGTGTGATAGCTGTATCATAACAGGTTACAGCGTGATGACTAGAGGAGAAATGGCAGAGCATAAAGGTCCAGGTGGAAAAAAACCCAACTCAGTCATTTAGGATTTTACTAAAAGAAGGAAATCACCTGTTGATTTATATATATAGACCACAGGGGACATTTTTTGTATTTGGGAGCTGTTTAAATGTGTAATTTGTGGTAGATTTTATTTTGTTGAACTATTAATATTTTTAATAATAATAATATTTATTATTATCATTTTTGTTCAGTTTTTACTGAATATTTGAAGCAAACTGTAAAACTATATCACTTATTTTGTTTCAATTCTATGTTATCAAATTAATAATAACATTTTTATTTACTAATTTGTCATATTGTCAAGAACATCGTTACCACAAAAATATCCTGAAATACTGTGATATTATTTTAGGGCCATATCGCTCACCCCTAGTGTAACATTATTTCAGTAAATCAAAATATCCATGTTTACCCAGGCACCCGTTAAGATAACTTTATGACAGTCTGACATTTATTCAACATTAAACACACAAACTCTTTCAATGTAGTTTTAACGACAGGCCTTAATATTTCACCATGGATCATGTTTTGCTATCTGAGGCGCAACACCACCACGACATCGACACACACAGTCACGCTGAGCGAGAAAGTGATTTTCTTGAGGCGTTTCATTCTCAGTTCATCAGTCTCAATTGGTAGAGAGTGTAGGCGTTTAAATATGTCTCCATCCAACTCAAATTGCATCCATTAACGGGCCCACTGCGGATGATTTGAGCTCACAGAAACATCCAGAGCAGATACAGTCATTTATAATTCAGCTGGCTTTCTTTGTGTGTGTGTGTGTGTGTGTGTGTGTGTGTGTGTGTGAGCAAGCTAAATGTTCAGTTATGAGATTATATCAAAGATGCAGAGAGAAATGCATTCAGCAACTATCATGACAACTAAACATGCAAGATTTTGTCCGAGTCGAGCCCCAACAAATCTCCCTGCAGCATAAATATTGATGTTTGAATATATGTAGTAAGAAGCGGCCCCGCAGCCTCCGGCGATAAAGCAAACATGATGTACAGCATTTTGTATCAAGCATCACATCAATACTCAGCTGAGCACAAAAAACATCAAACAGTTTAAACGCTACATTAGTCTTTTATCAACAGCAAACTGCAAGCTCGACATGGAAAGTACTTGCTCCAGTGCTAATGTGCAACTTCACATATAAACGCTCAGTGAAGCTGCAGAGCCAGCTGATGTTTGTGCTGGAAACAAAGTTCCACTGTGACTGCCACCAACAGTTTGAAGCCGACCATAAGACGTCCGTTTGGGGAAATATCACTTCCCAAGACTCGTAAAATTACTTCCAGTTCAACTGGCTGTGATAAAAGATCCAAAGATCTCATATTAGTGACATTTTAATCTGGGTCAAGGTTAATTAAACGTTTAAAAAGAGGCAGAGCAAATCGATTAATCGAAGTGAAAGCTTGATTCAGGAGCCGGGAGATGGCTGCGGGGCATCTGAGGCTTCTTCACAAGGAGCTGTTGTGCAGATAAAAATCGGTCACCTTCCAGATGATGGGACTCTTCAGCTACCGCTCTTCTTTAATGGAAGTGACATTGGTTGTAAAGCTTCGTCATAAAACACTAAAATACTGTTTTAATGAGACTTCCTCTGGATGCTCAACAGCCTGTCACTAAGCCTGTGGCTCCAGAGCCATTCCCTCTAAGCATCTACCATTTTAGGCTTACATTTTACCCGTAGCTCATTATCCTCCGGCACATGGGAGCAGAATGGCTGGGGTGAAGGTCTGTGTGCTTTCAGTCCAAAGTACAGAAGAGGCTTTTTTTACAATGGCTTCCCCTCAGTTACTGCGGGGCGTGAGTACTGACACAGTTTTCAAATTTTCCACTATTAAGTCAAATATCTGAGGACATTTAATGCTGTGTAGAAGGGCTCCTCCCCGCCTAAGAATCTTCCTAGTCGACCAAAAGTCGTCATTTAGGGCCATTAGTCAACTAGTCGCATGTTTTTGATATGAACGTAACATGTTACACATCAGTAACATTGTTAACACTGTGCTACATTACAGAGAAATACAAAACCGTACTAATGAACCTTCATTAATATAGGCCTATATTTTATCTCCAAGTGCACGTCACACACTGAGCGAGCCGCCTGTTAATGACGCTGTGGGCTAATGGGCATGTAGCTACTTCCATGTTTCAGATGATACGTCATGTTTGTAGTCGACTAATGAAGATGAGTTTACATATCACCTTGGGTTCGTCCTTCACCTTCTCAAAATGATCCCACACTTTGGATTTCCTGCCCGACATGTTATTAACTAGCCTGTGGAATAACCGCAGGTACCAGCCCTGGAAATTAACCTGCTGAGCGTGGCCACTTCTGGTGTCTGTCCTCTCAAATTAAAGTCCCTCATGGTCCAGTCATATAGGTTTGGATATATTTATTTAAATATTTAAATATTTATTTATATATATATGATGTTTCCAAACTCAGTGAGTAATGTAAAATAAGTGATCTCAATATTCACTAAAATAATAGCGACAATGATTTTTGCCATAACCAACCAGCCCTACTTCCCATCATGCCAACAACAAATAAAAACTCTTAATCAACTATCTGAAACACATTTTCCAAACTGGTTGCCATTCTGGGAGAAAATCAGAGCTGCAACCAAAGATTATTCTTGTTTACTGGGCTGGCAAATATTGTCTGTATTAGCTGATTTTTCTTAGCGTACAAAATGGTCTGAAAATAAAAATATACTGTTGAAAAATTCTCATCACAAGTCCCCGCAGCCCGAGGCAAAGCCTTCACTTAGCTTGTTTGTCCCGCAGAAACCCAAAAAACAAAAATGTCCACTTTGTATTGAGAAAAGAAATCCTCACATTTCAGACGCTATCATTAAAATGTTGATTGTTTTTGTCAATTAGCTCCTCTATTAATTGTCATTTCAGAGTTAGACGGAACTTTTAAAGTGCAGCGTTGCCTCAGGTGAACTCTGCACAGTTAGATGTGTTTTTGCAAAGCTTCGACAAACCTCAGCTTGTATTCAAAACTTTTCTTTCCCAAGCAGTTTGAACCCTCAGCAGGAAAGAAATCAGTGCAAAGTGTCTCCAACCTCCACACTCTGTCGTCATGTTGCTCAGCCTTTCAGAAACACAGTCAATCACTCCTTCTGATGGCTGCGGCCCACAGAGAACCTGCAGTGCCATCTGGGAGCCTTGCCAAAAGGAATGTCCATCCACAGGGGTGACTGTGTGTGAGCGTGTGTGAATGGCTGTGTCTGAGGCCACGCTGCCTATCGAGACAATCAAATCCACAGTGACAGCAAGTGAGCAAAACAAAGACACATTCTTCTCTCGCAATTCAGCTTCTTTCGGGCTGTCAAAGAGTCAAAAGACACGGACTGCAGACAAAGAAAACTCCACGGGATACTGGAGATGGAGAGAAAATGAGCTCAGGAAAAGCTGATTTAGATTGCCAGACAAACCTGCAGCATACCTGAGCCAGAAAACTCAAAGTGATTCAGCCACACACCGTGCTGTTGGACATTTGTACCAACTATTTTGGTTCCTGCTCAAGTCCTCAACATATGCCAAAGCTGACGCCAATTGCTACTTAAGATGAGAAAAAAAGGGGAAGAAGGGAGATGTGAAATGCATCTAATGCACTCACCATCTGTCGTGTTGTGTTCGCGACTGCAGTGGCCGACGCTCCCACCACACTAAGTGCAAAGTGAAGCTTTCAGTGTGACGTTTAGTGAAGATGTCTGGGCCGACAGGGCAGCACCGGGCACCGAGCCAACGCCTTGCAAATTTACACAGCTCATTTTATAGGAGCGGGCGCAGAGCCTGAAATCCATGCCACATACCCAAACACCGCCACGCTCGCACACATAAACACTGACCAGGATGCAGAAGAAGCTCAAAAAAAAAACAGAGGCTGGAACATACAGTCCATGTATGGCCTCAGCACGTCTCTATTAAAGGGATAGTTCGGATCATTTGAAGTTGGGTTGTGTGAGATACTTCTCCATAGTCAGTGTGTCACACACAGTAGATGGTGGTCTGCACATCACAATTTTGGAGAAGCAGGCGGGAGTAACACCACGTTCACACACTCAAATTTAAGGACCTTTTCAAGACAATTTTAAATCAAATTTATGGCTGACATTTCGGACAAATCATTATTTCTTATCCAAGCACTACAGGTAAGTGTAATGTCAAGAATGAAGCAGTGTTAATTGCGTTGACGAAAACTATGTCGAACATTTTTCTCCAACAACCTTTTTTCCATAGCAAAAACGAAAACAATGACAAGCTAAAAATAGATTTCATCTTAGTTTTTATTGACAAGACAAGAAGTGGCATGACGAAAATGGTCGACTATCGGACATTGAAAGCCTGGAACAGCCCTGCTTGTAATTACCTTCAAATGCTGCATGTGCAACAGGCTGGCAAACTCCAGCAGATAGTCTGCACCAGGATGTTTCACTAGCCAGCGAAAACACGCACACGGGAGCAGCGTCAGTCATTAGTGCGAGTTGTGAGCTGTAATTCTGCAGTAAATAATCAGCCATGTGTGTCTGACTGTGGATGGTGGAGCTGCTGAATGGATTTGTGGAGTTTGTTAGTTGCAGCGGTGACTGTTAGCAGTTAGCACCGCTCGAGTGGCAGCAGAGCAAGCAGCCACCAGCCGCCGGACTTCACAGCTGATTCCTGTGGGAGGGACATGAATTAGCCTAACTAAACAAAAACTATGAAGGGCAAAATATGTGACTAAAATTAAAAAGAATTTTCATCTCAAGAGGAAGACTAAATCTAAAATAGCTGTCAAAATTCACACTGGTATGTAGTCCCGTCCAAAGGCAGGTTTCATGCAGGAATATGGTTATAACAATGAGTTAGGTTAATCTACATTTTTCCAACAGTTAAGTCCAAGTATGAAGTAAAAGGGAAGTAGTAGGTTTAGGAGCAGGTTTAAAGATTCGTAACATCAGAATTGGGGATTTTTTCGCAGAAGCTTAACTCATATTTCATGAATTAAAAGATGCATAAATGAAATTAGATAAAATATGGCAACTAAGACTTAAAAAATCAAATTCTTTCAGACTGTTTCACAAAGTCACACTAGTGGCTTTGAAGAGATCATAGATGGGAAACCAAGGCTGTAAGAACAGGCTGTCTGACGGTAAAATAAAGCTTTACCAACATAGCAAACAATTAAACTGTTACAGATTTTTTTTAGGTGGCTAAAATACATTTTGCTGCTGCCCCCGTCCACAGCAGCAGATTGCTTTGCTTCCATGCCAGCGCTCCTTGCCTGCTTCTCCAAATTGGGAGCACGCCTACAGCCACCGACTGTAGCGAACACACTAACTATGGATAAGCACTTCATACAACCCCACTAAAAAAGATCTGAATTATCCCTGCAATGGAAGAGGGGCCAACTGGTGAGCCGAGCCCTCCGCTTCAGACGCACCACCACAGAGTGACACTCACCACGATCAGTAGAAAACCAGAGACGCCTTTTCATTAGAAGAACCCCCAACTCTTCATCTAGCATCGAGTCAATTTAGAGGAAGCCTGCTCAGCGTCTTTGCAAAGTCAGGAGAGCTCAGCGCCTCGGAGTTGAACGACAACAGCTGACTCATGCATCGACTCATCCAAAGTGAGGCAGACAACTATCTTGCAGATTCTCCCCTCGTACTTCTTTATGCGATTCCTACATTATGCATAACGTTACTGCAATCATCTTGTTCAAAGTAATCACACTGATGAGGACAATAGGAGTGATGTGAGCGGTGCTGAGAGCAAATGTTCTGAACAGCCAGGCTCAGACACTTAAACTGTATTCTCCCTGTTACATCCGCCATATGCTCCTGTTTCCTCCTCAATCTGTTATCATCTCACTCCAGATTTATCTGATTGGACATAAACTCCAAATCTAAGGCTTCATTACAGTTTTTGCAAAATGGTTGCGTGTTGAATAAAAGCTTGTTTTCCAAAGCTTTTTATAAATCAGGGGTTTGTTGCAGAGTGGTTACACAGCAGTTATGTAAGCTGTGGACGGACAGATCTACGTTAATTTGTGCTGAGAGCCTTTCATTAGACGGATAACCCTCTGAGGATGTCAACCTTGCTGCAGTAAATGAGTTAGTTTTCAGAAATACAGAAATGGTCATTATATTCATTTGTCCAAAGCGACTGAGTGGAGAAACGTTTTAAAAAATACTTATTAAGCTGCTCCAACAACTGCATCACAAATGAGCTTTAAAACCAAGCGGACATTTTTTTATTAAGTGCACAATTTATCAACCTGTCCCCTGACATGAAGCTCCTCTGCCCACATTTCATATCTCACTGAGTTATTTGCTACACGGCGAGGATTGGCTTATTACAGCCGGCTGCAGTTTGGATTTTGTGAAGCTCCGATTCTGATGAATTTCTCACTGAATATTTTATCTCTTCTTTTTTTAGCCCCACTTGCTGGTGATGTCAGTCTCCGGTCTGTCAGTCAGTCTGTCGTTTTATCACTTTGGTCCAGACTGAAACATCCGAACAACTACTGGATGGACTGATAAAGTGTTGTCAAACAAATCAGCTTCAATACTTGTTTTCTACAGTATCGATACACTAGTATCAACTGTGCTTTCTTGCTTCTTCTTATTGGTAATGTTTACTACAGTCAGAGTCATACAGCCTCTGCTACTTACCAAGAAAAGTTGCTGTGTCTTATGACCTTGTTATATTTATCTTTTTATAATAATAATAAAAAAGTACTGCGTCAAAGTCAGAGTCAGTGTACTACATTAGGCCATGATCACCCAGAAAGCGTTTTAGCAGCTGGAGGCAGCTTTTTGTGATAGTTTTAAATGAGAATGATGCTTTTTGCTCGCTGTTTTTACGTTGTAATGCACCTTGTGTTTCTGTGCTCTTGGCGCCTAGAGTTTTGACGGAGCACTCTGAACTCCTAGAGTTAGCATAACTTCAACTTAGAGTGGAAAAGCACCTCACGTCATCTCTCCTTTTGCCCCAATGTCCAATTAGATGATTTTAGAGGCGGGCCTTCTGTGGTGGTCACGACAACAAGTTTACAGATGGTAAACAATGGAGAAGAAACTGGTAGCAGATTGTTAGATACCCAGAGTTATACGGCCTGATGATGGACAGCAGGTTGTCAAACTGCCCCTGAGTCGTCCTAAAATAAGCCTGGAAAAGTCCATGATGGAGGAGAAGCTCCTGGACCAACTGGTGGTTCTCCCCATGATCCAGCCTCTTTATTAGGGTCTCATGTACCTGCACAGATCTCTGTTTATCTGCTGACAGCCTCTCACCCTCAACCAGAGCAACCAGAGCTGCCTAAACATGTCAGGAATGAGATACGAAGTACCGTGAAATAACTAAGATAAAAGGAAGGTCAGGGTAAGAGGGTGATGGGGTGGTTGCCTGGCAACCATAAAAAGGTACAGTTTTGTTTTTGTTTTGCTGCTGTCTCCGTCCACAACTGCAGGCTACTTCTTCAAACTCGGGGCTTGCCAACTGATATCTACTGTATTAAATACACTGACTTAACATAAGTACCTCATTTATCCACACTTCAAACCATCCGAACTACCACTTTGAACTGATACGGAAATGCTGTATTGAGACAATGCAGTGCACAGTATGCACTACCAGAGGTCTGTCTCTGCTTGTGGAAGTGGCAGTGTAGACGAGTAAAAAGCCAGCCAGCAACAGCAGAGAGAGAAAGCAAGAATAACAGCATGTACAGCCAAAATATTCTCACATCTAACTCAATGAATCTGGGGTACTATCAATCAGAGTTGGTTATTGTTGAGCAATTTACAATCAGTTAACAAAGCACTGAAGCTGGTCTTGGTTTGGTGAAAGAGACCAACTTGAACTCAGACGGTGTACGGTTGTATTTCTATGTTTAATAAGGTGTGAGAATATTACCTTTTTTGACATTTTGTGAGTTTATTAAACTAAAAAAGTGAGAGATTTTGTGGAATGCAGCAAACTCGCTGCTCTGAAATGTCAGGATGGTATTGAAAAGCAGATACCACCCGAGCCTAATTGGCACCAGCATCACAACATTTAAGCTCCCCAGCCCCACTCTGAAAACTGAAAAAACTCAAGCATGTTCCACTTCAGGCGACGCCTCAGTCACTGACCTCAAAGCAGGTATTTTCCAAAACTTGTCAGCAGCACATTACCCAATACACTGACATAACACATCAGCAAAACAAAAAAAAAATCCAATCACTTCTGAATGGTCCTGTAAGTATTTAAAAAGTGCTTGTTCCTGCTGTTCTTTAAACATGCTGGACAACGCGAGAATCTGATCTTAATGGATTTGCACAATCAATTCTGTGCTGGATCCCGAGCAGACAAATGCCTCCAGCTGTCTGGGAAACAATGTCCTGGAGACTGCTTGGTCAGGGGGAAGTGAGGTGCATGTGAGAGCCAAAAATGTGGGGGACCGTCACAAAAAAACCACAACGGCTTCTTTTAAAAAACGAGCCCAAAAAAGGGTCGCTATAATCGACCCTTACTGATGTCTTTAAAAACTCAAAGTTAAGTCGAATCTGATGATCTTTGCAACGAGGTCTTATGATGTTTTTGATTGCAGATACCCTGTCATGGGACTGGTCGCACACAGTAATCACTTTGTTTTTGTGAGGGCGAGGGCTGCATCTGGGAGCCCATCCTAAAATCTAACACATCCCCCACCCTTCAATTACGTCACAACCGAGTGCTGCTGTTAAAAAGTCTGAATCTCCTCTGACCTGACATTTTAACTCATTTTCAGTCAAGTCATAATTAAAAACAATCAACACCAGCCTCTTCAATTATCAGCGAACTTCTTCACCCCGATGACGCAGCCTATTAATGATTTCCAAAAGTGTAAACACAGTGCACACTTCTTCTCTGGCCGCCACACATACCTGGGATAACTATTCCAAACCCCCCGAGCTCTTCCCAACCCAGACGAGGTGTGCATTCCTGGCCAGCCATCCAATACTGTCAAAGGAATCTGAAATTTCATCCTTTGCAGCCCCCCCTCCTCCCTCCTCCTTCCCTCCCTCCTCTCCCTGCCGCCACAGTTTGCCTCCGAAGCGCTCTCTGCTCCCCTCACACAACTGTCTTTGTGTGCAGAAAGCCTCAACACATGAATACACACACTTCACATGGATTTCAACACGCACAGGTAAACCTGCAAGGTGTGCAGTGTGAGCCAAGGAAGGATTTTGTGTTCGGCTTTACCGCAATTCAACAGATTTCTGGTGACAAAGGGCAGCAGTCTGAGCTGTCTGGCACTGATGAAATGTAATCCTAATAACAGAGTGCTGAAACAAGGACTGCATCATCAACAAAGTATTTCATATAGAGATGCACCGATTGCAGTTTTCTTAGCCAATCAGATTTTTTAAAAGTCCAACCTGCTGATTCTGATTTTCTTTCTTTCTTTATAAAAGCTTTAATTGACAGCATGCACAAACATATTTAAAATCTTTGCTTTAAAGCTGCTGAAATTTGGCTTAAAATAGTAAAAATACATATGTGACATCAAAGTGTCTCATTACGCATCCAACAAAATCTGAGTGATAATAGATGTTCGTAAGCATTACAGACCCTCATTCAAAAACAGCTTGTTTGGCACCTCTCAGGATTGTGGACTTGTCTTCAACTTTGACTGACAGCTCCCTTTCAGTTCACATAACCTTTTTATTTTCGTTTCGGTCACTAGCGATAACACGCTCTGCTGCCACAAAATAAAAATACTGAGACTTACTAGCAAACAAAGATAGACCACCCGAATCTGTGTTTTATCTAACTCTACTTCCCAGAAATTGGTGCTAATCATTTTAGCATTTTCCATTCACTAATATAAAACGGTTAGCATTAGCTTTACGATGTGCAACTTTTGAGCCTATTATCAACTACCCCAGTAGTCTGTTAGTTACGCTGACCAACTGGCTAATTAGCATACTGGGATAGACCCCCTATATTTGTGTTTTTATTGAGCCATTCTACTCCTGGATAAAGAAGCTACCATACAACTTTAATTAAACGCCCAGTCCCCTTTACTAGCCCCGTGTGGCTACACATTTTGACAAACAAAAAGGCCTGTCTCAATTAGAGGCCTGTCTGGTTGCCAAGCAGCTTCTTCAGATGTATAAAAGGGATTTGTTGGCTTCCTCAAATTATGTGTCCATTCCTTGATTACCCTGTAATTATTCATATTCCTCCAGCCCATAAGGATCCTCAGATTAAAAGAATCAAAACGGTTTCTAATAAAAATCAATCCAAGTTATGAATATTCTTTTACGAGGATAAAGAGGTGTTGCGTTAGTGTGCCCGGTGCCGTAACTCCCTCCTGACGTGCCGTCTGTCGGAGCTATATCAAAATGAATGATTCATAATTGATATTTAACGTACTATTCATACACAATTTGATAAGCTTCTTGATTTCAGTGATTTAAGCAAATGACAGCCCAGGCTACTAATTGAAGTTTTAGTGGCATCTAGAGGTGAGGTCGCAGAACTGTGTGTGTGACGTGTAGGAGAACGAAGATATTGCAGTAACTTAAATGGCCCTATCAAGAGCCAGTATTTGATTTGTCACGGCCGATCAAGCTGAATATCAACCAATTTGGAGGTTTCATTTATAAAACAGTGCGTAGGTTCCATACTAAAAATGTACGGACGGACAAAAGCCAAAAGAAATTCAACAATCTACAGTCAGGCTTCCACCTAAACATCTGCCAATTTCCCGTCTCCAAAATGTTGTAAGCATGGGTCAAAGTTTTCTGTGGAAAGTGGCGTACACCTCTTTCAGGCCCCCAATGTGCCAAAGTTTGGATCAGTTCAGAACAGTTTGGATATTTCAAAGAAGACATTTTCTTCTTCTTCTTCATTGCTTTCATCACTGCTTTGAAGGGGGCAGACTCAGTTGGATGAAGGTCCAATCAGAGTTTTGCAGTGTTTGAATTCAAATGTGATGACAGTTGTGGGGTTGTTTGCTCGTGTTGCCAAACCACTGCCGATCAGATGTAATCAAACCACACCCACACAGCTCTTATGAAGCACATCAGCTTAGTTTAAAGTGTTATTCATAAATAACAATTAAAGACGTTTTTTAAACACTAAAATTATTGCATATTTACTAATAAAAAATAATATTATAATATTTTTGGACTGTTTTCTTACATGTCACAGACTAAATGATTACAGCTCACCTTTGTGTTCATGAATGAGTCTGAACTCTTTCTCTGTGAGCTATTACAGGAGCTGCATCACAGCTTTATTTATTGAGTGGGATAACAATAATATGAATGAGTTATGTATGCCCACACAAGCATGTAGGCACATCCACACACACACACACACACACACACGCGCACACACACACAACATCCGCGGTGGAGTGGAGACAGAGGCTGGCCTCAGAGTGCTGAGTCATCGATGCAGCCGCACCAGTACTGCTGTTTCTCCTCATCTGCTCAACTGGAGTTGATGCGTCACACTGGGAGCCTTTTTTTTTTTGGTTCCTAAAACGTGGCCCTAATCTGCAGCGAGTTTTCCACAGCCGTGCACCACATGAAAGGCACAAGGCCGCTTTCATTTAGTGTCCCTTAACCCCAATAAGCTGGGCCGCCCGTGAGCAACAGTCAAAAAGTCAACACAAAAGGAAAAAACCCACAAAGCTCCCTCGAAAAACTCCATAAAAACGTCAGAGTTGGTTTTAGTTAAAACTGAAATGTGCCCCAATTTGAACTGTGCTCGGACATGTTCCACTTACCTTCCATTGTTTATTTATTTATTTACTTATTTCTCCTACTTAGGTGACAGTTAGATCACAAGTCAACAAGACTTCTCTGCAAACATATTTATCTATATCTCCTCTCTGCAGCTTACAATCTCCTACATTTCCAAGATCCAATAACTAGAATTTACTTGTCAAAATGTACTAAAATCAAGTTTGCTGTGAGCCTGTAATGCTGTTTTGTCTTGTTAAATGACAACTTAAAAAATCCAGACAACACTCAACAGATCTAATCACGCCTCTGTTTTGACTGACGTCACTACTTATCTGATTTATCAACAGTTACTTGGAACAAAGCAACAGGCCAAGTTTTACAGACGAGTGTTTGACATCGCTGCCAGAAAATCAACATTTTTAACCGTTGTGTAGAAAAAATATCAGAACCGTAGCATCAATTTCCTCCGCGGACACGCCGAGGGAATAAAACACTGCCAAGAAACTTCAAATCCTGTTCACAAATTTAAGCCTCGGTCATTCATCAATTGTGAAGCCTGTGCCCTTTACAGCGAAATAAAAAACTTGTCCAGCTGCAATTCAAGCCTAACTTCACGTTCCACGGAGAACAGCCCGACAACAGATCCACATAAGGTCACACCTAAACTAAAAGGCAGCTTTGTCCCATCAGCAGAAAGAGAAAAACCTGTTGCCTTTAGTTTGACCCACATGCCTGGGTTAAATCCACCTATTTGACGCCGGCTCTTTTGTCCAGGAGGAGAAAGTGAGGCATGTTGGACGGCTGTGGAGTCATTCAAACTGCAGAGCGCAGTCAAAACAGGCAGTGGCCTCTGATAAAGCTAAGACAGAGCTAAAGATACAGAGGAATGTGCTTTGGCTTCGTCGAGAAATAAAATCCTTGATGGTGCACTACAACCCAAAGTGTCAAACTCTTCAGATAACACAGGTGCATTGTCTGAACGAGACATCAGCTCGTAGTGGTGGACTTGAAGCAAAGAAAAGGCAAACAGAAAGATGAGACTGTCTCTTATCTGGAGACTGTGGCTCATGATGTCCTTTGCTGGCAGGCATCTGCCCCGCTAATGCATCACATTACCTTTAGTAGCATATAAAATAAAAATGCATTCTAGTGCGGCAGAGCGATGCAGCTGACATCAGTGTAACAGTATTTAGTAGGGATGGTTCTCTATTAAATATTGATATCAAGGCTGCAACTAATGACGACTGTCATTACAAGCTAAAGCTGGGGTAGGCAGAAATCTGGAAAAGGAAAATACCAGTAATAGTAAATACACCCTCCACGGACATATGCACATGCTTCAGTGTTTCCCATATAGTGATTTATTCATTCATTGATTCATTTTCTGTAACATTTTATCCTGTTATGGGTTGCGGGGTAACAGTCACCAATTAACCTGCATGTCTTTGGACTGTGGGAGGAAGCTGGAGCACCCGGAGAAAGGAACCCTCTTGCTGTGAGGCAACAATGCTAACCACTGCACCACTGTGCCGCCCATTTATTTATTTATTCTTAATTCATTGTTCAGTTGCCAGCAGCTCATTCGCTCAGCCCCTCCTTGCACCACTTTCTCTCTGTTTATCAGACCACAAATGGAACAAGAATTAGCTGCTAGCCACCCCACAGTCCATCCGCCTCACTCCCCGCTGCTGTAGACTTCACAGGAGGAAAGCGGGCTGAAGATACTTGCACCGCGCATCACAGCATCGATTCCTGCCTCTAACACAGTGGTTCCCAACTGGTGCAGCCACAGGGTCCAGATTTCTCCTTAGTCATTAGTTCAAGGTCCACACAGTTCAATACGTTTAGTGTCATACTTGTGTTTGGCCGTGTCGTTGAGGTAGTTTGCTGTCTCTGTCAAGTAGTGTTCTGTTAGTCACTCAATCTACAGCAAGAAATGTCACTTCAAAATAAAAGCTCTGTGCCAGAAATTCACTGTATTTAATTTAAAAAAAAGTGTGTTTCTTACAAACTTAAAATGTTTGGACCACGACCCACCAGTTGGGAACTACAGCTCTAGCTAACGTTGGCTACCTGGGGTGGGAATCACCCGAGGCCCTACGATATGATACTATCAAAATACTTAAGCCAAGATACAATATTATTGCAATATTGGATTGTAGTATTGTGATAAAACACACTGCGATTTATTACCCTTTTTCAACTGTAAATTGTGTCCCAAAAGGAAATCTTTATCTACATCGGTTTGATCCAATTAGATAAAAAGTTTTCAGTCTGTCCATCTCACTTCACTTCGCTTCGCTTCGCTTCACTTCACGTCTTTATACTGCAGCAGCAAAACGTATCTCGTAAAATGAAAAAGCAGGTGACTTTATTATTGTATTAGGCTACCTAAAGTTTAATTTCTATTTGTAATATTAAACATTTATATAATTAAAAAAATAAAAATACATGGCGTTTGTGTATTGATACGATATTGCCATATTGCCCTATTTAAACTGCTCTGGCCTGCCTACTGTTGCTGCTTCCTCTGCAAGCTGACTTGCAACCTGCCTCCACCCCAGTGCCTCCTTTTCATGCTCTGTCTGACTTATCAATGTCATTGCTGTTTGTCATCGATGCTGCTCTGTTCTGTCTCTGGGGCGTCTTTACTGCTGCTCTCTCTGTCTTAGGCTTTCTATGTAGGCGCATGGAAGGGCAGAGGGGGCCCAGAACAGAGCCACACCACAAAATATAATACTGTAAATGGAAATAAAGTTTTCTTTGACTAAAGTGGTTCTGACTAAATTTTGTTTTTTGTCAGACTTTCTTTTTGTCCTCCTTCTTCTGGTGTCTTTGCAGTGAAGGCAGTTGTTGTCAATCCTGCAACTTTCTCTGCATTCCTTCTGGATTCTCCACCACTGAATCAGGCTTTCACCAAAGGGACGTGCACTCACATCTGCATTTGTAGAACAGCCAACAGGAACGCCCTCTCTCTCTGAAACGACCTGTGGTCTGCCAAACCTCCCGTCACGGGCTAGATTTTCTAAAGCCTGAAACCAGAGCCAAGAGGAGGTGCAGGAGTCTAGTGTTCTCGCAGACCAGTTGAATTACAATATGCTTTGAGTTTGCTATGATGCCAAAACTGATCTGCCAACCTCAGCTTTAATCTATATTCTTTACATTTAATTAATGAATAAATGAACAAATATTAAAAACGTCCCATCACAGGTTCCTATAGGTCATGGTGACATCTTCTACTGATGATTTATCTAACTCAACAGCCCCAAACACAACGACACTCACTTTACTGTCACTGAAGATTAAGCAAACCAACATACAGTCATATTTTTGAAGCCGGAACCTGCAATTTATTGATAGGAAATCACAAAACTTCTCTTTAAAATGCTCAAACTCTGGCTGGCTGTGGCTGCAGATGTACAGATGGGAAAAGCAGTGATCAAGTTGCGCCGAGCTTGGACGTAAACCCGTGTCTGAACCAGTTTCAATGTTTTAACACAGCCCTGGTGATTACTAACAACAAACAGATTGTTTGTCTTTGACTGGGCTGAAGAATTTGACAGGGGCCTCTTGCATTCACTCACTAACTAACATTTAAAATCACAGCTGGAAGGGGGTCAAAAGCTCCCCAAAAATCTGTGTTAAACAAGACCCTTAACTAAATGAAACTTGTATAACTTTTATTGAGTAAAGTGCACGCCTGAATCGGTGCAATCAAAACGAGGCACGCACCCCTCTGTGAGTTTTTATCCCTGACGTAAATTACTGGTCATAATGTTGGAATAATAATAAAGTTTTACACCCTTCCATTTCTCGCTCTTGTATTTTTCTTTTTTTAAATGTCACTGCCAGATACAGCCGACAATCTTGGCTTCCCGAAACCAGATAGCATCTACAACAGCAGGGGAGCCGCTCAGATTATTTGTGTACAACGGTGCATGGAACGCTTTTACACCTGAGATGGCGATAAGACGTTCACCAAAGTGCTCATTTGGCCCACAAACAAAACAAGCTGCAGCGATAAGCAAGGTGTCTTTGTTGTCCGCAGATTTAGGGCCTGAGGTTCGGAGCAGAGTATTTTGCTCCACGAGGCGAGGATGAGCAAATGTGACTGTCTGCGAAAGGGCCTCGACTTCCTGCGTGACACAGAGCAGATCTGAAGTGAGAGGTCCGCTCCAGCTGGGTTCAGTCTCTGTTTATGTCCCCACGATAACCTGCCTTTTATCTGAGAGGGTCAAACTGGAGTCAGACTCGTCGGTAGACGCGGCGTGATTACAAGCAGATGACAAGACGAGCGCTCACTTCCTAAAGAAAAAGCGTGGGTTGAGCTGTTGACTCTGGTGAGTGTTTAAAAAAATTATTTACCTTGCTGAACGTTTGACCTACTTTTTCCCCCCGTGTGTGTGTGTGATGTTGAGATGGTGCAATAAGCGTCACCAGATGGCCAGACAAGAAGCGTGCATGTGTGTTCAGTGCTGCATTCCTGCCTGTGTTGCATACACTGCCTGACCTATACTGTGTCGACGAGTTGTGCGTGGAGCTCACATACACACACTCTCACGTGCAGCTCCGCTCAAAGCCTCCGCCTACAATAACAGTCCATCTTGATCGCGTTACATGCCCGGGCAGGGCGCTGGCAGTCCACAAGCCTACTGTAATTCAGTTTCACATGTGCACTTCGTCTTTCTGCAGGCTCTCAGGTCAGTCAGTCAGTCGGTGAGTCAGTCGCAGTTAAAAGCTGCGTCCTCATGAGTCTCCGACCACCTGAGCTCGGCTGCGACTTAAAAATATCTGACCTTTCTTGAATCGGAAGCCAAGTGGGGACAGTCCCACCCAGCATGCCACACCAGGGGGGAAAACCAACAAAACCATGACATCAAATAAAGTGGAGAGGCTGTCGAGGCGGAGCTATGCGGTGAGTGTGAGCAGTCAAAAAAAAAAAGAGGGGGGAAGGGTGCATCAGGGTCAGGAGGTGGAGAGGGAGCAGAGGGGGAGGGGCTGCATTTTACATTTCTAGGCAAAGCAGATTCCTAGATTTCAAGCATTACCTGGGAGCACCAGAGAGGAGCTCAGATCTGAATGTTCTTATTTCAGATGCTATTCATTATATTACTATATAATCTATTTTTGTTTTCATATGTTTTAATGGTTTAGCTGCTTTCTGTGCTGCTGACATGCTAACAGAGTACACGCCAGAGAGATCCCTTAGATCATCAAATAAAGGTCGACTCCTTGTGCCTGAAATCAACTCTCAATCAGCTCAACATGGTCCATTTCTCTGGAAATCTTTTCCACATGAAGTACGCTCTGCTGAAACAGTGTTTTCTTTTGAAAGCAAACTAAAAACCTTTGAATCTTTTTTCCACATGCTTTAATGTATTTTTATTTGTTTTAGGAATTATTAGTAATAAATAAAATTGACTTGACTAATAATCCTTGACAACAAGCACGTGTCACAGAGAGCAAATAATATACACAGAGTTTTGTTCCTAACAACTTATACTACAGGTGATTTGAGGCTTGATTTGAGTTTTATCCAAAACTCAAGGATATTCAGTTCCTAATGACTAATTTCCCCTGACGTCTAAATGCATTTTAAACTTATGCTGCGTTCCATTAACCCTGGAAGTCGGAGGCTGGAGCTGGGAACAACATCACACCTGATACAACATGTGGGAGAACCAAGATGTCGGTGGTGGTACCAGCAGCAACACTATAGCAAAACATTCACAGACAGAAGCTGGACAGGACTGCGTGTTTTCATGAGACTAATGTGCTAATAAACACTATAATACTACAGCTTTCACTGCTGTTGATGCACAGAGCAGCCATATTGGATTCTGAGGTTGGGGTTGGTGAGGTTCCTCCAACTTTCAGAGTTGGAAATCAGCCATCAGGGGACATTTCCAGTTGAAATTTTAGATGGAAACTTGTGAATTCTTACTTCCCAGTACAAATGAAACGCACCATTAGACTAAATGACTCGTCTAACAGTAAGGAAACACTCGGAAAACAGTCAAAATTGAGCACAATTTCACCTTTAAGGATAAATATTGTCCAAAACAAATGCTGCATATGTTATGAGAGCCATTTGAAGTAGTTAATCGCATTTTTCAATAATCAAATCATATTTTAAAAGCTGCCGAAATGTGCTGCACTTTGCACATTATCCTACAAAACATGGCAACAACCCACTAAATATATGGACAACCAATAACATTCTTTAGACAGAATAAACATGCCTACTTATTACCTCAAGCCTATTTTATTGGGTGAATGCAACTGCAATAAATATTAATAATTTTAACAAGTTCAACTGATTGGTGTTTCTGGTGACGGCCAGTGAGGGTAGCTGTGTTTTATCGACTAATCGTGCACATCCCTGGTGAATACTCATAAAAACTGAGAGAAGCAAAAAATATTAATTTCTGGGAAACAATTATTTGGCAGTTTTGCTTGATAACTGACAATTAAGTATTTAATTATCTACTGATTCATTCTCCATTGATCAGCTAATAAACAACCATAACTTAGAGCCAAGAGATAAGGAGAAAATCAAATGTCACAATATTTTTAACGTATAATCATCAGTTATGTGGCTATAATAACTATGTGGGTAAAGGCAGATGATACAACAGCTAGAACAGTCTGATAGACTCAGACAATTACATCACTTTACTGTGATGCAGCCTTTAAAACCAGAGAAAGACGACATTTCGATATCCAAAATTTAGGACAATATCTAGAGTCCTGACGATACTGACATATCGATATATTATCCAGCTCTACCATCACCTGATGGATCAGCTCCTCGTCTTTCTCAAGTCGAGCTTATCTGTGAAATCATTTAACTGTAGTTGACAGTAAGTAGGAGGAAAAGAAGTTGCTGTATCTGTGTGAGCATGTTCGTCCTTACCTCTTGAAAGCCTCTGTGGGGTTCCTCTCACACTCTCCAGGCTGCAAAGTGCTCTGCACAGCTGGGTCGCGCACCTTCTCCTCATATCCCGGCACCAGCCCGCTGCGGCAGATCTGAGCCACCAGACCTCGGATGAACCCGCCGACGCACAGCGTGTCCGAGTCGTCCGCCCGGCAGAAGTGGAAGGCCAGGCCCTGCTGCTGCAGACCCCGGTGGGTTCCCTGGGCCGACGTGGGCCACAGCAGCTCCGTGCACAGTGCTGTTTTCCCGCTGCCCGGACCCCCCACCAGCAACACCCCCCAGGAGCTACCTGACTTTGTGGATCCTGCTGTCAAGGTGCCGGGGTTGGACGCACCCCCGCCGGGCGTCAGCGGGGGCTGCTTGCTGGGAGTGCTGGTCACTCCGCTGAGGTTGTTGGTTTTCTCCTGGAGGCAGTGCTGGATCTTATGGAAGACCCACTCCCGGCAGTAAAAGCGCTTCCCCTGCAGCAAACTGGTTTGGGCCATTTTGATCTCGTGCTGCTGTTCCACCTATTCCTCCTCTTCATAGGGGTCCCTCCATTCTGACCCTCACATTTTCAACTCCAGCAAAGGTCGGCTGTAAATCTGAACATCCATTTCGCCAGCTGAAAATGAGCCTCTCAGAGAGCAGCTTGCAGTCTCGCCGTCCTTGGCGTTCGACGTTGAGAAAAAGCCCGAGTGAATGCAACTTGAGTGAAAGTAGAGAGGAGGAGGCAGAGCTGCTGCAGATGGCAGGAAAAGCAGGCGAGCTACGGTGCGTTACAGAATATCTAGGTCAAAATAAAAAAATAAAAAAAAGAGGAAATCAAAATCGAGACTCAAACCATAGATTTTCCACCAACTTTTTCCACAGCTTTCCCACTGGATGAACTGAGTGCTCCTTGTTATTATGAGTGTGTCGCCTTAGCATGGCGCTGGGCATGGCAGGGCACCCGGCTCTTGAGTGCATCCACTGGCAAACTCAAGCCACCACCGCTTGATACAATTAGCCATGGGAGTTGCTGATATATTTCCGCTGATGCATTTCAGATGCTACCGGGGGTGACCAAAGCGCGTTTCCATTACATTAACATGGAGGAGGCTGCCAGGGCAGAGTCAATCTCTCCAATAACACGTGAGGCCTGGCTCTTTCCCTGGAAAACAGGAGACAGAAATAAAGGCGAGATTAGGACACATTTCAAATGCAACTTCATGCTTTACGCTAATGCACCGTCTCACTGGAGGAGACGTCTGTTTACATGCAGTCTTGGAGCGGAGGAAGTTGTAAATCAGTGCAGTTATTGGCTTACGATGCACACTGCTGTTGCAGATATTCCTGCAGCAAAACATGTCCCGCACAAGCTGCAACAGTTTGCCACTTTTATACTACACGATGCACACAGTTGTGGGTACAGCCCACAGAGAAGGGTTAACTCTGCTCCTGCAGCAACAAAAAGGTGGTACGTTCGTCGCTTTCATCCTCCACATCCAACATCACCGCCCGCCTGCCCTGCAACTGAATTCTTGGCAGGGGTTCGTCCAGTTTCTCTAGTCTATCCACTGATCCCCCCCTTCCTTCCTATGTGGATTTAAATCCCAAACAGGCCACATCCGTCCTGAACTGTGGAGAAGGGGAAAGTCCAAACGAAAGGAAAGAAGAGGAGAGACGAGACGAGAGGACCCCTTTTTCCTGCACTCACGGGGGTGGAAGTGGAACGTAACCCCACCTAAAAAAGGGGGTTAATGGGTTTTTAAGGTGGCAGAGCTCTTTCTAACAGAATATATGATAGTGTGTGATGAGGAGGTGGCGTTCAAGTGCCATGATGACGGATGAGTAAGAGGGGAAATGGCATTAAAATGTCAGCTTTTCTTGATTTCTGCTGCTTTGTTTTAAAGCTTAACCACCTTTTCATTCAGCCTTTCATCACTGCCTGCTCTCTACATTGGTGCAAATGCAAATATTACCCAGACACACACACTCACAGAGGGAGAGAGAGAGAGAGAGAGAGAGAGAGAGAGAGAGAGAGAGAGAGAGAGAGAGACACACACACACACACACACAGTCTTGCTGGTTACTTTGTACCGCTGCCAAATAACAAGGTTTACCACGGGCTGCCATGCCACCTTTCTGTTTTTCCAAGGCGCTCCCTGCCCCTCCGACACAAAGCTCAGCACATACATGTGAAATAAACCAACAGTCAGTTGTTTCCAGGCGAGAGGCGACAAATAATCAATCAAACGACATGAATCCACTCCGGCTGCACAAGTCTTTGTACGGCCAGACAAACCTCACCCATTTCAGATGGGATACAGTTTACACCTATGGGGGCTCCTCTTTAACAAACACAGCCCAGCGAACAGTTGCATGCTTTCAGGAGAAAAACACCCCAAATATTAAATGTTAAATACACCCTGCGGTGTCACTGCAGCCCACACAAACTGCCCCTTAAACTTCATTTAAGCCAATTGTGGAGCGGTTCAGTTTGCGGCCACAGTTTCAAACCGTTTTGCTCTCACCTCTCGCTGCTTCCCTCTCGCTGTGTGTTTTGGGGAGGCTGCTGTTTCCGTAGTCAGCTCTCTCTCTCTCTGTCCGCGTTGCGAGAAGCCTTCAGGTATGAAGCCGTGTCCTCCGGTTCAAACGGAGTAAAATCGCATTTAGGAAGCGTCTTTTCTTTGAATTGGTGTTTGGTGTCGGCGGCGGCTCCTCCTGCTGCCCGACACAGCTCCACAGTGAGCCGACTGACTCTCCGCCTCCAAACACTCTACATCTCTCTCCCCTGCATACTGAGCACACACCATAATGAGCCGCGCAACGTCTGCTGGGAGTTGGAGTTTTCACCACGTGTCGCCATAAGGGGATCTAATGTTTTATTAAGTGCAAAGATAAGTGCAAATTATTTATTATCTTCTCTTTGAATAAAAATTTAATCTCCACTGACTTCTTTTATGTTATGAGAAGTTCATATCTATATGTAAAAGTTTATAGGTAAAATAAAAGATTTAAACACCACAAAACAAGCAGGATGGGATGCTAATGTAATTTTGTTTTTCCATGCCTTAAAGGTCCACTGTGTCAGGTTGTTTCCTCAGGTTCCTCTGCCTCCTAAAGGCTGATTGTGCATGAGCTCTAACGCTGTAGCCTACGCACGCGGCCTTCGCCATTGTGAGCATTTTTACTTGTGCAGTTTTGTGTCTGTGTCACTCTGCAGTTACACCACTAAAACACAAGTCAGCAGCAGGGTTTCTGTGAAGTGCTGTAAAGTTCAGTTGTTTCAAAACACACATTAAACACACATTAAACACACATTAAACATGGCTTAATAGAGACTAATTTCAGCACAAGTACACAAATCAGCTTCACTATAATTCACAGACAAACACTTGTCTTTATCTGGACACATTTTCCCCACAAATACAACATGCTAATGTTATTAGCACAAGCCTATGGCATTTTACATTGTGTAAATTAGCCTAGCAGCTAGTGGACTTTTCCTCTACTCATATGAAGCCAGGGACAACAGCAACATTTAACAAAGGTAACGTCACAAAATTCGGCTCCATTACAGCTCACAAGGTTCACTGACAAAACAACTTTCTCCTCTGCTCATATGAAGCCAGGATAAATCACACACAAGTCTTACAATGCTATTTTTGTGGAGGCTTTATTGTCTTCACTATTTATTGTTTCTTATCTGTGAAATTAAAGTAAATAAAAGCTTTGTTTCCACTGAGGGAAATGGTTTCAGCTCACAGAAATAAACAGGAGGTCTGCGTCACCATGAGGTAAAGTTAGTCAGGCTATGGTGTGGGTTACAGCATTGATTCGATGCGGAAGTATTAGCATAAGTGCGAATCGTTTGGGCAGGTGTGAACACATCAAAACACCTCGTTTTCAAACTGTATGGTTTGACTAAAATGAACAATGACAGCAATATAGTCCACGATGAGCAGCGCTAAAATCAACCTGCGTAGTTGTCCCTCCATTGTGACATTAGAAAATGTCACATTTATCTTACAAGTGTACTTTTATTCAACGTTTGCTTTACTTCCAGGATTTTTCCCACATGGAAATTCTGACCAATCAAGAGGAGCTTTCTCACACAAGGCATTTGATCTGGTCGGCTTGTAAATGCTGCCGTGAGAACACGAACCAACTGATTCAGACCAAAGGAGACACTCTAGGTCTGAGAGCAGCCTTAAACTGGTATTGATTCTTTTAGGTCTTTCCTAAAATATGTTTTGCTGCAGCCTTGTCCACAGCACTGACTGATGTGTTTTAATACTTTTTATTATTTGTTTGTTTATGGTACCCATGACCTCCTGAAGAGCAGTATTGATACTGAGTAGATGTCTCAGTGAAATGAAATAAATCGATTGACCTGACTGAAATGCAAAATGAGTCCCATAACACTCTGAACATTCCTCTTTTTTCCTCCGTCCTTGTCCCTCTGCAATCTCACAGAACATATAAAATCCCACCATAAAAATATTTTATTAAAAGCAGCATCAAAACAACTTCGACTGATTTTTAAGAAAGCCAGAAATCTGAGGATGAAAGGTAAAATCCAAACACTGATTCGTGAAAGTGTGTTTATGCATCATGGTGGCTGGTTGGTAACAGAGAGAATGTACAAACATTCCTGGGTTGAATGCTGCCGATGTTTCTTTGATGCTACAGCGAAATATGGCTTTTGGAGTTGACACGAGATGCGATATCTTTCGTCTTTAAAAACCTGATGTAAAAGTTGTCGGCTCCCTGTTTCCATTCTGCCCAAGGCTTTCCATGTCAGGGAGGAGATGCTGTGTGTTTGCAACATTCACCCCGTGGCTGTTGATGAGTGCAGATTCATACAGCAGTGGACACACGAGCATCAGCCTACTCTTTATAAATTATATCTTGAACTCAACAGAATCATCACTCATGGAAAGGTATCAGTGCCACAGGTAGTATGAGCCACACACTGGAGCAGCCTCTGTCCCACATTACCACACCGATCAAATTATTCATTGTGTGTTTCTTGTGTTTGTAGATCAGCTGGGAGATAATGAAAAAAGCATTTATCAGAAATAATAACGTTTCCAGGCTGTGATGAGTTTCGAAGCTCACAGCTGAGACGACAGATGTTGTCATTGTTAGTGAGCAGCAGGCAGATGTGTGTGTTTTGGAATTATGTTTTACTTTAAACAATAATTTGAGGAGGCTTTTCTTTATTTCACAGCCTGAATGTGAAGACTGATAATCTGGGTTTTTATCAAGCGATCTCTGAGTAATGTCCTTCAACCCAGTCTCCAGAATAAATTCACAGGAAACTGGTTGGGTTTAGGGGAAGAGAACAGGGTTTGGATTTACAGTCACACGGGAAGCAAACATCAGCTTCCTGGGTGAAAGTTGATGGTTGTTGGACCCATCCTCCCTGCTCAGACTTCTGCCGCCTTGATTGTTGTTCCCCCGTGTTTCCCCCTGCCGCCACCAGATGCCGTGAAGCAACAACAGCGACCAGACGCTTATCATGCCAACGTGAAAGGATGGCTTTTTCATTGGTGTCTGATTTTTGGCTCAACAATCTTATGGGAAGCACCAGCCTTCCAGGTGAAAGTCAGTGATTGTTGGACCCATCCACCACCCCTGCCGCCTGCCATGCTCAGACTTTCACTGTCTTCACTTTCATTGTTGTCCCGCCACATTTCCACCGACCAGGCGCTGGTTTTTGATGATTTTGGAGTGAGACCAGTTTCCAAATATCAACATTTAGTCAGTGGACTTTCATGTCTACGTACTGTATGATGTGCTGGGTATCCTCCTGCGTCTGTTGTGGTCGTTCTGGGAAGCTGTGTCAATTTATGCCTGTTACATTCAATTTAATTCAATTAAATTTTATCAATAAAGCCCAGTATCACAATTCACAATTTGCCTCAGAGGGCTTCACAGCATAAGACATCCTTCTGTCCTTGGACCCTCCCAGCGAATAATGGAAACCCCCCAAAAAAACTTTAACGACAGTCTTTTTTCAAAACAAACTTACAGTGTTGTTTTTAACGTTTATTTTCCTCGTGCAACAAGAGCACATGGCTAGGTTGAGAAAATAAGACATCATGTTTAGGCTTAACAATCATACAGGGAGCAAACAGCAGGCTCCTGGGTGAAAGTCCAGTGTTTGTTGGACTCACCCACTGCATACAGGGACTTTCCAGCTCCTTAAATGACATTGTTATCTGGTGGGATTTCAAACTAATGCTGTCTGGAGGTGTTTACCACTGATGACGCACAGTGACGTATCATACCGCTGCAAAAGGATGCCTTTTTGCATTGGTGTCGGACAAGGAAATCACTAACCAAGTCTCGGCTCGTATACATGTGATCAGCACTGTGTTACTTTAGAAACGTTGACAAGATATGTATGATATGTATGAAATGTACAAATGTATGTGTGGTGTGCAGAGATGTACCACACCAACATTTTCCTCTGGGCTGAGTGGTGCTGATTTATTCTGAAATGAGAAATAAAAGCAGAAAAGAAGCTCAGCCATGTCGTGTCATGTCCATTTTTTTCCGTGTGTTTCATCACAGCCCACCCTCAAACAAAACAGCTTGTTGTGTTTTTAAACTCAAGTGAAATTCAGTGAGCACTCTGACCTGCGGTTTGCTGCGTGTTTCAGCCTCAGCTGCAGAAACAAAATTAAATTTGTTACATAAGCCACTTTAGAAATGGAACTGAGCAAGTTGTAGCAGAAGTGTGAGATTTTTTTTTTCTTCCTTCCGGCAGGGATCCACACAGGGATGTGTTTTGATCGAACTGGAGGCTGCTGATCTAACAACTTATTTATCACTCCCCCAGGTAGGACTTCAGGGACTTTTCCTTTGAGGTGTAGCTGCAGTAGGTTCTAATAACTGACAGTGATACCGGCTGATGCTGTCTGAGCTCTGGTGAAGCTATCCCACTCTTGTGCTGGAGTCAGTTTCCACTTCAAATTGTGTTTCCAATAGTGCTGCCCTCCGTGTTTGGAGTTCGGCTTTAATTAAGGTTATCATTAAAGGTTAGGCGCCACAGAGATGATTAATGGGGGATGGGGCGAAGGTTTGGTTCAGGTTAATGTGCGGGCTTACACGGATCAATGTGGAAACAGAGTGTGACACAACACCTGACAAAGGACAACACCAGTAATCTGGTGCAGTACAAGATCGTGGTGACTGCGGCATTGTTGCACCTTTTATGGTTAGGCTCAGGGACTCACAGCACTCAAGGTCAACACTTAACTAAGGTTAAGGATTGATCATGGCTCTGGGCAAAGGAACACATGTAAGATTTAGGTGGATGTAGTGGCATCTAGCAGTCGGGATGGTAGGTTACAACCAGCAGAAAATTCTTCAGTGTTCATTGTTCAGAGCAACAAAGTGCTTTACAATAAAAACAATAATAAGTCTAAAAAACATGCACAAAATACAAAACAGGATAAAACAGTATAAAAAGTAACAATAAATATCATCCATTAAGAAAACGCCAAATGATAAAAGTGAGTTTTACGACAAGATTAAAGAGAGGTCACTGAGGCCATGTTTACACGGTGAAAACGGAATCGTGTCTCATTTTCATTTTGAAAAAGTTCCGCGTTCAGACGTCAAAGTTTTGATAACAATTGCTGTGCACACAGAGCTGCAAAAATGACCAAAAGTGTTGTAGTATACATGCCGGGCCAGTTTGCAGCTCAGTTGATGTGATGTATCATCCACTGCGCAGGATTGTGGGTTAGAATAGTCAGAAAAACATGCTGGTTTGCATAACGCAAAATCTGACTAGATGCAGTAGAACATAGTGGTATTTCAGTCGGTAACACTTTAGTCAAAGAAAACTTTATTGCCATTTACAGTATTATATTTGGCGGTATGGCTCTGTTCTGGGGCCCCTCTGCCTTTCCTGGGGCCTGTGCAGAAAGCCTAAGGCAGAGAGAGCATGTCTCCCTGCCCTTCCATGCGCCTACATGGAAAGCCTAAAGGCCCGAACATACTCGGGCGGAACGTACACAGAACGGACTGACTGAACTAACACTATGCTCAGTTTTTGGCTTGCTGCATTTGATATACTATGTGTTGGGACAAACTAAATCTTTTACTGGAATATTATACAGTATGGTAGCATGGGGAGGGCAGCGCACAGAGTGCTGAGTCAAAATGATTCCCAGTTTATGGGCCTCTTTTTGGTGTTAGTAGATCGAGCACCCAGACTACAAGAGATATGGTTAATGGTATTACAGGGTATATGCAGGAATCCTGAGGTTAATTTCAACACCTTTTTAAGACTTTTTTAAGACCTTCCAAAAAAACCTTAAGACCTCATCGCCACTTCAAGCTGTCGTTAGCAGCAACGCATCTTTAACTTACTAAACAGTTGTAGTTTGCAATTAAATCTATGGAGCACAAACACACAACAGAACTCAGATAAGATGAAAAGGAATAAAGCTTGAAAGAATAAATTAAACCAGGCAGGTTTATTAAAATACACCTTAGGTCATAACAAGTAACACAGCTCTACAGCTCAACATCAGATATTCAAGGCCAACTTGCTGAAAACAACAACCTTATGGCTAGGCCCCTGCATGTAGGATTTTAGGGCTGACCCCAAAAAATTCAAAGCTTCGTTCGATGGCACGGGATTTGATTGTGAAAAAAAAAATTCCAATATTCGGCCTTGTTATTTTTTCCCCTTTAGCCATATGTAAACTCAAAGAATGAGATGCAATGTCTGTTAGGCATATAAGATTTCATGTTCCAGTTACAGTTTGTGTTTTATTTGACTGATTGTTTTTGGTTGGTTATTAAAAAAGAAAACATCTCCGACAAGGAAAAAGAAAGCCTGACATGCAATGAATGGAGACCTATTATCCTGCTCGAACACAGACGACTAAATTCTTTCAACAATGTAACTCAAAATAATGATAAAATAGATTTTATTGATGTAAAATAATATGCTGATGGTGACATTTTCCACCGGTCCGCTGAGTGACACATGCTGCTCTGAGTCGCGCTGAGGGTTTAAATTTTTAGCGTTAAATCAAAAGTTAAACACTACTTATCAGCAACCAGAAGTGTTTTTTCGTTTGTGAATATTTTTATCCTTTACATCATTGTTTGAGGAGGAAAATAAATTATACATTCATGGATACTAATACTAGTACTTTTTAAGACCCTGCGGACACTCTGTGTTAGCACTGGGACAGCAGGGTGTGATTATAATTATCTCTGATTCTGAGTCACAATGTAATTGTGCAAACAAATTTGTAGCAAATGCTACAAAACCATGAGGAGTGGCCCTCACTTATAGAGTAAGCCAATTGTCTAACTGAGATTAATGATGGCGTTGTTTGATGAAGACGAATGGCTGTACATTGACTCAGTGAGAGGCATGACTGTGATTTAGAAAGCTTAATACAACCAGCACATCAGGGCTGGTTTGCAGAGGGAAAAGATGTGAAAGGGCTCTGGTAACATGTCTAACAGTCTTAGTGTATTATAATGATAATACAAAATCCAAGTGTTCAAAGCCTGTGAAAGATATTTATTATGACCAACATATGCAGCACGGCTGGAATCCCAGCCAGGCAGCCAGGGGCCCACTTTGCCCCTGGTTATTTTAGTTTATTATTGAGCTCACATGGTGCACATTCCTAAATGTGAGGGACGGGGGCCCCCTAACAGATTAATCTGACCATGATATACAGCACGAGAGTATATATCAGTACAGCACAGTGCATGTTGTCACTAAAACAGCAGATTTTTAAAGTGCTCTTCCTTCTAACTGGACCAGAAAATACAATTTAAAAGAATACTTCACCTCTAAATGAACATTTTTATTTCATTTTCTCATCCTGCGTTACACTGTGTTCATGAAGGAAACTGTTTTACTCAAAAAACTAAGATAATTCTTGTTGAATTGAAGTAAAGTGGATAGGTGTTAAACAACAGCAAAACATCCATTACAAAATCACACAACTCATGCAGTGCAATCGAAGTCTCATTCATCCAGTCATATGCTCAGTACTACTTCAAAACTTCAGCCCTTTCCAATGGAAACTGAACTAAAAGTGAACTGATCTATGCTCCCTTTAAAGCCAGACTCCACTGACAAAAACAGTTATTGTACCTCGCTGAACACAGGAGCTACTGGTCTACCGCTGCCTCAGTTGGAAGCTTGATTGTGTTATTGTGTAACTTTTGCTTGAAGCGAACTAACCCTTTAAAACACCAACGTCAACACAATAACATGAATAAGCTCACTGGTCGAGGCAGGCTGAAACCATGAGCACCAGATAAGTCAGAATATGTGTCCATTCCTTGATTACCCCGCAAGTTATTCATATTCCATTAGTGCTTAAGTGTCCACGATAAAGTTTTCCATTACAACATGTCGACAGCATTTTAGAAGTTATAATATCACAGAGAAACTGCAAGCCAAATACTAGTGTCGTAAACCTCAGCAGTAATAAGCCCAGGTTTGATAAAGTCCCCATAAACACCCTCATTACTGAGTCCCACAAACATATTAGAAGTCCCTTTTGGAATATTTTAGGAAAATTATAATGATATTTTTGTTCAGTTTATCGAAGGGCAAAATAAGCACCTCACTGAGATAATAACAGTGTAAGGAAAACAGCAGTACAGCAGTAGGAAGCCTGCTGATTGGGGGAAACAAAACACTCTCTATATAAAACCAGCTGTCCGCTGTCAATTCTGTAACAAATCAAGCTTGATTCCCTGCTGAGTGTTTAAATCAGTAAATATTACACCAAGGACTCCCATTATTGAGCACTATATAAACTTCCTTCACTGAATGTTTTTGTCCAGTTTCTGTGTTTGGTGTGTGAGTGGTTGTGTTGGTGTTGCCATGCAGGGTGGGGCGCGCAGAGGTGCCCCATGTGGATGCAGAGAGGGGATAAACAAATCCATATATTGAATTGCCCTCCAGAGTTATCACAAGCTCCAGTCGATCTTACATGATACATCATCTGCTAATGCCTGCTCCTAAAATAAGCAAGAGAACGACAGGAGGAAGATGAACTGCCTGGGTTTTGAGCTTTAACCTTGTAGAGCTGCAGCTAATGATTGTTTTCACCATCGATTAACAAATTAGTGGTCCTTCAACTTCTCGTGCATGTCATCATCTGGTCAAAATGTCTTATTGTCCAGTGCTTTGGTTTATTTTTGCAGCCTGTTCTATTTTGTTCTGAAAATGTCGGCGTGCAGCCTCGTTCTGTGGACAATGAACCAGGTGTGTGAACTGTAGCCTCAGTTTCCTGTTGTTAGCTGACAGCAGTGGCACCTGGTGTGGTCTTCTGCTGCTGTAGCCCATCTGCTTCAAGGTTGGACGAGGTGTTGTTGCTTCAGAGATGGTCTTCTGCAGACCTTGGTTGGAACCAGTGCTTATTTGACTTCCTGTTGCCTTTCTATCATCTTGAACCAGTCTGGCCATTCTCCTCTGACCTCTGGCATCAACAAGGCATTTTGACTCACTGGATATTTTCTCTTTTTGGGACCATCCTCTGTAAACCCTAGAGATGGTTGTGCTGAAAATCCCAGTAAATACTCAGACCAGCCCGTCTGGCACCAACAACCATGCCATGTTCAAAGTCACTTTAATCACCTTTCTTCATCATTCTGATGCTCAGTTTGAACTTCAGCAGGTCGTCTTCACCATGTCTACATGAATAAATGCATTGAGTGTCTGCCATGTGATTGGCTGACTAGCTATTTGTGTTAACGAACAGTTCAACAGGTGTACCTAATAAAGTGGCCGGTGGGTGTAAGTGCAAGGTGTGTGCAGAACACTAAATGCAAGTGTACTAACAGAAGTATCCAATTTGAGACACAGCATTAGTTTCGGTTCATCACCTTCTCTGATCATCATAGTTTCATAGATCCTCTATAAATAAGACTGAACCCTTCAGTCAGAGGCCTTCAGTAGTACAAGCATATTTTTATACCACGTTGCACACAGACACATATTATGTGGCCAGTTCTTAGAGAGTGCTCAGCAAAACACGAGTACTCTCCAATCTGACTGCCATTCCAGTATCAGCAGGAGCCAAGTTACAAGCCCCCCTCCCCACAGGAAAACTGCAACGCCGCATGTTGCTGTTTATTCCATTTTTCACACCGAGACCGACGCGTATATCCCCCCCCCTGTGCACGCCAATCTGCCGAATTCACATAATTGCAGTAATTTTTCTGTCCTTTTGCCGACTAAATAGCAACTGGTCCAAGTCATAGTCCTCAGGAGGCTGGATCAGCATGAGCCACCATGATTGTTCCCTCTTTTGTGAATATTCAGAAATATTCTCCACCTTGTTATTAACAGCGCGATGACGCACATTTGGTGATTGGGGTTTGGCTCGGGGACACTAGGTTTGCTTTAGAAAATTGAGTTGGACCGGTCCATGTCTTCTCTGCTTTGTGTCTCTTCTTCTCTCTGACTTGGCTGCCGCTCCACAGTGGTGTAACAACTAAGCTATGGAAGGCAGTTATTGTGGTTGTTTTGCATGTCTGGCTGAAACTAGGGCTGAAGGGTTTTTTTTTGCTGATACTCGTTCCCTATAAATCAGCTAATTACCACAAAGGTCATTGAAATTTGTATGAACTTTGAGGAAGATGTCTGTGCCTATGTTCTTCAGACAGTATTCAGGCCATTACTTTGGTATCATGTCGTATTAGACATCTTGGTGCTCATGTTTGCTCGGCACAAAAGGCTAATTGTTGACTGTGGTTAGCTCGGGCTAATGTTGAGCTATAAATAAAGGCTCATATTGGGTGTTGCACATTGTTTACAGAGGCAGTGCCCAATAAATAGAGGCGACAGAAGCACAAAGAGAGAAAGGCTGAGGGAGGCAGCTAAAGGAAGCTTTGTTATAAAGCTGGTTTCAAAGCAGCAGCCAGCCAACAGCTGAATAATGATGACTGAAACTTCCAGCAGACACTCCTTATACATGACCTCCAAAACTTTTGTTGCTGTGTCTTTTGTTACAGACGGAAGCAGCTATATAGATGTGAGTCAACATTTACTTATGTAATGTGAAAATAAATATGTGTTTTTAACATACAGTATTAATGAGTGGAAACTGTTTGCACATTCATTCATTCATTTTCCTTAACTGCTTATCCTGTTGGGGGTCACGGGGGGCTGACACTGGGCGAGAGGCAGGGTTCACCCTGGACAGGTCACCAGACTATCACAGGGCTGACACATAGAGACAGACAACCATTCACACTCACATTCACACCTACGGACAATTTAGAGTCACTAATTAACCTGCATGTCTTTGGACTGAACATTCAAACTCTGCACAGAAGGGCTCCCCTACCCTGGGTTCAAACTAGGAGCATATTTTTTAAGAATCCATGAATTGTTTCAGTCATTTTTGAAGAAAAAATGTCAAAGATTTTCCAGTTCCAGCTTCTTAAATGTGAGAATTTGCTGTTTTTTCTGTGTAATCTATGACGTTAAATGAAGAGTCTTTGGGTTCTGTACTGTTGGTCGAACAAAAGAAACAATCTGAAGATGTACTTTGGGCTATGGGAAGTTGTGATGAGCATTTTTTATTAATTTTGACATTTTTTAGACTGAACAATTGATTTGATTTGATAAATTTATTTTGAATATATGCAAATAATATAAAAGCAAGTGTAACAGAAGCATAGCAACAGATGAACAGGAAAAATTGACATAGTCGAAAAGGAGTGAGAAGAAATTCATTGATTAATTGTGAAATAATCTGCAGATAGACATTTTTTTAACTTTTATATATTTTAATATTTTCTAAGGTTCAAATAGACAATTTTAGATTTAAATATTTTTCAAAATTGTTAAAAGTGCGGAAGTCTCCCTCCAATATGGAGAATAATCACAAATCACATACATCACAATACTGGAAAATAACAGACCTTTTTCACAGCACACATTTTGACTTTTCATAGCAGGAAAAACAACGGTGAAACAAATTTCCTTAACAACTCAGTTTCATTGTGTGTCCCCGTAAACCATGACAATGAGCTTGCATTCAGGACCCTGAGAGCAGCTCAGCTAGATGCACTTCGTTATTAATCTTAGCAATTACACCTGTGCTTCTCCAGCTGTGACAAAGTCTGTTCAACAAATACAAATATCCAATACGCTGGAATCAAGCAAATAACAAACCACAAAAGGAGATGTAAACATGTGTGTGCAGGTGCATACATATGAGGGATGAGTCCTGTCTGTGTCCTGACATGGCATCTCATTTGGTACAATATGGCTGACACTAGAATGAGGTGAGTAGACAATACAGTCGGGGGAGGGAGATGTCGTTTTTTTTTTTGTTTTTTTTTTCCAAATTCAGCCACCACCTCTCGAAATGTCCGCACAGGTCCCTGCAGAGCAAATACGATGTCATATTATGGGAATGACTTCTGCACAATGACGAGCAAAATCAATATTTCACTACCCAGAATGATAATGTGGTAATTATGAACAATGAGGATGCTGACCGTGATAACTCATGCAACAGCACTTCACTCAGTCTCTGAATGGTGGCTGAGTAAAACATAATTGGCAATCATGGAGCCCGAAGCTACAGGCCTGTAAGCGCTAATTTGCAATCACAGGGTGGTCCAGTGCTGGCACTCCAAGAGTTTTCTTTATGTGTGTGTGTGTGTGTGCGCGTCCCAAGTGTGCATATATATGTGGAAATGTATCTGTGGGCGTGCTCATGAGCCACGAAGTGCAGAAATAGTTCAGATGCATGATCAATTTCTGTTACTGTGGGCGATGGTAAACTGTGCGAACACAGATTAAACCTGGCATGTACCTTGGTAGCATTCACAGCTGATTAGTTTGTCCATTTATTTATAGAATAATTTTTCACTGAGGTGATTTGTGGTGGCACTCACCCCCTTTATAATCCAGCGCTCTGCTCTGTTTTAATGCAATGCTTTGAACGTCACACAGCAAGCAAATGCTGGGTATGTCAGATAATATAATTATCAAACCCTGTAACTGAGTCCTTAAAATTAGCACCCAACTATGCTTATGAAAAATCCAGTGTATGTTCCCAACTCAGAACCAAACAGCAAACAGAAAAAGTTAGATCAGGGGATGGTGGAGACAAAAACTGAGCTAAAAGGAGACTGAATGTTGGACTAATGGCCAATCCATGCCACTCACACGTCTTACAGAACGGATATGCTTCCATTTTATTAAATATATCTCTTCACACTCATCCTTTGTTCTTTTCAAGCCTCAAGTCTGGTTTTGTCATATTTACTGGAGAGTAAAGTGGGATTTAATCTTCTGTGTCAAATCGATACCATAGCCTGACGCAGACCTCCTGTCTATTTTTGTAAGCTGAAACCATTTCCTTCAGTGGAAACAACACCTTGATAGACTTTAATTTCACAGATAAGAAACAATTTATTGTGAAGATAACAAAGCCTCCACAAAGATAGCATTTTAAGTCTTGTGTGTGATTTATCCTTGCTTTATTTGGGTAGAGGAAAAGTCCGCTAGCCACTAGGCTAATTTATACAATGTAAAATGATATAGGTTTGTGCTAAAAATATTAGCATATTGCATTTGTGGGGGAAATGTGTCCAGTGTTTGTGTGTAAATGCTGTGAGTTATAGTGAAGCTGATTTTTAAGCCATGTTTAATGTGTGTTTAATGTGTGTTTTGAATCAACTAAACTTTACCGCATTTCACAGGAACCCTGCTGCAGACTAGTGTTTTGGAGGTGTAACTGCAGAGTGACACAGACACGCCACCGCACACGCATAAATGCTCACAACGGCGTAGGCCTCATTCGTAAAGCTGATGCACTGTTGAAATCACACAAACAACTTACTGAACTTATTAGCTGTGTCTGCACGGACACAGTCTGTGAGCTCACCTGTTTCATTAAAGGCAGATTCCCCTCCATCACTACTGTGGGAAATAAACGAATCAATACATAAAAACACTGTTGATTTCTTCCTGTTGCACTGACATGAAAGCTGTTTTGGTGAAGTAAATATCTGTCAGTCAGCTTAATGAAGGTAGGTTAGCGCTGCCCGCTCAGCTCCCCAGGAGCTCCTGCTGACAGAGAGCTGAGATGTTTAGGAAGACAGAATCATGTGGATTGGATGACAGGAAGCACTGCTCATGTTTCACTTACATCTTGCTTCCAGTGGGGTTTCCTAGTTTCAGTCAGAGGACAGTAGTTCAATTAAATGGCCTCGTCGAGCTATGGTTATAGCTCATCTTAATTGAACTATTGTCCCAGTATACGAGCACGGGAGGGGAATCGATTTATTGACCAAAGTATGTCTGATTCCACTATGATAGGTGGCGATATGCCCCCTTTCAGCTTGTTAGCACGGGACCTTTTTACAGTTGGATAGCGGCAAACTGGTACCATGGTGGACAACTTTACAGATCTGTTTTATCTCGTCAGTCCAAATGTGTACAGCTCTGGAAGTAGATTTTGGGATGTTGTTACCAGCTTCTTCTTCTTCTTTTACACATTTAATTCTATAGACTTCTGGGTCAAAGAAAGAAGAAGAAGAAATTGGAGCACGTGCCGAACAGTGTTGTGTCGTTCGCGAACGAATTGTTTAAAAGAGCGAATCTGTTGAGTGAATGTATTGAACTGAATCACTTCCGGGACTGATTTGTTCATTTCTCAGTTCAGTTGAGCTCAGCAGCGAGCGTGCAGGCCGGGAGTGGGAGTGCAGATTCGGTCCATGCGAAAGATAAATCAGTCGCGAGGCAGCCAGGGTGCAGGGAGGGACTGCCTACCACATGACGAATCACTCTGTGAACGATTTAGATTTAGTTCACAGTTTGTCTTTTTATCAGCACAAGTCTGATGATATCCAGTAAATGTAGCTTCTTTTGAAAGACTTGAGATTAAGGTTACTTTGCTTTTCTGCTCTGATGTAGGTGTTTTAATTAAGTCCATTTTTCCTCTGATGGCTCAGTCGTGAAACATATCTCATTTCCTTTGTATGCTTTACTCGCTCATGTCAGTTTTCAGATTATGTTTCCTCTCTATGATGGCTGCTGTAGAGCCCAGAGGCCTTTGGAGTAAATAGAGATTTTCTCCTTTCCCTGTCAGACTGGACAAGTCTTCCCTGCTCAGTATCCTCAGGCCTTTCCACAAACAGTTGACAGGCAAACTGTGTGATTCACATGAGTGACCCCTCGGAAAATGAGGGAGCACACTTGGCAGTTCCAAGGCTACTGAGCTGCAGAAAATGATGTTGTGTTTCACGGCGTAGCTTTCCTCAGATCAGAGAGATATGATGATAAATATGTCGGGAGTTTGGAGGCATATTTAGATTTTTACTTTAGGGGGGAAAACGTGATATGTCTGATAGGAGGAAGGGACTGAAATTAAAATGTCATGTTTTTTAAAGGACAGTTTGAATCTTTTCCAATTAGCTTATGATACTTTATGACTAATTGACTGCGCTGCAGAAACATCCATCATATGTTCAGCAACCTTATGTTGCCTCTTAAAATCTTGTTTTACACACTGACATACTGTTCCACTCCAATTCATATGCACTTAACTGATAAAATATGAGGAGGATATATATTAGTTTTGATTCTATGTGTCATGATTCTTCTACTGGAGGGAGATGTATTTTCATGAGGACGTGGGAAGCTTCCTTCCATCCATCCATCCATCCACCCGTCTTGACTGTTTAACTTCTAATTGTAAAAAAGAAGAAACAGCGTCCAGCTATCCTCGAGAGAGACCCGTCCACCTAAACAAAGGCAAGTGGACAAACGCTGAACTCGAGTGTCTTTTTTTTTTTCACTGTTTTCACATCAGTTCCGACAGGTGGAAATCAATGAATCAATGGGTGCATGCACAAGTCAGGGTCTTTACAGCCTGGTGAATGTGGGTCACGTAAAGTGGTGTGTTTTAAAGATTATTAATTTTCCACATCAGTCACCCCAGATGGGGATAATTCAAATCCATCTATCCATTTTCATGCACGTATCCAGGGCCGGGTCGCAGGGGCAGCAGGCCAAGCAAAGCACCACAGACGTACCTCTCCCCAGCAACACTTTCCAGCTCCTCCTGGGGGACCCCAAGGCGTTCCCAGGCCAGATGAGATATGTAATCCCTCCAGTGTGTTCTGGGTCTCATTTTTGTATCTGCAACCTCATTCTTCCTGTCACTACCCAGAGCTCATGACCATAGGTGAGGGTTGGGACGTAGATGGACCAGTAAATCGAAAGCTTCGCCTTCCAGCTCAGCTCCCTCTCGCACGACGGTCCGGATGATTCCCATGATTATGATATAACTGCTGGGTGGGGAGATCATCTCGATACGATAGAGAAATAACTATTTAGGGTGAAAAAAGCCTTGATAACCTTTCAATTTTTTTGTTATGTGCTGTTGCAGTCAATAAAAACACCTTCAAGAAATGACATGTTGACGTTGAGGAAATAAATCACTACTACTACTAAGTGATCGAACGTCTGGTGTCTTCAAGAAGATAATGAGGCTAATTGATTTGACGGGAGTCAAAGGTCAAACTGAGGCTGATCTGAGACGACAGCCAACAGTAAATTACATATTAAAGAAATAATAGAATCTAAAATGAGTTTTAACAGAGAGAAACCAACCTGTGTTGCTAACTTGAACACTTTTATTTATTTTCTAATTTTAAATTTCTCCCCAAAAGACCTCCTCCAGGTGCATCAAACTATGAAATCATTAAGCCAGATTGCTTCTATTGACTTTATTTCCTCTATATGGGTCATGAACTCGTGTCTCTCTACTCTAGAAACTGGTGTTTGCTGCTTCGCTACGGGCTCGTCCAGCCCAGCAGACTGGAACTAACAACCACTCTCTGAAATATTTATGTCCCTGGAGTGTGTGTGTGTGTGTGTGTGTGTGTGTGTGTGTGTGTGTGTGTGTAAAAGAGTGGCACAACATAACATCCAAGCTAATGTGTGCACTGCATTAAAGCAAAGGTTCAACTCCGTGTGCCTGCAGGCTGTTTCTTTCTCTGTCACTGTCAATGATATCTCGACGAGCTGGATATTCAGAAAGATGAAATTTATTTCAGACTTCTCAAACAGGAGCATATGGAGGTTATACTGATTAAAAAGTTCCCATGAAAATAAAATACAGTAATTAAATGTTATGCTTTAGAAGTGAAGTTGATTAATCTGGACTTTAAAGGGTAATTCCAGGATATTACAGCTCTGGTTTTCATAGTGATGTCAAACATTTCTATGTGTTGTGATTACAGTTTACCACCCAGTGATGGCTGAGATTTGGAAATACGGTACGTCAATATGTTCTTACTCTCAACGGAGCGGCTCCCTCTGAGGCTGAAATATGAAGAACATCTAAGTGGCAAAAACTGCAGTTCCTCTAAAGGCCACTTGAGACTGGCTCCAGTCAATCCCCATAAACCCCTATGTTCAAATACCCAACTTTAGAGCATAAGTAAACATGTTTACAGCCTGGTACAAAAAACAGTTTTGGTCTCTATGGCTAATTTTTCCATTAACGACAACTGTACAGGGGTTAAATTTTAATATAACTCACCCAATTACATTTTATTAAGGCTTAAAGTTATGCATGTAAGGGCGGCAGTTACACCTCCAAAACACTTGTTGGCGGTGGAGGTTTCTGTGTAGTATTTTAAAGTTGAGTTGATTCAAAACACACATTAAACACACATTAAACATGGCTTAATAGAGACGGTTTCAAATACAAGTGCACAAATCAGCTTCACTATAACTCGCAGCATTCACAGACAAACACTTGTCTTTATCATTTTCCCCACAAATACAACATGCTAATGTTTTTAGCACATGCCTTTAACATTGTATAAATTAGCTTAGCGGCTAGTGGACTTTTCCTCTACTCATATGAAGCCAGGGACAACAGCAACATTTAATAAAGGTTACGTTACAAAATTTGGCTCCATTACAACTCACAAGCTTCACTGACAAAACAACTGTCTTATGCTAAACACATTTGCCAAACAAATGCTAACGTTATTAGCACAAGCCTATGGCATTTTGCGTTGTATAAATTAGCTTAGCGGCTAGTGGACTTTTCCTCTGCTCATATGAAGCCAGGATAAATCACACACAAGACTTAAAATTTTTATTATTTTTTATTATTTTATTATTTTTGTGGAGGCTTTATTGCCTTCACAATTTATTGTTTCTTAACTGTGAAATTAAAGTAAATAAAAGCTTTGTTTCCACTGAGGGAAATGGTTTCAGCTCACAGAAATAGAGAGGAGGTCTGTGTCACCATGACTTGTAGTTACCTTTCTGGGGAGGTACACGTCAGGCTACGACGTCGACGCAGTGCTGTCTACAAGGCGTTGCTGCAGTCTCTGGGTGAGATCGATCCATCCCTCGCTCCTTTACAGCTTAACCCTTTTGCCTAAATATGATCACTTCTGACTGGGACAGCTGAAACAGCAGTCCACAAATCAATAGGTGGCATCCTGGTAATTACGCCCATTATTTTTACAGTCTGTGCCTCCATCTTGTCAAATATGGCAGCTTGGTCAGCGGCCCTACGCTTCATGCTACTGTATGACGCCCTCTAGCATCAGTTTTGGATGCTTAGGGACGGCATGTCGATTTCCACTTGTTACATGCATAATGTCTTTTTCAAATAAAGTCGGCCGTTAAGCTATAACAGCGACCAGCCGCATATCATACCCACGTTAAAGGAGGGCCAGAAGATGCCAGAAGTCACTGCCCAAGCACTGGATTTCAACGACTTCGGAGTGCGACAGGTTTGGAAGTATTGCTTTAATTGTTACAGTCATAAAGTCTTACTTCATCAAACAATAAAACAGAACCTGTTTCCTCTCCTCTTTTTTTCCCCCTGCAGCACAGATCTAGGAATTATAATGTCGGTCAGTGGGTCCACCACTAACTGAAATATGTTCACAATAACTGCACAGGTTGCCACAGTCCCCGGAGGATGAATCCTAATTACGTTGGTGATGTTCTGACTTTTTATACAGTGCAACCAGCAGGTCAAAGCTGCCACATACACAGTAAAAGACCTCAGCATCCACCCACTGGATTGGCACAACATAACACTATTCGTAATGTTGCTAACACAGGAAATGATTTTACTGAATAAGATTTAAAAAGAAATGAATGAATGAATGAATGAGCTGAATAAATACTCCTCCCCATCATGAGTCAAGCACCTGAGCGTCTGTGAGCTCATGGTATCACCACACTTTCTGTTCTCAAATTCAACACAAACGTCTCATTGTAAATTCATAACCTCTCTGAATAATTGATTCTAAAACAACACAAAAGGCATCTTACAGCGACATGTCATCTCCAGGAATCTAGGACATGGAAACCGACTCGCGAGCACTGTAAAACAGTTCGTACAGTCTGTGCATCATTAATGACGGATCTGCAGACGGAGATGATCGAGGTGAGCGAGGTGTGTGATGTTGCTTCCTCTGCACAGGACTGAGTGTAAAAATATCACCCTGTTGTGTTTCTGTTACATAACCACCACAGAACAACTTACAGGCGTCATTCTTCACTCTTGTTCCCCGCTTTTCTGAATCATGAGGATTTTATTCCAAATGCTTTTTACTCTGCCGCCCAGAGGTTTGACACACTGAGCACCCAGTGACATGAGAGTGGCAGCTTCTTTGTGTGCAGGGCAACAGCACCACACGGGTTAGCTTTTAGCACGTACAGCACATGATGTTTCTTTGCTTCTGAATCTCACTTCAGATGGTGCACGGGTAAAAGTTTGATTCAGGTTTGGATGCACAGTGAGCAGATACATGTGTAAATAATGTTGTATTGTCATTCATTTATTGATGGTGGTTTCATATGATGTAAAATAAAGGCTACAGAGCCAGATATTTTGTTCAGGAAGTGGTGGAGACCAAAACAGAGCTAAAACAAAAGGTAATATTAGATGTTCATTTGCCAGGTGGACACAAACAAGACTTTATATAAATGATAATGTTGCTATTTAACTGCTGAAGGTGTAAAATGACAACTTTTTGCCAACATACTTGCTGGATACACTTTTGGCACTGATATGAATGAAATGTTAAATACAAAGCAATTTTTAAGCCCCCATTTTTCAGCGTTGCTAGAAAATTAAACTATGATCCAAAAATAAAGGACAGAGGAGAATCTAAAATAGGCAACCTTGTGTCCTACAGATTATGTTTTTATATTACCACATTGTTTTGATAATTACGTTGTGGTGACATGGTAATTGCTGCCTGGATTATGTTTCTTTGAGTTGATTAAACGCTGCATTTATGCACCACACTGGATTCAGGCTGCTCCAAAGATTTTTCATTTTTTTCCTATGAAAAGCAATGCACCCAAATTTATACATATCTCACATATTTTGAAAGGGTGTGATCATGTGACCAATGTGCTGGGCATTAATGAAGGAAGCAGTCCTGAGTGCTTGACTCTCACACGGGACTTTCCCCCGAAGTCACGTATGCAGATCCATGTGAACTCTAAGTGAACTTGTGAGACCTAAATCTAACCTCCGTAACTGTACATCATATGAACTGCTTTGCATACAATTTTCACAGGATGTCATACGAACAGTCCTATAAGAATACGTCGCTGGTATAGGAGGAGGCTGTGACATCAAATATAACCTTTCCCCAGTTTTCAAGTCCTTGCACTGTGCAGATGCCACAAAATATAAAGTAATATAGTGGCATAAATAAATACATTCAACTGAAATAAACATGAAAGCAAAATACAGTGGTTTGCTGTAAAATTCCCCTTGTTATGTTTTCTATCACAATAAAACCCCAAAACTGAGAGTCAGAATCAGAGGACTGGTTTGTGTGTAATTGCAAACAGACAGCAGTCTGTGTGACACAGAGCCGCTCTGTCCTAAAACACAGTAGTACCAAAATTGCCTGCTTGTGACGCTCGGTGGAAAGAATGTGTCATTAAATGGGATTCTGTGAAATGAAACAAATGGAAGTTGTCATTTTGTTGTCTGAAGCAAACGTTTGTTGACCTCCACTCAACATCTCGTCCAGTGTTTGGGGAGAAGCTCGTCTGTGTGATTTTATGACCGTGATCCTGGTTGTTTAAGGGACACACACTCTCAGCTGAGGCTGCAGTTTGTGTTTGTGGAGGCCGTAAAGTAAATTAGAGCGAGGTCTCACCAGACTTTCTTGTTTATTACACTTCTTCTTTGAGGGATCTGATGCACCAATGATATCATTTTAACAAGCTTGTAACTATACAGGAGTAAACTATCAGTGTCAGATTGTTTAAGTCAGATATTTTGCCTCCTTACGAATACTGTGCAGTTTTCCACGTTTGAAGTAAACAAATGTACAATATTACAGTAAAGCAGTAAAAGTACAGTAAAAAATGACAAGTTTCTCTTGAAGTTGGGTGACAGACTAAAAACTTCCAATGTACAAAACATTTTTTTCCAATTGACACCCTCATTAGAACGGGTGGAAGTGGACGTTGCCACCATGATGTCAACCATCGCTTTGTGGACTCCCATTTTAAAGCCTCGAAGTCTGCATTTTGGCCGTCGCCATCTTGTTTTTTTGACTCCAGAAGTGACCATATTTGGTAAAGAGGGTGGATCTGACTGGGAATCCGAGTCTCTGCAGGACTGCTTCGATCAACCTGGAGATAACCACTTGGTTAAAGCCCAGCGTTGATAAGTATTGTTTTTTCCCGCAACTCTGTAGCGGCGCAAACAACCTGTGAACACAACACATATCATCACCTTTTGACATATCATCACCTTTTGAGGTTGATATGATGAACTAGGCAGCAAACAGCTGCGTTTTAACACATCCAGCAGTTACAGAGCAACATTATCATCTTGTTTGTGTCGAATGAATGTAGCTCCAATATTCCCTCTCTTAGCTCTGTTTTTGGTCTCCACCAGCTCCTGGAGGAAATATCTGTCAGTTTAGCTGCTAAATGCTCCAATATGTTCACCAGCTGGTCTCTAACTGTGTCTGTCTGCTGCTTTTGCAGCTGAGCAGGTAGTGTACAGAGGGCTTTCAGAGTTTCTCCACCTCCGTAACAAACAGAAGGGAGCACATTTGTTTGTTGTTTATTTATAAGGCTCCACTGCAAAACCTGCCAGGGTACATCTGCACATTGGTTGCACTTAAATACAGGACTGTAACTGAGGCTGTTCCTCTTCACTGAGCACAGAAAACCCAACTTTAATTGTGATGTTACATCTAGTCCACTTGTACACCTGAAAAAGTAACAGTCACACTTAACAGACCGCTCACTTTTCTTAAGTGCAAATATGTTTAATGTGCATCTGTCTATATTTGGATTGTATATGTTGTTTTTGTCCACAGGTCTCTCATGAAAAAGGGATTCAGAGCTTAATGAGCAACACATTTTCACTCCGACCTCGTCAGATGTCAACGTTTCGTCATGGACGTTGATGGTCTGGGACGTCGTTTCAAGTTCTGCCTGTTACATGCATTGTCTTCTTTCAAAATACGCTTCCGTTTTCACAGGAAATTTACTGTTTACGTACAGTCTCTTTCAAAATAAATGCACTACTTCGGTGCAACACTGCAAGTTTTCTTTCAACAACAAACAGACATAGTTGGGTTCAGGATAAAAAAAACAAGGTTTATAATCTTACGGGATGCGAACACCACACTGTTTGTTGGACGCACTTGCAGGTGTTTGCGGCCGGGCAGCTTTAACGACGACCGGCCGCATATCACACCGTCATGAAAGGACGGCTTTGACGATGTCACTGGCCAAGCACCCGATTTCGACAACGTCAGAGTGAGACCAGGTGGGCTAACTATGGATGTATAAAGAGACCTGGCTACAGCATTAGTTATGGGACTTCATTCAATGGTTCAACTGCCACATGTAAAATTATCTGAATGATCCAGGGATGAATGACACTGCTTCCATGCTGTGAGGTCCACACAGGGCTGTACACATGACGCGTCTTTAACCATCTGGAAAACATGAGGTTGGGCGCTGGACTATACGGTTGTGCCTTTTCTCTGCAAGTTTTCAAGAGCAAGGTGGCAGGTTGCACTTGAAAGTTCCATCAGCAGAGCCAGCTGCTTCCACTGCCACCCCAACGCCATATTTCGACGAAGTGGAGTGAGACCGGCTTGTAATGAGACTATGAGACTATTAATAAATATATAAATAAAAACAGTCGCCTGCTGCGGCCAAAAACGACACCATGAGAGCGGTGAGAGTGAAGCGGAACAGTTAAGTTGTGTCCCGACAGCTAAACTATGAGTAAAGCTGAGGGCAGCTGCAGATTCAGCTGACAATTCTTTGACCCTTTTCACACCGTCACTTTGTTTCTACACGTCATTTGATGCTGTGTGATTGTAAAAATATTGATTATAGCCCCTGTAAGGATTATTTGATGCTACAGCAAAGCTACATATGGGTAAATGATTTTTACAGTTATATTTCCCAGCATTTTTTCATAAATAAAATATCTGGTTTTCTACTCTGTGTTGTTATTTGATACAACAGAGCAGTGATTTAACAGATACCCACCAAATAAACCTCTTCTGCACATGTGCTGTTCTGTCTGATCCGTCTCTCCAACTCCGGTCCAAATAAATTCATGCATTTTATGTTTCCTGGTGCACCGCCGCCGCTGTATATCAGAGACGGAGAAATGACCAAAACAGGTCCATACTGCTTTCTTACACATTTGCTGATGTTACAAAAGCCCGTTTCTGTTGCTCTGTTGATAACACCGGGTTGTCGGAGGAGGTTGCTCTGCAGTGACCTTGCAACAAATGGCTCAATTATCCAGGGCACCAGCAGACTTCATGCATTCTTTGGTTAACCCCTCGCTGTCACACACAGTCACACACACGCTTACTCAAGAGCGCACTGACCAAGGAGTTCAGAGGTCGCCGCACTCTGAGCCGAGGCTCTTAACTTTTCTTCTCTTTCTTCCACTCGGACTAATTTGGTGACTTAATGACCAAAGCCTTGCAGGAGGAGTTGGCTTGCAGGAGGTTATAAGAGGATTAGTTGAAGTCATATGCAGTAAAATTTCTCATAAATGCCAGGTAAAGTGTACTGGAGCAATAAAACGCACCATAAAAAGTCTTTGCAGTTAAGAAAAGTTGGATTAAACAATGACCTCTTTATACTGGAGGAGCTGGTTTGGGTCCTGTGACAGTCAGGGACAGTGAAAACCATCGTCTCAGTGTGTGAAAATCGAAATCTGGTTCATTAGTCTTAAAGTCTTTAAATAAAAACCTCAGCCACATTTTAAAGTCCCACGTACTGTAAGCAGAGTGTGTGAGATGGAATGTGAAATGAAAATCAATCACAAATGCTTCAGCTGTTAAAAAGTCCCTCCCCAGTCTCTCTCTGCAGCTCGTATTCTGTTCACAGCACTTTCCTCCGACGTGAGCTCATTCTGGGTCGCTGCAGTGTTTTGCCTCACATACAGCTCCAATAACCACCGCAGACTGTTTACTGCAATGTTGGTAATGAGCATTTAACATTATCCTAATGTTGTATTCACTGTAAGTTGCATAAGGGAATCAACTAAATGCTTAAGATGCAAAATGTAAAAACAGTGTTAAATGAGTTGAATAAAACATTTTGTAGCATTTACATAAGAAGGAAAATAATATTTGCAAACTGTGCAACTCAGAAAGTGAGATTAACCTCGTCTCTTTCCTCCGAGAGTTAAACTTAATGCTAAAATTAGATGTTTTTCAAAAAACTGTGTCGCGACCCACCCAGGAGCTGTGGGAGGTTTGAAAAGGGCTGCCAAGAAAAAAAATAAATTAGTTACCAAATGCTGTAATAATCCTCAAACTGTGTCTCTCTTACATGAAACCCTGCTGCTCACACATCTAACCTCTGCACAAAACATTTTTCAGGCCCCGATCACACAGGCACACCGCACTGCCAACCTCATCATGTCTCACTGTTTGGTCATGGACTTTCCACGTCCACATATGACGTGCAGGGTGCCCTGGGTGTGTCGGGTGTTGATGTTCTGGGACGCAGCGTCAACTTGCATTGTCTGTTTTCATTTTACAGGAAATGTACAGTTTGCACGCAGTATCTTTAAAATAAACACACTACGTTGGTACAACAAATGCACATGGTTATATTTACCAACAGGCACACGTGATTGGGTTTCGGGAACAAAGAACAGGGTTTCGATGACTTCATAGTGAGACCGGGTTGACATTATGGGCTATTTCGTTTCCATAACAAGTCTTCCTTTAAGGCCCTGACACACCAAGCCGACCAAAGTTTTTGTGGCGTGTCCCGCACTGTCGGCACTTCGGCATTGGCAGCTTTTCGGCTGATTGAGCATGTTGAATTGGCAGCAGAGCTTGTCAGTGAGAGAGATCACTCTGATTGGCTGTTCAGGATTTATTCCCTCGTCCCTGTAGCGAGTGAATCTGCCTGTAGTGAAACCGGGGCTAACCGGTGCTTCCTCCGCAGGCTCCACCATCGGATGTAGTCCGTGTAGTGTGTTCAAAGGGGTCTGCTCAGAATTCCAACATCCTATTATTCCGACATCCCATTGTTCCAAAAATGATCCGTTGTTCCGAAATCTGAATGTTTCGACATGCCATTGTTCCGACCATATTAAACCTGCTGTTACGAAGTCCTGTTGTTCCGAAATCTAATTTTTCATTGTTATAAAATAACTGTTTCATGGTTAAGGTCTGGTTAGGTTTAGGCTCAAGAACTACTTGGTTAAGGATAGGAAAGATCATGGTTTGGGTTAAAATTATAACTTTCAACATCGTTTCTACTTTCTCTTTTTGCATTGCAACTCTGAGATTTCGGAACAATGGGTTTAATACGGTCGGACCAATGGGATGTCGAAGCATTGAGATTTCGGAACAATGGGTAATTTTCGAAATAATGGGATGTCAGAATTATGACCTGGCACCGTGTTCAAATGCAACTGACACAGGGCGACGTGTCGTGAGGCGACGAAGACGACGCAACAGTTGGCTTTCGTCGCCGCTAGTTCTTTGATGTCGATTTGGTGTGTCCGCACCTTTAGACTAGTAGAGAGAAAATATACAAAATCCATATTTAGGTTTATTTTAGTTTAGATTTCTGTTCTGGAAATGTATGCATAAAGTTCATATTTAATGAGATAATGCCTCATTGATAAATTTAGTAAATATTTACTGTGTTCACCTGTTGTGTTTTATCTTTGGTCTAAAAACTGAATGGTCACTTCAGTAGCACTAACATACACCAAAACTTTTCAGTTGAATTCCTGTCTAGATTCAACAGGTTTGCTCATATGTCATTCATAGCCTGATTTATAGAACAATTTGTTTCCTGAAAACACTTCATTGTTTTTGTGCAGAGGAAAATGAGCTTTATGCACAGTAAGAACAAGGCTTCTTACAGTGTCTGTTTATGGCATCTACAGCAGCATAAAACTTATGGTTATGTTTAGGCGCTCACATCTCATTGTGGTTTTGTTTAAATAAATACGACACACGTGTTAATTATCATTTAACCAAACACCGTCCTTCCCCCACCTTAACCAAAGTTTTACTGTCTAAACACAACCACCCGCGGGGAGGATTTTGGCTCTGACTGTCCATGTCTATTACAGACAACATCCTGTAATTTCACGATTGTTAAAATGCCGTCTGGAACGATTAGTTAAATTACTGAGGAACACTGTGAATGTTCATTCAACACCTCCCAAACTCAGGCATCTTCAGTTTTTAAGGATATAAGGTGCTTTTCTCTGCCGCAGCCCCGTGTTGTCATTTAAATTGGTGTATTTTTACATTAAAGTCTTGCTCGGCGTAGCTGTAAGTCCCCAGGTACATCCACAAAATTGATTTAATTCCTTTAAATCCAGCATGCGGCGTGTTTTTTCTGTTCCAGTAATAAGAAAGCATTAGGAGCTGCTTCTCGAAATGTAACCTGGAAGCACAATAGCAAGACAACAGGGACTTAATGCCTTGAAAAAATACACAAATGATCTGCAACATTCGCAAGCTGTTCCCCTCTCTTCCCTCCATCTCTCTCTCCGTCTCCCTCTGAGCGTGCTCCGGCGCTCCTCCAATGCATTTCAGAGAAGATTGCTCTGTCAACCTCTTTAAAGGTGGCGATTCACAGCGTGCCACTTCCTTCCTCCCCACTACCAATATGCAATTATTGCCTAAAGTGGGCTCTACGCCGTACCAGGTGCTGGAAAATTGTGTGTTTTGTAGGAATGCTATCCATCCAGGGTATACTGACATTATGGGCCTTTTTATGGTAATGCCCTGTTATTCCAAGCAGGGCCTTAAAAAACACCACAGTTTGAAAAGCATGTGACATTGTTGGTGACTTTGGGGAAGATGCTGCTTTTTGAAATAAAAGCGTAGCCTGTCTGTGTTCCCCTATTGTTGTTCCTGTGCTGGGACGGGACACATAACAAATGGAGAAGACACAGAAAAGACACTGTTTTGGTACAACACAGGCCCACAGACGCCTACACTGAGCTTTTAAGGTTTTTATTCAAAGTGTTACTTGTTTATTTTCTACCCAAATGTGACCCAAAAGTTTCTGTAAACGTTGCAGGTTTAGTTCCAGTTGAGAAAAGAGAAACGAGTGGGTGTGTTTACAGCTACAGAGAGGCCACAAGTACTGTCTTCTGCTGTCTGTTTGTCTGTCTGTCCGTCAGCAGTTTGTCTCCAAAGCTACATCACAGGGTGTTTTTTATTATTATTTTTAAAGCACAGATGGACGTGTGACTAAAAACACCAGGGGCAGAGGTTTAATTTCAAAGTCGGAGGGACACAGTTAGTACACGGACAAATCCTCAAAAGGGAATTACTTTTTCAGATACCTGAAGTCGAACAAAAACATTACCTGCTTTTCATAATTTTTGACAATTTTGCAATGTTCCTCTCATGAAAAACAGATCGTTGCAAACAAAAATATTTTGTGCAGCAAAATACAGCAGAAACAGAGGACAGCGATCAATATACTGACTCACCAGAGTTGCAGAAATAAAACCACTCTGGGGAAGTTACTTCTACAGATGGTTATAGATGATGGTGTGCTGGCACAGTTCAGGCCGTCATATTAATAAAATATTAATTAACACTTGACTTTGCACAAAAACAATAAAGGTGGTGCAATAAATCAAAATGCGTAAATTAGTTTCATGTTAAAATCATACTACACATGATTTCCCGATATGTCGACTCACACTAACATAAACCCTCTCAATCATCACTCATGACACTCTCAGTGTGTGGCGGTGTCTTTATCTGCAGAGACAACACATTCCTACTCCCAACTCATTTAATACAGATGCTTGAGATGGTCTGTCACATCTAAAGCAGGACTGATACTTGTGCATCAGCTCTGTGCAGGGCCTGCGCCATAGTGAGCATTTATACTTGTGTGGTGTGTCACTCTGCAGTTACACCTCCAAAAAACTAGTCGGTGAAGGGGCTTCTGTAAAGTTGAGTTGATTCAAAACACACATTAAACACACATTAAACATGGCTTAATAGAGACACTTTCAAACACAAGTGCACAAATCAGCTTCACTATAACTCGCAGCATTCACAGACAAACACTTGTCTTTATCTGGACACATTTTCCCCACAAATACAACATGCTAACGTTATTAGCACAAGTCTATGGCATTTTACATTGTATATATTAGCCTAGCAGCTAGTGGACTTTTCCTCTGCTCATATGAAGCCAGGATAAATCACACACAAGACTTAAAATGCTATTTTTGTGGAGGCTTTATTGTCTTCACAATTTATTGTTTCTTATCTGTGAAATTAAAGTAAATAAAAGCTTTGTTTCCACTGAGGGAAATGGTTTCAGCTCACAGAGACAGACAGGAGGTGTCACCACGACGTGTGGTTACATTTCTGGGTTTCTGGGGCTTTGTGTTGATAAGAATAATAATAAACATAATAATAAAATGACGCATTTTATTTATAGGCCACTTCAGTAATAAACAATAAAAGTTAATAAAATGAAAAAATCATAATTATAAATATTAAGTATGAAATCATACCCTTTGTAAATAGATGTGGCATCAATTCGACACAGAAATATTAATCCCACTTAATATGATATGCTACATTCAGTTTTGGATGTTCAGGAATGGCATGTCAGATTATGCGCCTTAAGACCCTGACACAGCGAGTCAGTGGTTAGCCATTGGTCAGAGCTGGGCCATCGGTAAGCGTCTGCCACCCTTGTCAGTGCTGTGTGTTCTGCACCGTTGCCCCTCATAGGCCTGATTTAACATGTTAATTGGGTGCTAGTGACAGCGCAGCCCATCAGTGACAGATAAATAACGCTACAGGTGAGAAGATGAATATGTAGTTTTGATTTTTGGGTGAACTGACCCTTTAAAGTGCAGATTTCCAGACGCAGTTTGATACCTCACAGTCGCTGTCGAGCAGAGACAGAAAGAGGAACATGTCTCTGAGCGATCTCTTCGTACATGTGCTGGCTCTGCCTACCAGTGTGGGCCATTCAGTATTGTCTGAGGTATTTTCCTGAGGATCATGTTGGATGTAGGGCACCATTGTGGTCCAACATACTACTGTCATTTACCCATCTGGGTCTGGTACAATGACTTTCCTTTGTATACAGTTTGAAACAACAATGCTGCATTCAGAGATACAGAGTCTGCAGGGGCTTTTCTATCGCTTGTTTATTTTCTCTTGGACAGTGGCTCCAGCCAGCGACACTGGCATGCTGGGTAGTGGATAAAACAGTAGCATTGAGACTCTTCTTATACAAAGATTGCTTCCCGTTAAGTTGTGAAAAGCTGCTTCTTGTTAGAGGAGAGAAAAGCTTCCCCCAAGCTGAATTGCAGAGAGCTCACAGAGTGCCCAGATGGCCGAGTGTGTGCGAACGCTGAGCAGTGGAAGTGCTGAAGAAATGCCAACTGAGCTATGAATTCGAGTGATGGATGTTTTTCATTATGAGTTCAGCCAGCATAAGGACTAAATATCTTCAGAGTGGTAGGGAAAGGTTAGTGTCAATTCCAGGCAATTATAGTTTTTTTTGCTTCCTTTGATATTTGACTGTTACAGAGCTCAGTAGATCAAATTATATATTTTAAGACTGGTATTTAGCACTAACAGCACATAATGAGGTTTCATATGCACATGAAAACTCCTCAACGCCTAAACTGAAGGCCACATGATCCAAGTTATCCACGTCATGTTTATACACAACGTAAAGCATATTAAAGAGAGCATATAAACCCTTTGAAACCCGAGCGAACTGTCTTGATTTAACCAAAAAAAAAAAAAAAAAGCAGGGAAGGAAGGCAATTAGAAATTCATGAAATTGCCTGAACACTTGCAAGGTATTAAAAAGGTTCAAGAAGAAAATTTAGTAACTAAGAAATTACCCAAAAATAAGCCAAAAAAAAGAAAAGTAAAAAAAAAATGAAATTACTTGAGAATAAGCAAAAACGAAAGATTAAAAAAACAAGAAATTATCAAAAAAAATAAGCAAAAAATAAATAACAGTAAAAAAAAAATCAAGAACAGTACCTAAAAATAAGAAAAAAAAAGAAAAATAAAAAAACAAGAAAATTATCTAAAAATAAGCAAAAAAGAACAGTAAAAAAATCAAGAACAGTACCTAAAAATAAGCAAAAAAGAAAAATAAAAACAGAAGAAAATTATCTAAAAATAAGCCAAAAAGAAAAATGAAAAAACAAGAAAATTATCAAAAAAATAAGGAAAAACGAAAGGTGAATAAACAACAACAAGAAAATTACCTGAAAATAAGAAAAAAAAAAAAAAAGACAAAATACCTGAAAATAAGCAAAATAGAAAAGTAAAAAGTGGAAAACCCCAACAAAATTACCTGAAAATAATTGCTAACAATTCAATTTAAAAATATATTTATCTATTTTCTGTAGTATAATTTTAAATATTTATTTAGAACCTGACATTTCCCTAGTTAAAAAAAAAAAAAAATCTAATAACATTTTTCTAATTATCCTCATTCCCCCAATTATGGTCTGAAAGCACCCTCACCTAGAGAGTAATCAACGAATGGGCACATAATTTAAGGCAGTCAACAACCCAGTTTTATACATCCAATGAACTTCTGTAAAAAAATGAAATGCTTGGCGACGAGACCAGGCGTCTTGTCCAAATGTGTAGCCACACTGGGCTGGTAAAAGTGACTGAGCATCAGGTTGAAGCTTTATGGTATATACTGCAGCCGCGTAATATGATTCCTGAAATACACTTATGGCTTTTGGTTTTGGTTTGCCACCCCAAGATTTTCAGTGACTCCATCCGGCCACTGTAATGAAACATCACTGGGGGCTCCGCTGCCCACATGACCTTCAAAGGTCATGTATTTACAGTGAGGACGAGCTGTCAGGCTGTACAGAAACAGGAAGTCGTGAGCATGACAGGTTGTTTTCTGTACAGCACCTATTAAATGTGCTTTCAAGTCAGCAGCAGAGAAGGACAGTAACACATTTATTTGTCCAAATACAAATAAATACATGACCTTCAAAGGTCATGTATTTACAGTGAGGACGAGCTGTCAGGCTGTACAGAAACAGGAAGTCGTGAGCATGACAGGTTGTTTTCTGTACAGCACCTATTAAATGTGCTTTCAAGTCAGCAGCAGAGAAGGACAGTAACACATTTATTTGTAGGACTTATGCAGCCACACAAACCCATTATGTCTCTACATTTTCCTGGTAGAGCTTATTGACTTGTACGACATCTCTGCGGTCAGGATGCTGGCAGAGTCAATTAGCTCTCAATCTCTTTGTCATAATGATGCCTTGCATCACAGCGCTGTCAGTCGTTAATGTCATGAAGCCTCATCCCGAGGTTTTTACCTTAAGTGAAATTTAATCAACTAATTTATCCATTATACTGTATCAAAAGCCTCATTCAACTTAATGTGTCTCTGCTCAACAAAATATTAAGCTAATTAAATTAAATAAATGGACGAAACTCATTATGGTGGATGAATCAAATTAGTTCGCAAGTTGAAGGAGACAGAAAGCACTCAGGTTTTTAAAAATGGCTGCTTGTTGTGTTACAGTAATTTGTTTATGGTCCCCCTCGACTGTTTTTCTTTCATGTCCCCTTAAATGTCCCCGCAGACACTATACTGACTTTAATCTGTGCAGAGTTTGTCACTCTAGAGGTGTTTTCACATTCCTCCACAGAAGGCGGTGATGTCTGTGCACCTCCAGCCGCTTTTTCAGTAATGTCGCCAATGTGTTGGCGTCGAGGCACCGATGCCAAAAGTCACCTTTCGTGGCGGTATGATACCAGAATCAAACCGGTAACGCAAGAGTATAAGGAGGGTGATTATACACAAAAGAAAACATACTTATTACATTATATTCCATCTCTGCCATGTATCACCCAAAAACTGACACACCTGACATTCAAAAAGGTCAAAAACTCCTACAGACAGTAACGTCAGCCTCCAATACTTCTACTTATACAGTATCGGGGGCGATGTGTGTTTTTTCAAACCTAAAGCAGCACAGAAAAAGGGACTTTCTGTCTTTCTCCTCAGATTTTCTCTCTTTTCCTATTTTGCCTCTCTTTGTCTGGGGATAATTCCAAAAAACACTGTGAACAACCTCGTAAAAACCTTTTCAAGGCTCCACAGATCTCCTCTGGATCTGCTCCGATGGAAACGCGAGCTGGCCCGCGAGTCAGACCCCGCCATGTTCCTCACACCATCTGCTGATGTATTCTGGAGACCTGTGGGTGATATGTGTGAGATGTGTGTGCAGGAGCGCGAGTGTGAATTCTGTGTGTGTAGAGTTCGTCGAGTGTGAGTCTGTGTGTTTGTGCAGGAAGCGAAGCCAGGGCATATGGCCTGTGAACCTTATATCAGAATAGACAGAGAGCACGAGGGAGGAGAGGCTGAGAGCGGTGAGGGTGAAGCTGTTAAACTGCTCGCACTGCTCATTAACTAACTTCTGAATGTGCAGATGAGATCGACGATAAGTTGCACATCCCTTCTTAAGTGCTAATAAATGAAATCCTTGGACCAACTTTTCTGGCTTTTATGAGCTGAAATTAATTTTAAAAAAGAGAAAAACTAAGCTCAGACACAACTGACAGTTTCATGTTAAATGACTGACAACACAGTGTTTGTTAGTTTGTGTGAGAGTTGCTCTCTCTGCCTTATGTTGTGTTCACACCTGGCACAAATAAAATAATGTATGCAAGTGAATTACATGTAAAGTCAATATGAAGATGCAATTTGGCGTGAATTCCTGCCAGGTGGCACCGTTGACACTAAATGCAATGTGAATTACAGGACATACACAAATTAATTAAACTGACATCAGCACTGAGATCCTCCGGAGACGTATGACGCTGAGGACACACCGGCAGGAGTTCATTCATCAATTCAACAGTTTTACGCGCATATGATGTGCGTTATTTATAAACATATAAAGCAAGCCAACACAAAATATTCTAGCATTCAAACTTGCGTGAGTAACAAAATGCCAAATATTCACATTGCGTTCAGTGTGAACACATTAGGCTTTCCACATAGGCGTGTGGAAGGGCAGAAAGGTGTGCTCTCTCCACTTTAGGCTTTCTGTGTAAAAAAGTAAAGAGGCCTCAGAACAGAGCCATACCACCAAATATAATACTGCAAATGGAAGTTTTCTTTGAATAAAGTGGTCCTGAGTGAAGGCTATTTGCTATTGTTTTTCTTTTTTGGTAAAACAGTCAGCAGCATCTGCAACATGTTTATTATATAACTATAAATCTTACTTATAACTTACATAAATCAAATATTAAAATTATTAAATCAATAATTTCTTTGGTATTTTTTTTGTTATACACAGATATGCAATGATGATCGCTGGGTAATATGATGCTCTCCAATGTCAAGTCTCTGATCATGTGGCCACACTGACTACAATAGTGTGAATATATCATATGAACATTGCACTGACACAATATTTGTCTTTCCAGTGAGCTCCAGCTGGGCCAAACTCACAGCCCAGTTTCACAGAGTCATCCTGTAAATTTACAGTCAGTACTGCAACACTGTCAGAGTTCGGAGAATACGCTAATGATTTTATTTTGGCAAAACTCACAACAATCACACTGACAATGAGAAACACAACAGTAAGAAAATGACTTGTCTCTGTTCTCCATACCACTCCATTTTTACGCTGACACAGTGGAGGTCACCTGTCCTGAACTCTTTATTTGCTCTGACATATGATTGGACTGATTTGCTAATTGAGTTTGAACAGATGAGACACGAGTCACACCAGTTGGTAATTAGGGTGTGGCACTTTAAAGTCCAGGGTTTTCCAGGTGAAATATGTGTGCTTAATGTTGCCGTTTGTGCCAAAATGTGATTTAAAACTTCTATTTAAGTGAAGACAATGAAACTGTGCTCAGAGTTCAGCAGTGTGCAGATTTGTCCTACACACATGTGCTTCAGGTTTTCAGAATTGTGTGCACGATTTCAGTTTTTGAGCGTAGGCAACAGAGAAAAACTCTCTTGGTCGACCCTCTTCATGCAGAATGTATCATCTACATTTGGGAGTGAATGATGCACTGATGAAGCTGCACTCCACTTCCTCCTGCACAGTTAGATTAACACCTCCGTAATGCAGCATCTTGTTCTGTGTTGCTGAAAACCTCAAACTACACCCTAAAAAAGGAAACAGCAAAGTTTTATTACTCTGTTGTTCTCAGAGTTATTGTATCACCTCTAACAAAGCCTGTCAGTGGGATCTTTGCTCTAATCAGCCAGATTACTCGTCTCCTTTGTGGAAATGTGATTTTATGGTTCGTGTCACTTACAGTAGACGCTGCTATAACTCAGGACGACAGGCTGTGAAGGGTTTGTGTTGATTTTACAAAGAGGTGAAGAATTGTGCCAAAAAGGTTTGTCAGCTTCATAATTCTAGCATTCTTACAATATTTGTTCATTGTGCTGCAGACGGGGAAAAACATCATGAAATTAAAGAGAAACAAACAAAATCTCTGTGTACATGTGTGATGAATCAACAACAGTTGATTGTGGTATCAATTAAGCATTGAAGTCAATCATTAAACATAAATGTGAATTTGCACCGAAAAATTTCCCTTATTTTCAAATCCAAAACTTGACAGGTATGGTATACACACTAAAGTAAATAACAAAACACAAACATTCCCCAGGGATCAACCTTCTGTATGAGCATAACACAAACCAGAAAGAACGACTCAGATCTATTTTCTGAGGCAGAGCAGCATGAACTCATGTTCTTTTCTTCTCTACAGCATCACGATGTCACATGCGAGCGCAGTGAGAGGTCATCTGACTGTAGGAGTCCTCCATCACAAGTCCTGAACAGTGATACAAAACAAATGAAGCCAAAGTTTTTGCCAGCACTCCACCACATCTCAGTGGCATCTGAAGTATGTGTAATGGTTCATAAGGCCTCTATTGTGCGACTGAAGCTCAAGAGGCAAAAGACGTCAGCGTTACGGTGTGAGTGATCAGCGGTCACACTCTGTGAGTCCTCAAGCTGTTAACAAAGAAACAGCAAAGAGAATTACTCAAAGCATAGTGACAGCAAGATGCAGCCCAAGCTGTGGCTATGACGTTACCTCTTACTGACAGCAACAGCACAGTGAAGCTGAAACAAGTCAATCCACACAACGACACAAAGTGAAATCTAAACAGGTGATAGCTGACAAAAGATGAGACACACAGGAAGTCAGTTTTCAATGATCTGCCGCCTCTGTGGTTCAGGATGTGTTAGATTTAGCCAGATATTTTTAATGACTGAGTCTCTGTTTTGTTTGTCTTGTGCAGGAGTAACAGGATACATGTGCGCTCACACAGATGACGCGATAACCTTTTAATCCTCCTACAGACTGTGACATTTTAGCCGTCTTATAAATTTATTGCAGCTACACTTAGCTTAGCCACGAGCGGATATTTCCTCTGCTCATATGAAGCCAGGATAAATCACACACAAGACTTCCAATGCTATTATTGTGGAGGCTTTGTTGTCTTTGCAATTTATTGTTTCTTATCTGCAAAATTAAAGTAAATAAAAGCTTTGTTTCCACTGAGGGAAATGGTTTCAGCTTACAGACATAGACAAGAGCAGTGTAGTTACATATCTGGGGAGGTGCACGTCAGGCTACAGCGTAGGATTGATCAGCGCACAAGTATAAATCCTGCTTTAGTTTTATTGCCGTGGTAGAAGGTGTTTGAAACCCTAGTTTAAAAAACTGAGATTAATTTCCCTATTTGATGTACTTTCAGATGAATTACAGACTTTAAATATTGATAGCTCATGGTGGAATATTATTACATTATGCGGTAACGGCCTTGTGTGGCATTTTGGATGGATCCAGCTGAACGCTGAAAATATCTCAGACAAGATTTATCATTTCTTCTACTCCAGAGACATACAAACAACCCAAACTGTCACTACTTCACATGACTGTCATATTTCACATGACAGTGTGTGTGTGTTGGTCTGTTTGCTGTGGGCTGCCATGAATCGTCTGTTCTCCACCAGTTGGACGAGGGAGGTTCGTCTGAGAATGTGAAGCATTTTGGTGGGAGAGCTGTGTGATTGATAGGTAAGAAACGCTGAGAAATATCATAGTGATGAGTCAGAGGCCTTTTGAGTGAAAAAGGGGGTAAAAATACACGGGAAACTTTTTCAGTCAGCCCCACCTACACACACACACGTGTACACAATGACACACACACACAGGCCCGCAGAGGTCTCTGCTGTCACAACAAACAGAGCATTGGGTGACACGTGGAGTCGGAGGTGTCTCGGAAATCAGCTTTCTTTGTATAAAAACAGCCTCCTGCTGTTTGTACAATCGGGTCATTTCCACGTGCAGAGAGCCGTGAACTTCCAGATAACATCTCCATCCTCTGTGGAGTCGACTTACAGTCAAACTAATGTGCTGCACTTACACAGCTGTGATACCCGGGCACCTTCTTTACACCATGCAGATGGCAAGAGACAAGAATCTATATTTTTTACAACATTTCTTTAAGTGTGCTCTTAACAAAGAACAAATTCTTGTTTACAGGAGTGGCCTGTCAGAGTAGCTGTAGGGACACGGAGAGCTCATAGAAAACACAGCAGGCTGAAGCACAGCCGGCCTTCTGCTGCCGGATACTGAGCTGCTCCACTGGAGCAGTTAGAGGGTAATGGTTTGCTCAAGGGCAACTGGGCAGGGGAACGTTGCTCACTGCCTTCTCCTGATCTGATTCTTTGGAGGGAATTCAAACCGGTGACTTTACAACTTCGTTTCATGGTTCACAAGTGTGCTACTATAACTTTTTTTGTCTTTTACTAAATGATTTAAAAAGTAATAACTTTAGGCAGTTCACAATAGTTAAGTTTGTACCCCCTCTTTTCCACTACAAATGTGTTCCTTGTTGCTACACGTAGCATGATGATTGGTTAGTTGACACGATCACATATGAAGACGCTAAGTTTCACAGGAGTCACTTAGTAAAGGCTGAACGGTGCTCGTGGCTCATTGCACGGACAGCGGTAGCTTGCTGTTCTGTGCCCGAGCTAGAGACCGCAACCCAGCAGAGTTGCCTTCACTGATTTAAATGGTTGTTTGTTCAGTAAAGTGCAGAAACAGAAGATTCCTCGTCATGTGAGGTGAACCATGCACACCCAGACGGAGTAGCCCAGCTTAATCTTTATTTATTAAGTGTGTTACATGTCAATAATTAAAACAGACGAGACATGAAAACGACTTTCAAAAGAACTTATAAAAAGACTTTGGTTTACAAAAACTGAGGAAATAAAAGACAGTTTAAATGACCTGAAGTAAAATCAGGAAAGGCTCTCTGATAAAATTATGTTTTAAGAAAGAGATCACTGACTCGGCCGACCTGATTTCCTCAGGCAGACTGTTCCAGATCCTCGGGGCCCCGACTGCAAACACTGTCCGAAGTTGCCTTCACTCTGAAACAGGCAAAAGACCTCTGCCTGAGGAGCTCAGAGTACGTCCTGGCGTGTACGGTACCAGGAGGTCAGACATATAGCTGAGAGAAACCATGAAGAGCCGTAAAAGGAATCAGTAAAATCTTAAAATCTATTCTGAAACATACTGGGAGCCGGTGCACAGAGGCTAAACTGGAGTGATGTGATCACGTCTCTGGCAGCTGAACTCTAAACAGTCTGGAGTCGATTAACAGATTTTTGATTCAGGTATGAAAAGCGGCTGCTGCAGTGATCCAGGCGTGAAGAGATGAAGGCGTGTAAAATTGTCTCTGGGGCACTAAATCATTCGATATCATAAAAATTGTTGTATTAGGATGCAGTGAAATAATCCAGCGCCTCTTAAATGAATCATTCATATTTCAAGAAGCTACAAATTATATTCAGCTGCAAAATAAACCTGAAAAGCTGCAAATCAGAGCAGAAGCACAGAGAGTTGTTGCATAGAGAAGATACACCGTCTCATCTAGCTGCAATGGTGTGAACCGGCAGGTTTTTAGAACAATGCAGAACGGCGCATTGCAGGTAGTTGCACGTTTTGCATGCAAAATTTTGCTCTGAACTGGGCTTAACACTCAGAACAGTGCCATTCTGTTCTCACTGGAACAAGTTGCCCTCCATTTTTCAATGAATTAAATAGCTAAAAGGTCTAAAACCATCGCAACATGCATCTCAATCTTTTTTAGATATGCTGCTGTGAAATCAGGAAATCTAGGACACAAAAATCCCCCCAAAAACCCTGTAAAATCCTGGAAGGACTGTGTTGTAGTGAAGGTTAGAGAAAGATTGATCTTAATGAGAACTCTGGTCTTTGCACAAAAATTTGTTGCACACCCTGATTTTAACACCGTTGGTTTAAGGGCACACAGCCTCCTGCATTGACACTGAACTTTGGCATATTCCTCTTACAGAAATCGAACATTTGAGAATCATTATTCCTGCAGATTCGGGGCTGATTACGTTTGCACAAGAAAAATAACCCGTGTTGAATTATTCCAGTTCCAGACACGAGAACACAGACAGACTGATGGGTAGAAAACAAATCAACAGAGAGTTAAATCAGTTTCTGTGTGGCAGTGTGAACCAGGTCGCAGTGACAGCTCTAATGCAGCAAACAGGAGCATCATGGTTTGTAAAGACGCCCCCCCTCCTCTTCCTCCTCTGGCCCCTCGGCCTCCTGTAGATAACAAGTCAACTGTGTCATTGGCCTGCTAATGGGAGGGATCACGCATGGCTGTATAACAAGAGCAGGACAAGCTGTCAGTGGTCCTCTGACAGGTGCAGCTTTCCCAGAATGCCTTGCAGCCGTGCCGCAGAGCGCCGTCGAAGCCCCTAAATCTCCGGCTGCTCTCTGCTGACGAGCCAAACACGTCCATCTCCCACAGACACAAGTAATTAGGTTTTCACCCGGGCCTTACACAGCAAACTGGGAGAATACTCTGCCGCTCCTCCGCCCTCACCGGCTCCCACTCCTCCTTTTCTTTCACCTCCACACAAACTACCTCCTGCTTTCACAACCAACATGGCTGCGCATGTGTGTGTGTGTGTGTGTGTGTGTGTGTGTGTGTTAGTGAGACACAAGGGAAACAAGAAGGAAAGAGACGAGACAGAAAGCCGGAGAGAATGAATAACAATGATGCACAAAACTCCCACAGCTAATAATGATTCGTTACAATAACTGCCAAAACATCTCATCGAGCAAACAAGTGTGGGAGTGGAGCCCTTGTCATTCAGTCAGGCCCGCTGAGCAAACGCATCATCACAACAACAGCTATTTATTTACATAATACAGTTATATAATGAATATGAAGCGTAATGTAGCACTACAAGGCCACAGCTAATCAATCAGACGGCTCGGAGTAAGAGCACTCAGAACAATCAGTCTGGAGTTTCCAGTAACTGAGACCAGAGGTTTGTTTTGTTCCATCAAGGTCTGTGTATATTTTAAAATCTGAGGTCGTCCATTTTAACAAGGTAAAGCAATTCTTAGCAGACTGAATTTTGAGGAAAATTCTGATTACTCACCAATGTTCAATGATCCCCGATTAATGCAACAGCACTTGCAGGAGTTCCAGTTTGGTTGCTTTCTCTGGGTGCTTTCACACCTGCCCTGTTCGGTTCGGTTCAATCAAACTAAAGTTCGTTTGCCCCCACACAGCAAAACAATCGGACCGAGACCTTCTTGAAGAGGTGGTCTCGGTCCAGTTACAAATGAACTCCGGTGCGGTTCATTTGTGTTGAGAACGTGTTCCGACCTGGATGTGAAGCAACTGCAGTCACACACAGACACAGACACATTGTTTGGGTTAAACATGAGCATGTTACAGTCCTGGAGGATTATTATTAATGTGCACCTCCTCCTGTACTGCCTTAATATGCACATTCAGCACATTCAATGCATCAAAACATTGTTTTCTAGTTGGAGCCGCGCCTCGTTTTCAAACTGTATGGTTTGACTAAAATGAACAATGACAGCAATACAGTCCACGATGAGCAGCGCTAAAATCAACCTGCGTAGTTGTCCCTCCATTGTGACATTAGAAAGTGTCACATTTATCTTGCAAGTGTTCTCTTCTTCAACGTTTGCTTTACTTGCTGGATTTTTCCCGCATGGAAATTCTGACCAATCGAGAGCAGCTTTCTCACACAAGGCATTTGATCTGGTCCACTTGTAAAATGCTGCCGTGAGAACACGAACCAACTCCAGGCAATTATACAACTTTGGAACAACATGAGTCCCTGATTCAGACCAAATCAGGGACTCTGCACAGGAGCAAACAACAAACTTTCCGTCATTGTTTAAAAAAACATGTCAGACTATTCAGATGCTACTGTGACTTGTCCTACATACAGAGTACAACAGTCTGAGCAGCTTGATTAGTTAAAACAGTGTACGGTGGAAAGTGTACCGAGATGGACAATAAGGATCCCGGATGGCTGTTTATATTCTCACATACTTGGATAGAGAAAACAAACAGTGTGTGTGTGTGTGTGTGTGTGTGTGTGTGTGTGTGTGTGCTCTGCCCCTTCACTTTTTAAGGTCATCCAGCATAAGTAGGGCAACAGGAAGACGCACAACATTTTTCAGAGGGATGTTTGGAACACACACACTCACAGGCCAGACGTAATGTTTTTGGTTCTGTCGCTGAAAAATGTGAAATGATGCATCTCGCTGTGTGTATTTTCTAGGCCAGGACTGTTCGCCAGATTCACAGCGAGTCCCGCCACGAAGTGGGAACAAATTTATCTTGGCACTTACTTCCTGGCTACAGCCGAACAAGGCTTCAGTGCATCCTCTAGCTGTCGAGTAGTTTCTTCACTGCGACAAAAACGCTAGATTTGATCTCGCACGGAGTTACACAGTCTGTTTTGTGTTTTGTTTGTGTGTTTGTGTGTGTATGTGTGTGTGTGTGTTGGTGTGAAACAAGTGAAGAAAAACTGTCAGGTCCCTCCAAAGTTGTGAGCAAACTTGTTTTGTGCTATAAAGAAATGTTTTTAAAAGTTTCCATTCACTGAAACCATGTGTAGTCTTTTAAGATGTGTTACTTTCTCTACAGGATCATTTTCATGATGGTATTTTATACTGACAGGTATTTCTTCTCATTTTGTCCACCTCATTTATATCAATGAGTCCAGGCTCAATAAGAGAAACAAATCTGTGTGTGTTGTCACAGTTCAACAGCTCTACAAACTGCAGCCTCCAAATGATCACTTTGTTGAGTCGACACTTCTCAAAGAGTTAAAACAAAAACATTAATGAATGAGGATTTATTACCAGACTGCTGACGGCATTAGTTTTAGATTAGTTTAGCTAATAAACTGCCAACTGAGTGTATATACATACACACACACACTACATTTAGTCTGTACTGGGGGTGTGACAGTCCATCGATCTGGATCATGGAGTCATTGATCAACGATTAAGTATCATCAGTGCAAAATAAAACATTGATCATATCCTCCTGGGACCCTGTGTCCTCGTATGAGAACATCATATTTTGGGTTTACTTGACCTTATACTTCATTCTGCTTCACTCAGACTTGTTGTCCTCATTCGTGGACACATTTTTGTGCCATCTAGTGGCAGTAAGAGCACAATACACTGATCCATGTAAAAACAAGATGGCAGCCATCACTGCTAAGTCAGTCTGCAGCCATTTGTAGTTTGATATGGCAACAAATTTGACCAATTTCAGCAACAGTAACAGGACACAGTTAATTAGGAAGTTCTCTTTTGAGGACATTGAGACTTTATCATCATTGACAATATTAGTCTTTTATACTTATCAGGTCCTCAAATAGCAGCAGGCAGAAAATGGCAACAGCCAAGAGACGAAGAAGATAACGCTATTTAGTCGAGATTAAATCACCAGTTTGGATATATTTTGGATTTCAGAGAAAACACAGGTCAACAGACAGAGCACATGACGTTAACGAGATAGAACACAGACTGCAAAAATTATCCCGCAGTCAAATTTGCAGAAATAACAATGATAAAACAAACAATGATGACGCAGTTTATCTGTCTAACTTTCAAATTCACAAAGTGTTTACAAAGATTTCACTAATTTTGCTTCACCCAGACTTGTTTTTCTTCTTCCTGAAAAGTTTGACTTTGTGGAGACATCAGGCTTTTACAGCCGCAGCCACAAACACCCGAGTGTGAGGAGGAATAATGTGCGGAAAGGTGCTGAGAAAAGATCTGCTAGCTGACAGCCTCCATTAGACAGAGGCTGTGGCTGCAGACCGAGGTTAACTGGTGCAGATCAAGCTGATACGGCACACCGGCAGCTGCTTTCTCATTCACTGTCGGCTCTGTGCAGCGCTGCCCAACCACGATCTTTACTGTTGGAATATAAAACTGTGCATGTCTGAAGAGGAACCGTTTTTACGGCTCTGTGTATAAATATTTATCAGCTGGTTAAAATCTCAGCTGAAGGTATGGGAAACATTTTTGGTGCTGCGTACCTGAAAGTTCTGATGGATTGTTGCATTTCATTTCTGCTTCCCATCCCACTTTCTTTTTTTTCTTAAGGAATAATTTAAGTGCCCTTAAGCTGAACTTGGAAAGTAGGTGAGATCAGAAATACAGAACATATACAAATAATAAATAAATATAAATATAAATAGATTAAAATGCATACGTACAAAATACATGAAAATACAAATACAATACAAAATAAAAATAAATAAAAAAAATAAATACAAATGCAAAAAAACATAATATATATATATAGATAGATAGATAGATAGATAGATAGATATATATATAGATATATATCTATATATATATATAAAAATGAACAAAAAATAAATAAAAAAATACAAATATACATAAAATACATAGCAAACCCCCCAGAATAAATGATCATGCGTTACAGGTGGGCGTGTTAGAGGCTTTGACAATTATGCCCCTTTACTTGACCCAGGACGCTGCGGTCATGTACAACCCTGACTGTTTTTATCCTTCACTTTTAGCTTCTCTGTTGGAGCAGATGTGCGTAACGGTGAGCAACAGCATGACATGAACACAGTGTCTACAGTAGAAGAAGCAGGAGATGGTACCACAGTGTCAAGGTGAAAATTTTGTCAGACTTAATCACATCATATATGATGACGCCGACTTTTCCTCCTCGGCCAAGTGTGAAAACTTTTTGTGATGTTTCAGCTTTTTCAACATTTTTATGTGCAGAATAAAAATGCATAAAAGCAGATATAAAACTGCTCTCAGATGTCTTGATGTTGGCATTTAAAATTTTTCTGCAAATCATGGTTACGTGACATTTGCACATTATTATATAGCGCATACGTTGAACCCTCACATTTCAACAACACTGTGGTTAATGTGTGGTTAGGTTTTAGCACGAAAAAATTGCATGTTTATGGTTAGGAAAGATCAGATCAAAGTTTTGTCTTAAAACAGCATGTTTAGGGGCACAGTCCCAGCCATTACAGCAGTGACATCAACCACTATGAAAAACAACCACTTTTCAAGACGATATCCTGTCAGGAAAAGCAGTGACATCGTGGTGAAAAACAACCACTTTTCAGACTACAGTTGGCCAAAAATGCAGTAATGCCTCTATGAAAAACAACCACTTTTTCAGTCACTATCCTGGCAGGAAAAGCATTGACATCATGGTGAGAAACAACCACCTTTCGGACCAGAATCCCAGCCAATACAGCAGTAAAGTCTCAGAGAGAAACAACCACTTTAAGAGCCACTTTCCTTGCAGGAAAAGCAGCGATGTCTCGGTGAAAAACAACCGCTTTCCCAGTCGAAAAAGCAGCAATCTGTCAGAGAAAACAACCACTTTTCAGGCCAATATTCCGGCAGAGGAAGCAGCAACGTCATGGTGAAAAACAACCACTTTTCAGGCCACAATCCCAGTCGAAAAGGCAGTAATGCCTCTATGAAACCAACCCCTTTTCGGGTCACTGTTCTGGCAGGAAAATCAGTTATGTCTAGGTGGAAAACAACCATTTTTCGAGCCAATATTCTGGCAGGGGAAGCAGCAACATCATGGTGAAATACAGCCACTTTTCAGACTACAATCTCAGCCAGAAAAGCAGTAATGAAAAACAACCACTTTTTGGTTCACTGTCCTGGCGGGAAAAGCAATTAAGTCTTGGTATAAATCAACCGCTTTTTGGGCTACAATCCCGGCCAAAAAACCAGCAATGTCTCAGAGAAAAGCAACCCTTTTCGGGCCACTGTCCTGGCAGGAAAATCAGTTAAGTCTAGGTGGAAAACAGCCACTTTTTGGGCCACAATCCCGGCCGAAAAACTACCACTTTTCAGGCCAATATCCTGGCAGGAACAGCAGCAATGCCTCAATGACAAACAACTGCATTTCGAGCCAAAAAGCAGCTGAAAAACAGTGACGTATTGCTACAAAACACAAAGTCTCGGTGCCTAAAAAGCTGCTGGAAACACAACAAGGACTCGCTAAATCACAACACTTTTTTGTCGCCCTTGAACAGCAGTCTGCAGCTTGACAGACATCTGGCTGAGGCGACACACCATCCGCCATCCCCTCCACCTCATGCTGACAAAGTCATCTTATATACTGCCTCGCTTTAGAAATGTTGATATGAAATGGGAGGATGGGATTTAAACGTTAGTCAGCTTTAATATTCTCTAGGTGGCGCTTATTTCCTCATCTGTACATCCATGTCACGCTCACACTGTGTCTACCCAGTTCTTTTATTTATTCCAAACAATCATCTGTTTCTGCTTCTGGAGCTGCTCGGGTTACGTCAGTCACATTATCAAACCATTTCAGCCTCCGCAGAAATGTGTTTCGGAGCACAGTCTAGTGTGTTTTCATCTCTTGGATGTTACAAAGTGATATTCAGTAACATTAAGACTAAACCTTGGTAGGCAAATGAGGGTGGTGTGTGTGTGTGTGTGTGTGTGTGTGTGTGTGTGTGTGTGTGAGTCATTACTCTTTCATGTCTATTTATGCAGATTGCAATCGGTCTCACCCATTTCTGTGATCCATATTTCAGTGCCTTAGATAGCATAATTTCAGGCTATGCTGTTTCTATTTTTGAGGCCTCCTCAGACTGTGAAGACCCAAAGAGAATTTATGAAACCTTGTTTGAACCTCTGAAGCACAGCCGAGAATTCATTTCAAAGCAAAATTCAACTTATAGTTATTCTTTTTACTGTAAAGCATTAAACTATTGTTTTGCAGTGAGTCACAGCGGCTGTGGATTTTTTTTTTTTTTCACATTTAATTCCTCAGTATGCAGCAACAGTTATTTCAAGATTTACCACCTTGGAATAATTTTCTGCAGCTTTAAGTGAAATATGAGCACATGTGGTGGAGGAGACTCCCACACAGAGCAGCGAACAAAGCTCCGTCTTTATACTAAACACAGCTCTGATGGAAAATCTGTGCCCAAATGAAACCGTACAATCCACAGTGGAGCTCGGTAATATCTCTTTAAGACAAACCTCTGACATCCATCTGTAATTGTTTCCCTGACTTTGTTTCTACTGAGAGGCAGCAATGAAATGCTGAACTTCTTTTTTCCCTGTTGATTGAGAAATAATTCAGAATTGCGAAACGTCAGCATAAATGTTTTTCAAAGTAAATATCTTTATATAGAACCCTGAAACTGACAAAATGAAGCTGTAAAAATATCAAATAATGAATTAATTACAATTAAGTGTAATAGGAAATAAACCTACAGCTTTGCACTTTTAACCTAAAACCAGCTTTTCTGTATGTAGATGTTTATGAAGCCTCCACAAAAATAGCATTTTAAGTCTTGTGTGTGATTTATCCTGGCTTCATATGTGCTTCAAAATGTGTTTAGTATAAGACAGTTGTTTTGTCAGTGAACCTTGTGAGTTGTAATGGAGCCAAATTTTGTAACGTTACCTTTGTTAAATGTTGCTGTTGTCCCTGGCTTCATATGAGTAAAAGAAAAGTCTGCTAGCTGCTAGGCTAATTTATACAATGTAAAATGCCATAGGCTTGCGCTAAAAACATTAGCATGTTGTATTTGTGGGGAAAATGTGTCCAGATAGAGACAAGTGTTTGTCTGTGAATGCTGCGAGTTATAGTGAAGCTGATTTGTGTACTTGTGTTTGAAACTGTCTCTATTAAGAGATGTTTAATGTGTGTTTAATGTGTGTTTAATGTATATTATTATGACCTAAACTTTACAGCACTTCACAGAAACTCTACCAACTAGTGTTTTATAGGTGTAACTGCAGAGAGACACAGACGCACCACCGCACAAGTATATATGCTTGCTACGACATAGGTTCCACATAGAGCTGATGCACAAGTAAAAATCCGCCTTTGCGTTGCTGTGATTGCTTGTAGGACTATCAAACTGCTTCCAGAGGCATTGCGACCCAAAGCCGTTGATAACGGCTCTTAGAAATCGAAAATAATTGGAGAGTTTTCAGATCAGTTTGCATTTGTGATTGGCTCTGATGTCAGGCTATGCTAACACGACACGTTGCCTGTACTCAGAGCATGAAAGATTATTTAAGGCCGACAAACAGTAACGTTCGCCAAGATAAACAGCACAGTGACGGCTAAGTACTGACACTCCTCCACAGCTGAGCTGCAGTAGTAAGGTCTTCCCACGCAGTCACCCTCTCAGTGTGCTTCTAGTGACTCAAAGCTCCAGACTATGTCATTACAGCAAAGAAACTGAGAGTCTGCCGGTAGCTTTCTCATGGCTGGTTACCCCGTTTTCCCCTGATCCTCACAGATACTTACTGTTGTTGCTCATCACTTCTCTGTTGCATTTATTTAATATGTTTGGAGAGACTGTTTTTTGTTGGTGTAGTTAACCTTTAAAATAAAAGCGCACAACCACAAGAGCTGCTGCGACCTGCAGCGCCATGTTTTCATGCACCAACTGACGGCAGTGACATAACACGTGGAGCGCGGGTATGTCCTCTACACGTGGTGAAACAAAGGTGATGATTAACATCTCCTCCCTTTCTCCTTCAACCTCGGGTTTCGTCCCTGTTGTGTATTTGTTTTGACTACAGCAGATCAGATTCTATCTGTGAGGAGACACAACTTTTTCCACATCTGTTCAGCTGTGGAGCCACCTCTGAAACAACAGTGTGCGGTACCATGACAGTCAACATTAAGCGATAAAATAAAAAAAACACTGAAGCTGCGTCATGAACACTGAGGCGTTGAAAACAGCCCTCTCACCATGCTGAACAACAAAGATGATTTTATCCTGCTTCCCAAAATATGACGCCCAGAGCAATAAAAAAGTCAGTGGTCTACTAGAACTATGCGTATGTTTACTACAGCAGGAAGAATTATGACTTCTGCCTTGAAATCATTTCTCCAATCATAGAAAATATACTTCGAACTGACTGAAATAATACTTTCACAGCTGCTAGTTTCTGTGTGTTATGTTTTCATCACTCTTCCTTCTGACACGTGGAGATTGCAGGTTTTTCAGTGAACGACTGGAGCATCTGTTCACACTATGTCGTGCCTGGCTTTTCTACCGATCAATATATTTTTTTCTCACACACTGTTTGTTGAATAGAAGCACCGAGGTGTCTAATCCACTGTCCAGATGGTCCGAACTCCTCTGCTCCTCCTCCAACCTTCATGTCCATCTTACTTAAGATATAGTTCAGTCAGGGTCTCATGTTCCAGCTGTGGTTCAAACAGAGTCAGTGCTCATGACCTAACATGTTTTCTGATTTCCAAATATATTCCTGACCAGTGTTGGGCTCACTACTCTCAAAATGTATTATGTTACTCCATGCCAACAGTAATTTGTTACTCTACTCCTGACATTCCATTACACCCCATAAAACTGTGAATTGTGTATCTCCCCAAAATTCAGATGTGTGCCTCTGTGTGAATGTCAAAGCCTCCACAAAAATATCATTTTAAGTCTTGTGTGTGTTTTATCCTGGCTTCATATGAGCAGAAGAAATCTCCGCTAGTCACTAGGCTAATTTATTGAATGTAAAATGCCATAGGCTTGTGCTAATAACGTTAGCATGTTATATTTGTTAGGCAAAACGTGTGTAGTATAAGACAGTTTTGTCAGTGAACCTTGTGAGTTAAAATGGAGCCAAATTTTGTAACATTACCTTTGTTAAATGTTGCTGTTGTCCCTGGCTTCATATGAGTAGAGGGAAAGTCCACTAGCCGCTAGGTTAATTTATACAATGTAAAATGCCATAGGCTTGTGCTAATAACATTAGCATGTTGTATTTGTGGGGAAAATGTGTCCAGATAAAGGCAAGTGTTTGTCTGTGAATGCTGCGAGTGAAGCTGATTTGTGTACTTGTGTTTGAAATTGTCTCTATTAAGCCATGTTTAATGTGTGTTTAATGTGTGTTTAATGTGTGTTTTGTATCAACTGAACTTTACAGCACTTCACAGAAACCCCACCGCCAACTAGTGTTTTGGACGTGTAACTGCAGAGTGACACAGACACACCACTGCACAAGTATTCTGCTCACAACAGTGTAGGCTCTTATAAATCCTGCTGCACTCATAGAGCAACATTTCATCCATCACATATCCAGCCACGAGCTTCATCACTTCTTTGTAGCTGCGGTGCCCTACAGGTAAAACCCAGTTTTGGTTGTTAGGCCATTGCAGGGCTACAGCCAACATCCCTGGCCGAGGGGAGGTCACCTTTGGTGGGGTGTATTTCCTGGAGCTTCATGTTGTCATGTTATCAGTCGTGGTAGGTGTTTCATGCCGGAAGTTTAAAGACATGTTTTTTTGCAGTGGAAAGAGTTTTAATACCACAACCTGCAGGAACAGTGTTGTCGTCTTTCCTTCTGACAAAATCAAAGTAACGGAAATATTTCCAGCCATTAAGGTTCATTTTTCCATCTTCCAAACTAGCTTGCTGCTTTATGACATACTTGCGCAGTGTGACGATTACAAAAATGAGTCGGCTGATGTGATGGTTGTATTTAAAGTCAGTAGCTTTTGAAACAACCATTTGACAAGACAATTCTGGCTCAAGTTCAGATTCCGTTACTGCCCTGCACACACCTCTTAAGTCCACACGGTTAATAGCTGCTCTTAGCACGCCTGCTAATTGGGATCCTGGTAGCAAACCAACTGTATGACTAACCAGTATATATCCTGTGACTGAGAGAACGATACAACACCTCTGTAGCAGGTTTACACATGTGTGAACTGAACTGAACTGAGCTGAACTTACCTGAACTGACCTTGTTCAGTTTAATGCAAATAGACCTCACAGTGTGTTTTCGCAGCCCTGGCAGCTGGGAGCGACCACATAAATCAGATAATGTCAACTCGTTTGTCAGTCACACGGAAACTGACATTCAAATAATTTTCCTGTTATTGTCTCAATGTTTTGCCGCTCTCTGTGGCCGACCCCACCCATTCGTTATAAAGGTAAAACAAACAGCGAGACTTAGGCTTACATTAAATTACCTGCGTCTGCTTATAAAAACAACAGAATATCAGGCACCATGTCAGGATTCAGAAACAGTACAAAGTCACCCTAATCTTTATCTTTTACATGTTCTTACTCTTACTGCAGTTATTTCTGAGGTGAAAGTCAGAGATAGCGTTCTCTTAGGCAGCATGAAGGATGCCTTTAATATTTTGTCTGCCCCTATTTGCACTTTATTAGGTTCACCTTGCTAGTACCTGGTTGGACCCCTTTTGCCTTCAGAGCTGTCTTTATTCCTGGTGTCACAGATTCAACAAGGTGCTGGAAACATTCCTCAGAGATGTTGGTCCATGTTGACATGATGACATCACACAGTTGCTGCATATTTGTCGGCTGCACATCCCAAAGCTGCTCTATTGGACTGAGATCTGGTGACTGTGGAGGCCATTGGAGTACAGTGAACTCATGTCATGTTTGAGATGATGTGAGCTTTGTGACATGGTGCGTTATCCTGCTGGAAGTAGCCATCAGAAGATGGTACACTGTGGTCATAAAGGGATGGACACGGTCAGCAACAATACTCAGGTAGGCTGTGGTGTTTAAACCAGGCTCAGCTGGTACTAAGAAAATCTCCCCCACACCATTACACCACCAGCAGCAGCCTGAAGCCTTGATACAAGGCAGGATGGATCCATGCTTCCATCTGAATGTGGTGTTTCCAATCTTCTATTGTCCAGTTTTGGTGAGAAAACCCGTGTGAATTGCAGCCTCAGTTTCCTGTTGTCAGCTGACAGCAGTGGCACCTGGTGTGGTCTTCCGCTGCTGTAGCCCATCTGCTACAAGTTGAGTTGCTGCCACGTGACTGGCTGATTAGCAACTTGCATTAACAAGCAGTTGAACAGATGTACCTAATAAAGTGGCCAGTGAGTGTATGAGATCGATAAAATACTAGAAATGCATCTAAATCATCCACATTAACCAAAGAGCAGAATCAACACCTCTTAGAGTCAAAACCCGACTGCAAGATAAAACCAGGACTCACTGCAGGTGTATGATATTTCCCAGCATTAGTTTGAGCAGGTGAACCCACCACACTGGTAACTCTGTGTATCTCTAGTTGTGAAAACCTTGTTCAGGGCCAAGAGGGGGGACTGGGGCACCACCACACATCACATCCAACCCAGCAAGCAAAGAAAGGTGAGAGTTCACTCAATTACCACCAACACATGGAGTGAAGAGGAAACCACATCCCATCAGGCATACAGTCAGCAACTGTCCATCATATACTGTATATAAAAAGTTTCAGAATAAGTCGACCTAAAATGCTTTAAAAAATAGAGAGTGGCTGAGCAGAAGTGGCCTTCTCACATTAAATCCATAAGTATTAACCTATGTGTAGAATTAAAAGGGCTGATGTTTACACATACTGTACAGGACCAGCTCCAATCCTCCAAACAAATAAAGAGCCTTAAACAAAATATGGAGCCAAATACAATGAGCCTTTTCACTGCACACACTCTGACTTGATGCAGGTGGAGCCAATAACATTAATTTAAGTGTCCCAGTAAGGCAGCAGAAGCTGAGCCCTGGAAATGGTGCACCTGAAGTGAATGTCGCCATTATTAATGTTGGTTTCCCTGCAACAACATGTCAAAATGTCTGTTGAGTGCCTGAGCGTGTATTTTTAACTGTGTGTGTTTGTGTGTGTATCTGGGTATTTATTGTTATTAAGCAGCTTCACTTAAGTTTGTCTTAATTTTCCATGGTGTGTTTACATGATGTTACAGAACTGCATATTTAATGGATTAAGTGGACAGACAATTGCTGTTATGGCACAGTGTCAGACCCACGTGCTCTCAGAGAGAAATATTTTTACGGCATGATCAGAGAGATTTAAATACATCGGACTGAACGGATTTTACTGCTCAAAAATTGGATAACTGAAAGCAGCTGCTGCTGGGTATGTTTTGAAGAGACAGAGAAAGAGACAGAGACAGAGACAGGGAAGGAGAAGATGGAAGGTGGACTGTTGCACAATGTTTCTGTCAATTATTAAAAACCTACTCTGAACGCTGCTTTGTCACTTCATGTTCGACCATCCCAAAACCTATGATATTTCTTTAAAAGCTTACCTGAACCAACCCACGGGTTGTGGGTGAACCCGCCAACCCGGTCTCACTCCAAAGTCGTCTTAACCCGGCACTTGGTTAGTGACTTTTGGCGTCAGACACTAGCTATGTTTCCATCCAAAAGTGATTCGAATCACTGGGAATGCGCATTAAAAGACATACGAATCCTGTGTGTTTCCATTAAATGTACAAACTTTGGTGAAAACTACGAACTCAAACAAATTTTCTGCAGAACCGGACACAAAACAAGTCTCTGGCGGTTGACAACCAGCTTGTAAATGCATTACCGCCTTCCCGACCCGCAGTGTGGATATCACCATGGAGAGAGGTGCGCTATGTCAGACTTAATTCGAACATAACTGTTTCCATCCTCCGTTTTGCGAATCAAGATTTTTTCAAATCAACCAAAACCCAGCTAAAGCGAGCATATTTTAGTTTGTGCGAATCAGGGGATTTTAATTTGAATTTTGGCCTTTCTATCATAATTTTCAAATGCGATACTTCTAGATGCAATGTCAATTGCAAAAATGTCAATTTGCGGTGTTGTACTGACGAAGTGTGTATATTTTGAAAGAGACTATATGTAAATGGTAAATTTCCTATGAGGCGTATTTTGAAAGAAGACAATGCATGTAACAAGCTGAAGGTGACACAGTGTCCCAAAATGCCAACAACCAACACACCCAGGGTACCTTGCACGTCGTGTCTGGACGTGGAAAGTCCATGACCAAACGTCAATATGTGACAAGGTCGGAGTGAGAATGTGTTGAGTGATCTCTACTGCTTATTTAACTGGTCTTGAACAATGTTTTGCAGCAAACATATTTCTCATGCTGTATTATTTTTATCTTACCTGCATTTGGTCAGCACCACCTGCCACATTCAGGATTTCAGCTTTTCAAATAAAAACAAAACTACAGGCGATTTTAAATGAACTCTAAAACATACGTCTTAGTTGAAAATGTAAACTCTTTAAACCACCAAAATCACTGAACACTGAAGCTCTTCACACTCATCACTAACGAGCACTAGCGAGTGTCTGCAGGTGAGAGACTGAACGTCCTGGGCTACAGGCAGTAAGAGGTGGACAGAGTGACATGGACACGATCAAGAGCCACACATGTAATGATAATGAGGACAATTTTGGGACAAAATAAAATTATAAATACACTGACGGTCAATTAATAATTAAATATGTGTGTCAGCTGAAGTTTCTAAGGCCCTTGAAAGCCAGTTGTTACTTCCAGCGAACTAAAAGCTCTGTGCTCCAGAGGATAGACCTGCTCTGCTCCCATAATTCACTCCTCACTCACTGATTGAACCCGACAGGTACTTAAGCATCGGACATGCAGCAGAGAATACACATCTTCCACAGAGCGTTATCCCAGACAGGATCTGCCTGCTGCAAATCAGCAGATTTAATTCTGCTCTCCACTGGCTGATGGAGTCCGGCAGTTTTAATTGAGTTGTTTAGTGTCTTCACACTGGCAATTTAATCCTGGTGTCAGTGTCAAAGGCTGGAGCGGGTGGGGAGAGAGGCCGATTTTAACTCTGGAAACAGGGAAACTCAGCTGAGCGTTAATTACAAGTGATTATCATTCATGGGCTGGTGAATCCCTGGAGGCCGGGGTTATTGAATCTGCGTTTCAGAGGGGAGGTGGATTTTAAATCCTCTTTTTTTGTGCAACTTTAAAATGAAAAAACAAAAACAGAAAATAACATGCTATTGGTAAAAAAATGCTTTGTTTTTCTGTCCAGGCACTCGAAGTGGGAACAAAAAAGCAGATCACCAGGGAGTGTCTTCTTTTGTTTGCTGGTTTGTTTTTGTGCAAACTAACAGCAGTCACACCGACTCCTTCCTGATAGTCAACATTATCAGTTGCCTTTTCAACAACTTATTCACTGAAAGTTACATGTTAATTAAGTCCGCTCGTGAAGGTTTAACTTTTGTTCTAACGTCATGCCAATTTTGTGGGTGCCTGCCATTGTTCTGACAGCCCAAAATTATGAAGCCCCAGCTTGAACCGAAAGAGTTGAGGGAGAGCACATCGGGGCAAGTCTATCAAAAACATACATTGAGGAAAGAATCAACGCCTGCACACTTACTCCTGCCACACAAGTTTAATGAAGACTACTTGGATCTTTGTCAGGTCCTATCCATCCATCCATTTTCATCCACTTCATTCAAACAACTCTAACAGGAAGTGACCAGGAGGATCCTGATCAGATGCCCGAACCACCTCAACGCTCCTTCGCGCTGACCCCTTTCAACGCGAGGGAGCAGCAGCTCTACTGCGAGCTCCCTTTGGATGTCCGAGCTCCTCCCCACCTCACCTCTCTAAGGCTGCTTCACACTCAGCTGCAAACTGCCCCAGTGCATGCTGGAGGTCATGGCGTGATGAAGCCAACAGGATCACTGCAAAAAAAGCAGAGACGCCATTTGTCAGTTCAGGTTGTTAATATGCTTTAAAGCCCATTTCTTTGACAGCCCATTGTCCCAAAAACAAACACCCATTGCTCTGAAGTCCCTTTTCTCCAAAAATACACACTCCCTGCAGTCAGTTTCAGTTTCCCAGTTTGAGCCAATGATCCCAAGTTAAAACACCACATATTTGCATTTACTTTCCTTCCTCCTGCAACAAATGCACGTAGTTAGGTTTAGAAAAAAACATACTGATTTGATCCTTAAACTATATTGTTGTCCCCGACAGTTATGTTTAAATAGAGTTTGAATCCAGTATGTTTGAATAAGACAAAAATAATGTTGTGACAGTGTGATTTATCATGTAGGGTCACGAATCCCAAAGTTTCCATGCCCAAGTTATGCCCCACTGCATTTCTGAGACGGAGCGATGATGGTGCTATACTTCGTGAATGGTCACTTTATGGAAACTTTAATTTGGGTCCTTGAAAAATGTGTAAGTAAATCAAACACAGGCTCAGTTTTGGGTGCGTTCATGCCCTTCGACATGACAAACAATCACCTCAAAATGAATACCTTTTCATTCCTCTTGTGGTCACTCCAAGGCTCTGTGATGTCACTCGCCATCCCAGGGGAAATTTAGACAGCAAGGCTAACACAGAAAATAGCCTGTGTTAAAAATCACCTGTGTTAAATCTTGTAAGACCGATTTGAAACATGACGCATACAGATTCCTGGTCGTTGTGGACAGCCTGTTAAAATATCTCTGAGTTGATTTATTTTTACAGCTGTACATTAACAGACACAGTCGATGTATGGCTGCTTCACATCTGCTTTACATATCTGATGGTGCTTTAGAAGAAGTGTATTTCTATCGGTGGTGGTAAACCGACCTGTTTTTGTATTTTGAGTGACAGTCTGATGAACATTTACAATGCACAGATAATACTTTTAAATCGTACTTTCCATGGTTACACCACTAATTACACCCTGGAAAAGAAAACATACCCATAATTGACCTTGTCACGAAAAAGAAGCACTCAGGCTTTAATAATGCAGCAGGATTGCACATGAATTATGGTGCCGTTAATTTGATACAGAGTGATCCTTCCCTGCTGCTGTAACTGTCCGATATAGATTCCCTTCGGCTCTCCAGCTCCCAAATTGGATGTTTGGAGCCCACAGGGTGTTGGTGTTCTTATTAATGTGGCCAGTACAAGCAGCAGGGAATCGATCCAGCTGTGATCTGACCACCAACACATCTGTCCAACCTCCACCATCCCCTTCTTTCTCCTCTGTAGGAACTTATCTGTCTCTGTGTGTAGCTACCAAAAGTGTCACATTTCTGTTTTTCCTTCACATGTGATGCAGATGTGATGCCGTCTAATCAGTGGGAAGAGTGAAAGGCTGCTACGTTCCCTCTTTTAAATACCAAGAACAAAACTGCAGCATGACATGTTGAGACAAGACGCGACGTATGTTTGAGCTCCTGTAAACAGAATATATCGGGATGACACCTGAGAGTTGTCACAGGTTCGGCACCAAAATATTTTCAGTCCGTCTGAATCAGCAGAGGACAGAAATAGAGAAATAGTGACAGTTTGACGAGACCATTGAAATAACTGAATTCATTCAATTTATTCAGTTCATTAAAAATATACAAGTTTAACATTTTGCTAAATGCGCTCTCTTGCACATAACACAAAATGTTAATTTATAAGCTTCTTTATGCTGAGCTGAACAGAACAACCGTGTTTCCTCAAATGCCAAACTTTTTCTTTATTAAAAATCATTTTACTCATATTTGGAAACCCTACGAGGCGGAACATTGGGCACCTCAGATCAACTCGCCAATCCAAAACGCTTGCAGCTTGCCGGGAAAACAGGCCCAAAATTCGCGGACAACATTCAGCTACAAAATAAACCTTAAAAGCTGCAAATCAGAGCAAAAGTACAGAGAGACCAGTGTCTGTCGTATAGTACCCCCATTGTGATTTTTTTTTGTCTTTCTCCTTTTCATTTATTTTCATAATGATTACTATCATTATTATTATTATTATTATTATTATTATTATTATTATTATTATTTATTGTTGCTGTTTGTGTGTGAGTGTGTGTGCTTTATTTTTTCAATTGTTTTAATACAGATCGTCACCATGAATGTAAATATTTTAAAGAAATTGCGGGACATTGATACATATTTTATTCTTTACATTCGAATAATGTTATTTTCATTCTATGTGATTTACTTGATGTGCTTTTATTATTGTTCTTCTGCCTTTTTTAGACACCAATTTTTATCTGTACAGCATTTTATATTTTCTGTTTAACAAAACAACAGTTGCTTGCTTTTAACATCTTTTTTTTTTAATAATAAAATATCTGTGCTGTATTCTGGATCTGGTTTATATTAAGTTCTGTTATAAACTCAAAATCATGTAAATGACACATTATTAAATTAATCATCACTATCGTATCCACACATCACTGTAGGCCTTAGATATGAATGTATTTTTTAGTACCCACTTGCTCTCGCTCTCTCCCACACACACACACTTTCACACACACCACGGAGACACCTAATTGGCCGCAGTGTCAGGTTTGCTCGTCCTCCTGCATGACGCCTGCCTGGTGGGCATACATCAGCTCAGGATTAACGGCAGACGGAGGTCAGCACATAATCACCCCTGATGAATATGGAGGAGGGCCTTTGGGTTTACATGGGAGGACTGCCAAAAATGATAACGACCCCTCCTCCAGTACCTCCTGGGGGACCCATACGCTCTCATCTCAAGGTTGTAACTAGAACAGTGGCAGTGCCTTTATGGGGGAGGGCAGCATCGGAGCCTCTCTGCCTCTAAAGTCAAGAGCTAATGTGATATACACCAAAAAAAAAAAAAAAAAAAAAAAGCCTCAGGTATGTTCTGAAATGTGATCCGAGTAACATCATCTGCAAGTCAAAGCTTAAACATCAATCTGTGATACAGTAAAGACTTTACGGTAAAGGTATATGGATGAGACAAAGCAATTCAAAACTCGTGCATATAACATGTCACTGCCTTTATTTAGGGTTCTCTGAGTTAAGCAAAATTACTGGTATGAATTATATACATTACAAATTATGCAGAGTTCATTTTTCATTATCTTAAACTCAGTGGTGGCCCTAGTACTTTAGTTTTTGTACTTTTAATGTAAATAAGGTTCTGGGGTGCATAAAAAACGTAATAGAGCAAAACAGAGCACGCTTACAAAAAAGTTGGGGCACAGAGGTCTGGGCTAAACCTTGAATGTCCTCAAATCCTTAAAATGGCCCTGCGTACACCTGACGTGACCAAAACCGGCCTCTCGTTTTGCAAAAGTGCCCCCAATCAAACCAAGTGTGTAGGATTTAAGGGGATATATCGGCAGAACGTTTGTTTTCTTCAGTGATATCACCTGAAAATAAGATTTGTTGTGTTTTCGTTACCTTAGAATGAGCCGGTTATATCTTCATCGGGAGCTGGTCCTCATCCTCATGTTTCTACAGAAGCCCAGAACAGACGAACCAAACACTGGCTATGGGGCCATTCGCATAATCACGTCGGCCGCTGTAGTGAGCAGCCCTTCACAACGAGCACCATGCAAAAAACAAAAGCTTCTTTATTCAGTGTTTTTAAAGGGAATGTGATCTGAACTGTGATGAGCCAGTGTTTAATCTGATTGTTGAACTTCACACCACCTGTAACGACTCCATTGTTGTCACAGTAATAACTAAATGAAACCTTAAATAAACAATACGGCTCTACAATGAATACATGAATATGGTTACTGCCTGAGTGATCATGATGATGGAAATACCTGAGCTGCTGCATTGATTACTGTTTTGCATTGGAAACTGTTGATTAATAAGTAATCAATGTACAAATAAATGCTTATTTAAATTAATGAATTCATGCAGTTCATCTGAACGTACTTAAACTATTTAAAAAAAAAATCACTCAAGTCATTAATTTCACAACACTAGAAACAGTTAAGAAGTTTCTCCATGTTTATTACTCAGCTCAATAAAGTCACACTTGAAGGCAGTCACATCACACACTGTTTTATAATATTCTCTATGATGTATAAGTAGTTTGTTTTTTTCAACCTGGCCCCTGTTGTCACATGTTTTTGTGTTTAAGTGACTAATGGGAATAACAGTTTTCCAAACTGGTCCTGTATTGAGTGAGAACATGAAACAGGTTCGCTCAGTCAATTTATGTTCAATGAAGTGCTTGTTTTTACCACTGACAGGCTCAGATTATCATTCCAAGTGTCTGATAACATAATGAAAAGGATCCAGAGATAGACCTTGATATTTAACCAGAAACAGCCCTGAAATCACAACTGCCAATCACACCAGACTCAACTGAGAACAGAAATTGAATCATTGTGAAGCACAAGACGAAACCATATTGGATTGTCTTTCTGCTGTTTTAACAATCACCAACTTGAAACAAACTCTTAGTTCACCCAGTTAGTTGTGAACATATACTGCCTCTATGCACGCTACAATGACTGTCTATCTAAATGGAATCTGGTGGGTTTGGCGAATTTCAGGGTGGTTACTGGTTTAAAAAAAGGATCTTATTCTTTAACAAAAAGGTTTATCTCCATAGGGATCCTTTCCATAATGTAATCAGACACATAGAATAACAATCTGAGCCTGTCAGTGGCAAAAACAAACACTTTTAGAGGACGTAAATAAAGTGCTCCAGAGATTACGTTTTTCTGTAGTCGCCCTGGTTCCCTCATTAAAAAGCCCGTTGGATTTTTCCATTGGATTTTGGATTGTTGCAGAAAATAAGGTCCTGGTGAAAATCATCATGCATGGGAAATAAAGCTTCTGCAGGCTCGCCATAGCTTACTGTCAGGAGTCAGGGACCAGAATTTGGGATGGTGGACCGTCGGGAAAGCGACATTTTTTAGGACCCCCTGTGGTCATCTTGCGTTGCTGCTGTCCTCTCGTGCTGCTTGTTACCATTTTTTACAAATGATAAAACTTTCATTTTGCTATTCTCATCTACGGTAATATGGGCATCTCATAAAATACATTAATTTGAGGCAGAACTGACTTATCGTTATCAGCTCCAATATTACACCATGATTAAAATAAAGGACATCACATAATAATACTTAATTATGTTCTTTGACCTCATCTTATTTTCCTACGTGACTATCTCGTAATTCAACTTAAGGCGGACTGAATTTCAGAGCCTGATAGAATTCTGTGTAATGCAATAATGATAGTTATTTGGATACATAATTCTGTTGTCTCAAAGAAATGAAATGAATAATGATCAAAAAATGAATTTCAGGAAATTAAATCTGCAGCATACATGGGCTGCTATTTGAAAAAAGCAGTTTTATTGCAGTACAATGAAGATTAAACTTTGTTAGGATTCATTTCTTTGGATTATTACGACCTGACTTGTGTCTGTATCAGTATGTTTGTATCATATCACAGAGGTGAGACACATCAGTGTGTTGTTGTGTAGCGATAGCAGCGTCCTGAGGTGTCGATAACTCTGTTTTTTCCAGAGGTGGCTGCTTCAGATCAGCTGCTGAGTTATTGAGGCTAATTAATATGGGCAGTGCAGGGTGTGACAGGCTGAAGGATGGCGTCTCTCAGCCACAGTCATTTCCCCTTATCTCCATCAGACACTCAGCAACTTCACCCTCCTCATTCACAGCCTCCCTTTAGCTCAGATGGGAGATGTGTAAGGTTGCATGATAATGGTCACCGAGGTCAAAAACTACTGCATTAAAAAAAAAAAAAGAAGCAATGATCTGATTTGAGTTTTTTTCCACCACTAACATGTTTTGGATGCTCAGGCCTTGGTTTGGGTTTGTGATATTATTTTACTGACAAGACACAGTTCATTATTCATTCAGGAGACCTGGAGGTGATTAGGAAATTCAGTCCAGCCACTAAAAATAGACTCGTGTTTTCTGTCAGCTGAATTTTTATCTGTTTCTGAGTGGCTGAGCTCAGTAACAGCCGAAGCTTCTCGTGCTGTCAGGAGAAATGCTGGAGCCTCACAGATCAGGAGAGCAGGCGGCTGGTATCGACTCCTTATAAACTAAAAAGCAAACATACAACATGTAAATAATATTAATATAAAATTATGATTATGAAGCTGTATAATAAGTCATTAAAGTCTAAGTATGTATTGTGTGATTTATTAATTTGTGTCAAATTACTTTCTTTCCTGTCATCTTTTTAGCCACGCTAGCAGCAAATCTCCAGTGACATCACTTGACTCTTCCACTATACAGTGCCGAAGTCATGCCCTTCCGGTGAAGCTCATGGGACCTTAGATCGGAAAAAATATGAATGGCAGTGAATGAGGAGAGCAGTGTTATCTTTTGGTCCCGTTTGAGTTGTGACATGAAATCCAAATATGTTGTTAATGAATTTAAAACAAATCAAGAAAGTCATGCTTTGTGGTAAAACTGTTGAGATATAAGCTTTTGAAAAAAAAAAAAAAACGTAATTAGAAAAACTCCACAGGTTGCGTATGTGACGTCATAGCTTTCGCTCGCTTCCTGCAGCTTGGAGCGACTGCATCCTGGCACAAAACACACAGACACCTTCAATCATAAATCGATTAATCATAAAACAGTGGAATTTCAGCGGGAGGCCAAGCTGCAGGAAGCGAGCGAAAGCTATGACGTCACATACGCAACCTCCTCCTGTGTACTCTTGAGTCTTTCTAATTAAAAAGCTTATATCTCAACAGTTTTACCACAAAGTATGACTTTCTTGACCTTAAAATTTATGTTTCAAATTCATTAACAACATATTTAGATTTCATGTTGCAACTCAAACGGGACCAAAAGATAATTTTCAAGCTACATGTCACTGAAAGCTCTGAGTATTTTGGCTGTTTTTCCATTTTTAAACAAAAGTATTTGGAAGTATTTCTCATGTCATAGAAAACACAGAGAGCATCACCATCTTAGTTTATTAAGATGGAGAACATGGTATAACTGCCTAACATTAGCAGGTTAGCATCGCCATTATGAGCTTGTTAACATGCTAATGTTAGCATTTAGGGTAGTCGGAGAGCCGCCACCGTTTTAGACGTACACATGTGCGAGTACCAGGCTCTCAGTTGTATGTTGTATGGAAAGAGATTGCTAAATACACAATTAAGTTGTTGTGAAAATAACATTAGCCTTGTGTTCACAAATGCTTGTTTAAAGAGGAAATAGAAAACTTTTCTGCAACCTAGAGAGAATAGAGAATATAGCAATGTTCACCACAGCAGCACTGCAAGGAAACGTGTTCTTTGTTTGGATCATCATTTTGAAGCTGAAAAGTTGCTGCGTTGTTAATTGCACAGCAAACAATTTTTAAAAAAAGACAGAATTGCAATTTTCTTTGCTCCCGGATAGGGTGAAGAATGGGGAAAGAAGAAATCCGTGGCTCACAGTCATCAAACGGCAGGGTAAAGACCTACAGTCTATGGTAAAGACGGAAAGCTGTGGGATCCAGCCAGTCACTACACCCATGTCTGTGGCAGGCACTTTATCACAGGTTAATTGGCTAACGCTAACTAGCGATCTAAAGTCAGTTGATCTCAACAATAACATGAGATATTCAAAGCCAAGAAGTTAATTCTAATCAGTGTTATGTAATGAATCAACAGGACACTGATCATAAACCAAGGAATAGCCCTTGCAGCAAAATGTTTAGCTATAGTAACGTAGCTAGCTAAAAGTTAGCCTCAACTGAGACTCAATGACTGTTGATTTTATGACTTATTGGACATTTCCATTATCATAATAATTGTCATATGACATGAACAGTCATGGAGTCTCAGTTGGTCATTCATCCACACAGAGGCCGGCAGCTGATAAGGGCAGACACTCCTATTTTCACTTTCTCTTCGTACCGAAGGCGATCAGGACCTCTTAAACTCTCTCCGTAGCATGTAGCCTGACTGGCCATTTCATCCGAAGGGGAAAGACTCAACTGATTTGTTTTTATTTACACTTAATATGTGTGAAGAGCTCTGATTTTGATTTTGCCGCCTGTCAAAATATCATGTTTCTATTACATATGACATCACCGGCGCACGACCCGTTGTAGTCCCGTTGAAGTCATGTAGGCCTATAGGCCCACAAATATTTATCCATATCTCATAAAGATCAGACTTTAATCCTCTGCCTGACCCTCCTTGTGTCCAAGGATGTTCATTTATTTCAAAAGGTCTGGGCTATTTAATTGTTCTATATCATCAAGCTATTTCTTGATATAAGCAGGGGATTTAAATACAAAGAAAATAAAAAAATACATAAAAGTTAAACTGTCCAAAAAAAAAAAATCATAAAAACCAAAAAAAGTCGCAACAAAGACATCATTAGTCTACAACATTAAGTCTCTTTTTTCTATGACAACTTTTGCCATGTGACAAATTTAAAGTGTGTTATCAAGCATTTATCAAATAATATGTAACACATTAACGTAACGTTACAACTAGATTATAACGTTTATATACTGCTTATGAATGTTAAATGGAGGGCGAAACAGTGTGTCATCAAGTCAGCGACTCCTTTTTTATCCTCAGCAAAACTGCACTGAGATGTTATTTCAGAATTTGGATACGAATAATCAACCAAAAACTGTGTCTTCAGTCCAACAGACGCATGTGAGTTGACCCGTATGAACAGCCTGCTGGGCACACCTCCAATTTGGCACGGCTTTAAATCTTGTACCACTGCCAAGCTAAATCATTTGTCTACAAGGGTAGATCAACGATAATCCATTTTACGCCATTCAGCAGCAACAAGGCCTGTGAATGGCATCAGTAACAGATAACGCTCTTAACAAACAAAGCCCCTGTTGAAAAACTGTCTTCACACAATCAGGCGGAGCATAAATTAATTTTTATTTCATCACTGAGACGACTGATTTAAATGTTTCCATGTGTGTGTGATTTTGTCGACTTGATTGTGTGTTTGACATCATTTCTGTGGATCTATTATTCTGCCAACACAACAATACTGTGAGCTATTGTCAGGAGTCTCCACGGTCGTGGTGAACCTGGGAAAGTGAATCAGTGAATGGTTAATGGCGTCAAAAGCAGCACTGAGCTTGAGAAGGATGATGATGGTGATGAAACCAGAGTTTGAGGATGACAGTAGGTCGTTCCTTTTGTTTAAACCGCTGTGAAAGTAGAGCATGTTAGTTTGAAGGTACAGAGCGTTCTCTTTTTATTTATCCAGCCAACAAAAAAACATCGGCTGTCACTTCCTCTCTCCTGGAGCTGTACTGCTCCATGTCATGGAAAATGTATCACAGGTCCTTGAAAAATCCTGGAAAAGTTTTGAAATGTTGTCCAATGCAACACCTGGGAACCCCGTAATCCTCCAGTCAATGCACCAAGATACTTTCATGGTATTTGTGGCTACAGACCTGAAATAAGCACAACAAGGTTTGCATTTTGAAGTTTTGCAATACGTCTCACCTTTTATCTCGGTTATGTAGCGCTGTCACTCATTTAACCTCAGTGGGAAGTTAATCTGTGGGAAGAGGGAACAGAAACCACAGAAGATGAAGGTCTGCAGCCTGAGAGATAACCTCTTCTCTGTGATAACTCCACTTCTCTGGTGAAATCCAGTTTGTTGGTTTGAATGAAGTTGGCCGAAAATTACCTGAAATGTGAACTGAGGATGTGAACGTACAGGTCAAGAATTTTCCAGACCAATCAGAGTTGAGTTCACGTCAAATGTTCTGATGACACGAGCAAAAGGAGCATCCTGTTTTCTGCACAATATATAGTATGCTGCATGAACATCTTCATGTGAACATTATCCTGCTGATACAGACGTCTTTGTACCTTCTCCGCGGTAAGTGCGCATTTAGAGGCTATTTGAATATTATTGAATGTTTATCTGTAAATTTTCTGCACATCCAAAAAATTTTTTTATTCACAGTTTTTGGGCAGATTAAAATAGAAATGATCTAATTAAAAGTTAAATACACAGATTACCTCAAGTAAATTTTGCACATGCTCCGAAGGCAAACTACAAATGATGTTATGGATTTAAGGCTCGATCTTTTCCAAAAAATGTAATGGTTTTTAATGTGACGAGCAATGTTTGTGGTAATTAAACTGGGATTTAATGTAACTAAAATAAAACTTAATCAAGCACAAGTACGCTTGAATAATTAACTGGAGCATACTTATAAATACTGTTTTAAAGAGTGTAAAAAGTCTCATGGATTAACTTATGCCAGTATGTTAGTGTATTTGTTACTTTACACACAGTTACAAATGTCTTCTCTTTACAGGAATAACTGTGAGACCATTATCAGAATGGACATGATGGAAATCGACGACGACGTATATATAAATAGGAACCTCACATTGGAGGGCCTCGTTACCAAAGGTTCAGTATAAACCTGAAAATTTAC